>OV656811.1:13177500-15677500 GCA_927399485.1 Calamotropha paludella
GATAAAATTTTAGTGTGTTGTTGTACGCATGCCAGAGATTTTTGCAAGCAAAAAATACTGAGCAAGAAAAGCGCTTCGCAAAACACGCCGGGCACAGCTTGTTGACAAAATTTAGTGCGCGTATTTTCGTGGAATGTTTTAAGTATAATTTCCATTCATTTATTCAAATAAGACTCTATGGATATTAAAAAACTTTGCAATCTGTTCGTAAATATACAGTGTACTTTCAATGAAGGAAGTAACATTTTTTATTTCTAAGCAATTTATTGTTTGCAGATGTGTTGCCACCTCTATTTCCAATATTAAGATATGTTGAACAACACAATCTACCCTTTGCACTTTTTATTTTTTCGACATAAATATAACCAAAAATTGCCTGAGTTTTGTAACAGTTTTAAGCACTTTTAGTTTCTGTGATTCATTGTAGATATACATATAAAATTGATTGATATATTATTACGAGATCGTACTTATCATAAAATAGCTAGAAAATTATAAGGTGTATTCATGTTATGTAGATATCTAAACATAATATAGATCTCCTACCAATTAGAATGTTTAAAGACATGTCTTTTTTAGTATCCAGAACGCAAAATGTTCTGTTAAGCTTGTTCAAACCATACCTAAAATATATGTCACCTATCTAAAATATGGCACAAGTCAGCTGCACCCGTTTGTTAAATAAGTGTTATCAGCTGTACCTGTAAAATGTTATAACTGTAACCTTTTCACTTCACTAAATATAGAATAAATTTACCACCAATAATTTAGTATCAAGTATTTAGAAGAACGTACCAAAATTGATTAAAATTTCTTACTTAGATATAATAAGAAGAGACTGGTGATAATTCGTAAAATGGCAATGATCAAACAAGGTAGAGAAATCAGGATTGTGAGGACGCCTGTCCCACAGTCTCGACCCACTTTCATGACACCATGAGACGTCGAAAGTTGTATCGAAAGCTAATGTTGGTTTCGTCCGGCCGTTCCGTCTTTGATTATGGACATACCTTAATGCTTTAGAAATAGAAGTGAAATTGATAGATTACATTTGTGATTCAATTACTTTATATTTTATTTTGCAAATTAAATAAATTTAATGAAAAGAATTTTGCCCAATGAATCATTAAGCGCTTATAACACATTTATAAAGTGAATTTCATAACTCTACTCCCTACTTCCGGAGTAAGGAAGAATATTAATTTTCATCCAGAACTTTGGATTAAATGACTTAATTAAGTCATTAAATACTTAAATAATAAAAATCACAATAATTACATAGCTGTTCCTTCTTAATCAATTGTTGCTTGTAAAACTATTTTATTCGATCTTGCAGCAGTAGTAATACCTAAAACTTGCAAAAATGGCGCTAGGGTGAACTTTAAGAAAGTTTTAGGAAAATTCAACTGGTTTCTCCGGACAGCAAGTACTCTCCCGGATAGCAAGATGAAAAGAGGTTTATGCCCAGCCTGACACCTGTGACTGTGTGTGTGTTTAGTTTTTTATAGCCACAATTTCTGTCCATATAAAATCTAGGATTTAATTACTTAATAAGCAATAAATATATAATGTACAAAGCTGTTTCTTCTTTCTCGATTGTTGGAGTTTTACTTACTTTTGATTTCGTGCATGAAGAAATGGCGCTGGCGTCACCTTAAAAAACACTTGGAAAAATTCAATTTAAAAAGAACTTGCTAAGAACATGAACAAATGACCCAGATGTGAACTTGAGAAATATTCAACTCAAGGCAAGTTGAAATTTTCTAGCACTAATTTCTCCCTATAGGTTAGTTGCAAAACAGCGGTTTTTTGTACATCCCAAAAAAAATATTTTAGACAGTGTACATAATGAACACCAATCCGTATGAAACGAGTATTAAAATTATTTTATTGTAATGAGTGGACTCAAAAGTGTAATAACTAAATATAAAAATAAGCTTTTCTAAATTTCTATTGATTTAAAAATTACTTTAAGTCTTATTGTGTTATGAATGTTATGATATAGGAACAACGCATTGCAATCTACGCAATCCTACATCTATTAAATGTTTGGTTTTTCGTTTCGATAACATAATAAAAGAGATGGATAAGAGATATTACTGATTAATCAGTAATATAGAAGGACATTTGATGCTTGGACCAAGATAATATTTTAGTTAATCATAAAAGCGATCCGATACTGTAATTGTTGTGTGTCGAGGACAGTTTCGAGTAAATAGTGAGAATGTGAACAGTCGTACGGGTATCGAACGCAATAAAAGACTTCGTCGGAGGGTAGACCGAATGTCTTCCAATAACAGCCTACCCACAATTACTTCAGTTGCTCCGTGACCATGGCGCTTGCAACAGTGCCGAAATATCGGAAACTCAATAAAAACAAGGTACATGGTAACAATCCCGTATATAACTTATATTTATTGCTATAATGTTAGTGACCCTGAAAGTTTAAAACAATATAAAGATAATATTTTTTCTCATGATTAGTTATTTATTTATTTATTTTAATTATTATCTACCATGACAAGTATTCTATTCCTTATAAAATATTGTAAATAAGACATTTTGAAAAAAAAAAACGATTTATTGAAAATACACTCAAAATAAAGCTTTATGTTGTTTTAATCGTGAGAAAAAGCTCCAAACATAGAATTTTTCAACTCACATTTTTTCATAGTCAGTACACGTAAATCCGGTGTACAAAGGTGATGACTCGGCTAATGAAATGAGCGACATTATCTTATCTATCATTATCAAATTACGAACAGTTCCTGTTCATTATACATGTGTACTTGAGAATTTTGTCTATAAAGAACTTGGAACCATAGTAAAACGTAAAACGTAACCTCTATCACTTTCCAACAAATCAATTTTGCATTTAATATAGAAGGATCCAGAAGAGTAGATATTTATATATGGTGAGTGCAAGGAGATCCTAAGTGGACTAAATGTCCACTAGTATTGAGAGTATAATATTTTATTACAAATATTTAGTGTCACTTTGGTTAATAACACAACAATGCTTCTTTAATTGACGTTTTTGACGTGACAACGTCTTAAATTAGGTTGCGGCTGGGAGTCACTTATGAAAAAGTGTAACGCTCGGTAACGTTACGATGAGTCACCGAACGAGAGAGAGGCCCGCCGAATGCCTTGCGTCTCTCTCCCACTCAACTATGATCGGTCTGCCGCGCGCATTGTGCAATTTAATTATATTCATATCAATAAATATTCTACCGAGAAAAAGACGTTGTCACGTAAAATCTTCGCCCGTAAAACCGACTTTACAGGCAAAAAAAAAAAAAAAAAAAAAAAAAATTAAAAAAAAAAAAAAAAATGGTTTTTTACTCTTTAAAACTCTTAGGTGAAAGAATAAAATTCCCTACCAAAGAGGATTAACGAGGTGCTGAAACCTTCTTTCATTCATTCTTCCATCCTTTATCATCATCATCACACATACAAAACAAATTCTCAACCTAATTCCTTTATCTTAAAGATAAGGATACGAAAAAATGTAGAACGATTCAAAACTAGTAGCTTTAGCGTACTGACAACAACGAACTACTAAATATTACTTTATCGCAATTGAAATTGAGCTCTATTGGTTTGATTTCAAGTTTAAAATCGAATACAAATGCCCATTAGTAATTAGAGAATAGATTTATGTGTAAAGTTATACTGTTTATTATGCAATCCATTATTTTTTTTAAACTAGCAGATTAAAACTTAGTTAATTACAACATAGTCATATAGGTGTTGAATAAACACTGCCATAAGCTTCAACCCAGTTAAAAAAAATACAAATCAAAATCAAAATATTTATTATAATAAACAAAGCCTTACAAAAATAATTACATAATGCCACTCCTTTAAATTAGTTCAGTCAGCAGAACTTTGTTATAAAAAGTCAAACCTCTACCCAAAAATGATCCTTTTGTTTTTAGAAACCTGTTATAGGAACAACAAGTTTATACTTTTATTTTTTTATAAGTGTCGTAGTGTTTACGTACATACATAATATTTCCATAGATATGCGACTTTTAATATCTTAATTTATTTAAAAAAGTTGGCGAAGAGAATCTCTGTTTCGCAGGTTGTACATGGCGCGCACCGCCCTCTTTTGAAGAATAAATATATCTTCACTATTGGCAGCTGAGCCCCACAACAACATGTCATTAAACTATGAAATAAACAAAATAAACCATTATTTCCGTCCCAACATCAGTCATTTCATTAGCCTTATTTTTTAACCGCATATACTGCAGAACTATGTATATACGATAAGGCATCTATATGAGGATAACATTGCAGCCTTGAGTCCAAAGTAATGCCTTAAAGCTAAGTGGAATTAACTACACTCGGCGTCAAAACAATCGCACCTCTTTTGGTATAGAGGTGCAGCCTCACATAAGATTTTGTAAATGAGGGAGGTCATTAATATAAATAGGAAATAATAATGGGCCCAAAATCGAGCCATATCCATGGGGCACGCCCAAAATGAGTGGAGCTCCGCAGGACTTAGCTTAATATATATATATATATATATATATATATATATATGTGTGTGTGTGTGTCTGTGTATGTGTGTGTGTGTGTGTGTGTGTGTGTGTGTGTGTGTGTGTGTGTATATGTGTGTGTGTCAAACATCCCTAGGCGGGTTAGATAAGTCATTTCGATGCGCCATATAGTTTAAGAGAAGTAGGTATGCTTTAAAAACTGGATTACAAACTCAATCCTTACTAATATTATGAATCGGAAAGTGAGTTTGTTTGCTTGTTCCGCTTTCACGCAGTAACTACTGAACCGATTGCTTTGAAATTTTGCAGACGTAAAGATAAAAGTCCGGATTAAATAATAGGGTACTTTTTATCCTGGAAAAAATTGATATTCCCGAGGAAAAACAAAAATATTGTTTGTTTGATGGATGAATTGTAGATGGCGCTGTGTGTCGTTTAAAACAACGTAAAATATTGCAAACGAATATAAACATGTAAATTTAGAAGCTAAATGATACGATAATGAATCCCCGAAAATGAGGAATTCCCGAGGGATGACGTAGAATTTGTTTTATCGTCTAAACTGTTTTTTTTACATCTACTTATATGTTGCAAACGAATATGAACATGTAAATTTTGAAGCTAAATGATACGAAAATGAATCCTCGAAAATGAGGAATTCTCCAGGGATGACGTACAATTTGTTTTATCGTATAATTTTTTTTTTTACATTTACTTATCCTGAATTCACTAAAGTCAACGAATTACTAATTGGTATAAGTATTAGTTACGTTATTTAGTTCTTGAGGTATGCGATAGATAGCGCTGGGTGTTTTTTAAAACATGGTAACGATGTGTTTTTTAAAATACATAAGAAGTGGAATGATAGCTTGGAAAAACATTGTTTTTCGCATGGTCAGCTCTATGGAGCATGTTCCCGGGTTTCCAGTGCCCAAAATCTGCATGTTTTTGCTCTACAAGGGAAAACATATAATATAGTGTACCATTTAGTTTTGGTTTAACAACTAATTGTATCCAGCGTTACATCGCGCTTCTTAGATTTTTTCCGTGGGAATAAGAAGTTTTCTTATAGTTGTGCTTTATACCGCAATATAACCGAATTCCACGCGGGCGAAGCCGCGGGCGGAAAGCTAGTTTATATTATATATTACTGCAGCATGATGACCGGAAATACAGCCCGAACCAACCCTTCCCACGTGAGAGATTTTCGGTCACCTATTTGATGAACAACTCTTTCGAAAGACAATCTACCTCCGCAATCGTAGGCCAAACCTGCTAACTACTAATAAAATATGTAAATTTTTTGCTAAAAATTTCATCTTTCTAACCACCTGTATTTTCTATCTCATTTAGAAATATAATTAACTTAAAATAAAATAAACTTGCCTTTTTTGTATTTAAAATTATTACAAAAGAGTGATTCTCGCGAAAGATCTTCAAATGAAATACAATCAAAAATAAAAGACCAATTAATTTTTACTTTATTTTTAAATAAAAAAATATAATAAATCAGGGCGTAAGAAAAATTAAACGTAATGAATTAAATGTAGTACACGATAGACCCGGACTAGTGTACTAAGTTCAAGTTTCAACTCTAGTTAAAATAAATAGTTGTTCTAACATTAAGTTTATCTCCAAACTATGAATAAAACTGATGCCATGATTTGATAAAACCGTAAAGGTAGCACCAGCGACGAACATATTAAAGATTTCAATAGATTTGTGCGTCATAATTAGAATAACTATGCCGTCTGGTATGCGGTTAAGTAGAATAGCACCAACTCCTTATTCTTAAGGGAGTCGTTAAAGGCAACTAACAATGCTGGCGGTGATCAGCATTGGTACACCTCTCGCAGATCAAGAAACAATAGTGGCGTTTCCCAAAATATCATACTTTACTATAAGCTCCAACTTAATTTTAAAAAAACACCTGCCAAGTGTTCGTCCAACAGTAGACGACTTTCAGCTACGATGATGATGATGAATATTAGTTGATAAATACTACTAAAGAGAAATAAAACGCATATTTATCTTATTACTATTGTGTCACTTCAACACTTACTTAGATAAATTCTTAGACAATAGCTTAACAGGTAGAAAATTGCAGCCAGTAATTGTTTGTAGCAGTTTCGATTTCCATAATACGGACACAAGTGCTTCATCGAACAAGACAAAACAAAGTGCAGTTTGTTTTGAAATCTAGAGCCACAAACCATTGGATTTTCCTGAATACCTTTTAGTCTTCACATGATTAAGCAATTTTTAGCAGATTTCAACTCAATAATTATTTTTGTTTAACAAACTATATCTGCACATTATTGTTTTATATTATAACTAGCTGATCCGGTAACGCGTTGCTATGGTAACGCGTATACAATGGAAAAAGAGCGGACAGACAAACACACAAACAATTTGTGTTCTTAGATTATAGATTATGAGAGTAAAAGTAAAGGTTTTAATTATTCTATATCCTACATTACATATTTTTTGTGTTGCACAACGAGATATATATATATACTCGTATATTACTTATCTAATTCATAATGTGTTGTTTACACATTTTAAGCTTTAATCTAAATTCCTTACATATCTCTTAATAATTTCATAAATATTTGGTTTTCGTTTTTGATAAAAATCAAAGTTGAGTAAATTGACTATTTCATGATGTCTTTGTAAGTTTGAACATTTAATTCGTCTTTCTTTTCATTTACTAATCTAATCTAGACATATGAATAATATACAACTGATTATATCTGTAGTGAATAAGGAAAATATGTTCAGAAAATTATGTTAAATTAATACATACATTCATGTTGTTCGTCACTTATATTTAGAATTATTATTCAAAATTTCAAGGAAAGCTCGTTCCGGTATTCATAATTTTTGTTAATATTAGGCTACAGTTATGTTAAGCTACATTTACCTTCACGTTACGCGTATGTTAAAAAAGACATTTTGAGTCTGTTTGGTTCATAGATAAACTGTTTACTTAAGTAATCAATGGATTGGGTCATAATTCAAAAATCAGCATGCCAGCCATTAGTGTAAAACACCCAACACCGTACCGTACCAACAGCACCGTATCGACGATGTATATAACACAAAAGCTGATCTTAGGACTCTTATCCTTTAGGTTGTGTTTTATATTCAGCTGTTACTGCTCATCGCTATCAATGTAATGTAATGTATTTGACAATAAAAATTAAATGTCATACTTTATGATCTTGAACCAGTGCTGCCTGAGGAGAGGAGTTGTTCTTGCGGTGGTGATTCTTCATAAGCGCTTGCTTACTGAATAAAATATTTTAAGTTTACAAAAGTTCTCTCTATCGTTAACTCTGTTCTGCATCGTATCGTGAATTTTTAAGTTGTAAATAATAAAAAGAAATATAAAAATTCAATCAAAAATAAATAGTTTTATATTTTTTTTATATTTTTTGCATTTTCAATGCGATCTTATAAGATAAATTATTATAATAGAAAAATACTAGAAAAAATCGACTCGGGTCACAAGTGAATTCCCGCCTGAGAATTCACATGTGGACCCGAGTCGATTTTTTCTAGTATTTTTCTATTATAATAATTTATCAAAAATAAATAGTAATATAATAAAAATAAAAATAAATCAAAAATTGCGGACCATCCATATAGGTGATTCGTGTACCTTAAGAGGTTCCCGGTCTCTGGACATCCGCTTGACACTATTTTTGGGGCATCCCGTATATGTATATATAGGAAGGTATTTAAAGATAAGACATGGCAAATTACGTGTGAATCCCTTCACAAATTTGAATTAGGTAATATACACAATATAATTACGTAAAAAAAATCAAAGCTTTAAAAGTCGATTACCTGAACGAGATAAAATTCTCTTTCAATAAATTGACTTATGGATATCTAAATAGCTCCATCAATCATCGATAAAGTGAAGAAAAATCCTTATCCTTGTAATATTTCCGCTAGATACAGATAAAGGCTAAAAATATCTCAACTACGGGTACCTATACACAGAGTTTAAAAATAGTCTTAATTAAAACAATATCAATTAATTACATTGTATTTTGATACCAAATACGACGCATCATGCTTTATGATAGTGTTAACAATCATCGTCATCGTCATCATCATCAATTTTTTAATTTCCCAAGAACCAAAAAGTTTTCAATTTATTTACGCCTTTACCTGCTAGATTGTTATGTCTCAAGAAATGTATATTATTATGTTATTATTATTATTATATAAATGCCTCCTATCAAAAACATAATGATCGAGATAATAAGTATGGTAGCGCCCGCGCGCTTGAAGAATTTATTGGTTTATAAAGTTATTTAGAATCTTATTTGAAGTTTAAGAAATAGAGTGTTTTGTTTATTAATTACACAATGGTAGATTACGAGAATTATTAATTCTCATAATAACAACGTAATTTAGACGAATTCGTTTTCATTTATAAGTCGTCATTTTTTTATATTAATAATTATTATTATTACATTTACACCAATTAGCCTAGCCTAAAGTAAGCACTGCAAGGCTTGTGTTATGAATACTAGGGTAACGGTTAGACATATAATTTATTATTACTACATACATACATATAAATGACTCAGGTACAAATGCTCGTATTTATCACACAAGCAACTGCTCCTTCCGGGACTCGAACCCAGGACCGTCGGTGCGAAAGGCAGGATCGCTACAGTTGTACCAATCCGTCGTCTTAATTTTTATTGTCCAATGACACTGACACTAACTGAGACTTTGTTCTTATTTATCCGATCTGAAATATTGTATGGTGATATAGTATGATTTAGTAATAATACCGTTTGTTTTCGTCACCATTATGACTGTATTATAAGTCATAATGGTGACGAAAACAAAGGTAAAAATCTTCAGTAGCATCATAATTCTTAGATTTGTTAATAGAACATTTCAAATACGAGCTGATCACATTCAGTGTACCTAAAAGTTTCTTATTATTTAGTATTTATGATATCATCCTATTTGCTTAACGTATTAAGTAAATAAAAAAAAAAATGATTGGTTTCAATAAATTAAATATTGCTGTATTATTGAAATGTATCTTATCTTGAGTTTCAACGTTTAGTTTTTACACTGCAGAAATCGTGTGAATTTGAAAATAAAAAGCAATTATCCCTTAAATAAAGTGTGTTTCTAAAAGTAAATTCTTGGAAATTAACGTAATAAATTTTTATATTTTCTAAAGTGGCCGACTTTGTAAAATATAAGGGCAATTTTCGCCGATCTTCTTTGTAAGGAACCAGAATCCGATAAAAGTTCCATTTTCACTTTAAGGCTACTTGGATAAAAAAATTGGTTTAGGCTTAAATAAAATGTTATATTTTGTTGGATATACAATGACGATTTGGAAAGTCTAGTTTTCTTTTGTTTCATAGTTTTTTTTTTCCTATCGTGTGTTAAGTTTAGTCAATTCTTGTATTTTTAGTGATTGATGATAGTAATGGAATAGTTTGCTATTTTTAGTCTTATTAATGTTATTAAAAAAATATTACTTGTTGTGAATTGTACTAATATTCTTTATCTTTTCATGTACATATATACAATTGTTATTGGAGCCTAGGATAACTTTCTGAGAGAACGTCTGGCTGATGAACAAGGGTGTAGGAAGTACACTACATAAAAATGATGTAGGGTGGAAGGAACCCTTAGAATCCCATATGGGTTGGGTTATAGTTCGTTTGTGGTGAGATCCTACTGCTGACTTTATGAAGTTTACTTCATTTTTTTCATTATTATGGCAATTTAATAGCATTTTTTAGAATACCTGAACTTAGCAATGTACTAAAAAAAATCATTATTGCGTTTCTAAAATATAATTTTATCAATAGATAAAACTAACTAACTAATCAAAAAATAACCTAAAACTAAAAACCTAAAAAAAATATATTTACTTCATTTATAGCGTCAAATTCCATGATTCATTACCGAATTTTATTTTATGATTAGCTTTTACCCGTGGCTTCGCTCGCGTTAATGCAGACTGCCGGGTTAAAGTTATATATCTTTCCTTCAGAACAACACTTTTTCTGGATACTCTATGTATCTTTTGTACCCCTCGCAAAGTGTTTGCAAAGTTTCATGGTGATCGATTGAGTAGTTATGGCCTAAAAGTGTAACAAACAAACTCACTTTCCTTTTTAAAATGTTAGGACTAAAGCTTTTTAGCTGTAGAATATATAGCCCACGTTTTCCCAATCATGTGTTCTTAACACATACCAATTTCATCGAAATCGGTCAACCCGTTCTTGACTTATAGAAGGACATACAGATAGACAAACAGGTACATAAACGTTATAAAATAAGATTACAGATTGTAATTTAGCATAATTGTTCATGGAAACAGTATACAAAAATGCTATTTTAAAATATTATTTATACTTTTTTAAATTACCCGTTGTCATTGTTACTTCGTAAAAAACTGTAAGGCTTTCTCGTCACCGGTCACGTGGCGCTATAAATTATCTTCCTTTACATAATGAAACATATTAACAATAAATATGCCAGTGATGCAAGGATCTTATGAAATAGAGTTAAATATAAAAATCACTTTTATAAGTCTTGCACATTAAATAAATAAGGTGTATCCTACCAACTGAGGAAACTGTTATGTACTGAGATAAGTTCGAGCAGAAGATTATTATTAGAAACAATAAAAACAAGGTTTTTTTCGTATGTTTAATAATCTTAAAAAGTTATAAAGGTATTAACATGAAATCTTAGGTTTTTTTTTAAATAACATCACTTAGTTATAAACATGTTCTGCAATGTTTTATATTAAAGGGAAACCCCATTTACCTTTAATGAAAAAATATTTACATAATATCGTTAGGCTAAGATAATAATTTATGTAAAACCACTTTATCGCGATGGAATATTATAGATGACAATAATTATTTATATTTTATAACTTTACCGATATCCTTTACGGTATTTGTAGGATATATATGCATCAACACCATGTAGAATTCCCAATACCACTCCAACGTACTGGAAAAAAATAAAGAAATTAATAGTGTTTATATTAATTTGCTATACTCTACTGGCGAACTTACTAAAGACCGCCCAAAGCAACGGCTACTATTTTAATATGCTTTTGTGTTTGCAGATACATACGGGTAGTTCGTTAATATGAAACTAAAGATCCTTCCTACAATTTAAAAGTGGGAAACCTGTTTAAGTTTTTACAAGTCCAATTTTCAAAAAAGTTCTTGCTTGTTGTCGAAATCTCGCGACTTAAGTTACACCGATATTTAAATAATGTCTATTATTATGTTAACGATATTTATGAAAATAGATTTTATGATAGTTTGACATTATTTGATCCTACTTTTTGACTTTATTTTTTCATATTTGTATTGCTATTTTATTGTTTTGTAATCAATTTAAAATTAATTTCTAAGGAATGAATATTCATTTTCAATATACCTAATTGTAATTGTGTAAGAAACATTATAAATAAATTTAAAAAACAACACCCTAAAAAGAATGGGCGACGCTGGCCCAGTATGAATCGGTAGGTGCTAATCCATCAGAACCAACTTAACATGCCTTCCGAGGTACAAAGAATTTCGTGTTAATAATTTTCTGCTTACTCGACATCTGGCTCTTGCCAGAAATAACCCGCACCGAGATACTTGATAAGCATTTAAATAATTAGTAAATAAATAAAAAATAAAGAGGAGTCGTTTCGAACTAAGTGAGCTCGAAAATATAAGGCCCGGGACCATATGCCCCGCCAGCCAGCGGGAAAAGGGACTAAGGAAATCTTTAAATCATTTGTCTCGCTTTGAGTATTCATTTTATAAGTAGGTTTAGTATTCATTACAGATCGGAATTTTCCAATTTTTTAATCAGTCGCCTGCAACGAATGATCCCAATCAATGATTATCTAAAAGATTGTCGTATGATATACATTTTTTTTTAGAATATAATTGTGCAAGTTTACATTTTAAATCGAATATTCCATTTGATAATTACCCGTTCTCACTGTTACTGTAAATAGGGTTAAATTCATTACTTAATGTTAACATATATGGCAGTACCGGAGAGGAACAATTATAAAACACGGCAAATCGGTTTCATGCGATCTGGTAGTCGATTGTCACTTAAGTCGCATACGATGCTCCAATTTCAAGCGAAGGGTGACGCGAATTACTCCACTCCTTTTAAAGTTTAGTCATCAATTTCTGTTCTAACAAAACATTGTACTTCCTTTCCCCGCTTTGATCGAAAGTCGAAATCATCTTTGGTAATATGATGGTAATATATAATTTCTAGGGAAGCAGAATAATGATTCTGCTTCCCTAGAAATTACTTATGCACTCACTACTTGAAGGCCCTTCGTACCTATTAAGATACACAGTTTCGGCCAAGGATTTCCACTCCTTAGCGATAAGGATTATAAAATATGAATTTTGAAATATCTACAAAAAGCCCGTGGCGCATATTCGTACGTCTGGTTACCCGATGGAAAAGGAAGATAACGGAATGATGTTGTGCAATTCAATGATATTATAATAAAATATCATTGGTGCAATTCCGTAGCACAATTTCCAATAAGTATTCGACGTTCAAGGCTTTAAAGTTTTTTGCACTAGAGATCATCGTTTTCAGTAAACTTAATAGCCCTTCGCTCAATCGAATCAAGTGCGAAGGAATTTGGCGAAGATGATAATATAGTAAAGGTACGAACAGTACTGGGCATACATACTAACTTGTGCTTCATTAGAAATGATTATGTCTTGGTTATAAATCGTTATTAACAAATTTCGTCTCAATTTCAATGCAATGATTATTTATGTTTATTTTCGATTAGGTGTATTTCAATATAATAACTAATAATCGAACTTTATCTGACTAACATTAAATTAAGAAATATATGATTATTTAGTTGCTTTGCCAAAACATATACTTTAAGTCCTATACCTTTATACTTGACATTAAATTAAAATTTGTTATTGACAAGTAAGTCACGTTTATGAATTGCTTAAATATTGCCTTAATATAATAATTGAACGAAACTTACATAGACGGCGGTCATCGCCGGATACGCAGAGTACATGCTGAGCACGGTATACTTGGGGTACAAGAAGATATTCGCTGTCACGCACATGTAAGAAGATGCAGACATATAGAGGAAGCACGCTACCGCATTGAACAGGCATTCCTAAAAACAATTGCAGAAAAGGAGAATTAGTGTGATCGAATAAATATGTATAGAATAGGACCTTTGTTAGAAACAAAGGAGTAGTAGTTCAGTTGGTGTGGAACCTTATTTTTAATCATCACCAGCCTATTAAAGCTCCCTATGCTGGCACAGGCTTTTCTATTTAGTGTTATGGCCACAACAGACCGAAGTTCTTGTGTATACCTCTGCCGATACTGCGTACGCTATGTCAAAGAGACTTCTACGTATTTTTGCCGCCAACCACAGTGGGTTGAATCTATAAAGGATTTCTTCGAGGTTTTTTGATAAAAACTAAGATTGATAAAAACTGTGTTGGTATACTCATAACCCACCATGCAGGCCCAGTGTGTAGGTATTGCAGGTTGCTAACGAATACCGATGGAGACGGAAATAGTAGTTCGGTATGGCTTCTAAAGCAAGAAACAAACACTGAGCTAATTAATGTATGATGACCTATCCAATAACTGGCCCTTGTTAACGTTACTTAAGCTTTCCAATCTTAGCCCGAATGGCCTAACCACTGCGACATCGAAAGCCTTATTCACCTTATTTTATTTCACTAAAACATTATTTAATTGCCCTCATCAACACCATTAGATCCAAAAGATTTCTACTGCTGGACGGAAGACACTCCCAAAAATGGGTGGGTTTTTTTTAATTTAGGATGGGTTCGCTCTTGATCCCAATTAAGCCCGGGGGCCAAGACAGAATCCACGATGGAACGTGCTAACCCAGAAGGTGCCTATTCACCCTGGCTTTGAAAATGGGCGGGTTATAAGTTCTCGGAAATACAGACGCAGGGAGGGAGTTCCACTCCTTTGCTGTGCGCATTATGAAGGATATTGAGAAGCGTTTGGTGCGACAGGTAGGAATAGCAATCAAGAAAGTGTGGTAGCCCGCAGTGCGTCTGGATGTCCAATGGCAAAAAGGAGATGGCGGTATGAACAAATGCAGCTCTTTTCCATATTCTCCACTCTAAGAACTCCAGAGATTGCAGTAAAACACCATAATATAGAAAATGTGCTATTAGTCACATTTTATGACACCCTTATGTGTGAGGGATTGTTGTTATTCTACTCTGATGGACACCACAGGCCTTATGACTATTATTTGATTGTATATAACATGGTTTTATCAAATTTTATTATTAATCTCCCCTATCACTTTGATTCAGACGATGATAATGCGAGTATGTATTCTTTCTAAATATCTACATGCACTTAACTCCGATAACTAGTATTAGCTGTCCATATAGCCTAAAATATTTTATGTGTTTACCGTCCCTTACTCACTTAGGGACTAAGTACTTACAAAAGTTCAATAACGTAGAGAACACTGTAGAGATCTACGGTGTTAATAACGTATTCATTCTTTAAAAAATATATTAGTATTAAATATTGTAATCAATACCTATGCAATAAATTTTTGTGACGATATAATCATCAAGCAACATTCTTTAGATCATTTCTTGATATAAATCTATTAAGAAATATCAAATCGAATTATGGCCATAAAACAATATAATGACTCAGATTCACTAAATTTTTTGAATTGCACATTCTGTAAACTTTATTGCTGCAAAATTTATCTTTTGAGGAAAGATCTAACTAATTGACTCCGCTTAGCAGAGTCCAAAACAACCCTTAGACCTGGAAAGCCGAAGTTTGACACAGATAATTTCAACTCCTAAAGGTGTGAAATATGTAGATCATTGTTTGTATGACAACCAACATTAACCAGACAGTTCGCCTCAAAACTTTGTGGGAATACCTACTCTTAAAGAAGATAAGCATGTACATATTGCAAAATAAAAAATGGCGTTAAATTGAGTTACGGCGTCAACAATGAAATGGACGTCGCCAAGAAGGAAATAACGTATGTCCTTATGAATCGTGAACTCTCAGATTTTATTAATTCTAGAGAAAATTCAAAAGGTTTTTTGGGTAAGCTATGGCTTACAACAAAAGTTAGTCTTTAATAATAAAGTAAAGAATTATAATAACGTAAGTAAATACCCTTTATACTCAATATTTGTTTGCAAAGTTCCTACCTACTCAATTATTATACCAAGTCATTGCTTTACATTAAATAGAACCTAGAGGTAGCGGAGCGTTTGTGAGATGTACCTGAATTAATTTTTCTACTTTAAACTTTAAAGTGAAATTGAAGGTGAGAGTTATCCTGACAGTCTTTTATTCCTGGTGTGTCGAGTCTGTAACGTAAAAAGTCACAATCGAGCTTGGATAGTTTGAATTTTAAAGTTCGAATATCCATTTCTAAATTGTAAGGAAAATAACACATTGACTTTTTAAGTACCTGGCCACTAGCGGATGTATAATTATTTTCAAAAATTCGAATTATCCAGGCTCGGGATTGACTATTTGTATGTTACAGAATCAAGAGACGATGATAGAAGGTGTGTTATTTTAAAATTCTAACTCATGAATTTATTGCTACAACCCGGTTACAATATCTGTGGACCTGATGACGTCACGTCAGCGCTTAATTACGGTGCAGAAAACAAGCATCATGGGGATAGTATTGTAAACAATAATAATTATGAACTATAAATAAAATATATTATACTTTTACTCTTTTATTCTTTTATTTTTTTATTCTTTTTCAAGAAAACGGGGAGGGGGCTTGACATTCCAGCGAGGTCCACAGATATTGTAACCGAGTTATATTTAACGGATTCATGTTAATACTCACAAATATAGATTGCCGTATAAGTTGCTGAGAATTGGATGAAAGAACGTAGCAAGAAATTAGAAGTGCTGTCGTGAGCAGACAGGCTGATGCAGTTGTCAGGAAGCCGTGGAATGCTCCTCCCATGCTACCAGCTTCTGACATCCCGTACTTTACCAGCAAGCTCTGACAGAGACCGCCTAACATCTGCAGAAAGAAACTAAATATACTAGCGTAATAATAGACGCGCTATACACGACTTAACTCGAGCTTTCTTGTTATACATTATTTATATATTGAACAGATGGTATTAGATCGCTAGGAGATGAAGCTAACCCAATGCATCATAGTCTTAAGTTCACACAAAATTCCATTGGGAAAAATAGTTTATTTGCAATTTTCTATTTCGTTTTAAACAATGTACACATACCAATTAATTATATCAAAAAACCTCAATGCGAATAAAAAAAACGGTTTAATAATAAAGCAAATCCTTCGGCAGTTTTCAATTGGCGCTCTTGTCAACTCAAATTTAATCTTTCATTCAGCTTTTAATTTTAGTTTATATGATTTGATCGAGTATCTACTTCACTAATTTGTAGACTTGCATTTAATCATTTTTTTTATTGTATAAATGTTAATCGTTACCGATTATAATATAACCAGGTATTTTAACAGGAAGCGTCACCTAGATTAATATTCCTTTGTAATCGTAGTTGTCTAAGACAAGGATAATTTATAGTTGCTGCTTTTTATCTTTGATATCCATTAATCCTCACAAGCATTCTTGTCCGCGTTCTTCGAGTTGGTCGTGCTTTGTTTGTTTTCTGACATTTTACACAAAGAGACGCTCAATGGCATTACTGTCTTTCAACTTCTGTGTCCCATTTTAAACAAAACTATTCGGAAACGGGTTATAGCACATTCCGAATGGTATTTATGTACCTTTTGTTATAAATATTAACAAAAATGTACCTAATACCTTCATTTCTGAATAGTTTTGTTTTATATTAGTGAGTTGTGGTTCTTGTTTTTTTTTAAGGCTATGCCCCACTCTTATTATAGTGACATTGAGCTCTGAGTATTGTCCCGATAATTCGGTACTTTCAAATCTAGGAAACAAATAAAACAAAATATCTCTATTTCTATTTCGAAATTCAAAACCGATTGTTTTTTTTATTTTACAACACTCACCCGATAGCTTTTGCATTATAAAGCTTATAGAATAAAGGTTAAATATAATATCGTGTACAAATAAATATATTGCAAAAATATATATGTATGTAGTAGTACATAATGTTATGGTATAGGAACAATACAAACCGCTTCAGCCAGCTTAATGACACCGTGCTGTGTGGTCAAGTAGCCGAGATTAAGACACTCGCAGCATCGGCAACAGCAACATTTTATTCCTTTTTCACCAACACCACCTCCCGGCGCCACACGTACAATCGTCGGCCCACGAGTCATATCAAGGACTGCTTATAACCACAAAACTATTATTTAACAATTGTAGTTATCTACAATTTTTCACAGGTCAAATACACCGCTCTTCACCCTATACGGAACCAAACTGGCATAGCACGGATGATACATTCGCATACCACAGGAAGCGCTGGAGTTACCACTTTACCATTTACTCGGTTAACGTTAGTCACAACACAATATTTTTAGATGTTTTGCGAGCCAGCACAATTTAAGGTCAACGAACCCGCCTAATAACCTAAATATCCGATGGTTTATTGAACTCCGAAATAATGTAGATAAGTAGTCATATTATTTTTCTTCGCGTTAAAACTGTAATACCACTAGCCACCGACCAATACTACAACCAAAGATGGATTAAAGTTTAAAGCGTCGCGTGCCCAGGATGCGTACACGCCGTTATAAATAGAGCGTCGCGCACCACGGAGGGTGTTGCAGCCTATATTTAGGGTGATTTGTTGAGCTTGATTGAAAGTTCTTTCCGATTACCAATTTTACCGATAAGAAAGTATTCCTTAATACTTTTTTTATATATTTATTACACTCACACCAATTAGTTTAGACCAAAATAAGCACTGTTAGGCTTGCGTTCTGGATACCAGACTAACGGATAGACATACATTAAAATATACCTACATAAATACCCATGACTCAGATACCAATGCCAATATTCTTCACACAAACATCCACCCCCTCCGGGGCTCGAACCCAGGACCTTTGGCGGGAAAGGCAAGATTGCTAGTGTTGCACCGAACGGTCGTCAAAACCGTGAGTATTATGTTTTGGCAGCATCAAGTAAGTACTTACACAATTCATCTTTTTTTTAATTATTTAAATTATTTCTATGTCTGCACTTTGTATTCGTCAGTTTTACCATTAGTCACCTAATTGATAATAAATGTAAAGTTGATTAAACCCTGCTGGTTGGTTTTTTATTCCATTTTTATCACTTTAACTTTTCCTGAATATTTTTTGTCGAATAGCTGTCGCCTTACGTACGTTCGGTTTCGGCTTTTCGGTGAAACGGACGCTCAAACTAATAGCCAGTCGAAATTATGGTACATCGATGCTTTAGAATATCGGCAATTCGGACGCTCGAGCTAATGACCCGAAGTCATCAAGTCGACAGTAAACCATTAGGCATATTACGTTCGAAATTAAGTAACCCAATCACAGTTTGTCAATAACCAGAACAAACAATTTATTTCATTAGAATCTGCTTAAATTATTTATTTTATAATAGCTTAAAATACGTATATCACTGTTAATCCGGGTTGCATAATTTTTGGCTTTATTGAATTGCTCCTGGAAAATATTGTGAACCGAGTTTAGTAGGGAAATATTCACTAAGACTTGGTGATGTATTTCTAGTGTTTGACTTTTTATATTTTTCTAACTGATAAATGACAAAGAAAGATAAAATGCCAAGACAGCTTCCGTAAGTTCACTATCTTGTACATCTCAAAACTACTTACCTTGACAAAATGTAACCATTTATAAACGAACTTATAAATTTACGAAAATCTGCGTCAATCATTCATTTCTAAATCCAAGAGTCACAATGACGGACCCAATATTATGGATAATATGTGTCTCACGATGGGACATAATGTACTTTCTACTATAATTCAAATATGTGGTTGTTGTAATTGTAATTGAGTAAATAATCTTTTAATACGTGAATTTTGTATGATATTTTGTAACCATCATACTGCTGTTCGATTGCCAATTAAAACTTAAACAACTGCTTAGCCTTTTCAAAGATGGTTTATTCTCTGGAATTCAAACTTCATGGTTACTGGTGGCGATGACCAGGCAACGGAAAATTATTTACACCCAAATAAAATATGTATATCAGTATAAAAATTCTAAGTCGATCTAATGTAATTTAAAAAACCATCAAGGTAGTTATTAAGATTATAGTCGACAAATCTAGGCTATACAAATACATTAATCCAATAAACTTATATCCTGTTAATTTTAAATATTAAATAATTTACAATACAAGCGCAACATTTCCCTTCGTTAGAAATAGTTGATCGATTAGTTTCGTACTTTTAAACAGTGCTGAATTATTATTATTTCTCAAGAACTCTGGATATGTTGACATTTATTTCAGTAACAAAAAGATAGTTAGTCCCTAAATACACGTATTTCTGTGAAAATATGAGAAAATTGCCATTATATTATAATAGTTTGAATAAACACATGCTTGACCATAACGAACTAAAGCTCTACATACGATTTTACAACCGACTACAGTGTAGCCTGTAAAATAAAGAAAATACATTTTAAAAAAAGTAATAAAATTAAGGACACTATGGCCTAAGAACGTATTGTAAACATGAACCTTGTCTTTAATGTTAAAAAAAAGACGAAAAATTTGTTGAAAAGAAATTCACAGGAGGAAATGACAAAATAAAAAAGCAGCCCAATCAATAATAAGGCTAAATTTATATGACTCTTATTACTAAAACAATTTTTTTTTATGAAATAGCCTCCATAAATTTATCCGTGCGTTCCTACATAAGATACCTAGTTTATATACACATACCATATATTTGTATGTTAATAAGTGATATTCAATATAAGACAGTATCAAATGAATTGAATAATTAAAATTAATAAATGGTTGTAACTATTCATAAACTCCTGTCATAGTTGCCAAATCATACAATTCAAAAAAAGATAGTGAAATGAAATACATGGAAGTGTTTAAAGAGATGAAATCTCAGATATATTTCGTATTAAAACATTTTTTCTTAATACAATTTCACATAGTAAAAATAAGGTTAATCGATTTTAATACAAGACTATATCTCGCGTGTAAAATCTTTACATTGGCATCATTATTATATTAAAAATATATATTATATAACATATATAAATATTTCCAAATTATACAAGAATATAAAAGGCGTAAAGTAAGTATACAAACATTTATTTTATAGTAGCTTTACACCTAAAGGCACATAACTTTACGTAAACATATTGGACAAAGCAGTGCTAGGAAAGCCTTGTATTCGGTTATTCATTTATTTCTTTAGACTAGACTATTGATTCCCAAAGTGGTTCTGGTAGACCCCCAGAGGTCCACGGGAGACTCGACGGGCGTCTACGTTGGCGTAACAAAAAAATGGGGATTCACAATTCGTAAGCGGGAGTTCACAAAAATTATTTGGTTTCGATAGTGAAGAACTAAAATGTTTTTTGACTTCACCTATCAATGTAGGTAGATTATATTTTAAGAAGCTCAGCAACTGTTACTTGTCAAAACTTACGCTATTCCATATTCAGTACAACGTGTCGAGACTTGCAAAGCGCCGCCGCTACCGCCGCCGGCGTCCGCAACGCTTGTTCAGATGTGCAAAGGGACGAAATACGACTTGTAATGTGTGTGCTTGCAAACTTGCATGAACTTGTTTGATTCTTAACTAATATAAATACAAACGCCAAGGATAATCGTTTGTTTACGAATTTCGTAACGAAAAGTAAAGTAAATCGACGTTAGTGTTTGCCAGTGTAGGAAAAGTAAGTTACCTGACTATTACAATGTGATATGATAACAAACTTATTAATAGAATAATAATTACATATTTAAATAAATAAAACAGAAGAAAATATTCAACTTTGTTGTTTTTTACCACTTCGAATGAGGAGTTTTCTAAATAAGTGGGAATGGATTGGTTTCTTGTGCTGTGAGTAGATGTCAAAATAATAAAGTTGGATGGAATCACTTTTTTGATTGGCCAACTTTACTTTTTACATCCACTCACAGCACAATTAATTAATTAATTAACCAATCCATTCTCACTTTTACTGTCGATTTGTTGATTCGTGGTTGGAACTCGGCCGCAACGGTAATTTCCATAGTTTCCACATTTTTGTCGAATTTAGGGAATATAGCAGAAATGTAGCTGCAGGAGGTCTATCGGAACCAGCAAAATTTCAAAAGTGGTCTATGAGAAAAAACGGTTTGGGAACCTTTGGACTAGACCACGTCAATATGACATGATATATTATGGTCATTACTTAGTACTTTCCAAAAATTACAATTATAGTTTCTAATACAATACTTTCAAGCCTAATTCAAGGCGTTAACCAAAAAGATAATTAGTTATATTATTATTATTATTAATTTATAAGTACAGTCGACAGCATATCAAGCCCTACACTTTGATGATTGGATCAATCATATGTGGTTGTAATAAAGATCATTTCAAATTTAGAATGTGTAGCTTAATATGCTGTCGGTTGAACAGCGAATAGAGAAATACACATAATTAACCTTAAAAACTTTTAATTTCTACTTTGACCATTTAAATGCCGATTCATTTAACATCGCCTTAGTCACCATAAGCAAGGTACTTATTTAAAAATCTTTCTGTTTGTTTATATCCAATCATTCTTATCCGATCAAACGTATACGACAATTTATATATTTTTTTTATATATTTTATGCATTTTTAATGCGATCTTATAAGATAAATTATTATAATAGAAAAATACTAGAAAAAATCGACTCGGGTCGCAAGTGAATTCTCAGGCGGGAATCGAACCCGCAACCTTTGGAAATCCGGTCCAATGCTCTCCCAATTGAGCTACCGAGCCTTGCGAACACTCGTCGAAATTTTCTAGTACCTTCCGTATTCGAAAGAAACATTTTTACAAATGTTTGGTCAATCGATTAAGATGAAAGAGCCATTTAAGTTTTATATTTTTTTTATATATTTTATGCATTTTCAATGCGATCTTATAAGATCAATTGGGAGAGCATTGGACCGGATTTCAAAAGGTTGCGGGTTCGATTCCCGCCTGAGAATTCACTTGTGACCCGAGTCGATTTTTTCTAGTATTTTTCTATTATAATAATTTATCGTATACGACAATGTGAGAATTACTCAATTTAACACATAGCAGCATGGCAGTATTATGTTTTTATTTAAACATACAAATATTGCATCCACAATGCAATATTTGTATAAGGTATAAAATACGTGTGTGGGATAGGTAGGTGGGATCCCACCTGAGGGCTCGGAGGCGTAGTTGTTTTTTACATATTATTTTTAATATAACTTACTAAGCATCATACTATTGTATTATTCAACAATGTACCGCATCAGGTTTGGAAGACGATTATACAGATTGTAATCAACTGTGACATCAAACAACTAAATACAAAAATAGAAAAATCCACACATACACATCAAATTGCATCAATTTCAATTAAGAAATAGATAAAGGCAGCTTTTTGTCATGCATCTGTTGAATTTCAAAGACTTTTATATTTCTTATATTGTTAAATTTTGTCTACTTATTTTTGTGCTATCAGTTCTTGTATTCTTACAATGAATACAATATTGTGTGCAAACCAAATATGAAAGAAGAATAACTTCTTCTTCGTCGTGACACTCTTCCCAGGGCGGTCGTGGTCATGAGGTCGTGTCTTCAGTCAAGTCTCCCTGCTGGTGGGCATCCTGTTATATTCGTTCAGGAAGCCACCCACAGCAGACTTCACTTGGTCAGTCCATCTCATGGGCGACCTCCCTCGCCCTGTGGTGCCCTCTATCTTGTCCTATACGACGAGGCGCTCGATGGAGTCGTTGTCGCGTCGAGAAATGTGTCCAAAGAATTTCAAAACACGACTTTGCCGATAGACGGTGTGTAATTCCGAGTTTTTGGAGTATAGAGATGTTGGTACGAAATTCGGTCCATGACACACCCAGCATCCGCCTCCAGCACCACATCTCCAGAGCGGGAACAAAGAAGAATAACTAACTGTGTCGTAATAAAAATGCGTCAGAGAAATTGAGATGGATCGAGATGGAACACAGAACCTTTCTGGTTAGACCAGACGCCGAAGAAACTTGTACTGGAACCTCAGGTCTTTTACACATTTTTTTCACGTCAAATTATTTTTTTAAGTTGGGAAAACATAAATATTACAAAATACAAATATTCTTCTTATTAACTACATAGTATGGCAATCGTAATAACCTTTAAACTGTAGAAAAATGAGTACATATAACCAGGTTTTTCGTTTAAATGCCTCGGTATGATCGATTCGCGAAGAACGTACTTAGCAAGTAAAGGACTGCCATAACAAGCCCCATTATCTGAAATAAGCAAAGAAACACATTAAATTTAGTAATTCTCCTCGGTAAAACTTTCATTTATATATTCCTCAATTATAGAATATCGAATATTTCAAAACTAGTAAAACTATCGATATCTTAGTTCAACATTTCATTTAAGAAATTTTTATTTCAATTGACTTGTCTACAGTCCCCGATCACTGTCACTGAAAAACTATCGCTCGTCTATGGACCGATATCGCTCAATTAAAACTTGCCCAATTTTTTATGAAAAAATTCATGCAGATTTGTTGACTGTTTCATTCTAACATCTATGCATATCTTTACGATATTTATTTTATTGTATTTTTTACTATAATGACTAAAAATATTTTGGTAAGGTTAGAGTTGATGAATTAAGGTTAAAAGGCAACCAAGAAAAAATATCAAAAACAGACAATTTTGATTTGGGTGATAATTAACCCTGTAAGCTCTCAAACGCAAATCAATGTGTATCTTCGAACTGCAAGCCAATTGAGAACTTTCATTTGCCAATCCCTGTTTATGTTGAAACATTTAAAAATGTACTCGTAATTATGTGACCTATATTCACATGTTATAATTTGAAGTGTATTGTGAATTTAATGGGAAAGGCATATTTATGGGCAGAGGAGAGTCCCGCAAAACGGTGTAGTATTTGCAAAGCATTGTCCTTGTATACAAAGGCGTAATATTCAACGCACCAGTAAAACAAAAAATATAATAAAACGTACCGAAGCTGCTAGATAGGGTTCATAATCCCTGCCGTAAGAGTTCTTGTAGTGGTTAACCTCTATTATAAGTGTGAGTCCCGCAGCGAGATACATGACAAAGGCCAACCCATGGTATATCACCTCCTGTAACAAACACCAATATTTTGCGATACGCTTAATATGATAGTAATAAATTTTCACATAACTCTAACAATAATTTTGTCACAAACTAAACAGAGCTTGAACTATAGCCACTTCTCAGTCCACGGTAGCAATTGCTACCAATAGCCAAAACACCCTTCATCAGTCCCTGGTAGCAATTGCTACCATATTCAAATTTCCGCGTGTCCTGCTGCTTTTTTAAATTTACGATAAGTTTTTGAATTACAGAAATCCAAATAATCTGTGGTGGATTCTTTATTTAATCAGCTTTACGGTAGTATTTTTTGTTTGGTACTAGCTTCATTATTTAGCGAGAAAATGTCATTTTTTATAAGAGTCCGACTTTTTTTTCACAATTCGCGCAGCATTGGGACTGTTGAGAGGGGTGGAGCGCGCGGTAGCGGACTGACAAGTAGTTAAGCTCTAAATAACATTAAACATACATAAATAATTATAATGGTGACCGTGACTCGAAAAATAAGGCTTGTAATTATCACAGAAATATATACCCTTACAAGAATTCGAGCCCGGCACAGAAGGTAGAGTGGTGTCAATATGATCAAGAACAAGAATAAACCTGACCTTCCAGCGTTCACACTAAGGTCACTGTTCAATTGACGACTGTATGAAACAAAACAGCAAAAGAAAAATAGCCCTTACTGTTTCTTTTTGGTTCTTCTCCTTAGATCCCCACAGCGGATTTACGAAGCGATAGAGCTTGTTATCACACCTTACTCAAAATAAATTATTTTTAGTTCATTATAACATAAATGAGAAATATAGTGATCGTTTAAACTTACATAAATTGTCTTAGAAATAATTGATGCTGTAGAAAGTGACACCAGACAAGCAGTGAGTAGGCAGAAAGTGCCTATTAAGAAAGCCACAGCCACTAACAAGTAGAACAGCTCTGCCTTAGGAGACACTGAGTAGTAGCTTCTATGGTCCATGTAGTAGCTAACCACACCAACGCAAGCTGCACCCAGTATCTGGAATGAAAATTGAAATATAAATACTCCCAGCTTTTATGAAACTAAAATCCATTTCACAAGTCTATTGAAAAAAACTCGCACGGTCGAAAGACATGACAAGAAATAAGAAAAGACAATTTTTAAATGAAAGATTCACGTTGTGAGCATATGTCATTACGGTCATTAACAGATAGATAATTTTGGGACTTACTTTTTTAATATTATAGTTGATATATATTGCTATATAAAGCACCGATTATGGAATACAGGCAACCTTCACAGCCTCAACGACTAAAGGTACTTACTATGTGGTGTTTAGTCAGTCTAGCCTGACATAACAGCTGTGGCTTAGCCATGAAGGATTCACCACAATAAAAAAAAAACGATACAGCTATCTCGGGAACTAAGCCCTACACCATATAAAACCATGGAAAGTTGACTGGGTCATGATGGAATACTGATTAAAACACCTAAACCAATTTTGTTAAATCGTTTGCTCATTTATACGCTTTGGTACTTGTTATAAGCAGACGAACAGGCATTTTAACGAAATTCATGACTTAATTACATCATTACTTTAAGTGACTTCAAATAAAATTATATATCTTATCAACAACCTGTTAATGTCCTACCAACATAGTAATGCTAAAGCATTCCCTATATTTAGAAAAAAAATTTCATTGTATTCAGTTATCGAACACTAGGTATAAACCCGTCCTATATTATCCAAAATATATTTATATCTAAATACAAGTTATTTATGTTTGTTTCATACAAGTCATAACAAATTTAAATGAGTAACGATCTCAGATCACATCAAACAAAGTTGTGGATTCATTGTAGATCTATGATCCAACACCTTGTTTGTTGTGATCTGAGGTAATGATGTATCTAAGAAAACTGTTGTTGTTGGATACAGCTGTGATTTTATGAAGTACGTGAGAAAAGTAAGTTTTCTTTTTTATATGTTTCGTTGTTGTATGTACAATATAACTGCCGTCCGTTCGCTAAAACGTCGCTAAGCCACAAAGTCATTTTCACAGCCAAAAAGCGGAAAATATTTAAAATTCATGTTTTTGCTATAATCCTAATTATATTATGACAATACTTTGTGTGTGTGTTTGTTACCGTATTGTCTCGCTATCCTAACATTGCAAAACTAAACTAACCCTTACATACTCCCGCAAAAACAATATGATAGCGTTTTTCTACGCGCTACAGCGCCATCGAGTTATTTCTAAAATTACAAATAATAGAAATAAGTGTTTTGAACAGATCGAAAGAGATTTTTTATATATGCTAGCATTTAAAACTTAAAATTTAAAATTTTCTGAGGCTAAGCGACCTTTCGCCTGACGGACGGCAGATAAGTTGTAGTGACTAATGCGCCATTCAACTTATAGATTAACCACGGACTAACATACGAAAATGAATGATAAAAAGCGTCCATATATATTTTTTTCATTTATACCGCATATCCACATTCACGTTATAAATATATAATAATACTTAGTTTCGAATTGTTGATGTGTAAGTTATTTTTTCTTAGTGACAGGAAGGAAGTTATCTTCTTGAATCAATCAACCTTGGTGATACTTTTGGCACGCATATTTACATAATGAGTATGTCTTATGCTTAGGTATGACGTCTATATGAATAATTATAGTAGTCACACCCAAATAATAAAGTGAATTCTAGTCCAATAAAATTATTTATAGCTAGTATCAAGTATCTGTGTAATATGCTTTAAATAATTGATTAGTTTGAATCTAAACTGAATTATTGGTTTAGCTTTCTGTATTTTATAAAGGAAAACCTAGAATTTATTAATTGTATAACAAATAGGTATTATTTTTCTTTCTATTTTAAAAGCACTTCGCCAAGAAAAATTAATTGCTGGCCACAGGGTCATGTTATATTTACGAAATCCGCCTTTACGATGCCGTGACTTCATCACACACGCGCGTAGTGACTTGTGTTTTGGTTACCAAAAATAAACGCGCACGCCACTTCTGTAATCGCATACATACCCTTTAAAATTGAAATTAAATATTGCCATAGAGCTAATATCGATTACCTTTTAATAAAAACGCGAAAAGATCTTAAAGTTGCATTTAAGGTCGTCATTGTTACATGTAAGGAAAAGTTGTTTTTCCTACAAATATATACATGGACTAATGTATTTTATTTTATTATTTGCATTCATAATGCCATATTTCTATAAAATACAAATTAGGCATGTAAAAAAACAACCACGCCTTCGAGCCCTCAGGTGGAATTCGAACCCACGACCTTTCGCTATCCGGGCGAGTGCTCTGACCGCTGAGCCACCAAGACGAGCGTATGCGTATTTTATATCTTATATACTCAGACTGTTTAATTACCTTCCATCATTAATATGTATGGAACGAAATTAATTTAAAAAAGTGAATTTCTAGTGACTTTGAACGCAACTCTATTTATAACAACAGACATGACGCGAGCGTGACATCATCTTTAAGATTCAAGGAAAATGATAATGTATTCACGGCATTTAGTGAATTAAGTTTTTGTGTGACACGATATCCAGGATAGCGCATAATTGTTCCCCGTTTCTCAAACATACGACATATTAGTATTTATATTTTTGACTAAGCCAAAACTATATAGCTAGGGAGTTGGTGGCAGTAATTTTTATATGATTTCATCGTCTGACAGAAGTTGATAATATTAAAGTACTAAGTAAAATAATCATTTTAAACAATTTCTGCCACTCATTAATTGCTGCAATATCAAATAGGAACTTGCAATTTTTTTTTAAATAAAAATAAGTGTCTTAAACTATAATATCGCTACTGTTGATAGTCTTAATAAATTGTATTTAATATAATAAAAATATTAATGCTAGTAGCAGAAATTTTTCCTTATGTGTTTAAGAGTAATTAATTTTGTTTCGGATTATTATTATATATAATAAAATAAATTAATTAATCGGCAGGCAGATTAGAATAATTATTGAAATTATGTTATAACTGATAAAAAAATTACTTCTACCACCATGATGATTGCATTAATAATCTGTATTGTTAAAAAATTAAAAAAAATAATAAAAAATTATATCATCGTTTCTATCTTTAAATCTAATACTTCTATTAGATACTGTCTTTTTGAAGGCAGAAATATTTTACTATAGTAAAATATTATAAATATATATTCTGATAATAGTTGTAGCTATAATTAATTAAAAGTATAAATAATAATTTTTTCAGATCAGAGTTTTAGATGTCTGCCACCTTTTTCTTATATTTACAAATACTTTACAAAACATAAAATATTTTTTGAAAAGACGATGGAATGATATAGCACTAATTATTTTTTTACAATTTACTCCTACCGTCCTAACTTTTGCCAGCTTTAATTTCACTATCTATAAAATTAATGGATATAATTGATGACAGAAGCGATAATATAATTCTAGACAGTCTTTTTTTACAATTTTGAAATTCTTTTTGAAAAATATCAGGGCTATCGAAGCTCGTCACTTTTTTTTTCGAGTTAGCATAGGTGCAGACTACATTACGTGTTGGTATGACCGACGATGACGACGGAACCATATAGCTAAATTGTTCACATTGGATGAAGTATGTATACTTCATCCCGGTAAAACAGTCAAAATCAAGTTTGTACTACAAACTTTGTATCGTGAACGTATCTAAATCCGCGTCTTTTTCCCTCGTTTTTCTCTACATCTCTTGGTGTTTGTTTGTCTGTCTGTAACGTACAAATCTTGAAATTCAATTTTCACCCGTTTCCCGACTAGCTATAAATATAAAAGATTACTATTGGTATTTATAGTATTTATGCGCCCCCCGTTTTTCGTATTGGACACATGGTAGAGAATTATTTTTTTCTTTTTAGTTGGCCTGAAAAACGAGGGTTTTTTAAATTTTTTTTCAAAAGTAAATTACAGAAATATTCGTTCATAGTAATTGTAGCAATTGGATTGTAGGTAACACTAATATCAGCCTATTTGTAAAATTCCGTTTTTGATTTCCAAAGCGTTGAGTCAAGGAATAATTGTGGTGAGGTTGCTTGTGTAATCCACGTTGCTAGTGCATTGGTAACATGTGTACTTAACAAACCAATAACTTCACATTATTTAAAGTAAGAAATTATTATTTTTTCTCTTTAATTAGTACAGTTATTGGTCTCGTTCCCAGATTCCCAGCGAACTTTTTATTTATCATGGTTGCTCAATGGCGATGTTGAAACTATATCTAGGTCATCCGACACTCTGGACCGAAATATTCAGATTCTCTCGCACGCGTTCCATTTACGACAAGGCCGTAATTGCATTATTTCTTAAAAAAAAAAGCTTTCAGCGAGGCATTTTATTAAAAACTGATTATTATATGAAGCTCATTACAACGCCAAATATGCATTCTCAATAATAATATACAAATGGTTATTCATACCATTTATGTGTGTTTTATTTGTATCTGTATGTATACGATTTGTATTCTTCTTAGCCTTTCGCTCTGTATCCTTTACAGTTATCTGATCTATTTTCTAACATATTTATCGACATCCTAAAAGTCCACTCTACCACGATTAGATAAAAGTATGTATTCACATACCAAACTCATCTAACAGCAAATCAAGTAGGAAAGAAATAATTAGCTTACCAGCTGAGCCAACTTAAGCAAGCCCGGAGTGGTGCTTAGGTATCCGCTGTTCACATACACCGCGGAACCAGAGGACACCGCCGTGGTTCGAGTGATCGTCACAGTGTGAGACATGGTTCCTGAAATACATTAAATAAAAATAAGAAAAATATTGGATTTACAACAATAAAATATACTACTATGACATAGAAAAATACAACCATCATTCGGAAACATATCAAAGTTAATTAGCAGATCAAATTGATAATTAAATAAATATTAATTCTCTATATCGTTTCTTGTCCACGTGGTATCATTGCTATTATTGGTTTCTAAAATAAAGATACTGTTAGCTTCGGTTACTCATTCTGTGACATTGTATTTTTACGATTGTTTTTTTTAACTGTGATAACAAGGTTTACCCCGTGGAAGTGCTATTGTTAAATACTTATCCAGTTTACCTTAAACATTACGAATACACATTTTAAAGCATTAAGGAATACGAGGTCCGAGCATTTCCAAAAATGGTTCTAGAACACACCAAGGTAATCCCGCTAACCGTGACGGCACGATAGTGGGCCGAGGCCAGCATCTCGCATTTCGATAAGCAGTTTTGAGCTTCAACTGCCACTTGCAGGGCCCTATAATCCTTACTGCATGTAAGTAATAATATAATTAAAGCATTCAATTTTTTTGAACACAAATATATTCGACACCGGTCGTAGTACGATAATGAAAAATTTACTTTTCCTCATTTATATGAAACGTTTTCTAAAATTATGAAAACAACTATAAAATATTTCAATTGATTCTTACAATATATCAATATATTGTACGAAACATGAATTTTTACTTTCCGTTTTTTATTTCTCTAGACCCTCATCCACCCTATTAAATTCTTAAGAAAACATTGCCTAATCGGTACAGGCAAAGTCTATTATGCTCTAACCAACAAACAGCAATTATTTATCCATTAATTAAAACGAGAAAGTAAAACATTTTTAGAACATTAACAAGACAAAAATAGTTAAGTGTGGCACAGTTAAAGTTTTATATGGTAAGGAGTAATCATGTGTTTATCATAATTTGCAGTTTATTACCTGTAGATAGAGAAATCTTATTACCTATGTTTTGTCTATGACACGACCGCATCGACTTCATGCTGTCATAAGGTTAAAACAATGTTACCTGTCTTCTGGGAAAATTAAAATTTTGAATTATTGCATAGATTTATGTCGAATTAACAAATAAGTCAATTTTTTTCGTCAATAATATTTCCACACGCACACACTAATACCAAATACCATTTTATCATTGCTATAGTTAGCTCAAAACCTTAACTTTTCCAGGCAGTTAGAGTGTATAAATAATGTACTTTTTTTGCATTTGAGTTTTTATAATTTATCTAACATAAAATTTATAAAATTTGCTTGTAAAAGTTAGGAAACCTGATTGATATGATTAATTAGTCTTTGAGAAATAAAGATCAAACGTTCTAATACGTAAACAATAAATTCTACCAATAAGTGACTACTACTTTATTTATATGCTTACTGTTTATTGTAACAACTGAATAAATAAGTTATATACAAATTTCTTCCCTTTTTCTTACCTGACACTTTCCATCCGAAATGAGGTAGCGGAAACACAAATAACAAGAACATTAAAACTGAATAAAAAAAACTACATTCATTACAAATATGCAAGAGTCAAAAGGGCGGTCGTTCAACCGCAGCCGATGAATAAACGCACCCTCTGTTTTTTTGGTCTAGACTACGGTCTAGACAAAACACACTCACTATAATAAAATTTCTATACAAGGAAGTAACTTCTTCCATGAAACCTTTTTATGCGTCGCACATTTTGTATGGAACTTAAAGATTTTTGTCCGTTTCTGAAGATAAAGTTATATAAATATTATAAAGTCATTTAAGATTAAGTGATACAACTAGTGAAATAAGGTTTTTTTAAGTATTAATACTGACAATCCTAACATAACAATAACCATAACCGTTACGTTTAGTTGAGCAGGTTTTTTTTTATTTATAAAGCACACGTTTTTAAGTTTTGACATGAAAGTCATTCATGAAATAATGACGACGGTTACTTCATATCGTGGACTAACAATTTGGTAGTTATCGATTTCCGCTAAATATTATTGTCGTAAAAAGTAGTTTTGTATATTTGTATGTTTACGTCGACAAAAATAAAGTTAATTAGGTAAAATGAAACAAAAAAAATATTTTAACTTAAGTTGTATATGGTTTCTATTTTTTTTCACAAAAATATAAACAAATATATACCGATCAATTAAATGGATAACATTTTTCAATGACAATTTCTAATAACTCGATATAAAAATGTCTTACTTTTTCTTTAGAAAAAAAACTTTAGTAGACAATATTACTTCAAAAAAACTAATAGACTCAATCAATTATTGAATTATAGTAGACATGTTGTAAATCTTGTGAGTGAAAAAATCTAGACAGCTACTAACACAAGAAGTTTATGGACTCCAAATCTAATTCAAGTCTACGAAGGCTTTGTTATTCCAAACATCTTTTTTCTAGTTCTGTTACCTTGAATTGAATAGATATATGTCTTATAATTAAAAGATACTTAAATTTCTACTATATATTTGGTTAAAGCGCTCTCTCGGGTTACAAAACGTTATGGACTTGAGTTCTATCGCAAGCATTTACTTAAACACGTTAGTTGCTCGTTTAATTGATAAAAAGTATTATTGTTGTTATTATTATTTGTATATTCAACAATTTAATTCGAGCTTTGGGCTTTATGTCAACCTCGTCGTAGTTTAACAAACTTTCTATATAAATACAAATCAGCAAGTTTTTATAAATATGTCTCGCAGGTTGATTAAAATAATCTCTGTGTAAACAGTATGTTCTATCCTTCTTCATGATGAGCGTTGCTTGCACTTAACCTAACATTTGTTATTGTTGATATAATAAATATCAAGAACAAAACGAAAACGGTTTTCATAAAAGCAATAACTCCATAAATTTCTTCTTATTTGGTTAGTTTCATATACTAGAACACACTTTACACCTTAAATGAAACTGTAATGTACTCACTTTTTATGAATAATCCGGAAAAACTGAGAAAATTAGTCACAAAAACACTCGTTGTGTCAGATGAGCACTCACGACTGGCAGTGCAACGCAGGTATAACACACAGATGATGAGTCACTTGTGTACCGCGCAAGCGTCTACTCCACTGCTCCACCTACTCGCAACTATCAATCTAACATTGGTTAAATTGAACGTTTTATTAATCAGTTCTAAAAATAAATTAACTCAAATATATTAGTAACTACGTTATTATAAGTGATACATTCAATGAAAAATCGTAAATAATCCTTTGTGGTCTCATTGAATGCAACCTTGGCCTTATTTCCCAAAACCAGTGAGAACAATGGAAAGAAAAAATATAAAAAACTACCAAAGGTAATTGGAATGTAAATTAAGACCAAATTCTTTTTTTTGGTTTTCACACAACTATAACATACAGATTTTTTTACACATCTGTCGAAATATAATCGTGATGTATTTCGGTTTTCGTTAAATGTTTCAACTTCACGATTTGGCTTGGTTAATCGGCCACAAGGCAATTATCTAAATAAAACAGTCGGGCTTGCTTAATGAGAACACGTATTTGTCAATACTTACAGCTCAACACTTCACGCAGCTGTGATGGGATTTAGTTTATTACCTACTTTCCGCATAAAGAACAAAAATCGATTTGAGCGAATTTACTTCCAGCCGCGGTTTGAGCTGTGTCTAGGTTCATATATTTAAACATTATTGCTAGTTTCTCCGTCGTCGCTTAGTTTATGTCAACATTAGTGATTACGTGCAAAATGGCAACTTCACAAATAACAATAATATTTCTTACATTCACACCAATGTTATGGATATTAGATTAACAGATAGACAGACATAAGATACATAGATGTAATATTTTTGGAAACATATACCTAGTCCGGCCATTAGTTCCGTTACAAATGAAAATGCATTTTTTTATGAAGTAATGTATGAATGAGTATGAACTAACACTATTTTTTAAAGTCTCAGCAAAAAATAAAATATATTCTATTCGAAATGGCCACCTTTGGCTTTTATATAGGCCTTTAATCTGTCTGGCCACGAATCTATGGATTTACGTACTGTTTCCATGGGAAATTACGCCATTGCTTGCTTCAGAGCTTGTCGTTTAGAGCAGGCCATGAACTCTTAAACTGAGCTGATTTGTAGTCTAAAAGGTTAAGGTCTGGGCTAGATGAAGGCCAGTCTTCAGCTCTTAAAAAGTCTGGAACGTTGATTCCAAGCCAGGCTTGGGTAGTTCTTGCCTTGTGACCAGATGCAGAGTTCTGCTAGGAAGTCCACAGTACATTTTTAAAAAGTGTATTACTAAGAGGTTTCGATCCAAGACTGTCTCTTGATACACTTTGACTGAAGTTTTCACTCCTTTTTCACAAAAATGTAGCTTTGTGACGCCTTGATAAGACACGCCCCACCAAACCATCACCGACGCAGGATGATGACCACGTTGTACCTTTACGACCACTTGAGCAGCTTCTTTAGAACTGTGAGAGTACATTTATCATTTTGCTTGGTGTAGTGCTCTTCAATGATAAACACCCATGATTCAGGTACATCTCGTATTCATCATACAAACCCTTGCCCCTTCCGGAATTCGAACCCAAACCCATCGGTGCGAAAGACAGGTCCGCTACCGTTGCACCAAAAGGTCGACAAATACTTATATATTGGGCGAATATTGTGCTTATAATACCAATAAAAGTTATAATAAATAATTAATACGGGGTTATACCACAACCCCAAAGGATAAAAAATCTAGCCATTGTTTGATATTATTTGATAATATTCATATTTTTTATTATATTAAAATATTACTGTAATAATTTTAAATATTATGTTTAATTCTTTGTGTGTGTTTGATTTGGGTCCTGGATGGTTTCGGTTAACAAACTGGCCCGACAGGGGGCGCAAGGACTATGCAGGATAACATCTGCCAGGTCCGCTAGCACAGTATAATTTATCAAAGAACTTGATAATGCAATAATAAACGCGTTTGGCCTGCATTTGCAACACAACTTCTGAATGGACCGATCATTGCATACCAAAAACTTATCATTTGTATCCTTCGGCAGGCACGAAAGGCACATCAAACCGTTGATCCCTGTTTCAGCTGCAGTCGTTAACACTCGACAAACCCTATGTCCACATGGTGAGTTTAAACCCTCTTAGCGAAGGTCTGTACCCCATTAGTAGTAGTGTTAATTATAAAAGAAGATTTTTATAAAGACAATGTAGTATAAAATAAGTTACAAATCAGTTTACATGGTGCATTAACATTTTTGTCTGAAACTATAATAATGAAAAAAACTTGAACAAAAATATTTAAATAACATTAATAATGGCGGAATTATTTCCACCAAGATGTCCCATTAGCACATCAAATTATACAATAGAAAACGATATAAAAGATTATCAGTTTAAATTTTCACTCAGAATTCAAAATATTTTAGAAAATTTGACAGTTTGTGATAGGTTGGCCTGCTGCTGTCAGTAATTTGTTATTATTTGGTCATAAGTTCCTGTGCTATTTACATGAAAAAACTAATTACGGTAAGACATCGTTAATACCTGTATTGGCTACAGGCCCAAAAAATATTGCTGTGCTGGTTACATGTTATTTATAAAAGTTATTTATTATTACGGCACGCTGTATTTGTCTACTATATAGATATAACGCGGCGGGACAATTGGTGGATCCGTTATTAGGGCGACTGCTTTCACCGAATAGGGTCCCGTTTCATAAGAGTGTTAGTTACTGTTGTTCGTATCACAATTACGGTAACATCAATATGTTGGTATCACTTGACTACTTTTCACAGTAATAATTCGATCTCTACATCTATTTTATAACAGTTTTTTTTTCTAAATTATGCTAAAGTGAAAAATATCGCGGCTGTGAATGGTTATTTATTTTATGAAATATACCTTTAACTACTGCAAGGATCGCGACACGCGGACAATATTCGGTAATACCGATTACTATCTCTAAATAATAACACTTCTTACATTAACACCAATCAGCCCAATCAAAAGTAAGCACTGTAAGGCTTGTGTTATGGGTACTAGGCTAACGGATATTAGGTACATATATATGTAATGTTAACAGAAAAATATTTGGATACCCATGACTCAGGTACTAATGCTTGTATTAATCACACAAACATCTGCTCCTTCCGGGACTCTAACCCTGGACCATCGGTGCGAAAGGCAGGATCGCTGCCATTGCACCAAACGGCTCAACGTAGAGTTATGGAAATTTTTCAGAGCACATTGTCCCGGATATTGACGATTATTTAAACTAACTATCAGGGCGACTCTATGAAATGTTATCTGTTTTCCCTACTTATGCCATTTCTTTTTCAGTCATTTTTCTATTTGATTTCGTGTTAAACCAGTATACAGGCTTTGAGAGGCTTTCATTCTACTAGAAATGTTTTGGTGTTTTACGGTCTTATTTACATATATGTATATGTATCAGTCTTCATCAGTTGCGTGCTGAGACCCAAAATTGTCGTTGCACTTCTTCACCACAACGAAAAAGGTGAACCGACTTTGTTTAGATAGTTAAGTCACTTAATTCGCGACAACCTGTCCACCTGATTCATAGCATAATGCAAGTTACTTTTATGACCGTCAATGTGAGTGAAAAAATATGTGTCATTTAGCACAATAAGAGCTGTAATGTGAAGAGACTATCATAATTTATCACAGCTTCACACAAATGTATCTATCAATTGCGTGATTTTCAAAACTTACTCCGTAACTACACGATCTCTCGTTACAAAATTTTGTGTATTTATTTGGTCGTCATCTAGACACAGAACAAAAGGAAGAGAAGAGAAAAACTGTGTATTGAAAAAGTTACAAAGTAGAAAGGCATAAACTCTGTAGAAAAGCCATATCAATGTAATTTTCAATATAACCAAATTTTAAATAACTATATATATTTATAGAAAAACCTTAAAGGTTTGGTCCGAATTCCAAATTAATTACATCAACTTAAACTCATATAATTAATTTTTCAGGAGTTATGCGCGAAAGTAGTGTTTAGGAAAAAAAGTCACCTTTAATAACTCTAAATTTATAGTTTAAATAAGAGCTTGTCATTAAATATTTTAAATATTGTAAAACATAAAAAGGGTTTCCGCAATACAAAAATTATGTACCTAAGGACAAAAGAACATCAACCTGCCACAAAATGATGAAAATCTATTATGCAGTTCGATAGTTTTGGGTAGGTTGCTGAATTGTTTACTGCAACTACATTCAATATCCTACTTTTTATGTGCTTTTATGTCAACGAGTCACGCAAGTTTCGCGAAAGATTACGTAAGTGCTTTTATGATTAAATATGTGAATAGCATATTCTACGAAATCGTAGGAACATTCATATTTAGTGATACACCTAATCACTATTAATCACAGTAAATATCACAAAGGATACATATATTTTGCTTATATAACACCGTTTTTAAATACTTTTTATGCAGAATACATAATCATCCATCCGTTATTCGGTATCCATGTACAATCTCTGCTTAGTTTGGAACAATAGTTATTTGTTATGAAATGCTGGAAAGTTGAAATTTGGCCGCGAGTTACCTCTATTGAAACCTGAGGAAGTGAAGCACTCGCTACGCTCGTAGTTCAATCCTAGAATCCTAAGCGCAGCGAGGGTTTCAAAGGTACGAGACGCTAAAAACTTTGCTGCCGAGCGAATCACACAATTTTACACCTCACTACAGCGAGGAAAATCTTTAGGTGCAAAAAGCAGCTTAATTAAAATGGTAAATAGGTATCTTCGTCGCTGCTGAAGCATTTTTGATATTTATTCTTTCGGATTTTACAAAATTTCAGAACCCATCTGAAAAAACATTTAAATAGATTTCTTTACAATGTCAATTGATTAAGAATACCAGAGATACCTAAGACAGTTCTTTTTCGGGTGCGGTCCAGTTTTTATAAGTAATCAGCTCCAATATCGTTAAAATATATTTATTAACATTTTACAAATTAGTTAAATAATTATTTATACTATAGCATAAAAACTTCGCCGTCACCATACAAATTAAATTGACACCACAATGACCTTTAATAACTTAGTAAGTATCTAGTCACTTGTATTTTTACTTTTCGACGAATAAATATTATGCAATCGATGTTTGTACAGTGACGGAAGTTATGAACATTCAACACAACTTAAATATTTCAGAACTTAACAAACAGTTCGTACCTTAAAATGAGGAGTTGGTTCCATTATAAATGAAACAGAAATAACATTGATGAAAAGTAATACACGTGTACCCATTGATATAAATAAAATGACAATATTGACGTATAACAGTCCACTCTTAACGGACATACATACATTATTATATCCAAGATAGTATTCCATTAGACAAAAGCGTAGTTAAATGAATTTAGTTTAATTATTTTATTCTTGTTTGCTTCTTTTGTGTTTATTGTTGCTCAAAGTGTTACGAATTCCAAATAACTGACAACCTTGATAGTTTGTGATTATTCTTTACGAAATAAATTAAAGTTGATTCTGAACAAATCAATTTTAGCTTTTGCATTATTTGAATTATTACGCTTTGCATAATAAGGAACCAATTAAGATAAATAATCACACAATTAGTTAATTTTAAGGAATAGAAAAGCCATATTGTTTCACAGAATTTGTCTGCAAGAAAAACATTTACCTAATGAAAAAATATGGGAGGATAAAATCGTTTCAATATCTCTTTAATGAAATATGTATATGAACCATGTAAATTGAACGTGTAAAATATAAAATTTTATATAACTTTGTACACCACAGAGCATTTACTGATCTGAATTATACACTAAAAAGAGGAGGGTATCCAAGATATAAGAAATATTATCTTAAGTATATTAGTATACGTGTATAAAAATATTTGTGAATAAAATGCACCATATCTACACATACAGCGTGTCTTAAATTAAAACATTGAGATTATAAAAACACACTTGAGAATTTCCCCATAATATTTAACGTTGATCACCTTAAAACACATCTTTGTACATTTTTATACAACTCAGATAGCAACCAAACGCAAGCGGATATAGATCAGACACAAATATTCAATAATAAACGTCTTTTTTTAATATTCAAAATTTAATTTATTCTATTTGGTAATTAAATATAAGCACATTAATAGTGAGCTTAATGCAATATTGAAGAACATAATTCGTTTTTATATTGATGAATCTAATATTTCAGTTATTTACCATTGTCATTAAATAACTTTTACATTCTAAATTATTAAGAAATATTCGTTTTGTTCTTTACAATCAAGTTATTTTATTGTAAGACTAGGCTCAGATTTATAACAACCATAAAATAAATTGTTTATTTAATACAAATCTTATACAAAACTTCTGTCGTTCTTAATTTACATTTTACCGGGCGGGTATTGAAGCTATTAAATTTATTGAAGCTATTTGTAAGCCTCAAAGTTAAAGACTCAAATTATATTACATAATCCATTAATACAATTTACCCACTATTGTTATTTGTTATGAATAGAAATCTCATATGAAAATACACAACAAATTTAATGGGAAGTGCAGCAATATTTTGGTGTTAACGTCGAATTATCTCATACATTATTTGATATAACATAAAAAGGCACTACAGTTGCACCTTCGTCTTATTTAATACAGTTGGTACCTACTAACTTACATAAGTGTAATATCCTATGGCCATAATTTATTACAATTAAGTTAAAACTTGTATGGACGAGCCACATTTAATAAATTCAAAGAAGATGTCATCATACTTTAATTTATCTAAAATGTCTCATTATAATCTTAAAATACTAGAAATTTAAAGTGGTTCAATTAAATTTTAAGAAAATATGTATTATTGAAATATACGTTGAGATAACTTACAGAAATTCCCTTAGATAAATAAAAATAATATATAGATTACATATATAAAAAATATATATATCTGAATTCCCGTTTAATATGTGTAATGACTTTATTACATAGCGGTTTATAAGTCCTAAAATTTATATATTTAGATTTATAATCTTCGTTGAGTTATGAAATCTTAATTTTGGATATTTGCTATGGTTGTGGATAGTAAAATGGGATATTTGGGGTTGCATTTACTGGCCGCCCACGCCGCGCCATCGTTGCAGCAAACTCCTCACGAGGAAACGGCCACTGCCCCTCTGTGCTCTTTGAATAAGAAGAAAGCGCTGCAAGCATATGCCACTGTATTGAACATACCAAACACCTGCACAAAAAAAACAATTATCATTAATGTACGAGTATATTCTTAAAACAAGATGGTGTGGAAACGCTATATATATATATATATATATATATGTCATTTGATATTTTGTACCTACGTGTAAAAAATAAATATGATAACTTTAAACCGAAAAAAGGAAAGTTCGGTTGTTTGTGTAATGTGGATGTACTTTATCATCTACAACTAGCATTCATTTGACAATCTGTGTGAGCAAAGTTATAATAAAGTTTTAATTTGTCAAGTTGGCACACCGACACTTGTCTCCCTCATTCTGCTGTACGGGGAATCAAAAACACCTTTATAACGATACAATTTCATAAGGGTTACACATTGAATCTGTTACAGAATCATTCCTGTATCACTTATTTGGGTGTTCTAAACCTGTTTTGCGTCGAACACTTATAAAAGTGTAACAGATATAATGTTTTCTGTTACCAATCTGTTAGAAACTGTTTTACGTTTAACTATCTATGTGTATACACAGTACACCAACATAGGTATTTCAAAGTACCCAAATCATTAGTGAGCTGTCGCATAGTTATGCCAATGTGAACCTTATTGACTGTAACAGATATTAACACTTATGAACCGGTATTTTCTAAAACAGATTCAAAGTGTTACAGTTTCTTTCTGTTTAACTTTTAAAACAGAAATGAAAAACAGTGTTCAGAACACTCTATTCGGATACCGCTAAAATCCCAGCTGCTGTATTCACCTGAGTATGTATCAGGTATACCTACAATCACTATACTATATGACAAAACAGAAAATAATTCTATTTGGTTTTGCAATAACTACATAGCAAAAATATTGTTTTGGGGCCATACATGAGCTCTTAATGAGAAGATAAATGTTTGACATTTTAATTTAATAATTTTATATTTAGTATGGGAAAAATGTTAGTCGATTAAAAGTTTGTTATCAATATTGCTATCACTGATCTACAAATATTTACATGCACTGTTTTCCAAAACTATACATAAAAGGGTTCGATTTAAATATTCATATAATACATAATTAAATATTGAAGCTTGACTTAATAACGAACAAAAAAATAAGATGCATTATTTATTCGGTAAATAATTTGAGTTTTACTCCTTTACACAAAAATTTAATAGTGATCTAGTTAAAACTCAATTGTTCCCTTGCCTGGGAAAACACGGGGCACTTTCTCGAACAAACCGAACATCTTGGCAAGTAGTTAAATAAACTTGGGTGCGGCTGACAAAATTTGGTTACTAAGTACATACTAGTGGAGTAACTGGAAACTTTGGTATCCGTTGTTTATCTTCAAATAGTATCTAACTATTATTTAAATAAAACAACTTTTTAACGGTTTTTTACGCATAATTTATATTTCGGTCATTTTCTCAACGTAAGTTTTACGCGGCAACATTGAAAACCAAGGTAATAAATAAAGTTATGTGAAATGCTTTTCTTTTCCTTCAAACTAGATGTGATGTCTTATCTAGACCTCTACAACAATAACACCGATAAAAATCTTATCGGTTTATAAAAAAATACTAAACCTAACTTCTCATAGTTTGGTGGCATGTCCACATAATGACTTCCCAGTTTTTTCATGGCTCAAAAAATACATCAGTAGCTTATGTGAAATTAAATAATATATTCGTAATCTGGATCTATTTAAGTACTCGATAATAGTTTCACTTTTGTGTTTAGTGCTACAAGTAATACAACATGGGAATAGGTCTGTCCGTGCAAAATAGTAATTTTGGTAAACAAAATATAATGCAATCCTGTGTAGCGTTATTCTGCAAGAAATTTACTATCAAAATTCTGTTACTCTCACAAAAAAATTACAATTTCGGTGTTTCTGTTCTAAATACATATTATTTAAGAATTTATTATTTTCCAGAAATAATCCCAAAAACATATTCCAGAAATAATGCGAAAGATTCCTCAGTCCAACATACAGCAGAAGAAGTCTTCGATGACGACGCACTTTCAAAATTGGCTTATCACGTCAATGATAGCAGTACACCAGTATATCAGCCTTGTTCATCACTAAATTCATCTGATGTAAGTATCATACAATCACGCCTTCCTAACATAGTGCCTAATAATGTCCAAGATCAAAAGTTTCTGTTAATTCACCTTTGAAGAATGAAGAATGAAGTAATAAATTAAAAAATTACCAAAAGAAAAATCTATGAAAACTATTTTATAACAAACGGAACAAAACTATTTTAAAAATACAAACATTTTATTTGAAAGACCCACAACTCCTACCTCGAAACACAGCCACTAAATCATCTAGACGTGCATCATACAATAATTGGGATGTTTTATATTTGGAAAGTGTAATTCGAAGTGCATCACTATTTGAAAATATTTAAAACGAAATAATGTAAATATGAATGCACAAGAGATGACCCTTCCAAAATTAATAAAGATAATTATGATGAAGATTCTGATGATAATTTAATAATAACTTAGAATAGAATTTATTTAATAAGAATGTGGTACATTTCAAGATGGTAGACGATAGTACTACAATACAAAACTGCAATACACATTGAGCCAGCTGGGCATGTAATTGAAATATATTCTAATTATTCGTGGTATTGTTCTAAGTTGTTAATTATGTTGTGGTAGATTTGTTAATTTTTATCAGTTAGTAAAATTAAAAAGAAGAAGTTTATGTTATTTTTAAAACAAGATAATAATATCTATGATTACCATAATTAAGACTGTGAGCTTTTGTTATAATAATTAATAAAGAAACATTTTATTTTTAACTCAAACTTATTTTTAACAGGACTGCTATAACTAACTAACTTCCAATACTAAAATAAGCATATTGGCTTTGATTCATAAAAATTTAGCCAGCTGTTTGAGGATCATCTGTCGGAATATGAACAACTTCCAACCACCCAACTGCTCGCCGACTTACAGCAGTGTATCAAACAGCGGTCTCATTAAATAAAAAATGGATTGATTGTGATTTTGTTGCGGATACGAAGTTTTAAGAAAAACAGTCAAAATATAAAGATTTTTTTAAACTGCTTACTCTAGAGATACCCTCTGAAAACTAAACTTAATATGTACCTTGACCATTAGGTTTAATGTAAGTAACGGTATACAGCTTAATGCAAGTAACAGTATATAGTTTAATCACAGTATTTTTAGAGGGTATTTTGACGATAAAGGGTTTTGTTATTCCACATTTTGACACATAATCCAGGATTGCTAATTTTGCTGGCTTTTATCAATTTTGGTGGTTCATCAATTTTTGTGGCGCCAATTAATAAATAATTAAACGGCTTGAAAAAATTCTTGATACTGATAAGATTGATATTTCAGGAGTTTCCCTAAAGATCCAAACTATAAAATTACTTAAAAGTCAAAGAAAAAGTCCATCAAAATTAGGTAAAAATACACGCTTGTTGAAAATGACCCATTTAATCCTGATGTTTCAACTTCTTTACAGAAGCCGTGATCACAGGCATAAATATGCGCTTATGCGCAAAAAAAAACATTAAAAAGTTGTTTTTATTTAAATGTGTAATGTGCGCGGGAGTGTAAGAACTAAATAACCTAACTTTTATTCTTAAAAGCTCATAAGTAGTAAGATTGCAAAATATAAAATATCTTACAGCTGCTGCAATATTGCTGCCGTAATACGGGCCATAGCTCGGAACCGTATTCGCGAACATCACGATGAACGCAATAAAATAGAACAGAGTCTGGATAGCCGTGCCAATCAGCTCCTGCAAATGAAACAATATAAAATCTATGTAACAAAAAATATTATTGCTGCAACATTGCGTAACGTGTTTGTCTGATTCAACGAATATCTCTACTTGAATGGACGCTTAGCTTATTGTCATAGTGAACTGATGTTAATAAGTCATGATTAATAAATCATGATGTCATGCTCATGAATAACGGTAGTTATGAAGCTGACATATGCATAGATTATACAGACAACTGCGATAAAATCAAAAATAAAAGAATCACATTTTTGGACAGGTTGATTAGCTAGTTCTTTGAATAGACGCTTTGTTTAACTATTTTGATAATATTAAGACATGCTAATATAATTATGGAAATAATCGTTTCAGTGTATTGCTGAACAATTTAATAGTAAAAACAATTTATAAAAGTTAATCAACAGGAAACAGGACATTGTGTGTGACCGAAAGTTGATAATAACGACACCTATATGGAATCGTTAATGGATTTTTGAGACCATATTTATAAAAATGGCGTTCATTTTAAAAAAAATAAATTGAAAGTTGTTTTAAAGTTAGTATTGTATGAAGTAATTCGCGTCAACCTGCTTTTGGCCGATTACCAATATGACCCAAATTACATTAGAATAACAGAACACTGGTCAATAGCATTACTGTAACCCCCTCGACCATAAATCGATATAGTATTCACGTTTATACACCGATTTATAATAAAAACGGACTAAACTCCCTTAAGAATTGGCATTTCTAATAACCATTACATTTTTTAAATAAAAGATATAAATGATCATTTGTCAAGGGTCTATACATACAATATTACTAAAAAGTTTTACTGACGTTTTTGCACTATTTTATATGCTTAGAACATATTGGTAAAGGTCGCCAACATTATATCAGAGCGTCGAATAAATTCAATGTTAAAGAATCTATCTAAATCTAAAGATCTTGCATTAGAGATAAGAAGGACACCTGAACAGATAATGTCAATGGCTTACCGATAACACCCAGTTTATGGGCAGCTTGAGTGCCTCCCTGACGCTGAGCAGGTACACAAAGCTCCACAACAGAGTGGTAATGAAACAAGTTACTGCGACGAACACGAACCACGTCGAATACCACGGCGATCCGAGTGCCATACATAGGATACCTAAAATCTGAAATGGAAAAATAAAACTGTCAAATATTTACCCGTTAAAACAAAGATAATTTTATTTTAGAGTGTATAGTCTCGACCAAATGTAACTTGATGTGCTGTCAAGTGTACAGTCAGCAACACATCTACTATCTAAAAATCGTACCTATACTTTATATTATCGCTGTGTTTATCTCTCCGAGTAACAAATAAATACAGCGAGCGAGCTATGTTGCACACTAAAAATGAAATCATCTCCATTACAAAGGGATAAGGTTCAGATGTCAAAGCATCTGCTGTGGACTGTACATAAACATAGAAAGTACCAAGAAAGTTACGAATTAGCAATTGTTTGTAAAATAATTCTTTGAATAATATCGATTGGGAAGTCTGACATTATCATGTGGTATGTTCTTGTATCAACCCCTAAAAATAATCATGAAATTTACTTAAGCTTTAGTCTTTTTCAAATAGTTTACAATGAATATTATCGTTAAGTTTTTTTACAATCCGATAGCAAAGTTTATATTTTATAATTTCAAAATTCGAAAGTAAAATTTTACGATTATATCTATATCTTTTAAGACCCCTTTAAATATCCTTTTATCCTCCGTACATTTTAAGTCATTTTAAGTTATTTTAGGAGGACGACTTGCGTCATGTATAAAAATAGCTTGAAGCAACTGTTATTCAAATTTGTATATGAAACAATCATGATTCCTATATCTGTAAAAACAAAAGACCTATCAATCCGTCAAAACGAGATAAACTAGACTATACTATTTATACAAATAACTTCGTTTCATTTTCCAATTTCTTATCCACTTATTCTTTAAAATGTATGGTTAACTACTAGCTTGCATTTACTCTTTTAGGGCATAGAATTATTAAAGAACTTCTTGAAAAATAAATGGAAACCAACTTAAATGTTTATGTTCCAGGAAACTTAGCCCTATTTTGCATATGGTCTATTTAAATACTTATTCAAGTCGTAATAATAATCTTATTACTTCCCTTATTTTTAGATAAATATCAAATAACTCACTAAGTTTAATTTTGTAAAAATAAGAGCGCAAGGCGCTTTATAACGTACCTACGTGCTTTACTACTGTAATCAATACTAATAAACATCGAAAGCGCATCTTGTGAAAAACAAAGGTCCTGCCTATTATTTATTTTCCAATAGGAATTCGCGAAGCGAGTGCATATATTAAGGTACAATTTTTAATCTTCACTGCATCTCGTCTTGACTTGATCGATGAAAAAGCACCTTCATACAGATATAACAAATCGTATACTAAACGTGACTAACGTTTTGTAATTCTAAACATGTTCGATCTCATACATACCGCCAGAATGTCATATCTTATTATGTAATGTTATCAACCTTTTGACATAGAAAATACTTATTTGTTATGCAAGGCTGGAAAGTTGTGATTTGGCCGCGAATTACCTCTATTGAATTAAATTGAACACATGTGGTACGTTCCAAATCATGATTACAGTCTTTATAAATTTTATTTTATTTTTATTGAAATTAAAAGTATAATAGCCCGTTTTGGTTTTATTAAATTGTTGTAGTTCCTTAAATTATAAAAACAACGAATATATAGTATTTAGAATATACTATTTATTATAAGAATTTTTAATGTGTGGTGGGTGAAATTTCATAACATAAAATTGGACTTTGGATCACACCCGAAAAAGAACTGTAAAAGTGATTATGGTATTTTTTAGTCAATTCACATTGAATAGAAAACAATAAAAAAAGTTAATTCATAATTATTCTACTCTTGTAGAAATTTTACTTTTAATTTAATTAAACTAATTTACCGTTTTATTTGAGTTGATTTTTTTACAAATAAAATTTTTCTTCGCTGTAGTGAGGTGAAATATTGTGTGTTTTGCTCGGCAGCAAAGTTCTTAGCATCTCATACCTTTGAAACTCGCTATGCTTAAGATTCTATCTCCAATCCTAGAATGCATCGCTTGCTATGCTAGGCTTCAATAGAGATGACTCGCGGACAAACATCAACTTTCCAGCCTTGCATAACAAATAGCTATTGTTGTGTCAGTATTAAACTGCTAGATTTTTTCTTGAATATACTAATCACAGTACGAAATAATTTAATTGATTTTTTCAAGAGCAATGTAACCACAACGGCGTAGTTCTATCTACCACGTTTATAACCTTTACTGAAATAACATATTTCTTTTAGCTTTTTCTTTGAAACTCATTCAATATCAATAAATGTTTCAAGTCTAGTGTAAAGATAATACCCACCTACACAACGACTCGTAAAGATGTGGTATGATGTCATTATAATGAAATTACATTCTGATCGTGACAAGGTAACCTGAAGAATGTGAATTCTACCACAAAACATTGTTTCTTTTTTCAATCTTTAATAGCGAAATGACTGAATTAACTAATTCAGACAAATGAAACAAGCCTCAGATATTTGCACTTTCTCTTATTGTGATGTATATTGTACCAGATTCATAAACTTTCCTATGACCACAGCACAGCCCACTGAAACCCTACAATACAGGTTTTTATCGCATACAATGAATGTAGCGCGCAAATACATCATTTAGTCCAAATAATTATACGATATTACGTGAAAGAAAACATCATTTTCGTTTGAATACAAATTCTCAAATTGTGTTTGACAAAAGTTTCATTGCTTCGTGTGCACAAACTTCTATCGGGTGCGCGGGCGCAGCAGCCGTCCTGCTCAGCTACAAGTTGTGGTTATGGCCACAACCGGTTTTGTTCGACCCATTGCCGGAACTATGGCCCTGTCGCAATACACACCACAGGTGCTGTTTGTAGAAATTCCGAACTATAACTGCACTTTGCGATCAATATTGCTCGCAAACGAGTCTTTATTTTTAAATCGGAAAAACCTATTTAGGCGTTTGTAAGACAATTAATTCGAGTAGCTACCATTAATTACAAATTATTTGACTATATTTTGCGATCAAACTTTAGTAGGTGAAAATATAAAAAGATCTTGCTTAATTAAATTCTTGCGTTATGGAGCGAAAAGTAATACATACATTTATGTTATCTTGTTACCCATTTTAGAACAAAAGGAAGTTATTAAGTCGGCGTATATTTTGCGCACGATGCAATTTTGTGACGTAGATTGAGGCCAAAAATGTGTGTCACGTGAGACGCGTGCCCGAGTGCACACAATATGGTGAAAGTGCGTCTCGTCGTTCAGTGCGCAACGTCGTATGGGACACTACGCCATTGGACGCACCGTCAATGGGTTCACAGTCCATCAACGCTTTTACACGTTGCAGTCGCGCTCCAAATAACGAAACGTTGCCGGATTTCCGATCCGACAATAGAACGCGATAAAGGTACGCCTGACACGGTTCATGGGCCCTGTTAACCTCTAAGCTAAGAACTGCGGCACAACTATACTGACTTTAAAATAATCGTGAGAAGTTTGTGGTTAAAGATACAATTTTGACGTGACAACGTCTTATAAATTGGTTGCGGCTGGGAGTCACTTATGAAAAAGTGTAACGCTCGGTAACGTTACGATGAGTCACCGAACGAGAGAGAGGCCCGCCGAATGTTTTCTCAATATTTAAAAGTTTATTGATTTTTAATATTATAAGTATATATATGAAATTGTAAACTCTTTATGATATATATAATACAAAAAAATTGTTTATATCGATAAATTTTGATAACCATCCAAGATTGTTCCATTTAAATCATTAATGTATAAATCACTTATAATATAAATATTTAATAGTAGTAGATATATTTCCTATATAACCCAAATTATTCATTTATTAATTTTCGAAATATATTACAGGCATTTATATTTAAACATCCTGTTACATAATGATTTATAGTTTTTTTTATCCTCAACAAAATCACTCAAATAGGAATTAGTTAAGTTTAAGTTTACATGTACAATGTTTTAGTAAACAAAATATATTTCTATAGTTAAAATTTGTGCAATTCTTATTTTCATTCAATTCCTTGTTCCTATTGTGCAATTTAATTATATTCATATCAATAAATATTCTACCGAGAAAAAGACGTTGTCACGTAAAATCTTCGCCCGTAAAACCGACTTTACAGGCAACCATTTTTTTATTGTATAATTAGTACGCTACACTTTGTCTACTTATGTACTCTTGTAAAGTCCATTAAAAACAACATTATTGTCATGTTTATGACTGACATAGGTTTCTTAAAATTAAATTTTAAGACTTAACACATTAAGGTTACTTATTAAGGACAGAGAGAATGTTTCTGTCAAGTGACGTCTGAACTTACTGCTATGCTATTTACAACATTTTGACTGCAAAGCAGGCTCTTATTTAATTATTAGCAACTAGCGGCCCTTCCCGGCTTCGCACGGGTGGACAAAATTCTTTAAATTTTTTCTAACATTCAATATAGCCTATGACACTTAGCAATAATGTGCCTTTCTATTGAAGAAAGAATTTTTAAAATCGGTTCAGTAGATCCCGAGATTACCTACCCCTTACAATTTAACAAATATACAAACACACAAACTTCACTTCTTTATAATATTATAGTATAAGTATAGACTAGCGACTCGCCCCGCCCTCGCACGGGTAGTAGAGCATTATTATTATTATGCCTAAATGACTAGTCTGTCGTAGTTAGGATCACATCAGCTTAATGCGATTAGATTTAAGTGTTATGTAATGTCTATGCTATTTGAAGTATTGACATTATATTACACATAAATCTAATTGTATTTTATTATGTAAACATAAACATGAAAACAAACAAATATTTCTTTATATATAACGTCGATAACTTCTGCCGTGAAAACTAACATATTTTTTAAGTTACGTGTGACATGTTGAACTTAAAAAAGTCAATTCTGAGGGTATTGTAGAAATTCTTGGAAAAAAAATCGTTGCCAGTTTCTATTGTAAAAAATGTTTTAAATTAATGACTTTGAATCTTGTACTGTTGCATATATTTTCACATGTGGCTACGATCGTGTAGATACGATCTTCGAGCGTTGCATTGATTTCATCTGCTCTCGTCCCCCTATTTATAACAAACAAGTTTTGACGGAAATATTCAAAGAATAGAACAGCGCAGTTACCCATTTGGCAGTTACAGTTGAATTAATTTCGCATTGTCCTGTCTAATTTTCTTCGCTCTCTGTGTCTCTACCGAAAAAAATAATTAAGCTGTGATCTTTCTTTAATTTTCTAGCGTTTTTTTTCTTTTTTTTTAATCGTATATAGGTAAGCGCTTGACCGCTATCTCGCCTGATGGTAAGCGACGATGCGATCTAGGTTTAATTTAAAATATGTTCAAATGCTCAAGACGTCATTTGTTACAATTTTTTTGTGGAAGTTTGATTGTAGATTGGGTGGTTCGCCCACCTTCCAAAAGTGTGACTGCAGTGCCACAGTAAAGGTAACTTTTTATACGGATTTAACTTTTGCTAATAGTAAATTTATTAGAAATGTTTTACACGTACCTCCGAGACCGTCTAAAATATCATTTTTTCCTTACTTATTTTTAAATGATGACCATATCATGTTGCGATATACAATTTGAATGTATCATCTATCTAAAGAGACGAACATAAAACAAATGTTCGACCTTAAAATTTTACTCTTAAATATCTAAACCAATGCAATCGCAAACTTTCTACAACGGCAAAACGGTAACGGTAAAAAAGGAATACTTTCCAGGCGTTACCTCCATTCGCTACAAAAGTCTGTTTATTATAAGTGTATCTATGCACCTTTTTTTAACGCCCCTTGACAACTTGGGCACCCTCTGGATACAGAAAATCCTCATGGACACCTCATAGCCGGCTATGCGGTTGTCAAACCCACTATACACCACCTGCGGTTGTCTTACACCCGCGAATAATCGGAAGTCTTCATCCGTTGCGACCGCCCCTCAAGAGAGGGACGGTGCGTGTGCTACTCCCAGGGTCCCTACTACTAAGAAGCGTCGTCCAGCGCCCAGAAGGGGAGTCAATCGGGATGGAGAAGGGGGGTCAGTCGATAAAGAAGAGGACTGGGGCTGACTTGAATGAACAGGGATGGCGCGTTTGTGGACGGAGTCCTGAGCCTCTAAGCGGACATTCAAGTCAGACGAAAGCTGATTTGGGTGGGATTTAGGCCTTTGGGTACGCACGCGTTATCGTTCGGCGCGGGGTGATCGCATCAAGCGAGTCCCGTCATCGGTATGAAAAACGCGCTTAAATTTATTTTCGCGAGTGTTAATTTTTGCAATATCTCCTAAGATATTCATTTAAATTATATGGTGTAATAAATATAAATTTATTGTGCATGAAACACTTATAGTAACTAACGTATTTAATTTGATAAGGATTAATACTGTATCCATCTGAATAACTTTCCAATTACCGCATTGTACGTGTCCATTTTTTGAGAAGATAGAATAGGGTATAGTTCGCTTTTCTTAAAATATAGTAAATATATGCCATCGCGGTCTTTTTTGTAGATCTATAAAAAGAAGAATATCTCACCATTAATTGTTTTGTTATATTTTAAAGGGATTACGCAGCGTTTTTCATAAAGGCTCCAAAGCGGCTTTTCCGGCCTTTCAACAATTATCGTTATATTTCAACAAATTTAAAAAAACCTTGACTAATTATTATCTAAACCGTCCTCATGAATTACTGTATCTATTAGTGAAAACCGCATGAAAATCCGATCAGTAGTTTTTGAGTGCGAACAGAAGACAGACGCGGTAGAGAACTTTGTTTAATAATCTGTAGTGATACCACGATCAACACTTTCTCTTTGTAGAAACCAAACGTTTATGTTTGTCAGTAAATAGTAAAAGTTTTGTTAAGTTCAACGCTACTTAGCAGTCGTTTCTTAAACATAAATTAATACATTGACTGATCCTAGATGTAAGCCAACTTAAATGTGTGTAAGATATTTTGTCTCAATTTTAACACTAATCGAACTCCATTAGCAATCGTACATAAACTTAGTCAAAAAGCATATAGCTTTATAATATCTTAATTATTAGTTAACAAATATTGAATGTATCTATTATCATAAAAGTATCTTCGGTAATTTTTTAGAACATTTCCTCGTAACATTTTATTGAGCAAAGCTCTCTTTTAGGCGACTCACAAATTTCGCTTGTCTCCCTCCTGCTACTTAACGGTCCAACCGATTCGAACGAATTTTGGCATAAACATACATGATTATAACCTGACGGACATAGGCTATGTAAAAAAAATATAGACTTTACCATGGAGGAATAATCACCGAAAGAAAAATTCAAAAGCCGATCACAGCCAAACCGCTGATACTACATTGATGAAATTTGGCGCCATAACTCACATCATGGTCGTGACTAATGTGCAATAAAAAGTTTTGAAATCGGACATACCATCGAGGAATAATCACCCTTCAAAAATTTAATTGCTTCACTCAGTATTTGCAAACAGCAGCATGTATTGCAGACCTAGTTATGGTTTAGACATCAAAAGAAAGGGCTAGACATCACTGCTGGTGAAGTTTAGATATTGATTGAAAATTGACAAGTGAAGTGTGTAAATCTCAATTATATTATGACAATACTTTGTGAGTGTGTTTGTTACCATATATAGTTACCATAATTACCATAAGCCTAAGAATATCAGTTTTTATATTTTTTAATAATACAGTAATGCGTGGCCGGGTCAGCTAGTAAATAATGAACACATATCTAGCGTATTATAAATGCACGTTTTGTCCTATTGCTGTTCATATACGTATTTTTTTTAATAATCGACAATCAGACATGTCAAAATGCGTAAACGCTCGTAAATATACCGGCCCACTTCTAACCAATGCATTCGAGTGAAAGAAAATGCAGTCAGGTAACATTTGGGTCACTGGGCCTACCTGGCTTACAAACCCCACTAAACATTTGATTTTAAAGTCTATTCCGCTGTAGACAGTGTTAAAATTATACTAAAATTTCACTTTAACGACACGATTTGATTGGCCGTGAAACATGTTGAAGGATCGTCATAAAATACCCATCACGTTTGTTCGTTGACCCATACTTCCGTACAGGCATGTTACGCCTTACCTACACAACGGATGCACGTATAGAAAAAGTCAGGAATTTAAACAAAACATATTGCATTAGCATTTACCTACTACTACCTACTCATTCGGACGTAAAGTAAAGACTATTGTAAAAAGAAAACGTTTGTAACAAAGTATCAATTATAACTAATAAATTCATCCACATAAATCTTCAATGGAGTAAACGATTGTCTCTGCACAAAGTAAATCTTTTTTGCTAAATGCATTTGATGACTTTGTTGTAATTACAACTAATATTTGAAGAAATAAGTCTTTGAAAAAGGTGAGTATGTATTGAAAAGACTACTCAAATCCAACTGACTTTGAAATTAACGAAGAAACGCGTCATCTCTTGTATCACACGTATTATTATAAATGACCTTACTAGTCTAACGAGATATGAAGTCATTGATAAAGGCGTTCCGTGTCAAAATCAGAAATTGAAACAAACAACCATCTTCGTAACCTTTATGTATACCGACATAATCTTAATTTTACCTATAAGGGAGGGACGATATATTTAAAATGTTAACAGAATGAAGTCATCATCTTACTGCTCATGATGCGATTAATGTTCGTTTATGCCCACGCGCCGATCACATCGATTACCTATGCTTGAGGAAAATAAGGGTCGATGATTATGGTTCTCTAACTTTATTTAGTTTTGATAGTATAACTGACACTATTTTATTTTATAAGTGCCATTGACGGTATAGCGACCGATTTCTTTCTGATGTATCTATACAACCAATTCTATGAAATTGAGATAGAAATTACACGCCCTATGTATTATAAAATAGAGTTCTACATTTGTTTAAAGTGCCCGGTTAAATACATGCATATTTGTGCATTTCAAATTTACTGTTTAGTTAGGTCAAATAAGTTAAAATAAAATATTGTCTATGATTTTCAGCTCCGTTTTATTTGTTTAAAGGTAGCTTTAAACGTGGTTCTCATCGCCAAGTCATCGAATCATCATGCATTTTCAAACAAATATCCGCGTCAATGGTGACGCAGCCACATTGTTAGCTGTTTACCACTTTATGTTGTAGGGATATGGTATTCAGAGGAAGTCTAAAGGTTATAAGCACTTTTACAAGACAAATAAATAGATTGAATTCATCAAGAAGGACTTCAATTACTTTGGTAGCCTTAGCTATTTGTACTAGTCGTACTGGTTTGTTTGTTGTTCTTAATTAGTTGTTCTTAGAACGTGCTTGGCAAGCTATTTATTGAACAAGGGCTTTTTGATTAATTGAATAAATAATGTTATTATTTCTCGGAGGTATGCTGATGAAGTTTAATTTCTGGCACAGAGCTTAGTTTAGTTAGTCTTCCGCTCGCCTCCATGGTGTTAAGAGATTACTCACATACTGTTCGTTCCTTGTGGAATTTAAAGTAAATATACGGGTACAATTCCTTAAAGTCAAATACTTTAAAGGCAATAAAATCATCAATAGATGGCAAGTTCAAATCCCTAAATTAATTTTTGAAATGATTTATTCACAGAAAACAGAGTACAATAAAAGATATTTAAATAAAAATTGTTAGTTCGTCTATCTAACCAGAAGTCGGCATGTGAATCTCAAGCAATTACATTAAATTTAATTTATTATTATTCACATACGTAAGAGCAATTCAATGCACAAATATCTTTTTTAATTGTATTACATTTCCTTAGATTATTATTATAATGTCCTGTCCATCATTTAAAGTCTTTGTCAATTTAGTGTTAAGATATTCCTTAACAGAGTAATAATTTACTAAATAACCAAACAAATTTACTAAATAATTAAACAATCTTCTATTGAACAATGATACAGGAAGTTCGGTGATTGAATTAGGTAACTTGTTATAGCTGATTATGCAGTTAGGATAACAATTTCTTAAAAAAAAACGGTGTGCATTTTGGGCACCAACAGCTTACTATGGTATCTTGTTGACTTCAAAATATAATCCTTTTTTTTTAAATAACTTAGGGTGCATTCTCACAAAAACACATCAGCCCATTATATTTATTGAAGGTAATGTCAGTATATTTAATTTAGGAAACAATTGTCTGCATGATGTTTCAATGCCATATTTTTTTTGTACAAATAGTTATTATATTTCTAATGCTCAAAATAAAAATATTATTATAATATTTCACTAAATCATAAAACAATTTACTTACAATTTTCAAACTACACATCGCCATATAGAAAAATAGCAGCACTTAATTACTGACAAAAAAAAGGCACGAGCTTGTCGCCCAGTAGCAAAAATGCGGATTTGTAGGTAGACAATTTCGTAGGCGATCTGGCAAGGACGATGTCGTAATAAGATATACTTTGATATCGTAAAGCTTACCAGTCGAATAGACCGATTCGGTTCGTGAAACCCTTATAAGCGTAGGAGCAAACATGCAACACTCACTTCGCTTAACAGAAACCAGTTTCGCTATTTAATAGACAGACCCAGCCTTTGATAGACTTTAGAGTTCATTGGTCGAATAACGTCTTTCCCTTTTCCGTAATTTTATTCAAACTCGTTAATTATCAAATGCTATCCAATGCGTTAACCGATAGTAGTTAACCCTGACACCGCGTGTGCTTGTAACATGACGAATGTTGTCTTGAATGCAAAATAAATCATAAATGAAGAGGCACCATCACAGAACTTAAAATATGATGGGTTAGGGAACAATTTGTTTTCATTACTTTAATTAATCGTTTTCGCCCGAAATTTATGTGATTATGACGCAATCGATCGAACAATCTTCTCTGAATTATTCATAATTCGAAAATACTGACATATTTAAATCAAGTCTTAGCCACATAAACGTAGGGGTTATACTTCCATATTAGCAACCACCGTTCTATCTTATTTCCCCGACAATCTTTTCGGTCTCAAAGACAAATTAAGCATTGACTGAACGTGGACAATATTTGCTTGAATGGACACTGAAAATATTAGGTACGAAGAAAATAACCAATTGAACGAAAGTTGTTTCAATTTCATTGGCCTCGATTTTGCAACCGAGACGCGTGCTATTCCCTCTTCGCTTCAATAAGTGCTCGATAAAGCAAAGTCAACCAATGTTTACAAACAAATGCGACACAATAGCAATCGAAGCAATAAAATAACATAGCTATTATTACCAAAAGGACAAAAAATAGGCAGTGCGGAATTCTTCTTTTGACTTCTTTTAAAGTTGTAAACGCGAAAATAAACATACAATTGGAAAACACGTATCGTGAAGGGTTTTAAGGTAAATGACTCATCATCAGTCATCAAAGAAGGAAATAAGTCAGTGTTATAAAACAATGGCGAAGTGAACATGGTTGTTTGAAAAGTTGCAGTGCGCATCACTTCACGGCAGCATTTGCGCTCCAGTGCTACTCGGCTAACGGAATCACACCGTTGGTTACATCCCATAGCACAGTTATCTGATACTCAACGCGGTCAGAAAATATCATGTTATGAAATCAAATAAGAGATCGTGCACTATTAAAAAGTTTCAGGCTTAAACACAAGGAAAGTAATAGCGCTTATTACCGATTTGGTGGCACTGGAAATATAAAATAACTTCTACATATATAGGCATTTTTATTCAATAAAGCCTGACTGTCTTACTGACCTTGAATATTCAATCAATTTTGTTAAAAATGTAAGCGGCACTGAGTGAATATTACTTATGCACGCAATGTGAAAAATTAAAAGAAAAAAATCTCGCCTGTCACGAAAAAGTTACGCAACGTACAATAGTACAATGTATATACGTAGCAACATAATTCGCAAGCAAGGAATATCTCTCTATAGAATTTATGGTATATATATCGTGTTATGTGCCTATAGAATTAACTTGAACACAATTTTCTTACTTCTATTGCTTAGTAGATTTCTTTCAAAGCGCTCTGATAAAGTTCACATTTAAGTGTTTACAAGCCAAGACCATATAGACCGTACCATATGTACATACTTTTTTCATTTAAAATCTCTTTTTGTGTTAACACTCAATATTTCATTGCATTAACGCTGGTAAGAACTGTAAATGAACTTACCACATTGTAATAATTACTTCTCCTCCATCGGCTTAATTCAATGACTCGGAGTAACGTAATGGGCTCTATTTGTAAGGTGTGAGTCAAACGGCAGAGGTCACTTTGTCTCAACGACACCCATGTCCTAAATATCCGTTGAACAGATCATTTCTTATAATTTAATTATTCTCATACATTACCCATTAAATACATTCCCTTACTCTATAAACGCATAGCGTTCAATGTCAAAAGATAGTACGCTGCTATTGTAACTTTAGACGTTACATCAATCCGGCAAGCCGCTTTATGATTTTAAAAATACACCTGTTTCAAAACATCACCACATCATGAAAATGTCATTATAAAGTAAGATATTTTGTCATTAACTATCTTCGACGTCGCTAACGATCGTAAGGGATTTTTTTTTTATCCATGACCTGTTTTCTGTACTACAATAGTCGAGGCGGCGTTCTAGGTAAAGTGTAGAACAAGAATTGAACTTCCTCCGAAAATAGCGACTACTGTGGCGTTCGATAAATATAAACTGGTAAACGCGATTAAATGTGTGACACAATGCAACCGGAATGGGAAAAGGTGGCACATTTGCAATTGTATTTCTTATAGCTCTCGTTTGCTCTTTATTTTTTATTACATAAAATTTTAAATAACACTATAAAAACAAAAAACATAGAATTCGGTTCTAAATAAATAAAACAACTACAAACAACAATCGATTTCTGTGTTGACGTCGTATTTTGAATCAGAAATAAAGACCCTTAGATCGACTAAGTGCTTTTCACACTACCATGAAGATCATAAGGTAATAAACAATGTGTTTCTTATTTAAGTTTTCCACGAAATCAATAAATTTGTTAATTATTAATTTAAAATATTAATTAGCCTTATTCTGTTTGAACAGAAAGAACAAGAAATCTGAAATTCTATGAATTATCTGGGCTATTATATGAGACATCGTGTATTCCGAATTATTCGCTATTCGCGTATGTCTGATGGTGTGAACATAAATTTTAGCAAACATTGAGCGACTAATAAAAGATCTCTATTTATATGTTTTATGCTAACCAACGGTCCTTGGGCACGCATTTCGTACACGATGTTTAACTAACTTGTTACGTATACACTATTTTCAAGTAGTTTAAGTATGTCGCAAGTTGCCTCTGCAATGTAACGTTGGTCGGATTTTATAACAATACCAAAACAATGAGCACTAAATCGACTACTCATGAAATGAGCTCAGTTTTGCCACTAAAGTATTTCTCCATATGCCTTTTGAGTTGAGTTGAAATTTCAAAGAGATAATTGTAGAGTTGTTACAGAAGTAGTTTTATAAAGTTATCGTAAGATATGTGATTTCTTTATTACAAGGGACCATTTTTACATTCTTCTAGTTATATCGATTGGTCTATTAATACATAATCATAATCGCTCCCAGTTTCCTATGTTACTTTTCTTTACGTTATGACCAGTCTAAACATTGCGTGTAGAAACGATTGTTTATGGATTCCGAGCTCAATGTTTGTATTATTTCTTATAATTCTGACATTTTATATTTCAATAGCACATGATTTATCGTAGTTATAACATTTTGATGATTTTATACTGTTTTCCACTCTTTTTGAATAACCAATTCGTTTAAAATATTACTATTCGTGATAAACAGCTAATGTAAGGATTGACAATTATATTTTTTATGGAATTATCAATAAAATTGTACTACAGTGAACCAAGCACAGGCATTTAAAAAGAAAAATACAAGTACATATATATACACAAAGATATACGACGAAAGATAAAGATATTACGAGTATCAATACGTTTAAAAGTTGATACAGACAGTCACGATAAAATGTATTCACCACAAAAGTCACAAATATTATATTAGTTACTATTTTCTATACCTACCTGGATACTTAAAGTGCGATATGGTTTTATTATATACACTGAAGTTAAATTCTTTATATATATAAGGGTTATAGTCCTTACCAAATAGCATGGGTACGATGAAGTTTGATTTAAGTCAATTTCATGCAGATATTTAATTGAAAATAAATAAACATCTGAAATAATAGTTCATTGTTTATTTCTCAATATTAATTCGAAGGTAAAATTTAACCAATGAACGATAACACTTGGCGCGTAAATTGAAACAGCTGTGTGATAGAGATTGCCACAATGATAACTTTATAATCCATAACTTCGTTACAAATCGATTCGTAGGTAGTTATAATATTTTTATTTGTTTTAACTTTATGATATTATTACTTTAAAAACCTACTTATTAATTTTTTTTACAATTTTATTGTTTATTTGATTTCGTTGCTTTTATCGGAACAAAATTATTATTCAAAGTTCAATCTATCATTTACTATTCATTTCATCATTACACATATGCAGAAACTTAAAATCTCTAATGTCACTGTTCCCATGCTATATGAAAAGGAGTTAGTAGTAGGTTTATAAGTATATAGCTCGATACTGTACCCACTGGTCCATTTTACTAAACGTAAGGTTTCGTAGAGGTTGAAACAATATGTAGTAACTTTTACTTAGAAACCAAATCAGAACTGTCAATAATGTCAGTTTTTTTTATAGAGGCTTGACGTATCGATTATCGATTTTATACGTGTAATAATAAAATATATGAAAAATGACAGGCCAGCCATCGCCATCCGACGTCTCGTCGCGTTGCCGACCGACGTGGGCCACTTACGGTCGAGCCACATGTCGACAGAACTACTTTCATTTCGATGCCAGCTTTCACCTGGCACTCTCAAATAAAAATTACGAATGCAAAATTTTAATCAGCCGCTAACGTGGTCGAAGTTAACTTGACAATACATGTTCTTGAGTATAGATCCATTTGCGTTATAACAGACAGAAAAACAGAAATAACGGATCTTTTAATTTTCTGTAAAACTATAACAAGCGATATCAACTAAGAAGTCATCAAGTGAGCTTTGCTGATCACTTCACAATCTTATCCAACGACATAGTTCTAACACAACAAGTATTAATAGTTACATACAAAATATAGGGAGAACATATGCGTAAACTGATTTTTTTCATGAATATAAAATATTATATAAATAAAATATTATATAATATAAAATATATAAAATATATTGGAAAAAATCTGTTTAGGAGAGAACAGATGTTTTCTACTTATATTTTGTATGCTTAAATAACAAATATAAAAAAATCTTGCAAAAAAAGAAAGTGTTTAATAATTTTAGAAATTATTCGTTTACGGCGCGGAAACTATTCTTAAATTAAAATTAAAGGTAGAAAAAAAGTCATCTACTGCAGGAGGGTAACAAACCCACCGCTTTCCGCTATACTGTAATGACTACAATGCCCACTAAGATTTTAAAAGAATTCAAAAAAATGTTTTTTTATTAAATGATTGAATAAGAAAGGAGCAATAAACGTTTTATGTTTTAAAAATCTAAAAGGAAATATGCTATTTTTTTCTAAATCGATACCAGCCTACCAAGGATCAAGTGACAACGTTTATTCTTAACATTAACAGTTACAGACCGACAGACAGACCTCAAAAAGTTAGTTGGCATATTTACTTTTAAAATTTATAACAAAAGAACAGATTTTTTTTTTATTACTTTTGTATTTCTTTATTTTTAATTTAAATTGTAGTTGAAATTAAGTCACTTATTGAAATGTTCATCAAGATGGTTTTAGCTAGAGCCTAACTGCATACAAACATTGCAACAACGTGTATAGTGTTGACACGTTTAAGAAATATGCTGTTAAGTCAACGATACGTTTTCTTAGTAAGTAGTACACAAAACTATCTCAAAAACTACTGATCCGATTTTGAAAAAACTTAGGTACACAGTTTCTAAAGTTAAACTATACCTAGTCCTAGTTGGACAGAAAAAATTTTCAGCAATCCGACATATAGTTTTTGAGATACGCGGGGACAAACTTACAAACATACATACGTACGTACCTTAAGAAATTTGGCACCCATGTTTGGAAGGTGGTATAGTCTAACACATACAATGACCCTCTTTTTTTAATTGGTTTATAATGTATTAGAGCAAACAATATACTGATTTTACCTTATACAAGATAAACATACACGATGATAATTCATGATTGCTTCATAACATTTCCTATATACATCCACATTTATACAACCACATCCCACCAATTTGTTACAGTATTTTAATTACCACGATAACGATGCTATCCTTAAGCCTAATAAGTACAATAACTGTACAACAACCAATACTTAATTTTGTGCTGTTCTATATCTTTGATAACTCGTGAAAATGAGGTAGACAGTTTACGATGGAAATCAGTACAATCTTTTCAGAATGCTGTTTATATATTCATTTATCAAAAAATATCTACCTACCCACAGCGAATTGTTTGAACGTCAGACCCTATATAGCGCCTTTAGGTATCACAGCTACACCATAACGCATTTATAAATAATTTTTGCGTTGTATTGTGTTGCGAGTCGTATCGCCATCAATATGTTGTTGCAGCAGCATGGTATGTTGAATGTAATAGATTTCCTCTTACACATTTACGACAAACAAGAACAGTGCATGTAGTCTATGTAGTTCACTTAGTTAAGAGTAAGGAATGCAATCGCCTATTTTATAATAAGCATGCATAAGTTTACACATGGCAACTTTTATCTTTATATAAACAAGATGGTTTACAACGCACTTTGCTGGTTTATTGTTATGTACCAGCTAGATATTCTAGTTTTATTTAACGATGCAATAGTATTAGACACTATTCAAAGATTTAATAGCAACTTCAGTTACAGCAACTGTTTTTTTTATTTTCGAGGAATAGGTATTGCTGGAAGATGCTTTACGTTCTTGCAAATAATTATTGAGTTCATCAACCACACGCCGACCAATATCTGACTGAATTACACATGTTAGAAGAGAATTTTGTTACAAAAGTATTATTCAAATATAACGAAATTATACACTTAATCTAATCAGATAATATAAACTATTTCTTAAAAATATTACGAGTAAACTTATATGTAAAATATTGTTTATTCTTATGAAGTAAGAATAATACTTGTTTTTTTATTATGTCTAGTTCTAATATAAGTAAGTAGAGATAGACACAGGGGGACAAATCATAACATCGCTGTTAAATCGCACCTGGCTTTTGACCGAGGGGGGCAAATGAATCAACATGATTATATAGCATACAAACGTTACTTCGTTCATACTCCTCTTCAACAAAATAGTGTTCTATCAGTTTCGTATTATATAAATACAATGTACATTCAGTACTTACATAGCGACTATTACAACATCTACATGCTTTCAATAAATAACAGAACATGGTCATTGACTTTGTTGGGTCGAGTTCACAGGTCAACGGTTATTGTCGCGCGCCAATGTGTCCATGGGATAATTAGTCTTATGGCGTTGTACTAATTATTAATAAACAGGGAATTCAATTGAACTAACCACTAACTTCCTACAATTAACAAGCACTGGATTAACACATAATTAGGAGTGGGCTTTGATCATAAAAGTGCGGCAACCTTTTTGTCATATGTACGTTTGTAAAAAAGCTACAAACACAATACCTACTTTATACTGAACCATCTCTATAATAATCGCGCATGACATATCGCTCCTAATTCATACTGCAAAATACCTGTTATGTAGTTTACCAAAATGTTGGGTGGTTATTACTTTGATAAAATCAACATATTTATTTGAGTGCTAAAGAACCATGTTCTAATTCTAAGTGACATAGAAATCTAAAATTTCACCTTGTGTATAAAAAAGTACTACTCAACTATACTCTCAACTGGAACCACAACCACACTTAAATTTATTGACTACGTGTATATATGTGTATAAGACCTACTTATCAACTAAGTTAAGCAGAGGGGAAGGAAGAGTTATTATTCTTAAATGTGGTGAAACGGTTTTTATAGCTTTATAGATGATTCTAATTACATAGATTACGTTAAGTAATGAATCAGTCAAAAGTTTTCTAATTCTATTCAGGGGGTAAAGACTATACCCTATACCCTTCTTCACACTTTGAAATATTCTGTTTGCGTTTCTACATACATAGGTAAATGAAATAAAGGACACAATTTATTTATGCATTAGTCACGATTCAATCGATGAATCAACTATATCTATAACAGACAGCTACAGTAGCTTTAAATCAAGGTCGCTTGACTGACTTTTGCTTCTAAATACATATTCTAGTACAAAACATAAACCGATATTTTTATTTTTTCATGTATTTGACGTGATACGTGAATTATTCGAGAGAATTTACTTGTAACCTTATCAAAATCTTGATAGTAAGTTGTTTTCTTAAGACAAATCTTATGATATTTTTGTACTTGATTTTTAGATGGTTGATCGTAACATACTTTTTACTTTTACTTTATTGTATCAAAAAATTCAGGTGAAACAATACTTTACATGTGAGTTTTGGGGCTATGCAACTCTAATAGAGCCGTTAGAGTCAGTGCACACGACGTTTTTTAAACGCGCCATCGACGCGCGCTTGTGTCGTTCCAGTAGGGATACTCACGCGTGTCAAATGCAGCTTGACTATGAATTTATGTACGTGTTTAAAGTTCTATCTTTGACCACCTGAATAAATTCAGTCCTGCTGCGCTTGAATCGGTACAAACGTGATGTTAACACGTGTTTGTATTCATACAAAACATTAGACATGAAAAAAATGCTGTGTAGAATAAAAAATGCGCGTTTAATAAACGCAGTAAGCATATGCTTAGTCTCTCTGATCTTAAAAAAATATTGTGACTCGCCTTCAAATTAAAATCACTCTTTTAGACTGCATGCTTCCAAGAATTTAGTTCCTCCATGGTGAAAATATATCGCCCAGGTTTATACTGTAGAACTAGCGAATTTTATAATAAATTTGATAACTTAAAAAAAAGAAAAGTAACTTTTAATACTTAATGTTGAAAAAATTTGAATGAAATAAAGAAATGTTAACATTTTTACCAAGATTACTTGATAAAACAAAGTTTTAGTTTCTTGACTGAAGTAAAATTGTGAAATTCAGCAAGAAAATGCAGAGGAATTTTCTTGCCTTTACCACAAATTTAAAATTGTAACAATTAATTTGAATTCTATGATAACTGTGACATTTAAGTGTAGAATGATGTACTGGTTACTATGTTTTTTAATTGAAAATATAAGCTCTATGAGAAAATACATCTTTGGATGGTTACGAAAATCTTTAATTTTGTTTGTAACAGTGGCTTAAAACTTTACCATATTATAACTAATGGAATATTTGAACAACTGGTTAAACGAAAATGTAATTAACCACCTAGTTTATTTTACCATCGATACGCCTAATGTCTCTACATTCTAGTTTAGTCGATTGGCTTTCACATTATATCTGCATTAGTCGTCTTAGGCGCTTTTAGGCGTCAGTCAGAACCGTCCAAGATAATGATTTTAAGTTTTAGCTTAACTGCCAGATAACTGTTTTTAATATTGTGTTTTTGTAAATACTTGCTATAATTAACACTTAAGAATTATTATTCATGTTTTTCTCAAGAACATGAACAACATGTTAAATACGTAGGCACTCACGTCTAAAATTTTCAAGTCACATTGAGCTAATCTTATCGTTCAACTTGTTCAAATGCCACGCCGGACATGATTCATATTTAGAATGCATGTACTTTGTGTTTCATACAAGATCTTGCTTCTTACTATGGCATAATGGCAGTATACTATAATGAGCAAGAGAAACTTGCAAAAATAAAGCACTCCAAATATAAAAACAAAACGGCCCATCATAATCTGTTCTTAATTAGTATATGCAAGGGTAGCGATCCTGCCTTTCACACCGATGGTCCTGGGTTCGAATCCCGCAAGGGGCAGATGTTTGTATGATGAATACGAGGATTTGTACCTGAGTCATGGATGTTTGTATATATTTATATGAATATTACTTATTTGTGTATGATATATGTTTGTGTATCCGTTACCCTAGTATCCATAACACAAGCCTCAAATTTGGGCTAGGTTAATTGGTGTGAATGTAGGAAATGTAGGAAATACCTATATGCACTATTATTTGTGAGTGATCATTTCTTTTCTTTATCTCTCTCTTTTTCTAGCAAAAAATGTAAAGTCAAAGGCACATACACTTGTACAAAACTGAGAAAATTCTCTAAATGATGTTCAGCTTATGGATTTTAAGCTAATAGTCACATAATGTGACATGTTTGATTGACTCGCTGCTATAGCTGGGTACATAAAATAAATAACAAAATAATTGTAGTGAAATGTTTGGATTCTGGGTTAATAGCTATCTGATACAACCCATTGCATCTTTTAAAATCCAGGTTTTTAATACGATGCAATATATTTTATTACCTAATTATCCAAACCTATTATTATACGACGGTGAATCAAAAAGTTCTTAGAATCAGTACAAAAAAATAAAAAAAATCAAGTAAAAATATTTTATTTTTCTACGTAATCTCCTTCTAAGTCAATACATTTAGAATACCGATTTTCTAGTTTTCTTGTTCCATACAACAAAAATCTTTTTCCTGACTTTTAAAAACTTATTTACGGCAGTCATGACCGCGTCATCATCGGCAAATTTGGTACCACGGGTATGTTACTTTAATTTTGGAAATAAGTGGAAATCACTAGGGGCTAAGTCCGGTGAATATGGCGGGTGGTCAAGCATTTCGAAGCCAGCACTGCGCCGCTTTTTGTTTTCTTCGGTTAACATTCGTGGTACCCATCTTGCTGACACTTTTTTGAAACGCTACCAAATGAAATTTTTAGAGTCTCAGCTAGATATTTCATGGTTATTCATCTATCTTCCAGAACCCTTTTCTCAACTTTTTTGTCATTTTCTTCTGTTATGGAGGTTGAAGGCCTCAATCCTGTGCGCTGATCGTCTTCACAGGTCGATCTACCTCTTTTAAATTCAGCAACCCAGTAAGCGACCGTTGAATAGGGTAAAGCATGATCCCTAATGTCTTCTGGATGTCTAAAAAAAATTTCTTCGTGGACATTTCTTTCAGGCAGAGGTACTTAATCACCGCACGTTGCTCGTTATTATCCATATTTTATTGTTTTTAACTATTGTTGGCACAAAACCGTGTCTATCTTGCGAACACAATGACTAAATTAAGTGAAACTTGGTATGAATACTGACAGATTGACATTTTTTCAGAAAAATAAAAAACTGCCTCCTAAAAGATTATATACATATGCGTTTCTAAGAAATTTTTGATCCACCCTCGTACAATATATAAATTGCGTATGTTTGTCTGTAATTAATAAAATTCTGATAGGTTAACCTGACATTGAAAGGTCTAAATATCAGCGCACCATTGCCCACGTAGGCGCCGAATACGCCCAAAGAGTTTCATCACGAATATAGAGCCGTATGATTAAACTTATTCAAATATCATTCGTTATTAAGAGTTTATGTCTTTCGATGTTTAAAAATACGATTTGGTTTCCTAAAAAATATGACCTGTTTTCTTAAATGATTTAAACTATAGAAGAAAAGTATTGTTTTACTGTTAACTGCTCCAGAGCCATATGCAGAAGAAATCTAGCTGAACCACCTACACTTTAGGGCCTACGCATCGACAGCTTTAGTGTTTTAATGTATGATTTTTATAAATGTCCAAATTAAACTTTACCCTGCTACTAATTACCTTAAATTTATCTGCGATTTGAAAGTGCGATTTGTAAATCATTTAGCAGATAAGCTGCATCCTACAATTCTCTCCATCTACACCAGTATCTACCTACTGACCTCCATAACGCGAGATTAACAAAAATCTTAGTTACTGCAAACGTTGTAGTCTAACTTTGATGCTTACGGAGTTACGACAACTGTGACCTCCATTAACGCAAAATATGCAAACATTCAGTATGTATGGCTCATTGTACGAGTCCCTTATTTGTTTAAAGACACAACCGCTTACTTTGCACTAGGTAGGTCAAATCAACAGAATGTAGGTAGGTAATTACAAGTACTTATTACTAGTAACTTAATTAATGTCGACGCGACGAACTGAGAAGGTTACGCAATTAAACGAAGTTGCTAATATAATTCTCTGTAGAGTCCAAAATATCAAATAACACCGGACAAGTAATAGGAATGTCACTGCAAACTATGAAACAGGTTTATCAAGAAACGAACGATCGACGTGTTTCCCCCTAGAAAATTGGTAGATTTTATTTATTAGAAAAATAATAATAGAGATCCCTATAAACCAAAAATATTATATTATAAGCCTATAAAATTATGAGGCCATGTTTATTTTCGAGTTTTATAATAATTTAGTATATATAATAAATGCTCACCAATTCGATTACTTTAAGTAAGCCAGGGGGAGTCTTGAAATAGTCGACGTTGAATTTGATCCATTCGAGTGCGTTTCCCTGCTGCTGTTGCTGCTGCTGAGGTGGTGTCGTCGCTTTGTTGTGATCCACGGTTACCACTGTTTCGGGAGCCATCATGTCTAAGTTTTATAGTAAAAAGTTGGACAAAGTAATAGAAATATTTGAGACGAATGAATACACGAGCACGGACACAACTTCAATACACAATAGACAAGAAACACATTTTAGTCCGGCGGCAGAGGAGAGCGTAGTTCAATGCGTGTGGCGAGCGACTGCCGATGCCGATAGCAGCCGAAGTATGGCGGGGAAGTAGAACACTCAAAGCCCGTCGGCGCGCCACTACTTGCCAGTTTTTGCTTTAAAATAATGGTCGCGCGGTTTACTGTCCTAGGGCACGACAAATTCGATAAGGAAAAATCTGTAAGCACATGCTTTTTTGTGTAAAATACACAACAATAACAGAACTAAAAGGATTAAGGTAGCCTGTCACAGTAACCACTTCAGGCAGGTAATATGTGATTTGTGTTGGCTTAGAAAAATGGTCTGACTCAGTGGTCCGACTGTGAGCTCCAACACAGTAACAATTTTGCTCTATATTTATGTATCCACCTGCTTAGCGTATATTCATAACATACTCTTACACCAATGCTCATACTGCATTTTTATTCAAAAATTTGGTTCCTTTTAATTATAATCTGTCGTAAATTTTAATTGTATGAAATATTATATACTAAATGTGTGCTACGATAAATAAATATATATCATAAATTAAAATAAAAAATGTATATAGTAGAAAGATGTTAAGAACTTTATTTCATTGAAAAAGCAACCACTTGTGTTTTTACAAGAAACAACCGTAGACCTATATTACAGTAGTACTAAACTCCGCCACAACTTAATTTGCCGGCCATAATTCAAACATAACCCTTACCAATTATGTTTAGTTTCGTAGTATATTTCGTTAGAATTATCACAAAAAATAGTAAAAGTTTAGTTTGAAACTGTGAACACCTAATAAATCATTAAATTGTGGCAATTGTACTACGACTTACCACCTAAGCTGTCAAGTAACCCTTATTCTACAATTAGGTAATATTCACTGCATTTTTTCCTTATCATATTGTATTCTGTACCCATGTTATAATGATAAATAAATATTTCCTACATTCACACCAATTAACCTAGCCCAAAGTAAGCACGTAAGTAAGTTTAAAGCTTGTGTTATGGATACTAGGGTAACGGATAGACATACATATATAATACATAAATAAGTAATATTCATAGAAATATATAAAAACATCCATGACTCAGGTACAAATGCTCGTATTCATCATACTAACATCTGCCCCTTCCGGGTTCGAACCCAGGACCGTCGGTGCGAAAGGCAGGATCGCTACCGCTGCACCAAACGGTCGTCAAAATGATGATAAATGAAGATATTCAATTCAATAAACTTATGGCAATCCATCATCTGTTATTTTTGCTAAACAATTATCACAAGGCGCATGGCAAGCATGCACTGTTGTATAAATATTGATGTTCATTGTTTATACTTTCTTTCCTTCATGTAAAATATAAAGCAAATTTAGTGAAATAAAAAGACGTTATTTCGTATTATCAATGTCCATTTTACCAGACACGGCGTCCAAATACTCCAGCGGCGTTCCACGACATGTACGAGTACCTATGTATAATAAACTTTTAAAACGAATTTGAAAGGCTGCTTTAATTAATTAAACGATCTGAGCAAAAAGTAATCTAGGGAATACTTTTCAAAAGCTTATCTAGGGGAGATAGGGATTACCGGTCACTTAAGGAAAAAATATCACTACTCATATATTAATTAACACTTCTTTATTTTTTTGCAACTGAAACTTTAAATATTCTTTAACTTAAATCACGTTAATTGAGATCAATAAATTAACGAATATAGCATAATAAAATTTTAAAAATAAACGGCGTTGACCGGGTCTAAACATTATTGCAGATAATACCGATCACTTGACCAATGGACCAATGGACTACTTATACCAGTCAAGCTTTATTGAGACATAATTCGCACATATTATGACCCATTCGGCGTGAACCCAGAGACCACACAGCTATACAACAGCTCATTGTTCAGCCCATAATAATCATCGCAAATTATGCCTCTTCAAATCGTCATCGGCGTCAGTATCAGTATCATCTTCACACAGGTCTGCCATTTCTATTTCCGATTCCGACATACTAACATTGCTTTTGCTGTTATCTTGAAATACTCTATCTGGCCTTTTTAAAATTTGTTAATCTTCCTTTCGTTTTTCTTGTCTTCAGTTATAAATTTATGAGTTTTTTCTCTTTCATTATTTTCAGAGCTTCCTTGATATGCGTCCTGTTAGAACTGCTGCACTCTGCTTTCAAGATAGTCCACCTTCTTTTCTTGTTTTTTTATTGGCAGCAGTAGAAGTAGTTAATTATTTCATGAAGTGTTGAGAATGCTTAATCTGCTTCTCTTAGAGGTTTTCCTTCTTCCATTGCTTTATACTGATGATCTTAGCTCCCAGTCCTCTTTGAACGTGTTTGGTTTCCTCTTCAAGCCATTCTGAATTTACACAATCAAACGTTAAAATTTACACAAAGAATATATATAACGTACTTATTTTATCAGCGGATAATACCGGTCAGCTTCGTTATTGCCCGCAGAGAAACATCACTGTTGAAATATTTTTAGGTTAAAACCTTGTTGAGACACGTTCAAAATCTGTTAATATTTGGCATTCTTAATAATTATGCTACAATAACTATAAGTAACAATATAAAAAATGAAAAATAACAGACTTCTTTCAATTACACAATTACCGCTGAGTACATGTGCCAACTCTGAAATGCCGTAGGTAATATAGAACAAATTGTAGTGACTGGTATTACCGCCTGACTGGCATTACCCAATCTTCCCCTACTACTCTGGAGGTTTTTATATACATTCAAATTGTTTATAATATCACCCCCAATTCGCATTGATTGTTCCATCCGGTTATTCATCCATAGCATAGACCCAAGCCATTAAAAGATAACGATGTAACTAACTGTCAGCGATATCTCAACCAACTCCAACCAGAATATATCGTAAAGGTTGTGAAATAAAATAGAAAACAAGAATAATTAACAGTTTGAAAATTATTTTAAATGAAATAAATATCACCGAACTCTAGCCTTAAAATAAGAGCTAATGTATTTCATGTATTTTTCATAATATTATCATATTAGTAATAAAGAAATTATAAAATTTGATTCAATTCGTGTTATTATGTGCAGCAGAGTTTACCGTCGATCAATTCGTTTTCGTGTATTCGTTAACTGAAGGTTATGTGAATGATAAGATTTAATTTTAAGGCTCCTGTAAAATTTCAGTAAACACACAGATGAAAATATTAATAAAGCAGATAATTTAAAAATGAACTTTACAGAATTAGTGTTGTAATATTACCATCTAAAATGTATGTATATTGTTAGTTTGTAGTTAGTTAGTATTCTTCGATCATACGCACATTTTGTAGACCACTCCGTTCAGAAAGTAATGAATCGAGTGATCCGTTTAAACCGCCATTAATCTGCAAAATATGACATCCTAGCGAATTGGTAATTTCTTAAAAGATTTAAGAAATTCTTTATTAAATTCTAAAATAATAATTGTTATCACAGAGTTAGTACTTTCTGAGATTTAGACTGCAAATTTGTTGACATGTCTGGATGGAGTGTTCCAGTTTTTTGGTCATAACAAATTTAACTCAAGTTTAAGAAATTTGTGACCCCAGGCTATAAGTTTTTATTATTGTTTACTATATTTCCTATAAATTTCTCTTCTTTTACTAAAAGTAGAAAAAAAGAACACTCGTTGCAGATGCACATTTTGCTCTCCACCTGATCGCATAAGAAATGAGATCCATAGGAGAACCAAAGTAACCGACATAGCCCGCAAAATTGCCAAACTTAAGTCGGCATTGGGGCAGAAAAGTTCTCGAGTATTATATGTGAATAAAAAAAATATTTATTATATTATATCATATTTGGAGCGGAGCTTCCATGGATCAGCGTCAATGACGCAATGTCTTTACCTCATAACTTTCGGAGTTCTCAACATATTTTAATAATTTTTGTGTGGAATCGAATCAACACATTTAGGACCAGATTATGACGGAGCCTAAATTTTCAAATTCACAAAAATAAAAAAGTTATGACTAAAAAAAACTGGTTGGTTGCCTGTAAAGTCGGTATACGGGCGAAAGTTTTACGTGACAACGACTTTGAGTGGTAAAATAATTTTAATGTGAATATTCATTCGTATAGTAGGAAGAAAGATGAAATAATAGTAACAATTTAAAACATTTATTTATACAAAGAATTATATTTAAAACATTAAAGGCGGAAACACATTATTAAAACGCGACGCGACCCGACGCGACGCGATGCGTGTTGAGTCGAATCAAATGTATTGTTTTCTATGGACCAGAATCATACTATGAACACCCGACGCGACGCCATGCGCGGACGCCACCCGATCCAAACGGGCCGTCGGTGTGTTGTCCATGGTGGGGGTAAACACGCCATCCGACGCGGCGCGCGTGGTATGTTTCTAGACAACACCCTACGCCACGCGTCAGTCGTCCGAGAACTGTCAAAGAGCATATACGAATTCTTTGACACCATCCCTATTCTTTAAACTGTGGAACGGAATTTATGCCATATTAATATAAATTCTTGCATTTATTTAGCGAAATGACCGACGAAAAATTAATTAAGTTGGTAAAACAATATCCTGTTCTATATGACATGAATTTCGCTATATGCATGGGAAGAAATTGCCAATTCAAGAAATTGAATAAACCGATAGTGAAATCTTATGAAATCTTTCATATGAAATCTTTCAGTATCTTGAAGTATAATACTTCTCTTTTGATTTATTTCATGTACCCAGTAACGCCTAGTTATTCTCTTTTTATTAAGTCATTTAAGTATCATATATGAACACAAAATTTGCATCAAATCTTCTTCAAAATCTTCATCTGACACTCGTTATTTATTAAACCCATTGTATATTACCATACACTTCCGCTGCTGTAAGCAAACTGTATTCAAAAATTGCTAGTATGTCGTGGCGTCGCGTGTTGGTAATGTGCACCAGGGATGTTGCGAATATTCGCATCCGCATCCGCATATGCGGAACTTCCGCATCGATTAAGACATCCGCATCTGCATCCGCATCCGCATAAATCGATGCGGAGCTGATGCGGATGCGGATGCGACAAGAAAGAAAGAGGAGGGGCCGGCAAGTGGCACGTGTCCACCGAGTAAAAGATTGAAGATGATACGTGGGTACCACTGAAAATGTTTAAAACTGACCAGTTAGAAACATTGCTAATGAAAACTTTTTCGAATTTCAATTTTAAAACTCTTTGGTAATCTATATGTAGTGTATTGCATTCATTTGTCATTTGTTTTTGTGAATTGGCGGCAAATCTAACACTCTTGTTACAAGTGAAAATTAACCTAACGCGAGAAAACTTTCGTTCAATAATTTATTATGACTTTCGTTATGGGCTAACTCAATAACGAAGCTATGATAGGCTGCGAATAGCATTTTTAATGAAGCCCCATCTCGTGCCACTATTTACAATTGGTTTAACGAGTTTAAGCGTGGACGTATCAATCTCAATGATGATCCGCGTGAAGGACGTCCTTTAACAGCGACTACTGAAGATAACATCAGTACTGTGCGACGCATGATAGAGGATGATAAGAGAGTGACCTATCAGCAGATACGGGCAAGCCTAGGCATTGGTATGAGTCAAGTTCAAAAAATATTACACGAACATTTAGGCGTCAAAAAGCTTTGTAGCATATGGATTCCCCATACTTTAACCGACGGCCAGAAACACCTTCGCATGGACTGGTGTCGGCAAATGTTAGATAAGTTCAACGGCGGTGACTCAAATGCTGTATTTGACATCGTAACAGGTGATGAAAGCTGGATATATTGCTATGAACCCAAAACCAAAAGACAATCAGCTCAGTGGGTGTTTCCTTTCGAGGATCGGCCAACTAAGGTAAAGAAAGGTAGAAGTCAAGGAAAAAAGATGATTGCCTTCATTCTTTGGTCGGAAGGGTCATTTCGCGACAGTTGTGACAGAAGATGGAAGGACAGTTACTGCAGACTGGTATGTCAATCGCTGTTTGCCTGTTGTTTTAGAAAAAATTCGACAGCAGCGCCCTCGAAGCAGGATCCTCCTTCACCACGACAATGTTTCAGCGCACTCTGCAGAACGGACTGTTGAATATTTGACTATGGCAGGTGTCGAGATAATGAGTCATCCACCATACAGTCCTGACCTGGCGCCCTGCGAATTTTATTTATTCCCAAGAACTAAACATAAAATTCGAGTTATTCGCTTTACGAGCCCGGAAGATGCGGTGAAAGCGTACGAAAATGCTAAAGAAGAGACCCCTAAGGACGAATGGGCCCACTGCTTTTCTCAGTGGTTCCCTCGAATGCGACGATGTGTAGAGAGGAGATTACTTCGAAAAACAATAAAAGTATTGGCAACTTCCTTCATTAAGCCGTTTTTATTTTTCTAAACATTTTCCGTGTTAGCTAAGTATATTGAAGATTAACAGAAACACGAAAGACATCGTGGCTTCTCGAACAATATCTCTAAGTACCAAAAGAGCGAAGAAAATGAGAATGACAGATTTCATGGAAACAGAACGGAACGACTAGAGACCTCAGGTTACAGGACGTCAGTCCTGTTTTATTAGTAATCTTACCATGATGCTCGATTCATAAAGTGATGTTGAGGAGAGTCAGGAAACACCAGAAATTGTCAGCCCTGACACAATTTACAAGGAGGAGTTACTTACTTTACGTAATAAAAAAAAATAAAATAAAAAAGAGTCCGCTTAAATGTTGGAGTGTTAATTAAAGTGAGTTCAAACTGTTACCTAAAAACCACGCAAATTCTAATCAGTGCTACCAGCCAGTGTTCCAAGTGAACAGTTATTTAGTAGCGCAGGATTAATACACGAACCCTTGCGAAACAGACTGGAGTCCGAAAAGGCGGCCATTCTACCTTTCATTAAATATAATGCTCCAATATGTTAATTTCATTACTAAAACAATTAATCAATAATAGTAATTCACTCATTACTTTATTATTAAACTAGCTGACCTGGCCACACGTTGCCGTGGCTCAGTTATTATAATTTGTTTTTATTAAAAAACAGCAATAGCTCGCTCGAGCGTTCTGTACCCGCGCAATAGGCAGCCTTTGTGATATTGTTTCATTGGTGAGAGAAGTGGTGGGAGGCGCCCGACGTGACGTCACAGTGGTGGCATGTGCGTGAGTTGCGGGCGGTACTGGACAGTACTTGGACATGGCAATATTACTTTATTTTTCTATTTTATTTTTTTTAATAAAAGGAGCCTAACTTACTTCCTTATTACATCAGCTACCTGCCAATAAAAGTCCCGTCAAAACCGGTCCAGCTATTTTAGAGTTTAGCCCGAACAAACAGACAGACAAAAATTGTAAAACATGTTATTTTGGTGTATGTACAGTATATACAGGGCGTCCCAAACTTATGGGACATGAAGGGGAAGTACCTTAAATATCGTAGATAGTGAAATTTGCTCAAAGAAGACTTTATGTTATTTTTAAAAGTTAGTAATTCTGCATTTATAGATTTTCTAAAAATTTCTTGCTTCGTCTGGGAATCGAACCGACGAAAGAATAGCTAAAAATAATAAATTAATGTAGTTCTAAAATTTGAAAATGGAACAGTCTGTGCGAGCGTTGAAGGCAAATTTAAAACGAAAATAATGTTGTTCTTAAATTTGAAAATGGAACAGTCTGTGCGAGCGTTTATTTTTCGGATATTGATCTGTTTAGTCTTAATTCACTTACACAAGTGTTATTGTGTTAATTTATTGCGAACATGGCATATCAAGTAAGTTTTGATCTAATGGAAGCATATTTTTTGAATGATAAAGATATCTCTAGAAGTTTGCGGTGGTATAGCGTAAAATATCCTGATAGACAATTACCGTCTCGTAAAGTTTTGAAAAGGCTTGTGAACAATTTGAAAACTCTGGGACGTTTCGATAAACGCCCAAGAGAACCACAGCAAGAAAACCGTACGATCAACGACGAAGAACTTGGTATTTTAATTTACTTTTCGGCTTTTCCGAAAGCATCGGTGAGAGAAGGAGAACATGAAATTGGAGTTTCGAAAAGCAAAATACACCATGTATTAAAAAAACACGGTTTTAAGAGTTATGTTGAAGGACGATTGGTTCAAAAATTACTTCCGGGCGATACAGAAAGGAGAAGAAATTTCTGTCTTGATATCCAGGCACGCTTGCTCGAAAATCCAAATTTTTTGGATAATATTATTTGGACAGACGAATCTAACTTTAGCAATAACGGTATGTATAACCGCAACAATAATCGTATTTGGTCTAAAGAAAATCCCCTACGAGTCACTGAAACGAATAACCAAGTGCGTTTTTCACTCAACTGTTGGTGCGGACTTTTAAAAAACCGGGTTTTCTTAATCCATTTTTACCAAGGAACCTTGAACACGGAAAAGTATTTAGGAATACTTCAAATTTGAAGGGATAAGATAAGAAATCTTTCCGCGGCGGAGCAAGAAAACTTAATTTTCCAACAAGATGGAGCTCCGGCTCATAATAGTCGGAGAGCAGCAGATTTTCTAAATGAATGTTTTCCTACATGGATTGGTACAAATGGACCGATTAGATGGCCGGCCAGATCCCCGGACCTTACACCATTAGATTTCTTCTTTTGGGGATACGTGAAAGATATGCTATACAAAAAGCGATACGAGAACGTGGGCGAGTTGCAAACAGAATTGTGCCATATCACATCGAGTGTTCACCATAAAATGATAAGAAAATCAACAGGCAGCGGACTCATTAAAAGATTGGAGATTTGCGTAAGACAAGAGGGATCACATTTTGAGCATTTAATTAATTAATTTACAAAAAAATACCTACTTAATTGACTACGGCAGTTTCATGTATGTTTTTAATTTGATTAAAATATTAATTTCACGTTGTTCCTTTCTTTTAAAAAACCATGTAACTTAAGCATAGTTATTATTTTTTAGCTATTCTTTCGATTGGCATCATAAAAGTAGGGTGATTTTTTTTGACATTTAAGTCGGTTCGATTCCCAGACGAAGCAAGTAATTTTTAGAAAATCTATAAATGCAGAATTACTAACTTTTAAAAATAACATAAAGTCTTCTTTGAGCAAATTTCACTATCTACGATATTTAAGGTACTTCCCCTTCATGTCCCATAAGTTTGGGACGCCCTGTATATTCATATGCATGTAGTAAAAAACGGTTATTTCAATATTACAAATCGATACTCCAATTTTATTTATATGTATAGATAAAGAAAGGATAAATATTACTGCTTTTTACCCTACCAAACCAACACTTAAGTTTTTTGTACAGTTCCGCATCCGCATCCGCTTCCGCGGATGTGAGCCTCCTAAAATCCGCATCCGCATCCGCATCCGCGGATGTGAAAATAATTACATCCGCAACATCCCTAATGTGCACGGTGCATATCGGGTGTCGACACGTTGCGTCGGGTCGCGTTTTAATAATGTGTTTCCGCCTTAAACGCAGTTTCTTGAAGTGTCACCCGGCAAACCAATTTATAAGACGTTGTCACGTCAAAAACAATGGCTCTATGGGATTACCGATAGAAACAAAAAGCGCGCGCTTTTCGAATGTTTTCATTCTTATGGAATTTTGAAATTTACTAAACATTATTGATTTTTTTTTTTAGTAGGTATTACGCTCCGCTCCAATATACGGTGCTAGTGAAGCTTTATGCTTAGCGACGGCATCGACTAGTTTATGTTCGATTAGTTTATACTTTACTAGGCGATGCAGTCGCTAAGCATAAAGCTACGCTAGCACCATATATTGGAGCGGAGCATAATACCTAAAAAAAGAAAATATTTTTTTTCTTCGATGGGAATTTTTACGAATTTCAAAATTCGTCACAATCTGGTCCTAAGCCTGTTGATTCGATTGCACACAAAAAATATTAAAATCGGTTAAGAACTCTGAAAGTTATGGCGTAACAGACATTTCACCATTGAAGCTGATCCATGGGAGCTTCGCTCACTTCGTTCGCTCCGCTCCAATTATATACACTTACTGACTTGGCCACGCGTAGCTGTGGTTCAGTTATTATAATTTACATTTTTTTTATTATGAATTCAAATGAAAACTGTGCCATGTCCTAAGTTAGAACAAATCCAGAAAATGAAACAAGTCATCAAAATCTTGTGACAGAGAATTTTTATGTATATAATTCGTATTTTAGCGCGGTTTCTATGCCTTAGTTATTGTTCTGAGATTACTTATTAAGTTATTTTTTTTTTGTTAAGGCAATAGAGTTGGGTATTAAGGAAGAGGACAGGACAATCACGGATTTTTGAAATAAAGGATCAAAGGAGATTGATAGGGAATAGCAAATATAGCCCCACTAGCGATGATGTCAATTTAGGTAGCAACCAAAGATAATACCAAAACCAAGTTTTGATATTATCACAACTATTATGTTTTGATAGTTCACAGTTACACACTCACACTTAGTGATTACCACTTCAAATGAGATACGTAATAGCCCTGCTGATCCTGGATACTATCATAGCTTTCATGTTTCATTCTAAAACCAGGCTAAGATTCATATCTTAGCTTTTTGGTAATTTGTATCAGAGACAAAATTAATATTAGTGGAACTTGTGCAAAAACCTACCTGTTTGTAAAGCAACTTACATCAAAACATCTTTACAGTGTTAAATCTATTTGTTTCAGTAGAATTAGTTAAGTATTGTTATATACTTTCATTAAGGTTCACAATGTTTTAAGGATTTATGCATCTTTTGGCATGGTTAAAAAGCGTTTATTTTTGGGGTTGGGGTTTTGAATAATACCTATTATTACATTTAGTAATTTTTTTTTTTAATTTTGATTAAGTATTGTAAAATGAGAAATGCAAATTTAGACACTATACAATATTTATATGACATTATGCCAAATATTAGTGTGAATAAGTAAGCATAATACTAAATGCAAGGCAAAATGCTTGGCATCCATTCGAGCCTGATGACGTCACAGATGTAAATGACCGCTTTACATGATTTAAAAATAAAGTGATGTAAAATGGTCAATAACTTTACAACGGATAGATTTATTTTTGATATTTAAAAATATGGTATTCTTAGGAATATATTCCATAAGGAATAATGCCTTCCTAGTATAATTAGGATAAGCCATACATACTATTAAGGGGTCTCATTCAAGAGTTAGTAATAAAACTCAAACAACTACATTCTTATATGTATTGCGTAAACTTAGAAAAAGAAGCCTAAGATTTTTCCTCCCAGATGTTTCCGTCTGGCTTCTTCATGGTCCATAATACCACCACTTGTAGTAAGGACAAGGTATCTGAAAAAATTTAAAAGTAATTTATACTTAAGTAAATACTATTCTTTAATTTTCAAAATCATTATCTTTTAAAAATTCTCATTATAGACAAATTAAGTGTTTGTATACAAATGATCTAGTTTTATTACTGTTCATTAGATTATGAAATATAGAAAGTATAAGAACGAAACACTGAAATAAATGAAAATATACTATAGATATTGGTAGTGTGGTTATGGACTACAGCTTCGCCATCAACAGCTCAAATTCGGGAATTAATCATATTTGACATGATTACTGCCTGATATTGAGTGCCTCATTAATGGCCACCGATAACAAAAGTAGTGAGGAAGTCAAGAATGTTGTTTATATATACTCTGTGTTGGTATTTCTTAAAAAACAATTTTTTTGCCTTTGAGTTTAAAGTTTATTAAACTTGTTCATAGAAAAATATACTGTAACAGAAGGAATTAGTTTAAAGTAGTCTGAATGCATTCTATTATACTTTAAATGACTTTCAGTAAAAACAGATAAAACCTGCGGTTTCATGAGCATTTGAGCATTTCACATACTCATGTAACTATCTAGCTACTTCTGAAAAAACACAGTTACTTACATTTTTATAACTATTGATATATTGACATATATAGCAATTATAAATTTTTAAGAAAAATTAGAATGATTTCAAAGATAATTTTGTATTTCTTCCAAACAACAAATTATTTCATACCATATAAAAAATTCCTGTCTACGAACTCAAAACTTGTCTCTAAATCATAAACCTGGAGCACTAAGGTCATATTAATATGATCACTCATTAATATATGTATTATTAATAACAAAATAGGCAGTCTTATATTGGTAGCTTGACAGACTGATTTAAGATTTTGAACTTGATCAAACAAAACAAAGTGGCCATTACAGGTGTTTGAAACAGCACACACAATGTTCACAAATGAAATGACATTAAGTTATGCCCTAACAGTTAATTTTGCACAACATATCAAATGCCGACCAACAAGAACTATTGGCGATCCGCGGTAGTTGTGCATTGTAGGATTTTAGCTGATTCATACTCAACTTTATAGTTTCAACAGCAAAAGCACCAAAGCGGTCAATAACTGTTATTATTCCATACTGCCAACTATAAACTACTACTTACCCGAACTGCCGGGATGGGAGGAGGTTAGTCCATCTCTCAATATCATTTATAGGGACGTCAAATCTAGGAGAGATAACACCACATTTGTTTAATCTGCCAGTTAGGTTGACGACAATCTTGCCAGCTCTGTGGTCGTCTACGATTTCAAATTCTCCAATATAGCCATGCTTCATCATTACTGTCAGAAACTTGACGATAACTTTTGAGCAAGGCCTGATAAGCACTTGTCGTTTACCGCGCTTCTCGGCATTGTGGATAGATTTTAGAGCATCACTCAATACGTTCATACGCACCATGGCTGGAAATAAATACAGAAAGATCTTATAACTTCTGTGATTCTAAACACGGCGCGGAACATTCAGCAGGGTTAAACGTCAAAACACTAAACTCCGTGAATGAGGGATAGCATCACAAAGATCTTCTTGTGTCTAAAATATTAATACTAAACAGTGCGCTTGTGACTATATTTACGGCATTAAGCTTTTATCACATGATTAACACGGTAAAATCGACGATTACCTAGGATTTAACACCCGCCTCGGCAATCCGAAATTGACAAGATCGTCGAAAAGAAAAAGAAAAGTCAGGTCAGTGTTACCAACTCATAAAAATATTTATCCCTAAATCAAATTGAAAAACCTCTAAAATTGTCCTAATTACTTGGAAATCCCCCTAAAAATAAATTGTATGATATCATATTTTTATTATTTTTTTATTTATAAAAATAAATTAAATTTATTACGTCAAATATTATTTCATTTTCTTCTGACGAATCAGATTTTATAAAGTCATACATGTTGACTTTGAATAAGCCTAATATTTTAGGATATGGGTTGAATATTGTACAAGATCCACCATTTCGATTTAAAATTCCAAATACTATACTTGGATCATAAGTACACTATACTCTATCCATTTCGATCTGAGACAAAAGGTAAACAAAGAATGTGTGGTTCTCAAACTTTTTTATCTAATTTAGGTATAAAAATATGGTATATTTAAGGTTGTTAATTTTTTATATTAAAAAAGGAAAAAGGGGTACTTAAGTGTATATAAACACAAGCTATCATTGCTATTCATCCAAATGATACTACTAATTTGAATTAAAATAAAACAATTAATTCAAAAGTAATTCAAATAAGGTTAGTTATAATAGGCCTGCAATATTCCCATTATCTCGGCAGTCTTGTTCACGATATCATTTTTGGACCAACTTTCCTCTACGTACTTAAATATGTTGTCCAGAAGTAAAAGTGCAAGCGCTGCTTGGTCCAGGTTCACTCATTTTATCTGGCAAAAACGATTTAATAACAAAAACTCAACGATAACAATATATACCAACATAACACTACAACAAAACTTAACAAAAACGACAATTATAACAAATATTAACAAGAAACAACGAAATAATCAAGGAGAGAACGCACTCGCACCAATAGTTGATCGATAATAAAAAATGGCGGATATAATCCGGCTAACCCGGTTGTTAAACACTTAGTTCTACATTATAGTATGTGATGGTTGTTCATCTTCATTTGAAAGTATCATAAATGCGTAAAAGTTTTAGAACACTATTCATTTTAGGTCTTTTTATTAGCAAATATATAGTAATCTAAACTTACGTTATAAAATATACCTGACATAGATGTAAAAATACGGAAAATTATTGAAGGTGACAAGTAATTCTTAGTTATCTTAATTTAAAAGGTTTGAATAATAAAATATTGAATAGTCGTATGTTTTTGATCAAATCTTTCGGCAATGAAGAAAATTGACCTCTTAAAGAACCTTTTTTATGGTTTGTTTACCTCTTGTCTCAGGTCGAAATGGATAGAGTATAGATGTCACTAAGTCCGAGGTCGCTAGGTAAAAAATAAATTTGATTAGTGAATAAGGATGTCCCAGGGCCTATACTTTATATCTTTTTTTTATTGATAAATAAAATGTAAAAAAAATATGAAGGATCACAAAAACCCTAAAAATAACCCGAAACATATAACACCCCTAAAAAAATCCCATCACACTTATTTACCCCCTAAGTTTAGGGGGAAAACCCCTAAGCTGGGAACCCTGAGTCAGGTTGCACTCGCAGTGTTGCAAGCATAAAATTGTTTTCGTATTAATATCTGGGTTACATGTGAACTATTAAATTGTTCCATTTGATTATTTAAGTGAGGATCCCACACGGCGTTAATAAAAATATTATTAAAAATATTAAAATTTAAAACAAACAGGTATCGTATTATTGCTGTTAATTAGTAGTTATTTTTAAGTTTCAATATAAGGTTGAATTTCTTAATGTAGTAAGGAAAATTCGCAATCCCACATAGTTATAATCCTTTTTAATAGCGATACAATACCCCTTCCACATTTTAATAGGCAATGTAGTGAGATATACTTAAAATGCCTTACTGTACACTATCAGAATATTTGAAAACAACTCTAAAGTTAGGTATAAATAGTTTTAAAAGCTTTGAATTTATCTAATTCATATTATTATGAATAGTTTTTGAATCTTAGTCTTTAAAAAAATGAACTAATAAAATAAAATTAAATGTTGTTTTCAAACTTTATTGAAATGCACTTAAAATAAGTAAATTCAGAACGTCTTTTAACTAACAAGAAGAATAGGCGCAAGAAACTCGTCGGCTCTAACAGAAGTAACGACATTTACAATATTATACATCGCCACTAAAATTAAATCATAATAATAATTCACAAAATACTATATTATTGTGTTATCACAATAATAGTAGTTATGGTTTTATTACATCGTTGATAACAACAAAGTGAAAAATATCTGTTTTAAGTAAGTATTCTTAAACTATGCAATTATATAGGTATACAGAATAAACGACAAATTTAAGAGAGTGAACTTTACTCGAAATATTATTATTAATATGAAAGCACCATTTTACCCCGCTGGATTGTATCGACACAACGGTATTAAATAACTGATTTTACTAACAAAATCAGTTATACCTGTTATGGCATATATCATATAACTAGCGACCCGCCCCGGCTTCGCACGGATGCAATGCTCTACTATATTATGCATGTATTATACATATAAACCTTCCTCTTGAATTACTCTATCTATTAAATAAACCGCATCAAAATCCGTTGCGTAGTTTTAAAGATTTAAGCATACATAGGGATATAGGGACATAGAAAGCGACTTTGTTTTATACTATGTAGTGAAGTGATAACATGACTTTTAGTTGTACGCACGCCTAAATTGACTCATATATTACTCGTTTCTACAATATCACCCCTCGCTAACCTTTGTTTCAACAATGTTGTTTTTCCTGCAGTTTTGGAGATGATTTTAATTGCACCTTTATACAAGAGCGGTGATAGAGACGACCCCAATAATTAAAGAACTATATCAGTCCTTCCACAATTTCAAAAAACTGGTTGGTTGCCTGTAAAGTCGGTATACGGGCGAAAGTTTTACGTGACAACGACTTTGAGTGGTAAAATAATTTTAATGTGAATATTCATTCGTATAGTAGGAAGAAGGATGAAATAATAGTAACAATTTAATACATTTATTTATACAAAGAATTATATTTAAAACATTAATTTATAGGCACGCGTCCCTTCCACTTTTTATGTCTGTCTCTCTCGCTCTTAGGCGGGCTAACCATGCCCGAGTGGAAGGGACGCGTGCCTCTCACTCGCTCTCATTGTAAGCGCATAACGTGAGCGGAGCGTAACGCAGTTTCTTGAAGTGTCACCCGGCAAACCAATTTATAAGACGTTGTCACGTCAAAAATATAATATATTATAGTATCTGGATCATAATGCGATTTCGAGTGACACCGCCTCATCTGTGTCAGCGCTGACACACTTATTAATGACCAGGTGGAAAAAGGAAACAAATGTTTAACTGATAATGTCTATATCCCCAGATTTGCAAAGAAACTGGAACATATATAATCATTAATAATAAACTCTATTGTTTGAAGATTGGATTGAAAATCGATTAAAGCAATTTGATAGTTTTGGATGCCATTATGTTCTGACTGACTGTATTTAGAACTATACAGGGTAATTAACCCTAACAAGCCTAAACGTAGCTACCCATGTTAACATGTCTGTATAGATGGTAGGTATATCAAAGTCACAAAATAAAAATGTAAACAAAACGACATTCCATTCTCACTCGATCTGCTGATCAGTCATCTTGTATCAAGAATCCATTTTGCTATTTCCATTTATTGACATTGCAGTGATTAAAAATGCTCGGCAGCGCCTAGGTTTGCGGCGCCCGTGTAACTCGTGTAACAATTCCATACAATATTAAAAGTTGAATATCAGTTCCAGTAAGTATGAAATAAGGCCGCTGTTCTTTATATTTTGTGCAGATATTAGGATGTCATAATGATGGATTATTAGCCATTAAGAGGTATACGTGAATATGCATAAATGTCGGCAAATAAAACAAAACAGCGGAAGAAGATTTTCACGGTTCTTTGCCTTCCTTTACCCAACAAAAAAAAGAGTGAATGGGTTCTGTGCACCGGAAGAAAGAATGATTGTTTGAATGAATGAATACCAGAACGAACGGCTATCAAAATTTGTAGTTCTTGCTGTCGTTCGCACGTTTGTTACGTTTCGCGGCGGCGTCCTTCGAAGTGATTGTGCTTGTGTTGTGAACTTTTCAGTGACTTTCGAAGTGAAATTTTACAGCCCTTTACCTGAGAAAAAGAAAGTTTTATAATGGGTTTTGTAGTGAAACTAATTTAAAATCAGATAAACATAGAACGATGGTTTAATAACGCTTTTAACTCATAAAACCTCCGTACAAAGTTGAGTGAACTTTTGACCAATGCTACTTTGTTCTTAGTTGCGGTTTGTTTAGTCGTGGATGCCTACAGGTGTAAACTGAATGTTGTGAAAGGACGAAGCCTAGCAACGACATGAATGTTTTAAATACAATAACCCAGTTTACAGTATGTAATAAACAATAACTCGATTAAATGTAGTTTTGCAGAACGGAGTGCATGTTGAAAATTTATGTCATGGAAGAACTCGAACGATTAATAAAAATGAATTCTAATAAAGTTTTCGTAGTATTTGTTCTTATAGTGATCGGAGTAAACATCAGTGTATCAGCAGATAGCTCAGGTAAGAGTTTTATATTATCTATTATAATTTCTAAACTTTTTATAAGTTAACTGTTTAAAAATATACAGATATGACAACTCCTTAAAGAACTATTTCAAAATACACCTACTTTTCTAACTTTAATGAGGTTTTTATATCTAAAGAAATTATCACAAGAACAAAAATAACTTGTCTCAGGTGACAGGTGGGACTGGCACCCATACCCCCTCCCTATCCGGACGAGTACTCTACGAACTGAGCTACCTATACATTGACAGACCCATTAAATTTTTATTAGAATTTCTTAAGCTGACGCCAGCGACGTCCCTTCATACACTAGTATGCACTACCTACTACTACCTACACCTTCAACATCTAAAATGTAATAATAACAGCAGTTTCTTCTTTGTACTTGAAAAAACGTCTCGTATAATACATGGAAAGGTCTTGGTAGCTCAATTGGAATAGTACTCGTCTAGAAAGAGAGGTAATGTGGGTTCAAGTCCCGCCAGACTCCTGAGAGAAGTTGATTCTTTTTCTAATAATAATTTCTTTAAAAATAAAAATCTAGCAGTTAAATGATAAAATAAATAATAAATAAAATATACTGAGGTTTACAGGAGGTTACATACAAGTCACCCTTGTTGTGTAAAAAAGAATGTCCATTGTGACCTTATAAACTCATTCCGACTTTCTACTTCTTCAATATGTCTATTATTGTGTTTACTTCTCTTGGTAAAACAGAAGAACTCATAATAAATTTATTTAGAAAACACAAAATCTTTTTAATTCACTAATGGAAATAAACATAAAACACTTGAAAATAACATATGATAGTCAATGAACCAAGAAAATGAAATGAAGTCACATTCCTTGGATTAATTCTAGATGTTAAAAGCATTTGGTAAGAACATAATTATAAACAAATTATTTAAAAGAATATGTTTATATGTATACACATGCTCTAGGACAGATTACTACGCCTCCAAGACGCTATCGTCTCGGTGGCTCAGTGGTCAGAGCACTCGCCCGGATTGCGAAAGGTCGTGGGTTCAAATCCTACCTGAGGGTTCGGAGGCGTAGTTGTTTTTTACACACATATTTTATATCTAATATTTTCATGTTATATCAAAATCTGTAATTTCCGTCCCCTGGGCAAGTAGCAAATTTTTTATTTGTTTTAAGCATTATTTCTATACATTGTAAAACATTTATAATTTCTATGATTTTGAGGGAACATTTTTAAGTATTCTTCATATTAGTAGATCTAATTTTAATGCCACAGTATAAATATTAATTATTTATACTGTGGCATTAAAATTGAGATTTTTTTTCTGTAAAAATTATAATTTCTCACAGAAAATAAGTAATTATAGATTAATGTTGATGCAGATTATCCAAACATCTATACATACAAATATAAAGTACCTATACTCTGATTTTTAATTAGATGGACTAAAGTGACATTAGTAATGATACCACATTACGGAAAATAAAAAATAGTGTAGTCCCCTTATCCAATTGAAATTCAATTATTTGTTCCATTACGCACATTGTTAATTGCAAAACACTCGAACTCTGTTTTATTTTGATAAAAAACTACTTAATTAGAACACATAAATAAAACACAGTTATCTTGCGACTATTCATTTTAGAAAAATCATTTAAAGAAACTAAATTGGTTTTAATTAACTTAATATTGTTTTAATCGGTTTTGTCTGTTAAAATATGTATGTACCAAAATACTTGTAATTGAAAATTAATCGAATGATGTAGTGACCCCACCCCAGCTTAAATATTTTTTATGATAAAGGGGTTTTCCTGTAAATTTTATAACCATCGTGTGACTTAAAATATTTTCGGACTATAAGGTTTTGTTATATCTTTTTTTAATGTCATACGACGTTTTATAACATATTTGCGAGAAAATAAATAAAAATTAATAAATTCATCACTACTTAACGACATTTTCAAATAAGAACAATACATCGAAAACCTACTTAATGTATATTAAAAATAAGAGCACAAGAAAAAATACAATCAAAACATTTTATTATACCTATTAACAATCATGTCGACGACACGATAATTCAATTCAATCGGTAAAATTACTCGCCTTACAACACTATGCTCTTCAGTTGGCAACATTAAAAGAAAAATTGTGCGCCGGCGGCTGTCACTTTAGTCCATCTAATTAAAAATCAGAGTATAGTAAGAAATATTTTAGATTACGATTTTTATTAATCACATACATAATTTATTTAACTTTTCATTGATTCATTCTTTATATATTGATAAAAAATTATCATATAGTTAAAGCACTGCTGTAATTATTTTGATGATTGTAATCCCCCTCATCTAGCAAAAATTGGTTGATCGGATTCCATACATTCTTCTATATCTTATAAAAATACTAGCGACCCGCCCCGGCATCGCACGGATGCAATGCTCTACTACATATATTATGCATGTATTATACATATAAACCTTCCTCTTGAATTACTCTATCTATTAAAAAAAACCGCATCAAAATCCGTTGCGTACTTTTAAAGATTTAAGCATACATAGGGATATAGGGACAGAGAAAGAGACTTTGTTTTATACTATGTAGTGATTGCATTGTGAATGCAAAAAATTAAATTAAAAACTTAAAAATATTAGTTATACTACTGCCATGAAAATATTATTGGATTTTATTATGAATTATTTTTTTATAAACAGGTTTTTTGAAGTTTTCATAATAGATTACTTTCTTTTAAAAGCTATTCTTGTATCTAAATATATTTATGCAACAGCTTGTCATAGTTCCTACAAAGGATTTCATCCTCATTTTAATTTTTGTCTCTTTTCTCAGTAAAGTTGCTGTGATTCCAATCCAGAACAAACTGAGGATAATAGTAAAGCCATCTAGTTCTCTTTTTTAGTTTTTTATTGTGGCCTTTTCTGAACTCCCAGTCACAAAATCTATATACATATAGATATTGTATCGCCTAAAGAGTAAATCAATTTTTCCTTGTCTTTTGGTTTTGACTTCACTGGTTTGTATCCAATAATACTGCAGTTACACATGTATCGCACTTCATCTGTAATATTAAAGTGAGCTTCACTGTCACTGGTTTGTTGCATGGTGGTCTTATTAATTCTATCGATGTGTGAGGTTTATGTACCTACAATATATCAGTTTCTAACTCTCCGGTTGACTGGTAGAGAATGCCTAATGGCATTAAGTCCGCCATTTGTACATATTTTGTGTGCAACAAAGTTTAAATAAATAAAAAATAAATAAATAAAATATTGTAAGCTTTTCAAGGGTAACGCTTTTGCCTATCCACGTTAATCAGTTCCATATGCACTAAAAAATTTTAATAAATTGATTCGAAAAGTCGTACAGTAGTGTTGTCATTTCTTCCTATTATGTATTGAGATTGTTAATTGTCCAATAAAATTATATGTTGGTGTGGGTTATCGTATAATAAATCAGTTATGCTGTGATCTCGACTGGTGTTGTATCTTTTAATGGCGACTGAGAAAAATTATATGTTTTAAGGGACTGTGGTGTCAAATATTGGAAATATAGTATTTCCCGGACAATTCGACCCTAAAAGTGTTAGTTGGAGTGAATATAAAGAAAGATTTCTCCGTGCTTTATATTCTGCAGGGGTGTCGGAAAATGATAGGCTTAAAGGATAGAGGACGGTTCACTTCGTATATGTGGCGATTACCGATCTACATTGAATCCGCGATTGAAATTGATACATAGCGACTTCCAGCGGCGGTTGAATAATTTGTTCAGCTCAGCAAAGTAGACTTGAAATTGGCTTATATGCAGTTAAAAGTGGATGATGCTAATGCTATGCTGTTAAAACTTAACACACCCCTTGGCATTATGAAAGTAAACCACTTGGCTTTAGGTATTAATGCGCCACTAGCTATATTCCAGGGCCTGGCCTTGAAGGGGTAACATAAACATGCTAACCCCTTCAAGGCCAGGATGACGTAGTCATAGCTGGCTGCAATATATAGGAACATAATCGGCGACTTCACGCCGTCCTTCAAAAGCTTGACAATTTGGGGTTTCTTCTCACTCTTAATAAGTGTGTTTTAGCAACTAACTGCATCTAATTTTTTGGCCACATGATTGATGCTAGCGTGCTCCATCCCTCACCGCCGAAAGTAAATTAAAGGATAAGGCTGCACCAATCAAGGAAACATTGCGCCAATTAAGAGCATTTTTAGGCTTATACAATTTTTATGAAAAGTTTATTCCACACAAAGCTACCGTACTAGAGCCTCTCTACCGCTTTTTGGAATCCAAAAGACCCTGGGTTTGGGGTGAAGCAGAAAATGCTGCCTTTGAGCAAGCTAAGGAACTCTTATCATCCGATTTAACATTAGTTAATTATGAAATCGATAGAGAACTATTATTAATTTGTGATTCTTCTAGCTCTGTTCTCGGTGCTATTATAGCACATGTAATGGATGATGGGACATAAAAGCCAATAACGATGGCAAAAGGAGATATGGGCAAATTGTTAAAGAGGCCATTGCTATAATTTTTGGATGAACCAAATTTTGATGAATTTTTGGCGAAACGTAAATTTTGTATTATCACAGACCATAAGCCTTTGATCGGGTTGTTTAATCAAACAAAGTTAATTCCATATCAGATTTCGCCAAGAATGCTACGGTGGGTTTTAAAACTAAGTTATTACGAGTATGTGATCAAGTCCAGACCTGGCAAATCCTTAGGTAATGCTGTTGTTTTAAGTAGGTGGACAATAAAGCAATACCTACGTGCTCCAAGACGAAGAAAGAAGTTCTTTTGTTTCAAGAACAGACAAAGGGTTAGAATATTGACGCTGGAAAAATTACGAATAAAACCAAGAAAGATATATTGCTACAGAAAGTCTTGTTTCAGTTACTGCACGGTTGGTCACGTTCTAACAATGATCCAGTCCGGCAACCATTTTGGTTAAGAAGAGATGTTCTTTCACATAATAAAGGTTGTTTACTCTGGTGTAATAGAGTCATCATTCTCAAATCACTTCAAAATTATGTTTTAAAGTTATTGCATGCCCCGCATGCTGGGATTGTACAGACAAAAACTTTTGCTCGTGGATATGTGTGTGCAATAATAAGCGTTAGTGTGTTTGCACTTCTTTTAAGTAGGATAATATAAGGTGCAATTTCAGCCAAGATACTCTAATAGTTTTGTTGTAAAAATATATTTTGTCTCAGAAGAATATTTTTTTTATTATTTAAATGCTGTATCTCTTCTCCTACACATACGAACTTGCTGAAATTTGCCGTAGAACTCCTTTTTAGTGTGGAGAAATAGTGGGTGTTATTTCAGCCAAGATACTCTAATACTTTTGTTGAAAAAACAAATTTTGTCTCAGAAGAATGATTTTTTGTTGTCATATATAATATCATCGAAACGCTCATTCGTGGTAGATTAACCTGTTTAAGCTCGTATGTATGGGTCTGGTGAGAAATGGCCGAGAGCTCATATCGAATTAGTCGAGAGGGTCCTAGCTCTTATATGGTGAGTACGGAAGATGGTGAGCTGCATTGATGGCATGTTGATCAGCTGGTGGCTCGAGCTGTGGGATCAGAACAAATAAATTCGCTCCCTCCATAAGCGGCTCCTCAAAGTCCACCCTGTTCTTACTCATCATCCCCGGAACCATCTGTTATCATTCCTCCACCTGAACAGTCGCCAGAAATAATTGGAATTCCTAATTTTTTTGATTGATTAATTAATATCAGTTATCTTACAACAGTTCAAATCTATTTGTATTATGATGAAAAAGTATATTATGTATTGAGATTGTTAATTGTCAAATAATTGTTATATGTTATGTTATGCTTTGACCTCAACTGGCGTTGTATCTTTTGCTTCCGACATGACTTCTCACATTGCTAAAAAAAAATTAGGTGGTCTTGTGATATTTTGTGGAGCGGAAGATATTTCATCAGCTCTTTTCCGGGCTGTATGAGATCATTAAAAAACATTTAACACTTTCGCCGCATACACAAAATCCTAGAAAGCCAGTGTAGTGGTAAGAATCCATAATACTGACTCCGTCATATTTAAAGGTGGTAGAGATGGGCGTTTTGGATATTTTTAGAAAACCGTTTCGTAACGGTTTTGAAGTGTCCATAACGTTATCAAAAAGCGTTTTCAGTTTTGGTTATCACTAACGCGATTGATGAGATGGTTTGGCTACTGCAAAACGAATTGGAAACGCAAACGCCGTTAGGTAACGTAATGCAAGTGTTTATTATAGTTTAACGTAAGTAATTATGGTTATGGCAATTTCCCTTCATGCTTTTACTAGGCTTTTTCTACATTGACCTGGCCAGGATCGAATCCGGGACCTCTGTGGGGTCTCGAATACCGGTTTTTATGGACTCTTTACCATAAAATCCGGTATTCGAGCCACGAGACCATGGAGGTCGTCATGTTTGTTAAATTTTGCGATATAATGTATTGTTTTATAGGGCCACTTCTGTTACATGGATAAGCTTCTAATTGCTCAATAGGCATGCATCAAGGAATTCAATACTTTAACTGTGCTGTTTATATAAATATGAGGTCTGTGTCTTCCTCAGGAATCACCCATAATGATTTCACATTTAAATGACAGGCCATACAGATGTAGAGTGGAAATCCAAATATGTAAATTAACACTTTCAATGATGCAAACAGCCCTGGGTTCTAGAAATAGTCTTTCGATGGTTGTAAGTATAATTCCAAATGATTTTAAAATGGCTAATTTCAAAATTATTTTTATAGTATGAGTGAGTTTATTAACCATAAAATGCAACAATTGGCAGAATGTTTTTAATTACACTTGGCCATGACAATTATGTTTTTAAATAATAATCAATATTTCTATGTTTGTTCCATATGCTTTCCGAAACCATATATCAGATTGTGATACAACTTTATATTTTATGCATGCCAAGAAAGGTTTTTATGTATAGTCATCTAAAAAAAGATTATCAAAAAAGAGCATTGCAAAGCACGGCGGATGAAGTAAATAACATAAGAATGACAATAATCCCTACTAATATTATAAATGTGAATGTAAGTTTGTTTGTTATGCTTTCACGCATAAACTACTAAACCGATCATCATGAAACTTCGTACATATATTCTTGGAGATATTAGAAGTAACATAGGATACTTTTTATTGAAAAAAAAAATTGCGGGCGAAGCCGCGGGTAAAAGCTAGTACTAAATAAAATAGGTAACTGTCTCACAAATAAAATACCCAATTGATCCTCTCTGCAATATTATGATAGCTATCTATTTAATAATAAATGATTGCTCTGCTGTTAATAATTTTGTTTTATATTAGGTAATTAATTAGCATTATTGGCAAAATTGTGGTAATTAACCTTCAGCCAGCATTATTCAATTAATCTGTGTTAAAAGGGAACAATTACGACGTAAACAAATATGATAATTATAGCAATAACTTGTTATTACACCTGTGCTTTTTCAATAACTATATTGGTTTAATGTTAGATGCACAAAATACAACATTATTTAACAAATAAATTAAACCACTTATTCTAACCATATATTAAAAATATTATCGTTTTTGGCATTTCGAATAACTTAAAAAATCTTCCACTTTAGATTTGCATTTTTATAGCACACTTGTTTACAGGCATGTTGATTATAAAATAACTTAAGGCGGAAACACATTATTAAAACGCGACGCGACCCGATGAAACGCGATGCGTGTTGAGTTGAATCAAATGTATTGTTTTCTATAGACCAGAATAAAGGCGGGAACACATTATTAAAACACGACGCGACGCAACGTGTCGACACCCGATATGCACCGTGCACATTACCAACACGCGACGCCACGACATACTAGCAATTTTTGAATACAGTTTGCTTACAGCAGCGGAAGTGTATGGTTATATACAATGGATTTAATAAATAACGACAGTCAGATGAAGACTTTGAAGAAGATTTGATGAAAATTTTGTGTACATATATGATACTTAAACGACTCAATAAAAAGAGTATAACTAGGGTACATGAAATAAATCAAAACAGAAGTATGTGTGGTGAATATCATATTCTGTATCCAGACCTACTTCAAGATAATGAAAGATTTCATAATATGAAATCTTTCATTATCTTGAAGATGTACTATCGGGTTTTCATACGGTCTTGAATTGGCAATTTCTTCCCATGCATTTTTTTTCACAGTATAATTGCTGTATATAGCGAAATTAATGTCATAGAACAGGATATTGTTTTACCACCTTAATTATTTTTTCGTCGGTCATTTCGTTAAATAAATGCAAGAATTAATATTAATTTGGCATAAATTCCGTTTCACAGTTTGAAGAATAGGGATGGGGTCAAAGAATTCGTATATGCTCTTTGACAGTTCTCGGACGACTGACGCGTGGCGTAGGGTGTTGTCTAGAAACATACCACGCGCGCCGCGTCGGATGGCGTGTTTACCCCCACCATGGACAACACACCGACCTGGCCCGTCTGGATCGGGTGGCGTGTCCGCGCATGGCGTCGCGTCGGGTGTTCATAGTATGATTCTGGTCTATAGAAAACAATACATTTGATTCAACTCAACACGCATCGCGTTTCGTCGGGTCGCGTCGCGTTTTAATAATGTGTTTCCGCCTTATACTATGAACATCCGACGCGACGCCATGCGCGCACACGCCACCCGATCCAGACGGGCCAGGTCGGTGTGTTGTCCATGGTGGGGGTAAACACGCCATCCGACGCCATTAAAGGCGGAAACACATTATTAACACGCGACGCGACCCGATGAAACGCGATGCGTGTTGAGTCGAATCAAATGTATTGTTTTCTATGGACCAGAATCATACTATGAACACCCGACGCGACGCCATGCGCGGACACGCCACCCGATCCAAACGGGCCAGGTCGGTGTGTTGTCCATGGTGGGGGTAAACACGCCATCCGACGAGGCGAGCGTGGTATGTTTCTAGACAACACCCTACGCCACGCGTCAGTCGTCCGAGAACTGTCAAAGAGCATATACGAATTCTTTGACACCATCCCTATTCTTTAAACTGTGGAACGGAATATATGCCATATTAATATAAATTCTTGCATTTATTTAGCGAAATGACCGACGAAAAATTAATTAAGTTGGTAAAACAATATCCTGTTCTATATGACATGAATTTCGCTATATGCATGGGAAGAAATTGCCAATTCAAGAAATTGAATAAACCGATAGTGAAATCTTATGAAATCTTTCATATGAAATCTTTCAGTATCTTGAAGTATAATACTTCTCTTTTGATTTATTTCATGTACCCAGTAACGCCTAGTTATTCTCTTTTTATTAAGTCATTTAAGTATCATATATGAACACAAAATTTGCATCAAATCTTCTTCAAAATCTTCATCTGACACTCGTTATTTATTAAACCCATTGTATATTACCATACACTTCCGCTGCTGTAAGCAAACTGTATTCAAAAATTGCTAGTATGTCGTGGCGTCGCGTGTTGGTAATGTGCACGGTGCATATCGGGTGTCGACACGTTGCGTCGGGTCGCGTTTTAATAATATGTTCCCGCCTTAAATCATTTAAGTATCATATATGAACACAAAATTTGCATCAAATCTTCTTCAAAATCTTCATCTGACACTCGTTATTTATTAAACCCATTGTATATTACCATACACTTCCGCTGCTGTAAGCAAACTGTATTCAAAAATTGCTAGTATGTCGTGGCGTCGCGTGTTGGTAATGTGCACGGTGCATATCGGGTGTCGACACGTTGCGTCGGGTCGCGTTTTAATAATATGTTCCCGCCTTTAAAGCTTATATTAAAAAATAGAATTAATGTAATGATTATAATAATTTGTGAATCAGTCAATAAATTCATAAACTTATAAATTATTTTCATCGAGCAATAAGCATTCAAGTTTTTTTTTAATTGCGATGGCGTCACAATTGCCATGGCAGTAGCTTAAATCAATTTTATAAAATTAGAATTCTATATTTTTATATTGGTTTTTAAACAACAATTCTATAGAGTTCTATATTTTGAACTCCTCATGTGAAATAAAAATGAAATCATATATTTATTTCTAGTTTTATTTAAGGACCTCGACTTCCGCAAATTGATAGCCAATCTGTAACTGAACTTTTTTACTTTAATTCTACTAATCAAACTGTAGATGCACCATTTCATCGACAAATCATTAAGTACTCGAGCATTTTGATTGGTGGGTCAGGGGTCTGGTTTTAACATATACAGGCCTACAGCTGTTCTTCCATCAAAGATGTGCGAATATACGTAGCGAATCGAGCAAAGCATAGAAAAAATATTATTTAGATTCAAGATTTTGCTTTGAAATGTACCCATCGGTGGAAGGTATACCCCTCTATGGACATTTCAATTCCATTGACAAAAATTCATGATGATCGGTTGAGAGGGAGATGAAAGACAATAACAGAGTAACAATAAACAAAGACTCATTAATTTACACTTCATTTATGAGCAACCAAAAAAATAATAGTAATATTGTTTTTATTATGATTTACTTATTCTAATCTTAATATACACCCTACTTTCTAGAGAAAGCTTTATTCTGTCTTTATTCATTATAAAACAAGTGTAATTTTATTTGTAACAAAAAAATTAAAAATTAACCATTATAGCGTGATAAAAATATGAATATGAATTAAGCACGTCTTGACTGTAAAACAACTCAATCATGGACTTAACGAACTTCGCTAACTTAAAGTGGTACTAAAATATTCAATGACGAATTAACGTCAAAACTCGTAATTTGCTTGTGCATACGGAGGTAGTTAACTTCCATCAATTATTCACATAACGCTGAATATAGCCATGGTACATTTGTAGCTAAATCTAAGCGATTCAATAGCAGCTTCGACGATCGTCGCAACTATCGCTCTTTTTGTAGCGCGTACGTGAGGACGGACGGTTTTAAAAGAAATGCACTCACAAGTATGCAAAAGTGCACCGCCTTTTTAAGTACCTATGACTTGTAACTACTTATACAATAAATGTGCCTAGTAAAAACATTTAAGTTTTCGCTTGATTTGTGTTTTTCAGTAGAGTAGATATTTAAAATATCAGGCTCATTTAGTCAAGCACCTTTTTTGCTGTTATTTATTTCATATATTTAAATAACATAAATTACGACCAGCGCCTTAAAATGTAATATTATAATATCCTGTTAATCCGGACAAACGGAATAATTATAACAACAAAGACGTCACGTTCGTTTAGCGAAAGAAACCCGACAAGTCCTTCGTCTGCCAAACATTTTCAGGAGGAACTTAATATTCTTAGAAACCTTAATGTCCAGCTACATCATGCATCGCACATTGCAAACAAAAATGACACTAAGTGACACGTCACTTTATAGTTTGAACGAAAGCTACACCTAAAAGTGAGCCCTTCTCCCGCAAATTCAGATATCTGTTCCAATAGTTCCTATAATTTTACCTAGGGGTCACTAGTGTCAGTTTTTACTTTTAGTATTAGAATTTTAAAAAATTACCGCCTAAGTGCGAATCGGGCTCACACACCGAGGCAGACGGTTCCGTACAAACTTGTTGGTATGTAAGGTTTCTTGTAGGTACATAACCTTCCCTTTACTGGTGCTGGTACTACATGATGTTCCTTCTTGCTATATTTCAAAATTCTAGTGCAAACGAACTTTCGCTTAGTACCCAATAGGTTACCCATGCGAATATTAAAATATTCGGCATAAACGGGACACAAACATCCTTTTGATTGCACTAACTTAGCAAATTGGTTTTTTCACTGATCTAAATATTGCAGACCTGAGTATTTAAATATTTATTTCAACTTGATATCTCCACGCGCTCGAGGGAGACAGGTCCTGATAGATAACGAAGTGATCCTTTAAAGATTCCGTTTTTCCTTTTGAGGTACAAAACATTAACGAACTAAAAAAAGATCAAGAGACGAACTGAACGCACGTAACACTTAGTGAAAGTGACATATTTTGCTGTAGTGCCTTTATTAATTAAATTTTTTATAAATAATCTGCTGATTTTCTTAATTAATAAATAAAATCTTAAACAATGCCAGTTAAGGCAAAATCAAGAATTGCTTTCTTGTAAGAAAACCTATTTTTAGTTAAGCTTAGAATTAAATTAAGTTTTAGAAAAACTTAATTAGACAATTAATGAGTGTGAAAATAAGTGAGAAAAATGAAGTTGTAAATGAAGGAATCTACAAAAATATTATAAAAGAACTAGCAATGATAATATCAGCATTGCGGACAATATTCCATCCATGGTTAATAATACTGAGAAACAAAAGCGAGGAAAAAACAATTGACATAATACATAGAACTTTATTGTTATAGTTGCCTAAATACTTTTTGTCACCTACTGCGACACTGCTATCACAGTATTCTACCTTCCTAGTTTTTTCGCTAGTTCTTCCTGGTGAGGCCTCCCAATATCCGAACTGAAGGTAGACTCATCAGTTTTCACTAACGTAGAGACTAATAAATTAACTAAATAAAATTAAAAATAAAACAAAAATGTAACTGTTTATATTTTTATTTAATTAATAAATATACATTGGGTACTAAGGTACGTACCAGATTCAAATATTTAAAAACTGTGGTAGCAGTCTAGTGAGGACCTATTAATATGATAATCGTCGTAATGTAAACTGTCCAAATTAAATATAAACATGTAAATAAATGCATTTTGAGCATCCATAAAAATAGTTTCAGTTCAATGACTGAACATCGCGAAAGTGTAAAAAATTTATACTTATCTCTTTTTATTTATTTATTACGTAAATACAGTAATAGGACAGGGTCAATATCGTTCAGGTTTTTTGAGAAGCAAAACCAGTTCAAGGTTGCTTATTTAGTTTTTGTTGGTTACATACTTTTTGACAATAGTTTTGCCGCTATCATTATATTGACAACGGTAAATATTCGCCCAGTAGCTAACTTTTTATAACAGATTACAATAATGAATGATACCTTTTAATTTAAGAGTAAAAAGTACTGCTGAGGGGAAGTGTAAGTTTCAGATATACATACAAACATTACTGGCGACACGAGCAAGTTAATATAATAATATTTCATTCATTCACACCAATAAGCCTAGCCCAAAGTAAGCACTTTAAGGCTTGTGTTATAGATACTAGGGTAACGGATAGACATTTATATGTGATACATAAATATTAATATTTATAGACATATACAAATACCCATGACTCAGGTACAAATGCTCGTATTCATCACACAAACATCTGGGATTCGAACCCAGTACCGTCGTTGGTGCGAAAGGCAGAATCGCTACCGTTGCATCAAACGGTCGTCAAAGTTCTTGTTTTAAATTTTGAATTAATTTCGCTAGTGCTATCTTACTATATAAAACCAAACGCGATAGTAAATTTAAATATAACCTTAACATTTGGAAAAAATATACACCATTGTTTAAGTTCATTACACTATTACATAATGATAATGTCTATTCGGTGCATGGTTTTAATCGGTCACAATGCCCATTATTATTTATAACTAACAAGATTAAAATATTAGACAAACAACCAGTGTTTCAAAAAGAAGAAACATAATCTGTTTCTTCTAAGACACCTGTTAAAATTACCAATTTTCAGCAATGTTACAATTAAACAAATATTTGTAAAATGTCAATTAGAAAAAAAATAATATTTGACTTGTTGTACAAACTCTAAAGAGCATCACGTATTCAGTTTCGTTTGTAATGAAAGAAATTAAGGTTACGAAGTGGTTGCGGGTGACTACTGACCATAAGCTAAGACTGTACTGTACTATGCCGGTACACAGTCTTTTTTCTCCTGTTCAATTTAGTCAAATAATTTTTAATTTTAATTAAAGTGTGTTTAAAACTAACTAACGCGGATATTGAAGGAACTCCTTGACAGGTAAACAGTACAAGTCTTTCTTCACAAGTCATCGTTTATGAATTGAACAGTTTTAGTTAGGCTATAAGCATCTTTTTACTTTGCTTATCATTCTAAACAACTTATTGACAAACTAAAAGGTTGACCTCACTTGACTTTTGTTTACCCGGGAAGTAACATGATAAAACATTTTTAATGTAAGTTGGTGAGTAACTTACAATTGAAAAATGATATATCATTTTCAATGCTGACCAAGTTTAGAGATGGATACAATTTTATATAAATGTAAAAAATTATTAAAGTTCCTTTGTTTTAGGTTTTGCTTGTATGCAAAACGTGAATGTTAAATATAACTCATTGCAAATTTAAATTAAACCTATTTATTACATGTTACATGTTAAGCGGTTAAAGCAAATAAACGCCAGTGATGACTGAAGTCACGTCTTATTACTTAAATGTAACGAAGTCCGAACGTATGCAGTTATTTTTTTAACTAGATTTAACAACAATGCAACTTAAATATCAGATATTGTGCAAGTCACATATTGGTATTGTAACGTCGAGTCAGTGACAGGTCTCACAAAATCAGATGACATGCCAGGGTGAGACACTAACCCCACGACCCTTCTCAATTATTCAAGTGACCCACCCAACCCAATCGTCATTGTGTGAATATACTCACCAATGCATGTGCTCGGGCAGTGGAATAAATCAATCTATGATTTCGAACAATCGCAACACAGACATTACTTATCTGTCCTTCTGTTTTCCTAGGATTATTTAATATATTTTTAAAACCTTTCTTAACTTGATAGATAGAGCATCCCTTACACCCCCTTTAAATCTTACGTTATCAAAAGTTTTTTCTGAAATAAAAGCAGGTATCTAGTGACTGTTGTAACAATAGACTTTGTCAGCTTATTACATTCCATATGTGACCGATTTACTAGTTCGCCAGTTTAAGACGTCTAAATCACTAAGATTCCAGATACGATTCCCGGTTAGGTCAAAGTAAAAACTACCAATTTTATTCTATACTGTTGAAGTACCGTTGACGTTGTTCATTGTCTCTATCATAATATTATAAGTGCTTTAACTACTTGAAATCGAAATAATGTATGTAAAATCAACAGTAGATAACCTTATCCAAAACTATGAAATTTCCAATATCGATTTTCAACTTAAAATCAAGCTGAGTTGGACCCATTTTTGCAAACAAGAACCAACCCACAGCAGGTTGGTTTTGAGAAAACGAGACTTTTGTAAACAGAATGTGCAAAATGCATACATAGTATATTAATGAATGAATACTTGTTAACCTAATGTGGAATACTGTAGCCTATCTGGAAATATTAGATTTATAAATGTTATAAATAATAAGTGTTTAGGTACCATGTTGTATTGTTCTCAAACTGTGGGTTGGTTCTTGTTTGCAAAAATGGGTCCCGTTCAAAATGACATTTTGTGATAGCTTAATGTACCTCTGTTAGGCTGTCTAATATTTAAGGCCCCGTTTGGGTGTTCCCACATTTTCCCGCGATCCCATTTCTTTCTTGCCATGTACCAGAAACATAATCATGAACAAGAAAGGCTACGAAATCTGAACAACCTCATAATGACGACGCTTCTGTAAAACAGAAAGAAGGTAGACGGTCGGTAGACGCACATAAATGGTTGGTTGGGCATGAAATTCGTATCTCTATTGTATAATCCTATAATTTGTAATCGTAAATCCTATTACCCGAACCATGAACTTATGACTTATACCTAAATTTCATTATTTTTAGTATTCTTAGCCCAATATCTAATAATAATAATTATAACCTAAACTTTAAAGGTTTTTATTGTGGCACTTCACGATATGAGGATATAAACTTAAAATTACTTCTGCTGGCAAGCATGTCATTTAAAAACATTATATCCTTTGTCATTCGGAGCAATGGAATCCCCGCCGTTACAAGTTTCTACTAGTAAACTCATGTCCTATTAAGTCCACTTTTTCTATAGAAATTCTTAATATTCAATGGTAATTTGGTAGATTAAATAACTTCCCCAATAAGTAATTTACGCAGGGTTGAACCGAGGCGTGCGTACGGAGTGCTCCAAGATTTTATGTGAGCCGTTTCGCGTGAACGCCGCGGGCGCGCTTTGCCTAATCGACTATAAATTAAAACGACTATAGCAGTTTAAGTTTTCTCCCTTTCAAATTCACGAATTTCAATCGGCTTCTATTTGTACACGTCAGGAACACGTAGAAAACAACTGTCGTTAATTAACTTCCGACCCGGTGAAAAACTTGTTGCAAATATACTAAGAATATTTTTTATTAAGTAATGTGATTTTATAAAATTGCTAATAAAATCTTTAATTATGACCTGCAACCCAACAGCAAAAGTTGCTGCTGCAAGCAATTATATATGGCTTCTATATAATATCTAAATGTACAATAAATAGCTAAATTTAGATTTTGTGGTCAGAAATAATCCAGTGATATCTCTGACACTCACACTAATTAGCCTGGCCAAAGTAAGATCTCTAAAGCTTCTAAAGATAGACATACATATAAAAGTAATATTAATAGAGATATATTGAATTACCCATGACTCAGGTACAAATGCTCGTATTTATCACACTAACTTCTGCCCCTTCCGGGACTCGAACCCAAGACCGTCGGTCGGTGTGAAAGGCAGGCATTCAAAATCAGAAGTTTTTTTCCTTTTGTGAGCATACGCTGCGTCGCTGCGTAAACAGTTAAAATTATGCAAATATCATGTATGACAGAATTGTTCCCCTTAAAAAATTCCAAAAAAACTATCCGCGACAGCATATATCTTTTAAAGTTGGCTCACTATAACCTTTTTTATGCTAACCAATGTGAATTTATAAACATGATATTAATCCTTTTCCAAATTATCCAAATAAATACGTTATTTATCACAAATATTTAATTTAAAACAAAATTGCCCTTTACATCATTCGATTTCAATGAATATCTTAGGAGATATAGCAATATTAAAATAAAATCGCAGCAAAATAACAATCAAATACTACGCACGCATTATGATGTGCAAGGCCGGTAGGGAGTTTTACCGTTTTGAAGTTCCACTTTTACCGATAAAAGCGTGATGAAGGTACCTAAAATAGCTCCTTAACGTACGTATTATTTTAAAATAATTACACCTTCTACGTAAACGAAGTTAAAGTTAGCGTTAACCCAAAGTAACTATTCCACGCGAACGAAGTCGCGGGCAGAAGCTAGTATTAAGTATAAATAAGGTAATATTAATCTTTGCTATTTGTAACTAGTGCTATTCCTTTGTTATTTGTAAAAGTATCTATTTGCTAATAACTGATATTAGATTCGCAAACTGATGTAAAATCGTAAAAAAAATCCAGCGTTCGCTTTCAGCAAACCTTTCACATGCATAGGTAGAGTTCCTGTCGAGCGAGTCGCTCCTGATGAAGTTGCGAGTAGCTGACACGAATAAAAGGATCGATTAACTTCTATTTTTACCATGGTCGTGTTGTGAAGCCCTGCGGTCAGTTTTCTCTGATATGAGTGACGGAATAAACAAAGGATATAAAAAACAGAGGCATAAAAGCTTTTTCATGTTTCTTGTAGTCAATGGATATGATCATCGATTAATTGCTAAAAGTCACAATATATCTGCTCTTATGTGCGTAGTCTCTGTTACAAAATAGGTACTGATACAAACACCAAATATAATAAAGGTATGGTTTTATCAATCGCGAAATAAATTCATATGCCTAATTAATAACCTAATTAATAAGATTTGCCCCTGAATTGAAAGATCTGTGACCAAAACCGAATCACCAAACAATTTCAAAAGGTTAACTTAATTATTATTCAAATCACTACGAAATGATATAGATAATCAAAAAATTAGATCAGATAAAAAAATAGGTGTATCGCTAAAACCCAATCACTCAGCAGTATCAAAATGCTTACTTAATATTTTTTATATCTTTGGGATATAAAATTTATTTTTAGAGAACTTTAGTGAACATAATAAAACATTATAAATTAACTTAAAATTGTTTGACCTAAATTCACTAACCCTAAGTTGCTACGCTGTTAAACAGATATACAATAGGGTTGACAGCGCTTCGAAAGGCGCTGCCGCAAAAAGCAAGCTTTGCTGACTTGGCTCACACCTATAGGCAAACCAAATTATGGAAAACATGTTTGTAAACAAATTATCACGTCACATTTCAAAGTTGAAAAATGTAAAATAATCATTACTAATAGCATTCAGATTAAAATCATGATATAAAAAAGGGGTTATTAGGTAAACTATGGGTTAATTATGTTTATAAACATTCCTTTTTTAATTTGACACAACTATTAGTTTTGGCTACAGTTCTAACCTGTCCTAAGCCTTCCTGTACTTGCCTTAGCCTTCATGTGCCAAGTGTTTTTTTTGCCACTGTTATAATACCAAAACGTAGTGATAATACCGAACGATAGAACAAAATTAAGAGTTAATTCATATTAAAATAAAATTGATTAGGTGACAGATCTGCTACTTTGTAAAGATAGGAAATATACCATTCTTACATTTACACCAATTAACCTAGCCCAAAGCAAGCACTATAAGGCTTGTGTTATGGATACTAGGGTAACGGATAGACCTACATATAATATGATACATAAATATGTAATTTTATATAAATATTATAGGTTTCTTCGCATTTTATATGAAAATTGAAGACATTGTTTTTTCAAAGTTAATTTACATTTAATTACAGTATATATCGCCTCTTTGCTTCAATAACGTGACAAGTCCAAAAAATCGTTTTTTTTTTTATTTGATAATTGAAATCGCCTTGTTTGGTTTTATTTTCTGTAAAAACGTGGTATCTGTAACGTTAATAATAGCGAATCCATGCACGAAAGAGACATAGCAACAGTGTTATATTGCAATATCACGTTGTCTCTTTCTGCATGTAGTTTTGTTTCGACAATGAAACAAGTCAGTTGTCACCGCGCACGACGACGAGAAGGTGCTCTTGATTTTCGGCGAGAACGTGACATCACGATATTATCACAGTGTGGTTGCAAAGGTATGTTCTAATTAAATTAATTGATTTTATTTGAAAACGTGATATCTATATTTGATACAGTGTTGTTGAAATGTTGTGTTAAGTGTGTATTGGTACAAGTTTTTATGTCACTTTGCCGACGAAAAAAATACAATTTTGCTTTGAGATTATCTCAGAATGCAACGTTGTAGATGATGAAACTTTTCTCAATATAAAAAGCAAGTTCCGAATATTTGCTAATGTTTCATTTTTTCAGAAAATTATTAATATCTTTAGGCGAAATATTTCTAAATATAACATTGTTTGAACCAAAACAAATAACTATTTGCACTTATTTTTTCAGATGGGATCACGGTCTAAAAGACTTATTGAACTCGCAATGAAACCAAATACAAGTTCCAACAACAGTACAACACAAGTCATTAGTACAAGTACAGGTATGTACTTATGTTACTGAATACTTACTTTTGGTCTGTTGGTCGTATAATTAATGGCTCTTCATTTACTTTTCAGAATCAACTATGAATTTAGAAGGGGCAACGTCGAATTTAGATAACACAACAATAACTAAAGGTGACACAATCGAAGAACACGTAGAGCCAATAATTTCTGTTCGTCGTCGTTGTGACTCGTCGTCGAGTAGCAGCAGTAGTAGTGCCTCTGGTTCATCAAGCAGTTCATCAAACACTACTTTTATTGAAGGTAATTTGTTTTAATTAGTAGGTATTATTTAGTTTCACGTAATATTAGTAATATTCTAAAGCTATTAAATAATGTTTACAGATAGCGATGATTCGGTTAAAGACCCAAACTTTGAAATTGTGGAGGCAAGACAACGTTCCCAAAGCTCTTCAAGTTCTGATGAAGATGTAAATGTTAACACCACTATTCAAGTCGACGTATTACGTGAAAAAGGTATTTTACAAGAACTAGAGTCCCCCCCAACTCAAAACGAACCGGCTGCTCAACTGAACTCATCAATCTTAGATAGCAGTCCAAATAAAAGAGGAAAAAAAAGGCGAAGACAAGAAGAAAATTGGAAAAAAAATATTGCAAAGAGACTGAGGAATAGCGGTAAGCCTTATAAATCATTAAAGACACAGAAAGACATTCCAGAACGTAAATTAAAACCACCTTGCAAAGAGAATTGTAAATTCAAATGTCATTCTCATATCTCGGAAGAACGACGTCAAGAATTATTAAATCAATACTGGAATTTAAGTGACATTGAAAAGCAATGGTCGTTCATTGCAAACAGTGTGGAAACAGTCATACCAAAACATCGATATGTAAAGATTGATTCGGATGGAAATGCGGCTCCAACACGCGACAATAACAACTCTTTCTTTTTGACTGTTGCTGGTGTAAAGATCAGAGTATGTAAATTATTTTTCAAAAATACTTTGGCTATTAATAACGAAAAATAAAGACAGCAACATTTCTGCAATGATAGATAATCGCGGACGTCATGACAATCGATATAAAGTAGATGAAAATATTAAAAATGGCGTTAAAAGATTCATAGAAGCAATACCAAAAATCGAATCGCATTATATTAGAGCTAATTCAAGAAGACAGTACATTGATGGAAGTAAAGCCATAACTGACCTTCATAGAGATTACGTGGCTCAATGTAAGTCGCAAAACCTACCTTTTGCCACATATTTAATGTTTTATCGTATTTTTACTCAAGATTTCAACATATCTTTCTTTGTGCCCAAAAAAGATTTGTGTGATGTGTGTGAATCATATAAAAACAGCACTGAAGAAGAAAAAGAACAAAAAAAAGAAAGTTATGACACACACCAAAAAGAAAAAATGCTCTCACGTGAAGAGAAAGTAAATGACAAAAATAATAAGGATATTCTAGTTGCAGTGTACGATCTACAAGCCGTTTTTCAATGTCCTAAAGGGGATATTTCTGTTTTTTATTATAAGTCTAAATTGAATGTTCTGAATTTAACTATATACAACATTCAAGACAATAGTGTTGAATGCTATGTTTGGGATGAATCCAACGCCAACAGAGGTGTGAATGAAATCGGTACTTGCGTGTACAAATATCTTCTCAAAGTTTCACAAACAGCCACCGATCTAAACGTTGTTTTTTACTCGGACAATTGTGCTGGCCAACAGAAAAATAAATTTATGTTGTGTATGTATCATTATGCAGTAAATACAATACCAAATTTGAACTCAGTGACGCATAAATATTTAATTAAGGGCCACACCCAAAACGAAGGCGACTCCGCTCATTCTCAAATAGAGAGAGAAACCAAACGTCAATTAAGATCTGGTCCGATGTATACACCCGATGCATTTATTGGCGCAATAAGAGCTGCTAGGAAGAAAAACGAACCATTCCATGTCAATGAAATGTGTTTTGACGACTTTTATGATTTGAAATTTTTATGCAATCAAATGAACTTTTCGCTATCGAAAGATGAGAATAACAAATTAGTAAAATTAACAGATTTGAAGGTGATTCGAATTCAAAAAAGTGACCCTGATGCCATATTCTTTAAATACTCTTATGCTGATAAACAATATACGAAAGCTATGGTTTTTAAAAGGAAAAAGAACAACAATTTGGAATTGAAAAATGCGTACAGTGTAAAGCCTGGTTTATCTGATAAAAAAAAAGCAGATCTTATGGATTTGGTTAATAAAAACCTTATCCCAAGATACCATAGGCCATTTTATGAATCTTTGTAACTTTTAAGACTGCATATTTTAAAAGACTGATTGGTTTACCTTTTTGTAGGATTAATTTAGCCTTTATCATTAAAAAGTGTTATATTGTGATTAAATTTTGGTTCTTAATTAAGATAAGTACAACACCTTGTGCCATAACTTTATAATTTTATACTAAACCTAAGATTAATACTACTAACTAAGTATGAGACTCATTATGAAAATGATAATTATTAGTGTTTAATGAATCTTACTGTGATTGTTTGTGATTAATTAGCTTGATACATACAAACATTACATTAAACGATAGATAAGATACATGCAAAGCTTGCATGTTTATTATCCCACCGATTTTCTTTGAAGAATTGTTTTTTGTTTTATACTTTTATATGTTTATATGCGAGAAAAATACTTGAACTGATATCAGAAGATATCAGTACGAGTAATTCTTTAATATTTTGTAAGTAACGGATACCACTAATACATAATTTCGATAGTGGTGGATGCCGTTAACTTTCTTTCTGAAATAAAAAAATATATAAGTCTAAAGTTTTTTTTCTACAAAGTTTCTTCATGTAATAACCTCAGTAGCGGAGTAAAAGTTTTAACATTGACACTGTGACAAGTCAAATTAAAACACTCGTGTTAAAATATATTTTCAGAGAAAACGTGACATATTGTCCCCTTTTTTTTAAATACACAATTTTTTTCCCAATTACTTAAAATAATCAGAACTCTTATAAATATCTGGAAAGCTTATTTATTAATGTCTCGAATCAATATTAAATTGACTTTTGAAATACATTCGTTTAAACACAACAATTTTTTGAAAGTTAAAAAATGGCCTCCTGTAAAATTGTGTTTTTCGAGATAACACATTATTGAAGCAAAGAGGCGATATGTGCAATTTTGTTCGTAGAGTTTCTGCCATCTTGTAGGTAGATACATGATCCCGTTACTGTAGTAATTTTGGGCCTTCTAATCAAAAAAACGCAACAAGTAGTTTTGGCAGTCCTCTCTTAATGTTAACCTGACACTGCCTAAAGAATTCTGAAGAGACCGAAACAGGTGAAAATCTGAAGTTGCAAGGTCAGGGCTATATGGCGGATGTATTAACAGGTCCCAGCCAAACTCTTAATTTTTGCTGAGTGGCTAAAGATGTATGTGGTCTAGCGTTATCGCGATGAAAGACCACACCCTTTCTATTAATCAATTCCGGCCGCTTTCTGTCAACTTCTTGCTTTAATCTCATCAGTTGTTAGCAGTAGATATCCGTATTTGATGGTTCTGGCCGGCGGTAAAAACTCATAATTTACAATGCCCTTCCAATCCCACCATAGAAACAGCATCACCTTATTGCGAGTTAACTGTTTTAGGCTTCAGCTTGACCGTCCTTTGACCACGACCTTTTTCGCACTTTCTTGTCATACGTGATCCAATTTTCATCACCAGTTATCAATCTCTTCAAAACGGTTCGGTTTCATTGCGTCTCAATAAAGAATCGCAAATTGCAAAAAACACGGTTCATTAGGTTTCTTTCAGTGAGCTCGTGTGGCACCCAAATATCGAGCTTTTTTGTGTTCCCAGCGTTTTTCTAATGGGTCAAAACTGTTTTGTGGTCAATTCCCAGTTTTTCACCTAAGTCGTAACTGCTGACATGACGATCGTGCTCCATTTTTTTCAAAATTAGCGTCCATTTTATCCGTAACAGGGAGACCAGAGCGAGGTGCATCTTTGACATCAAAGTTCCCGGATTGAAAACGCTTAAACCAACTTTGTGGTACTCTTACTGTATATTTTTCGCGGCTTGCATTGTATTTTTTCCTTTTTTGTAATAAAATTTTAAAATGTATCTAATTTCTTCATGCGATTCGCTCATTTTGACAGAAAGAAAAACAAATGAAATTTTCCTAATTGAATATTTTTTGAAATGTCACCTTTTTAATGCCATGAAAAGCAGCCGGATACAAAAAGTACAGCTGATACAAAAATTATTACAAGTTTATACATACTATATGCGAAGACTTTTTCCTCGACCTAATAAATAAATACCCATGACTCGGGTACAAATGCTCGTATTCATCACACAAACATCTGCCCCTTCCGGGATTCGAATCCAGGACCGTCGGTGCGAAAGGCAGGATCGCTACCGTTGCACCAAACGGTGCATAACTTTAGATACAAAAATAATATTTCTGTCTGTGTCTTAGTTTAATGCTAACAGAGCAATATAGTTAATAAACTATTATTTTATATACTAATGCACTGTAATAAGTTGATCAAAACTTATTAAAGTGAATCTGTTTTAATTGATATGAAAACAAAACATAATTTAGGGATAAGATATTTTGGTGACGAATATAAATTTTGGTATCAGAATCATATAAATGCGAAAGTATGTTTGCGGGTTTGTCTTTCTTTCACGTAACAACATTGCACTACTATATATTTGATTTGTTTGCCATTTATCTTTTACAATGCACTTTTCTTGTATCTACAGGAATAGGTGAGGAAAATTATCGTATTTTCTATAAAAATACCGAAGAAGATTATGATAATATGGGTAAATATAATTAAAACCACACCCCAAAACGTTCCACATTGATATATATATATATATATATATATATATATATATATATATATATATATATATATATATCAATGTGGAACGTATATTGTATATTGTAGAACGTAGAAGTGTAGTTAAATTATCATGAGAAGATTAGAAAAATCCATTATGGATGCTGTCGCTGACGAATTAAAGAAAAGTTACCCCTATAATCTAAAACTGCAATAAGGCACGATTCTTTTGGTTATATTATAATGCATTAAGTCGTAGAAAAGTTAAAACTATAAAATCTTTTGTATAAAAGATTTTCCGAGTTAAAATATTTTTCGATTATCAAATAGAAAACAATATTTATATTTTGTTATGCTTATCACCACAATCACAAATCCTTAAGAAACAAAGAACTGATTGATATCGAAATTTAAACAAGGTAGTTCTTGAACCGCTTACTTATTATGCCTACTGCCAATAGCATTCTGTTGACAATAAGCATAGCCAGCCACAGGAAAATAAGAATATCATTATTTAAAAGTTCAGTAAGGATTAAACTTTTTAGAGAATAAATTTTACGCGCGTCTTCATCCACTTCGCTGTTTCATTTCATTAAATTTTTATCTACTTTTCTGGTTTCACTTTCCATAGCTACGTCACTCCCTGTTCGATTACATTTGTTTATATTTTTAATTTTCATAACCTAACATGTTACATTATTATTACATGTTATCATGTATTGTCGGGGTAAAAATATGAGATTGACATTTTTTTTAAATAACATAGCCAATTAGTTCGGTGTAGCATTTCTATACAGATATCTATGAGAATACAATTTTAATATTGGATTGAATGCAATATGGGATAACGAATTGCAGGCATGCCATCGATTTAACTAAAAATGTTCCGGGTATGGAGTTTAAAGTTACTGTAATTGCAATATTGCATGGTATTGATTCCCCGTCACAGTGTTTGAAAGCGATGAACTCCGAAACCACCCAACCGATTTTGATATATTTTTTTTTATTTTGCTAGATTTGTTGCGACTTAGGACATAGAATAGGTTTCACTTTAATTTATAACACAGCAACGAGTGGCCAGGTCAGCTAGTTACTTTATAAAATATCGTTATAAGTTGTGAATGATTTAGGGTCGTTAATATTTTCATATTTCTGCAAACTACTTTTAAAACGTTTTGTGATTATATAAAAGTTTATTTTACAAAAACTTTTAAAGGTAAGAATCGTTTATTCAATCGAAGCCATAAAAACGTCCTTCGTATGTTCATAAGGAAGAAAGGACAGTGCATGAAGCCTCGCAGGTTTTCTACTGGGACTTGCGTCTACAATAAATATACGTAATAAAGGCTACAAACCTTTACCGTAATAAATTTCATTGATAACACCACTTGAGCTTCTTCCTGTAATTTTCGGTTACCCTATAGGTACAATTTTAAAACGTATCTAGGTGCCATGTGTAAATATACCGATAACTTTTTAATTCGCAACTTTGTTTTGGATTTTATAAAACGTAATTTATAGATGTGAAGATAAACGTAATTTAAAATACTAAGTGATGGACTTGAGTGCCGATATTCGATTTAAATCATTAAACATGCCACAGCTAAGGAGTGGAACTCCCTACCTGCATCTGTATTTCTAAGTTCTTATGGTTATAAGTATGTACGGACGAGTTCGTCCGTTTTCAAAGCCAGGTTAAATAGGCACCTTCTTGGTTAGCTCGTTACATCGTGGATCCTGTCTTGGCCCTTTAGGCTTGATTGGGATCAAGAGCGAACCCATTCAAAATATAAAATAATAATTAAAAATAGACATATATACATACATATATATACACAGTTGGCATTCAATCTTCTTCGATTTTAGAAAGAGCAACTGCATATTGTCCTGCTTGAGAATTATTCCGAAGTTATATTCGCATATTTGTAGTGAGACAAAACTTTTTTACTTGTACCCATAATGCTTTCAAATAGCCATTTATTTCATCTGCCGGCGTACCTCTTGTAATAACCGGGAGGGTCTGTCTAAAATCACCAGCTAAAAGTACCACCATGCCTCCCATGATACTCTGGTTGCTGCCTTTAATATATTTCATAGTGCGATCTACTGTTTCGATTATCCTTTCGTGGGACATCGTAAATTCAATCCAAAAAAACAGCTTACACTGCTGTAACATTGTTACATTGATGTTACATACTGGCACTTCCTCATGAGCTAAGTTTAATGATAGTTTTAGAACTGAGTGTGCTATTCATCCCCCACTGAGTAGCGTAGTAACTATGTTAGAGTAAACTACTGCAAAAGCAACTTCTTTGTCTTTCCGTATTACGGCTAATAGTAAATTTGAAAGTTAGGTTTGCCAGTGCCTCTTGGGGCATCCAGAAAAGAAGAAACCTTCCTCGCCAGGTTAAAGTTTTTGCAAATTTTGATTTTCGTATTTATTTATATCTAATCGAAACCCAAAAAAATAAGTTTCAGGCTTCTTGCTTTAAAAATGACGTAATTTCCATGTAAACTTTCATCGCTATTTCAATCCCTTACAGCCCTTTTTTAAAAAGTAACCTATGTCCTTTCTCAGGCTCTAGACTATCTCTGTACCAAATTTCATTTGAATCGGAACAGTAGTTAAGGCGTGACACGCAGACATAGTTAAATTCGCATTGACAATGTTAGTGAGGATTACTAACAATATTATACGTATCCAAGAGACCGACATACTTAACGTATTTTTATAAAGGTTGATTTAATGTCTTCGATTTCTCTCATGGGCTGACATATCTGTGATAAAATGAAGGTTTTAGCATCGCCTCCTTAAAAAAATTGTGTTTAATTCAACTCTACGCTATTTAAACACCGCTGGAGCTCAGTGTACATGGTTGAAGTATTCTCCCACATGACTTAAAGTTTATTCTATCTGCATGTAGTGGATATATCCACATATACATATATTATACCCCTTTAGATTTTTATCGATATATTCCGTAATCGCTGCGGATAATAAAGTATTTAAATTATTTATTAGATAGGCATAGTCCTCTTTTGTTCATCATGGGTATATACCTACTAATAAATGCACAGTTGCAAGTATAATTTGACCGGTCATTGTATTCCTGCAGCTTGTTAACTTTGTTACCTACCTACTGAACGTAGCTCTCGCTGCTATTGTATTGTAATATTTATTTGTGATACATGTTCGCACATACTCAGAGTTTAAAAAGAAAAGTCACTTAACCATTTTCTTAAAACTTCCAAGGACACGATAAATAGAATTAGGAGATAAGTGGCAAGTGAACATCTTTGATCATTAAGAAATTTTAAAACAAAATACTAGAAAAAATCGACGGCTCAACAGTTATTATTAGGCAGGACTCGAACCCGTAAGCTTTAGTTGTCCGGTCTACCATCCCAATTGAGCTACCGAGCCTTGTGAGCACCCATCGAAACATTCCAGTACTTTTTACTCTTTGAACACTGTATGCCAGCATTGTTTTCTCAATGAGAGGAATATTCTCGTATTCGAAAGAAATACTTTTACAAATCTTTGACAATCTATTAAGATGAAACAGTTTTTCATTTATGACTTTTATATTTTTGCATATTCAATGCTTTCTTATATGATAAATTTGAATAGAATAATACTAGAAACTTTTTATTTTCTATGCATGGCATGAAATGTACATACGTAAATCCTAATACAAATTCAAATTTATTATAAGAAAATATAAAGTTCTGTAACCTGTTTTATATGTGTTACGTGTAAAATAAGTAATAAATTGAAACAAAAGTTTAGCCAATAACTGGTAATATCGCGCATCTAACTAAAGTCGCCAAGGGTACTTAATACTGGCGATGGCGAGTGTTCATCGAATGCGGTATTTTATTCTATAACCTATACATTCACACAGACCGGTTGTGGTGTGCGGTCATGCCGTGAGTCGTCGATCGTTGCAATTGGAATTGCATTATTACGGCATATTGTACATTTGATCTCATTCCGACTTAATGGCATGTCTAATTTCACATTTTATTTTAAATAGTAACTAGAAAACGGTCACTGTTTATGTTATACTGTGGCCTTAACAAAATAAATACACTTGGTCAATGATTGTGGTTTTTATGCAGCTCCAAAGTTTGCATTTAATTACTGAATAAACTGACCGACTCTGCGGGTAATTCACGTTTTTCAAGAGTTTTAACTAAAATCAATACTTGATGGTAAGAACGAACCAAAGATATGTGTGTGATGTAAACTACAAATATTATTGTAATTTCAGAGAGGTTTAGACAAATGGTGGAAGATCTTAGATGGCTTCTTTATAAAAAGAGCATGAAACAGGAAGGTTTCCCTGTGCATTACGTGTACAGCGACCGCGTCGGTTAGCTCACATTACCGGTATATACCAACTGTTCAGTATTAATTTTGACATACTAGTATTTTTATTTATAGTTCAAGTATTTGTTATGGAATCAATTAAAACGATTAGAATTCCAAAAGCTTTTTCATGCAGAAAATGTTCAAACGGTTCACAAATAATTTACACAACTTTGTTCTCCTATCGTGATGGACTTACCTCTCAATCGAAGGCTACTAAGAAAATAAAACGGCCCCGTGAACCTCACCTATTAGTATGTTAGTGGTCGCCGGCTTCTACTGAACGTGCCATAGGTGTGAGTCACGTAAAGGAAACGCTTCTTACTTGCTTCGATATTGATGTCTTTGCTTGATGCATTCTCAGGGTTCACTTTATAAATACCATTCCAGTTTGTAATCATTTAATGTTCTCAATTGAAACGTTGCTGGTGCGGATTGTCGTAAATGAAATGGGCCTTATGAATTAAACGGTTTATCAACAAACATCTGCGTTCCCGCCTTGTGTAAATTAAACTCCGCTAAACGACTGTTTTCTCTTTATAGAAATTTAGCCTCGCTGCCTTCTACAATGGAATGAGAATATTTTCCTCCTTGAATAGTGGTTTAATGTAACATAATTTGATTTAGAATCTTTCGAGGTAATACCTACCTACTTAGTAAAGATTTTAAATAAAACACTACTATATCGTTAATTCGTTAGGTTAGGTTATAACGTATTCTTTTTAAATTCCCTCCCTTAACGCTTATGTTAGATAGTCAGATTTCTGTGATATTTTTTGCAGTATTCACCCGTCGCCTGATTTCGCTAATTTACTCATTGGGTATTAAAGGTATACAACGTTGTTATATTTCGTAAAGAAGATTTAGATGAAACCACTTGATACGATTAAAAAAACACGAAAATTAAGTTTAACTTCAGAAATATTCATATATTTTTTATGCTTAAACATAGTCTCGTTGATACATTGAGAGTTATGGGAAAAGGACGCACGCTGTATGCGTACGTGGAAGAATGTATACACCTATAAATTTTAATTACCATAAAAAATGGAATGCCAAATTTAAGAAAGCATCAATATTATAAATATGCCAAGAATTTTTTTTTTTTAGTAATAATAGTAAAGTTATTCAGTTTTTAAAATTGCGGAAAATATCGCCAAATTTACAGACACAATACATTGTATTCAATGAACTTCCGTCAATGAAAACGTATCACACCATCTCAAGTGAAAATGAACTTACTGTACATGGCAATAAGGTAGAATATATGCTAGCAAGCCGCCCCACTCCCGCTCAAGAACCAAAAAGCACCGATAGGTAAATACTCAATTAATAAATCAAACTTATCTTTCATACTTTATTGGGCGTAGAACCGACAAAATTACGTATAGATAGGTATTAAGTTAACAAAATAACATACAAAAATTTTTTAACCAAAATGCAAATAGGTCATTAAATTATTCACGAGTAATTTTGGCGTATTAACATAGTTAGAATTAGCATATGTAAAAAGATTATTGTTATGTACATTACCTGTTCACATTAAAGTCACTGTCTTACAAATATTTCATTAATTGTTCAAAGTGTCCTCCTCCATTTTCAACACACACACTAGCCCGTTTTAACAAATTTCCTTTTAAAGAAATTAATACGTTTCTTTGCATTTTCACTTCATTAAAAGCGTCTATTATTCGCTGTTTTAGCACTTCAATAGTGTCAGGTTCACTTACATACACTCTACGCTTTATTTCACTCCATAGGAAAAAGTCTAAAGGTGTAAGGTCTGGTGAGCGCGCGGGCCACGGCACCGGGCCGCCGCGGCCGATCCATCGGTCACCGAACTCTTCGGTGAGGTACTCTCTCACAGCACGATGGTAATGTGGAGGTGCACCGTCTTGTTGAAACCACAATCCTCTCAAGTTCGCCAGTGGAATGTCATCCAACATAGTCGAAACCATCGTGCGGAGTAGATTTAAATAGGTTTCGCCCGTGAGTCGGCTCTCAATAAAATATGGACCGATGATTTCATCGTTCAATATGCCGGCCCAAACGTTTACACTAAACCTATGTTGAAACGAATGCTCTCGCGTGAGCATAGGATTCCTGTATGACCACCAATGTTCATTATGATGGTTAAACAATCCTATTCTGGTGAAAAGGCACTCGTCGGAGAAAAGCACGTTGGCGTTTGGATTACTTATTACCCAACGACAAAAAGTAATCCTCGGCTCTCGGTCAACGGTCGTAAGTTCTTGAACTTTACGATAATGGTACGGATGCATACCAGCCGAGTTTATTATCTTCCAAGCCGAATATTGATTAATACCAAATCGTCGAGCAGCATCATGGGTGCTTCTTCGTGGATCTTCCTCAAAGTACGTCACCACGTCGTCATACAAGTTCTGAGAGATCGGTGGTCTCCCTCTTCCTTGCGCGTGCGATGGCACGTAAAATGAGCCATGGTCTAGGAGCCGTTGATAAGCACTTAACACTGTACTGTAGTTTGGCTGTCGAGCATTCGGGTACAGCTCTCGGTACATCCGTAAAGCCGCCGACACGTTTTCACCGCTCAAAAAATAAGCACGAACCATCATGACATATTCACGAGATGTAAACTGATAAGCCATGATTTTATTATGTACTTAACGAGTGTAACTGATCGATCACAAAAGCGTATGCGCACAGGCCGACTGACGAGTGGTAACTAAGTAATTAGGTCAAGGTCAAAGAAATGGTTATGTTCCCGGCATTTACGTCATCAAATCACGTGACATGCGCAGTAGCAAGTTTAGGTACATTATTTACTACTGCGCATGTCACGTGATTTCAAAATGCCGGGATTATACACGTGCAGAGTGGTGCGGGTTAGGGATATTCGATATACATCGATGCATTGAAAACATCGATGTTTACAATGCGATGCATCGAATCGATCCAATGTTTTGAAATGCTTTCGATATACTCGATGTATCGATGTTTTTTGCATTCACAATGCAATATTTCTATAAGATATAAAATACGTGTGTAAAAAACAACTACGCCTCTGAGCCCTCAGATGGGATACGAACCCACGACCTTTCGCTATCCGGGTGACTGCTCTGACCGCTGAGCTACCGAGACGCTGGCAAACGTGTCGAATTTTACAAACGTATTTCAACTTCTACTATGAGCTAGTATCGTTCCAACAACATTGGTGTTGAATGCTAACTACCTTCAACATCGAAAGGAATATTTTTTACAAATATTTAACAATCGATTAAGATGGAACCAGCTATAATTATGTTTTTAATTTAATTTTTTGCATTCACAATGCAATATTTCTATAAGATATAAATTCAAATCCCATCTGAGGGCTTGGAGGCGTAGTTGTTGTTTACACACGTATTTTTTATCTTACCAATGAATTTCATAAAAACTCAAGTTTAACCACTAAAATTCTGCCTAATATTTTTTTCCCTATTTGTTTAATTAAAAAAGAAAAGTTGATGATTCAATAGTGGTCTGGCATGAGATACAGGCTGGTGACAATCGGACAGCGAAATCTTAGTAATAGGGTTCCATTTTTCCACTTGTCAGTCCGTTACCGCGCGCTTTACCCCTCTCAACAGTCCCAGTACAGTGCGAATTATGAAAACGATGTCGGATTATTAGATAAAAATGCCTATCTCTCGCTTAATAATTAAGCCAGGACCAATCAAAAAATACTACCATAAAGCTGATTAATACAGAATCCACCACAGAATATTAAGATCTGTGTATCTTTAGGACGGTTCCGTCCAATATCAACTCCAGACGCTGGAGTCGAAGGCGAAGAAACTCATCGGCAATAACGAACTTTTTAATAATAAGCTGAAGGGCCTTGAACATTGACGGAAGTTAGCTAGCCTATCCTTTTTTTATAGGATACATTTCCGAGGGTGTGCAGCAGAATTGCACAGCCTTGTTCCGCCGTCCCCATTTTTTCATCGGACAACCAGACTTACGAATTGGCTTTATTTGTTTGATATACCAAAGAGTCGCACTAAGATTTTTGGTTCCAATTTTGTAATACGTACCGCTAAAGAGCGGAACTCTTTGCCTGATAAATACAATTTAGGATCTTCAAGTCACTAGTGAATAGGTTTCTTCTAGGCAAGCGCGTTACATCCTAGATCGCATCGTCACTTACCATCAGGCGTGATGGCGGTCAAGCGCTTTCCTATTCACGATAAATAAAAACTCAAAAATAAATCGTAATTTAAAGCCACACGGTAATTTGAATATGGTAGCAATTGCTACCAGGACTGATGAGGGATGTTGACTGGCAATTACTACCGTGGCTTGACAAGTAGTTATACCCTTTGGGTATGGAACCCTAAAAAAGTACTCGATGCGTACAAAATATCGCTGTTTACACCTGATACATCGAAAGACATCGATGTACAGTTCTGATTTATCGAATCGAGAAAAACATCGATGTTTTTCCAAAACGGACACCCCTAGTGCGGGGGAAGGGAGCAGCGGGGGAGGGGCGCAGCGGGGAAGGGCGCGGCGGCGGGGGTTTTATGTTTGCACGCGCCAGGATTGGGTCATTGCGCACCGATACATACCTATGTGTAAGTTACGTATTCAATAAGATAGTAAAGTCGTAGTAAATATTTGAGATAGACCATTTTTTAAGTTTTTTAAGGATAAATTAGTTCTTTTTTTTTTTTGCGCTTAAACCTAGGTCTATAGTATCAGTAGTCGATACTGATAACGCAGTTTAATTTTTTATGGTAATTATATTTTAATCGTGTATTATTTAAACTACGTTTTACCTATGTTAACTATATATGGGTAACATATCAAATCAACACGGAAACAAGAACCTTCTGTATTATTAGTACACTGTACGCGTTAGTGAATTGCTCAATAAATAAGTAAAACATTCGGATATTAAGAATACATTTCCCTGTAGGTACATTCTACTAAGTAGCAAAGAGTGTGTAAACACGTAACATTCACAGGAGAATTCTTTCGTATTGCTAGAACTATTTTTATTATTTACACTTATAATTATGACATAATACCGTAGTGTGGTTTAAGTTACTAAACCTGTGCCTTGTTATAAAAATGTGGTAAGAAATATATTGTGTTTTAAACTATTTATTTCAAATATTAGTATGTAAGTAAACTGAATAAGGTCGAGAAGTTCTTCGGGCAATTATACACGAGAGTACGCATACCTGTCAGGAATCTAGCCGAAGACCCAATTGACTCGACACTGTAACGAAGATAGCCCCGGGTGATCATTTAATCATGGCTGAGCTTCTGAGAGCACGTGGAACACTGGTGCATTACTCTTTAGAACCGATTTGTTTTAGTCACACTCGAGGGACAAATGGGATTTATAGACCTATCTCCCTTCTGAGTAGACATGAGTAACTCAACTAAAACTATGAAATGCAGATAAGCTCACGGTTCACATATGTGAGCTTGACCAGCGAACCGGTTCACAGATTAGCTCACTCAGTACCTAAATCTAAACGTTTGTAGATCTGCTTTGCGCGTGAATATTAGTATTGACCTTAGTCACTCCGACCAACAACACTGGAACCGTTTCGCATTTCGCGGTTCGTTAGCCCATAATAATAAGCACGTGTCTGTGAGTTAGCCAGATTGTGACTTTGTGGGAGAATATATCTAATCTAGTGAGCAGTGAGCTGTTCGTTTTGACGTTGAGCTGCAGATAAACGCTTCCAGTCTATTGAATCTGAATATTTGAACCGGTTCAGAGCTGATTTACTCGAGAGTCATTACGAATCGTCTCGCTTGCAGATTCGACCAATTCCAGGCTCCCGAATAAGCTCCCCTTTTTTTGAAAAGGTGTCATTACCATAGACCACACACATTCGTTGCGGCAGATTATATAGAAGACTGAGGTGTATATAACCAGCCACTTTGCCTATGGACTATGAAAATGGCCCTTGATTCGATCGAGACCTAGGCTGTGCTGCAGTCTCTTCAACGGTGCCAAATTGACTATTGATATATCGAAGTGTACATGTACGAAAATGCCATCATGTCGGTCCGCGTCCAGGATCAGAACTTTCCGGTTACAGCGAGGGGTGACACAGGGAGACGTCATATCTCCGAAACTGTTCACCGCCTCCCTGGAATATGTTTTCAAGTTTCTGGACGGATGGAACGGACTCCACATAAATTTCAACGGCGAATACATCATACACTTTCGCTTCAGTCATGGCTGAGACTTTGGTAGACTTAGGCACAATGCTCGATGGCCTTAGTAGAACCTCTCAACAAGTGGGTCTCAAAATCAACATGGACAAGACGAAAATTATGTCAAGTGCCCGTGTTGCCCCCCACGTGCCCCCCACTCCTCTGCGCCCACCTATTTAAAATAAAAATATTTTTGTCCAAAATATCACAATATCTCAAGACTAAAGTCTTTGACCAGTGTTGCCAGTTGTTGCCAGTGATGACTTACGGAACGGAGACGTAGTCCTCAAAGGCTCACCCAAAGGGCGGTGAAGCGTGGTGTAATCGGAGTTTCCCTACGTGATCAAACCAGAAATGAGGAGATTCTCAGAAGATCCAAAGTAATCGATATAGCCCGTAGAATTAGCAAACTTAAGTAACAGTGGTCGAGGCACAAAGCTCACAAAACTGATGGCACAGAACTGATGGCCGCTGGGGCAGAAAAGTTCTCAAGTGGCGACCACGGACCGGAAAACGCAGTGTAGGGAGGCTTCCCACTCGGTGGACTGACGATCTGATGAAAGTCGCGGGAAGCACCTTGATGCGGGCAGTGCAGGACCTGTTGCTGTGGAGATGCTTAGGGGAGGCGTATGTCCAGCAGAAGACGACATTCGGCTGACATGACACGATTAATATGTAAACTGATTTTAAGGTATTGCTTTTCATTATTAGCTATGAATACCATAACATTAATTTTATGCGCTGTCATATGATTACGGTAAACCATAAAATATATTAGTCTAATTTTCTTAGGTAGGTACGCTATATTCGGACACGAGATACGTAAATCATGCAAAGGTGACTTAATCACTTGGAGCTTTTTCATTATTATTACCTTTATTTTATTAACCCTTTCAATTTCTTAAAAAAATCCTAAAATATTATCAAAAAGTTTACATTTTATTCCATTAAATATATGACTACCTTAATTTACAATAAGTCAATAATAATTAGATATTGATTTAAGTACTGTTATTTTAATTTCATATGTAGTAATAATGGCAGTTCTTAGGTGAAAACGTATCTACATCACAATAGAACTTATCTTATCTAACTTCTTTATCACTCCATAGTGTATATACGAGTAGACGTTTATAAATATATTGTTTACATTCCGTATGTAGGGAATAGACAGGTGTACCTAGTCTTCTATGTTATCAAAAATCAACCTTGAACTAGTTTCACAATGTAAAAACGTTCAATTGCGATGCCGTCCATCAGCATTTTAATACACTCGGCGTACAAAAATCGCACCTCTTAATAAATATTTTTCAGACCTTTTTTCCCTAATTACTATTATTTAACTATGATATATCAATTAAAAGGTAATTAAATGTATTTTTCAAAAATATAATTCATTATTATTCTGCAGAGCGGGTAAAAAACCAAATGTCAAGAAATCATTTTTATTTGAAGAACAAAAAATTAAACAAAAATTATATACAATTATTTAAATAAACTTAATTTAAAACCTAGTGTTACCCGTCTTGCCCTAATGACGGCTCCATCAGTTCCCTCATAGACCTAATCAATGTGATAATAGTTTGCTGTGGAATTCGGTCCCATTCTACCAAGGTGGCATCCTAAAGCTCTTGTAGGGTGGTTGGATTGGGTTCAAGTGCCCGAAACCGTCGTTTCAGGTCGTCCCAAAGGTGCCCTATTGGATTCAGGTCTCGACTTCGCGCTGGCCATCGCATAACAGTGATCCCGACCTCTTGCAGACTGTCACGAACGGTTATCGCGGTGTGCGAGCGATCATTGTGCGAGTGAACCCATGGCCGACAAAACCGGCCTACTCCCGTAGGCCGGTTTTGTCGGTTTTGTCGGAAGAGCACGTGGTCCCCCACGTGCTCTTCCAAGTTCTCTGGGATATACCGATGAGCTTTAGAGAGCCTTGCCCGCGAGCACCTCGAGTCCGGGAAACGCATACAAGGTCGGTTTTGCCATCGTTTTATATGCCATCTCAGAACATGCACGGGCCGCTCCCGTATTCAAACGTCTCTTCAATACAGGCTTGCGCAAAACGTAGAGACGTATACAGAAGACGGGGTCTTCTATATACTTTTCTACGCCTGTCGTTGCTATAGAGACATATTCTTGTCTCATCTGAGAAGAGAACAGTCCTCCACTGCTCTATTGTTCAGTCAATGTGGTCGCGGGCGAACTTTAGTTGGTCTTTTCGATTTTTGTACAGTAAATTTTGGACCAGTAGCAGGTACCAAATTGTATTATATTTCTTTTATATAATAAGAGCTATTAATGATTATAACCGATTTATGAAAAGGTGCGATTTTTGTGACGCCGAGTGTAGATGCCTTTGTTATTACTTTCCCTTGTCATTTTAAAATTTAAAATTAAAATAAATTGACACTGCCTTATCAGTGGTTTTATGTAGTTGTAATAAAACTAGAGCCCAGAAGTAATTGAAGGAAAACCAAATATCTTTAATAAGACCTAATTTCAAAGAGCAAAACATCTCACAGTAAATATTTTTGTGCCCTGCGGCACTTTTAGGTTTTAATTTTTTCGTTTTTATAATGTACAAATAAAAAGTGAATTTGTACACTGAGGTTTAGTAATGTATACCTATATTAATTAAAATAATGTTTTTGTCATTAAAAAAAGTAGTTATTTGTTTAAAAATTAGCACAAACAAATAATGCGAGTTTTTCGCCTTTGGAAATCTTGTGATTATAAAGCTTTATCTTTCTTCTTTTGAATCAAGGTAATAAAATAAACGGGGTTGTAATGAAGGGCGTCCATAAATATACATATTGCGGGGGTCGGTCACTGAAATTCCCAAACTACCTTGCCTTATTTTTGGTTATATATTAAAGAATCCGATTTAAAAAAAGTCTATTAACTCATTTATATACATAAGATATATAAGTGAGGTGACTGCCTAAATCTTAAATCAATGCATTCAGGTACATTTTTTGTAGATGTCTTCCAAACGATCCTTACACTCTATGAGCATATAAAAGATATACATTTTATGCATGAGCAATATTGTTTGTGATATTACTGTATATGCTATTCTGATTAAACCACAAATATTTCCTCTCGTCTTTTCACATAGAAAAAGGTATACTTACTTAGAAAAATTAAACCTGGTGTCATATTATTATAACTTGTAACCTTAGAATACAGCGATTTGAAACTTGGAGTTTATCAATGCGTTCATAAGTAAAGGATGTTTTAAGAAAATATTAAATAATAAAGTGGTATCGTATCTTTATTTTTCTTTAAAAACTAATTTGGGATAATACCATACTGGATTATGTCTAAATGTGACACACTTTTAAACCTTCATAGATGAAATAAAGAATGGAATATAGCAAAAAATGTCGAATACATGGCTATAAAAAATTATTAAGTTCAGAATACTCTATAATCGAATCTTAATTCGGTGCTATAAATAATTACCTGGCAACAATTTTAGCAAGTCAACTCTATGGACAAGGTGAATGCAAACGTCAAAGCTAAATAGTAAATCAGTTACGTACTTATTAAAACTGTCTTTATTCTCCGGGTTTGAAAAATAGTTTCAACAATACAGTTCAAATTAAAAAAAAATCTTAAAGCTCAGAAGCTTTTGAGGTGATATCATTTTTGGGCAATCTCCTTTCAGCTTCCTACTTTTCAACTGTATATGCGATACCAACATGTGTTAGATACGATAACTAGGCCGGATTCAAGCAGTCCATCGAAACCAGCGTAAGAAAAACAAATCTTCACAGTTTTTGAATCAAGTTCTAATAGTTGTAAAAACATTCACCACATTGTTTATAAGAACTCGATTGTTTATCGATAACCTAAATTTAAGAAATAATACGATGATGAATTAATATACACTCGCGAGCTAAAGTAAAAAAAGAATATGCAGTATTTTTTGATAAAAGAATTGAATGTCAGAAAGCAATTGAGCTTGCAAGAATGCTCTAATTATGACACGATAATGTACACTCGCGAATAAAAGTATGGAATCACTTACTTGGAATTAATTCCGCGCGATCTTGAGTAATAAATCACTAGTTACGAATAATAAAATTCGGCACCATTTTATATGTTAAACTGTTAACTTAAAATTGACACCAAATTCATTCAAATCACGCCAGTATTAAGAAACTATCCCGTATTACCTGAAGAAGTAAGGAGAGGAGACATGTTTCAATTGTTTGATAAGCCGTTTTTGTTATCAGTCGGCTTTCACACGTTCCCATTTTATCGTGTCAACCTCTCTTTGAAATCGTCATTTGACTGGTGTCGACGTACAGCAGGGGCTCAGAAAAGTTCTTGACTCAAGCAAGCCAGTTTGACTCCAAAAAGGCCTCCCACAGGCCCGAAACTGACGGCAGGTCACCGACAGGCACGCCTTCAATTTGCTCGCAACCCATCTTGATTGGGAAGTCGAGCTACAGAGGCGAGTCCTGTTCTCCCACGAGTGCAGAATGTGAATGGCAGCAACCAAATAGGTCGGGTCTACAGGCGGCCTGGGGAGCGATTTGCGCAGTGCTGTTTTGCCGAGACAATGGCTTTAGGGGGACGGTTCTTGTATGATGTGGGCCGGTATTTCTTTCGACTGTAAAACGGAACTTACTTTCAGACCGCTACATTTTCGATATTCTGCTGGAATATGTCGTTCCATATACGGGATATATCAGTGACAACTTCCTCCTTATGCACGATAACGCTCTTTGTCACACTTCCCGTGCCACAACTGAATACCTCGAAAAAGTCGGTATCGCCACATTAGACTGGCCAGCGCTTAGCCCGGACTTGAATCCCATTGAGCACGTGTGGGATTGACTGAAGAGGAGGGTTCGTTCCAGAAACCCTCCTCCTTCAAGTGAATAAGCTGAAATCGACTTTAATAGAGGAGTGGGACGGTATCCCGCAACAATTTATTCAAAAGCTGATTAGGTGAATGGAAAATCATCTTCGAGCAGTTGTTGGGGCTAGGGGAGGAACACAAAATATTGAAATTTAATTTTAAGGCCAAATTTATTTTTAAAATTTTTTTGTTTTCTCTATTCATTATTTTTCCATATTTCCTTGTTTTCCTAATTCCTTCACTTAATCCGGGATAGCTCTCTCAATACTGGTGTGATTCAAATAAATTTGGTATCAATTTAAAGGTAACAGTTTAACATATAAAATGATGCCATTTTTATTATTGGTAACTAGTCATTTATTACTCAAGATCGCACGGAATTAATTACAAGTGATTCCATACTTTTATTCGCGGGTGTACATCATCGTGTCATAATTATAGCATTCGTGCAAGCTTAACTGCTTTCTGACATTTAATTATTTTATTAAAAAATACTCCATATTCCATTTTTTTACAATTTTATTTCCTTTTTACTATTTTGTGCCCCAATAAAGGATTTTTGCGTAGCATGTCTGTTCTGACCATCGCTTAACTTAAAGATATTGAAATTGTAAACTAGTAATAATTTTATAATAATTTATAATTTTTATAATAATAAATATATTGCCTGTGTTCTGCCACCGGACAAATTATAGCGAGTTCTCTTACTAAAATCTTATTAAGTTAAAATGGTTATTGATATACATGTGCATTCAAATTATGCAACGAACATTGATGCTTCATTAATGTTTGTCGTCACCCAAGAACTAATTCAGGCGTACTGTGAAGCTGCCGATGTCCTCTTGAATATGAGAAAAGCGCTCTATTCAAAGGATGCCTATTCATTCCCGTAATGGAATGGGATGTGTGCACAGCCTAGATAAGTTTTTTACTATTTATATTTGAATAAAAAAAACATTTGAATAAATATAGAAAATATCTTGAAGTAGGTTAATAGTTACTTAAATAATAAAAAAAGTAGTGATGTGAAATAATATAACTTACAGTCGAGTACTTTGATGTAACATCTAATATATCTATATCAAGGTCTAAAATAATGTATCATTATCATAAGGAGGACACTAATTGTGGTAATATTTATTTACACATTGACTATGCCCATAGCATTATTGCAGTCATTGATTACAAATTTTCATAACATGATCTAATGACTTCATAAAATGGGTACATAATTTTATACATAACTAGCTGTATCATCTTATACATTTATTACTATTTCACCCATAACATCATCGAGTATTATTAATACTACTACTCGTATTAATACTACTCGTCTAAAATTTTTTGAACATGACTGTCACAAGCTACCCATCTTTCTACTAAAAATTCATCAAATAATTGCTCTAGTGCAAAGTTTTTCGTGTCCAGATTGCTGTCGAATTCATTTCTGGAAAGTTGCCCCTTGATGTCCACCCAGACCAATTCTATAGAGTTCAAGTCTGGGTGGTAAGATGGGAGTCGTAGTACTTCGTGGCCCGCAGCTTTTAATACTTTAACAATCACATAAATATTTCCAGAGTCATGTTGCAGATCACATTTACTCGGACTCACAGAAATATCAAATTCAACATTATGTCTTTGTAGCCAGGGATACACCTTACCTTTTGTATTTGTCATAATGGGCTTTCTATCTTCCTTGCCCGAATGGTACGCGGCGTTATCCAGAATAATTACGGGTCTTGGAGGCAAATTGGGCAATAATTATTCTTTAGTCCATTTCTTATAATTTGTATAATTCATGTCTCTTACTTTTGCTTTTCGATTTAAAAAATTAAAAGAGCACTATCAACAAAGCCATCTGAACCTCCTGATTCTACAAAAATAAGTCTTGGCCTTTATCCCATATGACAGCACACCACGTTCTTCCTTAGATTGCCAACACGATGGAACATTTTAAGACGAATAGATCAACAGCTTTCTTCAGGACCGACATTTTTTTTAATTTAAAACCAAGTTTGTGAATCAAGTCTTACATATCTCCGACTCTAATCTAAAAGCGTATCGTGATTGTGACAACAAACGTAGTTAGTATTGGGTGATATTGAAAGAAAAAATACTTGTTTTGTTATTTTCTTCAAAGAATATAATATATTAATTTGAATGGTGTTTATTTTATTTTTGTGTATATTCTGCAGAAGTCACATCTTGTTTTCTGAGTTTAAGAAAAGAGTAGACGTTGTACACAATTTGTTTTGCTTAAAAGAAATTGAACGCCCGTCTTTACCGTTCATCTTGGGATTTATCTTCACCAGATAAATTATGTATGCATATTATTCCGAGCGTCCGTATTAAACCAATCCGCCAATTAAGTGGTTTACTTATACTTATTATTAGAAAACTTATCTTCGTCTTTTCTAAATTGCGTAGCAATATTGATCATGATACCCTGAAGCTGATCTAGTTTTCTTTAGCGCAGTCAATATTATCCTACTGCATTACTGTCTTGGGTGCCTCGCGAAAGACACATTTCTTGCAACTGGATCGTGCTCAACGGGCCGTGTTAAAAGTAATGACTTTTAAATCTTTACGATATCCATCCAAGCAACTTTACGAACTATGAAAGGTTCTTTCCGTTCGAAAGTTATTCTTGATAACGTCATCGTACGCAAGCATGTGTCCTGTGAATTCGATTCTACTATGTCTAATAACATACGCCGGTCTCATTGAGTATTTAAAGTTGAAAGATGTACTAATGACAAAGCTAGACTTCATTATCTATACATAAGCTCGATGTTATACAATAAAATCAATTATAAATTAAATATTTATGAGCAAACTCACCGCAAGTGTAAATAAATTCAAAATGAGTGGCTATTTAGTCTAAAATATAAAGCTATTGAGTGGTTAGTTAAATGATATTTGTGTGTATTTTATTCACCAAAACACACAGAAACACACACACACATACATATAGGTCAAATTTACTTTTAGTGTGTTAATGGTTAAATGTATAAGTAAGTTCGAGGTGGGCGCTAATAACTGCGAAACAGTCCTTGACTAATGTGGTTATTAACGTTAACTATGTTTTTTGTAAATTATTAATGGCACAAATAAAGATTATTATTATTATTTTAACACGCAGGCATCATAGATCAATATACATACGAAATAAAAGTGTAAATCTGTCTCCAGGTATTTTTGTATTTAGGTTCTTGTTTTCTCTGCTATATTTTTTATTATCTTTTCTATATGCCGCCGTTCCTGTTCTCTTCTTTCAATGAAATGAAATGAAAATAACTTTATTCAAATGCACTTGAAATAAGTTGTTTTAAAGAGTTCAACATTTACCTACCACCACCCATTCAGGCCGTCTTTTAACTGTCAAGAAGAATGGGCGCAAGAAACTCGTCAGCCTTAACAGAATTGACGACATTTACAATATATTACGTCGTCACCATACATAATGCGCAAAATAATAAATAAACAAAAATGATTCATCCTATTCACTAGTAAAATATGTCTGATAGCATTAAGTCTGCCATTTGTACATTAGATTGTGTGTATTTTGTATGGGTACTAAATCATAAGTAAATAAATAGATAAGTGTATAAACATCTATTTGTATAAGTATACAGGGCGTCCCAAACTTATGGGACATGAAGGCTTTTCGGCTACCTATTTTGCTGAGTACGTATTTATTTTCTGTATAACATCATATTTTTAATCCTCAGTCAAATTCTTTAAGTCAAATGATAATTCTGTCAACCCAAACGAATTCTGCATTGTCTACATTCTTTGATTTTTAACACTAAACCTTAAAATTCCCAAAGGATTGCTTCTAGAGAAAAAGGGTTAAGCCCACTAAGTCTTACTTGTTTGAAATTCCATATATCACAATTATACAGCTATACACGAACGAAAAAAGGAACCGAGTAAATCTAAAAGAATGATAGTTACTTATGGAGCTTAAGGTAAGTCCCTCTAGATTTTCACTAGTACACTCAAATAAATTCGTCCTATTTTCCTATTGTACACCCTGTAGGCTACTGCAGTCTATCTCTATATCACTTATTTTGAAGCTTATGTATATAATAGATTTTGTTATTGTATAGTTTAAATAACCGGAGTCAAATAATAATTTGCGTATTAAATACATATTTAAGGAATGGAACCTTGAGAACATGGGAAAGTTTGGCGGGTTTTACAATTTACCATTTGTAATGCCGTACCCCGCCGGTAACGTAAGTAGTATTTGGAGAATCCTCTTTACAGGCCCTAATCAAGATTTCCAATAGCATAGCTTATACCTAACTGAAAGAAAATAATATTTGTAGATACCTCAACAGTTTTTGATATTATGTCATTTAAACGCAAATCAACTTCAAAAATCACTTAACTTAGACGTCACACTAAAAAAATTTTTGGAGGGAGTAAGTACCTAGAATATGAAGAGACTAGGCTGGCGTCAACTTAAGAAATACTTGGGATTTAACTTGTTTTTTTAACTTCCCGCTAAGAAAATCGAAAATTTTCGAAAAATCGGGATGTTATTATTTTTACCCCGTTTTGCAAAAATCGAGTTTTCAACAGATCTCGACGTTTTGAGGCCTTATGAATCTTCCCTGACCCTTCCCGCGATGGTGTCTGTATATCTGTATGTATGTATGTGTGTGTGTGTATGTAACCTCTTATAACTTTTGAACAGGTTGACCGAATCGAACCAAACCAAATGCGTTCCAGAGTTTCATCAAACTTAGATATCCTGAAAATTTTAATTTTGATTCGAACCGATAGATTTCGAAAAAAGTAAAAAAAAACTTAAAAAAAATCGAAAAGAAACTTTTTTTAAATGTGGTTTTTTTCAAATAACTATCAAAATCGGTTGATTCGTTCGTGAGATATCGTTGACGTAAAAAATAAAAAAAAGTGTTTTTTTGTAATAACTTCGAAATTTTTCATCTGATAATTTTTTTGCAATTTTGCAATTTGCAATTTTGTTGATAAAACATTTGCAATTTTGTTGATACAACAAAAATGCAAATGAGCTTACCGAAGAAAAAAAAATCATTTAAAAAAAAACCGGCCAAGTGCGAGTCGGATTCGCGCACGGTAAGTTCCGTACATACTTTTAGTATTTGTTTTAGCGGCAACAGAAATACATAATTTGTGGAAATTTCAACTGTCTAGCTATCGCGGTTCTTGAGATACAGCCTGGTGACACTCAGACAGACGGACAGACAGCGAAGTCTTAGTAATAGGGATCCTATGACTAAGACTTCGATGTTCGCTTCGTTTTTACCCTTTGGGTACGGAGCCCTAAAAACTGATTGTGAAAGTATGAATAACAAGTTTTGTAATTTTTTGATAATTCCCAAAACTAACCATCAATCTCTCCAAATCTAAATCAGTCAATAAAAGTATTTCTTCTTTTTACAGGTGTTACTAATCTTATCATACGAATCACTCGTATAGTTGTGATAGAACTTCCCTTTCAGGAAAGTTCGTTTGATCTTCAACTATAACGGTTTTCTTTTTTACATTTTTGTGTTAAAACAACTTTAAACAGATCGATCATTATACTTGAACTGCGAAGACACAACGTCAGGAATTAATAATAAATTAAAAACAATTATTAAGGCGCTTTTTACCCAGCTAAAGTGAATTTATGTTAAAAAATAAAACGTTTATTTCGTACTTTCCGTAAATGCTACTTAGGTCCGGTAGATGGCGCTATGATCGGGTCCAAAATTTTTCTTTGTTTTTACTATTAGTGTGTGTGTATAAGTATACGTATACTAACTTACGGGTTGGACAACTTCTGCTTGATCCGCTAATTTCAATATTATGTTATAAAGCAACATGCACAACTTACCTCAACAAAAAGGTGCTAAATAATCTCTAGATAATCAATGCACATAAAACACAAAAACAGGTCAACCACTATGTTATTTGGCTATTCTTCTTCAGTTATTACAAGTAAACATAAATCTTTAATTTAGAAGAAAAAATGCAAAACGTGCTTTACTTTGAAAATGCTAAATAACAATTTAGAAACAAGATGACATATTTTAAATACAATAACTATTATACTGGCTTGTGTTGCTTCAGTTTCCATAGAACTGCTATGTAAAACGCTAACAAAACGTTTCGTTTGCGCAACTGATTAATGATTTGTATCGCAACGAGTTCCGAACGACCGCAACCGCCATTCCGATTCGGAGATAAATTCGGTCAACGAGCAACACGCCTCCTTAATGTAGCTGACTCTGACCCGTAACGAATGACGTGTCTCCTAATTGATTGTGTTTTTATAGTTTCTCCGTGCTGACTCATAAAATGAATCCACCCGAACTGCAACTGTATGCTGTATGTTTTACTTATAAAATTATTTTTAATTCTATCGAATCAATACTTTACTTAAATTTCCTCATTACTCGTAATAAACAAAAAAAATTGTTAATTTTCTATGTGTTATTTACACATATTATTAGGAAGTTATTCAGCCGATGTCAAAAGTTATTTCTCATATTAATTTTTGACTTCTTTAAAACCCGTGGACCGCAACATAATAATTTTTCGTGTTTCATTATTGCGGCGTCTAGACCGGGCTTACTATTTTTAATAGAAACGTAGCTTGTCTTTGCCACATTTTTCTGATGAGCTAATAAGTGTTTTATTAAGCTGGTATAATATGATTTCTGTTTAGTTGATAAAGCATTTGTCCACAAACTGGAATTTTGTCATTCATAATATTCTATTTAATTTATTGAAATTTCAATTTAAGCCAATTACAAGACACCACACAAAACACTAAGTACAATTGTTGTTACACGGATCTTTCCGCATATAACACGCTTTTTCTACTCTAATTAGTCCAACTCAGCTGTGGTCTGCCAAGTTAGTTTCATAACTTCCGAAAAAGCCTGCATTTCCAGACTTTATTTTGTACTTTTAAGTTCGATGAACGGAATCTAAGAATTCTATGAATCAAGTAATTCGTGTGGTCGGTTATTGTCCTTTCGTCGTTACAAGGAACACCTGTGCCCAACAGTGGAAACAGATGATGATTATATGCAGATATTAAAAAAATTGAGATATATGATTAAGAATTTATCTTTTTTCAACAGGTCAAATGCAACCGCCGCGTTTCAGTATGCAGCCGTCTTCATCAAATAGTGTAGTAAGAGAAGGCACCACCAAAATTTTACAATGTTCAGCAATAGGTAAGTTAATTCTAATAACTATGATAATTAAATGAAATATTAACACATTGCCCGCCTTGTCAGTCAGTGGAGTATTCCAGTGTCAGTCACCCGTGATTGACAAGGCGGTCAATGTGTTAAGGTATATTAACTAACTTTTAGTTAGTTTGAATTTGATGGATTAAGATGTCGCAAAATTGTCTCAGATGATCAAATCTCAATCTTGTTTCTCAGGTATTCCACAACCAATGTACAGGTGGTTGAAAAACGGTGTTCCTCTTGGGGATTATTCGTCAGAACTATTTTATAAAATCCACAATACCAAAAAGCAAGACGCCGGGGCCTACCAATGTATAGCTAAAAATGATGTTGGGGCAATTTTCAGTGAAAAGAATAACATTGTTGTCGCATGTAAGTAAAGTGCTCCTTTGAACGACTCGCTTTCCATTATGCTAAGCGTGGCCTCGACATAATGCAACTAGGGTAACATCTATAACTTGACACTATTGTATGAATGTTACGTAGTTTTTTTTTCTTAAAATGTTTAAAATTAACATTGTCAAGCAACAATACTTGTACAAATAAAATACCTCAGTTTCACCTTGGTGTTATATACGAGAATTATTATTCACTTTGTATCATGCATTATAAAAAAATAAAAAAAGATACATTAGAAGAAAAAAGATAGATAGTTTTTTATACATTATACAACATAACGATTACAGTTGTCCGACCGCCTAAATATTTTTAAATATTTTTTAGACATGGGTATATTTGAGAGCGTTATGGAAGATATGATAACTGCCGAATCAGGACATGCTGCTGTTCTTGACTTTCCGCACATAGAGTCAAACCCGCCGCCGTCTGTGATATGGCAAAACGAAAATGGAGCTTTACGATACGACCAAAAATATGCAGTCACCGACGAGCACCAACTAGTTATACTCTCGGCTTCACATGACGATGAAAGAGCCTATAGGTAATTAATTATCATCTTAACTAATTATGAATACTTAAAAAAAATACTTAAATAGTAATTTTTAGGGTTCGTGCCATAAACACTCAACTTGGCAAGGAAGAGAACAGTCCCTATATTCGTCTTGGGGTTTACGGAGATGACAACAAAGAAATTCCACCTGAAATTATAATAAAACCCAGAGATGCTAAAATAATAAAAGGCAAAGAATCAACAAACTTGTATTGTATTGCAAATGCTCGTCCTCTTCACGAGCTGGAGACCTTGTGGTTTAAAGATGGAGTTATGATTGACATGGCTGGAATTACTTTTGACTTGAATGATCAGTGGAATCGAACGCTTAGCCTCATATCAGCTAATTTGACGCACACGGGAAAATATACTTGCCAATCCAGGTTAAGAACAGGAGGATTCGCAACTGTCACGGCTTCCGCCATGGTTACGGTGTATGAGAAGCCCGCATTTATATCGAATTTGAAACCCGAAACTTTTGGTGAATTTGGAAGCAACATTGTACTTGAATGTAACGTTCAGGGTATGCCATTGCCTAGTATCACATGGTACAAAGATGCTAGAAAAATTGCTAGTGTTGGTTCTGAAGCCGCAAATAATGATAACGCCGATGTTTACGACGGCGAGGGCCGATATAGAGTGGAAGTTGATCGATCTTTAGTCATAAACAATCTTCGAATGGAAGATATGGGAATTTACCAATGTATAGCTAGCAACGACGCCGGAGAATCATCAATCTACACATGGTTAAAAATCAAAAGTAAGTGCTTTATTTATAATACATAAGAAGTGTGAAGAGAGCGCTTGTAGAGTGACGTGTCTACTCTTTCATAAATAGACCTAATGCTTTGATGTTTTATGTCGTTTCAAATATAAAAATAAAACACAATAATTATTTACAACAGAAAAGGACAATATACGTGTACCGCGCAGTCACATGAAGTTGATTAGAATGAGGACAGCAGATAAAAAAGGAAAAACGTTTAAATTTGATACCGGCAGTAAGAAAATAGTTGACATTTTGCACAGTTATGAAATTTAGTTTTCTAGCACTGTGTGATAGCAAATATTGCTTTCCATTCTCTTGTTGGTTAAGGTGCTTTTATTATAATTTATATTGAATAGTGTTTGAATGTCAATGACAAAAAGTATTTTCTTTTTATTTATATTTCTGCCGATCTCATTTTTGATTTGTAGATTAGATACTTAATAAAGTATAGTTTTATTTTAAGCAGCATGGTTTTAATTGTAGACTAAGTTTTTCCAAACAGTTTTTAAGTAATAACTCATTGTTTTTCAAATACTGGTTTTACACTTATCTAACTATACGTCGCTTAGTATATGAAATAGGTCTTAAATTCCGATTATCTAGTGAATATTGTATTATTGAAAACTTGACTTGCAAATCGGGATACTATAAAGTTATAATATAATTACTCTTTAAAAGTTAAAACCACCGGGACGCTTTCTCATCTCGTCAAAAATTCAACGTTTTGCTACCAAATTATAGTGTGTTTAAAAGACACCTGCGGAGTTACTAAGTGTTAGAGCGCAGTCAATGGCTATTACGAGCTTAACTGCTGTTACGCTATTTCCGGTTGAGGTATGTTGCGCCTCTTTACAAACCAGTGTCTAAAAATTTTATAATAGGATATTATTATGTTGGGAGTTACAAATGTGAGCCAAAATTATCCGATACTAAAATATATTCTAGTGACCATTAAAATGTTTATACTATAAGTAGTAGTATTGATTCCTCTACACGTGCATGCTTTCATTTAACCTGATTTCCACTGTTTTCGTGTTCACATTTTTGTATAACACTAATACTGCACAACATACCAAGCGTAACACTTTCAACCTTGTTACAATGTGAATAAAGTGTTTAAGTAGGTTATGCTTGGGTTGTTGATTTTAGTGGCTAGCGTAGTACTAAATACGTGTGGCTTGTAGCGTCCCCGCCTGTAATGACGACTGGTCCCGCCAACCTGACGGTACTGGACGGCAAGGATGCCGCCATCGCGTGTCGCGCGGTCGGCGCGCCAACACCCAACGTCACCTGGTATTTCAACGGTTAGTAACTGCATTCACTCACGGGACTCGAGCTTCCACAGTAAGGAACTGTTTTTAGAGTCCAGTCCATTTTATATAAGGGCATTATTTGGAATTCTGTATTATCTAGAATCTATCATCAGGTTTAAAAATGTTTTAACACATTTGATGGGTCAACATTTATAGAAATTGCTATTGAGCTCTAGCCTTATCATCATAATATGTTTTCAACACATGTTATGAGGATAGCAACACACTGTATTGGTGTTACCTTCGACATATATTATAATAAAGTGCAAAGTATGATTTTGGACGCGGCTTTTTATGTTAATTGTTATTAACTAGTTTAACTGCAACTCTTAGGTGCGTCTCTTCAGTCTTCGTATAATATTTACCTTTTATAAGGAAAGAAATGATGTTTAGAGCACACAGGAAAAATAGACCGCCGAAAAAGCATTTCCCTATTATCAATTGTCTTTCACATCCCTTTTATTAGAATTATAAATTAATAAAACAGAACCTTATGTATATGGCAGGCTATTCAAATAAGTTGGTAATGTATATTATTAGGTTTATAATATAACAGTAATAGGCAATCTAATTTGTTCCTTAAACATTAAAACTATAAACTGACGCTGTAAGTATGTTCCACTAGAATAATGTGTGTATTACAATGTAAAGATTATACTTATAAATGGGATGTAGATTTTACGACTAACGTTTGTAAATGTAAGTGGATATAGATATACAACAGAGCTTTCGTTTTACTTCATTTTACAGTCAGCATGCTATTACTTATTACAGTTTAGTGGTATATTTACTATGAACCTTCCATGAACCCTAATACCACACATTGCACGTTTTCGTAAACGTGAGTCAATTTTTTATTACGCTCATGTCTTCAATTTATATTCCAGATTCCCTGATAATTAACTTATCTGGAAGATTACAAGCTCTTGACGAAGGAGACTTATTGATCACTAGTACAACAATTGCCGATACTGGAAAGTACAGCTGTATTCGTGCAAATGACGCTGGAAATGTCTCCGGGGAGGCTTACCTCACTGTTCTTGGTACAAAATTACATATCAGACTTAATTCTTAAGGCTTAAAATTAAGTTTTGATTAGATACTGAGCCATTCCATCTTTCATAAGGGACAGGGCAAGAAATTGATAAGAACTTCAATGGTAATAAATGAAACTTAAACGGAGTTAGATCCTAGAACGTCCACTTCGGCAGGTTTAACAAAATCGCAAGTGCGGTTACCATACAAACATATAATTCCTTCTTTTCAATTGACTTCCACTTAGAATTATAAACGGATCACTAACCACTTTCTTTTTCATGTTTTTATATTCAATACAGATGACACTGATGTCTAATACAGCTAATCGTCTGAGTTTCTTTATTGCCTAAAATTCCTTGCGATCTCATGGTAAACTCTAGTTTTCAGTAGCATAGAAATAATAAAATCTTTTTAAGAAAAATCCCTGTCACAGTGTTTGACCGCGAAGAACTCTAAAACTACTCAATAGAATTTGATGTTTTTTTTTATATTGCTGAATTTGTTCCGACTTAGGACATAGAATAGGTTTAATTTAAAACACAGCAACACGTGTGAGCTAGTCTACACTAATATTATAAAGAGGAAAGATTTGTATCTTTGTATGTTTGCAATGAATAAACTCAAAAACTACTAAGCCGATTTCAAAAATTCTTTCACTATATTGAATAGGCTATATTGAATGCTAGAAAAAAATAAAACAAACATATAGCTATTACAATCTTTTATTTTGAATAAATTGAGTAATTAGGATTCGATTAAAATGTGACTTGTGTCCACTATTATCTTAGATATTAGATTAGATATTGTGTAAACACTGTTCCTGGATAAAAAGTTGTAACGTCAGGATTAAACATAAAAATAATACAAACGCTTTTAATTACCCCTTAAAAATTTATTAATTTTAATAAGCAAACCACAGAATTCGGTCCATTTTTAATGATATGATGACATGACAATTGAGAAGATCCTAATATCTTATAATTGCAGTACGAACACAAATTATTGCCCCTCCGGTGGACACACGGGTTCTCCTCGGCCACACCGCAACATTGCAGTGTAAAGTTTCCAATGACCCAAACGTTAACTACAATATTGACTGGTTCCACAACAAACAGTAAGTATAAGTTACAAATGACTTTGTATTGTAAACAGCACCACTGCGACACTCTGTTTTTACCATAGTGGCTTAGGCTGTGTTATGGACCTCTGTTACCCTCACAATTATAACCATTAATTCGTAGTATGTTATTAATTATAAACTTATTATAATAATTTATTTTAATAGGAAAACTCTTTAAATTAGAAATATTCAAGTTTGTATGCTTTATAAGGCCATTAAAAAAATATTCATTTCTCTTCTTTAATTCTATTGTGATTCACAACGATCGGCACTGATAACATTTAGTCAACTTACCAGAAACTCACATTTTCTCAACCAATTGAAGACTCTATGTAATAGATATTAAGCTGAAAATCGGTTAAAATTTTAATTTTGTATAGATAAACCTGCTGTTGACTGTAGCTTTAAAATTACTGGAAATGTGTTGCTGTGCTTTGTTGAATAAATTTAAGAACCGGTTTTTCATTGTCGTGTGCTTAACAAATTTAACTACATAAAGTGTTAAAAACATGTGATATGTTTTAATATTCTCCCTTATTTAAGAATATAGGCAATGCGTTTAATACATATTTATATTCCCGTTAATTCCACGTGGTAAGTGATACGCTTTTGTTACGAGCGTGGCCGCGTCCTCAGTACATGGGCGAGGTTCGAACTCTGTCCGCTTGGTTTAAAGCTAACATCTCAACTGATGGGCTACAGCCGCCTTAACATCGTAGTTTTCTTTTTATTTTTATTTAGTGGGAATTAATAAAGTTTTAGTATTTCCATCTGTTTAATATAAACTTTTTGAGGAAAGCGAATAGACGTTATTTCAAAGTTGCGGGTAATATATCTCAGAGCATATTGAGCATATGACAGTAATTACGCCAGTAGCTTTGAAGCTCGATATTGTAGTTGCTCTTCCGCATTAGAGCTAGTTGTTTTTTCAGACCGATGGCAGCCGGTTCCCGCGTATGGGTGACTGCAGAGGGCGCGTTGACGGTGCAAGCGGTGCGTGCGAGTGACGCGGGCGAGTACACTTGCATAGTGACGTCACCAGGGGGCAACCACACGCGTCATGCTCTTCTCTCTGTCATAGAACTCCCCTTTGCGCCCACGAATGTCCGCGCTTATCGTTTAGACGGTGCCACTTCTAGAGCTGTCAACGTTTCATGGACTTCTGGCTTCGATGGAAATTCGCCGATACAGAAATATATAGTGCAGAGACGAGTGGTGCCGGAATTTGGTTAGTTTGCTTTTTCTTTATCTATGACCTACATGATAAGCATTTGATAAACTTCAGACATTTCATGAGTTTAAATACTATGTTCACCTTTTTTTTTCTAATGAACTACACAACTGTTTTAAAATGAAAATCGTGGAATTACTAAGTAGGTAGTAATATTTACATAAATAATAAAGGAGTCTATTATGATTCTATAAAATATATATATTTCATTACACTACACACCATCACTACATACATTACACTACACACCATCACTACATACATTACACACACGCACACACTCGCAAGACACAGTCCACTTTTTTGTAGTTCCTTTTTATATAAAGTTGACCTTAATTAGCATGTTGAATATTGTATTAGTTTTAAGAGCTGTTGTTTGTAAAAAATAAATAAAACTATGTATTGTTGTACTTAAAAGTAAATATTGCTATATTTTGTCTGTATTCTTAGGACCGACTCCGGACCCGCTACTAAATTGGGTGACAGAACCAGTTAACGTGTCAGCGAACCAACGGTGGGTCTTACTGACGAGCCTAAAAGCGGCAACCTCTTATCAATTCAGAGTGTCCGCTGTCAACACGGTGGGCGAGGGCCCGCCGTCCGACCCTACCGACGTCCTCACGCTACCTCAAGAAGGTACGATAACATCAAAAGAAACAAACTTCTGTAAAAATTACGAAAATTATTCGATGTCGCTTTGATGCAAAACCACACCAACGCTATAAATAATACTAGTGTTATTTACTAAAATATATATATATCAATTTATGTGGCATTCTACAACAAAGATTTGTATTTCCATCAATCAGAGATTATTATTGTTGTATGCACCATTACCATTATCGGCACTATTCGCGATAAATTGTAAATTTACAAGACCACTCCCCCTCCTAATCTTCCCTTAGGTCTTGCTATGCAAGGTATGTTTCAGTCACACAAATAAAATAAATTTGTTCTCTTTATGATTAAGCAGCCAGCGACCTAATATGCTGCCAAGGTATGAAATAGTGTCATAAAGTAGATGAATTCATTCTTATTTTAACATGTGAATGTGATATTTTTTTATTAATTATCAATTTTCTTGTGATAGTTTGTGATTTTATATCTGTATTGTGTTTATTTAAAATTCATTATTTGCATGACTTGTGAATCGTCTTTATTCATTTACTGAATGTATTGAAAGTATGATTGTATTATGCTTGGGACATGTTTTATGCATGCAAAATGAATGTGAGAAGGTATTTCTTTCGTTGTAGGATATTTATAATGAACATGTGTAAATGGATAACATAAATTTTAGCTCCGTCGGGTCCTCCCGTGGGATTCATGGGTTCAGCGCGTTCTTCGTCAGAAATAATCACCCAATGGCAACCGCCCCTCGAGGAACATAGGAATGGCCACATACTGGGTTATGTTATAAGATATAGACTTCGTGGATACGACAACAGCCCTTGGACCTACCAAAATATAACTAATGAAGCTCAAAGAAATTATCTAATCCAGGATTTGATCACGTGGAAGGATTACAATGTCCAGATTGCAGCTTATAACGATAAAGGAGTTGGAATATTTTCTGATAGCTACACCATCAAAACTAAAGAAGGTGTACCGGAAGCGGCTCCGGATAGTGTTCGATGCGAACCTTTCAACTCAACATCGCTTACAGTGTGGTGGACGCCGCCTAATCCACAAAAAATTAACGGCATTAATCAGGTATTTATTTATTTTTTTATAAAAAATAATCACTTTTTTGTATTGAAAATAAACATTTTACTTTGAAAAATGCATTTATGCAACTTATATCAAATAAAATGAAATAGTTCACAGGAATGATTTATTATTAATATAATAACTAAATTAAAATATATAACAAAACAATAATGTAACTGTTATAATTATTTTTTTTAAAAATTGATTAATAATGTGCTCGATAAAAATATTCAAGACTAGTAGCACCTTATTGATGGACAACTATTATATAAACATCCTGTGAATACGACTCCTAAGAAATTGACAATATTTAAAATTAAATAAAAGCATTTAAAACAAGGTAGTTTAGGCAACCGTAAAAATTGTTTCACTTCAGTAAATGAACGCGAAAGCTTAAGACGCGAAGGCGATGCCTACAAATAGCAAGCCCCGCGCCTTGTGTTGCTTTAAAAAGCAGGCCATGTTCAGCAGAGGACGGCGGATGATGATTACACTATACATTTAAGATCAAATTTCTTTATAGGGCTACAAAATTCAAGCATGGAAATGGAACGACAAAGAAGGAGCCAACGTTGAACAAAAACTCATCAGTGTGCCTCCAAACTTATTAGATCCGTTAACAGAACAAACGGCAATTATTGACGGCCTTGAGAAGTTTTCTGAATACAATATTTCAGTTTTGTGTTTCACCGAACCGGGCGACGGACCGCGTAGCGACTTTGTCTTAGTAAGAACGAAAGAAGACTGTGAGTACACAACAAAATTTATTGCAATTAATTTTATAACAATCTTTAATAAACGGACGGCATAATAAATCACTTACGTAGGTTTATATTTCGTTATTAGTCAATGTCATTATAATACCAACTTTATTTTTTAGCATTATTATCTTATAACTTAATCATTTGAGTGTGTTATAATTTTACATAACCATTCGCTAATTAATATTACGTTAATACGACTCTAATAATTATGGTAAATGAAGCAATGACAAAAACAAGCTAATGTTTTCCTCTTATTTTAGTGCCAGATGAAATAATAAACCTTCAATTTGACGATATATCTGATCGCGCCGTAAGAGTCTCGTGGTCTCCACCGAGGAAGTCTAACGGAATACTAATTGGTTACAAACTAAGTTACGAAGTTAAGGAGGATCCTGACACGTTGAAAGAAGAGATACTACCACCAAATATTACCAGAATCAGGGTGGAACATCTGCAGGTGAGTAAATTGAATTGTTAACGAAAATGTACTTCTTCTTCTTAGCATATTAAAATCCACAGCTGAACATATGCACAATATATACTAGTTTAAAAATTGACATATTACATTTTAGTTGATAACATTGTTTAATTATATTTGTAAGGTTTTATAAAATAATAGGCCCTTCCATTTTCCCTAGACACTATTATGTGCATAACTCCTGTGGATGAGATGATATGAGATTCAGATGGCCAAGTTTTTAAGATATTTCTATAAAGAAATATATATTTTATTCATTTACGTAGCTACTTTTTGTTTAGGACCTGTTATTGGCCTGTAACTATCAAAACTGTAATGTGATGTAATTTTACTAGCTGTTCGTGTTCCAATATATAAATGAGAAAAGTTTCAAAATGGTTACTAAGAAAAACAAAACTTTTCGGAAAATCCCAACAAATCAGCAATTTCACAAGTAAACTCCAAGTAATAAGAAATCTGTCTGGAAATCTATAACTAAGTTTTAATCCTTTAGATATCAAGCTACGCACAGTGTGTTTAGAGGAAAGTTTATCAGAGAGTTTAAGATACTTTCTAGAAATATTTATAATATCAAGATTGTGACATAAAAAAGAGCTAGGGTTTATGTCAAAAAAAGTAATATAAGTAATAAGATTCTGACATTGATTACCAATGCGACAAAGTTTTTGTTTTTACAGTCTTCATCTTATGTAGAATTCTTCGTTACTTTAAAACATTTTCCCACGCTAACAATGTCTATTGTTTCGATAACTATGTAACGGTTATGTGAAAACGGAAGAAATAGTTAAAAAGAGTTAACAATTGACGCAACTTGTATTAATTTAATCAAAAACTTCCTTTGGAACCAACTTTTCGTCATTTAATGGAATTATATTTATATAGTACATTTCATTCAAAAACGTTAGTTAGGGAATCAAAAAAACTTAAAAAAAAAGTACTCGTAAAAAAAGCTATATTAAATGTTTTGCATTTTGTGATATAAGCGACGCCAAAGAAATAATCAGAAATAAACAAATGAATGACTGGTTTCTAAACTCAAATGTACCAGCTTGACGAATTTATAAATTTGATTTCGGAATTCATAACCTAAGAGGAGAAATTTCAGATCAAAATGGCTAGAACGACGAAACGTCAATTTCATATGTAAGGACCTAATATTTTTTTCGCTCCCCAATTATTACAGATATAAAGGCGAGTCAGGTTGTTAATACAGGTGTTTAATAATATTTTGTATGGTCAATCGCATTTTTAATTCCACGAAACTAATTATTCGTATAATTTGTAATTAATTTGCAAAAAAAGTTAATTCCTTGTATTTACTATTTTTGTCGTGCTATTTACATTATCTATCAGCTTCACTGTTATGCACCAGAAATGGCATATGCATCGACTAGCGTAGGAGAAACATAATAATGAAAATAATTATTACTTCCCTCTGGTGTGCAGAAACAATTTCTTTTATTGTTACAACTATATTATTATGGCAATCAACGCAAAATTCTGAAAACTCGCTACTTTGAGCGGTGGTAATTGTCTATATGCGCATTTGCACTCTGATTCACATCATCGACTATGTACTTCGTGATAAATAGTGATGGTCTGAATTTAGAATTAAATTTTGCTGAAAATTATAGTTCTTTTCCTATTAACTTTACTAACTTAAAGGATCTAGCGGGTTAAGCATATGAAAACTGCACTCGCGTCTTATGAATGGTTTTTACCTTGTTTTTATAGATTTTCATCTAGAATAGCTATATACTTAATCTTACACCCCTAATCCCTAAAGTAAGGGAATAATGGGGGTAACAACCCTGAACGTAAATATTTTTTTTCTCAGTACCTATTAAAGATATCTTCGTGAAATTGAAACTGTACATGGCTATTAGTAAACTTATTATAATATATATTTTTTAGATTTTTTGCAATATTAGAAACTACAAAAAATAAAAAGTATATTTTTTGGGGGTGGTTTTTTATACCAACCCCTAAAGTGACACCTAACAAAAAAATGTATCTTATTTGTTAATTAGTTAGCTATTACATGTAAAAGTTACAAAAGGGTCGAATTGGTGGAACATAGCTTAAAAAAAATCTATTACGGATACGTGCATGCATATATATAATTTCTTACTAAAAACTATGAAAATGCCTGTGCCCTATCTTTATATCTATCATCATAAATACGTTCTTTTAATTTTTTAATGTCAACAAATATGTAACCTACAAATAAATTATGAATAAATCAACGATAAACAATATTCGATTTGATGCCATTCGACTGCACGAATTTTGAACACCGTGTTGTAAACTCGGTTCAATACTATCTTATATCGCGTAATAAAGAACATGTAGTTCATTTCACCTGTTCATTTTTATGCAAGTTTTGTCAAGTTATAAGAAGTTAACTAGCAAGTCAAAACATAATTGGCAGGCGACGTATACGTATGCAGGAGTTTTGAATATCAATTGTGTAAGTGCGCTTCAGTTTTTCACTGTAACACCCAGTGGCGGATTTACCAGCAGGCTGAGTAGGCTTGAGCCTAGGGCGGCAGATTTTTGGGGCGGCAAATTTGGTTACCGATTTTTTTTTTTGCTACCAGAAATCAAAAAGATTTCTTAATGACGGTTTTCTGTATTCTGTTTTCTGATGTTTTACAGATAGAACTCTGCAACAAATTTTGCCGACGACTTTCCCTTCTCACTTATCATTTGTCATTGTACGTTCCGTGAATCCGTTTAGCAATCTTCCATATTCTAGAGTAAAACAGCTAGTTCGCCGCCCCCAACGAGTAATCGGTTGGGGGCGGCGAATCGGTAATCGGTCTTTGCGCCCAATGCGCCCTCTCCCCGCACTTTGAATGAGTGTAAGAGCGAAATTATAGAAAATGTATTTTTCTTTCCTACCGTCAACCCATACAGCCAGTCCTAATATTTTTTGGAGGCTGCGAACTGCATGGTTTGTATATAATTTAGTGATTTTAATTTGAATTTAGTGCATAATTTTACCGATTTTAATCTTATGTATCGAGTATTATGTGTTGAACACGCACTAGCTTCAGAAAATTTTATTTGAATTCTAGGAAAGCCTTGAGCAGCGATAGCGAGATAGTCTGAAGTCAAAAAAATATTTCTCCCCGAATGCGGTATTTTTTTAAAATGCTACAATGTTATCAATGTCAATCAATAATTCTCCATTCCCATAACCGCGTGGGTTACCCCGGTTACCCAAACATATCGAGGCGAAAAACGGAAACAACATCAAAACAAAAGAAAATAAGGCACGAAACTATAAAACCACGAGTTTTGCGCTTGCAAAAAATACTCGGTCGTGATTCGAGACGCTCTCTGCTCTATGTTGTGTGGAGTTAGTAAATGCGAACCCGAATTCACGAAATATATTGTCATCATCATTGTAATCAAATTCCTCGTTTTAACCTCTTACGCGCGTTAGGCACAGGTCCTGGTCCTAAGCGTTTTCGTACCGCGGGCGCAATAAGCATCAACTGGGGTCCTAACGCATAGTCTGTTATTAAAGTTGTATTTATTTAATCTATGTTTCGGTCATAAGCGTGGTTGCTATTGGTATTATTAGAGAATTTCATGTTTCGTCCATCGACATATGCATTATAATGGTTTGTCCAGTAAAACAACCGGAAATACCGAACTAAAACTGCGCGGTGATGAATAATACTTTTATACTCCATTTTGAAAAAGTGTAGTGTGTACGTATCAATTGTGTAAGTAGCATGCATTACCCCGCCTTCCAAATCTTACATGATTGAGCTTTAATTAGCTCAAAAATATACCTAAAAATTATTTTACGTGCAATTCCAACGCATTTGTTGAATTGTAAAAATAATCTAGGACATGACAATTTGACAATTGTGGAGGCAAGGGCGGCAAAAGCTTCACAGCCTATACCTTGAAAATTTGTAAATCCGCCACTGGTAACACCATAATAATCATAAATAATGGAGAAAACTAGTGAACGTCATAATGATGTTTGTATTAATTGTAAAATAAGTCTTAGAAAAACCAGTGGAAAGTTCAAACGTATCATTACAAATGAAGATTTAAATAAATATCAACCTTATTGTAGAAATACTTTACATATTGGATCCGTGTTTTGTCATAAATGTAGACTGATAGTATATAGAGTCGCGCAACCGACTACGTCTACTGGCTGTGGTGATAACCTTGAAAATGACAGTTACGGCAGTGATTTGGATGATCCGGACTTTCAAGTGTTTTGTCGCAATAATTCGCGTCAAGAAGAATACATAGAGTTTCAAATCAAAAGAGTTAAAACAACACATATTTACTGTACTGTATGTGAATCTAAACAAAAACTTACTATTGTGCCTTTAGATGCTCGCCTTCAAGCATTTATTAAACGAAGAATATTTATTCCAAAAGGGAACAGATGTTGCCCAAACCATTTGATAAAAAAACGATTCTTTGACGATGATTTACAGCTATTACGAGTTTATTCTAATCATAGTTTCTTAGAAAAAGGCGAAGTCTTTCAGTTTTTGAATCTTTTAGATAATAATGTTGGTCCAACACTACACAATAGAGTTGGCGGATTTTGTGTTTCTGAAGAAGAAATATTTACATTCACAGGTCTTAAATGGAAAAATATTATTCAATTAGCAGGAATGCTTACTAGCATGAGAGATAGTGATGAACGGTCAGTAATACAAGCATTGGTAATATTTTTAGTTAAAGTCAGAACTGGTAATTCAAACGACATAATTCAGAAAATATTTGGATTGAAATATCCTCAACAAGTCTCAGATTATTTCCATCAGGTAATCGAAAGTTACGAAAAAAATATTTTACCTGCTCATTTTGGAATAAATGCAAAAAGTAGACAAGATCGTATTAATAATGAAACATCTTATCTGGCAAAACATCTACTCGGATTTGGAGAAACTTCTCTTGGGTTAATTCTTGACGGAACTTACATTAGGCATGAAAAAAGTAGGAACAATGTTTACCAAAGAAAATCTTACAGTGGACAAAAGAAAACACCACTCTGTAAGCCCTTTACCATTTGTACAACAAATGGCTATATAGTTGACATAGCAGGTCCCTACAGTGGAACGATGAACGACGCATGTATAATGAAAAATATATTAGATGAACCTAACGGACTTAAAACGCTTCTACAACCAGGTGACATCTGCATTGTTGATCGCGGTTTTCGTGACGTAGTCGATTTTTTAAAACAGCAAGGTTACCATGTACTTATGCCAGCTTTGAAGGGGAAAAGAGCACAATTAACAGTAGAAGAGGCAAATGCATCACGATTTGTGACTAAGGTACGTTGGCCTGTTGAAGCTGTACATGGCGCTATTGGTAAAAAATACCATTTATTACATAATGTTCTGGACAACAAGCTTTTACCTCGGGCAAAATCATTGTGCAGAATAGCTGGATTTTTAAATAACACTTTCGGTAAAAGATTGAAGTCTGATGTCGAACTTGCTGATACTATTATTGCTTTTATGAAGGAGCGTCGAAATCAGCAGAATACAATGCAAGAATTAGTTAAAAATGAGAACCTGAATCGGCGTAGAAAACTTTTTACGAAATTATCTTCAACTAGTCTACTGGATTTTCCAGAACTGAGTGAAACTGACCTTAAAATATTATTTACTGGCAGTTATCAATTATCACAAGCAGTATGTTATCTTGCTGAATTACTAACTGACAACGAATTAAACGTTGAATTTTTAGAAGATCGCGAAAATATTATAAAAGTAAGGGTACGGTCAAGGCATATTAATAGCAAGACATATAATTGCTTTATCGAGTATGAGCCAAATTCAACCACCTACAGAGGAATTCGAAGATATGTTTGTGATTGTGCAAATGGGAACAGAACAGTGGGCTGTTGCGCTCATGTAGCCACTGTTATTAACTACTTAGCACACGTTCGTTATAAATCAAAAATTATAAAACCAGCTGAAATATTGACCTCCATGTTGGATGCGACTGGTATAACGACAACTATTGAAGAAAATAGTGACAATGATTGAATGTTCAGTATAATAACGTTAGCCGTAATTATGTTCATATTTTGTATGATTGAATTAATTGTAATACAGTATTTCATGTAACTACATACTTTAATAGATTTTTTTAAGCTATGTTCCACCAATTCGACCCTTTTGTAACTTTTACATGTAATAACTAACTAATTAACAAATAAGATATTTTTTTTTGTTAGGTGTCACTTTAGGGGTTGGTATAAAAAACCACCCCCAAAAAATATACTTTTTATTTTTTGCAGTTTCTAATATTGCAAAAAATCCAAAAAAAATATATTATAATTAGTTTACTAATAGCCATGTACAGTTTCAATTTCACGAAGATATCTTTAATAGGTACTGAGAAAAAAAATATTTACGTTCAGGGTTGTTACCCCCATTATTCCCTTACTTTAGGGATTAGGGGTGTAAGATTAAGTATATAGCTATTCTAGATGAAAATCTATAAAAACAAGGTAAAAACCATTCATAAGACGCGAGTGCAGTTTTCATATGCTTAACCCGCTAGATCCTTTATTAACAACTGCATTTGAACTACACATCAACTGAGGAACTTCCTTTTATAAACATAACCACAACACAGATTTGCACTTTATATCTGTGTAATGGGGTATTTTTTCTTCAATAAGGAAAAACGCCAACGTTCTCCTCAACTTGTGGCCTCAATAATTATTTCTTTTTATGCTCAAATCTTGTGACAGTATCTGACAAAAAGCGTTCATTCTGATGTTACTTAAATCAGAACAAATATTCCAGAAATAAACAATTTAATATAATTGTCTATGATAATATATAATTAGTATTTATTAATGTTACAGGCAAGCACCCATTACAAATTCTGGTTGTGCGCAATGACTGCTGTAGGAGATGGTCCACCACGCGCTGCCACTATTCAGTCGGGAGTGGAACCTGTACTACCGGACGCACCGAGGAACCTCGCTCTATCCAATATTGATGCCTTTTCCGTACTGCTTCAATTTACGCCGGGCTTCGATGGAAACTCTTCCATCTCGACGTGGACAGTACAGGTTAAACATACCTTCTCAATTTTTTTACCCAGATCTAGCTCGTCCACATTTTATAAAAAAAAACTGGTTGGTTGCCTGTAAAGTCGGTATACGGGCGAAAGTTTTACGTGACAACGACTTTGAGTGGTAAAATAATTTTAATGTGAATATTCATTCGTATAGTAGGAAGAAGGATGAAATAATAGCAACAATTTAAAACATTTATTTATACAAAGAATTATATTTAAAACATTAATTTATAGGCACGCGTCCCTTCCACTTTTTATGTCTGTCTCTCTCGCTCTTAGGCGGGCTAACCATGCCCGAGTGGAAGGGACGCGTGCCTCTCACTCGCTCTCATTGTAAGCGCATAACGTGAGCGGAGCGTAACGCAGTTTCTTGAAGTGTCACCCGGCAAACCAATTTATAAGACGTTGTCACGTCAAAAATGTTTAACTTTAACATTCTATTCGTTTTCTCCATTACGATACAAAATGATAAGAACAAGGCTGTTATTAACATGAGCTTTATAGAGCCTTCTTAACTCACGGTATTCGATAGGTTAGTAGATTGGGAATCAAAATATGACGCACTATATGGTGTAATAGTGAACTTTTTCAACCGGCATCGTGAAATGGCAAACCTGTAATATAAAGATAAAAATTGACATCAAATATCCAATACTTATAGCACATATAAGTATTGGATAATATGATATCATTTGTAAATTTATATTTAGAAAATATATTATCAGATGAAATAATATAAAAATTCCGTTTCTAAAAACCTGTCTTCAAATTTTAGTCCCTTTTAAACTGGCGTTTTTGAATTAGCAATCATGAAAATTGTAGACACTGCCATTTACAGGGACAGTAATCCAAACAATTAGCAAATGAGATAATTCGTTGCAAATAATTTACCTCGGAAGGTTATCACACCCAAGGTTCTGAGAACAGACACAAAAATCTGATTTCTTGCTTTTGAATTGTAAGGAAAACAATTCTTTTACATATGTCAGTAATAAATAAACAACATTCAGAGCGAGTTGATGAGAAATATGAATATTATTTGCATAGATAGTATTTTTATTATTGCAACTTTATAATACATAACTGTTTAGATATTAACTGTACTAACACCATTTGGTGTATTACATCGATAGATACTTTGTTATTGATTGACTATGATTAGTGGGAAACAGTTCTGTATTATTATATCTCTTAATAACAAACGAACGCAAACAGACTACTGTTTGTGCGCTGAAGATCTTTTATGCAACAAATTTGATAGATGGTTACGCCAGTTCAAATCTGCCGCGTCATTTATTTGTATGTTTTTGTAATTTTTATTAATTTGGTTGACACTCCTAGGCTAGGGGTCCTAGCCTCACCTCCATTTATTCCATTTACCTTTCGCCTTTATTCCGCCATTTATTCCATACCTTGTCTCGCATATTGAAGAGCGAGACGATCGCGCCATCCACTGGTGGCAAATCATACCACAAAGTGGCCAACTAGCGGGCAAAAAGAAAAAGGACTACTGATGACCGCTCGCGCGCGTGTCCGAGTTTCGCAATTTTAAACTGAACTAGTGGCTTATCCGCAAAACCGTACAACAAACCATTATTTTATGTGACGGTGTCTTCGTGAGAGTAACGATAAGGAACAGCAAAGTCCAGGGACGTCCTCGGCTTGAACTAAGGTTGTAATAAATTTATGTATGACCATTATATATTTATATTATCAATGTATTTCAACCCAATCTCAACTTTCGTGTAAACGAGGCAAATATATGTAGATTTAAAAAAATAATAATATATAAATAGCTATCAGCAACATTAACAGTGTCGCGAGTTCAAAGGTTTTATACCATCGAAAAAAATGCCCAAAGCGCCTAAAAAGATTTCACTTCGAAAATCAAATTGTCACAGGTGTCCAGTAGTTAAATGATTTCTTGTGTGTCTTGAGTTATAACCAACATTCATAGTTAAGAATATGTATATTTTCAGGCCCAAACAGCACGCAATTCATCATGGGTGACAATTTATGAAGTCAACGCGCCAGATGCGCAGTCAATTCTTGTGACAGGCCTAGTTCCTTTCACTACATACCGTTTGCGGCTGATTGCCACCAACGTTGTTGGCTCCTCGCAGCCTTCTGAACCCTGTAAAGAGTTCCAAACTATTCAAGCACCTCCACAACATCCTCCAAGAAACGTGACAGTTCGAGCTGTTAGTGCTACCAACTTACGAGTGAGATGGATAGTAAGTACAAACCAAATAAAAAGTAAGTTTTTTATATAACGTTTTGTTAACGCCTTTTATAACTTTTCTTTGCAGCCGTTACAACAGAGCGAATGGTATGGAAATCCTAAAGGCTACAACATCACTTATAAACGAAGCGGGTTTAACGTTACTATGTACAGTGTAATTGATGATCATACTGCAAATTCGCACGTTCTCTTAAATTTGGAAGAATGGTCTGTCTACGAAATACAGATGACAGCTATAAATGAAGTTGGTACCTCGGAAGAGAGTCCTATGGCAACTGAAAGGACTAGAGAAGCTGGTAATTACAATGTTGTTGTAATATAACTTGAATATCTATATTTACAAAAATTCCCTGTCACAGTGATCTCTCTGAAATTGAACTCCGAAATTACATAATCAATTTTGGTATTTCTTTTTTCTTTTTGCTGGATTTGTTCAATTAAGGACAAAGGATAGGTTTCATTTTAAATTATAACACAGCGACGCGTGGCCGGGTCAGCTAGTCACATCATTTATAAATCTGTTACTGTACCAGAATCAATATTATTTCCTATGATTTTCAGTTCCATCACGTGGGCCCAGCGACGTTTCAGCTAATGCAACATCTTCAACTACAGTAGTTGTACTTTGGGGTGACATTCCTGTGGAAGACCAAAACGGTTTAATTGAGGGGTACAAAGTCTGTTACGCAGCAGTAGTTCCACCTCCGAGACCGGAGCACAAGAAGATCGAATGTCAAGCCATACCTTCAAACCAAACCCACACAATCACGCTTACAGAGCTAAGGAAATATGTCGTATACCAAATTCAAGTTCTTGGGTATACAAGGTTAGGAGATGGAGCTCTCAGCGATCCACCTGTTACTGTGCGAACTTACGAAGATAGTATGTATACATTACTCAAATAAATAATAGTATTTCAGCTTTATCTGCGATTATTATGAAATTTATAATCTCTTAAACCTGACCATGTTTTCTATTTTAGCTCCAGGACCACCGTCCAATGTTTCCTTCCCCGATGTAACTTTTACTACAGCACGTATTATTTGGGATGTACCAGAAGATCCTAATGGAGAAATATTAGCATACAAAGTTACATATTACTTAAACAATACATCCCAACACGTATTTTCCAAAGAATTCTTGCCTTCTGATAGAACCTTTAGGTATGTGTTTGTAATTTGAATATTGTATTAGTTATATTACATATATATTATCATACGAACGGAAACGGATTTTAACGCTTTCAGAATGGTATCACACAATTTTTAAACTACGGCTCTTTAGTCAGCTGATCCCGCTCCAAACTTATCCCGTGCAAAAAAAAATGATAATGAAGTGTATTAGTAGAAATATATGTATGTACTCACGTAGACATAAATCTTAGGGGAAAAAATTACACGCCATGGTTTGATAATATAGATATTAAAAAATCTCAGTTTTCAAAACATACTTCTAATTAATACAATTATTTTACGTTTGAATAAAAAATAATTCTTGATTATCATTAAGGAACGGAAATAACAATGTAAAAGTAATCAATAAAAAACACCATTGTTTTAAGTTAAGCTCTTCTTCATCCAATACGGACGATATTCGCAACTCGACGACTTGGGCTTCTATTTTGCGTTTGGAGAATGTTTCATTGTTTATTCCAGCCATCCCAACACTGCCATGAACGCTCCAAGTGCCTTCACTTTGGTGAGAGCTTCCCAGGGGCTGCCCAGCGAAGCGAGATGTTTCGCCCGCTAGTGGGTTACTCCTTCATATTGCATTATGACAGGGTGGCGGTTTCTTCCGCTTCCATGCATCCTCTGCATAGATGGCTGTCGGTAATACCTAAGTAAAAGAGGTGCCTGTTAAAATTGGCATGACCAGTACTGGCGCCTGATACCAGGCGTAGTTCTGATCTACTTAGCAGACTTACTGGAGTCACGAGCATCCACGTCGGCAGTAGGAGTTTAGCTAGTCTGCACGTCTCCAGAGAGTTCCACTGTTGCTGATGCAGATTAAATATATGTTCACGGATTCTGTTGATGAACCAGCTGATTGGAATGGGGATGATAGGTACTGGGCCGATTGACGTCGTTTCAGATGCCCTTTGTGCCAACTGTTCAGTTGCCACATTACCTCGTTACCCACTATGGCCTTTGATCCATTGGATAGTTACCTCATTATATTCCCCTGCTGCATTTAGATTTAGGTGTCATTCATGGAGCAAGCTGGACGTCGCCTGTAGAACCGACTTGCTGTTGGAGAAGATGCTGATATTAAAACCCTTTACCTCCCGTGCTAATATTGCCTTTGCCACCATTATGATGCCCATTAGGGATGTTGCGGATGCACTTTTTTTCACTTCCGCGGATGCGGATGCGGATTTTAAGATGCTCACATCCGCGGAAGCGGATGCGGATGCGGATCTGTACAAAAAACTTAAGTGTTGGTTTGGTAGGGTAAAAAGCAGTAATATTTATCCTTCTTTTATACATAAAAATGAAATTGGAGTGTCGGTTTGTAATATTGGAATAACCGTTTTTTGCTACATGCATATGAATATACGGTATATACGGTACATACACCAAAATAACATGTTTTACAATTTTTGTTTGTCTGTTTGTTCGGGCTAAACGCTAAAATGGCTGGACCGGTTTTGACGGGATTGTTATTGGCAAGTAGCTGATGTAATAAGGAGTAACTTGGGCTACTTTTATTTTTAAAAAAACCACCACCGTGCCGTCACGTCGGGCGCCTCCCACCGCTTCTCCCACCAACGAATCAATATCACAAAGGCTGCCTATCGCGCGGGCTCACTAATTAAACAGGACTGACGTCCTGTAACCTGAGGTCTCTAGTCGTTCCGTTCTGTTTCCATGAAATCTGTCATTCTCATTTTCTTCGCTCTTTCGGTACTTGGAGATATTGTTCGATAAGCCAAGATGTCTTCCATGTTTCTGTTAATCTTCAATATACCTAGGTAACACTGAAAATGTTTAGAAAATGAAAAACGGCTTAATGTAGAAAGTTGCCAATACTCTTATTGTTTTTCGAAGTAATCTCAGTTCCTCTCTACACATCGTCGCATTCGATGGAACCACTGAGAAAAGCAGTGGGCCCATTCTTTCTTAGGGGTCTCTTCTATGGCATTTTCGTACGCTTTCACCGCATCTTCAGGGCTCGTAAAGCGAATACCTCGAATTATATCTTTAGTTCTTGGAAATAAATAAAAGTCGCAGGGCGCCAGGTCAGGACTGTATGGCGGATGACTCATTATCTCGACACCTTCCATAGTCAAATATTCAACAGTCCGTTCTGCGGAGTGCGCTGAAGCATTGTCGTGGTGAAGGAGGATCCTGCTTCGAGGGCGCTGCTGTCGAATTTTTTCTAAGACAACAGGCAAACAGCGATTGACATACCAGTCTGCAGAAACTGTCCTTCCATCTTCTAGCACAACTGTCGCGAAATGACTTTTCTGACCAAAGAATGAGGCAATCATCTTTTTCCTTGACTTTTTCCTTTCTTTACCTTAGTTAGCCGATCCTCGAAAGGATAACCCACTGAGCTGATTGTATTTTGGTTTTGGGTTCGTAGCAATATATCCAGCTTTCATCACCTGTGACGATGTCAAATACAGCATTTGAGTCACTGCCGTTGAACTTATCTAACATTTGGCGACACCAGTCCATGCGAAGGTGTTTCTGGTCGTCGGTTAAAGTATGGGGAATCCATCTGGTACAAAGCTTACTGACGCTTAAATGTTCGTGTAATATTTTTTGAACTTGACTATCTGACCTATCTGCTGATAGGTCACTCTCTTATCATCCTCTATCATGCGTCGCACAGTACTGATGTTATCTTCAGTAGTCGCTGTTGAAGGACGTCCCTCACGCGGATCATCATTGAGATTGCTACGTCCACGCTTAAACTCGTTAAACCAATCGTAAATAGTGGCACGAGATGGGGCTTCATTAAGAAATGCTAATAGCAGCCTATCATAGCTTTGTTGTTAAGTAAGCTCACAACGAAAGTCATAATAAATCATTGACCGAAAGTTTTATTGCATTATGTTCATTTTCACTTGTAACAAGAGTTTTAGATTGCCAATTCACAAAAAACAAATGACAAATGAATGCAATATACTACATTAGGTTACAAAGAGTTCTTAAATTGAAATTCAAAAAAAGTTTTCATTAGCAATGTTTCTAACTGGTCATTTCTAACATTTTCAGTGGTACCCACGTATCATCTTTAATCTTTTAGTCGGTCGACACGCGCCACTCGCCGGCCCCTCCCCTTTCTTTCTTGTCACGATCTGCTACACATCCGCATCAGCTCCGCATCGATTTATGCGGATGCGGATGCAGATGCGGATGTCTAAATCGATGCGGATGTTCCGCATATGCGGATGCGGATGCGAATATTCGCAACATCCCTGATGCCCATGCACTCCGCTTGGAAGACTGTGTTATGTACTTACGACCTCGGAGAATACTCCCGATTTGGTTTCGGATCCGCCGGTGAATATTATGAGAGCCTTACCTCAGGGTTATTATCCTCATTGAAATGGATTATATATTTCTTGTCAAAGATAAATGTGGGCTTTATTTTATCACAGGCTGCTTCGACAAGCGAAGTATTCAGCCAATTCTTCAGAAACGTGTTTGACTTTTTCAAATGTTATCTATTTGAAGAGTCTAAGCCTCGGTACTGTTTTTGCCGCTTTCTATTTAATGTGTAGATGGAGCGATGTAAGATTCAACATCAGGCCTGGCGTTAAAGACTTTGTAGCTTGTTGACACAGGTTGACTGTGTAGTTATTGGCCACCACACCACAGCTCCGTAACTTACCATTGGTCTGATCACCATGTTGTAAAGCGACAGGAAGATTTTGGGGGCACTCTCTGCTTACCTACCATCTGTCGGCACTGCCATAGCAAAATGCTGGCGGATTTCACCATCGTATCATAGTTTTTGAAATTACTATTTTGTATGAACTTGTCATTATTATAAGAAATGCCTATATTTATATTTTATTCAAAAATAATCATTTATTTAAATAATTATTTGTTTAAAAATAATCATTTGTTTAATTAATTATTTGTTTAAAAATAATCATTTATTTTTATATTTTTGCAAGTTAGAATGAAGAAATAAAATATTAATAGCGTAGTATTTTAGCATGTTAGTGCATAAACCCGATTGCTTAAAAGTAAGTGCTCATAGCTATGTGCATGTACTCTATATGCTCAAAGTCTTAAACTATTGGCGATCACGTTTTAATTTTTTTATGAAGAATTGGTACATTTAAGGCTTTAATTCAATGTTAAATTAATAAAAAAGTGTTGAAGTTACGTGAAAAGATCTAATCTAATCAAATCTAGAATTCGACAAAAAAAATTAAAAACTTCAAGTTTTTAAGTACTGTTAAGTTTTTAAATAAGATTCTAGTCTGTGATTGGCTGAATGCAGGTAGTCGTATTTTTTTAATGATGTATAGGTAAACGCTTGACCGCTATCTCGCCTGATGGTAAGCGACGATCTAGGATGTGACGCGCTTGCACAGAAGATAACTTTTCACTCGTGACTTGAAACCCCTAGATTGTATTTGTCAGGAAACGTGGACTCAAGCAAAGAGTTCCACTGTTTAGCAGTATGAATCACAAAATTGGCAGCTAAATGTTTAGTGCGGCTCTTTGGTACATAACCCCTTTTTCTAAGTCTGGTTGTTTAAAATGGGGACGGCTATAAAAATGGATAGGCTAGTTACCTTCCGTCTATGCTATATGCTCGTATTCGCACAATCCGACGAATTGACTTTTAACTGCACTTACTCGAGCTGAATACATTTGTGCGTTTGTGGTTGCGTTGTTGTTTTCGTAAATCTATTGTCTAAATTTTTTCTACTGTCTATACAAATCAAAAAATATATCAATGGGATCTGTTGCTTGACTCAAAACATTATTCATTAGGTCAACACATCCCACGGGATAAGTTTGAGCGACCTCAGTTGACTAAAGAGCCTTACCCTGCACATTACATTGTGTCCGTATTCTAGTTTTAAAGAATTTATTTCTCATAAAAACATACAAAAAGTTCACTTAAAATTAAATCTACAACTAACAAGTGTATATAATCTGCACGGCGGAGCTATAATATAAAATATCATTGTTTGATATATTGTCAAGCACAATATAAACACGCAAAACTCACGACAAAACTACCGTCCGTAACGACTATCCCTATTCACTCTGTTCACTAACTGTGCAATTAAAAAAGGTTAAGTTTCAGCAAACTTACTTCCATTTTGTAACTGTCTTCTCGATTGACATTATTTCGATTTTAATCGCTTCATAGTCGGATAGTCCATTCAGATATGAGCAAGTACCGGGACTACTGGACTACCCACTGCGACGATATCAATATGTAACTAATCTCACCTAAAGACTCAACTCACCATGGTGTCTTCTGGTATCAATGTTATTAACTACAACCTAGACAAAATTGTTCTAAAAAGTAATTGACTAAATACATCAGTCTTGTACTAAAGACGGCGTTCTCCATACTACATCCCATTTTGAACGCGTTAAACCCCGTTTCCGTATAGAATTTTTTCGCAACCGTTTCCGTACGCAAAAATTTAAATGTGTATTTATTATACGAATTTTTGTTAGCGTATTACGCAAAAGATGCAATCGAATACCTACTATAATCGATTACGGCCAAGGGCAAACGTGAAATTATAGTATTACATCACACTTCCGACTGATGGCGCAGATAAGACATGAAGATGGATTAACTTGAATTAATATTTTTATTCATATGTAAACTCCAATATTAAGATTATACATACACATGAATTATTTCCATTCTTAGTGTGTATATAACGCACGCAGTTATTCTTGAGCTTTTTAGTCTATTACAGAAATAACCAAGTTATTAATGAAACAAGCAATCATTTTAGAGCGACAGAACTGTCATCGGAGCGATACTACTTATTCACGGTGACGGCGCAGACTCGTTTAGGATGGGGTGCGACTGCGCGCGTGCTCGTACTAACCACCGTGAATAGAGCTGCGCCTGCGCCTCCTGCGCGGCCTAACGTCGCCCGCTCGCTATTGCAACCCCACCACATCACCTTCTCGTGGACACCGGGAGACGATGGATATGCACCATTAAGGTTTGTGTTTGTATTATTTCTATTTTGTAAAATAAACAACAAAACTGTCAAATTTCCCCATTCATTTTCTGCTTCAAATCCAACACCCTTTTGTCAAGCTTTATATCTATTTCTATGAATATTACATATCTTTGTATCGCGTATAAGTATGTCTCTCCGTTACCCTAGTATCCATAACACAAACCTTTAAGGTGCTTACTTTAGGCTAGGCTAATTGGTGTGATTGTGGGAAATATTATTATTATTGTTTTAAACTTTCATGGTCACTAACATTATAGTAATATGAGCCAGTCGCTCCGTGATCATGGCACTTGCAACAGTGCCGAAATATCGGAAACTCAAAAACAAGGTACATGGTAGCAATCCCGTAAATAACTTATATTACTATAATATTATTATTATTATTGAGAAAATCTAACAGTTTGTGGTAGGTTGACACGCTGTTGTCTGTATATGCTGAATGCAGAATAAAATCTTACATGAATGATGCTATGATAATTTCGTGTTTCAGATACTATACAGTACAACAAAAAGAAGAAGGAGGAACTTGGCACATTATTCCAGAACGAGTCGACCCATTTGCTACTTCATACACAGCGGAAGGTCTTAAGCCGTATACCGCCTATCAATTCAGGATACGAGCGACCAATGATATTGGTCCTAGTCGATACAGTAATGCCACTGAGACTGTTCGTACTTTACCTGCTGGTAAGTGTTCAATTGTTCACCAAATATTTTTAGAGTTAATTTTACGCCATCATACATAACACGTTCTTAATTAAAAAGATTTAATTTATGTTTCTCCATTAACATTATTATATATCTATCAATTAAATGGATATTATTCTTTGAATGACGATCTCTGACAATTCGATATAAAAATGTCTTCCTCTTTCTTCAAAAAAAGAAACGCTTTACCCATTTTTTGGGACCCTGTATAACGTCTTTAATAATAATCTTCAGTAGAGGTATTGCTTTTTATAACGATGACTCGTACCTTTTGAGGAATTTTAAAACGTTAAAAATTCAGTCGTGAATAAATAATAATATATATATTTCGTGAATAATAACTGCTAAAAATACATTCGTGAATTTACATTCGTATATAAAACTACTACAAAGTCGATGATTATTCAAACCTTGCGTCAACCATCTAATATTCAAAGTTTTGTTGTACTGTATAGCTTTGGCAGCCGTAGTCCATCGGTTGCGAAATTAAAAAATTCCCGTTGCGTTAAAATTCCTTTTAACATCATGGTAATGTTAGGTTTAAACTGATTAAACCTAACATAACCATGATATTAAAGGGAATTTTAATATTATTAACGCATTCTTAATATTCTAATGAAAAAGTATATATTGCAAATCATGATTGGAGACCACTTCTCCAATGAAATAGTTTTTCTTTCTTAGAAGTCTTCATAGCACTGAAAGGTTTTCATTTATATTCTGTTACACATAATTAAAGGAGGGAAAAACGGCGGATAACGTCAACATAGTATGTACTTACGAAGCCATAGCATAGCTATTGATGTTAAACGTCAATGCTAAGTTTGAATAAAAATCATTTTATCTTTAACTAGTATTAATTTTTTGGTATCGAAATGCTAATATGTGGTAAGTAACTAGGTTTAGAGATTACAAGCTTTTTCGAAAATGCATTTTTGGTCCCTAATATAAACCATACTCAATAAAAGTAAAATCATATTCAGCTAACTGCAAACTAGCAAACAATATTAATATAATATTAATATTTCTTACATTCACACCAATTAGCGTAGTCCAAAGTAAACACTGTAAGGCTTATGTTATGGATACTAGGGTGACGGATAGACAATATTTACGATATATAGATATGTAATGTGATGTAATATTTATAGAAAAATATATAAAAACCCATGACTCGGGTACAAATTCTCGTATCCATCACACAAACATCTGCTCCTTCCGGGATTTGTACCGTGGGTGCGAAAGGCAGGATCGCTACCGTTGCACCATACGGTCGCAAACTGACTACTATAAGATAATTTTAATCAAATTAAAAACCCTTCTTCAGCTCCAAGTAAAGCCATCGAGAACCTCCGAGTGGTTCCAATAACTCCCAGCAGTGTTCGAGTCCAATGGACTCCTCTAGGCGAACAATATTGGAGTGGTGATACACGTACTGGTGGTTACCGCGTCTTTTATCAACCGCTCACTGACTTCCCTACCGCACTGCAACAGACAATGAAACAAGAAGTGCCAGGTATTAAGGTATGTATAAGATTTATAATGGATTTCAAAGTTTAGCTACAATCTCTTGGAAAATTACAGTGTGCAAAAGAATTTGGGGCCAACTGAAAACTGAACTATCTAACATCGTTAATAAATTTGCATGAAAATAAAAGAAGAGGCCATATCAAAATAATCATAATGGGTAAAGAAACTTTGTAGAAAATGTGAATAGTCCCCTTGCTCTTTCAACAAAAGTCTTCATATATTTTTGTAATAGAGAACAAGTCATAAAAATAATCCCTAAATTAGTTAAAAACTGTTTTGTCAATTACATTTAAATTATGATTTGAGCTTAAAAATATTTTTAATAAATATTTTTAAACTCAAATCATAATTTAAATAGAATAATTTTAATAAAAAGAATAAGACCAAAAGTATTTTTTTTTCACTTACATATATAGATCTATTAAGTTTGTTTTGTGTTTTTTTTAATAATACAGCAAAAATATACTTTGGTAATAGAAATTGGTTTAATTCTGTTCAAATAATGCCTGTATATTTGTATACATATCCATTGTAGATTATAATTTACAAGACACTCACACACAATTATTTTTAAAACTTACAGAGCGAGGAGATAGTTTTGACGGATCTATCCGTAGATCGCAACTACGAGATCAGCGTATGCGCAGTGAACTCTCAGGGGGCGGGGCCAGGCGGCACGCCGGCTGTAGTGTGGGTGGGGGAGGCGGTACCGACTGCGCCTCCACGTGACGTCACAGCAGATCCTCTGTCTCCCACTGAAGTTATGCTCACTTGGAAACCGCCGTTGCTGGCCCAGCAGAATGGGGACCTGCTCGGATATAAGGTAAGAGTATTTTTTTAATATAACAGCTTTTAGCAATATAACAGTGGAAACTATGATCCAAAGAATTGTCGATTTAGTTTTTGAATGTGCAGTTACTTTATTAGATTTTCAATCAATAAAAATAAAATATAAGCTATTACGTACACTTTTATAATCGGTATCCTAACCTACATTCACCCAGATAAATATAGAGAAATTTGTTTTGTTTTTACTGTGTTCATACAATATTTCTACCCCTTTTTCACCCCTTTGAGGGTGTAATTTTATAAAACGCTAAAGTACGTGTCCAATTATTTCTTACCAAGTATCGAATTTGATGCTTCGTCAAAACACAGGATGTACAAAAATCCTATTTCATCCACTTAAAGGCGAGAAACGACGAAACACAAGATGTTTAGTTTTTTATCAATAGCCTTAGGACTTATTTCATTCTTATCATTTAAAAACTGGTGCAATTTTTATATAATATTTCAACCCTTTTTTCACCCTGTCAGATTTTTTTTCAACATGTCCTTATATTTCTTACAAGAGGCCTATGTATAGAATTTCATGCTTATTGCTTTAAAATTTGCGAACTTACTAAAAAAATCTTCACCTTTTTCGCGCAATTAGGGGTAATATTTCCAGAAACGACAGAAAGCATGTTCGTTTAATTATCAAATACCTGTTGTCTGCCAGTGAGTCAGTCAAGACGAAGCCTTGTAAATACACAAATGGTTGTTATTTGTAATGTCCTCTGACCTAACATGCTTTAAGGTTATATAAACGACCTATGTAGTTTATCTCTACCGAACTATTAAATTATAACCTACACCGATGATACAGTTCTACTTTTACATGCTAAAGAGTGGCTGGATGTTTGTGATGCTGCTCTAAATGCCTTAAGCAAAGTTATGGAATGGCTCACTCAAAACTATAAAACGTAAACACGTAACATTACATGAGTGCAAAAGTAAAACGGTTGAATAGCTTGACATATATTGAGAATGAATGCTTCATTGAATGTTAATATATAAGACCTTTCGTGTGTTTACACGAGATGAGTAAGTATTTATAAGATTATCTATAGAATAAACTAAAAACAAAATATATAATATAAATATAAATATTTCTTACATTCACACCAATTAGCCTAGCCCAAAGTAAGCAATGTAAGTCTTGTGTTATGGATACTAGGGTAACGGATAGACATACATATATGATACATAAATATGTAATATTCATAGAAACATATATAAACACCCATGACTCAGGTACAAATGCTCGTATTCATCATACAAACATCTGCCCCTTCCGGGATTTGAACCCAGGGCCGTCGGTGCGAAAGGCAGGATCGCTACCGTTGCACCAAAAGAAATATAATTCTTTCATTGAACATATAAAGACGAATATTGTATTGCGTGGCAAGTTTTGTTGTAACTTATATGATTTCAAATTTACATATATATTTTTCTTTTAAGTTATTTTTTATTTTTTATGGAGCTGGGCGTTAGTGACTGCGATACAGTTTTAACCAACGCAGCTCCTATCGTACACATCTTATGCTTTACTGTTTTTGGATAAATAAAGAAATTATTAATTATTAATAAAAATAACTACTAACACAACACAATGTATCTTTACAGATATTCTACTTAATGACCGAATCGCCAGAAGAGCCGGAGCCGGGTCGCAAAGCCGAGGAAGAAATAGAAGTGGTACCTGCTACCGCTACATCTCATTCCCTAGTATTTTTGGACAAATTCACCCAGTATCGCATTCAGGTAATATTTATGATATTATTAAAGGTTGTCTATTAGCCGGCCGTTAGGCGTGAGCTTGTTTGTTACCTTTATAACATTATATATATAGTATAAGTATATGATGATCTTCTAATTTTTATTTGTTATCAAAAAAGCAAATGGTCAGTGTAGCCTGTAAATAATAGACAATATTTAATTAATTGTATTTTTATTATATTCGCTTTTTACTACATTTCATATCAGAAGCTTTCCCTTTATTTAATATAAATAAAGGGTTGGGGCGGTGAAAACAATCTTGAAAGCCACTTAAATCTTTTATATTCAATCTATAACGCAGGGCACTTCTTAATTTTAAAGTCGACGCGATTGTCATTCGTTCATTCTATCTCTTTCACTCATTGACCTATGACACGCTCGTCGTCTCTGTCGCTTCCATTCATGCCCTTAGATGCCGGGGCTACCAATATACATAAATAAATTTTAAATAACATCACATAAAATGATGCTTTAGCTTTATGTTAGTAAAACAATCACCCGGATAGCGTAGGGTTGTCGATTAAGTCTCGTCTTACACTTAACACAAGTTGATTTTATTCTAGTTAATATTGCTTGAGATATATTTTAAATTGTTAACCAGTCTCAGAGTTTATTGGTTTCTGGCCAATAGAAATGGCAGCTCTTTATATCTTCCAACCTTTTGTATAGTTAGAGTTTATTTCATTATAATTTAGTTAAAATTCATTAATATTAGTGCAGTTGCAGTTTAAAGACATTCTTGTCTTCTTTCATCATGACTTGTTACTATTGTGAATAACGACGATCAGAGGTATCATTAGGATGGAAGTACTTTCTCATTTCTTGTTGTTCTATTAGGCTGTGTTCCTTCTTTGTTAACACATCATTTTGTTAGTACCTTGTGATATTATAATATTACACAGTATATTAAGCAATATTATGAGCATTTAATAATAGAAATTATAATCATATTAAATATAAATAATAATAATAATATAATCATATATAATAATATTGATCAAATGCTCCAATGGTATAAATTCGAATTTGTATATAGATAAAATAAATTGCTTTTTATTCAATGTAATCGTTTACAATGCGTGTATTTTACGACAACAGCCATCCCCTAACTTTGTAAGCCCTACATCGGAAGACATTGTACCAAGAGAAAGCCGTAAGAAATTCGAAAAGGCATACTTTTTTTCTCTTTAGATTTAGATGTTTAATAACATAGTTAAAAAAAATTAACACAACTTTTGTTTTATGCGCTAATACAATGAACAGGATATGTATAGAATACTGTCATCACAAAACAAAAAAATAGAAATATGGCCGTTAACTCCATGCATTCTTGTATTTTAAAAATCATTGATTTAGTAATATCTTTTGTTCATCAGAGTATTTAAATCTTACACTCACATGTACTAATACCAACATTCTAAGTTATTTATTTATTTATTACGTTATGCGTGATAGTATTTAGCACTTTGTTTCTGAAATTTATCGTAGGTATTGGCGTTCAACCCGGCCGGTGACGGGCCGCGGTCTACGGCAGCCCTCGTCCGGACTCATCAAGGTCTTCCTACAGCCCCCCGTAACATCACCTTTACCGACATCACTATGAACAGCCTCGTCGTATCGTGGGAAGCACCCTATCGAAGGAACGGCCTTATACAGTCCTACCTTGTTACCTATGAAACTGTAGAACAAGATGAAAGTAAGTATTTACCTACATATCCTTGTTTCAAGTAACACAAGCATTCAGCTTACCATGAGATGTTAAAGGGGATATTATTTGTGTATTAAACGTATTGTTAGTATTCACAAAAACAACATCGTTAATGTTTAAATCATATTTCAAATAAACTGAACGTAATAGTAAATAACTTCATCCTGCAAGATAACAACAAAAACGTTTGTGTGTATAAATATAATATATATTTGATACTACCGACACATACATAGAAAATATCAGAATTTACAATTCTTACTACCTATAAGAATAAAATATGTACGATCGAGGTCTCTTGCGCCTTACCATTTTGTAGAATTATTCGTTTGAACTGACCGCATCGGACACGCCCACACGACCCCTAATTGGCTTCGTATTTTACTACGATTTATACTACGGCCAATCATAAACAACTAATTTTAAAATCGCCCTTGATGTCAGTACTGTCTACTGTCAATCTGCTCTCGCCTGCTTGTTTGCGCACGCGCGCCTTTGTTGAATGAATGGAACGGGGCGTGGCCTGAAGCGATAGGCATCGTGCAGTGTGCTAGCGACTTTCGACTTAGGACTGATAAGGCGCCAGAGGCCTCGATAGTACATGTGCTGCAGTAGCGCAAAAGCTGTAAATTTGCTCAGGAGCCACGGAACAAATCGCTGATTTTCAGCCACGACCAAATGGGAGGGTCGCGCGGTGACATTAATTAGTTATCTTATTAATAGAATTAGATAAAATAAAACCAAAATATGCCATTAAAATAATAAAATTATATGTATTATGAATTAAATCAATAAAATTAAGTATAGTGTAGAGTTGAAATAAGTCTAATTATATCAATAAATTAATCAATTATATTTATATATTTTGCGTTATCTCTATCTTCAATTATTTAAATTAAATTTATCACTATAACATTAAAAAATATCAATAAAATAAATATATATCATTCGAAATATATTTAACGTTATATATTTACCACAAATAAATAATTTATACACAAATAATTATATTTTGTATGTTCTTATTAAACCATAGGGATATTTATATTACTGAATTAAGTTATTATGTACTGCGAGCGGCCAGTCACTACAAACGTGTCACAGAGAGGTATAAATATTAAAAAAAAACAATATTTTATTGAATGAGGAAATAGAATTTGCGCTCGTATCCATTAATTTAAGCTTACTAAGTAGTATAATTTTAATTCCATATGTCTTATTACATCTAACATTTTATGACATGATTTTGAGTAAATAATAATAATAAATCTCCCCCGCATGCACAACAATATCTGTATATTGTTCTGTATTGTTCTGTTTCTGTATATTACAGTTAATATAATATGAAGTTGTTGCTATCACTGCTTCTTTATCAATGTGTCTATATTTATCTCATAGGATTCAGCAAACAAGTGAAGCAGAAAGTAGACGACCGTCGTCTAGCTGTTGGCGGATTGGAAGAGGAGGTTGAATATTTATTTAGCGTGCGAGGCGTGACCCTGGGGCCAGGCGCAGCGGGGACCGCTCGTGTGCGTACTGGGCCCCAGTCCGGGTCGCCGTCACCCCCACGGGCCCTTGCCCTCGCGCCTGATCCTGCGGCGCTCCACTTGCGCTGGGATAACGCTCCCTCTGGCCGAGGCCCTTTGTTAGGTTACTACATAGAAGCGCGTAAGAAAGGTTAGTATGACGTACCAAATTCTTCTTTCTCTTAATATCTTTGTTTAACTTCAACATCTATCATAAGTAGCGTAGTTTTAAGAATAATTATAATATTTCATACATTTCATCAATTAGCCTAACTCAAAGTAAGCACTGTGAAGCTCATCTTTTGGATACTAGGGTATCATATATAATATATACATTAATAGAATACAAAGGCAACATATTGTGAAGTTTTTATTAAACATTTAACGATTGCTATATGTATGAATAGCCAGAACTTGGCAAAAGGCATCAACGAAATGTGCCCCAACGTAGACAAACAATTGTCCAGGATTTTTTTTTTATTTTATTTGTACATTATTTGCAATTATCCGTAATAAACGGATAAGCTTTGGTTTGAAACGAATAATTTAAAGATTTTTAACTATTATACAATACGTCTGTCATATATATTACTTACTGCCTACCTACTTGTTTTTGACGAAATCGATGATCCCATTATATTTTAACTTCGTTTATGTTTTATTAATTCGTGTTATTTTTATGTTATTAGGTAAACATTTATTATCAAAATACATTTTACAAATCTGTAAAAAGGCGTAATAATCGATTCGGTAGTTCAATTAGCGGTATCTATCGTAATAATAATACAGATATTTTATGACATACAGGGAAATTTTGAAAACACCATCCAAACTGTGAAGAAAACAATGAAATAAATATTGTTTTCTTTTAATATTACTCAGTATTAAAATATTAAGTTAAGGCTATACATAGTTATCCAAAATAAAACTACATTTGTTGTAATAATCACGCTACGCACCCCCGCGAGTGGCACTTCGTCCATAAAGTCGAATATTACAATGCGTAACATATCAAGATACGTGCTTCGGATCAACCCCCCTTCAATAAAGAACGGCCCCAGCACTTGGTTACCGATAATATCCGCCCACACATTTGCACTAAAGCGCACTTGAAGATAGTTCTCTCTTATCACGTGCGGGTTCCGGAACGACCACCAAAGGTCGTTGTGTTGGTTATACAGTCCCACGCCAGTGAATAAAGATTTATCAGACTATAAAATAACAGCACCGGGATGTTCAATCAGCCACTCACAAAAGGTACGACGAGACACGTCACCTAAAGACTTTTTAAGAAAATCGACTTCAAAATTTTATTTCGGTGTCTGGCAAAAAAAAAAACAATATTTTATTTTTCTACAACGTTGGAATGAAAATAGTAGTATTGTTACGAACACACAAAGCGCAAAGAAACGAGCGCGGAACTTCATAGAAGTATAGTCTCGAAAACCGGGTACATGCGCGAACTTTCCAGACACGGCCGATCACGTTCGCGCGAGTCGGGTACGTTCCAGAAAGGAACTTACTGGAATGGTCTGGGGCTCGTCTCGGCCCATATAAATAGCCGCAGAGAGGCGATCGAGTTCAGTTCAATTTGAGCTACCTTCGAGGCGACTTCGAGGTGAAAACCAGTGATCAAGAGTGATACTAGTGAAACCTACGACTTGGCTACGACCTAGGACATCGTTAGTGCTTAGTGTTTGGACCTAGTGCTTCGTGTTGGACCTAGTGCTTAGTGAATAAAGTCTTAAAAAGATTCAGCAGGTCTTTCTCTCCAAATCCATCGAACCCTAGCACGTAACAGTATTTACACGACTCTTATAAGGCTAGTGAACTATTGATTTTTATTTTATTTTATCAAAGAATCAACATTTTTTCTTTCAACGTAACATAAAAACTGCAGTAAACATTATAATTTTTAATATAAAAGGCATTAACATTTTGTGTTAAATTATGAAAATGCATCAATAAAAAGGCACATTTGCTACATTTGCCTATAATATTTAATGCAATCTAATTAAATAAATGAACAAAAAACGAGATAAACTAAAAGCCATGTCTACACAGTTGTGACCTTTTAACATAATATTAATCAGATGTGCCCTTTTTCAATAGGACAGTATAAATAGTATCTCTGGTGTGCTATTTTAGCTTGTGGTATCTCTGTTTATCTTATGGCTGATATTCTACAATAAATTAGGCTAATAGGTATTTTTCTCGTGAATTATATACAACTCAATTTAAGAAAAAAAACTCGTCTTTTTTCTTACGACGGCAGAAATGTATCTCGGCATTACCGCCCCGCGAACCCCACCCTACTGTTTCATTCAAAATATTTCGGGAAATATTTAACCTGTATTTGATCAGTAACCAGCTGTGGTCATAATACGCTCGGAAAATTATTTTTAATGCGAAAATTTTACCTATAACTTATTTTTTTCAAAATAGAAGTGTTTCAATGATATCTCATGCCTAGATAAAATTTGGATGGTGTTTATAAAATAACGCTGTATAAGTATAGATAATTTATACTCTCATACAATATTTTTATCAAAATATAAAGCAGGTACAGAATGGAATGTCCATACATTTTATTTAAAAACTCAAATTGATAATACATACTTAGGTGATCTGATACTATCTACACTCATAAATAAAGGTAAAGAGGTCCTTTTTACTTGCAAATTATTACATTTTATGATGATTAGCTTCATATTATTTAATTATTCAATATCTCATACATTTATTGTAATGCTACGGTTCCTATTTTGTGTTTAAAGCCACTTTAAACAGTCACAAATTGTTGTTTAGTTCACACTAAGTACAATTAACTAACTAAAATTAATGTTATCCACACGCAGCAAAGGAATCATGGCAAGTCTGTAAGTGTTTAAACATAACTTGAATTGTAATCAATAAATAATAATTGTGGATGACTCCATCTAATGATTTACCTCCAGACTAAACAGAGATTGCATCATTATAAATATTCTTGAGTTAGATATAAATTCATCACACAAACTCCCTACGAGATTTGAATACCGGGACGTCGTCTGTTTCTCAGACAGTATAAGTAATAAGTAGTTGGTATTGACGTAAGTCTTTCTTCCTTTGTATTCTGCAAGCGATGTACAATATTTCTTCGTTCTGAACTTTCTTTAAAAATAATCTACAGTATTTATCGTCTTATTGTATAAATGTGGTAACTACAAAAAGATCTTTTAAGTTCTTTGGAAAATACTTATATATATTACAAAGCATAAATTTTAAATCATATGTTTTAAATCTGCGGTGTCTTTTGAACTCGGATCTATGTACATTACATTTATTTGCATGCGGTAGGGAGGGGTGCATTTTGCTTATTTTGCAAAAGCATGTTAAATATTTGATTATTACCTGAATTTGAAGTTTTTAGTCTTAAATAATAGATAACGTGTTAGGTTTAATACTTTGCCCTTTTACGACGAATCTATTTTTGAACATTATAACATTGATATAAGATGAATTTGTATTATTTTATTTACCATTACACAGATGATACTAGATGGGAGACGATTACACGCACAAGCAACGGCATACTACAAGAGTTCACTATTTCGTACCAGAGCTTGCTGCCCTCGACGGCGTACTCATTCCGAGTGATAGCCTACAACAAATTTGGGATAAGCAACCCAACGTACAGCGACAAGGTACGTAAACTGAAATAAATAGTCAATCGAGTTTTCTATTGATATATATCGGGGCTAAAAACAAAATTTCGACTATTCTCGTTTCAAACATTATAAAATGTATAACCGAGTTTTATTGTACCTTCATATTCATTTTTTTTTGTATAATGCCCACTATAAACCAAATACATCATCGCGAAGTACGGGCTACGTCAAAATGATATTTTAAAACTGGCTCCGTTATTGACGCAATTCTGTGTACTAGTACCACGGAAGAACTGAAATTTTTGCGCATGGATGCTATGGGCAGACATATTCTCCGTCGTCGTCATTTATTACACTCTGTGTCGGTACCGATGGTTGCAAACTCATTACTCACTGAGTGTCAACTACAAGTATGTGATCACGCAACGGCCCTTTTTTCTAGTTTACTCGAAACATATCGGTCGTCATCTCTGTATATAGTAGTGTTCTATTAAGATAATCAGTGTGTTATGAAACTTGATCGAATGCTTTGGGGCCGATTAGACTAAATGATCAGCGGTAGCAGTATTTAAAAACATGGTAAAAATCCCGTTTCATATAATATTTATAGCAATGAAGCTTTAAAGCAAAATTTGTTTATTTAATCTCTAATGTTATCATTAATAACGTGAAAAATCTTTATATAGAAAATTGTGTTGGAATTTTTTTTAGGTAGGATTTGAACCCCATTCTTTAGCGGCTAAGCGGACCAGACGCTTGTTAATAGTTTATACAATTTCATGAAATTCATCGATACTATTTGTTTTGTTTTTGATAATATATACTACATTAAAGCGCATGTCCATACTGTATTATATTTATAAAAAAATTATGCAAATAAATAAAATAAAAATAAGTGTCGATATTGAATGTGTTAATTTTGCACTATCGAAAGTCTAACCGTCAATAGTTATCATGCATAATATTGTCTATTTTTATGTTTAAGGTAATTGTGACTCCATCGAAGCTGTACCTCGAATACGGATATTTACAATACCGGCCGTTTTACCGGCGGACGTGGTTCATGGTAGCGCTGGCCGCCGCGTCGATCATTATCATTATAATGGTCATTGCAATACTCTGTGTAAAGAGTAAAAGCTATAAATATAAAAGTAAGTATCGCCGGTAACTTTGCCGCTTATACTTATTCCCTAGAAGAAACACTTTTGTGGCAAGATATTACAAAATTAGCTTATTTTAAAATATTGTGCCTTAAAATTCCTAATATTTAATCCTTTACTTTTTCTTTAATTAAATGTGATGTAATGTGACAAATTAAAATTATTACATAATTCAGTCAACGAAAATTTTACATCTTCTGTGTATGGAACCAAAATCCTCCCGAACTGCGGAACCAATTTTGATAATATTAGAGGTTGCGTGGTGGCGCTGTGATCAAGCAGGTCAATGTTTGCTAGGTCTTCAGGTAATTTGTAACATCAAAAATAACTAAACGGCATCTTCGACAACTTAAAATATAATAGGTAGTGTCCGGCCGAAGTTTAAGTTTCGTCCGGTTTTGGCCAAAGGTTCGGTTTCTGTCAAAAAACAACCGAACTTTTCGGATCGTGTTCGTCACATAGAATAATATAATCATACAAAGATGATTAGATTTAGAAAGTTATAAGTTTATACTTATAAGTTTCTAAATCTATCACTCACAATAACACAAAGTGCGAAATAATATGTAAGCTTCTAATTAATACAAAATTTATGTTCTAAGTTGCATCTCATTTACATGCTCATTTTGGTGGAAGTGTTATAAAAGGTCAAATTAAAGTTACGACTTTCAATAAGTAAAAGATTGTATTGACAACATATACTATTTATAGTTTATATAGTTTATAAACTTATATAGTTTTCGAGACTGGCTGATTGTGATTATAATAAATTATATTTAAAAAAAAAACTCTTTTGTGGTAAACCAAACTTAAAAATAAAAAAATATATTAATATAACAATTAAGTAATTAACAAGAAAATTATGTCATTCTAAGAAAAACGTAGGGAGCTCGTTATCGATTGTTGTATTTTTAATTTAGTACCAAGCCTTTGAAAAAAATTAAAGGTAGCCAATTAATACCTTTAATTTTTTTTTATTTCGAAATGCAGAGTTAGTGTATGAAGAATGTCGTACAAAGTATCCCACGCTATTCTTACAATGACATTATTTTTCTCGTTTATTACTTGTTATATTGAAATTTATTTTTTACTTTTAAGTTCGGTTTACCATAAAATTTATTTTATTTTTCATTTCTAGTTTAATTTGCCATAGAAGGGTGATATTTTCAAAATCCATGTCATTTAGAAAATATGTCAACTTTTCGAAATTTTCAGGTGGCATATAAAAAGAAAATACATTTTACTATTTTTTTTATTATTGTCAATACTATAATAAAAATGATGACGAACTATGATGACAATTCATTGGTTTCCTAAAAGTGTGCGATATTTCAAATTAACCTGAAGTGGGTACAAATTGCGTTAGAAAATTCCGTTACGAACAAATATACGAACTTACAAACATATGGGTGAAGTTAATGAAAGCGTGTTAAAAATGAAATCCTATTTTCTTTTAATAAACTTTTTATTTTATACATCTACAATTAACAGGTCGCTGCCTCAGTATAATAGTTAATGTTACATTTTCACATTTTAGGGCAGTTTAATTTAGACTAAGTTAGTCACTATGGCAATTTTGAAATTTCAAACTCAACAGCTAGAGTCGCGCACGTGACAAGCTACACGCGACCTATCCAATTACGGAATAGATCAACCAGTCTTTTTTTGAGACAATTCAAAGACTTGTTTTATGATGGATCAATTTAATATTTATTTTAACTATGTTTAATTGTGTTTATTTTATTTGCAACTCAGCTTGATGTATCCCATCACTGGCCCGGGAATACTTACGGCACAAAGTATGTCATCGCGTCAGCATTTTAATATTAATGTATTTAAATATAATTCAGTCAGGTCATAACAATACAATTGAGAACTCGTATTAAATATTTTATAATCGTCAAGGATACGGATTTAGTACACTGTAATATGTTTGCGCGATGTTTCATTATTCATTAAGAGCGGCCCACTGACATTTTATCCAACCTTTAATGGCGTTTGTAAAAGCTATGGTTTAGGCAGTAACATAATCAAAACCAAACCTTCAGTTTCGACAAAAAAAAAATGTTTTGATCGGACACTAATAATAGGAGAATACAATAAATAAATTTACATGAATCACTACATAGTATAAAACAAAGTCGCTACCTGCTGTCTGTCCCTATGTATGCTTAGATCTTTAAAACTACGCAACGTAATAGGGGTTAAAGTATGAAATTGCCGTTTTATTGCAATAGGTTCTTTGAATTGACATAGAATCTTCATGGTTTGAGGTTTTCGAATGAAACTTTTTTTAAATGGTTTCTATGATGTTCTTTTTTTAAAAAATGTAAAACATTTGAATATCGACTTTCAATTGTTTTTGTTATTCAATTTAGACAAGAAAGATGGATACTGCGAAAATTCGAGTTATTTTTGAATACGAGTTCCGACGCGGAACTAACGCGGCAGAAACAGCCCGCAATATCAATGCTGCGTTTGGAGAGGGGTCTACTAATGAACGCACCGTGCGATTTTGGTTTAAACGCTTTCGTGATGGAAATTTCGACTTAAAGAACGAGCCACGAGGAAGACCGCCCACACAGGTAAATAACGATGAATTAAGAGAGATAGTGGAAGCCGATCCTAGTCAAAGTACCCAGGAATTAGCGGCATGGTTTAACGTTACCTTACCCACAATATTGACTCACTTGCGTCAAATCAATAAAATAAAAAAATACGAAAAATGGGTGCCTCATGATTTGACTGATCTGCAGAAAGAAACGCGTGTTGAAACTTGTGTTGCCTTGTTGAACCGGTACAGAAATGAAGGAATATTGGATCGAATTGTAACATGTGATGAAAAGTGGATTCTTTATGATAACCGGAAAAGAAAAATGCAATGGCTGACCCCAGGTCAAATGCCACAACAGTGTCCTAAAGCAAAACTTACCAATAAAAAGGTAATGGTAACTGTTTGGTGGTCTCAGCATGGTGTTATTCACTATAGTTTTCTCCGATCTGGTCAAGCAATAACGGCAGATGTCTATTGTGCCGAACTCCGAACCATGTTGACAAAACTAGCAGTAAAACAGCCCCGACTCATGAATCGATCTTCACCATTATTGCTCCACGACAACGCGAGACCTCACACAGCACGAGAAACCATTTTGACCCTTCAGGAACTGCAGTTAGAAACCATTCGTCATCCTCCGTATTCACCAGACCTTGCTCCAACGGACTACCATTTTTTTCGTGATTTGGACAATTATCTACGTGACAAGAAGTTTTCTTCCCAGGAGGCAGTACAAAATGCTTTCACACAGTTTGTGCAGTCTAGATCGTCGGAATTCTATCGCAAAGGCATTAATGACCTTCCCATTAGATGGCAGCAATGTATAGATAATAATGGCAACTATTTTGATTAAATAAATTTGTTAAAAATTTAAAAAATAAACAATATAGATTTTCAGTACAAATCGGCAATTTCATACTTTAACCCCTAATATTTTGATGCAGTTTTTTTAATAGATAGAGTGATTCAAGAGAAAGGTTTATATGTATTGTACGTGCATAATATAGTAGAGCATTGCATCCGTACGAAGCTGGAGCGGATCACTAGTTAGCTATAAATGAAGCTTAAGAAGTAACCTATGCTAGTACTGGCGGTTTAATAACATATGTTATATATTGTCTTTGAATCACATTTTCCTATCTATACTGCATTTTTACCCTGTAACGTTTATTAAACGAAAGTATCGTTTGGTGAGCGAAACTCGATCTAAAGTAACCAAAATTAAAATCTATTTACAGAAGAAGCCCAGAAAACATTAGAAGAGTCGTTAGCGGGCGAGACTGACGAAAGGGGATCATTAGCTTTGGACTTGTACCGGTCGCGGCAAAATTCAGTTGCCAGCGTGGGTGCGCTGGGGAGCGCCGGTGGCGGTACGCTGCGGCGAGGAAAGGGTGCCCCGGCCTTAGGAAAGTCTCCGCCGCGCCCCTCTCCCGCCAATGTCGCCTATCACAGCGATGAAGAAAGCCTCCGCGGCTACGACGAAAACCCCGATGATTCTTCCGTCACCGAAAAACCATCCGAAATGAGCTCCACAGACTCACAGGTAATAACAATCAAAATAAGCGTTGTCTAAACCGATAACGACACTACCCGTGCTCCAATACACTAAATTGGGACCTTATTTTTTCCCCCCGACCACTTCTGAACGGATAACGCGACGGTAAATATTATCAATGAATCAAATATGGCTATCGCTAAATTATAATTTCGTCACGCTTGGTCAGACCGATGAGCACTCGTTTCTGTAGGCACTGGTACTATTTTCTTTTTGTACATATATTCTGAATAATAACTGACTAGCAATAGTTGATCGTAGTGGGATATTAACTCTTTTTAGTTTGTGCTATTTTTGTCACAACAATAATGTACTGTTGCGCAATCCCGCAAAAATAGCATATAATAGAGTAAATGAATATCTGATAAGACCTTAGTCACCTATTAGAATAATTAAAATAAATTATAACTATAACTAATAGACTTAATCAATCCTTGTTCTAACAATGTGCTCGTACACAAATAATGAGATTCGCGTCAGTTATTCTTCAAGTCTGTACATTTTTAGTGTTTTTAATTTTTGAAATGGCTGAATGTAAATAATGTTATTATAAAACTTATTCCTTTTTTCCGTCTATTTTGTTATCTTATTAAGTAGTGAATTTCTAGTCAGCTAAAAAACTCGATAAAAAGAAATAGATGTAAACTATGATTAAGATTTAAAGTATGATTCTCTTATTAATGTAACGCACGGACCGACCATCACGATACGTACAACAATTCTGAAGACGAATGGTGTTCGATGCGTACGTGTAACTTTAAGCTCTGCCTTACCAGTGTTTAAACTAACAAGTGACTGACTGACATTATGTATTTGCGTAGAATTCTGAGAGCGAGAACGAGAGCATCCGGTCAGAACCGCACTCCTTCGTGAATCATTACGCGAACGTGAATGATACACTGCGGCAGTCGTGGAAGCGGCAGCGGCCGGCGCGGCGCAACTACTCCAGCTACACGGACTCCGAGCCGGAGGGCAGCGCTGTGATGAGCCTCAATGGCGGCCAGATAGTTATGAACAACATGGCGCGCTCGCGGGCTCCGCTGCCCGGGTTCTCATCGTTCGTATGACAACAGCTACCCGACACGGCACCAGCACAAGCCGTGCACATGTAACTTTCACTGCCCATTCCCAATGTATTTTAAGAGCTGTACATATTAAATAGACAATTAACTAATAGTAACTAGTTCCTAGAAATAAATAGGCAGCTGATAAAAAAACCGTCGTGTGTACTTATGTATGCACGTAAGAAGTTATACTTCTTTAGCGTAACTAAACAAAGATAACTAAAAATTTCCTCCCATGTGCCAGTATTATTTGTTTGTGAAAAGAAAGATAAATTGATAAATTATATAGTGATTAGTAAAAAGCATCAAAAGTTTAATAGATTTTCTATATATCTGTATACAGAATCAGGTAATATATCAAAAACCAATAAAATAAACTGAATAAAATAGAGGAAAAACCAATAAAATAGACTTTCAAAAATAATAATGTAAAACCAAAAATAATTTATATTATATTATGAACAAATAAAAAGAATACATACCGAGAGTAAACCTTAAATCAAAAAAAAATATAAAATAAAAACCACTTTTAAATAAAATTGTTATAATGTTATTTTATAATATAAAATTGTTATTATAATACATATTATATAAATTATTGATAACCACTATATACACACACACATTTGAGTAACTACCTTCAATATAGTTATCAGTTCTCACGAAAACTTGAGCCAATTAGCGGCCAACTTCATCCTATTACTTGTGTTACAGTGATGCGCGCGCATCTTAAAATTTTCACCATTTTTTCATAACGCGCCTAAAGAAGTATAACTTCAAAAATCTCAGTATCCATTCGTGATCAGTGATCACGATCATGTGTCTGGAAAATGTAATTTTATCTACGACCAATGTTGACTACGCTTTAAGAAATTATTGCAGCTAAAGTTAAAAGATCTCGTTATCTTCGTGATGGTCGTGTATATTAGGCCATATTATTTGTTAATATCATTTTATTATATATCTTTAAGTATGTCTTACATAGTTTTAGTTTATAATTAGCGATAATAATTTGTGTCTAGCCAGTTTCTAATTTGGCACAAGAAATCCACTTTAGAATGTATACATATACATAAAGCAGAACTATTTGTAAGTAATATGAAGTTAATTTCGTAACTTTATTGCAATTTTGATATTGTGGCAAACAATTTGTATTTTCTTAATGTGCCTCATCCAGGCGCATAGTGTCTACTTGGCAAAATTACGCGATTAAAACTAGAAAATTCGCAAGAAAGAATGCTATAATCTATTAGAAAAATATTATGTATTTGACATTACCTTTTTTACATTAATACTCGAAAGTATTATATTCGTAAGTGTTAATGTTAATAGCTAGATCAAATAATAGTCATATTCACTTTATCAAACGTTTGTAGGCAAGTAATTAAACAATTTATTATTTCTATGCATTATCCGACGCTTCGCCTCCTTTTCATAAAACGTTTTATCATAAACACGAATACTATGAGTTCTTATAGTATAAAAGCCCAACAGATTTTGGTATAAATTAAAATAATAAATATCTTGAGACCTATTGACATACCCTTGAAGTCTGGGGTAGTGGATCAGAATGTAAAAAAAAAAGATCGATAGAAATATTTGAACGCTTCAGATCAAGGACGGTTTAGATTAATTACATTTCAATAATCTGACGATTTGAGTGTGACGTACATACCCTTCCAATCGAAGGGTTATCAAGTTGCAAAAAAGCGTCAACTTAAAAATATAAAATAGAAATAAATATATAATAAATAATCAAATCAAAAATTAATACTTTATCATATTATTATTTTTACTATTCAATATTATATATTTTAAATTATATTTTTTATTAATAGATGTTTTTTTTATTTACGTGCTGTTTTTAGTGCATTTTATTTGAAATATTCAGTGATCTAAAATAAAAACATGATTATTTTGAAAATCGTTAGTTTATAAAATACATCTCTAGATAATCGTCAGATTATATGTTAGCAAGTGCGGGCCATCATGCTTAACTTTCTGCACGATAAGTGGACGCGATCGAGTTTTTCAAAATAGCGAGATTTTGCAATTTTCAAAAAGTTGTCGCGACCTTCTGTGACATCTGAATCATCATTCTTCTTTTCGTCATCCCCTTCAAATATATGATACTCTCGCATATTTTTATTAATCCATCTTCTACCTTTACTTTCCATGCAAACCCGCAGATTAACATATCTACGTTATCAGACATATACGAGGGGCATATAGGTACAATATCAATATCTGACGCATGCGAGCAATTCCATGTAATATTTTTTTTTGGAAAAACTGTAGAGTTTTCCCTTTTTTCTTTCAATCTTCTAATCTTAAGAACCAAAAGGTCCCCATAACATTCGATTAAATTCCCATTTAACATTGTGGCTCTCTTATTGAAAAGAAGTCGAATCGTCAGGATTCATTAAAAATATAAAAATAAACGCGATTCTGGTATGGGGAGTGTTTTTAGATTGTTTGATTTCTAGTATCTTACTTTTATTGTAAAGTAGTAAACTTTTGCCCGAGAACCTCTTACTCACCTAAACAAATTTAATGCAAAGCAATAATTGTCTTACGTGATTGACAATGTAGGTGCAGCTTCTTAGTTTAGCAAGTTTAGCAGGCGCTATTAAGTCTAATGCGACGTGTCTTATGGAAAATCAAGAATAATATTTATTTGCCAGATTATTGATTATGATTGTGCTTAGCTTCAATTGTGTACGTTCTTAAAACAAATGGTCATTGAAAGTCTATAAAATGTTTGCATAAATATTTTTAGCATTTTCTTGTATTTATTTATAAAAAAATCATGAAATAATCAGGGCTTGATTAAGCTTATAGGCTAATTAAAAATAAGGGCCAGTGGTCACACTCTAGGAAGCGCATCAACAGGTCTTTAGAGCTTTAACACGCACGAAATTTTATACAAACGTTCAAATCAAATACTTTAAAATAAGGTACTGATTCCTATGAAATTTAACACACTGAAGAAAGATTTAAATCTAGTAGTAGTAATAGTAATTGTCGAAATATGTAACATAAAAATAAATAATAATAATTTTCTGTTACTATGGAAATTTGTTAGTAAGGCCACAAATAATTTTCTTTTTTTGTAATTATAAAGAAACACCAATGTTTCACGTGGCATGAAAGATACGCATTTTCGACTTCTATTTCGTACGCTTCACGCTACGAGCTATGACAATCTAGTATGACTATTATAATAGCTTAAGAAATATTCACGAAAAGAAATTCGAACAATTTCGAATCAAGCGAGGGGGTTATAGGATAGCGTTACGTTTAGGTCGTCTTGAATCTTAGATCAAGCCCTGAGTATTTAGCTTTTGAGCTTATTTTTAACTTTTTTTATATGCAATCGACTGATAGTTTTAGAAATAAATCATGTTTATTGTAAATAAATTTATTCTAGGCAGTTACATGCATTTACTAGCAAGTTTAAATTTGGCACAACTATATAAAAAGCAACTGTGATCTATGATATTTTTCAATACCTTTAAATAACAATACTGTGTCTCCGTTAATATTAACTTGAAAATGTAATAAAATTTTAACTGACAGTTGATGAACAAAACCACTTTGTTATACGGAATTACATTAAATAAAAATAAACATATCAATCATCTATAGGTTAATACTAATCATACAGTCCTTCAGGGTGAAATTAGATTTTTGGAAGAGAGTTATTTACAATTTTTTTATAATTGTATTTAATCACTTGATTTTGTTTTTGGAATTATAACTGTCGTAAACTTTTAAAAGCAGGTGCCATTATTTTAAAGAATTGTGAATATTTTTGTACATACGGTACGGGCCATCAGAGTTTTAAAGACCACCGACTTTATTAAATAATTACCCCATTGATTTTTGTTTTCTAATAAAACCCTATATACTCTTAAATAGATATCGTTCGATATTTAATAATTTTGTACAAAAAATATATGATTGAATTATCAATTAAAAAAAGTGTTTTTATTTCTTACTGATTAACCCATTCGTTGCTGCGGACGCCCATTGGCGTTATTTTGATGTTAGATTCAGGTGCGGAAAACGCCCATCGGCGTTTTTTATTTATGCTTATATCTTGGCCAAAATAAGCCACAAAAAACTGTGCTTGCACTTTAAGCACATTTTTCATAAATAGAACGAGGTATTGTGCGCCGCTTCCGGAAATTATTTTTTTTGTAAAATTGCATATATCTTCCCAGGTGCGAAAGACGCCTAAGGCCGTTTTCCAGGGTTAAAAAACCTTTCGATGCTAAATAAATACTAATATATTTTAAATAAATACGGTAAAGTTACATACTATTCTGAAACGTATTAATAAACGTAGTAATTAAGAACAAAAATACGTACATACAATCCTCACGCTTTTCTGCAAAGGGGTAAGCAGAGATGAAAAAATGTGATCCTCGATCCACATTTCACTATTACACAAATAGAGGAAAATACGGTAATGTGCAAATATGTGCCTCTAGTCTTTTCAAAATAAAGTGTTATTACATTTACAGTATCAAGGAACAAAAAAAATTGGAATTTTTTGTTTGATGCTCACCTATTAAGGTACAATTATTTTTAAAGAAACTTTACAATCATCGCATGATGCCTGATATGTTACATCTTTTTAATCACCTTAGGCATAACATTTTGTTTTATCTTATTTTGAGGTGACAATAGTGATTGAGACATTGCAGTAGCGTTCCAATATTGACTATCACCTAATAAATTGGGTGACCACGGACGTTTTCTATCTAGAAAAATAAATAACAAGAAGTAAAATTATACTAAAAGTACAATTAGTTAAATAGGTACTCGGTTACTATCTAATAAGTAAAAAAATAATATTTTCATCCCCACAGCCCGGAAAGTGAAGTTTTGCTATTCGATATCTGATTGCAAAAGCTATTTTTATAATCTAGAGGTTAAAGTTAAGGTGAATGGGCAAATTGGCCCAAAGATACAAAATGTCTGCCCCCAGGGTTGTCACATAGTATATTTAAAAGTTTTATATACGGGCCATTTCTTTATATGGAAACGTATAAATCCAACCTACAGAAAAGAAAATAATGAATAACAAAAATATGTAATCCGAAAGCGCGTCAGACTCTGGACCTCCTTGATATTTTTATATACTTTTGTTTTTGATTTGTTTTGCGCGCGCCATTTTGTTTTAACGTATGAAACTGCTTTCAGCAAGTAAAAAAACACCTACCTAAGTCTTATTTGAAAAACATAATATAAACATTTCCCTGTAATACCTATTAAAATAAAGAACAAACGCTTTTCGCAATAATAACTGACTGAAGTCATAGTTTGTCATTAATTAAATATATAAATAAAATGTGGAAAAAAGTAGTTCGTGTGAATTAATTCACTAATTTTTTTAATAAAAGTCCATTCACTGATCATTACGAAGTATCCAATTTTTTTTTTAATATATTGTATGGTGAATGCATATCACTTAAAAATATGAAATAAAAATATCAATATAAAAGGGCAATGGTAAAAGTATAATTATAAAAAAGGTCAAAAGGTATAAAAAGGTTTGCCACCTCTGATATAAAGTTATACTGATAATTTAGCACTTCCTATAATTTGAAACTAAAATAAATAAGACAATTAATTAAAATTATCTATAATTGTTTAAATAAAACAATTCACTTAGCATTATTCGCCATATTTTCACAAATTTAATATTTAAAGCACAAACATTTCCCAAAAAATTCTAACAGCTGTTTATTTAATTTTGACCTTAGACTCGGTCGTGAACATGCCACTTGTTTGGCGTATTTGTAATTTTCTTAAGATAAAAGCGTAAAAAAGGTCCATTTTTTTACACAGTGCTGAAAACGCCGATCGGCGTTTCAAAATATCCTTGTGAGTGCGAAGGACGCCCATCGGCGTTCCGGACGAGAACCGTTCCGCACCTGGCTAATAAGTGTAAATTATATCGCCGCATGGAATGGGTTAACAACTAATAAGAACCATATTAAAAGAATCGATATTTATGGAAATTATGAAGCTCTGATGTTTTAAATTTGAGGAGCTTGATAGGGCAGTTGTTGGTGGGGAGGATAAGCAACATTTTATTTTATTTTTATTTTATTTTATTTTATTTATTTAGTACACAAACAGGTTACAGTTTATTATTCCATTGAAATGATAATAAATTAAATTAGATAAGTACTAGACTCTAACCCTTAACAGTGTACATAGCAGGCATGAACGGATGAGTTACCAAGTTGAACCACATAAACTTAAATATGTACATTTAAAATTACGGAATAAAATTAAAATTACAATAAGATTTAAAACAAAATATGCGCTATTTGTTTAAGATTAAATTCACTGTTACAATTTATATTGATTTTAAAATCAAATAAATAATAAGAATTGAAAATATATAATAAAAATTGAAAATGATAGAAAAAAAAAACAAAATAATAAGATTATTAAATTACTGGGAATACTGAAGTACCGTTAAAATATAATATTAAACATATACTAAAATATTAAACATAATATATTAAACTAAAAAAGGCACAACATGCACAACACACAGGCAAAACATTTGCAACTCGCTTGTCATAAAATATTATTAACGAAGCAATGAGTTTTCTTGTATTTAGTGGGACTTTGTGGATTAATTTTTATTGCTTGTATGTACTCTGTCCCTGGAATTTTGTGCGACTTCAATAATGCCCAAAAATTTTGTTTCCTTGTTTTTTGATATATTTTTAATAAATTAAGTCTATTCATTATTATTGAATAGGGATACAATATTAGGTTTCATTCGGTATAGATAAACTTTTAAAGGAATATTAAGTGAACATTTTGATAGTTTATTTCTCAACGCTTATGAAAATGTACTTTTGACGAAATAATAACTGATATCGTCGTCAGCAACTTCTAACGAAGAAACTAATTTATTATATTGTACGCTGCTACTTTGAAAGTGTTCTTAAAAAAACATGACAACACTCGAAGGGCACTTTGAACACAGTAGAGATTCACCGATGGTAGCAAGACCACCACCTCGTAGAAAGTAGTTATTTTGCACATAAATATTGTCCAATTAAGTATGTTTACTTTCAGAAAAGATGACCGATTGAGATTTACGAAAAAAGTTCTCGGAATGGGTGGGAAGAGGGTTGAAATTAAACAGCAAATTATTTTTCTCTTCCAATTTATTCCCCCTTAACGCTAATACATTTCTGACAAACCCACCGTGCGCTGACCTTTGTCATCCCAAAATGATGTTTGGGATACTCCAGCCATTGCTGCTAGCTGCTTCTTCTTCAGACGGGAATCTTCCAATACAATTTTTTCTACTTTCTCGATGATTTCGGATGTGGTGGCCTCCATTGGCTGTCCAGGAACGTTGGTCGTCTTCAATTGAGTCTTTTTTTTTGCTTGAAAAGGTCATGCCACTTATAAACCATGATTTTACCAGGGACAGTCCCCGTAAACGGCTAACATCTCTTGAAAATTGTCTGAGCGGATTTTCCTTGTTTGGTGATGAATTTAATAACGGCGCGATATTAAATTTTCTCCATACTTGTTGATTTCTATCCGATTTCTTGTTTGCACGTTGATAACTCGAAGGTTAATGACCCGATTAGGTTCGAATTTGGTATATATACTAATACCTGAACCTACCTCCACCATCCCATTCCGCGAACTTTTTTGACCTCCCCTCGTAAGTGATTTTATAAGCTTTTCTTTCAATTTTTTTTTTACAATTTGTATTGTAGGGTACTGTAGTAAAACTCTTCGATTTTCTTATTGTTTTTATTTCTTGATTAGAACTGGATTGACTGGACGCCATCTTTTTTTTAACCGACTTCAAAAGAAGGAGTGTTCTCAATTCGACCGTATATTTTTTTTTTTTATGTTTGTTCGCCGATAACTTCGCTATTTTTGAACCGATTTTGATGATTTTTTTTTTAGTTAGAAAGAAGATACTCCCGGAATGGTACCATGATGAGGATATCAGGGTCTGACGATGGGATCCTGAAGAAATCGAGGGGAACCGTCAAATTTTATAGGCACATGTACAGCGTTTTACATATTTTCTAAAGTTATATTGGCATTTGCTTCTGGCAATCATAATGTTATGCTGCTGAGCTGATGATGGAAGGTATAAGTCCTCAATTACTAGGAGTTAGGAAATAGTTCTTTCAACATTAATATATCGATTTATACTCCTCTTCGTAGCTTTTATGAAGAGAAGTACAGGTTCACTTAACATTTCTTTTGTTATGGGAAAGTACCATGAGCCCAGGATCTGATCATGGCATCCCAGGAAATCGAGGGGAACTGTCGAAACTCACAACTGTGACTTGTCGATGTTTGCGCTTGATTAATTTATATTGATGTGCATATTACACTTTGGTGGGTTGTGACTGTAACTAAAAGTCTGATGATGAGGAAGAAGGACAGTCAAGGAAACCTCTCGACGTATTACAGTTACTACCTCGTAGTTAGACATTATACATTTCTATCTAAGAGAACTTTGCACCCTCTGTTATGAATACGTCTTAAAGCATGTTTCATGATGTAGAATTGTAGACCATCGCCATTCGAGGGATTTCAAGAACAATGTACAGTTACATATGGTTGAGCCTACTTAATACTGTGCAATATGCCTGTTATTTTCTGTCTCAAGTAACCGTCGTTTCCTCATCCGAGAGGCATCCTTGCCAGGTCTACCCATCTCTAAAACTCGTAAAATAAACTAATTTTTAACAAAAAAAAACCGACTTCAAAATTGAAAAATCAAAAACTAAAAAATGGTTAACTTAGCACAAAGTAATTCGAATTATGATTTACATGGAAAATAAACAATCAAGTACTAAAAAGTAAGAAATAAGTTTTTTAATTAAATATGAGTACTGTGATTAACAGCTTAAGAATTTCTTTATTTCCACACGCGTCAGTTCAATCTACCTAAATCTTAAACTATAAACAATATTTACATGATATTTTTGTACAAAGAACATTCAAACCAAAATTATTTATTTCAATATTTACAATAATCTGAAACAATAGGGTACTAACAAAATTTAGCAATATACAATTATTTTAACAGTATTACTATAATAAATTATTTTTGAAGTCGGTGCCAGCCAAACAAATAAATGTAATTAAGAAATCAAAAACTTGGGTGAATTTACTTTTGTTTGACTAATAATTTTGGTTTGAATTTTCATTGTACAAAAATATCATGTAAATATTGTTTATAGTTTAAGATTTAGGTAGATTGAACTGACGCGTGTGGAAATAAAGAAATTCTTAAGCTGTTAATCACAGTACTCATATTTAATTAAAAAACTTATTTCTTACTTTTTAGTACTTGATTGTTTATTTTCCATGTAAATCATAATTCGAATTACTTTGTGCTAAGTTAACCATTTTTTAGTTTTTGATTTTTCAATTTTGAAGTCGGTTTTTTTTTTGTTAATAATTAGTTTATTTTGGTATGTGATTGTTGTTAGTCACAGATGAGCTCAAGAACAATACCGGGTATTGGGACGGCGAGATCCTTAAATGGACCTAATTTTCTAAGCCTAAGCTCCTGAAAAGTGACAATACTTTGAGCACTAACGGGCAGAGTATCTAACTACTTAGCCTTTGTGTTGCCTTACTTTACGAACGCTGACTCTACTTCTAAGCGTTATTATTCTAAGGCACAAAACATTCACAAACTTGTTAATACTATAATAGAACAGCTGTTACTCTATGGATATTGTTAGTATATAGTGATGTGCCTTGGTGTCAAGATCCACAGATACGGATAGGGATCTTAACTTTCTTGCACAATCAGTGTCGGTGCGCGCGATCATCGATCGAAACTAAAGTACCTATTGGCAAATTAACAGTATGTATTTATTATGCAGTATTAGTTTACTTGATTAAAAAAACAATTAATTCGAATTTAAAATATTACGAAAATCTAAGTTTTGCTTTCTTGATCTCATTAAAAAGCTATTTGGCTTAGCACCTTGGAGTTATACACTATTGGTATGATAACTAACTACGGCAAACTATGCAACATAAAGAAGCCAAATACTTGATTATAAGAAATAAAAAAATATCATTACTGAATTTAATAGTTTTTTATTGCTACTTAATCACCTATTTACGGCGAAGACTAAGGCGCACTAGCGACGCCAATTGCTTTAAATTGTTAGCTACTAAACCGGACCTATTTAAAATAATTGTGGACCGTCAAAATCTCGGCAATTGGCGTCGCTAGTGCGACTTACCCTTCGCCTTTAAGAATGTTATCTATAAAATTACGTAGTACCTTTTTATTAACGCTACCTTAGTATCGTAAGTAAAGGTTTAAAACTATTACTTAATGAAAAAGATTATTAATATACAAATTTTGGTTTATTTATAAATGTTTTGATTCCAAATCAAAAACCTTTTGGCATCTTTCAAACCAAGAATTTGGTACAGTTTTTGGTATATTTCTCATCTGTTTAACTACATTGAAAACAGCAACATCAACAATGGAAAATTTATTATTGTAAATCCAATCTTTGCATTGCAGAAATATCTTATCAATAATTGCATCTTTGCCTTTTTTTGTATTCTTTTCCAATAAATAACAAAGATCGAGAAATCCATCTACACGGTAGTCATCATCATCATAGGGTACTATATTTGGATAGACTAAAGATAGATATCTTAATATATTTACACTACCCAAGATTGGAACGGCCAATGAGGACAATTTCAGTTCTGAATCGTTAGAATCTGAAACGAAAAAGTGTATCATTAGACTCGATAAAAATATACAAAATAAGAATAGTGGTGCGGCATTTGTACTTCTTTGAATATAGTATTGAATAAAATTTTGAAACTGAATAACTAAAGCATACTCATGTTTCTTTCTTAAACTTAAAATATTTACATAAGTGATTAGAATACGGAAAATGACGAATGCGAATAAAGGCGATTCATTTGCGCGTATTTTGAAACATTACACAGAAACATTGAAATTATATAATGTGTGTATATCACAATGTTTTTGTTATTATGTTACGAGGCCGACGCAAAATGATCCCCATGCGGGGATCCGTTCGATCCGGGAGTCCGTTCTTCCCGCACGGAAAGTTTGTATCGTTTCTTTACAACAACGCTAACGCCACTTGCTCACGTACGTCTACATAAAATGTTTTGTTATACCAGAAATATTTACCTATAGCAGAAGACAGCTTATGTATGAAAACTTAGTGGTTAATATTAATTGACTGAGGACAATTATCTTGCATGTTAGTGTGATTAGAATTTGTATTATTTGGAGGCGGTAATTAATGAATGTAATTGAATTTTAGTTGAACGTTGATCTTTAATAACATTGATAATTTAAGGATTATCAAATAACGGTAAATATCAAAAATTTCTTTAAAAAGTTTGATTTTTCTATTTACAACCATGAGATAACTAAACCTAATCTTAACCTTTTTTAAAAAAAAAAAGAACTTTCAGCCTACATGTTCTAAAATAAAAAAGCACAGCTCTAGATAAAACATATAATAAATTTCGAGGATTAAATATTTCCAATAAACATTAGTGTAGGTAACTTGTTGTTTTAGAATCAACAGAAAAACCTTTTTCTTCTGAATGGAAAAACGCTATATAAACGGTGACGTTTTAGATCATCTCAAAAAAGTTTTAACGATTTTTGAAAAGGATGAAGCTTTCAGATTTATTTCAAATTCAAATTATTTATTGCATAATTTGAAAGTTAAGCTTACGACTCTTTAATCATTTTACCTTATGACAATTTTAAATGCTTAATTCGAGTTTGAAAGGCTTTTATAAAGGCTTAAAGATTTTTAAGAATTTTTAAGCATTTTATTTGTTGCTAACTCTCTGAAGGCTTTTTCTGTAGGTCAGTATCAACAAAACTCAAGAATAAAATTTAGATTTTAAGCGTAGCTTAGTCTTTGGGATCACCAACACAGGAATCAATTTCCTTTTTATATTCTTACACATTGACATTTTATTTGATAAACAGGATTTACAAACAATTTATTAAAAGTCTACATGGTCATTTTATTTTTAAGTTTGTTAATAAAAACAATAAAGTGCCACATACATATATTTATGTGGTTTGTGTGAATAGAAAACTCTAATACAGATTACAGATGGTTTCTTTACAGGGTATCTTTTGCAGTGAGCAGCATCATATTACAATATAATTAACTATATTTTGACTCAATATGACACTTGAAATATACACAAATTTGACCTCAGTTTGTTAGAACATATAGAGACAATTATCCCAAACAATGCTAATTAAGACATTTTGTTATAAACATGTTAACTTACCGCTTTTGAAAATCAATCTTAAATTTGTATTATTCACATTGGTATTCTTCAAGTTCCTTTTAAATGCTTGAACCTTTCGTACTATGTCATTGGTAACTGAAGAATGTATATGCCAGGTCATATTGGCATTTATGGAGGAGTCTTTCAAGAAAACAAACAAGTACAAAGGAAGATTGTCTGGATTAACATTTAACACAATTTCTTCTGTTATTGGTATCTAAAACAAAAACAATAATGATGATGAAAGTGATGAGTCTACTAAACCAATTGCAATATGAGATTACCACATTTGTTTGTGTCCATCATGCTGGCTGCGCCAAGCTCTTGGATTTGATATGGATTATTTATTGGAAATTTTAGATATACTTATAACAAAAATGGTGACACTTTGCCAACATAGGTACAGTGTCAACTCTATATCCTATTTACTCAAAAAAACATTAACCCTATTCCTGGCACAGTGATGAAATGTTTCCAAAAATTTTGAAACATATGTTCAATACTTTTATGGTATTATATGCTCAGAAGTATTATTAGATTTAGCCAAATAAAACTGATACTGGTCGCAACAAAACAATAGTATAAATCAAGATGGTGAACAAGTTGAGGGTGTCTTTGCATAGCATTATAAAAATAATATTGTTTTCTAATATTTTGGACTTGTTAAGAATGCCTTAGTTTTTATATATAATACTGGTCCAGCTGGTATTATATATAAAAAGCTTTCATAGTAGTACTAATAAGGACTGCGTGATTTCTATATAGTGACTTTTGGGATAGTACAGTTATAATTTTTTTTTTTGTGTATTAAATGCTTTAATGATAACACTTGAAGGAAGAAAGATATTAATGATAACCATGATATTTATCTATCACAAAAATAATAATGGAAAAAAGTTGTTTAATGAAACCAATATACATACAGTTGGTACTCTACTTTTGCTGCAGTCATTGTTTTGATCTATGGTACAAATCGTACTTATAGTTTTGATCTTGTCGTAAAGGATATCTAACTTTTTTAAAAGTTGATCCTGTCTCTGTTCCAGATCTGACATTTTTAAACTCGGTATCTGAAAAATCACAATAACAGATCATAACCTAGAAAGAATACATTTGGTCATATGAATCGCTAATTAATCTATTAAAATATATAAAAAAAATCAAATACACAACAGTAATATTGCAGTACGTGTGATTGTAACTTACAATGAATTTTAATTATATAAATAAAGAAGTATAAGTTATATACTATATGTATATTACTTTAGAAATGGTAAATGGTTAATATAACATGCAAGACTTTGAGAAAGTAAACCTTAATAAGCTTGATAACCTGGTCACAAATATTGATATCGTTTTCGATCGATTGCAATTCGCACGGATTTTTCAAATGGTACATGCATTTCGGTAAAGGTATTTCGCAGTCATATGAAATTATATTCTTCACAAGGTACATCTTTATAATAGGCAATTTTCTTTTTTACTCCACGTACCGCGTCTTTGTGTAGCTACCTCAAGCTACCTATTTTAATTCTCTCTCATATAGCGATGTGCCGAGTACGGCTTGACTCGAGTCAGACTCGATTCCTGCTTTGGACTCGTCCATTCGAATACCAATTTATTTTGATTCGAGTACGCCGGACTCGATTCCGGTACTCGAGTCAGGAAGAATCGATCTTGTACTCGCTGTCTCGAAACTATTATGCGAGCCCAACTGACTCGAGTCTAGTGTTCGAGTTAGCTCGACTCGCTGGTACTCGATTTCTGTTTACTTAAGCTCATTGCTTAAGTGACACTTAAAATAAAATAACATACTAACTACCTAATATAACAAATACCTGAAGTTCTTAAATACCTAGCTTCTAAAATGATCTCTTTTTGTTAATAAAGCAAACAGAACTTGATCTCATAAACAGAAATTTTCTGGTTCCTAGATATCTCCTTAGTTTTCTATGTTTCTTTGTTATGTTTAATGGTTAAAAATATTTCTCATTAAAATGTTCGTAGTGTTATTATGCTAAACCTAGATACTGTTTGAAGTTTACTAGTTTCCAATTTTTTCTTTTGTACTTAAATCGGTAACAGACTCGAGTTCTGGACTCGAATTTCCAGACTAAGGTTCTAGACTCGAGTCCAGGACTCGAGTCAACATTCGAATACCAAACATAGAACTCGAGTATTGGACTCGAATCGTGGAATCGAGTCATGATTCGAATACCGTACAAACTGACTCGAGTCGACTCGATCCTAAAAAACAACGACTCGGCACATCACTACTCTCATATGCAAACCAAAGAGTATAATATAATGCACAATTGTACCAAAGACTCAAAAAGTATGTAATCAAATCTATTACATACTCTTTGATTGATCACTTTGTTACACACTACACTACATCCCACTAGTGTTGTGTTGTCAACTAGGATTAAAAAAATAGGTCTGTTTAGAAAATGACATAGAACTGGTAAAGGACATCAGGTACATCGGACCCAAAAAAGTAAAGTAGTAAAAAAGATATCATAAGAATCATAAAACAGTAGCAACTTTATTTTTTAATTCATTCATTTGGCTTGAATTAATTATTGAATAAATAAAATATATTCATGAAACTCTTTGTCATACCTTGTGGGGCAACTAAAGAAAAGCATGCCCTGAATGATATGTCACATTGACAGAAAGAACAAAAGAATGCTTTATAATAAGGAATATTCTCAGGGAATATTTAATTCAAATGACTAGCTAAACCCGCTCGTAGAGTACTTTTATACTACTCGCTGCTATTGAAGTCCATATATTTGGATTATATTAGATAATTTATATTATTTTTCATTTGTTGGAAGATCTACACCTTTGTTACATACATTAACCATAGTCAAAATAGTGATATCAGTGTTTATGCAGCTAGGAAGAATAAAATGTGACATGTATTAATTACGATGCAATCAGAATATCATTACAATAATTACTACCCTTTTTTATGAGATCGCTGCATGTCTAGGATAATTGCTTAGTTTGTCTTATGTGTACCTGTCTGCGATAAAATTATGATATAGGAAAATTGCGTGTATTTGACAAATCTCCATACTTACCTAACCTAAACACAATTATTTTAAAATGTTAACCAAATCCTTGTGTAATGAATAATTTTACAACAATTGGCCAGCTGTGGGATAGTGATGGATAAATATGGGATAAAAAATAAAAATAAATAAATATTAATTTTATTTTATTATTAATTTTCTACCAATCCATAATCAATATCCTCTCTAATTAAAATACCTTCTAGAAATGTTGCCGGTGCTTCAATGTCATTTTGATATCTAGCACATCCCAAACACCAAACGTTAGTCATCACGTGTACACAGCAGACCACTGTTCTCATCTCTACTAAACAGTTACAATAGTAGCCAGATATTTTTCTTTGCCAATCATTTTCAGACATATTAATCAAAATACATTTGTAAAATATACTTTGTCGCTCTGATGCCTTGACTTTATTCGTCCCGTAATAAGCTTCTGTTTTTGACTATCGTTTGGGAAAAGCGAATACGAGCTGATTGGGTGGCTTTCGTGCCATCACTATTCCTGTCAACCAACTGTCACTGTCAGTTAATTGTCAAACGCCATTATCTTCTGTCAAATATGACTGAAGTACATTTTTTATTTATTCTTTATTTGTGTCTTGCACGATTTCTGCATTTAGCTAGTGTCAAGTAAGTATAATCCCCGGCATTTAAGTTGAACATGATTTTGAAATCACGGAACAAGCGCAGTAGCAAGTTAAGGTACATTATTCACTACTGCGCATGTTCAACTTAAAACTTAAACTATATAATTGCCAGTTCTTGAGTAACTTCCTAGGTTTCAGTAAAGATGTGGGGTTTTACTGAAACTTCCTCGTGGCCTTTTTGAGAAAGCGCGAAAAGACACCTTCCACTGTTTTGTTTCATTTGCCAACACTCATGCATATTCAGAAGAGTGTTTCTGTTTCTGAAGAGTGGTTAATAACCCACCATTATTAGACACTAATATGAACCACAACATAAAATTTTACAAAAAACCAAAACCATTAAAGTGACGCTTCGAGTTCCCGCCAAAGAGTCCGTAAGTACATTGCTTTTAAGTTTTTTAGTTAGCTGACTAGACCGCAGACTGCGCCCGCGCCTGCTTCGGCACCCGCGGCCGCGTCGAGCCCGACGCCATCGACACAGCCCCCGGCTGACAGGCCGACACTATCGCCCGTCAAACCCACTAACTCTGCTTTCCCACGGCCGCTGCAACTCGTCCCCTTGGAGGACGTTTTCGAAATGGTGCGGTCCGCCGTCGAGCGCATTGGCTCCGGCGACGACCCGTACTTCACCATCACCGCCCTCCTGACGAAGCTGCTGGCGGCCACAGCAAGCACAGCTAGAACCCAAAACCTATTGGAGCAGACGAGGCGACATTAGCACCACTGCTCACTCGCTACCCCCCTCCCACCTACCGTTTCCCCTACTCCTTCCCCCACCTAAATAAATCCTATCCCCATCCACTCGCATGCGTAAGCCGTCGCCCGCTGGCTGGCGCTCGCTGGGCCTCCCCCCCTCCCGAGGGGGTCTCACCCGGTTTGCGGACTGCGCCGAGGGCAACGCTGCATCTTACCCTGCGAGTGAGCATTCCATCGTCGCAAGACGGCCGCTATTTCAGCGGCACCAAGAAACCGTGGGGGCGTATCCCCCCGAGAAGAGGTTCGGGGAGGAGCGTAAGCTTATAGCCCGCAGTTCCCACGCCACCACAGTGGCGAGGAAGAAACCCGGAGTATTGCAATGTCAAGCCAAACATAAGGAAGCAAACGCAACCTTAGTACGTAGCAATAAGGAAGACAAAAGGATGATACTTTTGACAGACACCTGTCAAAAGTATCATCCTACATTGGACAAAGTATAGGACGGTTTTTAATATTACATTATATTATAAATTCATTTATTGAGTTACATGACTCATTTTGTGAGTTAAAATTTTCCTTAATCATGTGAATAATATAAATTAATTTGTTCAATTAAAATTTTGCCTACATGCGAGTTACTTCCACCTCAGAACAATAACTAAAGCATAGAAACCTTGCTAAAATAGCTACCGAATTCAATATATTTGACTCACTTTGACCTTAGGCAGACTTTAATTAGTTAGAAAGAGACAGGTAATAGTAAGATGTTTCGAAAATTCGTAGGTGGTCACTAGTTTCTGTTTCTGCTAGTGATGTTCTTCTCATGACTCGCCTAGTTTCAACGTCGATATATTATGAATTAATATATTCTTAATAGTTACAATTTTTTTTTATTACGATACTATGAATTAAATATATTCTTAATACTAAAATGTTTTTATTACGAGAAATACAACGTAAATCATAAAGGGTACATTTTCTCATGAAACTTATCCTTAAAAGCTGCTGTGCCCTATGGTATGGCCAGGCTAGCCAGTCAAGAGACTAAAAGCGGACGTTGATATGCTATTAAAAAAGACGAGTAAAGGGGCTTTTGAGGGATGTAAGGGTTTTTGCTGCTTATGACGACTAATTTAAACGTCTGTCACGACAAATTACTCAAGAATAGCTTTGAAAAGTTGATATTAAATAAATAAAAAATATTTCAATATTATTCCCTTTTCAGTCCTATCTGAGGATTGAAAAATCTGGCGTACTAAGTCAAAAATGCACTATTAAATTTACGGGTGTTTCCCGTTGGCTAGATTGATGAAATTTTTCCATTCAAGAGATTCACAAATTGAATGAAAAGGTAATGGGAGACATATTGAAAAACAAAATCAAAACAATCAAAATGTTCTTTAATCAAATATGATTGAAACCTCTTTTGAATCATTCAATTTTTTTATCTACCACCCATTCGTACATCTTTTAGCTGATAAGAAAAATGGGCGCAAGAAACTTATCAGCTTTATCAGAAGTAACAATAATTATGTCGCTACAATACATAATAATATCTTTACATGAATTGTTATACAAAATAACATTACATTATAACGTGTTATATCTACAAATTAACACCAGGCATTGGCATTATTGAAATAATCTTATGAAAAGGCAAATCAGTAACACTTTGTGATTTTTTTTTGTAAGAAGTTATACATTTCCCCATAAATGAGCTTTTAGCTTTATAGATTTTAGACGATTGTATATTTTCAACTAAAACAACAGAAAAAATGTAACATTAAATCTTCTTATGATAACCATGCTATCATTCGCTTAAGTACCAAGCGTTGCATTTGTTTGGCACTTTAAATAAGAAGGAGGTTCTGCAATATATGGACACGTGAAAAAATTACAACAGTAGTATATATAACGAAGTTTAAAGGAAAACTATCAGAGTTGAGTACTAAGTACAAACAAAAAAGTTATAGACGACCAACTTATAAAATGTACTCGGAAAAGTAAAATTTCATTGAAAATTAAGTATACTGAATATAAATGTCAAAAAATAAAACCGACGTCAAAAACACCAAAACGTCATAAATAATATAAGAATACGTACAACATCACATTTTTATATTGAAGTCGGTGCTAAGCAATGATAATATAATGTGATATCGTACCATTTCTTGTGCTTCATCCATAATAAATAACGTAGGAATTGCATCTTTTCTAAGACGTCTCCATTTCGTAGCTCGACTACAAAGAAATGAATTTGCGGTAAAATGCTTGGAGCAAATGTGATTATGTTTTTTTGGGGTCCAATTTCGCCTGCCGATACATTTTACCCATTCATTTCGTTTAACATCATCTTGAGGAAATCTGTAAAATAAAAAATATCGATAAAATTTTACCTGCCCTATGCCTGATCAAGATAAACTTATAATAATTTTCGAATAACCGCTAAAACATAAGCTGCAATCAATGTTACGTATTGTTTTTCTACAAAATGATTCAGAGATATTTCATATGTATTAATATTCACTTAAAAGCTCATATCAAATAACAATATAATAAAACATACCGATGAAAGGTCAAAAGATCTTGATTATTTTCTTTTCGCCACGAATGTGACTTGCAGCCCCAAACCACACAAGACATTTTACTAGAGTGTACACAAACAATCACTATTTATAAATTACTAAAAATTTCTTTCAATCTAATCACATTAATATCAATAAAATATCACCAAATATAATTAGCCACGGGAAACATAAACAAAGAATACGCGAACAATTCAAATAGTTCAAACTCGGATGGTCTATCTTTGAGACTAGGTACTATAGAATTTAGCCGTGTTATATTTTTAACCAAATTATCAATTTTAACCAAATGAGAATTCATCTTGTGACCTCCTTGTGATATGCTAGAAAGACAAATATTACTCATCTCTTACACTTACACAGTTTTGTGCCGTATGATAGAAAGAGACAAATAACACACAATGAATTCTTATTTTATCCTTCCTTCTATGCTTTAGTTATTGTTCTGAGACTTCCACACAACTCCTGCTGTCGTTATGCAGCAATAAGACGCGTGCGGTCTGAATAAGATTGCCTACTGGCGATCATATACAAGATGATGTTGTTCCCCGTGCACCAGTAAATGGCACCGCATTCGCATAGTGGCGTTGAAATAGTCTACCCGCACTTCTATGAACATCCCAGATGCGCTACAATAGCGGGACAACGCCAGGGACAATACCCTGAACGCGTTGTAGAAATTAACTCGGAAGAGCGAGGTTAGCCGCATGAATACCTTTTGCCCCCAGACCCCCAGTATGCTCTAAACTCTGCTAAAAAGAGTAATTTTTACATGGTTCGTGCAACTTGTGGTTTAGTCATATTTTAGTTGTAGCTACTTAATACACAGATATAAGTTTCATAGTTCTTCAGATTAGTCTCCTGGTACGTGTGGTCATAAATTACATGAAATATTACAGTTAATATGAAATCACTTGTTCAAAATTCGCAATAATGCAACTCTAGCAAACCCTATAGGTTGAAAACTTAACTGTTTTTAAAATTTACTATTCTCCTACGCTCAAAATAAACTCCTTTAAACTGCAAACGAAGAATGACAAAAGGCTTTTTAATATGTTCTGTCATTACATTACCCTAAAGATAGCATATCTTCATAATTATAGCACACAGCAATCTTTTTTGAAAATGGCAATTTTTCTTAGATTTTTTTTTTGTACCAACAGACAGATATAATAATCGACATCCGTTTTTGACTTTTTATTAGCTTAATTATTATTTAATTATACAATTTATAAATATAGCTTATGCGTAAATTTAGATAATGAATATTTTGATAAAATTTATTTCGTTTTTAGTACCAGGGTGCCAAGGTTTGTTTTAATAAATATGGATTTTGTTTGACTAATATATACTGGAATTGAATATGGCGGCCGAACTGTAATATCGAGTGTTCCGACTGTGTTGATAATTCTCCTTATAGAAATAGCTTTGTTAACAACTATATTATTAAGTATGCCGTGATTTTTCCAATCAAAATCTTAATAATTATACCGCTTGTGCGTATAGGTCGTATTTACCAATATTCATTGATATATTAAAAATTCAATACCACAAATATGAAAACGACATGGCGGACTAAATCGACCAATGAGAAGCCAGCATCTAAGCGTTTTAGAATTGCATATACTCACATTTAGCGTCATTACGATTTTGGTGCCTTTCTTTTGATAAAAATTCTGTGCCTCAGTTGTTATCAGTGTATCGGATTGTTTTTCGTATAAAAACGCTCTGAAAGATATTCACTTATAGCTTCCCTTCGTATATACATACGGGATTGTCTTCAGTGTCGTAAAGCGCCGTGATCATGACTGCGTTGGACTTAGGATGAACTGAAATGCTATTCCATCGTTTTGTTTTTGTAAACAAGACTATGTTTTTGTGGTACACGTGCGAGTTGGTATATAATTGACAGTTGTATTAATGATGTCTGGAAGGGGGGCTAAGAAACGCGGGAGACCCCCAAAATCTGGAAGTTTTGAAAAAAATAGAAAATTTCAATATCATTTATTGAAAAAACCTAAATATTTACAATCGCTAAATCAGCAAAATGTGGGTTCGTCGTCTCTTGTGAGTACTCCATCGGCATCGAGAGCGTCGTCACCACAAGGAAGCGATATTAGTAGACGAAGTACAAGAAAACAAAGAGGTGGTAAAACTCATAAGAGTAAAAGAGGAGGTTTATCCAACGCTTATTCTCGCAGAGGTTATAATCCTCAAGCAGCAGACTACCATGAATCTGAATATCATTATGGATCGGATTTTGGTGACGAATTTAGTGACAGGTCAGAGCCCGAAGACGATCGTGGAAGCGAAAGTTCTGATGGAACTGTTGGAGACGGCGCCGCCAGTGACAGTGATTTCTCTGTGAGCAGTTATAGTACTACTGGTGGGACACCTAGGAAAGTTGGTGCCAATGCTGTTCGTGCTCCTAGTCCTGATCCGTTATGGCTCCAGGAAGAGAGACTGATACCACCTTTAGAGCTTCCCTTGTCTTCAGATGATTTAATTATCCCACAAACATTAGTACTACAAGTAGTCAGCATATATGAAGTTCTTCGGCATTTTCGTCATCTTGTAAGATTATCCCCATTTCGCATTGAAGATCTGTGTGCAGCTATAAGCTGTGAAGATCAGAGCAATTTACTCATAGAAGTTCATATTATGTTGTTAAAAGCCTTATTGAGGGAAGAGGATGCCCAACAAACCCATTTCGGTCCTTTGGACCATAAAGATAGTGTAAACATTACTTTGTTTTTATTAGATGTTATGACATGGCCTGAGGTCCTTAGAATTTATGTGGAAAGTGACAAGTCTTTTGACCAGAATGTTGTAAAGATTGTAAATTCATGCGAATATCCCTTTACATCTGTTGAAGACAGAGTGGTAGTGCTGCAATTTTTGTGCAATCAATTCCTAATAACGAATCCAGTCCGAGATGATCTACTGAGTGAAGGTAAGCAAAATTTAGATTATAATTTATTTTTTAAACCATAATAATCAGAGTTTTAAAATTATTGTTTGACGGGATCAGCATCATAATAGGTAGTGATAGAAAAGAGTTGTAGCTATTAATTTTGGACTCTAAAACTGCTGTAATAAAATAGTACTTTAACAGGTTCATAGTTCAAAAGAGCCTATGGTATTCTATAAGATTAGTTTTGAATCCTGTTTAAGGCTAATATTGCTAAAAACTATCTAATCTTTTTTTGAAGGAATCCAAAGGTAAGGGCATCATAGAGCATCATTTGCATAATGAAAAAGGGATAGTATTATATTACTTTTGGCTTTTCAATTGATTATTATTAATTTCCTTTAGGTCAAATTTAAATGTAATATTATTATTAATTATTGGAAGCTTTAAAAACTTAATAGGAATTTCAAACAGAAGCTAGCCACAAATATTTAAAACCTACAAATTGAGTTTAATTAAGAAATTTGAATTATATTAAAATACTGTTTTTCTAGGGACATTTTAGCCCCTATGTGCTCACAATTTTGAAAATGTTAAAGTTTAACGCTTATAAATAAAAATAAGAATAGAGCTAACCAATCAACCAAAATAGAACAACCATTTACACTGGGTGTCATAAAAGGCGAATAACAATACTGGAGTAATTATTATACACCTCCTTTACAAAAAGCCATTTTAAGAATCCTGATTTTCTATATGCAATGTCCTACTTGCTTGCCAAGCATGGAGATTATGGAAAAACCCTCAATTTTATTGGGAGGGATGTTTCCCTCCCTCTTCAGAAATCTTTCGGATTTGAAGAGGAGGAATGACAACATTAATTTTTATTTAGGAAAAACGTTTTTTAAAAATTCATTTCAGTATGTGTTACCCACTTAATCTTGCCCAAGGTAGAGGTTTTCAAAATGTTTTTCTTCAAATAAGGTCACAAGCATGATTGATATCCTTTCAAGGTTGCAAAGCACACCTTTTCTTGTTATTATCAAACTTATGAAATAGGCTTTAGTGTAAATATGTTTGGTAAATTGTGAGTATAACTGAGTAATTATATTGTCATTAACATCATTCCATTTCTCAGGTATGGTTTATACAAAAATGGTTATGTAGGGAACAATAGTTCACTTTTGGGTCTTTAAACACCTTGTATGTGTTCATATTTTTTATAGAGATAGCATGATAAGCATTAATACACAAAATATTGATTGTTAGTATGGTTGTAATATCCAGATAATGGACTAAAATCAGATGTGTATTATTTATATGAATCACATTTTGTGGGAGGAAAAACCGGCTTAGTAATTTGACATGAAGTGAGGGAAATTACTATGGAAACTACCTATGTCTAATAGCTACTGCAGATCCTATGGTTATACTAATTTTATTAACAACTAGCGGCCGCCCGCGACTTCGTCCGCGTGGAATATTGCAACATTATTTTTCTAAAATAAAAGTAGCCTAAGTTACTCCTTATTACATCAGCTACCTGCCAATAAAAGTCCCATCAAAATCGGTCCAGTCGTTTCAGAGATTAGCCGGAACAAACAGACAGACAAAAATTGAAAAAAAATGTTATTTTGGTGTATGTACCGTATATATATTCATATGCATGTAGTAAAAAACGGGTATTTCAATATTAAAAACAGACACTCCAATTTTATTTATATGTATAGATTAGGGATGTTGCGGATGCGTTTTTTTTCACATCCGCGGATGCGGATGCGGATTTTAAGAGGCTCACATCCGCGGAAGCGGATGCGGATGCGGATCTGTACAAAAAACTTAAGTGTTGGTTTGGTAGGGTAAAAAAGCAGTAATATTTATCCTTTATCTATACATATAAATAAAATTGGAGTGTCTGTTTGTAATATTGAAATAACCGTTTTTTACTACATGCATATGAATATATATACGGTACACAAACTAAAACGACATTTTTTTACAATTTTTGTCTGTCTGTCTCTCTGTTTGTTCGGGCTAAACGCTGAAATAGCTGGACCGATTTTGACGGGAATTGGCAGATAGCTGATTTAATAAGAAGTAACTTAGGCTACTTTTATTTAAAAAAAAATATTTTACTTTGGAAAAATAAAGTAATGTTGCTCTGTCAAAGTACTGTCCAGTACAGCGCGCAGCTCACGCGCATGCCACCACTGTCTATGCCGTCACGTCGGGCGCTGCCCACCACTTTTCCCACCAACGAATCAATATCACAAAGGCTGCCTATTGCGCGGGCTCAGAACGCGCCAGCGGGCTATTGCTGGTTTTAATAAAAAAATTTTATAATAACTGAGCCACGGCAACGTGTGGCCGGGTCAGCTACTTTAATAATTAAGTAGTGAGTGAATTACTATTATTGATTAATTGTTTTAGTAATGAAATTCAAATATTGGAGCATTATATTTAATGTTTATATTTAAAGTAGAATGACCGCCTTTTCGGACTCCAGTCTGTTTCGCAAGGGTTCGCGTATTAATCCTGCGCTACTAAATAACTGTTCACTTGGAACACTGGCTGGTGGCGCTGATAAGAATTTGCGTGCTTTTTCTAGGTAACAGTTTGAACTCACTTTGATTAACACTCCACCATTAAAGAGGACTCTCCTTTAAACTATTAATTCACTTTTTATTACGGAAAGTAAGTAACTGCTTCTTGTGAATTGTGTCAGGGCTGACAATTTCTGGTGTAGCATCATGGTAAGATCACTAATTAAACAGGATTATTGTTCGAGAAGCCAAGATGTCTTCGGTGTTTCTGCTAATCTTTAATATATCATCTTTAATCTTTTACTCGGTCGACACTCTTCACTCGCCGGCCCCTTCCCTTTCTTTTTTGTCGCATCCGCATAAGCTCCGCATCGATTTATATGCGGATGCGGATGTCTAAATCGATGCGGATGTTCCGCATATACGGATGCGGATGCGAATATTCGCAACATCCCTGGTAAAGATAAACATTAAACCACACAGAAACATTAAACAACATACTGCCAATATCAGTTGACGATTTTAATATGGTTTTATGCCCTAAACACACAAAAACTTAGGATGCCAGTTCAGAAGTCAGAAAGTCTCTTAAGAGAAATCGCAGTGTGAGGGTCGTATACATGTAAGATTTCATTCTTCGATGGTCTCTTAGTGAATATAATTGATTTGAAGTTAAATGATATGTATGCAGTGCTTGAATAATAAACATACCAAAAATAAAGTGTCTTTTTAGGGCAAACAACGAGATTGATGATATGTGACCAAGTTCAACTTTACTTGCCTAATAATATAGATCTTATTGTGGACTGGATCAGACAAAATGTCCATTGTTTCCTTGGGTACTTAGGGGAACAAAAACATCAGTGCTCTTTAATAAATGTGATAAACTTATAATTTTAGTCAGTTTTTAAAGTAAATGTAATTGATGTTTGTTCAACTTTACTCGCCTAGTAATAGAGATCTTATAGCAGACTGGATTTGATTAATGTCCATCATATGCTCAAGGGGTATAGAAGTATCTGGTCCTGAAATTACTTTTAGGGTTTAACTTAATAAATGTTTTTGTGCATGAAAAACTGCTTAAATAAAATGGTAAATCGGTTCAAATTTAAAGTAAAATTCATACAATTAGAAGTTTTAAATATCATTTAAGTAATGTTAAATATCATGTGATTTGATTTAGAATACCATAATCACTTTGATTGTGAATGAAAGGTTCAGTCCGAAATCCAATATGTTATGAAATCTCACCACCATACATTTAAAACTCTTATAATAAATATTACATTCTAATTAATATTTATCCTTGTTTTTATAACTTAAGAAACTAAAATAATTTAATAAACCAAAACGAAGTATTATAGTAGTATTTTAAATATATAAAAATAATAATGGGTATCATTTAAGCTGTCGTCAATTTAATTAGTTTTGTGTTTCTTAAGTAATAGGGTTTGCCTGCAAAATAGTAGATTATTCACCAAAATGTAGTTATCAAACAATATAAAATCAATTCACCTAAAATCATGGAGATATAGGGTTTAGTACCAAATAAATGTTTTAGTCTGTATTATAATAGATTTGTCCTAATAAGTATTTAAGCAAACTAATTTAAAGAGATTGCCTATAAATCATATATTATTTCAATAGAAAATTACATAAAATTCCCAAAATAATTTAGGATTGTTGTCATCATCGTTTCTACCAAAAGAGTACTACTTAACTGGACATTATAGAGTAGTATAAATATATTTAAATAGAATTTCTAGCAGAATAGTAAATAAAACACTTAATTAAAGTCAAAATAATCATATTTATTGTTGTTCAGGGCCGAATTGGTAAATTTTTAAAAGCGCGCCAATTTGTCTCTGCCTCTTTGAACATATTTTCGTTAGAATTATAAATTAATGTATTAAATTGGTAACGAATACAATCATTTTAATAACTGAACGAAATAAAATGTAACTACTGTATTGGTGAGAAAGTAACAAATAGAAAGGAATTGCAGTCAGGGATCGATAATTGATTTGTTTGGTGACAGATCTACCATTCTGAGCACAAAGCTATTATTTAAGTAATAAAACTATTATTATAAAAACGAAGGTTATATTCATCTAATATAACCTAATATAATATATATATATATATATATATATAATATAATCTAATATAACTAATGCACTACAATTTTATTGGTAATCCCATTGTTATTTTACACAAATATTAACATTAATTTGATAATTCATACCTGGGAACACTTTTTGTTTATCTGAGACCGAAAATATATCGTGGCGATAGATTTATTTATTAGGTGATACAACTTGATGACATAAATTTTGGTGGCAAGAAATATAGTCCCCAATAATAAATAATAACTTATAAAAACTATATCGATAATTCGGAATGTACCATGCGTGTTTTTCCTTGAATAGAAAGGTTATAATTTTAAAACACTTTCCACGCTAGTGGATAAAACGCAATTTTCCACGCAGAAATTAAATGACAAACCAAACTTTTAAGAGCTTGTGAGGTGAAAATTTTTTTTTTTATTTTTTTTATATTGCAAAAAGTTGGCAAACAAGCAAACTGCCCACCTGATGGTAAGTGGTAACAGTCACCTATAATACATATGGCTCTTATGAGATTCGCAGCAAAACTGCAACCCCCACAAGAACCACAGTGTACGTTGCCAACTTGTGACATAAGATGTAAAGTCACTGTACCCAGTAATTTCACTGCCATATCTTACCCTTCAAACCGGAACACAGCAATGCAAGCACTGCTGCTTTGCGGCAGAAATAGGTAAGACGGAGGTACCTAAGCAGACGACTCTGGTACAGAGTCTCCCTCCGGTGAAATTACGCCATAGATAAGAAATTAGGCAAGGCAAACAATATTAAAATATTGAATAATATTTAAAATAATAGTCCTTACATTCACACCAATTACCCAGCCTAAGCTCAAACTAAGCACTAAGTAATATGATACATGGTTTAAATAAGTGAAGGTGCTCCAAAACAGTTATATAACATTAGAAAATGTTGCATAACATTTGTTGTCTGACGTTTTTTAACAAACTAACAATAATTATAAATTGGGGATCATCCATAAAGTACACTATTTTCGTGGTTTTTTGACCCCTCCCCCGTCCTTGTCACATTTGTGTGAAATTGTTGGTGACAAGTGTGTTGTCACATATTTAGCAATTATACATCTAGGAATTACTAAATTAAAACAGCAGTTCCAAATTTAGTTTTATTTCCATTTAAATTATTTTTAACCGACTTCAAAAAGGAGGAGGTTTCCCAATTCGACCGTATATGATATATGCTTTTTTCATGTTTGTTCGTGAATAACTTCGTCGTTTATGAACCGATTTTGATGATTCTTTTTTGTTGGAAAGAAGATATTTCGATTCGAGGAAATCAGGGTTTGATGATGGCAGACCAGAGAAATCGAGGGGATAATTCAAAAACAGTAGGGGCGACTAGTGCGTTTATTTTCATTAATAATAAGATTGTTTTATTTTATTAATTAATTTAAAGCACCACATTTAAATAAAGGTCTGGAGTAGAAACTGATGATGGAGCTGAGAGTAGTTTTTGCGCTCCTCTGGCGTTTCATTTTTTCTCTTTTTATTAGCTATTTTTTATTTTTGTCTAATCGTTTCCGTGTATCACTTTCCGTCTCAAGTAACCGTCGTCTCCTCATTCGAGAAGCATTCTTGCTCGGTCTACCCATCTTCTTCTTCATCCAATACGGGCGGTATACGCAACTCGACGACTTCAAGCGCCTATTTTGCGTCTGGAGAATGTTTGTCTGTTTATTCCAGCCATCCCAGCTCCGCCAGGAATGCTCCAAGTGCCTTCACCTTGGTGAGAACCTCCCGGAGACTGCCCAGCGAGCCGAGATGTTTTGCCCGGTAGTGTGCCACTCCTTGACATTCCATTATGACATGGGTGGCTGTTTCTTCCACTTCCATGCCTCCTCTGCATAGAGGGCTGTCGGTGATACCTAAATGAAAAAGGTGCCTGTTAAAGTTGCCATGACCAGTAATGGCGCCTGTTACTAGGCGCAGCTCTGATCTACTTAGCTGTAGTAAGGATCTCGAGACACGAGCGTCCACCCGCGGTAGAAGGAGTTTAGCTTGTCTACACGTCTCCAGAGAGTTCCACTGCTGCTGATGCAGTTTTGATGTGTGTTCACAAATACTGTTGTTGAACCAGCTCATAGAAATGGGGATGATGGGTTCTGGGCCGAAGGACACCATATCCGTGCCATCCGATCAGCTGCTTCATTACCTCGTGATCCACTGTGGCCTTTGATCCATTGGATAGTTATCTCGTTATGTGCTCCTGCCTCATTTAGGTCTACCCATCAATTAAAATCGTAAAATAAAATAATTTTTAAGAAAAAAAACCGACTTCAAAAAGTAAACTAAAAAGCAAAAAATAAATTTACTTCACACAAAGTAATACGTATTTTCATTTAATTAATTCATATAATCCACATCAGTCAAATTTAAAAAAAAAATTACAAAACAAAATATTAATCACTAATATAATTAGTAAGTTACAAACTTATCATCTTGAGTCCATGGACTTTGAACCCACTCCTTCAAATTATTTATAACCGGCATAGCAGTTCCTTCATTCTCGTTTGTGTTATTAATGTCGGGAACATTCGATGTGTCAACTTCTATTTCATCCAACCATATAGCGTCATCGTCATCATCCAAAAAATATTTCATCTGGCAAGTCTAGCAGCAATTCTTTGAGGACGAATCTTTACGATAGGCAAAACATTTCGTTGCCTCTTGTGTGATAGCTTGTATCGGTAAGTGGCGTTGTATGATGCAAAATATAGACCCGATGCCACACGATCGCTTAAACAGGTATGCCTCGACACGGGCAATAGCTATCATACGGCACTTGCTGCAAATGATGACCCTCGGAGATCCAAAGATAATTGAAGTAACACTGGACTAAATTTACCTTCGGAGTCATCTTTTTCTGTTATCACATACCCTTTAGAAGTCTAGTTAACTGAAACAGGTGGTGATAAAAACCCCTTCGTAATAGTAGCCAAAGGCTAGATCTTTTCACATCACAACACGGGACAACTTCGCATTTTACTATTTGCAGTAAATATTGCTATTCACGCATATGATTAGCGTACCAAGTCACATCATTTTTAATACCTTATACTGTTCAATATCCAGTCTAGTATCCGTCGGCACAATATATTCGGCAACCACTGGAAAATCATCAATGACCAATTGGCTCCAAATATTAGCTGGCACAATGCCTGCATTCTCAGGGTTTCGTTTTTCTAATTCGCAAGTCAGTAGTTTTATTACAGGAATCTAGATGTGAACCGAAATTGTCGTATTTTAATATAACACCAGTAAGTTCGCGACTTATAGAAGAGAGCGTCGTTCCACTCTGTTGAACGCACTTCTTTCTGGAGCATTTGAGGCAATGTAAATAGCGTCCAAGTCAACATTCTTAAAATATAGTATTGCTGAAACTATAAATCGCTCGTATCGTGGATTTTCGTCGGTACCAAGTTTTCAAAAGCAGTTCTTTCAGTAAGTCTACGTACGTCTGTGGCGTCACGTGTCACGGCTTCTGGCACCATCTTTCTTTATTACAATAGCTGCATAAACAGAGGGAGTAAGTTTGTTTTTCGGCGACCACGAAATCATGACCTGGTAATCTTACACGATAGTAAAGTTGCATTAATATTGGTGCTTGAGGGTTTGCTTTTGTAATCCCTAATGGCACGCGTGCTTTGTCATCCATAGCCAAAAAGAAAATTTGTCTAAAATTGAAGCTGAAAATTCTTGGTTTCTTATTGTAGCAGTATAGAATGTGCCGTCTTTATGTTTTAAATGTAGAGTCTCGTTTGCATAGTTTAACTGGAACAGTTACGACCTGCCTTTTTCCTTCCTCTGTATTGAGGCTTTTGGGAAGAAGTCTCAAGTATAACCCTGATCGATTGACGGTATATCCTTGTTTACGAAGGTTGCCTTATAAGTCGTCCACATTTTTGCAACACCTTATAGTGTCAATGCGACGTCGATCATCAGCTGCACCGCCAAAAACTGCAATCTCTTTTATGACTTCATGTATACTGGTTTGGTTTTCTTCTACTCTAGGCCTACCAATAGTATCTCGAAGTTTTAGAGCTGCTGCTAAGTCTGTATTATTCTCACAAAGTTGTAAAAGTTTTTGTTTTTTCGAATGGTGACTTTTTTCTGTCGTTCCGCTGCGCTAATCTTTCGCTTCAATAAGCTTATTTCCTTCTCAATTTCTTTTCTCAATGTTGCTAATCTCTTTATTGCTTCATCGGTAGCTATAGTATTATCATATTCTAGAACTACAATTTTAGTCCTAGAAACGTTCTGACTGGTCTTTGGTTTAGGTATTGTTTGAAGTAACTTCCATTCACTTCACTACATAGTATAAAACATAGTCGCTTTCTCTGTCCCTATATCCCTATGTATACTTAAATCTTTAAAACTACGCAACGGATTTTGATGCAGTTTTTTTCAATAGGTAGAGTATTTCAAGAGGAAGGTTTATATGTATAATACATGCATAATATAGTAGAGCATTGCATCCGTGCGAAGCCGGGCGGGTCGCTAGTGTTTCTATAAAAATATAAAAATAATTTCGTGTCTTCTGGTATGTCTGGTTGAGTATTTCCATGTAAATTAAAAATAAACATCTAAATCAGTTTTCCGATATCTTGTTTATTTAAACAATCAAATGAAATCACTTAATCATTTTCACTCTGTATACACGGACGGACGGATTAATGTTAATTTACCATGCATGCGTATGCGTATTCCGCGGAACGACCCCTACCCAGTACCTATATATCTACCTAGTCAGTTTGTTTGTTACTATAAAATTCGAACTTACTTTTACGCACTCGAGCTCTATTTGTATTCGTGACGTTGATGTCGAAGGAATTTTTGAAAATAAATCATAAGTGTTAATAAAGTGTTAACTTGTACAATTTTCTTTTTTTATCAGCATAAGCTGTACTATATGCATCATACAGTTTATGGGAAAGACTACCGAAATCATACTTTGTGTTTATTTTATACTTATTTCCTAGTTAAAAGTTACAACGTAGCAGAACTAAAAAACGACGATGTTCACTCGGCGAAAGTCAATCGTCTAATAAAATAAAATATAAACAATGAAATCACGGTGAAGTGCGGCGCGTGTGGCGGCATCTTTTGTGCCCTAGTCATTTTGATCGAATATAGTAGCTAAAAAATCTAAAAATCCTCTTAATTATAGTCAGTAATTAGATTTTGTTTCCTTTCCGGGTATTATTTAAATATTACATTTTCTACAGACTTTGAGGCTATTTTTTTTTCCTCTTTTGAGTCAAAATCACTGTGACCTCTGTTGTTGAACGGCTAGTTGGCCAGTTATGGTGTAATCAACTTAGATGTCATGTATTTAACTCCAGCCGAGTTATTGTTTATAGCAAGCTTATAGACATTCTCAGGTCTGACTGGTTATTGTTTCTAATTTCTAAAATACAAAATGCTTTAGCTACATAAGCTGAACTCTATAAATTCAATGAAGGAGATTGGCTCAAAACCACAAAGGTCAAAATAGGTAGAGGCCTCCTCCACACAAGACACACTGAATCTCTGAACCATTGGAGTAAGTTTAACTATTTAACTCGAGTGTCATAGTTGTACAATAATAAATATATTTATAAAAGCTATGGCACGTACCTTGGATTGGAGTCCATTTTAAAATGATATCTCTTTCAGAATAGTTCTGAGGAACTCTGTGTAGGCCTCTCTAAAGATATGCCACACCTATAATACCACACACTTCCATGTCCGAAAGCCGGAGCTTCATTAGCTTGATATTGAGTGTGATCTGACATTTCCTCTTCAAATTATGTGAAACAGACGACATCATCACAGGATAACTAAAAAAGTAAGAAACCTGGCCACTTTTAACCCCCACCATGACTCCCGCCCCGCCCTCCCGTATTTCATCGATACATAATCATAACAATGATTTTCATAAGTTGCATATTTTTAAGGGCTTAGCACTGTCAATTTGCAGAAGGTAAGAATTATTTTATTCTTTGATTAAAACGTTATTGATTGATAACACTTTAAATAAAAGAAAAGAAATTTGAACATAAAAGTAAACCATACCTTTTGCAATAAGGTGCATTTAATAAAATTGAATCAACGTTTGTACAATAATTGGTTACAGTATAGCAAAGGATGTTTTTAATCACAGAAACAAAAAAAACACAGGTATCGCATCGGCAATTCGAAAATCGGTATAACAAAGCAATAAATTCAACGAACGACATTTCAGTACATACCCATTTGAAAAATTTCACACGATATGATAAAGAAATGTAAAATGAATAGAATTTTATATTTTTGTGAACTTTACGTCTACGTCTACTTTACGTCTTACAAGGGGAGTACCAAACTTGGGAATCACAGATTCCGGTGATTTTTATAAATGTTGTAGAGTAGTATCCCCTCAATAACTAGGTAAAATGGTAAGACGCACTTCACTTTCATTTTCGAGAAAAAATCGAATCATTTGTTTTTTCAGATTTATTTATTTATTTTTATTAAATAATTTGTTATTTTAATCAATAAATAATTCAAATGGCGAAGTTATTTATTATTGAATTTATTATATATCTGATATGTTTATATAAACATTTTTGTCAATTTTAATGGATTTTCTTTAATGAGCTACAATTTTTAATATAAAGTAATAAATAAAAAAAAAATCATAATAATTACTATAACATTAAAAATCATAGAAAAACACCCAAATTTTTGAGTAAATAAATATTTATAAAAAATTGTAATAGGGTACACTAGTATACATTTTAAACATTATAAAGTATTGTATTATAAACTTCGATAATAACAGTCTTAAAATTTAACTTATTCACTCTCTATATCAGATTCAATTTCACATACACTTTCATCCGGATGATATTTATCAAAAATACGCACCGCAGAAGCGTATAATAACTGAAAAATTATATTACAAGGTGTCTCAAAAGTAAGTTCACATTTGCTTATTTTATTACGCGAAAGCAACTATTCTGAGGGGCGCGGGGGGTATGTCAGTCGGTAGTCTGGCTCTTGGGAATTTAGTCGCTATGGAGCGTTTCTCTGGTGCGGACCGTGCGTTGTGCGTACGTGAGTTTTACAAAAACGGTAATTCGGCGACTGTAGCGCGTAGAAAATTCTGCAGTATTCGACATATTCGTCACTTAAATGATGCGCCTAGCACTCGACTCATTGCAAAATGGGTTAAGAAGTTTGAAGAGACTGGGTCAACTCTGGAGAAACCAAAATCTGGGCGGCCAAGAACATCAAGAACAGCCGAAAACGTGGACAGTGTTACTCAGTCTATTCGAGATGATCCAAACCTCTCGATTCGGAAGCGTGCTGTTGCTTTAAATGTGCACAGATCTTCATTATGCCGCATTTTACACAAAGATTTAAAGCTGCACCCGTACAAAATTCAGTTAGTGCAAGAACTGAAGCCTCAAGATGCTGGTCAGAGGCTTGCCTTTGTAAATCAGATGATTGAGCGCTTTCCAACGTTCACCAACATCTTGTTTTCCGATGAAGCCCATTTTCACCTGAATGGGCATGTAAACAAGCAAAATTGTCGTTACTGGAGTGCAACCAACCCAAAACAAAAACATCAGAAACCGCTACATTCACCCAAAGTCACCGTATGGGCAGCGATGTCGGCGCGAGGAATTATCGGCCCTTACTTTTTTGAAGATGCAAGGGGATGCACACTCACAGTGAATTCAGAGCGTTATGTGGAGATGTTAGACGAGTTTTTCGTACCCCAACTGCAAAACTTTCCTGGTTACAACCAAAGAACATGGTTCCAGCAGGATGGGGCAACTTCACACACGTCCAACAGATCTCTGCCTCGAGTTCGAGAATTTTTTCCGAACAAATTAATCTCCAGGCGAGGTGACATAAATTGGCCTCCACGGAGTCCCGATTTAACGCCTATGGATTTTTTCCTGTGGGGTTATGTCAAATCAAAAGTTTACGCTAATAAACCGACTTCCCTGGCACAATTAAAAGAAAATATCCGTCATGAAATGGCAGCCATCACGGAGACTACCTGCCGAGCTGTCATAGGCAATTTTAGTGCCCGACTAAATGAATGCCGAGAGCGCAACGGTTTACATTTGGACGATGTTATTTTTAAAAAATAAATTCCCAAACAGTGTACTTCAATATAAAATAAAAAAATTTTCAATAAAGCTAAGACTTTTCTTTAAAAAAAAGATTTAAATGTGAACTTTCTTTTGAGACACCTTGTATTTAACAAAGTTTATTAACGTTAAAAATTCCCAATAATAATGACGAGTATTATTAGAATTAAAAATGATTAATATTTTATTATTATTTAAACTTTAAATCATATTTTCTCGAAAATGAAAGTGAAGTGCGTCTTACCATTTTACCTAGTTATTGAGGGGATACTACTCTACAACATATATAAAAATCACCGGAATCTGTGATTCCCAAGTTTGGTACTCCCCTTGTTAGCCGCCCTGCGCACACTTTACTATACTCCAAACCCAATTTTTTTTTTTAATCCAATCAAAATACACACATGAAGTTTGAAAACAATCACTTTACTTCAAAGTGTACACGATTTCTCTGTAAACATTGTCTTTAATTTTATTACTTTTTTCCACTTTGTCAAATGCACAGATTATTTTTATATTTAGGTTCTAGAGCTTTTGGGGCTCCTTCACATAAACCCGCCGTTTAATTTCGCCCTCTATTTCAATTGCAAGTGTGAATACATTTCGTTAGGTAGGTAATTATGCGACGTAAATGTGTGTCGCGGGAGGTCCGCGGCACTGCATTCTTTTGCGATTTTCGAATTGCCTATGCGATCCCTGTATTTTTTTGATTCTGTGGTTAAGAAACACCTTTGCTTTACTCCAACCAATTATTGTACATAAGTTGACTAATTTTTTTTAAATGCGACAGTGCATAAGGTATGGCTTAATTTTAAGTTCATTTTTTATTTATTAAAAGTGTTATCGATTAATCCTTACTAATATTATAAATCGGAAAGTGAGTTTGTTTGTTTGTTTGTTTGTTCCGCTTTCACGCCGTAACTACCGAACCGATTGCTTTGAAATTTTGCAGACGTAAAGATAAAAGTCCGGATTAAATAATAGGGTACTTTTTATCCTGGAAAAATTGATATTCCCGAGGAAAAACAAAAATATTGTTTGCTTGATGGATGGATTGTAGATGGCGCTGTGTGTCGTTTAAAACAAGGTAAAATATTGCAAACGGATATAAACATGTAAATTTAGAAGCTAAATGATACGATAATAAATCCCCGAAAATGAGGAATTCCCGAGGGATCACGTACAATTTGTTTTATCGTCTAAACTGTTTTTTTACATCTACTTATATGTTGCAAACGAATATGAACACGTAAATTTTGAAGCTAAGTGATACGAAAATGAATCCTCGAAAATGAGGAATTCTCGAGGGATGACGTACAATTTGTTTTATCGTCGAAATTGTTTTTTTTAGATCTACTTATCCTGAAATCACTAAAGTCAACGAATTAATAATTGGTATAAGTATTAGTTACGTTATTTAGTTCTTGAGGTATGCGATAGATGGCGCTGGGTGTTTTTTAAAACATGGTAACGATGTGTTTTTTAAAATACGTAAGAAGTGGAATGATAGCTTACGCTTTTGCTTTATACCGCAATATAACCAAATTCCACGCGGGCGAAGCCGCGGGCAGAAAGCTAGTATTGTTATAATTAAACAACAAAACAACTCATCTCTCCTTCAATTTGACGTTCCTAATCTTTTTTTCGTTAAAATTTGCAACTCATGAAAATCATTGTAATGTATCAATGAAATACGGGAGTGCGGGGCGGGGGTCGCGTAATCATCTGCTACAACACCGTACAAAGCGTGCTTGTGACAGCAATCGGTAGTTTTCCTCGGATAACTTTGTATAGCCTTAACTTAATATTTTAGTACTGAGCGATATTAAAAGAAAAAAGTCTTGTTTCGTTACTTTCTCCAAAGAATAATATATAAATTTGGATGGTGTTCATAAAATGATCTTGTATATGAGTGTCTATCCGTTATCCTAGTATCCATAACAAAAGCTTTATAGCACTTACTTTGGGCTAGGCTAATTGGTGTGATTTTAAGAAAATATTATTATTGAATAAATTATAAATTAAATAAGAGAGTACAATTTCAAATTATTTTATTTGTTATTAATTATTTATTATACACCTATAAATTTTAATTACCATAAAAAATGGAATGCCAAATTTAAGAAAGCATCAATATTATAAATATGCGAAGAATATTTTTTTTTAGTAATAATAGTAAAGTTATTCAGTTTTTAAAATTGCGGAAAATATCGCCAAATTTACAGACACAATACATTGTATTCAATGAACTTCCGTCAATGAAAACGTATATTTCATACTTAAACTTATCTTTCATACTTTATTGGGCGTAGAACCGACAAAATTACGTTTAGATAGGTATTAAGTTAACAAAATAACATTATGTTTTTTAACCAAAATGCAAATAGGTCATTAAATTATTCACGAGTAATTTTGGCGTATTAACATAGTTAGAATTAGCATATGTAAAAAGATTATTGTTATGTACATTACCTGTTCACATTAAAGTCACTGTCTTACAAATATTTCATTAATTGTTCAAAGTGTCCTCCTCCATTTTCAACACACACACTAGCCCGTTTTAACAAATTTCCTTTTAAAGAAATTAATACGTTTCTTTGCATTTTCACTTCATTAAAAGCGTCTATTATTCGCTGTTTTAGCACTTCAATAGTGTCAGGTTCACTTACATACACTCTACGCTTTATTTCACTCCATAGGAAAAAGTCTAAAGGTGTAAGGTCTCTTGAGCGCGCGGGCCACGGCACCGGGCCGCCGCGGCCGATCCATCGGTCACCGAACTCTTCGGTGAGGTACTCTCTCACAGCACGATGGTAATGTGGAGGTCACCGTCTTGTTGAAACCACAACCCTCTCAAGTTCGCCAGTGGAATGTCATCCAACATAGTCGAAACCATCGTGCGGAGTAGATTTAAATAGGTTTCGCCCGTGAGTCGGCTCTCAATAAAATATGGACCGATGATTTCACCGGCCCAAACGTTTACACTAAACCTATGTTGAAACGAATGCTCTCGCGTGAGCATAGGATTCCTGTATGACCACCAATGTTCATTATGATGGTTAAACAATCCTATTCTGGTGAAAAGGCACTCGTCGGAGAAAAGCACGTTGGCGTTTGGATTACTTATTACCCAACGACAAAAAGTAATCCTCGGCTCTCGGTCAACGGTCGTAAGTTCTTGAACTTTACGATAATGGTACGGATGCATACCAGCCGAGTTTATTATCTTCCAAGCCGAATATTGATTAATACCAAATCGTCGAGCAGCATCATGGGTGCTTCTTCGTGGATCTTCCTCAAAGTACGTCACCACGTCGTCATACAAGTTCTGAGAGATCGGTGGTCTCCCTCTTCCTTGCGCGTGCGATGGCACGTAAAATGAGCCATGGTCTAAGAGCCGTTGATAAGCACAACACTGTACTGTAGTTTGGCTGTCGAGCATTCGGGTACAGCTCTCGGTACATCCGTAAAGCCGCCGACACGTTTTCACCGCTCAAAAAATAAGCACGAACCATCATGACATATTCACGAGATGTAAACTGATAAGCCATGATTTTATTATGTACTTAACGAGTGTAACTGATCGATCACAAAAGCGTATGCGCACAGGCCGACTGACGAGTGGTAACTAAGTAATTAGGTCAAGGTCAAAGAAATGGTTATGTTCCCGGCATTTACGTCATCAAATCACGTGACATGCGCAGTAGCAAGTTTAGGTACATTATTTACTACTGCGCATGTCACGTGATTTCAAAATGCCGGGATTATACACGTGCAGAGTGGTGCGGGTTAGGGATATTCGATATACATCGATGCATTGAAAACATCGATGTTTACAATGCGATGCATCGAATCGATCCAATGTTTTGAAATGCTTTCGATATACTCGATGTATCGATGTTTTTTGCATTCACAATGCAATATTTCTATAAGATATAAAATACGTGTGTAAAAAACAACTACGCCTCTGAGCCCTCAGATGGGATACGAACCCCCGACCTTTCGCTATCCGGGTGACTGCTCTGACCGCTGAGCTACCGAGACGCTGGCAAACGTGTCGAATTTTACAAATGTATTTCAACTTCTACTCTGAGCTAGTATCGTTCCACCAATGTTGAATGCTAACTACCTTCAACATCGAAAGGAATATTTTTTACAAATATTTAACAATCGATTAAGATGGAACCAGCTATAATTATGTTTTTAATTTAATTTTTTGCATTCACAATGCAATATTTCTATAAGATATAAATTCAAATCCCATCTGAGGGCTTGGAGGCGTAGTTGTTGTTTACACACGTATTTTTTATCTTACCAATGAATTTCATAAAAACTCAAGTTTAACCACTAAAATTCTGCCTAATATTTTTTTCCCTATTTGTTTAATTAAAAAAGAAAAGTTGATGATTCAATAGTGGACTGGCATGAGATACAGGCTGGTGACAATCGGACAGCGAAATCTTAGTAATAGGGTTCCATTTTTCCACTTGTCAGTCCGTTACCGCGCGCTTTACCCCTCTCAACAGTCCCAGTACAGTGCGAATTATGAAAACGATGTCGGATTATTAGATAAAAATGCCTATCTCTCGCTTAATAATTAAGCCAGGACCAATCAAAAAATACTACCATAAAGCTGATTAATACAGAATCCACCACAGAATATTAAGATCTGTGTATCTTTAGGACGGTTCCGTCCAATATCAACTCCAGACGCTGGAGTCGAAGGCGAAGAAACTCATCGGCAATAACGAACTTTTTAATAATAAGCTGAAGGGCCTTGAACATTGACGGAAGTTAGCTAGCCTATCCGTTTTTTATAGGATACATTTCCGAGGGTGTGCAGCAGAATTGCACAGCCTTGTTCCGCCGTCCCCATTTTTTCATCGGACAACCAGACTTACGAATTGGCTTTATTTGTTTGATATACCAAAGAGTCGCACTAAGATTTTTGGTTCCAATTTTGTAATACGTACCGCTAAAGAGCGGAACTCTTTGCCTGATAAATACAATTTAGGATCTTCAAGTCACTAGTGAATAGGTTTCTTCTAGGCAAGCGCGTTACATCCTAGATCGCATCGTCACTTACCATCAGGCGTGATGGCGGTCAAGCGCTTTCCTATTCACGATAAATAAAAACTCAAAAATAAATCGTAATTTAAAGCCACACGGTAATTTGAATATGGTAGCAATTGCTACCAGGACTGATGAGGGATGTTGACTGGCAATTACTACCGTGGCTTGACAAGTAGTTATACCCTTTGGGTATGGAACCCTAAAAAAGTACTCGATGCGTACAAAATATCGCTGTTTACACCTGATACATCGAAAGACATCGATGTACAGTTCTGATTTATCGAATCGAGAAAAACATCGATGTTTTTCCAAAACGGACACCCCTAGTGCGGGGGAAGGGAGCAGCGGGGGAGGGGCGCAGCGGGGAAGGGCGCGGCGGCGGGGGTTTTATGTTTGCACTCGCCAGGATTGGGTCATTGCGCACCGATACATACCTATGTGTAAGTTACGTATTCAATAAGATAGTAAAGTCGTAATAAATATTTGAGATAGACCATTTTTTAAGTTTTTTAAGGATAAATTAGTTCATGTTTTTTTTTGCGCTTAAACCTAGGTCTATAGTATCAGTAGTCGATACTGATAACGCAGTTTAATTTTTTATGGTAATTATATTTTAATCGTGTATAATTATTATTAGCAATACATCGGACTTGCTGCATCGAGGGCGATGCGGTTAGTTAGAGATGATTTTCACAAGGTGACTTTAAAGGACATTGTCCACTTCGTATAGGCGTTTCGGCTCAACATGGGCATCTATTACATGACATGACAGTAAAACAATTACTTTGGAAGTATACATTACCAAGAAACTACTTATCGTATTTGTTTTGTGTCAAATTTCCTATTTTTTTTATATGTTTAGGATAAGGACATATTAAACAAAAAAACAATAATTGTTTTATATACATTGATTAATCCGAGTCGTAGGTTAACAATAATTTACATAAAAACGTGGCACGTGGAAACAACTTATCCTGGTACCTTGCCCAACATAAAAACCAAATAATTGTCACATGGGCACAGCAACCCACTGTCAGCAATAGGGTGAAAAACGTCTATCACAATCAATTGTGTAATAAATAATGTGTTAGTTTGTTTTTTGGTTTTGCGTAAAGCAAACATAAGAAATAATAAAAATTAATGTATATATTTTTAAATCGACTTTAGTCGAATGTGATTGTACAACTTTACAATGGCAACACCAGAATTAAAATTGAGACCAGTGACGGTAGGAAGTAGGCATATTATTTCTTTAAGATTTGATTTATGATAAGGGAATTTTGATAAAACTATAAGGTCACTGAAATTCTTCTAAAAATGAATAAGAATTTATAGTAAAAATTATTTTTTGCCGAGCACCTTGTCCGCGCCAAACTAATTTTAGACAATGTCCCTAGTTGGACAAAGGATCGCTTGCCGTAGTAGACATTCGCGTTCTGTTTTCCAGTATATATAAAGTAGTTTAACTACATTCCTTTTTTATTATTTATGATCAATTACGTTTTTTAATAAACTTCGCTTCTAATTTTTATCCGGTATAATTAAAAAAATTGGTGGATAAAAATGGTAAAAATTACTATTTATCTAAAATTGACTTTTTAAAGACCCATCTTCAGTATTGCGTTGCTACGCCAGCAATGTCGTTATTTTTCAGTCGCCGCCTTGTTAATTGTTTTGGTACCTATATATTTATAACTTATTTAAATAGAGAGAAATTACGCGCGGTAAGCCTCCTGCACTAGTTGATTTGTAGAAATATGCTCTCCGAGACCGTCGCAGTGTGAAATCGAGATAGAAAACTTTAACCTGAATTATGTAAAAAAAAAAAAATATTTAATCACAATAAATTTTCAGTTCCTTTACACTATGATGATCACTGTCGTGTATGCCATCGTCTGGGAGATTTATTGTGCTGTGAAACCTGCCCTGCTGTATTTCATCTGGAATGTGTAGACCCGCCACTAGTAAACGTACCTTCGGAAGATTGGCAATGTGCACTTTGTAAACTGCATAAAACAGTTGGTGTTACTGATTGTCTGCCTGATGCCGAAAAACAAGGCCTACTTTGTCGTCACGAACACCTGGGTTTTGATAGACATGGACGGAAATACTGGTTCATTACTCGTCGGTTATTTATGTATGTACTTGACATTTCATCTAACAGATATTTATTTTCTTATCAAAATTTATGCAAGTGTTGTTTTAAAATTATAAGTTTTAAAGTTATTATAAAATTTTAGCGAAACTGTAAATGGTGAAGCTTGGTATTATTCTACTCCACATCAGTTGGAAGAACTTTTAAACAAACTCGATGCTCATGACATGGAAGCGCCATTAGTCAGGGAACTTGTAGAAATGAAACAAGAAATTCTTAGACAAATGGAAATTACGGAACGATTGACTAATCAATTAAAAGGCAATCGTAAGTCTTACTTGGAAGTTGAAAACGCTAATATTCTTAAATTAAGAAAAGAAAAAATGCAGAAGCATGGTCAAAGTATGGGATTGAAAATTGATGATAAAATTGAAACAGACACACCAGTGCTTGACGGAGAAATTGTAAATGAAGTGACAATAACTAGTGATGACACTACAAATGTTAATGATGATGAAACTCAACAAAACGCGAATGATGATGATGATGGTAAAAAAGTTAAAAATAACATAAACAGACTCAAAGTAAACAACTTAAAAAAAACGGAGGAGGGTAAGTTCTTATATTTGGTAATGCTATTAACATCATGTACTCTTTTGTGAGATTTAAAATAACTCCATGTTTTCTGCTTCAGTAACAGAAAGAGTGACACGTCAAAAAACGAATCAAATGTGTAATGGAACATATTTTTTCAAACTTGGAAATGAAAACTCATTTAAAAATTACATCAACCAATACTCAAGCAATCCATTAGCATTAAATAAACCTCAACGAAATGAAGAAAGAGATAAAAAACGTTACATGTCCCATAAGTTTTCTTTGGCATCATCTCAAGATTTCAAATGGATTGGTCTTTTAAATGGTAAGTTTGGTTCAATGCTTTTCTGAATAAAAAATGTCTATTAATTATGTTAACATAAAAACTTACAGATGTTTTTAATAATATAATTTTTTATCTAACATTTTGTGAATATAAACTTGTTCTTAAAATGTTTTGTCCTTACAGCTACAAAACCGCTATTAGTTGCAACACTAAGACAAACTCTATTGCAGTTAGAATCTAATATTGTTATACAATTCATGCATCCCAATTGGTCTCTGCTGCGAAAGCCTTGGGTACAAGCTGTGCAACTCTGTCAAGCTCCTCGAGATTTTGCTAGGGCACTCTGTGTTCTTCAGGTCAGTGAATATTGCTCTTCATTAGTTTTAAATTTTATTTATTGAGAGTTATTTATTTTTCTATTGTGAAACCAGTTTCTTTTTTATCACAGGCTTGTATTAAAAGTGTAGTGTGGGTACCAGCTTGGCATGAACAACTTGGGCATGTCAAACTCATAAGAACTACAGCAGCTGAGCGCGAAGAGCGTAAAAAGCTTGATAAAAGAGAAAAAAAGGAAAGAGATGAAGAGGAGGAAAGAAACCGGACAGCTTACAATTTTGTAAAATATTCTCTTGGTCTCCGACATCAGGTATGCTATTTTTAGACACTATTTAAAAGAATTTATATTACCATAATGTTTAATAAATCAAACTCGCTTTTAACAATGGTTATGATGAGAATGGCATTTAGTAGAAAAGAAATTAATAATTTAGTAATATTTTAGGCATGGAAACAAAAGGGCGAGGAGTATAGAATCCATGGACAATGGGGTTGGCTCTGGAGTTCATCCACTAGAAAATTTAAAAAACATTTCACTACCACCAAGCCAAACCTTTCGTGTGGCCCTGCTAAGATTGCCGTACGAGTTAGAGAAGGGACAGTTATCAAGGTTTTAGCAGTGGAACCTAAGACTTATGAATATTTAATATCAAATGACACAGCAGATAAAGACGTATTGGAGAAACGTAAGTTATTTACTGTTTTGTGTCCTTAGTATTGTAGTTTTACTTTTGTAATATTTTAAAAGGGGTACTTTTTTGCAGTGCCCTCATCAATGCGAAATTTGTCAATAGAAAAGGATGATGATGATGATGATTTTGAAGAAATAGATGTTGAAAAAGCTTTAAGTTCTTCAACCCGCAGATATTACCCCAAGATTGCAAGAAAATCGAAAATAGATGATTTTCTTGCACGTCGCACATATTTAAAATTTATGGAGGAAAAGAAAATTACGAATCTGCTGACGAAGGTTAAAAAAGAAGATATAGATGTCAAGAGCGAAGATGAAAAAAATATTGATGTCGAAAATGATGAGCCTGATACAGAACTACCATCTGTATGTGAAAATAGTAATGAGAAAAAACTAAACACATGTAAAACAGTTGATGCTCTCAGAGAGCAATATCAAAAATTGTCTCAGTTAACAAAACATTACAGATGTTACTCAGCCAGTTGTAACAAAATTGAACCATCGGCATTGCTGCAAGGCATTAATGTAAAGTGTTACTCACCTTTGTGCATTACTAAAGGAAAGCTTTTGAATGAACTATTAGTTGAATTGAAAGGTAACACTAATTCTAATAGTTTACTTATGAATTCTAAAATGTCAATTCTAGAACAGTATTTATTGGGTAAATCTGTGGCAGCTGTTCAAAACTCTGAAGAAAATATTCTAACAGATTTATTATCTGCTGTGGCCTGTGCTCAAGAGTGTGACACAAAAAATTCTGATTGTTTTGTGAAAAGAAAGTTTAGTGAAGAGTGTGAACTTAATGTTAAAACAGAGAAGAATGATGACATGTCTATACTTAAATCTGAAAGTACATTAGAAGAATCGGCTGTACCTGCAGTAGGAAATGAAATGGACATTGACATAACTTCAAATAATAATGAGGAAAATGAAGTTGAAATAGGACCTTTGAAAGAACTGACAGATGGAGATCAGCAAGTAGAAAGTTTGGGTTCCGAACAATCGCGACCACCTATACCAAAATTAAAAATAACTAGAGGCAAATCATCTAAATCTTCATCTAATGTGTCAAATGATGAAGTCAAGGATTCATCCTATAAATGTTCTGTTACTGTGGCATTAAATGAAGAAAAAGCTAAATACCGAGCAGCTGTTAATAGACGCTTTGGTCTTATAAGGCCAAAGAGGGACGACAAAGTCATTAAAGAAGAGAAAACAGAGAATGGGGTTATCAGAATTTATTCAACAGAAAATCCTTGTGGAAAGGTGTATCTTAAGAGAGTTCAAACATCTGCAGTAGAAAAGAAAAAGAAACGAACACCAGTAAAGTATCCTTTATGTTCTACATTCCATACCAGAAGTAAAGCGAAAACTATTATGGTTTTGCCGCATCATGAGTTAAGAAAACTAAGCCGTCAAGCCGGTCATAATTCTGTATCGGGATTCAGTCACAACGCTAAACCCAATCAAAGTGTATGGCCCTATCCGTGTGCGAGGCCTCTATTTAAAACATGTTGGTTGTACCGAACTGTAAATCTACAATGGTTAGCTAGTGCAGCTCTTCAGTTACGCATCATGTGGGCTTGTCTACGCTGGGACGACATGTCTGCTAAACCAGCTACAGCCGATGGTAAACATCAGTTGACTACAGACACAGAGATAGTTTCTCTTGAACTGCTAAAACATCGGCATATAGGACAGTTTTCTGAACGGACACAATATCTGAGACGGAGAGTTGTTATACCTCTCGAATTACCTAAAACTGTTCGTGAAGTAACATCTATTCGAAGTGGTTTACGTAAGAGAAAACGTGCGGAATCTCCTCAAAACACAGAACCCCAGGTAGTATTATTATACATTTTTAATTTATTTTATTTGAGTTTATCAAATTCTGATGTGATGATTGTATTAAAAATTAGGTTTCTGAAGAATGGGTAGATGAAGATAAACTCGAACTATGGGAAGTGCGTCAATATGGAGAAAGAACTGAACGCGTTACACCAGTGACACGTACTTCGACGGGGAAACTGCCGCAGCGAACGCCGGCGCCGCCGCCGCCGAACGCCTCGGACCTCAAGGATAAAATGGAACAACAACTGCGGGAACAAAGGGCCGCGCACCAACAAAAGAGGGCTCTGGAAATGTCCCAAGGTTCTTATTTTTTTCTTACTGTTCAGAATTTGTATTATTAGTAAGCAGAAGAGGGCCAAAAGCTTATTTTATATTGTTTTTTTTAAAATATATATGCGATTGGAGGGGACATCGTCGGCTGGGTCCACTAGTGTACTATAACTAAATATTGTTTGTTTTGATAATCAGATATTGGAGTAGGTAGATTGTTTTATAGTGAATGACATTAAACGTGATATGGAAAGGCTTCCTATTCTCTGGGATCTTAAAATTATTAGGATTGTTTTGCAGAATTTCCTTATAATCACATGAAGCTAGGTGTAAGTAGTAAAATCTTTCTTTTATTATTCTTAAACTAACAAAGTTTTTTGTTTTAATTTTATTTAAAGTTTTAAACTAAAACGATAAAACAACGATATGCGATAAAACCGCGTAAAAATCTTCACAGCAACTTACCAAAGTTTTAAATCGGTATGATGAACATTATGGGAATACACAGGATATAAATGAAAAAACCATTTGATTTATTATTCGACACATAATATAATCAATTTTTCTTCTTTTATAATGTATTATAATTTATAGTGTAGTAATTACTAAACCATACTTTTATAGTAATTGATTTAATTCCTATAAATATCGAAACTTTCCGCCAAAAAAGGCATGTCCATGTGGATAAGTTTCATGATGCTAGTGCGAAAAATCCGATCGATATTGTTATTATAATTCACCTGGGTGATTCAATCTAGGTGTAATAAAGTCTACCATATTACATACCGTATATTTTGTTCACCTGAAAATGTGCCTCATTATCATTGTTTTTATTGTCTATCTAGACCTAATTCATTCAAAGTTATTAAGTAAGATGTGTCATTTTAATATAAATAAACTTAGGTTTAGGATTTCTAAAAGCTGTCTCATATTTCTTTATTGTATTTTGTCTAAAGCTAATTCGTTATTCGAAAACACAAAATTAGACGTTATCGTAATAAATTAAGATTCTGCTTCCTTCATAATTAAATGTATTACTTTGCTACAGATAAAACAAAAACGCCCGGTCAAAACTCCGGGAAAAGTACACTCACCTCGTTATTAGCGTCGAACGCTTCGACGCCGACCGGTCAAAAAACTATCATAGGAACAAGGAGAATTATTATGACAAAAGGTACAGATGGCTCAACAAGAGTTATAAGCCAACCCGTATCCGCCACCACGAAGACCGTGGCTGAAAGTCCAACTACTACAAAAATAACAGCTACTCCTCTAAAGGAAGGCCCTCAAAAAGTCCAAATAATTCGAGCCCCGGACGGAAAAATCACAGTCAGGGGTCTACTAGCAGGGCAACAACTTCTTCAGATGCCCGATGGGAAGCTGCACATAGTCATGTCCGGTCAGCAGGGCATATCTGGGCAGCTCGTGGCAACTTCTCCGGGAGCGAAAAACTTGGATCCAACTGTTGAAAAAGAGGATCGTAATGTGAATCAAATTAAAAATATAAATGAGGAATCGAAACAGACGGGGTCGCCGCGTCTTGCGCCGGCCGGGCAGCAGATTCTGGTGCAAGGGAATCGGCAGCTGGTGATGCAGCCAACGCAGCAAGTAATGGTGCAGCAGCAGCAGGTTAATTATGTCATTATTATTAAGGCGTGTAGAAAAGGTGTATGGCCTTCTTTACACGCCTGTAGCTACGCTTTTGATATCGATCGACACTGGCACGCTTACAAGTACCTACCCAAATAAATGAAATTCCGGGCAGATTCGAACCCGGGACCATTGGCGCTGAAGGTAGGATCGCGACCGTTGCATCAAGCGATCATTAAAATGCGAGGATTGAAAATAATATTGTAATGGGTTATTTACTTTAACCTTAAAGGCGGAAGGAACATGGATAAGTGCAATAAACAGTAATTTAACCTGTCCAAAATTTTTATTCCAATTTTATAAACCAGTTTAAAGCATGTTCTTTAGGGTTTAAATATTTCAATAATTACACTTAATAAGAATAAATAAATGCATGAAAACTTAGGTTGTATCACAAATTACAAGACATTTAGTTGAAAGATGTACATCTGATTCTGACTGTAGTAATAACAAGGGATTCATGCTGCAATATTGTGATATAATAGTTGTATTGTACAAGCAAGCGTCGGTGCCAAATTAAATGCCTTGTAATATAAGAAAAACTTTTATGTATTAAATTATTTTATAGATACCTACTTGCTTAACTAGCTTCGGCGTAATGAAAATATATTTATGTTATTTACCGAAAATTGTGTAAAAGCAAACCTTGGTGTAAAATGAGTGGAAAAAAAATTAATATCAAATATGTTCGATCGTATAGTATTCTTTAACCCGTAGGTATTATGAGTTAAATAATAGAAAACTTGTCTTACATCACGAGGGATTCTGTGGAACTTTAAATCCATGTGTTGATGATGTAGAATAACCGTAATTTGTATAGGATCCACGCGTTTGTAATTCTATATCATTATTCAATATCAGAATTAGATCATTCCAATAATTATGCTCAGTTTTCACAAGCATAGCGACGTAAACGACCTACCGCCCTAGAGCTAAATAAGGTTGCTCAGCGAAAGCGATGAATGTAATGATGAATTGCACTAAAAAAGTATTTAAATGTTGTGTTACACATTTAGGTGATGGTGGCGTCACCGCAGCAAGTGGTGGTGCAAGCGGGCGGGCGAGCTGCGCTCACGCCGCGCCCGCAGCCGGTACAGACTCTTCTGGTCCAAGGGCAAATTCTACAACGCGCTCCTCCCCCTGCGCCTGCACCCGCGCGCGCCCCTGCCCCGCGTCCTCAACCGCCGCGCCCGCGCCCCGCCACACAAACGCAGCAAATCGTTGTCAATAATCCCGTGCTGGTAAGTTTTACTAGACGTAAGACGTGTTTTCCTAATAAGGGGGGTTCACGTACGTACCACAATTTTTGAAGATTTTTAACCCTACCTCCAGGTAACGCGCCGTAACGTTTTTCTGTACCTCCGATAAATATACGAAAAGTTTTTTTTTCTGTGTGTTTAAATTTCGAGTGTTGTAACGTTCTATTGAATAAGGTTGCCAGCGAAATCCTATAATAAAGCATAAATAACTAACTTAAGTAAACCCTTAAAAAGGAATACTCTTGAATGTTATAACTGCTGATATATAAGAAATATCTGAAATAGGTCCAGCAGATCGCTGCCGGCAAAATCCAGCTGGCCACGGTGAACGGGCAGCAGGTGCTGATCAGGCCCACTGGCAACAACCAGGCGCAGATCGTGGCCCACATCGGCCAGAGCCCGGCACCTGCGCCTGCCCCTGCACCGGTCGCCCGACCACCCGCTGCCCCGCAACCACAAATCCAACCGGCACAGCCGCAGTTGACCGAAGATGAAATTGTTGAAAAGCGTCTCTTAGTTGGGCAGCCTCCTGGGACTGTCATCAAAACTGTTACTGCACAGGTACTATTCCAACCAAAATTGATGATCGTTCAGAGTCTGGTTAAAAATTAGAAACATTTGGTGTCATTCAGAAGCAGGTATCCCAATAATTTAAGGTCAGTTCTACGATCTCTGATCTATATGAAGTTATGTGGCTACAAGTTTCAGTTGGAGTTAGAAAAACAGAAATCTTAATAAGAATAATTGGTTATCACTCTATAATTAATTATCCTATCTCGAATAGTAATTTACGTTTTACATTTTTTCCGTAATAAAAAGAAAAGACTAAAGTATAATTTGAAATTATTTTTCATATGGTGCCATATACATTGAATGTCAGAAATCCTAAGTACCAGAGATGGCATACGCGCTGGCTAATTTAGTTTGCTTGACTTTTCAAAAGTTATGAATGATCAAATTTAATTTAATTTCAAAATATCTTTGTTATATATTGTTTGATGTTAATACATATCTTGTTAGGGGCTGTCCATTAATCACGTGAGGCTCGAAAGGGGGGGGAGGGGTCCATAAAAAAATCACGAAATATCACAAGTGGGAGGGTGTAGTAATATATCACGTGTATTTATTTTTTCAGAAAACGCGCGATACTGAACCGAAAAGCGGCGTGACGCTTATTTATTTTTTCGCCAAACGCGTACAAAACGAAAGCAGCTTACTACTTCTGTAGTTCGATGTTGGCGCCGAAGTTGAGATCTGACGACAACTCTATGCCATAAAGCTCAAGGCTGTCGGTAACAGGTACAGATGTACCTCGGAAAGTAGGAGTGAGGTTGAAGGAACTCCTTTTTGTAGTGAAAATACACGCTTGCGTTTTGGAGGCGTTGAAATGGACGAGGTTACTGTCACCCCACTGGGAAACGTGGCTCAACCGTTTCGTTCGCTCAACCATGGTCTCTCTCATCAATATCACGTCGTCACCGCTGGCTTTTGAATTAGACAGTTATCTCTCTACGACAGTACTGTCGTCTGCATACCCAACAATTCCAGGTATCAACAGGTCATTGATTTGCAGCAGGAGAAGTGCCGCAGAGAGAACAGACCACTGAGGAACTCCGGCATCAATAGCCACTAAGTCAGAGGAGCAGCCATCGATAACTACTCTGATCGACCGTTCTGTCAGGAAATCGGCTATCCAATTACAAAAGTCAGCGGGGATACCATACGCAGGAAGTTTGCGCAGCAGACTAGCGTGCCAAACCCTGTCAAAAGCCTTCGAGATGTCAAGTGACTCGGCAAGTGCTTCGTCGTGCATCTCGAGGGCCTCGCCCCAGCAGTGCGTCACATAAACTAGAAGATCCCCAGTTGAACGTCCACGGCGAAAGCCATATTGACCGTCACTTACTCACTGTTCAGCACTTTTTCCATTACTTTACATAGTATGGAAGTGATGGCGATCGATCGGTAATTGCATGGGTCGGCACGACAACCCTTTTTGGGTACTGGCTGCACATTGGAAAGCTTCCAGGATTTTGGTACGGTTCTTATTTTGAGAGAGAGGCGATACAAGCGTGTTAGTTAGCACAGGAGACAACTCGGGTGCACAATACATAAGTACTCTTGCTGGTACACCATCAGGACCACTGACCTTATTCACGTCCAGACCAAGTAAGACTCTACGGACCTGCTTATTGTGAATTGTGATCTCCGACATTGAAGAATCACATCGAGGTATGTTTGGTGGTTGTTGAGAGCCGGTGTCTAGACGGGAACTGCTTGCAAACAGAGAGGCAAATAAACCCGCTTTTTCAGTTGCAGAATGAGCCAGTGACCCGTCAGGTTTCAGCAAAGGTGGTAACATAGGACGGCAGAAATTCACTTCGACTGACTTCGAAAGGGACCAGAACTGTTTACTTCCATTCGTGTAGGATGACAGTTTCGTCCCTATTCGGCTGATGTGGTCGAATCTTGCCTTAAGAATGACCCTTTTGCATGACTTGGCGGCCGAATTATAGGCTCTCTTCTTCGATTGAATTCTCAGTGTGCGGATCTTGCGATCGCGGATATGCACCCAAGCCTGGTAAGCAGACTGTTTTTGGGCCTCAGCACGAGCACAGGCCGCATTATACCAAGGCCGTACTTGTAACCGAGCGGGATGTCGGAGAATGGAATAAAATACTCCATTTCCTGCCGAATTACGTCTGCAATCGCATCAGCGGTGCACGATGGGTCGCTCGAAGAGAAGCAAGTTTGCCGCCAGGAATAAGATGCAAATAAAATACGCATCTCGTCCCAATTTGCTGACTCGTAACGCCATACCCACCTCATGCCCCTGGGGCTATCATGCGGAGGAGAGCAGATCGATACGGATTTCACCCCACAATGGTCGGACGACCCCAGTGGAGCTTAGACCGATACCGAATGTGTGTGGATCAGTTGTCAGCTGTAAGTCAAGACAATTGGGTGTGTGGCCAGCAATATCTGGAATTCGCGTCGCTTGGTCCACCAGCTGAGTAAGATTTAGCGCTAGGGCACGCTTCTCTCCCAGCATGGTCAGTTTTCTGGTATGGGAACAGCCACTTTTAGGTGAGCGTTGAAGTCCCCCAGAAAAACAGCTCCGCCGCTGGATATCGCACAGTTGCCAAGTCTGCCGACTCTGTTAGGTAATCTTTGAGCCGAGTCGTCTCCCGGTCACCGCTTTGCGATCGGTAAACACAGATGTAGAGCTTCTTCTCTACCCCTGTGTCCACCAGAAGCCAAATAACGGAAAACTCGGGCTTTTTAAAGCATCGGAGACGCCTACAGCAAATGTCATTACGGACGAACACACAGACCCCTGCACTCATCTTGAACTTATGATCAGGCGTGTAACCAGGGTAGTTGAGGTACGCCTCATCCGACGGGGTTGCTATCTGAGTGTCCGTTAAGAAGAGTAGGTGCGGCTTTTCGGTCTCCAGATGATGATGGACCGGATCGAGATTTGAGTGCAGTCCTCTAATGTTCGCGAAGTGCACTTTTTATGGGAGGAAGTGCAGCCGTTCTTTAACTTTCTTCATGTGCTTCATAGTGGTTAATGTTGGGGGGTTGGATTTTCAGTCGAGACGCTAATCAGTCGACCATTAAAGTACTCTTAGGCTAAGCTAACCACAGAATGGAACTCACCTGGAGACTGCGGGGACGCCCGAATCCCCCCGAAATGGCCACCGGGTCCTCCCATCCAGTCGCCAACCGGCACGGTGGAGCATTTCGGGATTTTTCGCAAATTGGCGGGGCAGCCTTTCACGCGTGGCTCACGCGCTAGTTGGGCCCCCACTAACTGCGGTCGGCCAATGGCTAAACCGTAATTCGGATTCCGCTACCCTCCAGAATGAGTTACCTGGTACAGCATTTCCAAGATACCAAGACCAGTCTTAAGTTGCTCCTCCCGCCCTCCAACGGAACGCAGCAGAGCTGCTTGGCGACGGATTTCGGCAGGATGGTAGTCGCAAGCCAGGCGGCCCCTTACAGAACCACGGGCCGAGTTGGTCCGTGATGCCGTTGCCCGGGGTAGACCGCTAGGAGGTAGATCCCACCCACCCCAAAACCTGCAACCTCTCTATCTACCTCTAAACGTTATATTGTAGTCTTTAATTTTCTATAATGAAATAAGATGATACTTATACCTGTATTTTAAAAACATTAAAAAAAATAAGATTCTTTGTAGGTACTAAAAAATACACGTGATATAGTGTGGGGGGAGGGGGTAGTCTGAAACCTCACCATGTATCACCAAGGGGGAGGGGGGGGTTAAAAAATGCCAAAAAAAACATCACGTGATTAATGGACGTCCCCTTATATACTTCCATTACGAACATTTCCTTTAAAAATATTATACTACTAAAAAAATATTCTGTTGAGAGACTGGTGCACCTTTCTTAGTGTTATAAAACATTGTTGTGGTAGTTAGTACGTACTTACCGCCAGGGCTGTCTTTGCCTTAGTTACGGTAGCAATTTTTCAAGCATTGATCGTCTGTATTACGTAGTACATTCTGGGCCAGTATAAATTTCGCTTCGAGGTGTAATTTCTTAAATTCTCTTTTCTTTCGACCGTAAAGAAATAAAACTGTGGGGTCACATTTATTTTTGTTGTTTGGCCAGGTTATGCAGACTAGTAGCGGTCCAAGTATAGTTCTTCAAGGTCTTCATGGATATTCACTTACTCCACAACAATTGGCGCTAGTTCAACACCAAGTAAAACAGCAACTATTGAAAGGTAGGTAAATCTATGGAATCTTTTAGGGTGATTTTCGCTCCTTTGTTTATCGTAAAATACAAATTTTCGATTTTTTGACATGACAGGGATATAAGAGATATATTTAACAGGGGAAGAGATTATTCCCCTGTTACATATACCTCTTCTGACCCAATGATGTTGATAGTATACTACTGTATTAAAAATGATAGTCATAAGTACAATATTATAGAAAAGTAATTTTTATAGATATGGTATGGTAAATAAATTGTGGTGTACATTAAATAGAAATGACATTAAGTGTTTTATTTCGTCTAAAATAGTTGTATTTCTATTAGAAATTACGTTATATTTCGTTATTATACTGGAATAATTTATTTCTTAAAATAAATATATTATGCAGTTTAGGAATATGGACTTTTCATTTCCTTTATTTCTACCAGTACATACATGGAATGAATATTTTCTTATCAATTTAAAGTTTTGTTTCACTTATAAATAAAATTTTAATTTCAGCACAAGAATCGACTGGTAAACAAGGCATGCTAGGACCCAGAAAGATGTACCTAGCAGTGCAGCCAGCTCAGACCGCGCCGCCACCGCTGGCACCGGTGGTGCCACAACCTTTGCAAACGATGCCGGTGCCGCACCAGGTAATTTACTACTACTAGAGAAGTCGCATATCTGAGAGTACAGTCAGTGATAATGACTCATTATAAAGCAACATCATTTTTATAATATGATTTAGACATTTCTAAAACGGGTGAAACTATTTTTGACTAGATAAGTCATTATGAATAAACTTAATATCCAATGATACTAAATCTAAACTAGGTCTGCAATACATGCTGCTGTTTGCAAATACTGAGCGAAGCAATTAGATTTTTGAAGGGTGATTATTCCTCGATGGTATGTCCAATTTCAAAACTTTTTTTTGCACATTAGTCACGACCACGGTGTGAGTTATGGCGCCAAATTTCATCAATGTAGTCTCAACGGTTTGGCTGTGATCAGCTTTTAAATTTTTTTTCGGTGATTATTCCTCCATGGTAAAGTCTATATTTTTTTTACATAGCCTATGTCCGTCAGGTTATAATCATGTATGTTCATGCCAAAATTCGTTCGAATCGGTTAAACCGTTAAGTAGCAGGAGGGACACAAGCGAAATTTGCGAGTTGCCTAAAAGAGAGCTTCGCTAAATAAATGTCAAATTAATACAATTTAGTGTCCAAAAATGAAAATATACAGGTAAAGTTGCGTTATCAGTGCTTTCCGAAAAAAATTAACAAGCTTAAATAAAAAAAAAAACCTATAAACGCCGAAATTAGCACGCGATGTCGAACTGTAAAGAAAGAGCTTAGTCGCCTACCATTATCCTTGCGATAAAACATCAAAATATATATCAATTTTGTATATTTTTGAAAATAATCCTTGAAAATAGTTCAAGTTATTCATATAAACCATCACCATTTAAATGTTATACAACAAAAGTGATGACATAGTAACATAAGTGCAAAAAACACTAATCTTTTCGCCACTGTTCTCAAAACTAAAACGAACTGTTGCTGGCACCATAATATATATCACTTATAACATTATTTCTGGCTGCATTTAAAGTGTTCATTATTGTAAACATGCAACAATGTATATTTTTTCTAATTTAAACAGTTTCTGACATCATAGACTATTTGACTTGTTTCTTTGTTTTTATCTTCTTCGAAAAGTTGTTTATTATATAATTTTTTTAAAGCTTTGTGCATTTTTATTACAAATAGCAATTAAATATGTATTGTTGAAATAACCTGTTAAAACGTCGTCACAAATAATATGACGCGCACTGACTCCTAAACGGTCACTCATCACTCATCAAATACCAAGTCATAAATTTGATTACATTATTTACTATTTTGTAACGTGATTATAGATACAGCCATAGTAAAAACTTTACAAAATTGGTCTATTTATATAACCAGTTATTTTTATTTGGCAACCCAAAATAATTTCTCAATCCAAATTTAAAATAAAAGACACAAAACACTACTATTCAAATGATACTGGACGTAATCATTATACCTTCCGTTGGCCACAAAACGAAAAATAGCGTTTTCCATATTACAATTATTTTACTGCGATCTTCAACCGCAGTAGGTTTCCGTCCAACAGTGGACGTCTTTCGGTTCGGAGATAGTTCAATGTCGAAGAAAGAATATATTCGTATCTATTTCGTTTAAAACATGTAATCCTTCCCTACTTATTGTATTCATTGCGTACGCCCTTGCTTCGTGCGTCAGTCCTACGAATTTTCTCAAACATCCAGATGACGTAGCTGCAAATATAGGAACAGGTACTTTGTGGATTTCAGAACACGACACCAAAGTTGTAACCACAATTTTATTTACAATGATATCCATTATTAACAATTGTTATCACATAAACACATATTACTCTAACTATTTACCTAAAATTAGAACTGGTCTCCAAAGTTTGACCATTTTACTATTATGACGTGCTGTGAGTAATGTATAATCAAAAGAAAAACATTAATTTCATCAAAGATTTTTTTACCTTATTAGCCAATACCATAATAGTAATTCCAAAAGCAGATCCCAAATATGTCTTCTAATTTACTCAGTCGTTCAATAAACTAGTCAGAAATTAATCGTCTCAGAATCAATGTTTATCACTGTTACAGTAGTTCATTAACTCGCTAAGATCACTTCTTAAATCACTCTTTATTTCGTTCCGAAGATAACGTACAAATCGCTTCGATCGTTGTTCAAAATTAGAAATATGGATCAAGCAGTTCATATATACGCAGTCGCGAACGTTCCTGATTCGACGCGTCTAGTTTAGATTAACCTCGATTCGTTCGCGCTCTATCCTGCTCACTCGCTGTCTTTTTCTTTTATACGCTAACCATTTAAACGCATGTTTCTCTCTAGATTTTGTATACAATAATAGTGCGTTTACTAATGTCAAACTTTTATGTTTCTCTGAATTAATTAACCATTACCAATAATAACATAATGCCATACGTTATACTAATTACAGTGGTATATTTAGGTGGGTAGTAAAAATGCAATCATTGACAATTATATAGTGATATACTAAATTTGGTCTTTGAATAAAATATGCTGTGCATTCATAAATGGATTAGCTAGAACCATTGTAATTTTAGTTTCTTTTCGTTGTACCGATTCATTTATATTTTTTTGTATTTCAAGTACTTTTATATAAAAGTGCCAAGGTTCTAAAAGGTTTTTTTTTGGTGGTCAATACCTTTTTGAAACCTTTTTAATTCGTTTTGCTTAGCGTTCTTTTTTTTGCGTTCTATTCTTCTACTAGGGTCATAGTGTATGTAATGTTAAATATCTTATAACTTTTCTCTAGGGTCATAGTGTAATGTTAAATATCCTATAACTTTTCTCAAGAATTGTCCTATCAGATGTAAAATATTTTCAAATCCGAATATTAGTTCCAGTTACGCAGGCAAACAACAAATAACAGCTCTCCAGCTTTATTATCTTTACTGTGACACTTTATGGAAGAAATTAAAGAAATTTGTAAGAAAAATTAAGAAATAAAGATTTAGTCAATTAACAATAAATTTGCCAAGGCCATCCCCAAAAATGCAAAAATAATCTTCTTATTCAAATCATTGAGCTATGAAGTTTGTCTGACTTATCATTTACGAAAATAGTTTCATTTGTAATTTAACATAAGATATTTCGTTATGATTATTTACCAAGTGTAAAATTGTAATATATGTAGTTAAAATGTCCTGTCATAATTACATTTTTAAACCATGTGTATTCTTTTAAATAGTAATAATTAAAAATGCATTTTCTATTATTGTGATAATGTGTATTTACGAACTTAAAGTATGGAGCAGTCAACAATATTAACCTTTTTCTTACGTCTTTCGTCTTGTCAGCTTATATCTATATTATATAAGCTGACAAACAAGAATTTCTTTAACTTTTTCATGATTAACCAAACAAGTTGAAAATAAAAATCCTAAATGGCGTGTCAAATGATTTATAGATGGATTGGATTCTGTTTCCATCCAAATCTTTGATATTATCGTAACAAAAAGGTTAATAATGCTTGTAATGTCGTATTTCCCTTTTTATGATCATTATTTGAATTAGTATTCTTCTAATTTTTTTATGTTTTGTAAAGTGCTTAGCCAGCAATGCTAATCTCTTTAAAAAATAAATTTAACAATGAAATGTACTAAATATAAACCAAAGATAGATAATGGTCCTAAGAACATTAGTTTAAGTATGTGTGAATAATGTAATACTCTTATAATATTAGGTTTTAGAGGTAGAATAGCATTACAAATATAGAATTCATAAGTGAAAGTAAATGGTAAATAGAATAACTTTAATATTATCAAATTGATATTGTTATGTTTAATTTTATTAAGAAACTTCAATGGCTACAGGCCACTAAATAGATTCCACTTGCTCTTACTGTCTCAAATAAAACTTAAGTTATATATATCCTCCATTAGTATACTTATTTTTTTTAATAATCTAATTTTGGTTTTGCACAATACTATGATGTAATAGTTTGATAGCTTTCCATTATCTGGGGTAGCAAGTAAAGTTTTAAGGCACGCGTATAACAAGCCCATTTTACAGTTATTAGGTTCTTAATAGCTTTGCTTTAAGGCCTAACGAGATTTAAGTTTCTAAACGTCCCGCTGCCTAAGGTATTCCTACTGATATGAGCGAGTCTTGCGTCGCATCGTAGTATTTGGCATACGATACGACGCCGTCGTATAGTTTAACAATTAGTTGTATATAGCGGTCTCCTTTATTCGTGACAGAACTTGCAGGCCCTTATTTTTAGCCTCGTTATGTTGCCTTGCCCTGTTTATAGCATTGACCAGCCCATCTTCTTAACTATTGGGTTTTAACAGAGATAAGAGACCTTCGTGGCTGTTAGGTGTTTGCCTTATTACTTTATTATACTAACTCTATTATATACATGTTATGCACTATAAACGTCTTAGTAATTTCTTCAGAGAAATTTTGTCATTTTATTTCATTTATATTAAACAGTCAAAATATTTATATTAAATTTAACCATCAGTATAATAAGTTTGATATTTATACAAAAATTGCTCATACACCACCTGTCAACAATTTATGTAGTAAATATTCACAATTGCTATACATTTTTCGTGCAATAATATAACTTAAATAAACTAATGCAATCAATAATGACTTTCATTTTTACCAGGACCTGTTTTTTTTATTATTTTATTTTTATTGTTAACGTTTTGTGGGGGTGTATGGGCAATTAGAATTGCAATTAAGAGCAATATAATAAAATTATATAAAGTAGGTTGATTCGAACTTTTATAAGATGTAAAAGAAATAGTACCACATTGTCACAGATATATTCCCACAAACGATACAATTCTTAGTTTGGTTTGTTTCTTTTACATTCTTCTTCATAGACTTGATCCATCTCAATTAAGAATTAAAAAAGACAGAGTTCGTAGGATAAGTAATTACAATTTTTTTGACACATTTGGTGTCTTTTCATTTTTAGGGTGTTATTGAAGAAAATCAAATAAAAAATCAACCTCTCGTTAACGGCGAAGACAATGTAGCCGAAGCTGCCAGCCATAAGGAGGCCACACCCTCCAAACCGGAGGATATTCAACAAAATAACACTAAAACTGATATAATTAATTCCGCTCAGGATGGAGTGCAGACTAACAAATTTGTACTTACTCCTGATTATATACAACAAAGTAAGTACCGAACGTTAAAATTTACCATCAACCCTTAAACCGCTTCCGTCGGATTCACCCGATAAATATTTTCGTGTCCATTTCGCCAGGGTCGTATATATACGACCGAATACCCCATCTCATATAATTTGCTTTTTTATTTAATTACGCTGTATTTTATCAAAAGATGTTTATTTTCGGTAAATTATTAATTCAGTATTTTTTTACATTTTAACACTCTTTAGTCTCTTAATTAATAATAATAATAATAAAGCCCTTTATTTCTGAAAATTACACTGTTTTTACTTAGGTCATAAAATTTCTCTAATTTCGGTATGCCTTACGGCAAAGGCCTCCTCCAACTCTTTCCACTGTTTCCTATCTGTTGCTATTCTTATCCAAAGGGGTCCTAAGGTCACTTTAAAGTTGTCCTCCCATCTTCTTGGATTACGGCCTCTACTCCTAATGCCGCTCCTTGGATACCAAACTGTCACCTGTTGACTCTATTTTTCCTTTTTGCAGCGGAGCATATGGCCAGTCCACCTCAATTTAAGTTGGTCAATATGTGACAATATGTCTGTTAATTTTGTTTTGTGCCTTATATCTACGCTTCTGACTTTATCTATCAGTTTTAAACCTAGCATGCTCCTTTCCATGCCTTTCTGACATCTTTCTAGTTTGTCCCTATGTTTTTTCGTTAGAGCCCAGGTTTCACAGCCATATGTAATACAGATGTCAAAAGTCTTCTTAATTTTCAAGCTCAGTTCCTTGCTTTTCATAATTTCTTTCAAAGCTCAGTACTTTTTCCACCCAGTCGCAATTCTTTGTTGATTATGTCTGCGGGTATTGAGTTTGTCATCATTTTTGTTTTACTTAGATTAATTTCTAGACCTACTTCTCTACTTCTGTCTACTAGAGTTTGCAACATGGATTCTAGTATCTTCGGGTCCTCCTCCATTATAACCAGGTCATCTGCAAATCTTAGATGGCTCAATCGCGCTCCATTTATGTTTAGACCCAGATATTCCCATTCCGATTTTCTAAACATTTGTTCAAGAACTGCTGTGAACAACTTTGGTGAGAGTGGGTCACCATGCCTGACACCTCTTTCGATTGGAAAAACTTCTCCTATCGATTCCAGTCTGATACTAGCTTTACTTTCTCTGTAAATACTTTTGATGATATTTACGTAAGCCTTTTGTGACTGAGGCTGTCGAAAGCCTTGGAATAATCTATAAAAGCCAGGTAAATAGATTTGTTGTATTCATTGTATTTTTGTATAAGCTGTTTAATTGTATGTATATGATCGATTGTACTAAAGTCTTTCCTAAAACCTGCCTGTTCCACTGGTTGATTTTCGTCGAGCCTGAGTGTTATTCTTTCTAGAATTACTTTTGCAAAAAAATTATATATATTTGAGATGAGAGATATGGGTCTGTAATTTCCATATCGTCTTTTGGACCTTTTTTGTGTAGAAGTATTATGTGTGATTTTGCCCATTGACTTGGAATAATGTCGGTATATAATGTCTCATTAAAGATCTGTTAGTATTGGGATTAGTTCTTTGATTGTCCCTCTTATTAGTTCGTTTGTGATTTTGTCTGGACCGGGAGCTTTTTCCATCTTTTGACTTTTCAAAGCTTTTACTACTTCTGATGGTAATATTTCTTTATTTCTTCAGTATCTTGGCTCTTTTGGTTTCCTATAATATGTTCTCTATCAGGCAGTTGTAATGGGCTTGGACTGTGTTTTTGGTATAGTATGCGATAATAATCTCTAAGTCTCTTAATTAGAAGTCCTAAAAATAATGTCCGAAGTTAGATTCATCTTACTAATATAATTTTTAGGAAATTGTGTTGATATGTCCGTGACAGCAAAATCCGACAGTAGGGATAGGACATATGCCAAAATTTATCCATCTTATCTTAATATATATAAATTACGTGTCACGTTGTTGGTCCGTAATGGACTCCTAAACTACTTAACCGATTTTAATCAAATTTGTACACCGTGTACAGTTTGATCCAACTTGAAAGATAGGATAGGTTTCAATTTATAACACAGCAACGCGTGGCTGGGTCAGCTAGTATAGAAATAAATATAAATTGAAATATTTCTCTAATTAACCTCAAAACAAACACAACAATTGTCAATTAAACATTTCGTTACAAATATTTGTGTATTTCGTATAATTTCTTTGAATTTAGGGAAATTCACTTGTGAAATATCAGCAACTGAATTGATGGTTCCCATCCCTAGTCTACATGAGTAAGCTACGCCTAGGCCTTACGTAGGGTAAGAGGTATTGACATAGTTGTTAGTTAACCACCCTCTCGAATGCAAATGTCATTATTATATAGAAATATCGACCTTAAAAATATTAATTACACATCCCTCTTCCTTGTAGGTATTTATTTTTCGATTCACTGTGCCGGGCGCTTCGGACACGACTACTGATGTAATGTCGGGGCGGTTAAAAGGTTAAAGGGAAATAAGTCCTAATATTTCTCTAGCAACATATTTGACACTGTCGTTTGAACGTGCATACTGATTTCAGCTATCAAAAGCGCTCTTAAGCAGGAGAATTTGAACCCCGAGATCGAGGAGAAACTGCTTCAACTGCAACGGTACCAGGAGAAACGTATGAAGCCGGATGCGGTTGTGGAGAAAGAAGTCCGCGCGGTGGCGGTGGCGGCGCACTCTCCTTCGCCCCCGCCACCACGTCGTCGTGCCACCTCTTCGCGGCACGACGATGACGACGAGTGGGTCGACAGCAGCCCACGCAAGCGCTCACGTCCCTCTCGCGCTCCCTCGCCACCCCCGCCCGCGCCCTCACCCTCGCCCTCTCCCGCCGCGCGCGCCCCTCCCCGCCCAGCACCGCCCCCGCCATCAGTCCCCACACCCGCCCCCGCTTGCACCCCTCAGCCTGCCCCACAGACCCCGCAAGCGCCCACTTCCGCTTTAGAAGAACGCCGGCGCGCCGCCTCTACCCACTCCCGTTTGCAAATGCTGTTATTCAAACATAAGGAAATGCTGAAAAAAGACATCATCAAGAAGAGAGGTCTCCTCGAAAAGGAATTAGGAGTGGAGATACAGGTTACTATCACTTATATGGTCGACTGATTATTATCTGGAAAAGGTAGATAACGTTATTGTTTTTTGTAGAAAGAGCTGTCCGCCGAATTGGCGTTACGAACACGCGCGGAACGTAGTAAACAAGAAGAGGTGCGCGGCGGCAAACGACGTACTGCGTCCAGCTGTGCTCGTGATTCTACGCCTAAGGCGAAACGTAGTGTCAAAAAAGAGAAGCTTTTATGCATTTGTCGTACACCTTATGACAACACTAAGTAAGTTGACAACACGAGGAAAACGTAGAATACACTTGTCATTTAATAGTATATAGGTAGATATATGAACCCTCTTTCTTTTAGATTCTATGTTGGTTGCGAGCATTGTAGCAATTGGTTCCACGGCGATTGCGTAGGGGTCACTGAAGAGATGAGTAAGACTATGGAAGAATATGTGTGCCCGGATTGTCGAAGAGCAGAGGAGACCCAGGAGCTTTATTGTCTTTGTAGACAACCATATGATAATTCACAGTGAGTAGACTGGAATTTTTGTAAAATTGAATAATAAACTTTCTGTACTTGTTCTTTTTTTTCTTTTTTATAGGCGATAGGTTTGTTGGTCACCCTTAGAACTCACTTGATTTAAACATATTCCAATAAATGATCAAATATGTTCGACTTTTGTATCGATGAAGTTGAACAAAATGTGTATTTACTATCTTTTTTTCTTTTGAAGGCATAGCTTATGAAAAAAATGTTTAATTTTCAGGTTTTACATTTGCTGTGATCGATGTCAAGACTGGTTTCATGGCAGATGTGTTGGTATTTTACAATCTGAGGCTGATAATATTGACGAGTATATTTGTCCAAATTGTCAAAAGAATAATTCTGTAAACTTTGCTAATATGAAAGAGCTCACTCCTAAAGACTTCGAGAATTTAAAGAGACTTGTGAAGCAGATACAATTGCATAAGAATGCTTGGCCTTTTATGGAACCTGTAGATCCTAGAGAAGCCCCTACTTACTATAAAATTATAAAGGAGCCCATGGGTAAGTTAATTTTTCGGCAGGCATGGCAACTGGACAACTGATTGTGTTGTATAAGAAAAACCGTTAGGTTTTCGCAATTAAAACAATTTGGAATAAATACTTTAAATACCCTCTAATAAACTATTTAGGATAGGATTTATGACGCGTTCATTTGCGGTTTTTCTATATGCTGTCGTTTTACTCCTTTACAAGGAGTAAAGGTAACCTGAGGCCCTGCCATCACTTTTTATCGCGATTCAAGTTCTATTGTAGACTCTTCAACGTCTCTCTACGACGCCACTATGCGCTGCGTATAGCGTTGTCTCACTTTGACAATCGAAATTGCATTGCTCGAAGAGGTCATGGTACAGCCTCTGATCCTAATCATCCTCCGTCAAAAGCGTTGTAAATCTGGTTAAAGTGATTTTCTTTAAATGTTGGATAGGCGCGCAAGTAACAAAACATTTAAATGGAACGTTTAGTAAACTCAAAACAGAGTTCGATTTAAATTACTGACGATTTGGATGTGACCTACACTGATGATTGATATTTGAAAATGTTAAAAAAAACTTAAAATACTCTAGCGCGTCAGATTTTCTACTGTGTAGAGGGGTATGAGTAATCTGACAATATTTAGTTCTTACACTTCCGCGCACATTACACATTAGAATAAAACACTTTTTTACGATTTTTTGCATGTTTTATTTTATATTTAATCCTGACGTTTCGACTCCTTTATAGCCGTGATCACAGGATGACTAAGATGATGGTTGTCATGTATTTTTTACTGCCTTCACAATATTTTAATCGGTCACGTTCCTAATTATTAAATTAATTTATACAAACCAAATTGTTTTATTTTTATATTTACATATTATTTAGTTATTTAATTAATTCTCACTACGATTACATTGTATACTACTGAGTCTACTACCAGTTCGGAAATTAGGAGACCCTTCCGAGAAGAACTGGCGAAAGAAACTCGGGCAGGGGGACCGACCTCCATCTCACTGTTATTATTTGCAAAGAGAACTAACTACATCATCAGGTCTTGCAATGTGTGTTTTTGTAGGTATTAATTATTGGGTCCCAAGCAGGTGGAACGCTCCAACCTTCGTCTCTATTGAAATTAGGATGTTTCCTGATTTCAATAGCCTCTCGTAGCATCCTAGGAACGAAACGTCAGGATTAAATATAAAATAAAACATGCGCAAAAATCCGTAAAAAAAGTGTTTTTATTCTAATCTGACAATGATAAAAATATATAATGTGACAGTTTTTATAGAACAATTTTTGTACCTGCTGTTTATTATAGGATGTAATAAAAAAAATGTACATACATATATAGGAAAGTCAATCATTAATATTAAAGTAGATCAAAAATATTATTAAATATTTTTAAAGAGTGAGAAGGAACGAGAGGCGCGGAGCTCTCAGCATCCGTACGCTCATGCTTTATCGATGGTTTTAACTGCATCACCCCATGAAAACCGTCAGATTATGTTTTTCGTAATCCTGATAGAATTCCCTTCAAATTAAAAAAAATTAACCGCGCTCGTGTATGTCGAGGTGGCGTTTTTTTTAAATCTTCATGACTCCCCCATTTTCTTATGTCACGCTCAATTTGTCAGATTATTGAAATATACACTTTTCTCGATGTACTTAACTTACCTTTTCTTTATCTGACGCGCTCGAGTTATCAAAGGATCGATTATTTGTACTAATCTGACGGCATGCCCCCAACGCACTAAATTAAGGGTTCATATTTGGTAGGGGTACATTACAGGGTGAAAGGTTTCTCCCCATATGATTTTCTGACGCGCTCGAGTAACACGAAAAATACCTGCTTGGGCTTGTATTAGTAGGGGATACTAATACATATATATCTAAACACCAGAATAAGGTCAGGTCGTCACATGTTTCCATCAAGGCCTTTGTACTCTGCTTTTTTTATTTCACAGAGCAATTATTTTGCATGTCTAACGGTTTTGTATCAATACAAAGGCAAGTTTGCATTATGTATCCCGATTCAAGCGTCAGACTGAATTTATGTAGGAATCCAAAGGCATGTCTTTGAAAACCCACATGAATTCGTGCTCAAGCTGCGATGGACCCGCGTGAATATCGCTTTCGTATCGATTCAAACGCGCGTCGACTGTGATTTCAAAAAAACGTGGTGTGTGCAGGCTCAATCTCTGTAATAAATATAACAATGTAATATTTGCAAATTATGCATTATTTGCAATTAGAAGATGTAATTTACAACCTGCTGGTCATTGAGCCAAAATTACCGAGTATGTTGTTTGTTATACCATCTGTTTTTACCATTGTTAAAATTAATTTTAAATTTTCGCGCCTTTTATGAGCGGCTCACGCTTGACTGTTTTTCCTCATGTCTATTCTCTATGATCCGTCCATGCAAATTGTGCAAGTGCAAGGTGATATAAATTAATTAATGAACACAATACATTTAAAAGGACTTTAATTCATTAACCATTGTAGTTGATTCACACAGATTGTTGTGCTAATACACTAAATTGATATAATCAATTTAATTTTAATAAAAAAAAATGTTTGTTTAATAAACCCACATAACCATACTTTTTTTATTTCACAGATCTTCAAACCGTAGAAAGAAAAGTGAATGAAAAGACATATAGTACATTGAGTGAGTTTATTGGTGACATGACTAAAATATTTGACAATTGTCGATACTTCAATCCTAAAGACTCTGAATTTTATCGCTGTGCGGACGGTTTGGAAGCATATTTTGCACAAAAAATTAAATTCTTTCGTGAAAAGTTATTTGAATCTACTCAATGATAATAGTGCCAGTGTATAGTGTCTAAAATTAGGAATTATGTGATTGAATCAAATTTCCGGATTTTATGTAAGAAAATTACATTCATGTAGCTTTTCTTTTTTGTTCTTTATGATCTGTATCAACTGTATAAATTATAAACAAATGTGATGAAATTTACAAAGAATAATAATTTATATTAAAATATTGTTAAATGTGTCTATTGAGTATGTCCAGTCAGGTTCCATGTTAAGTATTTATTGTATTTATTACATGCTTTTCTCACTTCAAGGCTGACTCACTCGTTAGATATCGTTAAACTCCAGACAGAATGATTATATATGTATACAGTTTGTGAAATATTATGTTAGCTAATGTAACTTAGCGAGTTTAGTTATCTTGATAGTGCTTAGCATAAGATAATACCTATTTGTATGTAAGTAATAAATTTTTAATAATATACATCTCAATGATGCCTTATAATATTTTTGTATGTTTTGTTCATTTGAACTATGACAGTGCCCCTACTGACCATAATTACTGTGGACTTGAGATCTGTCAAATTATGGCAACTGGATAGTTTGATAAAGATTTCTGGATTGTTTTTCAGCGAAATTAAATGAAAATATCTATAAAGTTGGTGCATAATATAAAAAGTGATTATCTTACTTTAACTAAAAAATGCATGTTATAATACGGTAGGGGTTTGAATCGATAAAACATGATATAAATTTCCAATCAAACTGTGCAAAAAGGGGAAAAAATAGTATAGGACAGTATGTGAGAGATGTTGAAGAGTTTAGAACCAATGGAGAAAGCTACTTAATGAGAGCTCTGATCATAAGTCTAACGACTTTGCACAAACTCCCTACAAAACATAATTAAATGTGAATACATTTCTACATGTCTACTTATTAAAATTGTATTTTGATGTTGGAAAGGAATAAAATATGCTGGAACTGTTTTTCCCATTGTTTCTACACACACTGTGAATCATATCGCGAACTTTTACATTGCTACTTAAAAATACTTAAAAATGTTAGTTTGGAATTCTATTAAAATATTGCAATTTGACACATGACAGCCAAGAGTTATTTCACATTTCTACCACATCGTGCGCTGTGATCGATTTGACGGTCCCCGCTTAGTCCATTGAAATGCTACAATTTAAAGGCCAAACTGAACATTTTTTAGAGGACGCAATTTTATTTATGGGACATGTAGGGGGGGTCAATACAAGCTTAAACCCAAGTTTGTGGGGTTGGCGCCCTTGTCCCCCAGCCGCCATCGTGGAAAAAGGGTTAAAACACGTTTTTTACTATATCTCCAAAACTATCCATTGTACAGAAAATTTGTAAAGACATATTTTGTAGCAAATCGCTTTGCCTACAATTATTTTTATATAACTTTTTATCATAAACTTAAAAATTAAAAAGTTATAAGCAAAAAATTCAAAAAAAATCCTTTTTAAATTTAACATTGGGGCTGGAAAAAACATGGAAACATTTGGATGCCAATCCAAAGTTCGAAGCCTCCAGCACCCCCGGAGATTATGAAATTAATTTTCTGCAGATGCAATGCAGAAGAAACTGTGGAAGCATGTGCAGTTGCAGGAAAGCAGGCCTCCAATGCTCCGCAATGCCTCCATTGCTCTGGAGAAACCTGTACAAACATTGTGGAAATAAGTAAATTATTGGAAGAAAATGAATTTGAAGAAGAATTACCAACAATGACTCCACTTTTAACTCCTGTCATTCCCCGAGCCCCTTCACATTCAACGTTGAATCTGAGCCACAACCTGGACCATCGAAGAAGAGTAAAATAGGATAGCTAACTAGATAGATAGATATAATTATGTCGAAGATTACCTCATCAGCAAGTTTTCTGTGGAATAGGCCTACTAGGGATACCACGTAAAAAAAAAACGCGCCTACAGACTACTTCATAGGTGGCAAGGAAAAGAGTCCATAGGTAATGAATAAGTAAAATTGTAGGGATTGAACAAAAATTTTCGGAAATAATTTGACAAAACACGAGAAATTATAAAAGTAAGGTAAACATGTTGTTTTAACCGAGTTGTCATGAGCATTGATGAACCCGGTCGACTTTGGAGCGCTGTAACAGCGTTTCAAATGAACGAAAATTTAAAAATTATAGAGAAAAATCTTCAGAAAGAGATTCTCTACAAAATTGATCTGACCTAATTTTTTGATAAAATCAAAAGAAAAAAGTTATGAAGCAAAAAAGGAAATTTTTGACGAAATATTTTGAATTTCGGTTTGCTTATAACTTTCTTAATTTTAAGTGTATGATAAAAAGTCATATAAAAATAATTGTAGGCAAAGCGATTTGCTACAAAATATATCTTTACAAATTTTCTGTACAATGGATAGTTTTGGAGATATAGTAAAAAACGTGTTTTAACCCTTTTTCCAAGATGGCGACTGGGGGACAAGGGCGCCAACCCCACAAACTTGGGTTTAAGCTTGTATTGACCCCCCCTACATATCCCATAAATAAAATTGCGTCCTCTAAAAAATGTTCAGCCAATGTAACATTTCAATGGACTAGCAACCCACTTTGCGCATAGCGAATAACAAATACCAGCAGTCAGCAACGCAGAAAAACAAACGTATAAAGTAGAATGGTTTAAGTATACAGACCAAATAGAAACAATTTATAAGCGCACTGCGCACTATTTTAAACGGTCTTCTTCAGGTTAAAATAAAGGTAAGTATATAAGTGAGATATATTGTCAATATATTATATTGTTATAAACTTTGCCAATACCAAAATAGACAACATGTTTATAACCTAATTTTTTCAAAACTGTTTTCTTTAGATATTAAAGAATCATTATCCATAGTCATCGCACTGCTGAACGCATTGAGCAGTTTGTCCCATTCGCATTTGGTCGCTCAGACGCAATCCTATTACTGATGGTCTAATCGCATTTGGTCCTATGTCCACACTCGTGTCAATATAGACACTAATTAAATTATTAAACGCATCAAATTAAAACTACAGGTATACCTTCTTACTGTTAATAAAATTAAGTTTGTTTCATTTTTAACCTACAGGTCGAACTCTTGTTTCGTACAGGCAGGTTTTTTTAAAATAAAATGTAGTTTTAATAGTTACGTTTATTTTTTAAAATAATCAACATCACTATTATAATCACCGAACAATATTATCATTATTAATCATATTATCAATTAACCAAATTAAATTAAGAATCGCTTTTATTTTGTGTAGTGATTATTTCGAGATCTGTATCAAAATATTTGCCCGCAATATCACAATGGCATTTAATCCAGCAGTATTTAAAAAAAACAACCAAGAGTCGATGGTCATCTATCATTCTTCCTTGATGTTAAATCTTTACCATTTTATTGACTCCATCGACACCTTTTGTTTTGTTGAGAAAATTAACGTCGCTGGGTTCGCGCTTTTCATTGGTACTTTACGAGCAAAGGTATACACAAGCTAACCTTAACAAAAAATCTTATTCAGAAACTTTCATTTTTTAATTTTGGCCAGCTTTTTGGGATTCTGTTCCACTGTGCATCGTAACAGTATTATTATATTGAATATGAATTTTTATTTTTTAGTAATGTTAAGTCCTGTGGAAGAAACAATCACAAATCTATACATATTCCATAGTGAAAATGTTCTTTCGTCAAAACACTCGTGGACGAATCGTTATGTCGGCGAATAGGTGGTCCAAAGGTGAAATGTTGGGACGGCGAAATTGTCATAAGGCGTCCTGTCGGCGATTTATTTATCCGGGAAAGTGACTCTTTTCACGCTCTAAAGATATTTCAGCAAATCTCCACAGCTATAATGGAACTTTATGAAAGTGGTATTTTGTTATTCTCTTTCAATCATAAATCAGCTGTCATCATTTGCAAGAAAAGAAATACTAAAGACAAGGCTGTGTTGGCTTTGCACCCTTTGCCTTTCGAGGAAAGCCTATCATAAAAAAATTAAAAAACAAAAATGGACTTTTGGCGGATTACAGAAGCGTCACTATCTTGGTTCTTTTTTTTGTTAAAATTGTGTTGTGGTTGATATTAGTATGTAATAACGGTGGGTTATTTATTAATCACCGAGTGTTTCTGAATATGCATGAGTCTTGGCAAGTGAACTAAAATAGTAGCAGGTTTCTTCGCTCTTTGTCAAGAAGTCCATTAGGCGGTTTCAGCAAAACCCCACACCATTACTGAAACCTAGGGAAGTTTTCGTTATTCACTCATCGTCTATTGATTATCTATACCACCATCATTATTTTTCATGATTTAATTAAGAAAAGAAATCACTGAAGACAAGGCTGTATGGACTTTGTACCTTTGCCTTCCCTTATGGGAAAACAACAAAAAACCCATTTAACATTAAAGAATAATGAATTGCCATAAAGAAAAAACTGATTCCTATATCTATTTAGAAAAAATGATGACTTTATCACACTTGCTAAGTCTCCATAAAACATAAAGCTGTTAAGCTACTCACCGTCCATTGCATACATTATTGTGATATGTCAGCGTAAGTCTAATTTTAAACTCATTTGCCGTATCTTGCTAACGTAACTCAACGGTTGTCAAGCATGCAGTAGTCCGCTGAAAAGTCTAAAAACCGAGCCGCAACAACTGTTGTAAAAAGTGCCTAATTTAGAAATTGCTTGCCCTTGTGACTAATAAAATTGTGTTGATTTGAAAAAAGGTCTTTACCTATTAGTTTCATTACTTCTGAAATTATTATAATAATAACATTTATTTATTACTCCTCACAAAGAAGCTACAATCAATAACAGATTTACACTTTATATATGTTGGTATGTGAGGAGCTGGTGTTTGATATGGGAATAACCTGTATTACAAATCACCAGGTCCCCGCCCCACGGATTAGTTTGGACAACAATAACAATATTTTTATTGAGCTTATTTAAAACTTGTTTGTGTGCTTATTTAAAACTTGTTTAAAACATGTGTTTGTGTGAGTGTGTGTGTGTGTGCGCGCGTGCATGCGTGAGCGCGTTCACGTGTGTGGCATTTGTGTGTTTGTGCATTTGTGTGTGTGTGTGTGTGTGTGTTGTGTATGCATTTGTGTTAAATTAATAGGTTTTTTTTTTTATTCATTTTATTCATTTACTAAAACCATATTCTTTTAAAGGATTAAAGTAAGTCTTCAGTTAACCTCTAGCTTAATTTTTGCAACCAACCCTTTATTAGAGTCTTACAGCGGTTTTTTGGCAACTTGTAGATTGACAACAATCTGTTTACTTTATTGTATAATTGTGAACCTTGGTAGCAGAAGAAGCGGTGTGAAAAACTAGTGTTAAACCTTCTCCCATAACACACTATGTCTTTACGTCTTCTCACATTAAATTTATGTGGTTCATATTTAGTTAAAGAATGTTGTTTAAGTAGAGTTTGTAGAATAAAGAGTTGACGAACTGTCAAGACCCCACTCTTTTCATAAAGGTCAGAGGTTGGATGACGATATGGCAAGGATAAGCTAACTTCTTATTTCTAATTTCGTTGAACAGGACTGCCTTTCAAAATTTTCTAATTTACGTTCAAGTAGTTTAACCCTTAGCTGGTTTCGGGGGTCAATAATTACCCCAGGCGCACACATTTTCAAAGATATCTTTCCTGTTTAAAAACGTATACTCTTGCGCGTCGGTGTAATCTCACTACGTCGCTGGGTGCGGCGGGTGACGGACGCACGTCGCTCTACCATTGCTGGAAGCGGAGGTACGTACACTACAGGGGTCAAAAATTACCCCCGACACCAAAAGTGCTGTTTTTTTTGCGCGCGCATGTAACGGTTTTTTTGTTATTTTAGGAAAATATCGTTGCAATGACGGGGTTTCTGAATGAAAACCAAATTTCACAACTTCTGGAAGATGAGGATGAAGAATCTGATTTAGATTCGGCCCGGGCGACCACAACAGCAGTCTGTGATGATGAGCCGATTAGCGACTGTGAGGTCGCAGAGACCGTCAGCTGTTCCGAAGAAAGTGTTTTGGGCACAGATTCGGAATCTTCAAGTTCCAGCAGTGAGGAAGATGAAGAAACGGTACGAACTCCTGGATACTATAGGGGATGGGGGATATACTTGGATCACTTGTACCAAATGTTAGAATTTTAGGAGTAGATTTTAGACTTTTGATTTGCGTTGTCAGTTTTTTATTTTTTTTTTATTTTAAAAGAAGTTCCTAATTTTTGTTATTAAGATTATATAAGAAAACTATGAGAAAAAAGAAATTTAAGTTATGTTTACGTTTTTATATAATAAATAGTTCCTAAAGTAACAAGTGCCTAACTAAGTACAAAAAAATTAAAATATTTTAAATAAGTAAAAAAAAATGTGATTTATGATTGTAATATACCTTAAAAACTGATTGATCTCTAGATTCAAAGTTGTATTTCTATAAATAAAACAAAAAATTATAAAAAAAATGTTTTTTCATTTTATTTTTTTATATTTTTTTAGTGGGGTCATGTTTCACCCCCGATACCAATAACGTTACTAATTTTAGCGAAACCAGCTAAGGGTTAATATATGTTTCCTGGTCTTTACGTTCCTGTTTCATACACGTTAATTGCTTTTGGATGTCATCATATTTATGTGATAATGTCTCTATTGTGGTGTTAATTTGGCTATTTTTAATCCTTATATCATTTAGTGTGGATTCCAAATTTTTAAACTGATTACTCTGTTCCAAAACAAAATTATCAAACAATCCACGCATTTCATCCATAAAACTTTGCAATTCATTTTCGCGCTTGCGTTTAATACGCCCCGTAATATTCCTTTGCGGGTCAGATGCATATCCAGTAATACTTTCGGTGTCGGTCTCTGACATATTAATCGGTTTCTTTGGCGGGGTGCGCTTGAGCGGCATTTAAGGGTTTAATGATTAAAAGTTGAAAGCGTTTTAAACTTAACGTCACTTATGTAAGCGACTTTAAGCAGTAGGTACCAGACGCACCGTCTATAAAGTTACCTCCTCCGGTTATTGAGCAGTGGCGGGTAGCAGCGGCGAGATCGTCTTTACACACGGATAACGGGCTGCAGTGGGCGAAGACCGTGCCGTACGCGTCTCTCACTAAATCTCACAACGTCACTCAATATTGACCGACTTTACGTTATGCGTTCCTAATTTCGCGTTCGTTTTAAGGGTGATAAAATTAGTTTATTATTTAATTAAAACGCAAGCGGTTTGTTAAAAACACGACTGAGCTCCTCAGCTGTCCGGGGGGGAGTCGAAAAAGAACTAGGGAAGTTATGGTTATTATTAACCATAACTTCCCTAGTTCTTAACCGATTTTGTGTAGAATCGAATCCACACATTAAGGACCAGATTGTGCCGGAGTCCGAATTAAGAAATTCACAAAAACTAAAAGTTATGACCAAAAACATCGGTTCTATGGGATTACTCATAGAAACAAATAGCGCGCACAAAACAAATAGGGTAATACAAAAAAAAATGTTTAGAAAGTTTTAAAATTCCATAAGAATGAAAACTTTTTGAAAGTTCCGCTCCAATATATGGTGCTAGGCTAGCGAAGCTTTATGCTTAGCGACTGCATCGACCTAGTTACAATCCTATTAGTAATGGATACATGCTTGGAAAAAGTAATAATCTAATCACTAGAATATTCCTGCCTCCAGAGACTCTATGGACACACCAACGTCTTAAAAGTGCAGATCGTAAGTATCAAAAGAAGACCCGTCAGTGGTTAAGGGCTAGTGAATATACAGTGAATAAAAATATAAGTGTACCGACAGGCCTGGGTTCAAGTCCTGGAAGGGGCCGATGTTTATGGGATTTATACGAGCATTTGTACCTGAGTCAAGTAACATGTATTTATGTCTATCCGTTACCCTAGTATCAATAACACAAGCGTAATAGATTTTTTGGGCTAGTCTAATTGGTGTGAATGTAGGAAATGTTATTATAATTGTTCTTAAAAGCTGTTATAAGTACTATTGTTTTAGAGTATACTTAATTACAATGTTTCAAAGTTTCTCCTAAAATAGCTTTATATAGCATTTCATCCATCCATCCGATCCATTTCAACTAAATTTTAAATATTTTGATGAAAAGAATCGAACGAGTATCAAAAATTTGCTATACTTCATTATATAAGAGAAATCACTACTTAATACTTATTTAAAAACAATAATTTCTTAAGTTAGTAACAATGCAAAAATAGACATGGTTTGATTCACAAATGAACTGTATAATAAACATCAATCTAAATCTAATATATACTGTAGATTAAATAATGTTTTCAATAACCAATATAATAAAAACAGGTACAAATAAAACACTCGAAAGATACGATAACCTGTAAATAATACAACAAATCATACACAAATGAACGATACCACAGACGCACCCCCTATGTCGTGTCTTCCGGGTTTCAGGTTCGAGTTATCGCTCTTTTTCTGGACGACTTCTCATGGGGATGCGCTCCTATATTATTTGTTGTCGATGTTACAACGAACGTCGGACAACAAAATGCTTTGCCCATTCGTGGGAATTATGGCACAGCTCTCGGCACGGTCAGCACACCGGGTCAAACTCCTGGAGAGATACATCGAGCGCCAGCAAGTGGGCCACAGCTTCGGCAATCGAGGGGCTGGGGGTAGGATAACCTTATCCTACTCCTTTACGCGATTGCGCTCTTATTTAAATATGCACGGACGCAGTAGCTAATTTTCCAGAATCATCGCGTCGAGTAGACATAACTCTCCAACAATGTTTGCAAACCGTCTTATACCTACATTTATCACACTTATTTTTTATACCTACGCTCTCCTTTCAGTTACGCAGCTCCTTTTTTGTAAGTTTTTATATAAAAAAAGATTATTACATACCTCCGTTGAAACAATATACCTCAACTGAGACTACTTTACCTTTGATAAGCAACTTTACCGGAGTACATACAAGATCAAATATAGATCAAATATAGCGCTTACCAGCGCTGAAAAAAAAGTATACAGTTTTCGGCCAGGACACGTTTGCTAACTTCAGTTGCGCTGACACAATCCGCCATTTTGCTTATTATCGCTCAGCGATTGCCATTTTTCTTACAAGCGCTCGCAAGCGCTTTGTCTGCCAAACAAGGATTATTTAGTGTAAAATATGATTTTTGGATGATATCTATATGAAATTGTGGTAACACAAAAAGTTTTTTACATTAACAACACTGCTATCTGTCAAAATATTTTCAATTTTTCATATTTCCTTATTGGAGCGGAGCGAACGAAGTGCGAACAGGTTTAGGACCAGATGGTTACGGAACCCGAATTTTGATTTTTTTTTCTTTTTTTAGGTATTACGCTCCGCTCCAATATAAGGTGCTAGCGTAGCTTTATGCTTAGCGACTACATCGCCTAGTTGGAGGCTCGTTGGCTCCCATGGATCAGCTTCAATAGCGCAATGTCTGTTACGCTATAACTTCCAGCGTTCTTAACCGATTTTAATATTTTTTGTGTGAAATCGAATCGAAGGTTTAGGACCAGATTGTGACGGAGCCCAAATTTTGAAATTCGCAAAAATTCCAATCGAAAGAAAAAAATTTTTTTCTTTCTTTAGGTATTACGCTCCGCTCCAATATATGGTGCTAATGTAGCTTTATGCTAAGCGACTGCATCGCCTAGTTGGAGCGAAGCTCCCATGGATCAGCTTCAATGGCGCAATATCTGTTAGGCCATAACTTCCCGAGTTCTTAACCGATTTTAATATTTTTTATATGGAATTCAATCTACAGGTTTAGGATCAGATTGTGACGGAGCCCGAATTTTGAAATTTGCAAAAATACTCATTGAATAGAAAAAAATCTTATTTTAGGTATTACGCTCCACTTCAATATATGGTGCTAGCGTAGCTTCATGCTTAGTGACTGCATCGCATAGTACTATATAGCGAAGTGTGTTCGTGCTGTGCTCTAAAATAATTTATTAGGCTAGGGAAGCAAAATAATTGGTGTAGGTAGGGATGCAACATCGTTCATGAAAAACATCGATGTCGAAACATCGATGTTTTTAAAAGTTAAACATCGATGTCGAAAATATCGATGTTTATGAACGATATATCGATGTTTATGAACGATATATCGGTGTTTTTTAAAATACTTACAGGATTGACAAAATTGCCTTGAAATACAGAGAAAAAGCGTTTTCCTATCTGATTGATATAGTAAGACTGATTACTGATAAACAAATTACTTACCTACCTACTTTAAATAATACAGATATAATTTACTAGGATATGCAGAGTGGAAGAACTATGAAATAAACAAAATCAAAGACACGAAGATAAATTTATTATACTTAAGAGGAATTTAACAAAACAACAACCTATTTCTTTTTCAATACAGAATTCAAAAATAATAATTTCGATACTACTCAACACTTAAAAAATATCTGACCCAATTCATATTATTTCATAATAAGCTTGACCAATATAAAAATACTGTATGCATTTTATTTCGATATCACATCTGGTTATAGGGATAAATATTTTTTTATTTTTTTACCTACCTACAAAAGTTAAAATGCGGGTAGTCCGGAAACTTATTACTTTTGCAAATGGAACATAGTGCATTTGTTAGTATATTAACTGACTTCTAAAATGTCGCGAGTGTGTGTTAACAGTCCTGATTTATTTTGCTATATTTGTGGCGAGTTTACGCCGAAATCGAAAAAAAAACCACTTTCTGACTTTATTAAACAGTGCTATCAAGCTTATTTTAACCGTGTCGTAAGGAATCAAGACAAGTCATGGGTTCCTAAAGTGTGCTGCTTAAGATGTTATACATATCTCAATGGTTGGTGTAAGGGAACAACTAAAAAAATGCCATTTGGTACGCCAATGGTGTGGATGGAGCCAACGAATCATGCCGTCGATTGTTATTTTTGTTTAACGCAATTAAAGGGGTTTTCTGAAAAATCAAAACGAAGTATTAAGTATGCCAACGTGCCATCGGTAATAAAACCTCAGCCACATTCTGACGAGTTACCTGTTCCTGAGTGCCCAGTGAATTTAATTCAGACAGTTGAAGTCGACTCGAGTTCGACGGATAGTGAAAATAGCGAGGACCCCCAATATGTCCCAAAATGTGCATCTGAGCCACTTTTATTAAATCAAACTAGGCTTAATGACTTAATAAGAGAATTAAATTTACCCATTGATAAGGCAGAATTATTGACATCCAGATTACAGCAATGGAATCTATGTGAATCAGATGTGAAGGTATCTTTTTATCGTAAACGACATAGCTCACTGGTTCCGTACTATTCTAAAGAAGATGGCTTAGTTTTTTGCAATGATGTAAATGGATTAATGGCACAGCTTGGGCAAAATCATGTAGCTGCTGAATGGCGTTTATTTATTGATTCCTCAAAAAGTAGCTTGAAAGCAGTATTGTTGCATATTGGAAATGAGTTACCGTCCTTGCCCCTCGCTTATAGTGCTAATTTGAAAGAAACTTATGACGTTATGAAACTTTTATTAGAAAAAATTAAATACAGAGATCATAAATGGCCAGTTTGTGCAGATCTTAAAGTGGTTGCTTTGTTAACAGGCTTGCAGTCAGGCTATACAAAATATTGTTGTTTTATTTGCGAGTGGGATAGCCGAGTTCGAGCTCAACATTTTATTAAAAAAGATTGGCCATTACGTCACTCTCTAGTAGTGGGCCAGAAAAACGTAAAATTGGAACCATTGGTTGAGCAAGATAAAATTATTTTGCCGGCATTGCACATCAAACTGGGGCTCATAAAAAATTTTGTGAAAAAAATTTCCAGTTTCTCAAGCAATAGTTTCCCAAGCTTAGTGACGCGAAAATTAAAGAGGGTGTTTTCGTAGGTCCAGACATAAAAAAGCTGATTCAAGATCCATCTTTTATATCTGCTCTCAATAATATTGAAAAACAAGCATGGAACGCTTTTGTCGATGTCACTAACAATTTCCTTGGTAACAAGAAGTCTGAAGATTTTCGCGAAAAAATAAAAGTTTTATTGGACTGCTACTATAAAATGGGATGCAATATGTCACTTAAGTTGTATTTTCTTCACTCGCATTTGGACTTTTTCCCTGAAAATATGGGATCAGTCAGTGACGAACATGGCGAACGCTTTCACCAAGATGTTGTTGCATTTGAAAAGCGATTTCAAGGCAGATGGGAGCCTGCTATGCTCGCGGATTACTGTTGGAGCCTTATTAGAGAGACCCCTGCTATTGAGTACAAGAGAAAAGCCAGCCACTCCAAAAAAACTACGCCATTTCAATTAAAATTAGAATAAAATTATGGAAAATTCGTGATTTCGGACATGGATGTTTATTTGGACATTGAGATGTGATGGTGTGTGTATATTTGCATATTTTTATTTCTTTAGTGGCAAGAAATAGTAATCACATAATGCGACCTCAGATAAAATCTAAAGTTGAAAATTTGTTGAGTAGTGAATCTACTGCCAAGCAATCGGTTTCTTTCTCGAGTAATAACAGCTCCAGCTTCAGAAAATAACCGCTCTCTGGGGACTGAAGTTGCTACTATTGGCAAATGTTTCATAGCCAGTTTATATAAATATGGAAGTAAAGTTTTCATATCGTCCCAGATTTCTATCGGATCTCCTTTTATTGGGGTAACAGGTGAAGATACAAACATGTGAAATTCTGATTCGACTTTCCTTGTGTCCGTGGTTTTATTTTTCATGTTATCGTGTGACAATTGTTTGTGGTAACTCCATATATCAAATTCGCGTTCTGTCTTTTCTTCTTTTTCTGATTCGTCAGAAGACTCTGTGGGTACATTCATAGTTTGCATATTTTTTATATAGGTGTTCACATAATTCAAGACTTTAGCTTTTGCCATTGCATCTTTAAAATGAATGAGTTTAAAGCGCGGATCCAGTACAGTTGCTAAAGCCAAAGACGAGCAGTGTTCTAGCTTATCAAATCGCTTAATCACCTCCTTCTGAATTTCTGTCTTTAAGGAAATAGCAGCTTCAAATGTCGGAGAAAAGTTTTCCAACATTCCTCGCAAACAGCTAATGAGTGGGATGACCTTGCTCACGGTGACATAATCCTGTCCACAAATCTCTTTTGTCAGTCTTTCAAAACGTTGTATCAGATGGACGATTTCACGCAGATAGCCTATTTCACTAGATGTCAGCATTGGCGGAGCATCTGAACGGCACAACAATATTGCACCAATCGTCGTAACTAATTCCAAGAAACGTTCTAGCATATAAAACGTGGAATTCCAACGAGTACGTATATCTAGAATCAGCTTCTTTGTTTGTCCTTCTTTTAAGCCGTCATCTCTTTGTTTTTTACGCAACTCATCGCTCGCATTGACACTGCGTTTAATAAACTTAACAATTTCGCGTACTTTGCCTATAATCTGAGATGCGGTTTCAGCGGTTTTCGCCAGCGGATTATCTATAGCTAAGTTCACTGTATGAGCGAAGCACGGTATTATTTTTTATTCACCAAACATATCTCTGTTTACTTTCATAACCGTACTGTCATTGTCAGTGACAACAGCAGTAACTTTATCAGTTGAAACACACCATTCATTTAGAATCTCTGTAAGCCTTCGTTGTACATATTCTGCAGTATGTCTTTCGAACAATTCGAAAACTCCCAATGTACCACTTTTAAGTTTCAATCCTTCTAAAAAGTGAATGGTGACCCCAACAAAAGACTTATTCTGCATTGTCTCTGTCCATATATCATATGTAATGCAATAATTTTCCGCTGATTGTATATATTTTTTGAAAATACCTGACATGGCTTCATACTTGTCATCTACCCGTTTTTTTAATGTTTCTCTAGAAGGAACTTTATATAATGGCACAACTTCCTTCATAAGTTGTAGGAATCCTTCCCCTTCTACAACTGAAAATGCTTTATGGTCCAAAATGATAAAATTTAAAATAGCCTCCGTAATTTTCTTATGTTTGGTGCCTTCAGTACTAGTTATACTTTTGATATTTGTAAACAGCTCACTCACATTGGGCTGCTGTTGAGATCTTTGTTTAGCTTCAATGTTCAATCTTGAAGTAGTAACTGTTGAACTGCAACCAAAACCAGCAGGAGTACTAGCTCCTTTATTAACGATATCCGTGGAATCAACGTTTATTATTACATCAGTACTGTCAGGATCACTAATAGCAGGTTGGCTACTTTGTCCAGCCTCATTAGTTTCATCATTCAATTTTAGTTTTTTTTGTGAAGGTTCTTCTGCTGTTATCAACTCCTGCACCACATCAGCGTGTTTCTTTTCGATGTGACCCCGCAAATTAGTAGTATTGCAAAATTTGCATGTCGCTTCCTTATCATTGTTACTTTTTTTTAAATAATTCCAAATTGCGCTTTTCGTCTTATTTTTTGGCATTTTATCTGGAAAAATAATTTAATCTGTTAAAATCTGACTATAACGTACTATCAAACACATACACAACACAAAACTAAAACAATATCGATAAAATATATTTCTACCGGTGCCCATCACTATTACAATGCGAAAATAATGTTAACAAATATTTTTTAATAATTAATCTGTGATCAAATAATACCTTTAATTTCTTGTGGTTTTTTAATAGAAATTAGAAACGGATAAGCAAATATATAACCCCAAAATAATGTTTTAAGTAGGTAAACAATTTGTGTTTTCATTTATCTTTTTTCAGGAAAAAGAATATACCTCGTAAATAAGTGTCAACAGTATAAATAACTAAATCAAGTGTGTATAAATTGTGAAGATTGCATATACAAACTTCTTTAAAGACCAATCATAAACTTGATATAATATTTTTTAAAAAAGACTTTTCTGCGTCAAAAATAAAAGTAACATTGTCAAGTAAAAAGTGCTGTCTGAAAGTTGTGAAAAATAGTGAATTAAACTATACAAACGAGTTAGGTAAAATAGTCAAACTTATGTAAATAACGTTAATAATCCGCTGTGCAAGAAGGTAATATCTGCTAAATACAACAGGTTATTCGGCCCTCACAATGGAAAATTTTTCAACAAAAATTACGATTGGTCATCTTGAAGGAAAATCAAATTGGACAACCTGGAAATACAAAATCTCGATTGCGCTACGAGGTAATGTTGATACTATGGAGGTAGTAGAAGGCGGGTTGAAGAAACCAGTTCTTCAAGAAGGTGCAGGTGACGCAGATGTCGCAGCTTATAACCTGGAACTAACTAGGTATAAGAGAGCTGACTGCAGCGCACTGCTGATTTTGACCACAAACATGACGGAATTTACGTTACAAAAAGTAATGAGATTTGAGACAGCTTATGAAGTCTGGCGTGAGTTACATCGATTATTTGACGGTCAATCAGAGGATAGGGCATACAACCTGTGTATGGAGTTCTTTAGCTTTAAACGGAACATTGCAGATGATGTATCAACTCATATGTCAAAACTAAAGAACATCTGGAGCAATTTGAATTGCGAGATCATTAAAGCGGACGCCAATGCCAAGCTCCCTGATTTATTCCTGATATGCAAGATTCTTGAAACTCTTGACGAAAGATTTTTTGCGTTCAAATCAAGCTGGTTACTTTTAAGTAAGACTGATAGGACTATTGACAATCTCACGACACAACTCTGCTCATACGAGAAGACACTCGAGAGCAAAGAAGGGACTAGCCACGAGACACTAGTTACTCAAGAAGCCAAGCAGTTGATAAGGAAGAAAGATGAGAAGGTTAAGTGCAACTATTGTTCTCAAATGGGACATAGAGTTAGGAACTGCAAGAAATGGAAAAAGGATGGTAAACCTCCAAAACCAAGCAGCTCATCACCTCCTCACTCGTCTAAACAAGTACAAAGCCTAACATTAAGTGTAATGAGTGCATGCTGCTCTCAGAAAACAAATCAAGATAGAGATAATTGGTTTGTGGATAACGGAGCAACAACGCATATATCAATTAGGAGAGATTTGTTTCACGAATTTGAACCATTTGATTCTAACGATAATTCTGTGAAGACGGCAGATGGGACAGTTATTCCAGCATTAGGGAAGGGACTAGTTATTGTAGAATCAACTGTAGGTGACAAGAAGGAAACCATTCGCTTGAAAGATGTCTGGCTTGTACCGAGGCCGAGTGTAAATGCGAGGCCTGTATATTTGGAAAAGCCCACAAGCAACCGTTTGGGAAAAGAGAAAGAGCAACAATTCCAGGCGAACTGATACATTCCGACGTTTGCGGACCATTTGAACATCCCAGTGTATCCCAATATAAATATTTTGTACTCTTCAAGGATGACTTCTCAGCTTACCGCTTTGTATATTTCATGCGTCACAAATCTGAAGTAAAGGATAAATTGAAGATTGTGCTCAATGAAATAACGTGTTTTAAGTGACAACGGAGGGGAATTCGACAATAAAGACGTGAGAAAAATATTGAATGAACGTGGTATCTAACAACGACTTATAATGCCATACACTCCTGAGCAGAACGGGTGTAGCGAGCGTGAGAATCGTACCTTAGTTGAAGCCGCGAGAACTTGGTTACACGCAACGGGAGAACTACCGCAAAAGCTCTGGGCTGAATTAGTCAATACAGCTGCATACGTCCTCAATAGAACAGGACCAACCAGGTTTAAAAATAAAGTTCCTTATGAGCTGTGGTTCGGAAAGAAGCCTAAAATATCACACCTACGTGTGATCGGAAGCCAGTGCTACGCTCATATCCCCAAACAGCGTAGGGAAAAACTTAGCAAGAAAGCTATCAAGGGTATACTCATCGGCTATGAAGATAATGATGGATACCGCATATGGGATGGAAAGAATACCAATCGGTCCAGAGATATCACTTTTACGAATGAGAGTGAACTTAAATTCTCGTTAGGGACACGTGAGCGGTACAATATCACTCCAGATACAGAGGGAGTTATCAACGATGGAGAGATCGAAATCTTGAATGAGCCGACTGAAAGTCCAATCGAACTAGTACGTGATCTAGAGGGAGAAGAAACTGTAAATCACGAACAATCTGATCGGGTTAATCAAGGCGATCAAGAAGAGTTTCTTGATTGTGAAGATTTTGAGGGAGGTGAAATTGTGGTACAAGAACCGAGATACGACTTAAGGGACCGCAATACTCTTCGACATCCTAAGAAATTTGAAGACTTCATTTACACTGTAGCCACAAATGATTTTCCCCAAAGTTTTCACGAGGCTATGAAAAGAGAAGATCGTGAAAAGTGGTTGCAGGCAATGCAACTTGAAATGAATTCATTGAAGGAAAATAACGTCTGGACATTATGCGACTTACCTAAAAATCGAAAAGCGCTGCCTTATAAATGGATCTTTCGCATTAAGACCAACCCTGATGGGTCAGTTGATAAATATAAAGCGCGCCTCGTCGTCAAAGGGTTCAGACAAAGAAAGGGTGTCGATTACGACCAAACCTTTAGTCCAGTCGCCAGAATGGCCACAGTAAGGGCACTTCTTAGTGTGTGTGCTAAAGAACGAATGCACCTTATTCAGTTTGACGTAGCGACAGCATTCTTAAATGGTCAACTGGAAGAAGACATATACATGAAGCAACCGGAAGGCCTTGACGATGGAATGTCTAGAGTTTGGAAGCTTAATCGAAGTCTCTATGGCCTCAAACAAGCACCGCGTTGCTGGAACTCTTGCTTTGAACAAATCCTACTGGACCTGGATTTCAAGCAGTGTAATGCAGACTGCTGCCTGTTTTCAAAGCAAGTAGGTGGGGAGAAGATTCTTATTGTCTTATACGTTGATGATGGTCTGGTGGCAGCTTCGAGCGAAAAGCTGGCAACCAAATTTTTGGATGATCTGCGAACAAAACTGAAAATTACCACGAAACCCGTATCCTACTACCTGGGTTTGGAGATAACTCTGGAAAAGGATTATATTGCCATTACTCAAAAATCTTATGTAAACAAGATACTGGAAAGATTTAACATGGCCAACTGCAATCCAGTTTCAACGCCTATAGAAAAACTCAGTCCAGAAGAACGTTCAGAAACAGGGAAAGTCAGTGACTTTCCATACAGAGAAGCTGTAGGAGCTCTAATGAATCTGATGACGGGTACTCGACCGGACTTAGCATTTGCAGTGGGTGTAGTGTCAAGGAAATTGGATAATCCATCAAAATCAGACTGCCTGATAGTAAAGAGAATATTCAGATATCTCAGTGGTACTAAAAACCTTGGCATCAAATACATGAGAGGAGGTGAAGCTTGCATCCTAGAAGGGTACAGTGATGCGGACCATGCTGGAGATCCTACTACGGGCAGATCCACTTCAGGCGTTGCATGCCTCTATGCTGGAGGAATAATTTCTTGGTTAAGTCAGAGACAAGCAACTGTGGCAATATCGACCACAGAAGCTGAAATAGTTGCCGCTAGCGAAGCAGCTAAGGAGCTCATCTGGCTTCAGCGAATATTTGAGTTCCTTACTGAACTTAATGAAATACCGATCCTGAAAATTGACAATGAAGCAGCGATAAGACTGGCTCACAATCCAGAATTTCATAAGCGGACCAAACACATACGTGTTCGTCATTTCTTCGTTCGTGAAATGGTGCAAGATGAAAATCTGAGTGTAGTGAAGACCAGTTCATCAAATCAACTTGCAGACATTTTGACAAAGCCTGTCCCAAGACCTCGGCTCATAGATATGCGTTCCAGGCTTGGACTCTTTAAGTTTTGATTGAGGGAAAGTGTGAAGATTGCATATACAAACTTCTTTAAAGACTAATCATAAACTTGATATAATATTTTTAAAAAAGACTTTTCTGTGTCAAAAATAAAAGTAACATTGTCAAGTAAAAAGTGCTGTCTGAAAGTTGTGAAAAATAGTGAATTAAACTATACAAACGAGTTAGGTAAAATAGTCAAACTTATGTAAATAACGTTAATAATCCGCTGTGCAAGAAGGTAATATCTGCTAAATACAACATAAATAACAGCATTTCACACCAATCTAGCTTAAAACGCGAAAACTTGTCCAAACAACAAATATTCAAATATATTCAAACAACCTAACCGGCAAATGAAGTAAAGTTTTTCATGTCATTTGAACAATAATACTTACAGAACGCTGCTTCTGGATGCTTATTAAACTCTAGTAAAACAAAATCAAGAGGTTTTAAATTCACTTTATAGTTTTTATTTCAGTTTTTGGTGACAACTGAAAATGCAGACTTAACTTCACTCTCCGACCGGACCGAACAAACAAAACACATACACACAAACAAACGAAGTGACACTGACACATCACATCACACAGCACATTTCCGGAAAGAACTCGTGCTTATACCTTATACTGCCTATACCGATTTCTAATTAGGTACGCAAATAAAAAAAAAAATTAAAAGTATTGTTTTTGTATGGCAAGGTTTTGAGCAAGCAAGGTTGCACGAGTTCTGGGCAGTATACGCACGAATCAATAGATGGCGCTAGTAAACATCGTTCATAAAGAACGATATATCGTCGATGTTTTGAGTTTCAACATCGATGTAAAAACATTGATGTTTATGAACGATACATCGATTTTTTTAAACATTGATGTATCGTTTGCATCGCTAGGTGTAGGCAAGTAGACTATTTACTGTTTTCTGAAAACTAATAACTATTTTTTAAAGTATTTAATACAAATAAAGTTATTATGTTAGCTTGTTTGATTCTTTAACCTTTCTCTGATATTTGTAACGGGTTATTTGTATTATTAAAATGTCATATAATTTTTAATTAGTTATGAGTATAGTCTATTTCACATCTCGTATATTGGCTAAATGCATTTTGTGTTATACCTTTTAATAATTTTTTAACAATAAAAATACCTGAAAAAGGCTTTATAACAAATATATATAATTATTATTTTAAAACCAAATCTAGAATTAAGGGAATATGTTAATGTTATCTGGCAACATTAGGTTTTGAGAGGTTATGTTTACTGCTGTGATTTTGTCGAGTCAGAATTCAGAGATAAATAGTTTATGTTGCAGAAATATTTGAATCATTATTCAATTTACAACGGATTACTAATAAAATGTTAGTTACTTTAAAAACATTGCAACAACTTACTTTTCAAATAGAAATCGATCCCGAGGAATCTGTCAAAGCCCTCAAGCTTAAAATTGAAGTCGAAAAAGGGAAAGACTATGCTGCTGACCATCAAAGACTTATTTATGCTGGAAAGATTCTTCTGGATGACAATAAGTTAAGTACATATAATATAGATGAAAAGAAGTTTATCGTTATCATGGTAACTAAACCTAAAACATCGGAAATACAAGCATCATCTACCTCTGCTCCAGAAGCTGGTGAAAGCGCTTCTACCGAGAGCGGCGACGGTAAAGATAAGAAACCCGCCGAGGAGAAGCCAAAACCGCCAGCAGCTGCCGAACCAGAACGATCTGCAGAACCACCTGTGACTGCTAATGAACTTGACTTTGAAGCTACTGTTCAAAGCATAATGGATATGGGCTACAACCGGCAACAAGTAGAGCAAGCGTTAAGAGCTTCATTCAATAACAGAGAGCGAGCTGTTGAATACTTAATAACAGGAATACCTGAAGATCTGCTCCAAGAACAGGAAGCTGAAGAAGGTAGTGATGATGATCCTTTAGCTTTTCTTCGTGATCAACCACAATTTCAGCAAATGCGAGCTGTTATTCAACAAAATCCAAATTTGTTGAATGCTATTTTACAACAAATTGGCCAGACCAACCCTGCACTCCTGCAAGCTATCAGTCAACATCAACAAGCCTTTGTTAGAATGCTAAATGAACCTGTTAATCCAACAAGTGGTGCAGCGGCCAGTGAAGAAAGTGCTGTAGAAACCCAGCAACCACAACAACCTCAGAATGTTATTCAAGTTTCACCCCAAGACAAAGAAGCCATTGAAAGATTAAAAGCTCTTGGATTTCCTGAACATATGGTGATTCAAGCATATTTTGCTTGTGAAAAAAATGAAAACCTTGCAGCAAATTTTTTGCTTTCACAAAATTTTGATGATTAAATGTAATTTACTCATATACACTACTTTGTTATAGTGCAGAGACAAATTATAAATTCTAATTAACATACAGAATGTGTATTTCTTATGTTGTTCTTATGTCTAATAGTTACTGCTTTTTTATTTCATGTGTATTTTTACACCTAATTAAACAATTTGTCATTACTTAATATTCTTATTGTTTGTTCACATACAGTATTTTTTTGCTTATATAAAATTATCAAGATTTTTTTTTAACCTGCAAGGCGCCTTTTTCAATCTTATGTTCTCTGAAACTGGTAAGTATTTCAATCTTAAAAGGTAATTGTTAAATAATAAGTTTTTAATTGTCACAAGGTGCCAAATATTTTGGTCATGACTGGCACCACACTGGTAACTACTGATCATTGGGAGAGATGTATATGCTTTTTAACCTATCATGTTATAAGAAAATGCATAGCGTATCTGAGAAGATGAAGAGAATATTGACTTAAAACTTTAAAATGTATGGATTTACTAATGAGTCATAGATTACCTATTTTTATTCAACTAAGCTGAAGCAAAGTTACTTCTTGTAACAATTATGATAAAAAGTATGTTTGTTTCATTTGTCCACGCACTCATACATAAAAAAGTGATATAAGTATAAGCTTTAATGTACTATTCTATAACAAAATAAATTTCACAAAATTATATGTACAGGCAGATGGTTTACGAATTGTCTTGTCTCCCAATGAGTGGCCGACTACAGCCTCACAAAAACGGTGGTAAACAAGACTGTTTCTTCACTTTGCCGGTAGTAAATATTAGATAGTTTGTCGACGATCCATGGCCAAGTTTAGTTTGTCGGCCCCGCGATAAGGTCCTTGTAACTACAAGGATTTTTCGATTTTCAGATAATTGTGCGACTCTATTATGAAAATTAAAATTTACAGAGACAGGAATTCTTTTAATCGTGCATAGTCTAGAAGCCAAGAGTACATAATTTGCAACGTATTTTTGTTTTGTAATACTTTACGTACTAAGCAATTGCTTATAATAACTATATTAATTATTATTAGATTTAAAGAGAAAATAATGACCGATTAAAACTAATTTTACATTATTCCGACTTGTAATTGATTCAACATGTATTATTAAGATAACATTTGGTACATAGTCTTCAAGTCTATCTGGAGTGACATGAAGAATTGTGAGTTTGAGGATGTGAGATTTTGTTAATTACATACCGATGGTTATAACCAATAAAAGAGTTGAAAGTGTATGTTGGATTTGTTAGTTTACTCAGTAGTTTTTCTTTCATTGAATGGTATGTACATCTTCTTTTGAGATCTATTTTACTAAAGTATTATCTCATTACAGTAAAAAACTTTCATGGTCATTAACATGGTATTAATGAAAACGGGGTTATTACTGCTATTACTGGTCCGAGTTCTGTGCTTACTGTGGGTTGCAAAGCTGTTACTAAGTATTATATTTGGATTATTTAAGTCCGAAAAGAGGGAATGGCTCGATGATCCTCAATTCCAGTCACTTGACTACCAGAAGATTGTAGGGTACCCTTATGTGGTACCGATGCTAGCCGATAATAAGTGTGGCAATTCGGCGTTGGGCAACGTAATAGAAAAGGCTAGGTGCTATATGAATCTCTACCTACCTATTAAATTCCCTCCGGAAGAACTATTATTATTTATAACTTCCTAAATTTAAACCAGTTGGATATAAAGACCATGGTTTGTTTGTGACCCGACTTATGCTCTATAAATTGAAATGATACCATAATTATCTTGCACTAATTATACCTGAAATGTATTATAAATAATATATTGTAATGGGCCCAAGATTGACCCCTGCCGGACCCCATAAATCACCAATACTACTTCAGATACGTAACTATTTACCACTACTTTTTGAGTTCTGTGTGTTATATACGATGCGAACCATCGAAGTAGATTCCCTCGAATACCATTATATGCCAACTTTTCAAGAAGAAGTTTATGGTCCACCCTGTCAAAAGCTTTCCGAAAATCCGCATAAATGGCATCTATTTGTATCCGTCTGCCCTTGTGCTCATATACTTCTCCAACGAAAACCGTCAAATTCGTCACAGTTGACCTTTTTTGACAAAACCATGTTGTTGCGTAAGTATTAAGTTGTGCAGTACACAGCTCATTGTACAACAATTTTGGACAGGGCGCATAACATGGATATTGGCCTACAATTCTGAACGCCATCCTTTGCACCACCCTTATGAACGGAAACAATGTTAGCACTTTTCCATATTTTGGGACAGGCACCGTCTCGAATATACCTATTAAAAATAATGTGCCACGGTTCAACTAAAACTTCAGCAATTCCATTAAGAAAAATCGTTGGCAAACCATCAGGACCTGGACCTTTAGTTGTATCTAGCCCTTTTAAAACTCTGAGAATATTGACTTTCTCAAAATATAAATTATCACATTCATTCAACTATCAGAGATGGCATCTGAGGGCGCCCAATTATTTATATCAAATGAAGAAGATTCATATACTGATTCAAAAAATGCAGAGAACATATAGCAAATATTTTTAGGATCCTTAGAGGATAAATTATCATATCGCATCATTGACGGTATTCCGGTTCTATTCTTCCGGTTAGCAATATATCTCCAAAAGTACTTATCGTTTCTAGGGATAGAATCTTCAAGTGTATTTATATATTTGAGATAAACTTTCTACATTCATTCTTTAAACGAGATCTGTACAAAGAAAATAATTCATCATTATTATATTTTTTCCAAAGCTTTCACTTTTTACTTTATTTTTGAAAATATGTATTAAAGATTGACTCAACCAGACTGGAAAATGAGAATTTTCCATTCGTGATAATGGGCAGCATTTTTTTATAACACCAAAAATGTTTTCGTAAAATGTTTTCGGGTCGCTCGTGGCGATTACATGCGCGGCATCAACTCCGCGCCGCGTTAGCTTAAGCTAGCGCATGCGTGAGAAATCGGGCCACGCCCCTATTGGACGTGGTCCGCAGATGCGGGTTTAACGAGCTGCGGAAGGCCGCTCGTTCTTATTGCTGGGTCATGCGAGTGTGGGCCGATGATAGGCGTTCCACAGCTTGCGATAAAGGGTCAGGCTCATCCGTAAGCACATGTTTGGGCCTACGGACTTTGTGCCTAGAGGGGGCGAGCGGGACGTAGTCCGCTGCCTCTAATATGAGGGGATTTGCATGCTCCTCTGCGGCTTTGAAAAAGCGCTCGGAGCATTTATGCATGTGAGATTGGACGGTCGGTAGGGACAGGTCGCGGTGTAGGTCCGCGTTTCGGACGTACCAAGGTGCGCCTGTTGCCCTACGGCAAAAGTTGCTCTGCACGACTTGCAGCGGCTTTAATCGGACGGGATCCGCGTGTGCAAATACTGGAGACGCGTATGTCATGACTGGTCGTATACAAACTTTGTAGAGGGTTATTTTATTTTTTAAGGACATTCTACTATCCCGCCCCAACATAGGGTTAAGACGGTTTAGGTAGAAGCGGGCGTTTCTAGTGACTCTACGGATATGAGGCCCGAAAGTGAGGCCTTTATCGAGGGTAACGCCTAGATACTTGGTGGCGCGTTGCCACGGTATCGGGGCGCCTAGTAGCCTTAAGGGCTGTGTCCCGTAAGGGACCACTCGGGACCTACGTTTAACGTCAAATATAATTGCTGCGCTTTTATCTGGGTTGACGTCTATTCTCCACTTGCGAAACCAGTTGCCTAGTTGGGAGATAGATTGTTGAAGCCTACCAAGGATGGCCTTGTGTGACGGCGCTTTTAGAAAAAGTGCGGTGTCATCGGCGAATAGGGCTAATTGGGTACCATTGGTTGGTATCGGACAGTCGTTTGTATAAACGCTGTAGAGGAGAGGGGAGAGAGCCAAGGCCGTAGCTAGGGGGGGGCATTGTGGGGCAATGCCCTACCTTGAAATCACAATGCCCCACCTTAAAAATACCAAAAACTAAGATAAATTAGTATAATTAAAATGTTTAATAATTTTTATATATTTTATGCACTTTTCATGCGATCTTATAGGATAAATTATCATAATAGAAAAATACTACACTACTGAAAAAAATTAAGGGATCAAAATAAAAAATCCAAATTTTTGGGCAATTTTCAACAGGTCGTAACTTCGAGAGAAATGGTCGTACAGGAAATAAAAAAAAAGTAAATTGTAGCTCCAAGTGTCTAGTTTTTGAATTAGAACTTTAAAATTTTGGGCGTGGATAAATTTTTTTTTGCTTAACCACTATAAGGATTGGATACTTTGTTCATTTAGCTTTTATTTAAACAGATATCACATGTGTATTCGCTATTGTGTATTAAAATTAAAAACTATAATAAAGAAATAATTAAGTTAAAACTACTATGTCTAAACTTAAAAACTAAAAACCTTAAAAAATATAATATAATATCTAAAATATATTACTAAAAGGAGTCCCTTTAGGCAAGGTTCCAAAGATACTGGCAGCATTCCCCCTTTGAATAGCTAAACTAATTCTTTGTCCGAGGTAGCTGCCAGCTCTTCGGTCTCCTGTGATGTCGACTAACCTTTTTGATATTATTATTATTTTATTTTATTTTTTATACACCTTGATACGTCCACTTCTCGCCGAGATATCGGTCTTAAAATGGAAAAGGATCCTTTGGCTTTGATTATCGATATCTCAGCAACCAATGATCGCACAGAAAGTTAAAGGTGGGTTACAAGAACTTGAATGAATTCTCTTTAACGACTAGCCATTGCTTATCCCAAAATTTTTTTTTCTTTTTGTCACATGAATTTGAAAATGCAACAAAATATTGGGTATGTTGATGGTTTTTTGGAAAATCAAGCGCTGGATCGAAAATATTGAGGAAACCGCTAATGTTAAGTGTGCCTTTTACAGTTCAATATGTCAACAAAAAACCAACAAAGAACTAAATTAATCTAGCCAGCCGGTTTTCTGTTTCACTTGATCGAATTGTTGAAAATTGAATTAAAGGATCACGTTTTTTTGACCTGAAAAGCTTATGATTTTTAAAAATAAAAAAATATGTATTTCCGCGCTTTTTCCACATTTTTGTTTCAGAAAGTTAAGGAAATTCAAGAAACTATCGCCCAATCATTTTTAACGCGTTTCCACCGCTGCATTCCTTGATTCTACTAATTTCCTTTTAATTAAATAAAAAAAAGTTGATACCCCCAATCGAATTTCAATCTTTTTCATACGCTTTTTCTAGCAGATCCTTAAAAATGATCCTTAACTGTTTTTTTAAATTAATCCCTTTGCGCTAGAAGATATTTATTTTTAAATTTTTTGGTTAAAATTGAAAATTTCTTACTTTTTCTATTTTCAATCATGGTTAGACGACATTTATCGGAGGAAGAAGTTGCTCGGTTCGTGACTCTTATTGACGAAGGTTACAGTCAACATGCAGTTGCCGTCCGGATGGGTGTAAGTCAATCCGTCGTATCTCTAGCTTATGCCAGATACCAAGAGACGAACCAATACAATCGTCGCTCCGGACAAGGTCGCCATCGAATCACTAATGCCCGCGATGATCGGGATTAGAAAAGTTCGACGACAACCTTTCGTCAATAAAATTTAAGCACTTTCTGGAACAAAAATCTGGAAAAAGCTCGGAAAAACATGTTCTTTTCTAATTTTTAAAAATTATGACCTTTTCAGAGCAAAAAACGTGATCCTTTAATTTTTTCATAAATTCGATCAAGTGAAACAAAAAATCGGCTGGCTGGATTATTTTTTGGTTCTTTGTAGGGTTTTTGTGGACATATTGAACTGTAAAAGGCACACTTAACATTAGTGGTTTCTTCAATATTTTCGATCCAGCGCTTGATTTTCCAAAAAATCACCAACATCCCTTATTTTGTTGCATTTTCAAATTCATGTGACAATAATAAAACAATTTTTTTTCAGAAAAGCAATGGCTAGTCGTTAAAGAGAATTCATTCAAGTTCTTGAAACTCACCTTTATCTTTCTGTGCGATCATTGGTTGCTGAGATATCGATAGCCTTTTCCATTTGAAGACCGATATCTCGGGGAGAAGTGGATGTATCAAGGTGTATAAAAAATAAATTAAATCTAAATAAACAAAGTGTCTGATCCTTATAGTGGGTAAGCAAAACAATTTTTTTCTACGCCCGTAGACTAAAAACCAAAACTAAAAAAAAATTTTTTTTTGTTGCTGATTTTTCTAAGATTACTCAAAAACCGCAGAGGATACAAAATTTTAAAGTTTTAATCCAAAAACTAGACACTTGGAGCTACAATTTCCTTTTTTTTGATTTCCTGTACGACCATTTCTCTCGAAGTTACGGCCTGTTGAAAATTGCCCAAAAATTTGGATTTTTTTTTTCCAGTATAGAAAAAATCGACTCGGGTCACAAGTGAATTCTTAGGCGGGAATCGAACCTGCAACCTTTGGAAAACCGGTCCAATACCTGATCTAGAGGTCAGTGATAAACATAGTGTTTGATTTAAGAGCCTGTGCTTCGAGGGCAGATCAATTATAATAAAACTACTTCCGCCCTACCTATAACCAATGCTGCCCTACCTCAAATAAGACTCTAGCTACAGCCCTGGAGAGAGCCGACCCCTGCGGCACGCCCGCTCTCAGCGGACGGTGCGTTGACAGGGTTCCTTCGTAGCGAAAGCGAAAGGTGCGATCGCTGAGGAATGCGGCTATAAGGCGGACTAACCGGTCGGGCAGAGAACATTTTTTGAAGTCGAAATAAATGTTAATGTTCATGGGCGTACCCAGGTAGGGGCAGGGGGGGGCAGCTGCCCCCCCCTGGATAATGTTGACGTCCCTACTAAGTACCTTATCATGTACTTTTATCGATAAAAATTAAGAAAACATTTTTTTGCCATTTGTTTGTATTATTAATACAATATTTTAACAGCCCTGTATTACGCGGCGCGTTCATTACCCATACCCATAACAGCTCGCTAGCAGCGCAGCGCCACAGATTACTTAATATGTAGTTACTACGGCAGCGCTGCGAAGCCCGCCCGCGCGCCTACACGACACGAAGATTACCGAATCGTACCGAGCGACATCCAGTGCCGCGAAAGCGGGGAGAGAGTACGAGCGAGCAGCTTGCATTTGTTTGACAAGTAATTGTTTTCAAAGTGCACGAGTTTTGACATAAATAAGGTTTTGTTACTGAATATAATTAGGACCTAAGTAGGTACCTATATGTATTATTTCTATTTATATTCTGATTTACTATAATAAAACTTTGAATGAAAATGGATATTCGGAACTTTTTTGGTAAGTTTTTTCTATTACCTACTTATTTACCTACTTAATAAGTCTGTTATTTTTTTAAATAAAACAAGACAATCACAATTGTTTAAGATGTCAAAAGAAAAGACATAATTCCTGTGGTCTTGGTTGATCTTTCGCGGCTATTGGTTGTCTGAAGGCGGTTTTTTACTTTTTTTATAGTCATGCCGAAGAAATAAACGTATTTTTTAACTTCAAAAAAAGGAGGAGGTTCTCAATTCGGCGGGAATCTTTTTTTAATTTTTTTTAGGTATGTTCCCCGATTACTCGAAGACGCCTGAACCGATTCGTAAAATTATTTTTTTATTCGACAGGGTTTGGTTTCTAGTTGGTCCCATTGTCAGGATGTTATGATCTGATGATGGAATCCTGGAGAAATCGAGGGCATCTACCGAAAATTGTATGCTTGCATATTGCTTTTGTTACGTAATCATGTTTTACTCTGGTGTTTGCTTCCGGGTATCAACATCTGATGCTGCTGTGCTGATGATGAAGCTATAGAACTCTTTAATAATTAGGAGTTGGGAGACAGTACTGCATTTGGTTGATAGAAACTATTTAGTAGTGGGTGGGGCTAACGTTATCCTTGTAAGATATGCTTGAAAATACATCTGATGCTGCTGTGCTGATGATGAAGCTACAGAACTCCTTAACGGTTAGGAGTTAGAGGACAGTAGGTATTGCAATTGGTCGATGGTAACTAGGATAGTAGTTAGGGCTAACGTGATACTGGTAAGGGTAGGCTTAGTCCTAAAATGGTTATGAGGTAATCATTTTATGTAAACACTAAAAATGGTAAAATAAAAACTTTTTAACAAAAAATTTAACCGACTCCAAAACTAAAATGTTAAAAGTAATTTCTTTGGAGTCGGTACCACTTTGTGGTAATGGTACCAATATAATGTCTACTGCTCAAAGTGGTACCGACTCCAAAGAAATTATTTTTAACATTTTAGTTTTGGAGTCGGTTAAATTTTTTGTTAAAAAGTTTTTTATAGCTTCATTACCGTATACCGTATTTTATTTTTGCAGCAAAAAAACGGAAAATTACAAGCACAGAGGATGATGATGCCAGTTGCAGTAAGCAGTTGCCGCAGTCTAGTGAGGTGGATTCAGCGCCAATAACACAATCTTATTCTGCTAATAAAAAATTGTGTAGGTAACTCTTTTGTTAGCCCGCAAGATTCAGAATCGGAAACCGTAAATTCTTGCAGTATTGTTAATGAGGTAGTATCTGAATCTCGAGCATCTACATCTACGTCTACTCTGGATGATGGAGAAAATTTTCATGAAAACGATATCGGTCGATGGGTTGGACGGTCTTTCGTACTGACAACGGAGAAGCGAATGGAAATGTTAAAGCGATGCTGGGTACCTTCAGAAACTTATGATTTTGCTGGTGATGCTACACATTTAAAACGCAAATTTAACCACTCTTGGTTAGAAATGTACAAACCATGGCTTGTATACTCAAAGAAATTGAAAGGTGCATTTTGTTTGTTTTGTGTTTTATTCCCGCCGAAAGTCGCACGTGGTGTACAGGGATCTCTAATTGTTCGACCATTTACCAAGTATAAAGATATAAAGATATTTATTGTAAAGCCCATGTAGATACTCAATGGCATAGAGAGTCGAGTGCGTCTGCCAATTCTTTTAGTAACATTAAAACAAATGTACAAGTTACATTGCAAACAGGCCACGAAAAAATTATTGAAGACAATAGAAATGCATTGCTACCTATAATCAGTACAATAGTTTTTTGTGGAACACATGATTTGCCATTGAGAGGAAAAGAAAAGGATGACGGCGTTTTTCAAGATTTGCTTCAATTAAAAATAAAGTCTGGTGATGAAATTTTGCGGCAACATTTAGAGAAGGGTCAAAAGAATGCTCAATATACGTCTCCGAAGATACACAATGAAATTTTAAACATATGCGGTATTCTAATAAGAGAAAAACTGGTCGATAACATTAGAGCCGCAAGTGCTTTCAGTATTTTGGCTGATGAATCAGCAGATATATCTGGTAAGGAACAACGAGCAATAGGTCTTCGATATTACGATCAAAAGGAAAAAAACGTTAAAGAAGTATTTATGGGCTTCGTAGAGTTGGAAAAAATGGATGCCCAAACGATAGCTGCTGAAATAAATAGATTTATTAATACGTTAAATATTGACGCTAATAAATGCGTGGGACAAGGCTATGACGGATGTGCTACTATGGCGGGAAAAGATGGTGGAGTCCAGAAAATATTGAGAGAAACTTATAAAAAGGGTTTATATTTTCACTGCGCCTGCCACAGATTAAACCTCGTGGTAAACGATTTAAATCATGTTTCTGAGATCCGCAACTGCATTGGAACCGTAAAAGATACGATAAATTTTTTCAGGGAATCGGTTCTGCGTCAAAGATATGCACCAAAAATACCATTGCTGTGTAAAACAAGATGGTCCCATAAATACCAAAGTATTTCGATGTTTAAGAAATATTTTGTCCAAATTGCAGAAGGTTTAGAAAAACTTTCTCGGGAAGGTAATTCTGCCACAAGGAAAGTAGCTTTTCAGTTACTATCTGCTGTCAGCCAAACTACATTTATATTTGCTCTATGTATTATAGACAAATATAATTCTATGCTGCAACCCGTCGCAAACATATTGCAATCTAAAACGCTAGACATATTAAGATGTGCAGAACATATAGAAACAATAACTACTGCAGTTGCAGAACACCGGCGTTCCGCGGAACAAGGGAGCGAAGATTTAATCAAATCAGCTGAAAAAATTGCTACGGCTTTAAAGATTGACCTACGTTTACCAAGAACAGCAAGCCGCCAACAACATAGGGCAAATCAACCAGCTGCTTCACTTAGCGAGTATTTTCGTCGCTCATTATACGTGCCTTATTTGGATTCTTTGTCATCTTCATTAGAGGCGAGATTTAGCAGACAGCATTCACCAGCGTTTACACTTTCATTGTTACACCCTACTCAGATAATTAAAATTACAGTTCCTAAATTACAAAAATGCATGGAGGAAGTATCTGATTTTTATGAATTAGAAGGGATCACGTCTGAAGCCGAACTTTGGCGCACGTTTTGGATAAATAAGCAGCAGCAGGATTTTGAAAATATTGGAATAGCGGAGTTAATACAAGAAGCAGATTCTTTTTACCCGAAGGTCAAGATAGCCCTAGAAATTTTGCTGGCAATGCCGTATTCCACTGCTACGATTGAAAGGTCGTTTAGTACACTTAGACGTGTAAAAACGTGGCTAAGATCGACTATGACAGAAGATAGATTGAATGGGCTTTGTATGCTCAGTGTGCACAGAGAATTTGTTAAAAGTATGAGTGATTCTTTCACGGAAGGCATCCTAAATCGTTTTGCTGAAGACCCACGAAAATTACTTTAAAAATAGCCATTGTATAAGAAGAATTTATATAAAAAGATTTTATCTATTTTAATTTAAGTTTTTTTATTTTTAAAAACCACCTCACCTAGCTTATAAAAATAAGATTTGCCCCCCCCTGGCCCAGAACCTGAGTACGCCCATGTTAATGTTGCAAGGGTAACAATCGATCACAGTGTTATTACAATCTTGCTAATGATAGAAAAAAGCAGTAATATACAACCAAGAGCAAACAAACCGCACAAAATCTGACAAGTAGTAACAATCATTACAACATTTACTCGAAGTGTTAAAACAAAAAAAGTGAAAGACATGTTTAGTGTCACAAATAACAAAATCCTAATGCAATTAAAAGTAATTTGAAACCTAGAACTAATAAAGATAAAAAGAGAAAAACTATTTAGAGGATCCTGGTGCGGCAGCAGCTTTGATTTTCTTAATATCTTCAAATGTGCGCAGCGCGATGACTGCTAAGTTTTCTGATTCCCGAACCAAAACCGTTGCATGTTTGATCCAAACGAATTTAAATTTATTTTGTCTGGCAACGTATTTTGCTTGGCGAAATATTTTTTGCTCTGCAGTGTGAGATGCTCATTTAAGTATATATTATGTGTTGTACCAGATATTCCCACCTCGTCGGATTTAAGTCCTTTTTCTCGTCCTTTTGGCTCGGTATGCACTTAAAACGTTGTCACGCAAGATACGAGAAGATAGCTTAATGATAATGTTATTTGGCCACTTGTTATCCTTTGATGCATGAGGTACTCTGTGAGCAGCGATCACATCCTTTCGAGACATCAAGCAACCAATTTTAGTACCAATTAATTCGGTCAATGTAACTAAGTTTTCCCCCTCCCTTTCGGCAACATCGGATATCTCTTGCACTGCCGCGCCTGCTGTTCCAAAGATTCTATCTTACTTTCCAGTAACACATTTTTTGTCTCCAAGGCAGCTGCGCAATATGAAAGTTCTTGTACCTGGTTAATTATATCATCTTGGGTATCCGAGTGAAACTGAAATGATTCCTTGATACCACTGACCTCCTGTGCTTATTGATCGTGATCACATCTTAAAGAGCTTAGTTCCTTCCTTATGTCTGTGACATATGTCTCTAGGTCCACTTTGATAACCTCAATATTGTTGTTGACATCCTGGAGTTTTTCATCCATATCCTTCTGCTTGAATCTTAGTAAGGAAATCAGTAAAATCGCTTTTTGGCTGCTTACGTTTGTGGACGTTGATGCTGTTCGAAGGTTCATTTAATCAGGGTCGGAACCACCATATGGCTTTTTGGGCTTCAGCCCAGGGACCCGTGGATTTAAGGGGCCCCCAGCTAAGTCAAGTCAAAGTCAAAAATAGACGGTAATGCGAAAGAATCCATAATTTTATTAAATTAAACAGTTCGTACGGTTTATTCATTTAATTCAAGTCTACGTTCAGGTGTTGGTACTTCGAACTAACTGTTAAAATGTTCGGTTGCCATTACACATTCATCTCAATCATGCTCCGCTGTTTCCCTCTCAGACTTTGTCTCTTTCTATCTTGCTAGAATTATTTATAAGTACCGTTATTTATCATTTTTATTTAGTATTTTTAATTATTTATAACTAGTAGGATAGAAAGAAATAGAGTTTTGGAGGAATATAGCGGATCGTGACCCAGATTGAATGTGTCATTACACATTCAATCTGGGTCACGATCAATCATGCTCCGCTGTTTCCCTCTCAGACTTTGTCTCTTTCTATCTTGCTAGAATTATTTATAAGTACCGTTATTTATCATTTTTATTTAGTATTTTTAATTATTTATAACTAGTAGGATAGAAAGAAATAGAGTTTTGGAGGAATATAGCGGATCGTGACCCAGATTGAATGTGTAATGGCCGCCTACAAGTTGGCAACCCTGAACTCCCGGTATGCATCTCTATCAAACGGAATGGGGATTTCCCCGTCGATTTTTACGGACGATGGTATATTGTCTTAATTTTTTAGAGTTGTGGATAACTGCTTAAAATTTTTACACGTTATGATTTAATATTTTAATTTGGCTCATACAGTCAAATTCTATAGACATCGTCAAAATGTAAGCAAATATGGCCAACTGACATTGACGTATTTTAAGTCTATGCATACTAGTAATGCGACAAAACCTCTCATTAATCACAAAGTGGAATTATTGTAGTACTTACGTACCTATAGATCGCAGAGTTAATACAACTAGATACTAATAATACACATTTTTCAATCTAATATTATTTGAATAATATATAAATTAATTAAATTAAATAAATCTAATACCATTAATTAATTTAGTTCTTACACTTCCGCGCACAATACACATCAGAATAAAACACTTTTTTACGGATTTTTGCGCATGTTTTATTTTATTTTATATTTAATCCCGACGTTTCGACTCCTTTACAGGAGTCGTGATCACAGGATGACTAAGATGATGGTTGTCATGTATTTTCTACTACCTTCACAATATTTTAATCGGGCACGTTCCCAACTATTAAATTATTTTATATAAATCAAGTTGTTTTATTTTATTTTATTTTAAAACATTATTTAGTTATTTAATTAATTAATTTAATTAATTCTCACTACGTTTTACATTGTATACTACTGAGTCTACTACCAGTTCGGAAATTGGGAGGGCCTTCCGAGAAGAACTGGCGAAAGAAACTCGGGCAGGGGGACCGACCTCCAACTTACTGTTTAATTATTTGCAAAAAGAGCTAACTACATCATCAGGTCTTGCAGTGTGTGTTTTTGTAGGTATTAATTTATTAATTATGGGGTCCCAAGCAGGTGGAACGCTCCAACCTTCGTCTCTATTGAAATTAGGATGTTTCCTAATTTCAATAGCCTCGCGTAGCATCCTAGGAACAAATCTTTGTTCTCTAGCGAGAATTTGTGGTTTATCGAAACGAATATAGTGGTTTGGCCCCTCAAAAGCATGCTCACACACTGCAGACCTATTATCGCGCCTATGTTTCATGTCAGCTACGTGTTCTTTAATGCGCGTCCCTATACTTCTCTTTGTTTGCCCGATGTATGAGAGCCCACAGTCACAATCGATTTTGTAGACACCCGCTGCCTGAAGGGGTATATTACACTTGACCGATCGTAAGAATTGGTCAATCTTCCTGGCTGGTTTAAAGTAAGTTTTAATAGAAACCCGCTTCAGAATATTCCCAATCTTGTCAGTGACCCCCTTCATGTAGGGAAGGACAGCAGGTTGGCGCTCTACTGTGGCTGGTTTGGCGCGGCTTCTGTGACGCAGTCTTGGTACTCGCAACTTGTTATCTTGTAGTACTCGCTTGAAATGCTGAAGCTCAGCAGTCAGATGTTGTTGGTCACAGATGCCGCGAGCTCTCTGAAACAAAGATTTCCCTACGGTAGCTAACTGTATAGGATGGTGGTGAGAGTCACCATTTAAATATCTATCTGTATGAGTTGCCTTTCTGTACACTGTATGACTAAGGGTTTGATTTGGATTCCTGCTGATTTGAATATCTAGGAAGGCTATTTTATTGTCTGGCTCTAATTCCATAGTAAATTATATGTTGGGATGAACGGAATTAAGGTGACTTAAAAAGACAGAAACCATATCTCTTGGTAATATAGCAAATGTGTCATCTACATACCTTTTGTAAAAGCGTGGACACACCGGTGCCGTCGCTAGGGCCCTTTCCTCAAAGTCCTCCATGAATATGTCGGCGACTATGGGTGATCACGACTCCTGTAAAGGAGTCGAAACGTCGGGATTAAATATAAAATAAAATAAAACATGCGCAAAAATCCGTAAAAAAGTGTTTTATTCTGATAACCATTAATTAATTTTATAATTTTTATTTATTTTATGCATTTTCAATGCGATCTTATAAGATAAATTATTATAATAGAAAAATACTAGAAAAAATCGACTCGGGTCACAAGTGAATTCCCGCCTGAGAATTCACTTGTAACCCGAGTCGATTTTTTCTAGTATTTTTCTATTATAATAATTTACCATTAATTAATTTTTATTTTTTGGGAAAAAATGTTGGCAAGATTTAATTCAATTAATAAAAAAATACAGAGCCCAGGTTTAGATATTTGTGAAGGATATAAGTTAATTGGGCCATTAATAGAGTTTGTTAGCAACATAAGGCAACAATCAGATCAGAAGCTAAAGGAATACGAAGAAAAAGCCAAAAAATTAAGTACAAATTCGGAAACTAACTACAATGATATAATTAAGAGACGCATTAAGTATATCAAAGTATTCTGATAATTCTACAAAGAAAGTTGCAGTACACGACAGCGTCGGACTGGCCATACAGTCGAGGTGGCATTTGCCAGCCGGGCCCCAGCCTGCGCGGGCCCCCCACGGGCTTGGGTTGCGGGGCATGATCTAGTATCCCATCACCATGATCTAGTCTCGGGCCTCGGGATTGCGATCAGCCACCCGGGCCCTTCCGGCCCAGTCCGACCCTGGTACACGACGCATAAAAGTTTAAAATGGACACGCTTCACGTTGCACTGGTTAAACTTAATACGGATTTAAATCAAAGAAGTCAAGTACATGAGACATGTAGCAAAAAAATTAAATTTTTAATGGATTTGCAAGAAAAAAACATCTTCTTCACGCGCGTAAGGTTATTGACTATTATCCCGATGAGGTGGATGAATATTTAGTCAATGAATGCATCTCATTAAAATCTTATTTGCTTCAGTCGACAGAGTCCTACTCGTCTTGCGTACATTTTACGATTATTTATGAAAAAGAAGCTTGTTGACGTATTCCCAAACTGCTATACAATGTTAAAAATATATTTAACTTTACCAATCACAAGCTGTGAAGCCGAGCGCTCCTTTTCCAGCGTGGCATATATAGAGAATTAATACAGAACGACGATGTCAAACTCACGAGTTTACCATTTATCCGTTTTGTCCATAAATGTTGATTTAACTAAATTTAAGAATTTGCCAATTTGGAAAGTGCAGAAAGGTTGCTTAATTATTTGTCAATTTATCTACGGTTGTATAACACTAAGGCATAATATATTTTCTGATAACTTTCTGATAATTTCAGACTAAATTTGCACTTATTTCGTTGATTACAACAAAGTCAACAAGTATCTGTACTTACTTAAAGTAAGTATCCCTGAACATTGCAATAACATACAGGGAATAAACGACAAATTTAAGAAATCAACAAGATGTATGTTTAGTATTAGTCAATAATACTGAAGGTTAAAGCAGACCCATTTCCCAAGGCAGCACCCGTTCACGAGCATGACGCATGATACAGCCATCGCTTCGTTCAACCATATCTTAGGGAACGCAACGACCCGTACCACATGCCCCCACCCAAGAAATTTATTAAGAGAGCATGTCATACTTTAACTACCAGTAATAAATTAGTTTTAAAAAATTAACAAATGTAATGTTGTTAGACACAACCTGTAATAAATAGTGTCATGTTGAAACGACACATATTACTTCCATGCATCGCGATCTATTAAATAGTCGTTGACCTTGTAATTGCCTTTGGACATGAGCTTATTTTTTACATACGTTTTAAATTTATGATAAGGCAAATCTACTATACTTTGTGGAACTTTATTAAACAGTGCTATACCTTTCCCCAAGAAAGAGCCTCCTGCCTTTTGAAGTCTAAATCTTGGTACGGCAAGTCTATTTTTATTTCTGGTGTTAAGTCAATGTACGTCGCTATGTTTAACAAAAGTATTGTAGTGTTTTCGTACATAAATTATATTCTCATAAATGTACCGTCCCGCCACAGTGAGAATATTAATTTCCTTAAAAAAGTCTCTGAGAGAATACCGAGGCCGAAGGCTGTATATTGCGCGGACAGCTCTTTTCTGTAAAACAAAAATGCTTTCAATATTAGCAGCTGAGCCCCACAACAACAACCCATAAGACATTACACTATGAAAATAACTAAAATCAATTAACCTTGCCGTTTCAATATTAGTTAAAAGCCTTATTATTTTTACAGCATATGCCGCAGAACTGAGTCTACTTGACAAGGCTTGACTTGTGTGGGTCCCATTGTAGTCGTGAATCTATTGTCATCATCATCATATCAGCCGTACGACGCCCACTGCTGGACATAGGCCTCCCCCAAGGATCTCCACAACGATCGGTCCTGTGCTGCCCGCATCCAGCGTTTTCCCGCGACCTTGACCAGATCGTCGGTCCACCTCGTAGCGGGCCTACCCACTGAGCGTCGTCCGGCACGCGGTCGCCATTCGAGAACCTTTCCGCCCCAACGGCCATTAGTTCTTCTTGCTATGTGTCCTGCCCATTGCCACTTCAGCTTCGCAATTCTTTGAGCTATGTCGGCGGTTTTTGTTCTCCTACGGATCTCCTCATTTCTGATTCGATCGCGTAGGGAAATACCAAGCATAGCTCTCTCCATTGCCCGCTGGGCGACCTTGAGCCTTCTTACAAGACCCATAGTGAACGACCACGTTTCACTGCCATAAGTCATCACTGGCAACACACTGGTTAAAGACTTTCGTCTTAAGGCACTGAGGTATTTTAGACGCGAAAATGTATCGCAGTTTCCCGAACGCTGCCCACCCGATTTGGATTCGACGAGAGATCTCTTTCTCGAAGTTGGACTTACCTAACTGTATTGTTTGTCCTAGGTAAACATAGTGGTCAACAACTTCGAGTGTAACGTTCCCAACATTTACTGGAGCGGGTGTAACATGGGCGTTGGACATAATTTTCGTCTTGTCCATGTTCATCTTAAGACCCACTCATTGGGATGGGTTACTGAGATCTTCGAGCATGGTGCTCAGGTCTTCCAAGGTTTCAGCCATTAGGACCACATCATCGGCAAACCGAAGATGCGTCATGTACTCGCCGTTGGTGTTGATGCCAAGTCCATTCCAGTCCAGAAGCTTAAAAATATCCTCCAACGCAGCAGTGAACAGTTTCGGTGAGATAACGTCTCCCTGTCTCACTCCTCGCTGTAGTTGGATAGGATTAGAGCTCTGGCTCTGTACTCGGACCGACATAGTGGCGTTTTGGTACGGGCACCTTAACACTTCGATATACCTGTAGTCCACTTGGCACCTCTGGAGAGACTGCAGCACCGCCCAAGTCTCGATCGAATCAAAGGCCTTCTCATAGTCCACAAACGCCAAGCAAAGTGGCCGATTATACTCTTCGGTCTGCTGTATAACCTGCCGCAGCGTATGAATGTGGTCTATGGTGCTAAAGCCTTTTCGGAAACCGGCTTGGTCGGGAGGTTGGAAGTCGTCAAACCTGTGAGCAAGACGATTCGTAATGACTCGAAAACAGCTTGAATCTATTGTAATACCCAGAAATTCTGTCTTTTCAACAAATTCGACTACTTCATCATTTAACTTTATATGTAGGTCAACCCTCCTTACATTCGGTAACGTAAATTGTATGCACTTTGTTTTCTTTGAATATAGTGATAAATTGTTACTAGTGAACCAATGTAGAACTTTTGATAGCGTACTATTTACATCGTCAGAGCACTTCATCGCGTCGAGAAACTTTCAAAACTAAGGAAGTGTCATCTGCAAATAGCACTGTCTCACATAGATTTTTAACATAGTAAGGAAGGTCATTAATATAGATAAAAAAAAGGCCCTAATATTGATCTTTGGGGCACGCCCATAGTTATGGGGGCTCCAGCAGACTCACTCTTATTAATGACAACTTTATGAATTCTATTGGCCCAATACGACTGTAATAGGCTTTTTGACATATCAGAGACACCATAATGTTCCAACTTTTTTAATAGCGTGCGGTAATCAACGCAATCGAACGCCTTAGAAAGGTCGCAAAAGATGCCAATTACATCTTGCTTGCCCTCCCAAGCATCAAGTATGTGTTTAATAAGTGCAACTCCAGCATCAGTAGTACTTTTACCTTGAGTAAAACCGAATTGATTTTTATGAAAAATTTACTATCGGTAAAGTGAGCCAATAATTGCATATAGATAATTTTTTCAAAAATTTTACTGAACACTGGTAATATAGATATAGGTTGAAAGTTAGCGGGGTAATTTTTTTCTCCAGATTTGAAAAGGAGAACTAATTTACTATGTTTCATTAAATGTGGGAAAACCCCCTCATCAACACTTTTATTAAAAATATAAGCTAAGTAAGGTGCAATTATGTCAATTATAGATTTAATATGAATAGTTTTGAATGCTTTAATGATATCTTCACTATTAATATGTGTAAAATTAAATTTTCCATTGCACCTATCAACACTCGACTCTAAGAGGGCAGCAGCAAGATTAGGACACGAATGTAGGGAACTTGTAGTTTCTAGTGGTAATCTAGAAAAAAAATCCTCAAAAACACCAGCAATAACTTTGTAAGAATTTACAATATTTTTGTTAATTTCCAGTGAAAAAGATTGTATTTGAGATTTGCTTTTGCCTGTTTCTTTATTAATTATATTCCATGTAGTCTTTATTTTGTTCTCTGATAACTTAATTTTGTTAGCTATGTACATAGATTGAGCAAGAGAACATACTTTTTTAATTGTTTTAGAATATTTCTTAACATATTCAATAAAGCTAGTATCACTGGAGGTAGATTTTAAAGCATAAAGTTCATATAATTTCCTTCTGCTTTTATAAATTCCAGGTGTAGCCCAATGACTAAATTTCTTTTTACATTATCTTTTTTAAATAGCCTTTGTCTAAATATATTACTAAATTCATTATTAATTATATCAAACAAATGATTATAAAGACTATTAGTTTCAAAGTTTGGGACAGGTAGAGATGCAAGTTTGTAACTTACATTGTATCTGAATTTATCTATACAATGTTAAGATAATGGTCCACAAGTTATTTCGCGTTTCGAAGGAACGTGTTGGTACTCAATAGAAGCAAATTGGCCGCTGTGGTCGGATTTAATGCAGTTAATTTTTGATTTTTTAAGTATTTTATTATTACAAAAAATATTGTTTAAACAAGTGGCGCGTGTGGGAGTAATTCGGGTCGGTTCATTAAATAAATGAAAAGATCTAAAAAAATTTAGGAACCCACCCGAAACATGTGTTGAATCATGAATATTTATATTGAAATCTACACATACAATCACTTTTTTATTTTTCTTGCAAGTTATTATTAGTACTTCCTCCAAAGCGGCCTCAAACTGTGGGTATGAACTCCTTGGGAGGTCTGTATACACATACAATAACTATTTTGTCTAGTTCCACACATGATAACTCAATAATACGTTCTATTGATTTGGAAACTATATCTTTGCGTTCTTTACATTGTATTGACTCATGCAAAATTATCATAGAGCCACCTCTTTTGGCAAGCAATTTTCAATAAATAAAGAGATCAATCTATAAGATCACAGTGGTTTGTGTTTGTCTGTCCGCTCTTTTTCCATTGTATCAATAACGTTACCATAGCAACGCGTTAATCGCAAGTAGTTCGTCTACCGGACGCTAGGTGTCGCTGACGGAAAAATATTAAATAATAGAAAAAAATTAAGAATTTTGTCCATCCGTGCGACATACTCAATAGTGGGCCGCTAGTGTGTCAAAAGATCACAGTAAATAATAATAATAATAAATAAATAAATATTTTTTACAATCACACCAATTAGCCTAGCCCAAAGTAAGCACTGTAAGGCTTGTGTTATGGATGCTAGGGTAACGGATAAACATACATATATAATACATAAATATGTAATATTCATATATATAAATATCCATGACTCAGGTACAAATGCTCGTATTCATCATACAAACATCTGCCCCTACCGGGATTCGAACCCGGACCGTCGGTGCGAAAGGCAGGATCGCTACCGTTGCACCAAACGGTCGTCAAAAAAAAAAAATAGAGTAATAGAGTATTTTGTAATTAAACGAGGAAAGAAGCACGAAAGTTTTCGAATATGATGATTGTATTGTCATCAATAATAACAATACAATCATTCTCTAGGTCTTTTTTTTAAATTGTTATTATTTGAATTCCGTCAAATAGTAACGACGTATGGACCTCTTGCACCCTTCAGATATTTTGAACTTAAATAATGGCACGAGAAAGCAGGTTATTTTTAGTTTTACTCAGTGTTGCAACTTATCATTTAACATTTTAGTTCATCATCGTCTCTTCAAATTTGCTCCCGTATTGGACAAACCATTTTAATGGGTATAATATTGTTAAGACAACCCTCCATGAACAAGTTGTTTAGTCTTTGCTGTTTAAGTGTTTTATACATAATGTTTTGGGTATGGATTGTACACTCATTGTTGAGCAGATAGTAAAATAATACACAAAAATTTTACATGAAACAGTTAATATTATTATTTATAAATAGCATTAAGTTAACATAAAAAGCTATCTTGGTATAAACTTTATTCACTCTAATTTTAAAGGCACTTTCGACAATGTCTATCAATAAACCTTAAAATTATTTGCCATGAGTGATTCAATTTTAGTGAAAATATTTAGTAACATAAAAAAATATACTTGGGGTATTTATTTTAATATGTAATATTTCTTACATCAATCATGGCAAATTATATATTATTTAATCTTAAATTTATTCTGGTAGTCAACTAAAATTACCCTTTTTAAAAATAAAAGTCATAGTATGTTACAATAATTCTGTTCTCAGAGAATAGGTTGCATGAGAATGATTTCAAAATTTTTATTTTTCAATAATTATCACATTAATGTTACGAAATTAAAAAACATAATTGTTTTAAAGAATGATATGCAACATTAACCATTCCTTTTCCGTTATAATAATATATACATTAGATTTCTTTATACATACATTCTTTACAATACTATGTTTTACTATATACAATGAACATATACATAATAATTTTTATTTCATATTATTACAATTAAGACGTAGACAAACATAGTTTAACTGTACATTGCAATAAACTTATTGCACAAAGAATTACTAAATATTAACTTTGGCTTATCCATTAATAACACCCTGCTGATGGTGTCGAAAATAATTAACAATATGTTCGTAGTTTAAGAACCAAATAAATAAAGTTTATTTTCAATATCTTTCATCTCATCACAGACACATGACGTGATTTTATGAACTCCCAGAATAGATGAAATAGATTTTTACACAAAACAATGTCTGGGAAAGATAAAAAGTAATATTCATAATACAGAGAGTAAATGAAAATAAAAGAACATTGTGTGAGTCTAGTAGTTTACCAAACCAGAAAATGGCACTCAAGTCGGACTTGGATAGCAACACTTTTTAGGAATTAGAATAATATTTTGGAATGGTGCTTACATACGAACCCTATATAATTCATATAGGTACATAACCTCAATTCAAAAGTGTAAATTGTAAAGAAATACAATCTAGCAGTATTTTATGAATTCTGTATATATAAAAATCAAACTGTTTTAAAAACAATAACAGAAAATCATAAAACATATTAACAATTCAACATTATATCAAATAAACTAACAATACTTCATGATAACCCAGTTGTAATTGATTTCTCAACCTGGCTTAATTCATCTCTAACCAAATGTACCTCGGTTTGAAGTGACGATCAAAACAGGATCGAGCGTATTTTTATCAGGACGTTTTCCGAAAGTAGCTCGCGTGCACAGAGGTGGCGTGTGCGTTAACATTCTCACCGGAAGGGCACTAGCACACCCGGTTAGCCGGCTGGGCCTCATTCCGTCTTTTGTTGGCAGTACAGTTCTTTCAGAGATTTGAGTTCCTCTATTAATGCCTTATTCTGATTTTCAAGCACGGCTACTCTATTCTCTAAACATTTAATGTATTCTTTTTTCTTGCGACGACATTCTCGCGCCGCTTCTCTATTCTTTAGCAGTCGTAATTCTCGTTTACGCGTTTGGTCTTCTAACATAGGACCTGCAAACATAGTACGATTCATTCGTTTCTCTGATAGAAGCCAGTTTATTTGGCCTGTTAGTTTTGTTATAGGGCTATTGTAACAAACTACTCACCCGGTACATAAAATTGTGCATCTTGATTTGTAGCATACTGCACAATGGCGCCGCCACTACCCGCTCCTGACACAGCCAGAGTGTGAAGTCCGCCTTCTGTCTGCAATGCTCCCGCTGGAATTACTAAGAGAAATAAACATTTATTATTAAATTAGATTTGTACAGAATTTGAAAAAACTAGAAATTTATTTAAAGTTTATTTGTGCACATTTTTTATTATACCAAATTTATTCGGCATACACTCTTTTTTGCAATGAAATAAAAACTGAGATTTTTTTAGAAGTATTACCTGACGTTTATCTTAATTTAAACTACTTCCATGGTTATATTCTATTTATCCGTTCAATATATTATGGTATGTATTAGATATGTGAAAATGAATTTCTATATTATGTAATATAAAGATTGTGCCTTTTTTAAAGGAGAATGCCCAATCGCGGTATCGTCCTTGTACTTAAACTAAAATTATATCAAAAATTAAGGTTTTAATTTTTACAAAACGCTGTATAATACTTTGCCATAACTTCGCCGGACAATAATCCACATTATAATTATTAATGAATTCGCTTCCATCATCGACATATACTAATGGACATGCCGTACCCGTTACAGCGTGCAGTAATTTCTTGGTTTGAGAAGAGTGACGAAGATGGCATATGCTTTCGGACTAACGCTATCTTTTTCCTTATAAGCGATTGGCTCTCAATTGGCATGACAGGTACGGCATATATATTGAGAGAGATAAAGATAGTCCGAAACTTAGTTTTATCTCTGTCTTTAGTAGTGTCCCAATTCTCACCGCTAAGGCATCTCCATTTGTATATGTCGATGGCTTCCATATTACAAAATATTTTTATTGACACTTGTTTCCTTGGTATTGCCATTTTCTAACGACCGTATCGATTGGCAAATCGATACGCTATTTATTTCATTAAAATAACGAATTGGCAGTTCACATTTTAGCATATTAAGTAGTTAAGTATAAGACGTGAATATATTACTAGAAGACGATTTTATCTTTCTATGGTTTTAACGGCGCTCTTTTTTTCACCAATTTAGTTGCGCCGTGCTTTTAACTTTTTTTTACTTTTCTTTTATACAGTTTTTGTAATGTGAACGCTTATAATTAAATTACTTAAACCACCAACAGTGAGTTTATACAATTTAAAATTATTTTAAATGGAATATGATATATCACATTAACAAACAAGTAGACCTATCTGTAATCTGTCTGTGACAATGTATATTATACCTTCCCCATATTAGGTCCTTCTAATCTAGACATCAATAATGCCGCTGACTTGCATTTACGTCAACCGATAGTAGTTTATGCCTCCTTTGGATAAACTAGTCCTTCTATTATATTGTCATTATACACTATAAAACGGCACAATATGGCATTTTTCTATTTAGAAGGTCTTAGGCCCCTATCACACGACGTATTTTAAACGCGCAGATGACGCGCGTCTACTGCGCGTATACGCGCAGATACAGCGATACAGACGCGCTGTAGCCGCTCGTACCTTCCGCATTTTATTATTGGTAACTGCAGCTCGGGCGGTGAGGTGGCGTGAGCGCGCTCCCCTCCGCCCCTTTGTTTCAAACGAGTTTCGAACGCGTGTTTGTATCGCGTTTGAATAATACAAACGTAAATCGGGGCTTCTACGGCGCAGAAAACGCGTGTTCCTGAATCGCGCGTCGTCTGCGCGTTCAAAATACGCCGTGTGCTAGGGCTCTTATGCCCGGTTTCTGAGGTACAAATAACGGTGGTTTATCTGTTCATTAACGCTATTGGTCCGATAACCTAGACAAATGCGTTTCCGAACAACGCATCGTTTGTTAAACTCCGTTTAAACTAAGATCAACTTAACTGGCCATTTTGTATCGTTTATCGATTCGATAACTATAGCAAACACCTCATATTCATAAGTTTGAGGTTATTTACTTTCATGTTATTCTTTAGTAATAGTAGTTATACGTATTGTGAACAGTGATCAGTATTTTTGTATTGTTTAGTATTTGTATAAATAACATTATGAATACGAGTAGTTCGTTCGAGTCCGTGGAAGTATTGGAGTTTGCTTTCGATATGTCAGTGCCCAGAAACCTAAGAAATAGTAGAAATCCCTTTGAAATGTTCTCCAATGAAGAATTTAAATTGAAATATCGTTTTCATAAGAACATCTTGAATAATAATATTATTCAAGTTAAGCACAAAACCGCTATCACCAAAAATACCATATGAAGAAATACATTAATAATAAACAATGAGTTTGACGTTTACTTTTTTGTGATATGTCAAAGATGTCTTTCTATATACAGCCAGTGAAAATATTGAACTATTCTAATTTATATAATTTATAAAAACTGTGGTCACTTTACACTTCTTTAATTTTGCGGACATAATAAAATAAATATTACTGAGATAATTAACCATTTTTGATGATAAAACGGAATTTTAGTACCTTATTGTAATCAGGCCCATCTAGCGGCAGTTAAAAGAACTGCTTATCTGTTCCATAACTATTAAACCGTGCTTTATGTATTCAGAAACGCATTGGTAGATAAACGACGTTTATCATTTCCATAACTTTAACGGATCAATAGCTAATGGGGATTTAACTAGTGACCTCAGAAACCGGGCATTAGTGCTCGGAGTTACGCATACTTAAGGTTACGTTGGTACCGCCCACTTGCGACTTCTATTGTGTTTTTACTGTTCTGTGCTGTAAGCTATGAAAAATGTCCAAACTTATGTTCTCACTGATGTAAATAGGTTTTATTGCAATGTTATCGTTATGTTTGTGTCTATACAAAACAAGTAATAACTGTTATCATTTTTGAATTTTGCTGATTGATGCTAGGTTAGTCGCGCTTTCAGTGTTTTGTTGCTGTCATATCTATATTGCAATATCAATGTTTAGGCAAGTTCAAACTTATGTCCAAAAGAAGTCACGGAATAAGTGGAGCATTTTATAAGCGTCCAATAAAAACCGTCGGCGAATCCTTAAGCTCATAAAGATCCGTTAAGGGCTTGAACGTGTGAACAGTGAGAAACAAAAACTTGATTAAAGTGGAATCTTATAAATGCCAAAGCACAAAAACTTTCCTCATTGTTGTGTATGTAGCTTAGCTTAGGATCTCGCCTTACCAAAGGAGGTCCCAGAGTAAATATAACACTTATCCTACACCAAGAGTAAAAAAAATAGTTTTTGAATTATGTGTTCTGCAGTGGCGGCTGTACCTTAAGTGCGCTCGTGCGCTGAACCGCCAATCCAAAGGATTAAAACATTAAAAAATAATACTTCATCTTTATTTTTAAATTACATACCATATTAAAAGTGAAATGTATAATAGAAAAAAATGGTTGTGTGGATGTGAGCATTACAGAGCGGAGAATCGATTTGGACAGAAACTGGAATTAAGGATTTGACGCATTTGAGTGAAAAAATAAAAAAAACATGATTCTTCGCAAGTACATCTACAAAATGTTATGAGTTTGTCTGTGTTAGGCACGGTTGATATTCTTAATCAACTAGATTCTGCAATTTCCAACCTTATTTACCTAGTGAGCAAATAAAGTGCACCACCAGTTCGATAATTCACCAGCCGCCACTGGTGTTCTGCAAGAAAGTCACTGCAAAAATTACGTACCTACAGTGAAGATGTTTGTGATTATCGTGAACTCCTTCTGTACTGCACTAAGCGGTTCATTTTAGTCTTTTTATACAATTCGTTCATGCGGTGTGAGCCTCGTTTGTAGAGGACTGCATTTTTAAAGACGATAACTACCTACTTCCGATCGTACAGGCCACACGCATAACGAACTCGCAGGTTTGCCATGTTACGCGAAGCGATGCACTGTTTGCATTTGGAATGGTTTTAATGGTGTCAACAGTATATTTACCTATGATAAAGGGGATATTTATTATAAACGATTTAGTACAGTTTCAGCTTAAAGTACATAAGAATTCCATATTCATTGAGAGAACTTGTAAAAGGTTGACGTCGACGTATCCGTACCTAATGAAGACCATTCCAAATACACACAGATTTTTCTTGGTGGGCGACCGATTGTTCGTTGAGGCAGTGGTGTGGTGACATGTCTCCATAAGTCTTCGCCGACTTTTTAAACACCTCAACAGACGACAAAAATCGGTAGCAAATGTGAGTGAAAAATCGTTATTTTGTGTAAGGCGTTTAAAACTCTCCAGCTGGTAAAAAGAGAAGAAACTATTAGAAAAGTGGAACAAACTTTTTATGCAAACTTTAAAACGAATTCCGCTCCGACCGCACTACGATGTCCACCTCTTTATAAAGAGAGACGCGAGATTGACCTCTTAAGAATTAATAGCAATGTCAATGGCGTCAAGTGTCGAGACCTCAGCAAACAACCATCCCTATCAAGAAAACAGAATTCATGCAAGCAGGACCCGATCTAAGGGGGGGGGCAAGCCGGGCATTTGCCCAGAGCGTATTTCTATCTTCCAACTTAGCCATTAGCCATTTACCACCCAAGTTTGAGAATTTTATGCACCACCTTCCAACCTACTTTAGGTTGGCTAGTGGAAATATTTAAGTATTTTACTTAACTGAATTATTTTAGTTCGAAAGAAAGAAAGAAAGAGTAGGGATCCGCAAAAAGTACCGAAACCTGAGTAGTATTGCTGGTATAAACACAACCTCTTTTGTGTTTTGATAGATTTTATTTATAAAAAGTATTGTATGATTTCGTCATCTGTCTGTCTAAAATTTACATTCTAATAAACCGAGTTCTCTCCTATTTAGTAGATTTATTTTAATCAATTAACTAAAAAATGATTTAATACAGTTTAATCCTAAATTTACTTTTTTACTGTTGCTCTTGCTTTTGCTAATATAGCACAAAGAAAAAAGGTCCATACGCAGCAGTGAATCGCAATAGGTCGATGATGATGATAAAGTTGAGAGGTACATAACTATGTCGATAAAAAAATATATCACTCCATCCATTCAAAAGTTCCTGTGAAATTTTTCAAAAGACATACATCGTATACTTACAGTAACATGGAAACACTAATGAACTTTGGTATAGGTTACTTCTTCAGAAGGCCCAAAATACTGACGTGAATATTGTAGGTAGGTATAATCCTAACAGTATGACGTATTTTATGTAGGTACTTGTATACTTAGCATCCCCCAACAAAACTGGCTCATGACTTATATGGTTTTCTGTATGTAAAGGGCGGCGAAAATGATCTTTGTCCTGAGCGGCAAAATAGCTAGATCGGGCCCTGCATGCAAGCAACTGCTAAGCAGCGGTGAATGTTCCGAAATTAATAACAACAGCAAATTTACACTATCCACATTAAAAGTACTGTGATTAGGAAACAGTTACTATCGTCAGTCAAAGAGAAGAGAACGTCTTTTGGAATCTGATTAGAGGTATTTATTTTATTTTATCGAAGCTATTACACTAATAAAATATGGATGTGTGGTACTTCAAATCGAAATTGATTATTAATGTAATGAGCTGTAATTGAGCTAATAATTAATCTAAAAACAAGTAATTTGTAAATTGGGGACACACTTTTTAATTAAAAAAAATGTAAAAATATCAAAGTTTGATTCAGCTTAATAGGGTATTTGACAGATTTTCGTAAAGTACTTCAAAATGTTCTAAAGTCGCTAAAGATACGCTTGACAAATCTTTCTCTTATATTTAGAGCCATTTTAATAACAAAAAGATAGTTTTAATAATTACATTTTGTATTTCCCACTGAAACGCTAGGTCACGTGACAAATCAATGGCGTGACGTCACGATGTAATAGTCTTTATGTAAACAATACGCGAGAGGTTAGTTTTTCGTTCATGATTCTTTAAAAAATGGTTTCAAAGACATTTTGTTTATTACATCGTGACGTCACGTGCTCTGATTGGTCGTTGAGACGTTTCGTGTAAATGATGCACAGATTCAAAAACTCTAATTTTTATTTACGAAAATAAAATATTTAATCATTTTTATTTGTAATTTAAGTAAAATATTATTAATTAGGACCTTAAATTCTATAGTGTTCAATACAATATTTATTTATTTGTCAACTATGTCAAATACCCTATTAGCTTACATGGCAAATCAGGTTTTGACGGTATATATGGAATTTACGTTATGGTTTTATGACAACGATAACGATTTTTGACGACCGTTTGGTGCAACGGTAGAGAACCTGCTTTTCTAATCATGGCGCCTGGGTTCGAACCCCAGAAGAGGCAAGTGGTTGTGTGATGAATACGAGAATTTGTACCTGAATCATGGGCTTTTATATATATATTTCTATAAATATTCGACATCTATGTATCATATATGTACGTCTATCCGTTACCTTAGTATCTATAACAAAGCCTAACAGTGCTTACTTTGGGTTAGGCTAATTGATGTAAATGTAAGCAATATTATTATTATAACACAATTGAATTCGCCTCGTCGTGAAATTTCCCGTGATTAGTCATTACTAAGTTATAAAATCATCTTCAGATATGATGTCAACTGACTGTTATTTAAGAATGGGACTCTTCTTTTGTGTATGATATGGAATTGTGAACTTTGTTCCATTACAAGCACGCAAGTGGTTCAAAAGCTTCCTATATTATGTTGTAAAGGCAATGATAATGGTAAGCTGTTATTAATAGTAACAAATAAATGCATATTTCCTAATTTTGAAAATTAGTTGCACATAAACCAATAAGCAGATCAAGGTTCAAACAATTGACGATTATAAATCTTATAACCCTAGTATTACAAACTAGTTTAAATGCCCTATGAATTTTATGGGGACTATTTATTACTATAAAACATTTTCTACCCCTAAATTTGCTTTGGTCATATATAAGTAAATGTCATTAGAACTGACAGTAATAAAATATAAAAATGTCAAACCAGAACAAGTAGCATATTATTAAAATAAATGCGAAACTCAAAATGGCGCTTAAAGTCGTCGAGTTGCGGATACCGCCCGTATTGGATGAAAAAGAAGACGAATAAATGCGAAACAGGAATAGGCATTATGATAAACTGATCTCAAATATGTATTATAATATGTATTATATTATATATATATATATATATATATATATATATATTAGTTATAATAATCATATAAATAGGCTTGAGTCGATATAGAAACGTTTTGTCCGTAGCCTGTTTTAAACTAGACCTAGAAAAATCTCTGAAAACATATGAAGACCGACTATTACGATTTAATCTAGATTCCCTTCTTATGCGACGGCAACTTGGTGACTTCTCAACATTACATAAAATCCTCAATTCTACCCTTGATTCTGAAGTATTAAGCCGCAGACAGCATCTTTTTTTATATTCCTTTAACCCGAAACAATGTATCACACAATAGTCCATTAATACGAATGTGTAGAAAATTTAATGTTTTATGTAAAGACCTTGACATATTCCATCAGAACTTGAAAACATTTTTAAACAGTGTCAAGTGTTCAGACATAATTGGTTTGCTTGTTTCTGTTAAATAAAACAATAATATTATATTAAAAGTACCTAATTTGTTATACTAATATATTTGAATGTTGTGCTCGGTTGTTACTGAAGTACAAATTTAGCAATATATAACAAGTTTAAATAGGTAATTGAATGTTATGATTTGTATTTTGTTACCGTGCCAAATAAATAAATAATAAAAAAATCAGCAATTAAATTAAATAAAACCACTTTTACCAGATTTGCAACGCGTTTAATTCTGTTTTTTAGTTTTTGTCCAGACGTTTCGACACCTTTACAAGAGCTATGATCATATGATGACTAAGGTGATTTGGTATTCATTCCTATAGAGATGAAGGTTGGAGCGTTCCACCTGCTTGGGAATCCCATAATTAATAATATCTCTTAAGATACACGCTGCGAGATCTTGTGATGTAGTGAGCTTTATTTGTAAATAATAATTCGTCGTTGCGCGTGAAAGAGTCGCTATGTGTTTTTTATAAATTTGTTTTAGCTCTGTGAATTATAACACTTAACTTTCGAAGTATGAATGTCACATAGCTACATTCCGAAACTTTTTAAATATTAAATTTATTACATATGTAGTTGTTTTTACAGTATGTGTGCATTGATATTACGATCAGTACTGCATAAAAATCCGAAAATAGCTAAATAACACATAGCGATTTTTGCACGCGCAACGACGAAATGTAAGATGGAGGTTGATCCCCCTATCCGAACTTTATGCGCCAGTTCTTCCCGGAAGGGCGAACTGGAGGTAGCCTCAGCGTTTTCAAATCAAAGATTTATTAAATAAGTAACCAAAAACACAACATATAGCAATTTTATTTGAATAAATTTAGTAGTTAGGAATGTGCCAGATTGAAATATTGGAAGGTAGTAGTAGTAGCATGTCATGTATGACTACCATTACCTTAGTTAACCTATGATCACGGTTTCTGTAAAGGAGCCCAAATGTTAGGATGAAATATAAAAAACAAAATTAAAGGCTTTGTAACCCGGTAGAAGTATGTGCTAAATGCGGAGGAACTAAATCATTCAGTTCATCCTAACAAGAATCATAAATGCAGCAAAAAAGTGCTAATGTTTATTGGTTCAGTAATTTTAATTAAAATGATTAATATTAAATTTTGCAGAATTGAAAGAAAAAAATCGAAGTTGAAGAGTTGGGAAGAGAATTTCAAAAATAAAGTGAAACAATACTGGAGAAGGATGACGTCATCGCAACACGCGCGCGTGGTTACGTCAGCGGGCAGAATACCGGTCGAGTAGACTGAATGATGACGTAACCTCCAAGTTATTCAAAAATAAAATTATTAGAGCAATAAAATTTATGTATTTTTCATTAATTTGGGGAACATTCACATAATAAATATGTTGTATGTTCTTTTATATCATGAGTACTGAATCCCACTCGCTAAATCATATTAATATATAAAAAAAATGTTTATGATTTTATTTTAGTTGAAGAAATGGACTTTTATTACCAACTAATTTTATAACTCATACTTGTCGAAAATGGACAGAGAAGTAACTGACACAAAGTAGTTTTTATACTTTGCTTTTGAAAAAAGTTAATATAAAACAATATTATGGTATGTATAATGATGATGTCACCAAAGCTGGTGGTAATGAGCCATGTGCAGACCAGGGTACGAAAATCATGAATGATACAGGTTAGTGACACATGTGGCACACAAACAAATAGTGTCAGCAGCAGCACATTCAACTGACCTGGTGCAAATGACAAAGGAGATGACAGCGACACTTCATTCTCGCATCCTGGTTTAGTTCCCATGCGATTGTCTGCAATATTATCAGTTTCTTATACTCTTAGGTATTTAAATCATTATGTTTTAAACTGTCCAATTTCTTCTATTCAAAGTCCATTTTCTTCTAATAAGACTTCTCATAAGGATGATAGAATAATGCCCTTTTTCACATAATCATAAACTTATAAATAAGATATGCTCATTTCCATAAAACTGTTAAATGTTCCAATCTTAGGAATATTCTAAACAATAACAGATAATCTTAAACGCTACAAAATACACTTAATATTTAATAAAGAATAATAATAAAATATCCAAAAAGCACAACCTTTATATTAGCTTTGTCTTATATCCCTTTTTGTGTTGATTAAGATAAGTAAACTACCTTAAAACAAGTAATTAAGAGAGTTGCCTACTTACCAGCTATTTCAGCTCCACCAAGATCATTCAATATCTTTCTGTAAGATGGACGTCTAGTCAGCATCTCTCTATATTTTCTTTTTGGACCCTCATCATCACTACAACTGTCATCACTACATGACTGCCCTTGAGTACTCATTAATGTGTTTGGCTCTGGTTTGATCTAAAAACAGTATATCCACAGTAGATGTTTTTTTTCTACTTAAAAACATTACATAAACACAACAGAATTAAATAGACTGTTATTATTTAAAGAGATATATTTACCTGCAATGTCTGCAATGTTCCTTGAGTGGTGTGTATAACTGAGCTAGGTTTGCTGACAAGTATAACATTTCCTTTTGGTAATTGTACAGATTGAATATTGGATGCAGTCTGAATAACCGATTGCTGGTTTGGTTGTATCACTGACTGAACCTGTAATAGGAAGTTTAAACACATTTATATTTTATCTAACAATAAATTACGATATCGCGCATGAAGTAAACAAACACCTGTGCCGACGGAGCTTGCGCCGGGAGCGTGAGCTGCACAATGCTAGTGGCGGTGACGACGTGTGGAGTTGAACCTGCTGTAGCTGGGCCTGCACTCGTAAGTGGATCTCCAGTTCCCGCTCCCCCAGATGTTCCATTCTCCTCCACCATTCCGTCCATGCCCACAAAGGTCACCTAAAATATTCAAGGTCAACTCACAGTATTTCTTTATCATCACACCTATTTCAGTTCAAGAATAGTCATTATTACTTTGATCAGGTTCTGTTACGAGCACTGTCCAATGAGACATCATAATAACATAAGACGATTATCGGCGTGTCGTGTTTGGGTTAGTCGTTTTCTTATTGCGTCTAATATTATACGCAGCATATCTTTCAATGTTTCGAGGACAGCTAGATTTAACTGCAAATGTTATATCATTGCATATCTTATCCATATTTTGGGAACCAAATAGCAGCGACCGTGACAGGTTGCAAGTTTTGTCTTCAGTACGAGCACTCACCAGTTACGTATTCCTCGTCACCGTCTATGCTGCGTCCGGAGTGGGCGAACGGGATGGTACGTAGTAGCCACGTCAACTGTGAGAAGACTCGTCACTGGCGGAGACCTATGATCTTGAATGCGTCATAACAATATGGCCGAAAATTGTCAGACGCATGCGCTCTTCTCGATTCTTCACCTCCCCCAACCCTACCGCAGGCAAAAGGGCAAAACAAAATATCTCTCTTCATTTGACAACAGGAAAATGATACGTCAAACGTTACCATGAAACAAGATATATCTTGATGATTGTACGGTATTTCGGATAATAAGTTCATTTATTTACATTTAACGATTGTCAGTTTAATTAAGAAAAGGCAACAGCTGAAAATAAATATTTATTTCAGGTGGGTAACACATTATTTGGGCCAAGACCACAGAGTGTACATAGACCGGAAAAAGCAAATAGCAATGAATGTTGGTAGTCGACACAGTATACTGTACCCTATGGTATATACTATAGTATGGGTGACATAGTGCAACACAGTGTCGACTTTTCTTTCTAAATGGAAAATGCTCAATAATAAATAGAAATCACCAACACTTTCAGACTTCCACTTACAATAAACTTACTACTATTACTATTACATAGGTTAAAAAACAAAGAGTTTAACAAAACTGAAATATATGTATGTTTAATCATTTTAATCAATAGACGTTATAGTGATATCAGAAACCCTTTCCTATCATTCAATTTCAAATGAAAATAAAAGGAAAGTTTGGTGAAGTTATTTATATAGTGTGTATAATTTGTATTATGGTGGATAGAAGTGTATTATAATAGTGAATTATAAACCACTTAGTGTTTATAAAGATGCATGAGTGTTGGCAAACGAAGCAAAACAGTGCAAGACGTCTTTTCACTCTCACTGCAAAGGCAACGTAGAAGTTACTAAAACGTAGGGAAATATATTATTTCATTATTTATTTATTGATCATCTATATATCATAATAAATCAACTTTCATCTTGTTCTAATAATGAAAAGAAACCCACACCTTTACTGAAACCTAGGGGAAAGAAAATTTCACGATTCATTCATCATTAATTGATCATCTATCATTCATAGATCGGTTCTCATCATCATGCATCATTATCTAATAAAGAAAAAAATAAAGACTAGGCTGTATGGGCTTTGTACCCTTTGCCTGCCCTTATAGGAGCAAAAAAAAACAAGATAAAATAAAATCAAAACAAAATCAAAAGTTTGAACTGGAATTGGATCGTATTTAGGAAAATGATCTCTAGTTAAGAATTACTTGATATCAATACTAGTAATGAACACTATGACTTCAAAAGGTTCCTTTGAAAATCAGTTTGATGAGTATTCACCTGAAAGCATAATTCATATTTTAAATGAATCCAAAGACGGGGTAAGGAATGGTTAATAGTCATAATTTAAAAAAAATCTATATCATTAATTATGTACTTGTCTTTATAGATACTATTATGTCACTTTTATTTTATGTTAGTACTTACGCCTTAATCAATTTTGTAACTTGGACTATTAAGAAATTGTTATTATACATCTTCCTAGGCTAAACACAGGGTTTAATGCCAGTGCTTTAGTTGTTTACTTTGTGTGTTGAAAATTTATCGGGAGTGTAAATATGTTTTTAAATAATTGCAATAAATATATAAAGCACATATAGAACAGGATGTCTTCTTAATTTGATTATCTTTTGGTTGTTTTTTGAAGTCAGTGGGTTCAGATAGACCACTTGACCTATCCGTAAGCGTTGCAGCACTATATTACTTTTTAGTCCGTTATTACTCTCTCTGCCTTTTAGTTGTTTACATACAGTTGCTTATTTATGTGTAATTTTGTATGTTTATTAAATATTTGTCTATTACGTGCCATTATTTTGTGGCAGAATGATCAGCTGTTCATAGAGTTATTATGATGACTTTAAGAGTAATTAGGTATTTGAAAATGCAACTAGAATTTTTCCCTTTAAACAAGTAACAAATTATCAAAGCTATTTATTTTGATCATCTAAACCGTATGATTTCAACTGCTAATCTCCACGCTTGGCCAGCAAGTTGTAGAATGTGACCTCTTCCTCCTCTCCTCAAAGGTTTTTTTTTTTTTTTTTTTTTTATTTAGGATGGGTTTGCTCTTGATCCCAATCAAGCCCGGGGGCCATGACAGAATCCACGATGGAACGAGCTAACCCAGAAGGTGCCTATTCACCCTGGCCTTGAAAATAGACGGGTTATAAGTTCTCGGAAATACAGACGCAGGGAGGGAATTCCACTCCTTTGCTGTGCGTGTTATGAAGGATGTTGAAAAGCGCTTGGTACGACAGGTAGGAATATCAACCAAGAAAGGGTGGTAGCCTGCAGTGCGTCTGGATGTCCGATGGAAAAAAGGAGATGGCGGTATGAGCAGATGCAGCTCTTGAGCACACTCTCCAAAGTACAGTCTGTAGAAGACCGTCAGACAGGCAACTTTGCGGCGATGAGCTAAGGTGTGAAGCTTGCTCTTCACCAATTTGTTGTCCCCGATGAGCCTCTCAGCTCTGCGCTGAATCGTGTCCAGTGCAGCAAGTTGGTATTTTGCTGAGCCATCCCAAAGGTGGCAGCAATATTCCATGCAAGATCGGACTTGAGCTTTATAGAGTGTTAAAAGCTGTCCTGGTGTGAAATATCGCTTGACCTTATTTAGGACGCCCAGCATTCTGGCTGCAATTGGCTGCAATTGATTGGTGCTATTCTATTCTGCAGAAACTACATGGCTTTATTACTGTTGCATTGTGTGTGCATTGGATACCTAAGCAAAATAAAAATGATTAATATTGTCCTTGATTTATTTAGCTAAATAGATATCACACAGAATAAGTTCTTCCAAACAAAGATCCCAAACAAGTCTGCTAATTTACTCAGTCATCCCTTTAACTTGTCGTAGTTTTCATCAATGAACTCTTAAACAGTCAACCAAATCACGTGCGTAAATCACGATCACAGTAATCCAATAACTCACTGAGATTGTTTTTTAAATCATTCTTTAATTTGCTCCAAAGAACATTCCCATATCATTTCCAACATTTCAAAATGAGAAGCTGCTCTCACACGGTCGCGTTACGCTTTAAATATGCGTGGAAGCTAAGACCCAAGCACTCGGGGACGTTCCAGACTCGCCGCGTCGAATCTACCGTCGCGAGCCATCTCACAATTATAGCTTTATTATACACTCCATTTCGTCCGCGTAATATGGTACAGTTTTTGTTGTATTAAGAACCTTCAGAATAGTTTTATAACTTTTGTCAATTATTTCAAGAAAAGATACGAAATAGAGAACATATATGTATATGATATACATGTATATGAAATACATGTATATAACCGCATGCGCTACTGGTGGTGGTATACTACGTGGTCATTTCTAACGTTGATTGAAATAAATATGCATTTATCAGCAGCAGCGCAATGAAAGTTTCATCGTCGGAGTCCCTTTTGATACTGCAAGTAATGGGTTAAAAAAGTAGTTGCTGCCGACTGCATGAGTACTACCGACTGCATGAGTACTACCGACTGCATGTGTACTAGGGATGTTGCGGATGCATTTTTTTTCACATCCGCGGATGCGGATTTTAAGAGGCTTACGTCCGCGGAAGCGGATGCGGATGCGGAACTGTACAAAAAACCTAAGTTTTGGTTTGGTAGGGTAAAAAGCAGTAATATTTATCCTTTCTTTATCTATACATTAAAAATAAAATTGGAGTGTCGGTTTGTAATATTGAAATAACCGTTTTTTTAAATGCCTATGAATATATATACGGTACATACACCAAAATAACATGTTTTACAATTTTTGTCTGTCTGTCTGTCTGTCAGTGTGTTTGGGCTAAACTCTAAAATGGCTGGACCGGTTTTGACGGGACTTTTATTGGCAGGTAGCTGATGTAATAAGGACTAACATACGCTACTTTTATTTTTTTAAATATTGTATTTTAGAAAAATAAATTAATATTGCCATGTCCAAGTACTGTCCAGTACCGCGCACAACTCTCACCACTTCACCCACCAACGAATCAATGCTGCCTATCGCGCGGGCTCAGAACGCGCGAACGGGCTATTGCTGATTTTTAATAAAAAATATATTGCATGGCCGGGTCAGGTAGTTTAATAATAAAGTAGTGAGTGAATTACCATTACTGATTACTTGTTTTAGTAATGAAATTTAAATATGGAGCATTATATTTAATGAAAAGTAGAATGGCCGCCTTTTCGGACTCCAGCCTGTTTCGCAAGGGTTCGTGTATTAATCCTGTGCTACTAAATAACTGTTTACTTGGAACACTGGCTGGTGGCGCTGATAAGAATTTGCGTGCCTTTTTAGGTAACAGTTTGAACTCACTTTGATTAACATTCCACCATTTAAGAGGACTCTTATTTAAATTAATTCACTTTTTATTACGGAAAGTAAGTAACTCCTTCTTGTGAATTGTGTCAGTGCTGACAATTTCTGGTGTTTCGGTGTTTTGGTTGATAAATCGAGCATAATCGAGATCACTAATTAAACAGGACAGGACAGGACATCCTGTAACCTGAGGTCTCTTGTCGTTCCGTTCTGTTTCCATGAAATCCATCATTCTCATTTACTTCGCTCTTTCGGTACTTGGAGATATTTAGTTCTTACACTTCCGCGCACATTACACATCAGAATAAAACACTTTTTTTTACGGATTTTTGCGCATGTTTTTATTTTATTTTATATTTAATCCTGACGTTTCGACTCCTTTACATGAGCCGTGATCACAGGATGACTAAGATGATGGTTGTCATGTATTTTCTTCTACCTTCACAATATTTTAATCGGGCACGTTCCTAATTATTAAATTACTAGCTTTCCGCCCGCGGCTTCGCCCGCGTGGAATTCGGTTATATTGCGGTATAAAGCACAACTATAAGAAAACTTCTCATTCCCACGGAAAAATCTATGAAGCGCGATGTAACGCTGGATACAAAATTCATATAATTCATTCCACTTCTTACGTATCTTAAAAAAACACTTCGTTACCACGTTTTAAAAACACCCAGCACCATCTTTCGCATACCTCTAGAACTGAATAGCGTAAGCTATCATTCCACTTCTTACGTATTTTAAAAAACACATCGTTACCATGTTTTAAAAAACACCCAGCGCCATCTATCGCATACCTCAAGAACTAAATAGCGTAAGCTATCAGTCCACTTCTTATCTATTTTAAAAAACACATCGTTACCATTTTTAAAAAAAAACACCCAGCGCCATCTATCGCATACCTCAAGAACTAAATAACGTAACTAATACTTATACTAATTAGTAATTCGTTGACTTTAGTGATTTCAGGATAAGTAGATGTAAAAAAAACAATTTAGACGATAAAACAAATTGTACGTCATCCCTCGGGAATTCCTCATTTTCGGGGATTCCTCATTTTCGGGGATTCATTATCGTATCATTTAGCTTCAAAATTTATATGTTCATATTCGTTTGCAACATATAAGTAGATGTAAAAAACAGTTTAGACGATAAAACAAATTGTACGTCATCCCTCGGGAATTCCTCATTTTCGGGGATTCATTATCGTATCATTTAGCTTCTAAATTTACATGTTTATATTCGTTTGCAATATTTTACGTTGTTTTAAACGACACACAGCGCCATCTACAATCCATCCATCAAGCAAACAATATTTTTGTTTTTCCTCGGGAATATCATTTTTTTCCAGGATAAAAAGTACCCTATTATTTAATCCGGACTTTTATCTTTATGTCTGCAAAATTTCAAAGCAATCGGTTCAGTAGTTACGGCGTGAAAGCGGAACAAACAAACAAACAAACAAACTCACTTTCCCATTTATAATATTAGTAAGGATTTTATATAAATCAAATTGTTTTATTTTATTTTTAAAACATTATTTAGTTATTTAATTAATTCTCACTACGATTACATTGTATACTACTGAGTCTACTACCAGTTCGGAAATTGGAAGGGCCTTCCGGGAAGAACTGGCGAAAGAAACTCGGGCAGGGGGACCGACCTCCATCTTACTGTTTAATATTTGCAAAAAGAGCTAACTACATCATCAGGTCTTGCAGTGTGTGTTTTTATAGGTATTAATTTATTAATTATGGGGTCCCAAGCAGGTGGAACGCTCCAACCTTCGTCTCTATTGAAATTAGGATGTTTCCTGATTTCAATAGCCTCGCGTAGCATCCTAGGAACAAATCTTTCATTCTCTAGCGAGAATTTGTGGTTTATCGAAACGAATGTAGTGGTTTGGCCCCTCAAAAGCATGCTCACACACTGCATCATTCCACAAGAGATAGCCCGATGTTAGGCAGTGTTCCAGTAATTTTGAATATTCACTTGGTATATTGTGTTTCTCTAGTCGACATGAAACATAGGCGCGATAATAGGTCTGCAGTGTGTGAGCATGCTTTTGAGGGGCCAAACCACTACATTCGTTTCGATAAACCACAAATTCTCGCTAGAGAACAAAGATTTGTTCCTAGGATGCTACGCGAGGCTAATGAAATCAGGAAACATCCTAATTTCAATAGAGACGAAGGTTGGAGCGTTCCACCTGCTTGGGACCCCATAATTAATAAATTAATACCTACAAAAACACCCACTGCAAGACCTGATGATGTAGTTAGCTCTTTTTGCAAATAATTAAACAGTAAGATGGAGGTCGGTTCCCCTGCCCGAGTTTCTTTCGCCAGTTCTTCTCGGAAGGCCCTCCCAATTGCCGAACTGGTAGTAGACTCAGTAGTATGCAATGTAATCGTAGTGAGAATTAATTAAATAACTAAATAATGTTTTAAAAATAAAATAAAACAATTTGATTTATATAAAATAATTTAATAATTAGGAACGTGCCCGATTAAAATATTGTGAAGGTAGTAGAAAATACTTGACAACCATCATCTTAGTCATCCTGTGATCACGGCTCCTGTAAAGAAGTCGAAACGTCAGGATTAAATATAAAATAAAATAAAACATGCGCAAAAATCCGTAAAAAAGTGTTTTATTCTTGGAGATATTGTTTGAGAAGTCAAAATGTCTTCCGAGTTTCTGTTAATCTTCAATATACCTAGGTAACACTGAAAATGTTTAGAAAATGAAAAACGGCTTAATGTAGAAAGTTGCCAATACTTTTATTGTTTTTCGAAGTAATCTCTCTACACATCGTCGCATTCGATGGAACCACTGAGAAAGCAGTGGGCCCATTCTTCTTCTTCCCCTTAGGGGTCTCTTCTATGGCATTTTCGTACGCTTTCACCGCATCTTCAGGGCTCGTAAAGCGAATCTTATCTTTAGTTCTTGGGAATAAATAAAAGTTGCAGGGCGCCAGGTCAGGACTGTATGGCGGATAACTCTTGCCAAACTTGGACACTTGCCAAATATTCAACAGTCCGTTCTGCGGAGTGCGCTGAAGCATTGTCGTGGTGAAGTAGGATCCTGCTTCGAAGGCGCTGCTGTCGAATTTTTTCTAAGACAACAGGCATACAGCGATTGACATACCAGTCTGCAGTAACTGTCCTTCCAGCTCTAGCACAACTGTCGCGAAATAACCATTCCGACCAAAGAATGAAGCAATCATCTTTTTTCCTTCTTTCTTTCTTTATCTTAGCTGGCCGATCCTTCAAAGGAAACATCCACTGAGCTGATTGTCTTTTGGTTTTGGGTTCGTAGCAATATATCCACATTTCATCAATTGTGACTATGTCAAATACAGCATTTGAGTCACCGCCGTTGAACTAATCTAATATTTGGCGACACCAGTCCATGCGAAGGTGTTTCTGGTCATCGATTAAAGTATGGTACAAAGCTTCTGGACGCCTAAATGTTCGTTATTTTTTGAACTTGACTCATATCAATGCCTAGGCTTTGAGATTGCTACGTCCACGCTTAAACTCGTTAAACTAATTGTAAATAATCATCAATCATGTTACGAAAGAGTTCTAAAATTGAAATTGAAAAAGTTTTTATTAGCAATGTTTCTAACTGGTCAGTTCTAAACATTTTCAGTGGTACCCACGTATCATCTTTAATCTTTTACTCGGTCGACACGCGCCACTCGCCGGCCCCTTCCCTTTCTTTCTTATCGCATCCGCATCCGCATTAGCTCCGCATCGATTTATGCGGATGCGGATGTCTAAATCGATGCGGATGTTCCGCATATGCGGATGCGGATGCGAATATTCGCAACATCCTTGATGTGTACAGACTACAAGTATCTGTTGCGCGCTTCGGTTACCCTTGTACCCGCTTCTAGCTTCTGGTGGCAGCGTTTGTGGCAGTCGCGTGTGGCCCGTGTGCAGCCACATTGAGAGACGACACGCGACTTCGCGAGGTTTTCCGTCACTAATTAACGTTTGCCAAATTGACAAATGTATGTAGTAGAGATTTCAATGAACAAAAAGCACACCGACTTTTTCAAAAATGCAGATATTTTGACGTGAGAATTTTCGATTGAAAATAAGGGTGATTTTTGGATATTAAGTCGAAATGCAGTGAAAAATTAATAATTTAAATAAAAAAAAATTAGTGTGTGTTTGGGATATAAAAAGGTAAGTTTTCAGAAAATTTCGTTAAAATCCTAATCTATTTTTTTGGTCTCAAAAATTATCGACCCTGGTCTATAACAGGTTTCAAAAAATCTAGTTGGACATTGGTTAGGTATCTATAGATTTTCTACTACTTATACATAATCAAACCTTTGTTTCAGATATCGGAAAGATTTCAACTTAAGCTACATAATTTTAAATTGACTAAGTTACATTATTTGATCAATGAATTGGAGGACGATATCTTTTATGATGGGACTATTTACACGGGCTCTGCTGGATTGGGGTTGTATTATTTCACTTGCGCCTTGGTTAAAAATGATATAAATCAAGATATGCTAAAGGTTCGTACCATAACTAAAATAATTTAGTAAGTGAACTGTCAAGTCATTATAGAAGCCATAGATGTTCAGGCGGGTTAACTAGGTTTTACTTGTAATGGTTTGCGTGTTTGAATTCTATTGAGTTTTCTTTCTCTTGACAAAACGAGAAACTGCTTGTGTTCAAGAAAACTTGTTGTGTTGGTCATTTTACTTATGCTGAAAAACTTTTTGGGTGAGATTTTGACGTGACCTGCTAGTTTTACATAAAAAGCAAGTCCTTAAGAAATCGTACCGTACCGTTTGTATTTTGTATGAAACATAAGAATGCCCATAGTCGCCTTTTACGAAACCTATAAGTACACTTTAGTTGTTGTTATTCAGTAGAATATATATGTCACCGGAAAATAACAAGATCCGCAAGCATATAAATTTCCTAGGAAAATTATAAACTTTCGTAGGATTCTAAACGAGAGATAAATTGTATTATTTTACGCCCATATTTTCGCAAATTTATCAATTTGCGACGTCTCGTGGTAAATTTATAAACTAACAGATATCCACTTGTAAGATTCTAAACGGTTCGACCAATCACAGAAGAGCTTTTAATATTACGCTTTTTTTAAAATACGGCAAATAACACACTGCTCTCTGATTGGTCGATGTTGACAGTGGCAATGCTTGTGTCCATAGACTTAGGTACAATCAGACTTGCCAAACTATAAATTTATCAGTTTCGATTACCTACCTAACTGTATTTTTACTTTAAAACTAGTTAGGTACCTATAGTACAGGATTACTTTTTTACATAATATGCTAATGACCTCTACTTCACTCTACCAAAATAAAACAACAGAAATCGTGTTCTACGATATTAAAGAGGTTTATTAAAAAAGAAAAAAAAATCATAAAACATAAAACCGGCCTTCTACCAAAAAAAGGTTAGGTTAGGTTATAGGTATTGACTGCTTGGAACTATTTATACCACTGGATCTTGCTGAGATTTCCTTTTCACTATCAAGACTTTTTCGTCACTAATTATACTTTTTGGCATGATATTAATCTTTGTCTGTGGGCCGACGTCCAAAAACTTTAGTTTTCTTAAAATCTTCTATCATTTTAAAGACATTTTTAATTGTTTCCTCTTTCCATTCCGACTTCTTAGTATTTTGGTCATGGCCACTATAAAACTTTCGTAGCTCTGTGGTAAATTTGCTTACTTATTATTTTACGCATGAGTTCGGTAAGTTTATCAATTTACGAAAATATGGGCGTAAAATAATACAATTTATCTCTCGTTTAGAATCCTACGAAAGTTTATAATTTTCCTAGGAAATTTATAAATTAGCAGTTCTTGTTATTTTCCGGTGACATATATACAAGGTCATTTTATAAACACCATCCAAATTTATATATTATATTCTTTGAAAAAATAACGAAACAAGATTTTTTTCTTTTAATATCACTCAGTACTAAAATATTAAGTTAAGCCTACACAAAGTTATCCGAGGAAAACTACCGATTGCTGTCACAGTCACGCTACGCACGGTGTTGTAGCAGATGATTACACGACCCCCGCCCCGCCCTCCCGTATTTCATTGATACATTACAATGATTTTCATAAGTTGCAAATTTAAACGAAAAAAAATAGGAACGTCAAATTGAAGAAGAGATAAGTTGATTTGTTCTTTGATTATAACAATATTAATCGATAACACTTTTAATAAATAAAAAATGAACATAAAAGTAAGCCACACCTTATGCACTTACGTCGCATTTTTTTAAATTTAATCAACTTATGTACAATAATTGGTTGGAGTAAAGCAAAGGGTGTTTCTTAACCACAGAATCTAAAAAAACACAGCGATCGCAAAGGCAATTCGCAAAAAAAAATGCTGTGCCAAAACCTTAGTACCTACCTACCTAAGTTATTTTTGTCTATTTTACACGATAGGATAAAGAAATGTATAATTAATAGTTCTAAAAATATTTTTGTGAAAAATTTCACAAGTCTTAGCCGCCCTGCACACATTTTGCTTTACTCCAACAAAATAATTAATTAAAAATCCAAACAAAATACACTTACATGAAGTTTGAAAACAATCACTTTACCTTAAAGTGTAGGTAATTTCTCTCTAAACAGTATTGCACGTTTATGAACATTGTCTTTAATTGTATTACTTGTTTTTTCACTTTGTCACTTCGTTAAATGCATATTTAAGTTCTCGAGGCTTTGGGCCTTCTTCACATAAACCCGTCGTTCAATTTCGCCCTCGATTTCAATTGCAAGTGTGAACACATTTCGTTAGGTAGATAATTATGCGACGTAAATGCGTGAACGCAACATTGTACATCGCGGAAAGCCCGCGGCTGACTGATTTCATTGCGCCGATGTAGTTACAACTTGCGCGCGCAGCTTGGTGAGGCGCTTCGGGCGGTCGGTCGTTCAACTGTAAGTACCTATTTTGCCAGTAACCAACTGTTGTAATAATTCGCTCGGACAAAATTTTTTTTTGCGGAAATTTTACCTACCAATTTTTTTTCATAAATGAAGTGTTTGAATGATATCTAATGCCTAGAAAAAATTTGGATGGTGTTTATAAAATAACCTTGTATATCATAGTCATCTTAGTACATTCCTTTTAAGATTTCTATGTATGTTTTCCATTTTCAATGCTTATATGGTAGCTTTTTTAATAGAAAAAATACAAAAAAAAATCGACTGGCTTCACAAGTTGAACCCGTAAGATGTGCGGTCCACTGCTCTCCCGAAGTGAGCAGCGCCGCAATTTTCTAGTACATTTAACATTTTTACTCTGTAGGATAGTGTTACTTCATCAACGAGAGCAATACTCTGGCATGTATTTTGAAAGAATTATTTTTGCAAGTGTTTAACAATCGATTAAGATGAAACAGCCATTTAATTTATGGTTAGGGGCCGTCCATAAATTACGTCATCGATTTTTTCAGATTTTAGACCCCCCCCCCCCCCCTACAATAATCCTATCGTCATTTCTTAATGACCCCCCCCCCCCCCCCCCTTCTCCCAAAATTGACGTCATTACCAGTTTGACAAAATTAAAACATTGCAGATTTGAGAAAAATAGGGTATTATATGATTAAAACACACACTCTTTTATTCGCCGAGTCGCCGCCAATCTTCGCCAATAAACACAGTGTCGCATACGAACTATTTTCATAGGTACGATGTTATTTATAGTTTTAAATAATAATGTAGACATGCCTTGACCTTGTAATAAATAAATAATGAGTTCAATAATTAATACCATTAAATACTTGCAAAATATCACAAGAACACTATCTTTCCTTAGTATGAGACATGTATTTAAGTATAAGTATAGTATTTATGTACTTTTATTAATTATGTAATGTTGTAGTTATTATTTAAGTATTGTGTTTATTATCAATACATAGTATAAAACAAAGTCGCTTTCGCTGTCTGTCCCTATGTATGCTTAGATCTTCAAAACTACGCAACGGATTTTGATGCGGTTTTTTTTAATAGATAGAGTGATTCTTAAGGAAGGTTTATATGTATAATACATGTAAGTATCACGGGCGAAGCCGGGGCGGGCAGCTAGTATTATATGTAATATTATTGTTAGAGTATTTTATCTGTAGTTATTACTGTATTTGTGTACATCTATGTTGCATTATGTATGTTTATTATGAGTTATTTTAGTATTGTACGCGCCTTAGCCGCCTCTCACATTTGCAGTCTCACTTACTAGGTGTGCTGGAAAAAAAATCTTTTTAGAAATAATCTTTTTGTACGTGAACAATAAACTATAAATAAATAAATAAGAATGACGTCAATTTCGAAACACCCCCCCCCCCCTATCTATCACTTACCGTCATCCGCAGACCAAACCCCCCCCCCCCCCCCTAATTTAGAATGACGTAATATATGGACGGCCCCTTATTATATATTTACTATATTATTTATATTTCATCTTCAATATTCTCTTAAATGATCTATATATTATAATGACATCTATATATAAATTAAATGGCTGTTTCATTCTATCCATTGTTAAACATGTGTAAATATGTTAATTCGAATGTTTTTCCTCTCATTGATGAAGCAACGCTGGCCTACTGTGTAAAAGAGTCTTAGAAAATTTCGACTGCTGCTTACAAGGCTCGGTAGGTTCATGAGGTTGCGAGTTCGCGTCTCGCCTGAAAATAACTTGTGAACCGAGTCGATATTTTTTAGTTTTTGCTTTAGTACATTCTTTTCTAAGAACAATCCTCTTAATCCTTACTTATCCGGTTTCCGTCCTAGCACTACGGCTCTAGTCAATATTACTGATGACATTTGTTTTGGTATGGAAAAAGGAAAATTCACTAGTCTCTCTTTGCTCAATTTCAGTAGTGCTTTTAATTATGTGGACTTCGACATTTTGCTAAACATACTTCGTTCTCTTAACAAATCTCCAGCTGTGGTCGACTGGTTTTATAGTTACCTGTGTGGTCCCCGGCAACGATCTGCATTGAAAAATCCTTTTCTTCATGGGTGGATAACTCTTTTGCTGTGCAGGCAGCAGGGCTTTGGAATGCTCTGCCTGTTTCGATAAAAAGAACACAGTCATAGATGTCTTTAAAAGTCAAGTTAAAGATTACCTTACCTTACCTTATCAATCTTACGCTATGATTCTGTAACAACCCGTTATATTATGTGTGAATATTATGTATCTATAATAAATATTAGTTTATTTATAGTTTTTTGACTATTTTATAGCTTACTTTCCTGTCCTTGCAAAGGTTGCCTGGAAGATATTACTTTTCAGCGATAAGGCCGCCATTCATACTTTGTATATTTATCTCTCCTTGCTTTTCTTGACGTATCTGAATGTATAATTAAGAACATTCTATTCTGCGCAAGCATACAGAATATTGACATAATTGTCAATGTAACTTGCGTAATAATGTGATACTTATAATGCTTAAAATACTACTGTCCCAAAGGCCCACTGGTTTTCGATTCAGATAATGATAATGATTTTATAAGGTACATTTTTAGTTTCAATAATCACAATAAAATTGGTTGTTTCAGACTGCATTACAATACATCGATTTGGATAATCTCAAAGGTCGCCGTATTAGTTTTTTGTGCGGAGATGCTGGTCCTCTTGCGTTAGCAACAGCTATATCTTATAAATTAGGTACTAAACGACCAGAAAGTCTTCCTGACTATAAAAGTTTAGCCCAAAGGTAAATAAATGAATATATAACACTTTTAACTTTAATTTTTATTATACCAAAGCTTTATTTTTTAATAAATAACTAAGACTAAGCCTGTGAGGGCGTGCAGCAACTATGGCCCTGGCGTCGCGTAGCTACTGGGATCAGCTCAGCAGCGCCACAACAATCAGCCTACGTCTGCTAAACTATAGCACATTTGAAGACATTTAGTAATACTCCCAACAAATTATTTAATTTTTTTTCAAAATTGTGCAAGTACTCCACTAGGCTAACTCGTAAATCATATACGGGTTCTCAGTAACTATGACATTTTCTTTTAGTAACTCCGTGGTTACTCACTTTAGTAATTTATTTATCACTAGGTTGGTAGAGACTGATAAAAAGACTACACAGTTTTCGTAAGTTTAGCCTCACTACAGAGTTCAAACTGCGGCTATTCTTTCTCATTTGTCTGTGAACTTAATTAACTTGGCAAAATGCCTCCATTTTTTACGTACTGATATTTGATTAACTTATCCATATCAAAGTCTGAAAGTGGCAAGTATTACAGACACGTTACAAAGGTTTTGTAAGGCGTCAGGATAGGTGTTTTACTTCGCAGCCGATGTTTGCACCTTGAAAACTCTTAGAGGAAACTAAGATGAAATTAATTTCCTGCTTAATCATTTTGGGTTTTTTTGTGTCTCACTTCTTATCCGCTTGTTAATCACCCAATTAGATCGTCGAAGAAGATAAGAAACAAATTAATGTTTATAATATGTACTATGTAATGTATTTTTGTTATTAAATAAATAAAATAAATTGCACCTAGCAATATCTCAATAGTATCGTTCTGTTGTATTATTTTCAGACTTATGTCTTTGATATCACTGTTGGACGATTCACCCGACGAACTGCTTTATGGCAAGGCAGGCTACCTTTACTCTTTGCTCTTCGTTAATAAGTATGTTAGTGGAAAGGAAACGATTCCTGCAACTCATATTGAAAAGGTATATGACATTACACAGTCACAATATATAATAATTTCCCTTTCTGTTTAAATATTATTTTAAAGTATTTGAACCCACTTCATCCATATTCCGGCAAACTGCACCATGTTATTGTATTTATACAGTCCATAATACGCCTCATATAAGGCTTTTCTTATCAGTTTTCGTAAACCCACAAGGTTCTGTTACTTTCTTTCAACCACAACAGGTAAGCACCTATGAACCACGTATATGTAGAGCGCTAGTTTTGTTTTTTTATTATGTTTGACTGGCTATTTGTTTTAATTAAATAAACTTTTGTATCCTGATTTCTGAAATAAAGTTATGAACTAAAATAGTAAAAGATAAGCAAACTTACTTTATATTGTTTTAAGCTTTCATAATCACCAACATTATAATCATTTAAAATCATATTTCTAACACGTTTTTTATTCCTGCCCACTCACAGTTAAGTACAGATACCGCAGACACACATTACACCTTTACCTATGTAGGTATCACTACGAAAGCTAGCGAAACATGTGTGTTTCGCTCCCACACGGAACATTTATCAGAGGCCCTAGTGTAAGTTTACGCTTCGATACTCGATATCGTCTGCGTAAAATATTACTATGGATTTTGTTTAAGCGCCCCTAGCGGTAACCACCCGAAATAACGAATCTTCATAGAAATCTGTAACGCGCACGTGTATCGAATGTGTAAACTTACACTAGGGCCTCAGGAGCTGTTAGACCGTGAAATATCGAACACTAAGTGCTCGCTGTGGTGTGGCAGTGCCTGCTTTGGTATCTGTTTTATTTGCGGGCGGGCGGGCGCTGCATGTTTCTTGTTTTTAGCTACATATTTTAATTTTATTAATGAATGTGGTCTACCGTCAAGTGACGCTTGAACTTCCAAATAATAAAAAAAGTTGGTTTTAAATAATACTTACCTAACTTAGAAACTTTTTTAAAAATACATATACCAAATTATAGGTATATCTGTCATTGAGACACTAGAAAGTATAAAAAAATAACTTTTGTAGGTCATTAATGCCATACTGAAGTCTGGTAAACAATTTGCAACGCAAATGAAATCTGAAAGTCCTCTTCTGTGGCAATGGCACGATAAAATTTATTTTGGAGCAGCGCATGGAATGGCCGGTATCCTGTATGTATTATTACAGGTAGGTTTTAAAAAAATGTTTATTCATATAAATAACTGTTAACTACTGGGCATCCCCGCAGGGTATATCTTCATACATAAAAATACCTCTCTTATTTTGAGGAAATTATGCTGTCTACGGTAGGAAGATAATCCAAAAATTGTCATTAAAAATGCTTAATTTTTAATTCAACAACTACTGAAGTTTAATTTCATTAGAGTAAAACTGTAAATAATTGTTTAACGGATAAACTGTCGGCCTATCATAGTAGTACATTGCTCAATTTGAGTCACTAAATTCTAGTAACAATGATTTTCTTTTGTTTTTTATTTGAAGAACGGCAGCTTGTCTCTCTGCTCCAGCACATCTTTGCTTTAGTACAAACCAAAAGAGAAGTCAATTTTTAATGGGTTATTTCTGTTTATAAAAAAATGAATTATTTTCGATGTTAAAAACCAATATTTGATAAAACTCCGGTAAACGTAATCAAAAGTAAACAACCGCACCAAATTACAGAGTATCACGTGTTGTAAATAATAATTTTGTGGATCGCATCTACAACTACAATCTACATCTACAACAGTCAATCAATATTCGGTTTAAGATATAGAATTGGTGACATCACAGTTCTGCTACTGTTTTAAGTACCTACTGGAAAGAATTGTCGGAATTTTATATTCAGACGACCGAATATCTTAAAGCACTTTCGACTAATATCGGTTGCTTCTTAACACGGAATCTTTTAATTTCAAAATTCGTTTAGATTTCATTTGAAATAAATAGTAATGACTATGAGTGTTTAGTGTAAGTTCAGCCCAGAAGAGTAACAAAATTGGATTATATAGTGTACCTACTTCATCTTATTTTGCAGGCTCGATCGTACATCAGCATTATTGAAATTCGCAGTTTCATAAAGCCAGCTTTGGATTGGCTGCTGAGCCATCGCTATCCAAGTGGAAACTTTCCGTCTTCGCTTGGTAGCAGCTCCCGAGACAAACTGGTACAGTGGTGCCACGGAGCACCGGGCTTCGTGCCTCTCTGTATATTGGCTTCCCAGGTTGTTTTTTTTTCCCTTTCTTGTTGTTACAGCTGTAATTATTAATTACAGTCACCGAACAGTCAACAAGTGTTTATTACTCACCGTGCCGATTGATAAAACTTTAAGCACTGATGAGCTCGATATAATATTTTTGTTCTGAATATGAAATATTTAGATTGTGTAGCAATTTAATTATTGCTGATTTCTATAAAAAGACACTCCCTTTTTAATATTTTTTTTTTTATATTTAATCCTGGCGTTTCTATTCCGTGACAGCCATGATCACATGATGGCTAGGGTAATGGTTGTCATACATGTAAGACTACCTTTAAATGCGATAGACGCGGAAGTATAAGAACTAAATATATTATACTTGTAATAGAACATGTTAAGATACACTTTACATTTAACATTTTTGAAATTTAAAATATCTGATATTGCAAGATTTAGTTGCAAAAGTAACGAATTGTTACCTTGATATAAGATATTATGATATTGTTTCAACCTCGTAAAAATACTTTGTCCTGAGTGACAGACCGATTGACTGAAATAAAATGAACTGCCCTAACCGTTGAATCTAGATTTTAATAAGAGCGTAATTTTTTTTTAATAAGAGCGTAAGAACGTAGCGCACATTGTTCTAGCTTAGGTATTACTAATGGTTATTATTGATAATAACACAGGTAATCAATATTCTATAAAATTTTAATTGTTTATTGACAGGTTTTCGAGGAGGAGAAATACTTAAAAATTGCACTACAATGCGGTGAAGTCGTATGGCAAAGAGGATTATGCACAAAAGGCTATAGTCTTTGCCATGGCGTCAGCGGCAATGCGTATACATTCATTCAATTGTACCAAGCCACCAAAGTAAGTATGTACCGTATCGCGATAATTACCATTGTATATCAGGATATATTGCAGCAATAAGTGTAATTCGAAAATAACCGCTTAACCCGGCCGCACAAGGTAGGTTTCGTTTTATCCTGACTTCTAAAAATCCTGGCGACCTGTGCATTTTAACGGTTGAATGGCCGCGGTTAAAAAACAATAATTATGAACCTGAAGGCGCCCTCGCCTATCAACCTATTCAGCGAAGCACATGCCTCGGTTTGACCTACTGGTTTATCAATTTTGAATCAGAAGGGCGCACTATGGGAAAATCTCGTATGTATCGTGAAAAACTTCATAAAATGTTTTGGTTGTTTTCAATATAAACCTCTGATATAAGAAACTTGTATAATGTCCCTCTTTTTAGTTCTATATTGATCTGCTCTAAAGACACAGTTTCCTTTATTCTATTATACATATGTTTAATTATATCGCTTTCCGTCTCAAACCGGGGATTTTCTTATCTACCACTCAGAATGTGCATTCTCTAGCTACACCCAACTTACCCAGTAAACGATATTGCGGTTGCCGTCCGTTTTATTACTACGACCACAGAACAGTAAAAAAGAATAGAAGTCGCGAGTGGGCGCTACATGCGTAACCTTAAGTATGCGTAACTCCGCGCACTTAGACGACCTGCGTTTACTCATTCGTGATTGCAAACTCGACGCGAAATAATACAAAAAATATTAGAAAAATACCATATTGTGCAGTTTTAGAGGGTAAAATGATAATCGAAGGAATAATTTATTCAAAGGAGGCATAAACTACCATCGGTTATTCATATTTTCATTAAAATTGTAAACTTGACTTTTCAAATTATTGGAAAAGAAAAAAAATAACTTAAAATCAACTTTATTTTTGTAACGTAAAATTTAGATTTCAATGTGCAGTTTTGTTTTTCTGGAAGTTTCTAAACACTTACAAATTACTAATAGCATAATTTCCGTCATACTCCGCTACTCAATTAGTAATGCACCTGATTATCGTGTGAATAATAGATATCGATTTGTAGTATATTAAAGAGATATTGTTTGCTAACTAATTTCATAGAATTGTCATCTTAATTTAAATATTTTTATTGCTTTATTTAGTAAAAGTTAATTATTTTTGTACACAAATTAGGTTAAAGATTTAAAAAAGGTGATTTAATTTTGAAAAGCATAACTATATTGACCATAATAAAATTGTGAATAATATTATATTACCGTAACAAATATATAAAAGGTATAAACTTTTTAGGCATGTTTTAGTTGTTTTTTTTTTTTTATATAACTCCTAAAACCAGTTGTGTGCGAAGATAGGTTTCGTAGCATGATATAAACATAGCAAAATATAGTACTTAATACAGTTTTCCTAAAGACCCATAATTAAAAGTGGATTGATTTACTTCTCGGTTTGTACAGAGACCTTGTGGTCTCTCAGCATAGGATTTATGAATTCATGGCATAGATTTGGCGTTCAATACACGCATTTTTATGCTTATATGGAATTAAATAATTTTATCTTTATCTTATATTATTTCCTGTCAATTTCATCAACTTAAAATTATATCGATAATAATAATTATTAATTTTTTTTGTAACCTTGGTAATTTTTTCAACTTGAAACGCCTTCTTGCGTGTGGTTGTTTATAGAGAATGCTTAAAGCAGTGCTGTTAATAGCAAGCTGTAAGGCCATCTTGTACACAAAAGCTGTACTAGAACAAAGAAGTAAGCTTTTATTTATAATGGACCATAACTTTATGTTAAGAAGTAGAATATAAAATGATTCATTTTATGACAATTATGCTCTAACGTTTTCAGTTTTATTAACCAATCGGAATATTATCGCGATTTAAAGATGTGTAAGGTTATGCAGGTTTCCTTGAACAGACCGCGTCAGGCGACTTCTACAGTTTTTTATTGTTCTGTGACTACGACCGCGATCAACTAGATTGTCGAGACAGCCGTGGTCTTATAGAAGCAGTCGCAAATTGTATGTTACAATTTGTAATTATAATTACATTATAGGTTTACACTATACTTAACTTTTATCGGCTTTTACTTTACTAAAGAATAAACAAAAAAGTGAGTGATTTTTATGATACATTTACTTGACACACTTACTTTGAACTTTAACATTATTGCTCTTTAATTTTTATGACAATATTATGATAAAACTGTCTACTCTATTCTTTGATTATTAAATATCTTAATTCCGAGTATAAGACTTCTTACAATTAAGAATAAATATCATAGACCTTTGTCATTCAATGGTAACATTGAAGACTTGCTTGGAAAACTGGGGCTTAATTGAATTAGTTATTAATTCTACCAGGCAGATCTTTGTGGATTTCAGCATATTCTGAATAGCATCGACTTGGACCTTATCTTGAAAAAATACATTTTGTCGATTGCAAGATTATATTATAATTGAGCATTATATGTATAAGTTACTTTGTTTGAATAAAACTTATTTGTTTAGAAACCAGTTCACCTGTACCGCGCATGCTGCTTCATGGAATGGTGTGCAGTGGAAAGGCCCGGCACAGAACTGCACCGGCCTGACCGACCAGCATCGCTGTTCGAGGGACTGGTAGGCCGCATTTATCTAGCCGAAGACATCTCACGCGTGGGTGATGCAAAATTTCCGGCGTTAACAATATGAAACTAAGTTGGACAAAATAAAACTTCGTCATGCGGTTGTAAAAATATGTATTAGAATTAAATTCTTATAATTATTTAATATTCATAATCGATAATATCACCCGGTTAAATTATAAATATTAGTTTGTACAGCTCAATAAGCTGCATTTTTGTAATAATTACCTCACACATTGTGCTGCAATTTATGAGAACAATTCAAAAGCCCTGACATGACATCGGGTTTTTTTATCTGGTTATGAATTGCAATGTTTTTAATATTTTCTTGGAGCACATAATGTGAAACAACTTAGATATTATACAACTATAAGACCTTATATCAGTCGTTTGTAAATTTTAGTATTATGTTTAATTAACAAGCATAGCTACGTAGCAAGAAACATTGGAAGTCTTGGTGTCATTATGACCGTATGTACAATAAAAATAAAATTATTATATAAAGTTTGGCTACTTACTTTTAATTGTTATTATATCACCTAACATAAAGTATTCGAAACCCTATATAGTTTTACATTAAATTTAAATATATATTTGAGATGCAACATAAATATACATGATTTATTGACTTTTTTTTACACAAAATCCAAATATTTGGTAAATATAGAAGCCATCAAGAGGTATTATGGTTCCAGCTAATATGACATTCCATTCAAGTTTAAAAATTTATGTAGTAAAACATAATACCTTCACCAATAATAAAAACGCAGTTTGGTTGTAGTTCAAATAAAAGCTAGCTAATTGCAGATGGCGAATTGTTCAATTTTTTTATAATTTCTTTAGGGAGAGCTTCAAACATGATAATCGTACTGAGTGTTTTTTTCTCAAAGATTGTGTCATTGCTGTGGTTCGATGACAGCCCCTTTTTTCTGTTACATACAATCTCAGTTTTTAGCCTTGATAGTTAGAATTCATAATAATATTTGAACATCATGAATTCTAATTAATTCTAGTGATGAAATACCTAATGGCTACTTGCCTCTTAATAGGGAATATACGGACTAGCATGTGATTGGAAGAATTGTAATTGTGCTGTGTACACAGTGCAAGTTTTTTTAGTTTATTTGCGCGACTTGTACTGTTCAGACGTGCTCACTGTGCCAGTGCAATTTTTTATTTTATTTTTGATTGGACTCTTGATAATATTGTTGCGTGTGACCAGGCTTGTATTTTGGACTTTGTGATTGATTGCATTCCTGAAGAGTTTGCACTTCATAACAGACTTTTTGATTTGTATCAGTAGGCATCAGATCGGTAGACTTTTTGATTTATATCAGGCAGACAGTATAAATGGAGATAATACTGTGGAAAAAAGGAGAAAACGAGCCTTTTGTTCAAATGAAAAGACCATGATATGAAACACGTATCAATCAATGACATCTTGACATCATTCCATTCAACTCGAATGGAATGATGTCAAGAAAGCTGTTGCATCATCTATGGGTGTTCATTGGTTTTCTATTTATAGAATTCTAAAAGACACTCATAATGTTTTAAAATCACCCAAAAAAAAAACAAGAAAACTTTTATTGTGGATACAATCCACGACTTCACTTAATGTGCTATAAGAAGAATAATTCACGATTTATTTTCCCGAAATGAGATACCCACCTTGGACAAAAATCATGAATTTAATAAAAGTAGGTGGTACTTCAGGGGGCAATCAAAATATCAACACGTCATAAAATCATTAAAAAGATTAGATTTAAGTATAATAAAAAAAGCAGAAACAGCTTATTGATTGATCGTGATGACATATATTATTGGACGAGGAATTATTTGCGGACAACCAAAGTGACAAGATAATAAAAAATTATATTACTTAGATGAGATTTGGATCAATGAAAGGTATATTACTACGAAGGTATGAACGGATACAAATGTGAAAAATAAACGCGACGCATTCATTAATGGCCTGACAACTGGATTGAGAAACCCTTTCGGTATTTTCTTTAACATAATTTCAGTATTACATTAGTGTTTTCCATTAGCGCATTTATTTGTAAAAGTATGAATCATATTTGTAATGTAATTTTATGTTGTGCGAGCGACAACTTTTTACCAGTTCATTCAATACTTATTTTTATTTTTCCAGGAAAAGGAAAAAGGTTAATAACTACTCACATAAGAAGTAATAATGGATTCGTAGAAGGTGGCTAACAAGTGTTCGAGTCAAGAAACAAGGAGATTACCATTAAGATATGAACGCTGAAGTATTTGAGTATCGGTTCAAAAATATTCTCGAAAAATTAGATGATAATTGCATTATTGTTATGGACAACGTCTCTAATCACTCAAGAAAAATGACAAAAGCCAAAAATAAAACTGTATTAAGACTTCCGTCGTATCATTGGGAATTTGAATCCGATAGAATTAATCCAAGTTAAAGGACATGTCGGTTCCCAAATCAAAACATACAAGATTGCAGAATTAAAAATCTTATTAAATAACCCCATTCAAAACATTGACGGAACTAAAACTTTTACATGAAAAAAATGCATCAAACATGTCGAAGTAGTAGAACCGAAAAATGAATGCCATGGACCAGAATGTGGAAACAATGACAGAAAGATACGACGGAATAGTTTAATTTATTTTATATTCAACTCATTTCAACAGCACAAAAAATCATCGCATTTGAACATAGCTTTACTTTTATCAGTTTTGTTGCCGCCCACTGACCTTTTGTGACCTTGTCTTTTGTATGGGATTGTGTGAAACAGACAACGTCCCATTATCTGGCGGATAGAGTTATAGTTAAATATAGATTGCGCTAAGGCGTCTCATTCAAATTACATATAATTTGATAAACCATATACGTCTGCTTCATTGAGGGATCGTTTTCATGATATGCAATCTTTATATAAAATAATGATTTTATATCATCTAAGGCGCTATACTGAGAATTTACAACATCACAATTTTTGTAAGCACCTGTTTATGGTTTAGTTTTATATGATTGACTTCTGTCTGACCCTTCGTCCTGTTCCCTCGAGCGATAAAAAGGAAACAATAAAGTTATTTATACATGGCCCCGATTTTAATTAGACGACTAACAAATAAATAACTAGGATCAGTTAAAATAAATAACAGTGTAGGGACAAATCAAGCCCCTTCTTTTTAAATCCGTTTCAGATACCCAACGTTTTCAATAAGTACACTATTTCAATATTTATAAAAATTATTACTTTTGTTTTTAGTATGCAACAGTAGAATGTAATTCCTAATTGAATAGGAAAGACTTTCTTTTATTTGGAAACTCTGTAGCATTCATCTAAAGTAAGAAAATAATACAGCGTTAGCCCAGCTTCTTGCATCTTCCGCAATTATTTTGACGTTCAATAAACGCTTTATTAAACTTAAAAAAAAAATCTCGTATTTAGCTGTTGATTTATTAATATGTTGTAAAAAGAGTTGTAAATATGTCAGATGACAGACAGGAATAACACTTGTTAATATTAAGTTATCTGAACACTTTAGACAAAATGACGATTTCCATAAGCCTTCCATACGAGAACGATCATGTCGTTCGAAAGTATAATACTAGTCTGGCCATAAATACTGTTACATAAAACCTTTTCTTTTTTTCAACTTTTAATTATTTTTGTATGGTTTACATAATATAGGTCGCTTTCGCCGGTTCATATCCGGCTCAAAGGAGCACTATGTTAATTGGTGACTTGATGCTGCCACTTAAATAACTTGCTGGATCTTGACAAATAATAAATCTTTGACGATTATAAAATATTTAATTACTTGATATAGGTACGAGTTCACAATTGTATTGACATGACGTGACTAAATTATGTTGAAATATATTAATATTAAAATGCTGACGCGGTGACATACTTTGTGCGGTGCAAACCGTACAATTTTGAATTTCATTTTCACATTTTTATTATTTTAAAAGCTTTTTTCGATTTCGCGCCATTTCACATATTTCTTCGTGTTCATTATCAAATTCAATATGGAATGGGGTGTTAAAGAAAGGTTTGCAGTGATCGCCGTGCACAAAGTGTGTATGGAGCCCTCGGTCATTTTTCAGACACTTCAAAAGCTTAGTTATTAGCCGTATATTGTACTATCAACCGATACAACAACACTTCCTCTGTCGAAGACCATAAAAGATCGGGGGCGGCCGCGTGATGTTAGAATTACAGAGACTGTTAATACTTTTAAAGCCAGAATTCGTCTAAACCCCATTAGGAAGCAAAGAATCTTATCGCGAGAAACTAAGATTCCCGCTAGTCTAGACTACAAATTGTGGTCATTTTTAGAGGAAATGGCCTGCTCTAAACGACACGGCGACATCGAATCTCTTTAAATATTTCTGGAGCAAGCAGTGGCAAATTTTTCCATGGAAACAGTGCGTAAATCCATAGATTCGTGGCCCCACAGATTAAAGGCCTGTATAAATGGCAAAAGTGGCCATTCCGAGTAGATTTTTTAATTTCTTGCTCAGACTAATAAATATGAATTAGTATTAATATTACATAACTTCATAAAAATGCATTTTCATTTGGCACAGAACTTATGGCCGGACTAGGTATAAGGGGAAGAATCGCATGAGGTGATTTGGTACACTACACAATTATATAAAGTGGCTTATTTTGATTATTTCATGTAAGAAAATGTTTCATCTGTCAATGTCGACTATCATTGTTATGTGACACTCTAGTGAGCCTAAGTTTGCAATATTAAATATTTCCCGCAAATCATAAAATAAAAAGGAATCTACACTTTTTATGTTTTAGATGATCTCGAAATGGTTTTCCAATTTTGGCGTCTTATAAAAATAAATTTTACTTGGATTATTATGAGAACATAATCACTAAACCCTTCTACCGAGCTTTTCTATCATTTAAGATTCCATTTTTTTATTCATATCAAAGTAGTAATACAAAATTATGGTAAAAGATTATTTCACGAAAACTTTGAGTATTGCGTAGTTTATAAGATTCATGCGTTAATTAACTTGGCCATTTTCAAGGCAAAATATGTTTAACACTTTAAGTAACGTGAGAAGTTGACAAATGGATAGTTTTTGAGATATTAAACAAATAGATTTTTTACACTTAAATGTTTTTACCGTATATAACAATTGTTTAACACATGGGTACTCAATGACGCGTTACATTGCGTGTAATGCACATAGCTACCAAAAATAGTAATATGTATATATTGTGCCTTCGTATGTCTTTTAACACTCAGTACGTAATCAACTTAACATGGAAAATTATTCCCTTTCACGAATTTAGCATGGTGGCAATAAAATTATTTCTGTATAGGTTACATAGCTACATAGCATGAGATTATTATACGCCCGAAGGGAATTGCAAATCAAATCTCAGTGCGAAAATTTCGTATACATTAAGCTGCGTAGTAATTTGTACCTTGTCTCTTCCAATCTTCCTTGAAAAGTTGCCTGAAGTGAATAAAAAAGTCGGACTATTAGTCAGAGTCACTTCGGACTCACAGCGATGTGATACACTAATCGTAGCCTGACTTGTTTCTAGGTGCACAGTCTTTGGCCGCGAAGGTTCAATAAAACGATCTATCCCGATTGTACGGGAGCGACCAAGAGGCAGGCAATAAGGCGTTAGCGACCGTATTTCACCGAAAGAGACTTAAAAACGTTAACTCCGCATCATGTTTCACACAAAATTTCAAATCCAAATACTTTAAAATAAAGAATCTGATTTTTATAAAATATAATATAGTTAAGCTGCACAACGTTTTATTCTTCCAAAAGTTTAATTTTCTACCACTGGAGACGCTGCTTCAAGTCTGTCGTTCACATAAAACGTCGTGCTAAATAAATTAATAAGATATACACATACTTTTTTTCTTACACTTTGACCGGATTTACGGGCCATTTTTTCAATAAATGGTTCGAGAATCCCATTATAGTGGCTTTAAAAAAATATCTTACACAGTACGTGATCTCAGGATCTCAATACATTTCTTATAAATTCCATTAAATCCCAATATAGTTGGGGAAGCAGGAGAGAATGGATGTTTAGATACCAGAAATGTATTTGCTCTTTTATGAAATATTAACTTTTAACATTTTGCTTATGTATCTTGTTTCAGTGTAAAATTCATAAGAATCAGTTGATTTATTTTTAATTATTTGGACTTTTATGTGTGTATAAAATGTCGCGTTTTAACGCTCTTAACAAAACGGTCCAGCTGTTTGTCATAGGAGCGCGGCGCCAGCTTCAGCTCGGGAGTGAGGTAAGGGGGGGCCGGGGTGCCAGGCGTCGTCGCGTGGGTCATACACCTCCACGCTGGCGAGCGTGGTGCGCGCGCGGTAGAAAGCGCGTTCTCCGCCGCTCTCGCTGTCGCCGCCTGCCACCACCAGCATGCCTTCAGCGGCCCCTGCAGCGCATCCCGCTCGCGCTTCTTTTAAACTCGACACTTCTTCCCACGAATTCTGTGAATAAACCAACATTAAGAATGCTAAAAGCTTAACGCGGTCTACTTATTTGTAGCCCATATTATATTTCATAACATAAAAGAACATAACATCATAGACAGAAAGATCAATGTTAACTCGTTGCGCCAGGTGAGACTAATGTTTTAAAAATTCTGTATTTGAATAAAGCTAGTTGTCATCAGTCAGGCGTGCTGAAATAATTTTCCCTTATTTATTAAAAAAAGCTTATATATTCTGTACTGACAATTAACTACACTAGGCGACGCATGTCGCTAAGCATAAAGCTACGCTAGCACCATATATTGGAGCGAAGCAAAATACCTAAAAAAAGGACATTTTTTTTTGTTTCGATAGGAATTTTGACGAATTTTAAAATTCGGACTCCGTCACAATCTGGTCCTAAGCCTGTTGATTCGATTCCACACAAAAAATATTCGCTTCGCTAGCTCCGCTCCAATAAAGGTGTAGGTATAATGGAGAGCCATTTGTCACAAACAAAACCCAGCATGAAACTAAATAGATGACGCGAGTGTATGTACGCGTGTGAAAAGATAGATCAATGCGAAGAGCATTTGTGCTGCTTTATATAGTCCGAACTCCACTGGCCACTGGATGTCATAGTGTAAGTTATAAAGTACAAAGTCCGATAATCAAAACAGGCAATGCAAGTAATAAGATCGATAGTTATAGTCATTTCTCAGCATTATGGCATGGTGCCTATTCTCATTTTTTCTGCCAAATTAAGCAAACAGTATTTATATATTTTTGTATTCGATTCTAATCGATCTTGCAATTGGTGTCTATAACTTCAAACAAAAACAGTTTGTAAAAGTTGTTTCTATATTAGGCAGAGCCGTGAGTTTCAAATTACTATTTACGACCTCTTGCTCTTAAGACTAATGCATACTGACTGATAAGCGGAGTATGAAGGCACTCGGCCTATGAACCGGTTACGCGAGGACTTAGGATAACGTCATAACAATAGGTAGAAAAATTTGTACGCATGGTTTTCATTTATTTCTAGGGACTAGCTTCTTTTATTTAGATTTATGACCTTGAAAACTCCTTTTGCATTTTTTCACTTACACTGTCAAATTTATATCTTTCAACAGATGTAAGAACTGTTCGTCCTGGGGCGTTTCCTCCCACGACGTAAAGATAGTTGTCTAGAACCACCGCCGCGGCCTGACTCCGCGCATGCCGCATTGGCGCCAGAGTGCGCCACTTGCGTGACGCAGGGTGGTAACAGAGAAGATCTCTCGTGTGTCTCCATGTATGTGTACAACCCCCGACTACATAGATAAGCCCTGAAATAAAATTAGGGACTTATGAGTACCTAACCTAATTGTACGAAGTACAGGTTTCTATATAATAACACATGCAGAATAGTAACAAAAAATGTAAATCTTAATAGGGTATTTGATAATAATGAAAATACAAATTAAAGTGTTGTTAGCTTAAATGCAAATATTTTTTTTAAACCAATTTAAACCACACATTATTTTAAAATGCATATGATTTTTATAAGAAATTATTATAATTTAAAATTTCATGTTCGACCACGTGATTAAAAATGCACAGGATTAACTGAATCTGGAGTGACGTCACCTACTTGTTTAAAGTAAATGTCAGTCTAAGTTATCGTACAGTGTATCGTATTACGATTTGAAAGTTTGTTTACAAGCAGGTGACGTGATGACATCAAGTAACCTGCATAATGGTGTCTACAGTGTTTTGGCGGTTTTTTATTCATTTAAAATTTGATAGTGATTTCATAGGAACTTAAGAAATATTAAGAAAATGGCAAATGTATTATGCTCATCAAGTGAATGTTTGAGTGAAGCAAACATTAATTATAATTTTAAAAAGTCAATAATTTTTGGTCTAACAGAATAACTAGGTCGATGCAGTCGCTAAGTATAAAGCTTCGCTCGCACTAATATATTAGAGCCGAACGTAATACTAAAAAAATCGATAATGTTTAGTGAATTTTAAAATTCCAATAGAATGAAAACTTTCAAAAAGCGCGCGCTTTTTGATTCAATGGGAAATCCCATAGAGCCAATCTTTATTGCTCGTATAAGCATAACTTTATTTTTGCGAATTTCAAAATTCGGGCTCCGTCACGCTCTAGTCTTAAATCGGAGCATAGACATTTCGTCCTTGAAGCCGATCCATGGGAGCTTAGCTCGCTGCGCTTCAATTACCATTTTAACAAGAAATATCAAATTACATTGTGTTCACATTATGTTGAATGTTACTTCAGACAATATTTTATCATATTTTAATTGGTTCATTCCAAAGCTTTAAGTACGAAAATAGCTAACAATCACTGATAACGGCTATGAAATCAACAGAGAGCGAAACAAAGAGCACTCTTTTGAGACAGCATAAAACAAATTCTTAAGCGCTAACTGTAACAAGCATGATACCAAGAGCAGAACAATTTTCCATTACTGCATATTTAAGGCAACTATAAAGTTTTTTCATTACGGTTTTTCAGTACTTGTTTTTAAAGTTTTTAACAGTTTTTTAATCTTTTTTGCTCATTTATATCTCAAACTAGATTTAGAAATAATAATTATTAACGTACCTTCATAAGTGACGACACCCATACCGAACCTTGGCTCCGGCATCCTTCCTCTAAGATTCCATTCATCATTCACGGGGTCGTATACCTCCACCGAAGCGCCCATGTCGGAGCCTACCCATCCTCCAAACGCGTAGAGATTACCGCTCCAACCGGTCAAACCGAATTCACATCGCGCTTCTTTCATTGGTGATATGTTTGACCATTTGTCAGTCTATAATATTATTTCACTTTAATAGCGAAAACAAGGACATTTTTATTATTTATTATAACAATAATTAGAAGCTACCCTTTAATGAACTATATAAAGATACATTTTTATAAATATTATACATTTTTCAATGCGATCTTATAAGATAAATTGTTATAATTTATATTATAAGAATGAGAATTCACTTGTGATCCCAGTCGATTTCTTCTAGTATTTTTCTATTATAATAATTTATCTGATAAGATCGCATTGAAAAATACATAAAATATAAAAAAAATCATAAATCTAAATGGCTGTTTCATCTTAATCGATAGCCCAAACATTTGTAAAAATGTTTCTTTCGAATACGAGAGGATGTTCCTCTCATTGGTGAAACAAATAAAATCAGAAAGGTACTAGAAAATTTCGACAAGTGTTTACAAGGCTCGGTAGCTCAATTGCGAGAGCATTGGACCGGATTTCCAAAGGTTGCGAGTTCGTTTCCCACCTGAGAATTCACTTGTGACCCGAGTCGATTTTTTTCTAGTATTTTTCTATTATAATAATTTATCTATATAAAGATACACTGAATTACATTGACTTGCCTGTGGATCATAAACCTCTCCATTTGCTAAAATCTGGCTGCCCTGTTCACCGCCAACGGCGTAAACACGACCTCCTAACGTCGCTACACCAGGCTGAATACGGGCGATGCCCATTGGGGCCAATTCTTCCCATTCTCTACAAAATAAAAATTTGACTAAAACAAACCACAACTCTTTTACTTCTGCCAAAAATGTATTTACTTTATCAAGTAAAACAGAAATTATTCTTTTTAAACCTAATTATTGTAGTGAGTTCATAACTTCATTATCACTCCCGTTCTCTGATTGTAGTTGATACTTTTAATATACCTACGTAGATACTTTTGTAAATGAATGTATCTTCATAGATAGGTACAGTGATGTATAAGATACCCTATACAAAGTATCTGAAATACTAGATGCAAGATACTTTAAAAAAAAGTATTTCAGATACCAGATACAGATAACTTTCTAAAAAGGTATCTGAAATACTAGATACAAAATACCTATCTTTCAACTACTTTTTAAAGATAAAATACTTTTGTAAGAAAACAACATTTGATTGAATTTAAGTTTATTTATTCCTGAAAACAATTTTCGTGATAACAAGGATCAGGCAAATGTGGCAAGACAAAATATAAAGGTATTAAAATTGACACTTTTTATGCTTTAGTTGGGATTTGAGTAAAACTAATTCCTCAAAGATATTGTCGCTCACCTTCCTTCGATGAGGCCTCATTATCATGCTCCCAAAGGAGAAGAGTCGCTCCACAGGAGCAGAGCTGGGCAAACAGGTGTTGTATTTTAGAAATATTTTTTTATTTCTAGGATAAGCATCCAAGCTCTTAAAGTTCGCATCTTTCTTGTTGAGGTACTAGAGTGTCTCAAAATCACTGGTGCTGCCTGTGTTTTCGCCACTAGCAATAGAGGAATCGGAGTCCTCTAGAAACATATAATAAGAGTCATTTTTTGACTTTTTTTATATCACCTTCAATGTTGTTTAAAGCCTCCGATTTTTGTTTTTGAGGTTATTTTTGTCACAGGTACAGATGTACCACGGAAAGTTGGAGTGAGGTGGAAGGAACTCCTTTTTGCCGTGAAAAGACACTTGTATTTTAGAGGCGTTGAAATTAACGAGGTTACTGTCGCCCCACTGGGAAACGTAGTTTAGCCTCTGGTTTATTCGCTCAACCATGGCCTCTCTCATGAACATCACGTCGTCACCGCTGGCTTATGCGCTAGTCAGGTATCTCTCTACAACAGTACTGTCGTCTGCATACCCAACAACCTGGTATTAACAGGTCATTGAAGTGAAGCAGGAAAAGCGTCGCAGAAAGAACAGACCCCTGAGGAACTCCGGCATCAATAGCAACTGAGTCAGAGGAGCAGCCATCGACAACTACTCTGATCGATCGTTCAGTCATGAAATCGGCTATCCAACTGCAAAAGTCAGCGGGGATACCGTACGCAGGAAGCTTGTGCAGCAGACTTGCGTGCCAGACCCTGTCAAAAGCCTTCGAGATGTCAAGTGACACGGCAAGTGCTTCGCTGTGCATCTCGAGGGCCTCGCCCCAGAAATATGTCACATAAACTAGAAGATCCCCAGTTGAGCGTCCTAGGCGAAAACCATATTGACGGTCACAGAGGAGATCGTTGTCTTCTAGGTATGAGAGGAACTTGCTGTTCAGCACTCTTTCCATAACCTTACAGAGTAGGAAAGTGATGGCGATCGGTCGGTAATTACATGGATCGGCACGACTACCCTTTTTGGGTACTGGTTGCACATTGGCAAACTTCAAGGATTTTAGGATGTCCATCAAAAAGAATAGGTATGGCTTCTCGGTCTACAGATGGTGATGGACCGCATGGACGTTTGAGTGCAGTCATCTAATATTCACAAGGTGCACTTTAAATGGGAGGAAGTGCAGCCGTTGTTTAAAATCCTTCCTACTCCTTCTTTTCATGATGGTAAATGTTGGGGGGTAGGTTTTTTAGTCGAGACGCTACTTAGTCGACCAAAGGAAACTGGGCTAAACTGACCAAAAAAGGGAACTCACCTGGAGACTGCGGGGACGCTCGAACCCCCCCGAAATGGCTACCGGGTCCTCACGTCCAGTCGCCAACTGGCACGGTGGAGCATTTCGGGATTTTTTGCGTGTTGGCGGGGCAGTCTTTCACGCGTGACTAGCGCGCCTGTTGGGCTCCCTACTAACTACGGTCGGCCAGCGGCTAAAACCGTTCTTCGGGTACCTCTACCCTCCAGAATGAGTTACCAGGTACAGCATAGCCAAGATACCAAGACCGAGGTCAGACAGGACCGACAGGAGTGACGGTGGTGGGACATCTTAGCCGATGACATTTGTAGAAAGATAGTGTCGCCATCTGTCATTTAGTTCCCGACAATATCGATTATTTTTTTTATTGATGGCTTGCACAATTTGTGCATTTAGCCAGTGTCAAGTAAGAATAATCTTTCTTCTATGTTCTTGAGTAATTTCCTAGGTTTCAGTAAAGAAGTGGGGTTTTACTGAAAGCACCTCGTGGCCTTCTTGAGAGAGCGCGAAAAGACCCTCCAACCTGTTTTGTTTCACTTGCCAACACTCATGCATATTCAGAAACACTCAATGGTTAATAACACGCCATTATTACACACTAATATCAACCACAACACAAAATTTAACAAGAAAACCAAAACCATTAAAGTGACACTTCGCGCTCCCGTCAAAAAGTCCAATATCGGCTAAATAAGCGACGTGCTGCGTTCAGTTGCGTTCGGAAAGAAAAACTGCGAAGTTCATTTTAGTAAAAGTATCTTAGGGAACAAAGTATCTTCAAAATACTAAGATACCAGGAAAATGTATCTAAATATAAGATACAAAATACAAAATTTAAAAAGTATTTCAAATACAAGATGTAAATACGTATTTTGTATCTTGTATCTGTATTTCAGATACTTTTATCTAAGATAAGTCACATCACTGGATAGGTATAGCATATACATGAATAGTTGACAATAATAAACAAGTCGTCTACATCCTGGGGCTCCGTATTTAAATCACTTGAACCCGGTTTTCATGCGAGCATGCTGTTGCAGTCTCTTTTTCGCAATACAGGGAATAAAAAGAAAACTGTGCGCGAACTTCACTTCACTTCTTGGACACGAACGTTTGAAGAATAGACCCTTGGTGACACAGTTTTGAAATATGATACTTGAGAAAATATAGCTTGATACCCGTGACAAGTCGTCGAATCAGACAATATGACTATAAACAAGCGCCGCGACAAAAAAAAATACAACTTTAATAACTTTCATTTTTACAGATAAATGTGCTTTTGGCAGAGCACATTTTAAATAAAAATAATGTTAATCGCCTTATAATATCACTAACTTTTAAATTGCCCGTTATTAGCACTTACAAAATTAAAACGGTAACATACGTAAAGGGTTATATCAGATAGCAACATTGCGAGGAATGGAATGGGTACGAGACTCTAAAAACTTTGCTGGCAAGCGAAACACGTTTTTTTAAATCACTACAGCGAGGAAATTTTTATGTGCAAGAAAAACAGCTTAAGTAAAACGGTAAAAGAATTTCTTTAAAAAACTGGTTGGTTGCCTGTAAAGTCGGTATACGGGCGAAAGTTTTACGTGACAACGACTTTGAGTGGTAAAATAATTTTAATGTGAATATTCATTCGTATAGTAGGAAGAAGGATGAAATAATAGTAACAATTTAAAACATTTATTTATACAAAGAATTATATTTAAAACATTAATTTATAGGCACGCGTCCCTTCCACTTTTTATGTCTGTCTCTCTCGCTCTTAGGCGGGCTAACCATGCCCGAGTGGAAGGGACGCGTGCCTCTCACTCGCTCTCATTGTAAGCGCATAACGTGAGCGGAGCGTAAAGCAGTTTCTTGAAGTGTCACCCGGCAAACCAATTTATAAGACGTTGTCACGTCAAAAAATTAAAAGTAAAATTGCATCAATTAGTAAAGTTAAATGTCGAATTCTTTTTAAATTAAATGTGAATTGACTGAGAATACCATAGATCATATTGACAGTTCTTTTTGGGGTGCAGAGAAACTAAAATAATTTAATAAAACCAAAACGGAGGTTTATTTTAATAAAAATAAAATTCAACTTATAAAGACCATAATGACGATTCGGAACGTACCATTTGTTTTTTTCTTTAAATAAAAAGGTTTTAATTTTAAAACATTTTATTATGCTAGCAGATAAAATGCAGTTTTCGACGCAGAAACAGAATGACAAACCAAACTTTTACGAGCGTGTGAGGTGAAAAAGTTATTTACGGTCTTAACAAACTATGAGTAATCCCAGGAAATAATATAAACTTTATAAATGTAAAGGCTTTTTTTATCAATGAAGCAAATTTAATCTCAGGAAGCTAATTGTCTTCATACAAATTTCTAAAGAAAACTAGGTTTCAGCAACAACAAAAAAAATTAATGTATACAGACATAACTTTAAAAAAATATTGTATTTTTATGCATATTCAAAAATATTTCCAACTGGCGACAAAGTAGATATCCTCAATTAAATATGGCTCAACACAAACCGTGGGTTAACGGTACAGACGGGTCTACCACTAAAGTACCTAAAGGGCGAAGATTAATGATTGTTCATGTTAAGACTTCGTTAGGTTTTGTGCGCAATTGATTGCTGGTGTTCATGTCTGTAAAAACATGTGGAAAATTCAAAGAATGGTTTTTAATTATTCTTTAAAACTTGAATGAATTCGATTCGAATAATTATTATTTCAATGATAAATAAAAGCAATAAATATAAAATTTGTCCATTTAAATGTTTGAAATGACAGATTTAAATATTAAAATTCAAAACAAAACGCGTCATTAATCCGGTAAAAGTTAGTATAAAAGTTATTTAAATGACTAAGACATACATATGTCACAGGTATCAAGCTGTTTTCTGAAGTATAGTGTAGCAGACCGTGATTAAATTCCGAGTAGCCATAAAGTTTAGTGTGGAATGTGGAAATATTTACCTGCTATGTAAATCAAACTTTAGCACCGAGGACAAAATATTGTCGGTAGTGAGGGGAGGGTGTGCGGCGTTGTCGTGGCAAGAGCCGCCAGCCACTAGCAGGATGCGGCGCGCGCGGGCGCGTGGCTCTGCAGCTAGCGCCACCAATGCTCCCCGCCCAGTTTTCTAATAAAAATGTTTTACTTGCTTTTTTTAAATGAACACAAACAAGATACTTAATGGGAAAACCTATTGTTTTACAGCCCAAGCAAATACCTATAAAATTATATAATAAACTAAAAACATACATATATATATTTTTTTTCAATGAGTTTTCTTTGTTATAATGTTTTACTCTTTATAAAAACTATAAAGAATCGTTTAGCTATTTGGTCTCCAGTTTCGAATAAAGGTTTTTGCAAATCAGCAACCGTTATAAGTTTACGATTTTTACGGTTACGTTATAAGATAGTATAGATCCATATCCATACCTTAAAAAGAAAAATAAAATAGTCGTTTCTAAGTGTTTTCGTTAAAAACTTCGCGCTCACATTAGAAAACAAAAATAACACATAATTAATAAATTGAAACATGAAAAATGCAATAAATTAAAATAGTTAAAATAATTCCTTCCAATAATATTCTACTAATTTTACTTACCATATCCACTCTCACAGTTTTTAATGCTACTGCAATAGAAGGATCCTGTACATTCTTTAAGGCTTCATCCAATATTTGTGGAGAGATGAGTGGTAATCTGACATGACTTAATACTTCAAAACAATGACGTCTTCGACAAGCTGGGTCATGTTCCAACCAACGTAATGCTGGATATAAAACCTGTAAATATTGCTTATGTACTAATGACTTAATAATCAAATAATACTAGTATACCTCATTCAAAGCAGTAAATACTAGCCCATTTATTTAAGGGCATAAAAAAATTGTTGAATGGGAATAAATTAAGCTACATTCGCGAGCAAAAGTATGGAATCACTTACTTGGAATTAATTCTGCGCGATCTTGAGTACAAAATCACTAGTTACGAGTAAAAACAATGGCACCCTTTTAAAGGTTAAACTGTTAAAATTAAATTGATATGAAATTCATTTGAATCACACCACTAGGTAAGAGTAGGAGCTATCCCAGATTAATTGAAGGAGTTAGGAAAACAAGGCAATATGGAAAAAAATGAATAAAGAATACAATAAAACTTAATTTATAAAAAAATATTTGGTCTTAAAATTAAGTTTCAAGGTTTTGTGTTCCCTCCCTTGGCTCTAATAACTGTTTAAAGACGATTCTTCATTGTGCTAATCAGCTCCTGAATCGATTCTTGCGGGATACCTTCCCACTCCTCTATCAAAGCCGATTTCAGCTCATTCACACTTAAAGGAGCAGGATTTCTGGAACGAACCCTCCTCTTCAGTTCATCCCACACGTGCTCAACGGAATTCAAGTCTGGGCTTAGCGCTGGCCAGTCCAATGTGGCGATACCGACCGTTCGTTTTACCGTCGAAAGAAATACCGGCCCATATCATACAAGCACCCCATAAGCCACATTCTCGGCGAAACAGCACTGCGCAAATCACTCCTCAGGCCGCTTGTAGACCCGACCTCTTCGGTCGCTGCCGTGTAAACTCATTCTGCACTCGTCAGAGAACAGCACTCGCTTCTAATGCTCTACTCAACAATCAAGACGGGTACGAGCATTTGCCGTGACTGCCGGCAAGTCACCTAGAAGGCGTGCCTGTCGGTGACTTGCTGGCAGTTTCGGGCCACTGGCAGGCCTTTTTGGAGTCAAATTCGCTAGCTTGAGTCTTTGATGAACTGTCCACTCGCTGGCAACTTACCCCACGAACATTTCTAAGCTCCTGCTGGGCGTCGACACCAGTCAAATGACGATTTCGAAGAGAGGTTGACACGATAAAAGTGACATCCCTCTCCTATGTGCACCGGCGCCGTCTAGATCTTGGTCTCGGGACAAAGCCACCAGTATTTATAAACTTTCGAAACACAGGACTGGCTTATGTGGAGCTGACGTGCGACAGCCCGCTGACCGAGCCCTTCTTGCAATCGGTCGACGATTTGTGCTGCTTCAGTAGGTGTAGTACCATTTTCGTCCAAGGTCAGGGGTCAAAAGTAGCGGAGATGTGTACGGGTCATCGTGTGAAATCCGACTAATAAACAATTTTTTTCACCTCCGGACTCGGGGAGGGCGGTGGTGAATCATACATGGATACATCGGCCAGAGCGAGAGGTTATGTCAGACTCGTACTGACTAAACACCACCAGGAAGATGCCATAGCCCACGAAGGCTGTATAGGCTTTATAAAAGCGATCGCACCCAGAGACAGGGCGACGCAGAAACAAAATCCGATAATACGTGCTTTTATAGGGTGTGAATACGTCGCAACTCGCGGCGTATCAAACATGAAACATGTCTTTTTCCGTACTCCTTCACGTAATCCGGGATAGCTTCTTATTTAAGAAGCTATCCCGGATAGCGCGCGCCAGTATTTACTGGCGCGATTTAAATGAATTTGATGTCAATGAAAAGTCAACAGTTAAACCTTTAAATTGGTGCCGTTTTAATTATTATTCACTAACTAGCGGCCCGTCCCGGGTTCGCACGGGTGGACAAAACTCTTTAATTTTTTTCTATTATTAAATATTTTTCCGTTAGCGCCATCGCGTTGCTATGGTAACGATATTGATACAATGGAAAAAGAGCGGACATACAAACACACAAGCCACTGTGATCTTACATTATAGATTATTTAGTACTTAAGATCATGCGGAACCAATTTTGAGTAAGTGATTCCATACTTTAGAAAATTTTAACTTACAAACAATATTAAGTTAGCATTGTTTTGTAAGTTTACTTGAACAAAACATAAGTTTTTTGAACTATCAAAAACTTCAGTTTACTTGATAACATTTTAAGGACCTGGGCCTCATTGTCAACTTTCAGTTGTTCTGATGATAATAGTGTGACTAATTGTGGTAGTGGCAGTTCCAATAGTTCATCTCCACTGGCTACTATATTCCAGTTTGCTTGAGCATGATCCAAGGCTTCTTCTGCTAACTCAGTGCAGTTATGTGCTTCAGCAAACCTAAAATAATATTATACAGTAGTTCTTAACAGTTAATTTAATGCAGATGTAAAGTTATAAATATTGTTAACTGGTCTTAATAGATTAAGCAATTCTAATTTTCATTTTATTATTTTATAGTCACTTCCAACAACATTTTTCTTTTGTTATATGTATGAATTTGTGTTTCTTTAATAGGCCACAAAAAAAAATTTTGAACTGCTGTACGAAAGCCAAAAATGGGAGGGGTTTAGGCATAATCGCCTTTTTTGCCAAACAGATTTGAAATTGCAGTAAAAGATCGTAATTTGTCGAATGCTACTGCATATTTTGTGGTTTATGGGAGGTGTATGGTGATTACCTCCAGTATCATAAGTCACATTTTGCGACACCCTTAACTGTGAAAGGGTGGTGCTTTCTAATTTGCCGGACATCACACAACATGCTTGTATGCTCTAGTGCAAAAATATGGAGACTATAAAATTATGGTTTACAAAAAATATGTATTTTTATTGTTATTCTCGCTACAAAAGCCCTTTGTATTATTGGGGACAGATTATATGGTCTTTACTAAAGGAATGAAGGTTACTATTATCCTTGTTTGGAAAGTTTCACAGCCATGAGTAGGTCAATGGCAAAAGATTAGAAAAGGCAAAAACTATAAAAAGAAAAGAATGGGGCAACCCAGTGGTGCCACATTCAAATTATCTCTCTCTCTCTCTCTCTCTCATTAGTCTCTATTACAAAGCGATGAGGTAGAGATAGCATCATGTACTGTCAACCATACATCATGAATGACAAATAAAAAACCAAATTATGCTTATGTTTTTTCACTATGGTAATAATAACAAATTAACAGAATTATGGACAGTTAACAAATTAAAAGGTTCTATGAAATAATAATTACTTCAAATGTTAATCCATAACTTTGTAACAAGTGGGTAGTTTTATGAGGCATGTGCTAAGCTATGGTTAGACTAGGAGAGATAGCAGTATAAAACATTGTACAAATAAAGTACTTGCAATAAATACAAAAGATGTGGTTTTAGTCACAAGCAATTGCCAAAATTTATTAAATAAAAATATGCAACTTAGTACACAAGCTACTTTGAAGTTTGTAGATTGCACATGCATTTGAATGTGGGTTCAAAATTTTGCAATTTAGCATTCGTGGTAATGTGGCAAACTACAGAAGGTAACTTTTTGCAGTTAAAATATATATGTCCGTCTCTCTCTTTTTTCTAAGTTTTACTAATTGTTTAGTGTAAATAGTGAGAATAAAGGGACTATTTATTTTATTAAAGTCATGTTATGGTCAATTGCAACAATGCTACATTGTGACAAGCTTAATCTGCATTCGAAAATGGTGACTTTTCGTTAGGTACAAAAATTTTAAAAGCAGAATACCTAAAAATTCCTAGAGCATTTGATGGGTGTAGTTCTCTTCTAAGATATTCACCGCAACCAGTAACAAGTTCTCTTAGTTGTAACATATCAGCAGCTATCAATAAATGTTGTACTGTTGCTTTGTCAATCATGATTTCACCTAAAATTTTAGATTGATCAGAAGCAAATACATAATCTGCATTTTAATATAATAAGAATTGTGTTTAATTACTACTACAAATTATTTTGTATTTTCATTTTGTTTCCTGTATACTTTTTACAATAAACTTAGGTTAGTACTAAATATTTCTTACCTGAATATATAAAATCAATTATCATTGTAAGAATGTCTGGTGGGACACTAGGTAAAGACACATGACCTTTTTGACTTTCCTCAAGACCCACATTAAACATGGCATCAAAATAAGCACAACTTGCAGCCAACACCACCCTATGTGCCTAAAAAGATTAAGGTTACATGTCTTATATTCATACCTTTCACCTAAGGTTTTGGTTAAAATTTACTTTAACAAATAATGCGTAGATACGTAATTGGTATATGTATTGTATTGAATTATCGAACAAATGAGGCAAAAAGGTATGAACTTACTTTAATTCTAGTTTTACCAGATACCAAGTCGATATCACAAAACCTGCCATCTCTTTTAAAATGTTGTAAATTTATAGATATCTTTGTAGCATAATCACGGCACTTGTATGGCCTAGCTCCATCGTCCTTAGAACTTTTGCTGTAAATATTCGTGGTCATAATACAAACAAAGTATCTAACATGAAACGGGCTTAAAACATTAACAAACTTGAAATTATTTCAAAATTAATCCTTTTTACAGTGTATTACCAACTCATCATGCTCTGTGGTTGGTAGTGACAACCAACCCACAGACGAGGTACCCTTTGAGTTTTTTGAGCTAGTGATGTTCTACCCGGGTATTTACACAAAATGGGAATATAGCCGGGAATAATAGTAACTCACTCGACTGGTATCCTAGCTGCTTTATCAATGATTCCGGCTCACAAAATTTTCCAGTTCCATTATTTATTCTTCATCTATTCATTATTAATGAGCTCTCATATTCTGACATCTAAAAGAAATTACCAACTATAATAAGTTGGCATTAGGTTTATGCTTTTATATATTTATATAGGTTTATGCTTATTTATGGTCGACACAGTGCAACACTGTGTCGACTTTTTTTCTAATTGGAAAACGCTCACTAATAACTAGTATTTATGGGTTTTGTACTCTTTGCCTTCCCTTATGCGATAACTTATAAAATATTAAAACAAAAAGGGACTTTTTTTCGGGAGCGGGAAACGTCTCTGTGATGGTTTTGTTTTTCTTGTTAAAAATTGTGTTGTGGTACATATTAGTGGGTAATAATGGTGGATTATTAAACAATTAGTGTTTGTGAACATGCAAGCGTGTTAGCAAGTGAAACAAAGCAGCAGAAGTTGTCGTTTCCTCTTCTCTCTTAAAATCCAAGGGGAGGCTTCAGTAAAACCTTTACTGAAACCTAGGGAAAGGAAAATTTCACTGTTCATTCATCAGTCATTGATCATCTATAGATCGACTCATTATCATTCATTTATTAAAAAAAACTACTTAAAGACTAGGCTGTATGGTACCCTTTGCCTGCCCTTTATGGGAAAAATTATAAATAAATAGACCAAAAAAGTTATCAATGTCAAATTGTGTTTATATTTTTGCAATCTGCAAGTTATTTTTTGATATAGGGATGAAGTCCTAGTGCGACTATTTTATTAACACAAAGATGTTTGCTACTATGAAAAGACTCATTAAATGGGGAGCTTTGAAGAAATCTGAAAATCAGAAAAATCAAACATGTCACATTCTCGCTATTCTAAAAGGAGTTCTTGAAGACATATTATTTTGGAAGAGCATGTGGCTTTCTTTGTCTTTCATATTATTTTTAAACGTGTTATTCTTGTAAGTTTAGTATGTTTTAATTAAATATTTTGATGGTTACAGATAGCTTAAGGTTTTTATATACATTTTATTTTACAGTTTGTGTCTAAATAAACAAATCACTATTTTAGAAGTAACATTGTATTTTTGCGTTTCTTTTATTACCATTGATGCATTTGAAGCATGGCTAAAGTACAAACATAGAACTACATGTTTAAAAAGACTTGCTGATCATAATGGTGATCAGCTAGCTACAATATCTGCCCATATAAAGAGTTGGTTACAGAAAAAATGGATTGAATTCATACATTTGCGAGAAACAAATCATACTAAGGTAGGCATTTGTTATCTTTAGAATTGGTTAATTTAATTTTATGTAAGTTAGCAGTATTTTTATTTTAACCTACACCCTACAGATGTTGCCCTGTTTAAATTTAATAATTTCATTTTGAGGTATTATTTTGTAAGAAAATATGTTTTTGCAATATCGCTGATATTTTTGCATGCTAGGTAAATTCTAGTAAAAATATATCTGTGGTTGGAATTACTTGGGGGTTATAGCAAAGAAGTTTAATTTGGTTTAAATTATTGCTATCTTGGGAGTATAACAAATTCTTGAGTATTAAATAGTCTTGCAAAACATTATCATGAATGCCAACAAATTTTAGTAAGGAAATTTTAGTTTAAAAGTCTAATGTCAATTACATATCAAATTACTGCAAAGATCTTGTTTTTTTATGCATCCTGACATATGCAGACCAACAATGTTCATAAAATGTATATTGAACAATATGCAGTATGATAATGAAACTATCAATCAGAATAGAAAAAGTCAATTTCAATTTGACTTATGAATTTCAAAAGTTAATGAAACGCAACATGCTCTTTTTATGATTTTTTAAATGAAAATGTTGAAAGCTTTTACAAAGAAAGACTTTATTCATAAGTTATGTTTTAATTTATATTAGGAAAATCAATGTATTTTAATAGGTACCGTTCCTTGAAATTTGACACAACTTGAGATGTTTAAATACGGCAATATTTTATATAATATAGGTAATTGGAAGGGCACTTGCCTGGAGAGGGAGAGATGTGTTCGTCCTGTATGAGAATTTCTCTGGATATAAAAATCTAGCAATTTAATGCTTTAATATCAGAAATTGCAGTTGGCATGAGTAATTAAAAACAAAAATGTCATTTTAATTTGGATTAAAAAATTTACTAATTTAATTAATGATAGTTGTGGTAAACATTATTAACTTATAGACATAGTCTGCATATGGAATAAGATTCTTATCTTTCTAAAGTAAAACTGTTTTCAGGCATTTATATTGGTGAACATGGCATTGGCAGTAGTACTCTTACTAGCAAAGTTTATGGGTGGATATTTGTTTTTCTATCTAATATGTATGATTTTATGTACTTTAAATAAAATAGCCCCAGCTATAATAAGAATAGCAAAAAGAATACAACAAAATGCAGGTATGGTATTATTGATTTTTAGGTATTTTATGAATTATTTGCTGAATAATTTGACATGCCACATTACTAAGAGATGTCTCACATTCTTATTACAGATTCTGATATGGAGTTTGAAGGTTTAATTCCTGAAGTGACTGAAGGTGACATCAAACTGTTATCACTAGAACCAGAACCACAAACACAGTTACTTGATGAACGTCAAAGCCTAGGTGTTGTATATTATTTAATATACTTTTAAATTATAAAGCAACTTTGATGTATTAAAAGTCTGCAATGGTATTTGTCTGTCTTATAACAATAAACATTTTTATCTGTTACATATTAGGTACTTACAAATTTTGGGAAAGCTACGCTAAGCTATTTAAAGAAAACAGTATTAATCCTAATCCAATTAAATACGTTTGATACATTGTGCATATAATGTGGGTTGAAATTGCCCTTTACAGTGTATTATTAAAATAAATTTCATGGAAGATATCACAGAAGTAAAATTATTGATCGCTCTGGTAAAATTGCGTTAGACATCACATCAGCTTCACTTTTGCAATGAAGTGGAACTGCACATGAGACTAAAACTACCGCTATAAATTGCTATGGCGATACGTACTAGCTGTGTTTGCAACATATTTAAATAAAGGCATACTATTAAAATTGATGTGTGAACGCTCATTCATTAATGGAAGGAAGTTGGAAGAATTTAGGTTTTTCCATGAAACCGTAAATTGCTTTGTATTCAATATGAGCATTTACAATGCATTTATTGAAAGTCGACAGCTGTTCCATGGTTTCATAAGCCCTAAGAAGGGAGACCTTTTACCAAGAAGCGGCAAGAAATTCAGCAAGGGCTGTTTTTTCTCCCTTTTACTGATTTTTTAAGGCAACTTTTCTAGCGCTTGTTTTTACAAATAAATTAACTTTACAAAATATCAATTACGAGTATAGTTATTAATGCAAAGGCCATTAGGGTCTAATGTTGTGGAGTCACTTAAAGTGACGTCGTAGAGAGCGGAGTGGGGAGTAGGAAGCAATAAATATGACGTTGGAGGGCGCGGCCACTCACTTAGTGTTATTTATTGCACGGTCTAACAGCTCCTGATTATGTTTTGTGTGGGAGCGAAACACGTGTAGAGTAGTTGGTGAAGGTGCCGGTGTCTGCGGTTTCTGCATTTATATGCGGGCGGAAGTAAGCTTCATATTTTTATTTTAGTAATGGATATGATAACTTCCGCCAAGTGACGCCTGATGCTATTAAATAAAACTTTTCATTCTCACTCGATCAGCTGATCTGTCATTTTGTATGGAGAGTTAATTTTCTTTCGATTTCCATTTATTGACATTGAAGTGATTGAAAGTGCTCGGCGCCCCCTAGGTTCGAGGCACCCGTATGTAACGCACACTCTGCAGCGTAGGCAAAGACGCCTCAGAGGATGTATGGGTGCAAATTAATATCGGTAGGGGAAGAACTATGAATTTATGTACAGTCTTTTTACCCGACTATCTCTTGCGGATTATGGGTTTTACTCGCAAATGCTTCGGCTTACTCGATTCTTATCCATCTCAAACCCTGTGTGTTGTCGGCGACTTTAATTTGGGTGACATAGTTTGCTGTGAAGAAACAGGATCTTCTATGAGGAGAAGATGTGATACATCTGAGTCTTTGTGATTTTTTTTTCTCCTATTTCGTTAGTCAACGATACAATATACGTAACCACAATGAGCGAATCTTGGACTTGGCTATTACTAACCACCCTGACGCTTTTTCGCTGCAGCCGACAGTTCTTATTGGCCGGCTTGATGCGCACCATCCGCCTTTGAGTTAGAATTTTATTGCCTCACCCAACCACTACGTCCTAATATGATTCTTAAAAAACTATGTTATCATAAAACTGACTTTGAAAGCTGCATTGTAAGGCTCAGGGGCGTTGACTGGGAGTACCACGTGGCGGACCTTGATTGTGATCGTTTCGTTCATTTTCACTATGATCAGTTGTATTTAAAAATTAACGAGTACTCGCCAAAAAAAGGGTACGTCGCTCTAATTACCCTGTTTGGTTTTCTTAGAAATATCATAGACGCTATAAACGGATTAAGAACCTAGGGATTTTGATACCTTTTCTAGGCTGCGACACGTGCTTAAGTTTTAATAGAGGAATGTTTCAGGCGCTACATCCACGGCATGGAAATGGATCTCACCATGAATATTAAGTCTTTCTGGAGATATACAAATAACAGACGAAATACTAACACTATTCTAAAGCTTATAATCCAGGGTGATAGTAAGGCTTTTACAGGACCGGAAAATGTAAATCTCTTTGCGGAATATTTTTCATCTGTCTATAAACATAATAATACTCCAACATTTACTTCTGAACTTTCATGCTGCAATTTTCTTCTGGTTGCACAAAACGCAACTGGGTCGGAATTTCTTGTAAAGGTGTTCACTACACTCTTGCTAGAAAACAAGAAAGTGGAACAAACGCAGACAGAAAAAGATCAGGCAGAAGACCACAACTAATCATGAGGTTAACTTCATCAGAGTTCTGTCTAAACGGAATCGACGCTTAACAGCACCACAAATTACTGCAACTGTGAATAAAACGCGAGAAACGGCCATCTCAGTAACAACTGTTAAACGTGTAACGACTTCTGTTTATGGGTCTAAGACGATGTGTTGCTGCTAAAAAACCAAAACTAAGAATTCGACACAAGAAAAGTAGACTAGAACGGGCAAAGACACATAAAAACTGGACAACAGATCAATAGGAAAATGTTCCTTGGAGTGATGAAATGAAGTTTCAGATTTTCGGATCCGATAGACATTTGTTTATGCGCCGTTCAAAAGACTTAAGGGTTTCCGAAGCATGTACAGTGCCAACTATGAAACATGGTGGTGATAATGTGATGGTTTGCTGGTGTTTCGGTAACAATAAACCCGGAAATCTGAGGGTAACCGGAAAACTGAACAAAGAAGGTTATTTGAAAATTCTTTAGGATTCAGTCGTACCCTGTGGTCCTGAATTCAACATTTCAACAAAATAATGACCCCAAACATTTGACTAAACTGTGCCAGAACTTTTTGAAGAAATAAAAGATATGAAGTTTTAAAAATCATGCAATGGTCATCGTATTCGTCTGGGACGAACTAGACAGGAGGGTGAAAAATCGTTCTCCTACGAGCTCAGAACATATATGGCAATTATAAAAAGTGAATGGAACAAGTTAGGCGAAAATTATTTTAAGAAATTAATTAATAGAATGCCTAAAATATGCGCGGAAATCGTTAAAGCAAAAGGTGGACAACTCGATGAATCTAAAATTTGATAATCTTTCACATTATATGTTAATTTTCTGTTTTGCCTAAGTAACTTTTTGTTTTGTTTTTAATTTATTTTGATGTCAATATGGCGGGTGTACCTTAATTTCGAATTAGTTTCGTTCTGAAGGAGGTACAGATGTTTTGGAGCTAGGTACTTAATATTTTGTCTCTCACCAAATTATGCAAAATTTCACTAGGAAAGCTCACTTTTTTATTTAAAGATGATTTATTTATTCCTGTTACAGACTTTTGGAAACCAGAAGATGTACCGCTAGAAGAAGTCAGTGATAGTTCAGAAAATAGCAGTTCGCTGGTTACAAATTTATCAATGGATAAAATGCATAATTTTGACAAAGACGTGGAGACTTCAGATTCTAGTGATGATGAATATATTCCGATTGGTAAGTCGTTATGGTTCCTTATACTTATAATAGATTTCTCGACAGAAAAGGCATTGAGCGAAAACAACATTATTATTTTAAAGGACTATAGGTGACTGTAGCCGGTCTTTGGTTGAGATGCCAGCTTAAACCGAGTCGAACTTTGCCGATATACTGTGAACGTGGTAGCACACTCAAAGTTATAAATAAATAAAATGGTTCTTTTTAACTCTAACATGTTCGTTTTGTAATATCGCACTTAAGCAAAAATTACGGTTCGTTTTTATTTAAAAAAAAATTTTTGACATACGTTTAAATAAAAATTATTACAGAAAGATAAAAAATGATTATGTAAATAAACCTTGATCATTCTTTAATTAATTTTAGTTTTCATTTCAATCATTTATGTTACTATTTTTTTTAAATAACATTTATTCTGATTAAATAGATATTTATATTACATATATATGTATGTAATTTTAATCTACGTAAGTAAATAATAATAATACGCACAGCAAAGAAGTGGAACTCCTTCCCTCCGTCTGTATTTCCAAGTACTTATAACACGTCTGTTTTTAAAGCCAGGGTGAATAGGCACCTTCTGGGCTAGCTCGTTCCATAGTGGATTCTGCCTTGGCCCCCGGGCCTGATTGGGATCAAGAGCGACCCCATTCTAAATTAAAATGGCGCCCTTTGGTGATGATAAGTTCCCAAGAAATAAAAAGATGTTGATCCGAGAAACATATTTTTCTCGGAGTTAAAGTTAACAAGGTAGGTAAGCTAATAAAAATAGATTATAAATAAAATAAAAACGAATGTAAAGACCAATCGAATGTTGTCGCAGTTAAAAATTTGATATAATTTAAAGCTCTCTCTATGGGAGCTTAATATATATATTCCTATTAGAAGGTGTTGAAAACGTCAATAACAATAAGGTAGGTAATTATTTTTGCACGGACTTCTACACGGAAGCTAGCGAGCCGTTGACGCGGTGAGCGGGAGCGAGTCAAGTGATTGACCAATACCGCACGCTCCTCTCTCACCGCCCCCGTACCGTAGTAGTATGCAGTAAATTTCTTCACAGCCCCTTTATATAAAACATTCTGTATGTGTAATTATGAATGCATTGTCTAATTCATAAAAATATGCATTAAGCAACTATATATTTTTTAAATTTGATTTCAGAAAAACACAAAGGACATCTGCAATCAACAGTTGAAGTAGTTGAACCGGCAGCAACATGGAGTAGCTCAGCTTACAATGTTTTTTGGAATCTAACAGGGGCTGTATCAAATATGATATATACTAAAACAGATGATAAAAAAAGAGATAGAGTTGCGAGTGCTGATTCATCAGACGGGTTTGAAATAGTAGATAAATACGACTTAATGTAACCATAACATATTATGTAACTTTACATATGACGTAACATATACTTCAGTCACTGTCGCTTTAAGAGCATATTTATTAGAACTCTATATTCAAGGATATAAAAGTAATAATGAACTGATTTTAAACATTACAGGGCATTGTTTCTAATCGAGACATTAATTCTTGATGCTGTTTCTTTAGAGCTTTTAATCGCACGACATTAAGTGAATTTCTCGCAACAAGGGCCTCCAGCATAGGTCTTGACATCTGTAAAAAAAATAATATAACTATTTATGCTGAATGTGAACTTCCCAGTGCATTATTCATTATGTTTTAAAGTACCATATAATTTTGGTTACTATATAATAAGCTATTTGACTAGTTTCAAGAAACCGTATCACTTTATTCAGTGATTTTTAAGGACTATACAAATAATATTTATTTTAAGTAGTTTGTAAAAAACCATTGCAAAATACATTGAATATTTAAGCAGTCAAAACGCTTGCTTCACCAATTGGCGTCGAGTCATGCGAGTGATGTCACATGTCTGTATATCAACATTTGTGTTAGCTTTCTGTTGTTTGATGTAGTCAGTCGTAGGTAGCTTCAACTTACCATAAATAATGAGTTATAAATCGTGTGCAGTACGCGAGTGTGTGTACAAATACAATAAAAAAATAAAGTTCGCAAGAAATGGTTACAATTTGCACACCGAGATCCTAAAGAAATAAAGAAAATTTCGGTCCTTTTCCTTCGTCCGGAATAGTCATTAACTTTTGATGATTTGTTTTACTTAATAGTACATTTAGTAACATTACAATGTTTACAAAAGTTATTATTAAAAGTATATACTTTTTATTTTAGTAAATAATTAGTATTAGTAAACCTGTTATCACATACCTCAGCTTAAGCTCAGGTGAGTAAAATCGAAGTAATTGTTAAATGAAATATCATCCATAATGTCCACAACTTTCGGCAAATTACCGCTATCTGCTTTGACAAGTACTTTCTGTGATTACGAATAAGGTACTACTACTACTTACTTCGATGGCACACGGCAAGTAACAACAGATAAATATTTATAGACGGTGACATCACAGTAAATTAAGCCAATCAAAACCGTTTACGGTTATGTCGATTCAACATCAGAACAAATCATTTTATTTTGGATTTTTTCTTAAATATTCATTTTTATAATGTGTTTTAATGCAAATTGCTATTAAAATCCATAATCGACGCAGATGGCAATAAATAATTTATTCTTTTTCATATTGTCAAATAGCCTGTATCTATATAAGAATTCCCTGTGAATTCCCGAGATGAACTCCAAAATTAATCAACCGATTTTGTTGTTTTTTCATTTTGCTGGATTTTTTCCGACTTGTAAATTATTTATTAGATATAGAAAACAAACCTTTTCAACAATATGACCGATAGCAATAGTTCTGACCGCTGCATTGTGTTGTTTGAATAAAATGTCATGACATTCATCCTGGCCAACTTCATTGTTGTAGGACTCATCCTCTTCCTCTTTGAGTATTGTTGGTAATTGAGTTAGTATCTGAAAGAAATAAACAAAAAATAAAAAACCTTAAACCTTAAAGTTTTTCTGATGTAAATATATCATCTATGTATGGGCACATCAATCTACTACAAACTATAAAATTTGCTCAATTAACATTAAACTTGTATGGAATAAATTAAGAAATTTTACAGTTTTGTATAGGTCGATGTTGGTGTAGGCCATCTTTGTATATTATTTAATTTATTTAGATATATTTCGATTTAATTGTACTTACCTCAAAGTTGTTTTCCAATAAAGAGTCGCTGTTATTAACTATTTCCATTGGTACTTCCCTTCTACTTTGGTTTGCTCCTTCATTTACTGACTGGAAGCAAGTGATCTGGATCTAAAAATATACAGTTATTTTAAGATTCATGTTAACTTTGTCTTTGTATTATATATTTTTTTTATTGCATTGCATTTTTTGCAATGCCATCTTATAAAATAAATTACTTTAATAGAAAAATATTAGAAATAATCGACTCGGCTAACAAGTGGAAAGGTACTGAAAAATTTCGACGAGTGTTCACAAGGCTCGGTAGCTCAACTAGGAAACATTGGACCAGACTTCCAAAGGTTGCGGGTTCGATTCCTGTCTGATAATTCTCTTGTGATCCGAGTCGATTTTTTCTAATATTTTTGTATTATATGTTTATATTAGCTTTGTCTTGAAAATGACAATACCATTTCTATGATCATCATCATCACACCCATGCACTCTGATTATTTTTTCTTAAAGCTGTAGGGCAGTTTAGTTATATCTAAGTAGATCCTAAAGGCATTGTCTTGCCTTTACTACTTCAATATTGCTTATGTTGTAATGCAGTAGTTGTATAGGTGACTTCCCGCTATATACACCTTAAAATAAAACTTTAATGATTTCTTCTTGTGATTTCACTCTCACTTAAACAAGTAAAATTTCTGTTGTAAGTGCTACTATAAATCATATTTATAAAAAAAAATATATTGCCTAGAATATATCATATAAATTAAAAATAAAACCTAATAGTACTTTACCGATGGTGCTTTGGTAGACTGTTCAGTAAGAAAAACTGCAAATATAATCCCCACAAAGCTTGAATCCATTCTCTGATACATATACTGGGTAGCGAGATCTATAAATAAGCACATAGATATAAAAGGAATGGCAAAATAAGTTATATCATAGTTAAGGTGTAAGCCACACATTAACTATGATATAACTTATTTTTAACATTTTTGTTGTATGAAATGGTATTTTCTAGAATTAAGCTATAAGAGAGAGCAATTTCACGAAAGAATATATTTAGAGTCAACCAGTAAGTCTATGTCAAGTAAAACTTGGACTTTTATTGAATGTTTGGCTTATTGATAGTAAAATAATTTATTACCAGTTAGTAAAATAGAAAAGTAGTTTTTTGCATAAAATTTAAAATATAAAATAAATAAGAAGAAATCAACACTCGGAGTATCGGATTTGTGTTAAAAACTGCTTATCATGTGTCCCCAATCATCGGAGATTTGATCTCTGAGGATAGTCTAATAAATCGATGGGAATTAAACTTCTAGGTATAGAATATACAGTAAATATCTGTTTTCTGAGTGTTTTCTTATTTCTTGATGCCTTGTTGAGTGCGAATTAGGGCATCGAGAACCGACCATTATTTTCAAGAACCGGGTTTTCGGTTCCAAACACTATCAAGAACCGGATACCCGGTTCTTTCGGTTCTTTCCGTTATTTTTATGAAACAATGAATGTTTATGAATAAACGTAGTAAAACTCGTAAGAAGAATATAAAAGGATCATAAAATTAAACATTTAGTTGCAAACCACAAGCACTTATAATTGTTATACTTAAAAATAATCAGATCTTTTTGCCAACAATCAGTTTTATAAAATGTAATGTAATACTAAGTAATTTATTATTTTTAATTAATTAATAATCTTCCTGCGGATCCTGCGTTCCTGGCATAAACTCATTGGAAATAATTTGTACGGTGCTTGTGCGTTGAATGAGATTTACAATTTCGTGAAGCATTTCATCACTGGTAGGTCGGACAAACAAAGTTGAGTCTTCACTTTCAATGTTCTCAAAATACTTATCTGAATTTGTCAAGTATTGAAGAGTTGCTGCTTGGGTAAGGAGTCTCTTTTGATATCGATTTCAATACTCATTTTATTACTCAGTCGAGTATTCATTTAAAGTAATCTTATGAAAACATCAGCTGTAAGCAACGTAGCTTCGCGTCGACATAAGCTCTCAACAAAAGTTTTGATAATGTCTAATATTTTATGAAGCTCTTCCATGGTCTTCCAGTCATCATCAGTAAATGAAACGTCGATATTAAGATCAGTCAATGCTTTGGTGATAGACGTTTTTAATTTTAGGAAACGATTTAACATGGCAGCGATGCTGCTCCAGCGAGTCTTTCCGTCTAAAAGCAGAGAATATTCTTGGCCAAAATCAGCTTTAACATGTTTTTGTAAAATGTCGTTTTTAGTTGGCGATTTTCTGAAAATTTTGACCACTTTAAGTACCTTAGATAGGAGGTCGTGTTATCTTAACGATTGTTCTGGTAAGGATTCTAAAAGCGATTCATAATTGAACTTGGCACCATCTATATTATTTTCGTCCATAACATCATCGCTATCACTATCATTCTCGTCATTTATTTCACCGCTTCGCATTCGCGAGGCTAATACAGAAAGAGGCACATCTTGGTCATCGCCGTCGTCAATTGACCCCTTTTGTACCAACTGCGGTATTTCTGAATCTTCTTCCTTGGAGTCTTCGTTGCGTTTATACATCACGTCCATAATTGCTAATGGAATAGCGTGAGCAATACATAATTGATGGTACGACTGTAGGGACCTCCCAAACGCAACCATAAGGCTGCAGCCATATGTGGTTTGAGCTATGATATCTTGAGTTTAAGATTCCTTGCTTGTGTCTCGCAACAAACTAAAACAAAATGGCGACGTTAGCGCCCCGCACCGCATACTCCGACCGCCGCGCGCCGCCGGTCGCTGCAGTGCGTTGTCCCCCTCCCCAATCCAGACTACACAGTACAATTCACGTCCTGCGTTATTTACTGTGTCGGCACTGCAGATACAACGTATCTTTGTGGGCTACCGATATAATGTTTTACCTTCATAATATATTTTTTTAAAACCGAAAGAACCGGGTTTTCATATCTTAGAATCGGTTATTATTGTTACCCTCAGAACCGGGAATTCCCGGTTCTTTTGGAACCGGGAAAAACCGATTCCGATGCCCTAGTGCGAATCGAGTTATATAAATCGATCGATTATTTTAATTGATCAGAACAAGGCATGAGGAGACACGGTAAAAATGTGTATACCATTTCTCCCACACATCTATAGTAGAAGACTTGACTACCTGGGATATAGCTCCCAATCAGGTGTTATCAAGTCTCCCTAATATAAGGGACACATGGTAAAAGTCTATCACATGGCTTTTCATTAAATAATAAGCTAAATTGTAGCACAACCTATTTCGTATTGAAACTATCAATGGATAGGTCAATTCTAAATCAATTGGCATAAAAAGTTTAACAATACTGCAAAAAAATATAGTCCAAAAACAAAAGGGGTGCTCAACCCCAAGAGCCGTTACGCACTAGCGATTGGCCGCTTAGACGGTTCGTTGGAGCGGCCAGCCGCAAGATACGGTTGCCATAGTAGTTGACAGCTCGAAGGCGTGTTGGGTTCATTAACAAAATCGACGCCGTCGAGGTAGCTCTGTGTTATCTATATTCACTACCGAAAACAACGAATGAAAAAAAAAACTGGATTCATTCTTTAATAGAACAAGCAAAAGAAGAAACAAGCAAAGAATTTGGTCAGTTCTGAAGTTGTTTTCAAGAACTGAAGAAACACGAAGATAAATTTTTCGGCTATGTTAGAATGAGCGTTTCGTCATTTTAAGAATTACTCAAAGTTTCATATGACACTACCAAAGGACTATGGTGTGGTTGAATACAATCACGAAAATAATCTTCTAAATTTCGTGATTGTATCCAATCCGAACAGAAATTGACAATGACACTAAGGTAAGTTAAATAAAAAAGTTTTTGTAGCTGTCATGTTTTAATTTTAATCAAAATATGGGTGTCTATTAAAAAAAGAGAAATAATCATTAAAAGGTTTAGATATTCAGATTGTTGAGTTGTCCATGTATTCTGTAAATATGTTGATTCAGGAGAGACGGTACGCTCTGGAACGGAGGGCGGTGGTAGTGGTAGCGGGTTATTATTCCTAGTAAATGATGGTGTCTGATATATGGTCGCGAATAATCCCAAGTAGTTACAGTAGATGTATCTGAATGTATGTTTGGGCTTCAGTAATGACTTGCATTATTTGAGTTTTTCATTCTATTATATTCAACTTCTATACTATCTTTATATATACTATCTATATACTATCTTTATTTTTTTTTGTTTCGTTTTGGCCGCGGCGGTGCTACAATTTGGTCATTAACATTTTCTGTTTCATTTCTCTCATTTTCTTGCCTTTGAATGCTTGAATTAATTTTATTAATAGATACTGTATCCTTCAAAAACATTAAATTATTGTTTACGGAGTGGCAATAGTGCTCGACAACAACTTTAAGGCGCGAGTAATAAACATCATACGTAAGAGTGACCGCTTAATTGCAATTAAACTAGCTCTAGATGACCAACAGATCACCAATATAATTTCAGCTTACGCCCCACAACCAGGCTGCGCAGATACAGAAAAGTCCGATTTCTGGGATGACTTCGATGACCTAATTCGTAGCATACCTGCAAATGAATATAAGATAATCGGAGGAGATCTGAACGATCATGTTGGAGTTAACAACACTGCATATGACAAAACAGTACACGGTGGGTACGGGATGGGTGAAGCGAACAAGCAAGGAGAAGAAATTTTAGATTTTGCGGCCAGGCACTCGCTAACCTTGATAAATACGAACTTCCAAAAGAAACTGGAACACTTAATCACCTACAAATGCGCAGGAAAAGTCTCACAAATAGACTTCATAGTCTCAGACGTAACTATAAAGCATAAGTTCAGAGATTGCAAAGTAATCCCAGGAGAGGCCCTAACATCTAAGCACCGCATACTTGTGGCTGTATACGATTTACCCAAGCCCATAACAACAATAGTGGATAGATCCCCTAGAAATAAGTGGGGGGCGTTAGATGGCCCTAAAGGCGATACATTAATCGATGAGATGAGAAACTACCTGGAGGCTGATTTGGGGTCTGATTATGAATGCGCTGATCATATGTGGATCAAATTTGAAGAACAGTGTAAAATTAAAGCAAAACAGATCTTAGGTATATCCAAGGGTCCCCTTCGTGCCGGCAAAGACCCTAAATGGTTGAATGAAAAGGTGCAAGAGAAACTGGCAGTCAAGAAATCGCAGTTTAAGATTTGGCAAACATCCCAATTGGACGAAGATCGAATCAACTATAAAGAAGCGAAGAAACAAGCGAAGAAAATCGTCGCACAAGAGAGAGCAAACTCGAACCAGGCTTTCTATGCCAATTTAGAAAACGCCAAAACAGAGACTGAGGTACTCAAAATTGCAAAAACTAGACATAGATCAACAATGGATATTAAAGTAAATAAATACGTTAAGAGCAAAAATCAGCAACTAATTACAAGCAACGAACAGATTAACAACAGGTGGCTAGAATACTATGAGCAACTGCTTAATGAGGAGTTCCCACACGAAGAACCAGCACCACTAAATTCTACGCTAGGACCTTTAAATTAAGTAAGACGAAAGAGAGGTTAAACAAGCGGTTACCGCAATGAGAAATGGTAAAGCACTAGGACCGGAAAAAGTGCCAGCGGACTTATGGAAGCGACTTGGCCCGCTGGCAGTAACCTGGTTGACCAAATTGTTTAACGTCATATTAACTACCAAAAACATCCCAAAGTCGTGGCGGAAAAGTTACGTCTTGCCGTTCTACAAAAATAAAGGAGATATAGCAGAGTGCGAAAACTATAGAGGCAATCAATTCACTGCGCATACGTTAAAGATTTGGGAACAGATCATTAACAAACGCATCACATCTCTCATCGAAATATCCCCAAATCAGTTTGGTTTCACAGCATCCAAGTCAACCACCGACGCCATACAAGCGATCAGAATCCTAATGGAAAAGCATAGGATTAACAACGAAGACCTGCATTTAGCATTCATCGACCTTGAAAAGGCGTTTGACCGTGTGCCTCGTAAACTTGTATGGCAGGCACTTCGAGCCCAAAACGTGCCGGAACACTGCATCCAGATAATTCAGGACATGTACCACGGTACCAGCACAAAAGTCCGAAGTCTAGCAGGGTTAAGCAAGGCTTTTGAGGTTAAAGTTGGTGTAAACCAGGGTTCTGCGCTGAGTCCCTTGCTTTTTAATCTGGTGATGGACTACGTAACCAAGGACATACCTGCACCATTACCTTGGACCATGCTGTATGCAGACGACATTTTACTTGCCGCAAATACTGCACAACATCTGCAGGACCTCCTCAATATGTGGACATAATCTCTGGAAAAGTACGGCTTACGTGTCAGTAGAAGTAAAACAGAATATATGAAATGCCCCTTCAGTGGAAACACAAAGGAAGAGACAATACACATCGGTACAACACCCATACCAACTGTAAGGAGGTTCAGATATCTAGGATCCATGCTTACACCAGATGCAAATGTGGATGACGACGTCATCCACCGCGTAAATATTGCATGGCAAAAATGGAGAACGCTCACAGGAATACTGTGTGATCCACGTATTCCCTTAAAAGTGAAAGGCAAAGTTTACAAGACCGCAGTTCGCCCAGCGTTACTCTACGGATCCGAATGCTGGATAGTAAAGAGAACTCACGAGCAAAAGGTACACGTCAACGAAATGAAGATGTTGAGATGGGCGGTAGGTGTCACCCGAATTGATAAAGTACGCAACAAATATATAAGAGGCAGCTTTAAACTCGCACCTATCACCCAGAAACTCTCTGAAAACTGCCTCAGATGGTATGGACATGTCAGAAGACAAAGCGAAAATCATGTTGTGAATATTGCACTACGACTACCTGAACAGAAGAGAGGTAGAGGCCGCCCTCCACTGACCTGGTGGTCTAAAATATAAAGAGACCTCAAGGAAGCCCATTTGCCTGAAGAGATAACCCAGGATAGATTATCCTGGCGCAAACAAGTGAGGAGACCCGACCCCAAATAACGGGAAAAGGGCAGGACAGAGAGAGAGATGGGTCATAATAAGTATTGTTGCCTATAAATCTTTACCCAAACTTGTGTTTTATCCAAAAGAAGGAGTTTGTTCTCATTACAAGTAATGTATAGCGCCCCAGTGTAAAAGCACAACTACAAAAATGACAAACAATTAAGAAATATGGAAATAATGGTTAAAACTTGTAATAAGGGACTATACACTTTGTATATTAATAGGTTCAACAATGTTTCGCATGGTGTGGCATCGCACTTTCTAATTGGTATTAAATGCGATGTGATAGATATGAAACAAACTAAAACAACTGATGAAACATTTTCATTTACTTTTTTTTATGTTATTTATCTTTATTAGTTTTAATAAATAAAGTTGTTTTTTGTTTATTTCTTAAATCATCATAAACCCCTAATCATTTGTTTAATTCTAAGTGGAACAAGCATATTGTATAAAACAAAAGCAAAGTTTAAATTTGCTTTTATTTTATGCACTATCTTTCTATTATTTAAAAAAAGCCATAAAGGACTCCTCACTACTTAATTCATTTAATAGCAAGTACATCTTCATGACCTATGAATGTAATTTTTTTTAGAAAAGAAACAAAGTCTTATATACTCTATCCCTTACCTACCCAAAAAGCAAACCCAAGAAAATTACAAGTGACTTTCATTTCCACATATTCTCACCAACATGTGAAGGCCATACTGTGATGTGTGGATGTGAGTGATACCATCCAACAACTCTAAGTGGGCGACCAACTTCAGCAGCAAGTTCTTCAGCCCTAAGAGTAGCTTGTACAAGTTGTTCCTCTGATATCTCCACTCGGTCAGGCTTTTTGTCTAATCTTCGCAATATTACAGATGATGCAATAGAAACAACTGTACCACTGTCATGGACCTATGAAGCCAAATGAATACAGTTAACGAAATAAAGTATATATTATCTGCACATAGAATATGTTTTACAGATATAGTACCTCCCCAATGAGGAGTCCCATTATTTCCTCTTTTTCGGTTGATAGTGCGTGTTGGGTACAAACCAGAGCTACATCGGTAGATAATAACACTTTATTTAACATGATGATATTCTAATTGGTGCTCAATTATTTAATAAAATTCAATCAACACAAAACAATAGTTTGTCAATGACAACTAGTGTTGTCAGGTCCGATTTGTCTTAAATCGGTACATGACATGAGGTCAAAAAAATCGGTATTTAGGGTTGCAGATCGGGACAGTAAACAAAAAACAAGGTGTTTTTAAATCAACTTAATTAATTAATTTAATTAATTGCGTTTTTAAGTGCTAGTATAGTATTATATTACTGTAATTAAATATTTATTTAATCTTAAATAACAAGTAATCAGTCTTGCTGACTAGTAGAAATTATTAAATAAAATCGTACCTTAAGTGTAATTGAAGCACTTCAGAAGAATAATGTAAGTATTTATGTAAATTATTTATATAAATATTATTACGTTGATATTATGACTTTGCCGCCTTTAGAAAGGCCTTGTTTTTTATAACATAGTTATAAAATTCATTACAAGTAATATTAAAGTTGGTTTTAATTTGAATTTCTGCTTTCACATGCTCGAGTGTCAAACGGTTTCGCCTTTCAAACCAAATTAAGTTAGTCTGGGAAAATACCCTTTCTGTTGTTGCGTTTGATACTGGATACTACTAAGGTGTCGATACTTTTGGTATCGATATCATGTCCCTAATCACAGGTCGCTGGTTTTTTTGTTTTTATTGGTTAAGTATTCCCATAAGAGTAGGCAAAGGGTACAAAGCCCATACAGCCTAGTCGTCAGTTATTTACTATCATAGATCATGACGAATGATCTATGATAGTAACGGGCGATGAATGAATTGTGAAATAATCCTTACCTTAAGTTTCAGAAAAGGCGTGGGGTTTTACTAAAACTTCCTCGTGTACTTTTTAAGAGAGAGTGCGAAAAGACATGTTCCACTGCTTTGAAGCGAAGCTTCTATAAGGAAGTTTACGCAGCTCGCCGCTCGTCAACTTAATCCCTGCTAAGCGTCAGATTTTACCGTTACACGAGAGCGTCAGATTTAATGCCAGCTGCCTCCCCACCTCAGTGTGCGTGGCCTACTGTCTCGCTTTCACTCATGTCAGTGTGCGCGGCTGGCGTGGGTTTCTATCACTTTTATAACGTTTTGTTTCAACGGCACTGTTTTTTTTATTTTTTGTTTCACTTGCCAACACCATGCATATTCAGAAACACTCATTGGTTATTAACACACCATTATTACACACTAATGTCAACCACATCAAAAAAAATTACAAGAAAACCAAAACCATTAAAGGAACGCTTCGCGCTCCCGCCAAAAGGTCCCTCCAACCCTTTTTTGTTAAGTTTTCCCTTAAGGGGCAAAGGATATAAAGCCCAAATAGCCTTAGTAGTTTTTATATTTAGACGATGATAAATAACAATGAGAATTGATTTTCTGCTGATTTGATGAATGACTAATGAACTCCGTTCCCTAGGTTTTTAATTAAAATATTTTAATATTTGTCGATACTTTATCTATGTTCCCTTTAGACTGTTATTGAGAATAATCAATAATTAGTGCTCACACTAAAAGTTATTATTAAATTATTTTAAATATTTTTATAATGAAATATTGATTGAATATATATGTCAAAAAATACCTGCGAAGAAGCGACTGACATTGATAAAAACAGTAAGCAGTGCTGCCAGAAGCTTTCAAAGTTATTTTTCGGATTTTGCCAAAAATGTGAGTAACTTTTGTTTAGTAGTCTAATTCAATTTGTGCTTATTTTTGAGTGGAGAAAAAGCAGATTTTAAAAACTGTTAACGGTAAACTTCAGCTTGTTGTAAAAGAGGGCGAATCGTGTCAGATTTTTATTTTTTTTTAATGGCTCTATCTATATAACAAGACCGTATATTAAAACCGCATTTAAAAAGCCTCCCAAAGAATGAAAATTTTTTTACCAGTACGTTTTACTCAAGTTTGCATGTTAAATAGGTATGTAATTTTAAATTTATGGCCTCTTGAGAGATTGCAATTTTATCGTTTTTTATTGTCTTCAATAGATCGATAGTTAATTTACTGTTACAACAATAATAATAAGAGTTTGAATTTAACAGACCGTTTTACTTTGGCTTAGCTCTTATTCTCTTTAACTGTGAAAGAACTAGTCTTATACCTATTTATTTTTATTCATGCGTGGCATGTTAATATTTGTTAAAATAAAGATATAAATATAGAAAGCAAATGATTCAAAATTTCAATATTATAAAGTATCACATTATTGAAGCGGAGCGAACGAAGTGAGCGAAGCTCCCATGGATCAGCTTCAATGGCGCAATGTCTGTTACGCCATAACTTCCAGTTCTTAACTGATTTTAATATTTTTTGTGCGGAATCGAATCCGTAGGTTTAGGACCAGATTGTGACGAAGCCCGAATTTCGAAATTCGCAAAAATTACCATCGAAAAAAAAATTTTTTTTTTTTAGTTATTACGCTCCGCTCCAATATATGGTGCTAGCGTAGCTTTATGCTTAGCGACTGCATCGCCTAGTCTATATTTTGTATACTTATATTCTATATTATGTCCAAATCATCTATGGAGTTTTGGGGTATTTAGATTTAGAAGTTGGCAACTCTGTCGACCGCATCCCCTTCCTTGGCTGGCAATATTAATATAGATATACCTATGCCATAATAGCTAGGTACTACTTCACTCACATGTCCTTGCTTTGCCATTCTGTCGTATTTGTAAGGTAGCTGATAATCGTGCGTTCGTCCTTGCTATTAATAAGTGGGAAGAACAATTTTGTTTTAATAGCTGTGATTGTACCATACGTAAGTAATATAATTATATATATTAATTGATAATGAGGCAAGACTATTTTCAGTAAATATACGTTCTTTCGTAGATTTACCTTTGGTTGTAAGCGATGTTACGAATATCAACAACAATATTCAGCAAGAATCGACCACTCTCTAAGATTTTGTCTCGTAAGTACTTTTTAAATAATTACTTGTTTCTATCATGTTTTTATCACCCAGGTTAATTAATTTAAATACGATCAATTAATAATTTGAAAAGTTTAATTGGTACATTTAAGTGACCATAAAGAAGATGGGAACTTTAAAGTATTTATAGTTATATAACAGAGTTTATTGGAATAAATAAAATATTAAAACACAATTTACACATTTATTTCGAGTATTTCGAAACGGCTCTAAAGATGGCACTTGACATGGCGGTAGGCATTTGCATTGTTTGGCAAAGCTGACATCACAAATTATTAACTTGTGTTACCTTGCTAGTATGTAAGGGATTTAGTTTAATTTTACCAATCCAACTTTTGACTTTTGATCTTTGAACTTTTGAATCCAAGTTTTGATTACTTATTATAATATAAATAAGTAAAGGACTTAATTATGACCACTTTTAACAGTCTTAACATATTCTCCAAGGTAAGCCTAGGCATAACGTAAATATACTACCCATGCGCGACCTGAGCGTTAAGACACAACTCACAATTATAAGCGGGCGAAGGCGTCCGGGCCCAACTTATTGAGCTAGTGTAGTATCTATAATATGCAATGCGCTACTCAGCAATGCGGCCTAAAACGCATACGCGCTTTATCTATGTCGCAGGTATATTGTCAAAACCATTAAATTATAATCTACCATAGTGAAATTATAATAACATTGCTTACCTAATTATAATTTAACTAGTGATACTATAATATCACAGCTCTTACAATGTACCTGCGACATCTATAATAGTCACGCTGATTCAAAATTGCTAAAATGTTATCATCAGGCGTTTTATTTTAGAGAAACTTATGTCAATTTCTCTAAAATGTGGTTAAATATTGACAAAATATTTTTGATAGTAAAAAGTTAGATAAAAACTAAACTCTTGACAGTAAATTTGGTTTGATGCAAGTTGGTACCGATCCCCATACAAAAATGGGCATTGTCCTTTACGACTATACATGGTAACCAATGCCAAACTAGATAAATGTAATTGCAAATGTTGATTTATTCATAACTGATTTTCTGCCGACAATGGCGGACGTGCTAATGATGTTAGTACAAATTATTTGCATACTTGCTACTACTAATTGCTTTGTGTTTTTAAATTATCATTAAGCAATTAAAAGATCATGGAATGGTAACACAAGAATTGTACACGGTTATTATTTCGACGACCGTTTGGCACAACGGTAGCTACCCTTTTTTTTTTTTTTTTTTTTTGTTTTCGCAGTAAATGCGTTACGCATTCGCTCGTGCCGGGAGAGCACGAGACGATATGTGGGACTCTCCTCCATGCCCCTACCCGGCCGAGTGCCCGGTAAAGGCTTGGAGGCCTACCCACTAAAACCCTGCGGCGTCCCGCAACACAGTGGTGGGGGTCGCGTGGCCCCTTACGGCTTCTTCCCGCGACCCGAACCAGTGTGGGTCCGCGCACGTGGGCGGACCTCTCCTATGCTCCGTGAGGGACGGAGCAACGGGGTGAGCCGTGACGCCCTGAACACCCCGCACGCCTGAGGGCCAAGTGCAATGCAGCTGCCGGTCTCCCGCTCCGACAACCGCTGGCCCTCTTTTGGTGGTGAGAAGAACCGCTGCACCACTCGACCGACTACAACGGTAGCTACCCTGCCTTTCGTACAGACAGTCCCAGTTTCGAGTCTCAGAAGGGGCAGATGATTGTGTGATGAATACGAGCATTTGTACCTATCATGAGTATTTATATATATTTATAAAAATGCAAAATATCTATGTATCATTTAAGTATTTTTATCCCTTACCCAAGTATCCACAGTGAGATAATTTCAAGTTTAACAGAAACATGTTAGCAACAAACGAACGCTGGGTCGCCCAGGTCCTGGGATTTTTTTGCGCCCCGGGCAACTTGTGCACTTTAATGATTCAGGGAAGGGAGGTGATGAATCCTCATGTACCTATACTATGCAGCCGGCCGCACGAGCTTTGTCACTGACACTGACTAAACACCACCTGCGGTAGGCTTGTACCCGGGAAAGGTCAGACGCCTTCATTGGAAACGAGCGTCGCCTTAAAAGAGGGACGGCGCGGCGCGAGCAGGTCCTGGGGTTTGTTGGGACCAAAAATACCTCCCGAGGGCGTAAATCCTAGTCGACATCACATCAGCTTACCCTTTGACATTTGGACCTACCATATGCTTTTGTAAAAGAGCTCATTTCAGTTGTAGTGTGTATAACTTGATGTGCTTTTAACCGTACATAAATCGCAATTAAAATCCACGGGGGCAGTTGCCCTTGCAGCAGAATTATATTTTATAATCTTGTTTATGATCTTGTATTGGAACCAATACTATATTGAACTCTATTTAAATATTATATAGAAAATTTGGCAGTTTCTTTCAACCCAACATCCTGTTTTCCGTACTCAATTTGCTTATAATCAGTCGAAGGAATTGAAATGAAAGAGTTTACAGATACCATAACGAGTTATTTCATGATTTTATTTAAAACTGACGGTCAAGCGTTTTCAGTTCATGCTGTGTTCAAAGGATGACCAAAGTAACGGTCGTCACACTCATATACTCGTATGTATATACTACTACCGTCCAATATTTTAATCGGACACGTCTATGACTAGTCAATTTATTTAAAATTTAATCTTAAAAGGTTTTCAAATTAAACTAATAATAATAACTGTGTACATTCATAGTAGTTTAAGGACTACTTCCCAGTACTTTTTCGAGACTAATTTCACTAATGTATCCCTAATTATTTTGTTATCACAATATATTATGTTATAACTATTATTACATAATCAAGCAACTGGCATGATTTTATAATACATATTTTTTATTTGCTATGCAACAGCGCTTCTCTCGTTCGGGTTGCGTCGTCTCGTCTTTTTGGTCACGGTTCTAACCTAACCGAATATGACCTTTTGATTTGATATGAGGTGAATTATTAATTTCCAGGTTATTATTTTTAAGTATAAAAAACCCTTTATCACATAATGTATTATTATTTAAATTATCGATTATGTCAAATAATATTTATGGATATAAAAAAATTTTACACTTGCTATTATGGCAACTTATACTGGCGAATGAGATTTACTGTATCTACACACACACGGTATTAGCAAATAAATATTCTTATATAAATAAAAGTGCGAACTAGTACCTATTATGATGTGACCAAGAATCATTACGGTAAATGATATTATAATATTATGGAAAACAAAACAATACCCTTAAAATCACGTAATGATTTGAACTATTCTCTTTATGATATTTGTATTTCAGTTAAACAGTTATTTATAGCTAAACGAAGTTTATTCCGCTATAATTATTCTGTTAAGATGAAACAGCTTTATATATTTATATATATAGTTTTGTAAGTTTCTTAGTTTTCAGTTCTCTTCAATTATTGAGCAGGTTTCAACTCAGTCATCTTTCCTTTTTTTACTAGCAGAGCACTTCTTAACACTTCTTTGTGTGATGAATACAAGAATTTGTACATGAGTCATGGGTATTTATATATATATTGCTACAAATATTAAATATCTATGTATCATATATGTATATCTATCCGTTACCCTAGTATCCATAATACAAGCTTTACAGTGCCTACTTTGGGCTCGGCTATTTGGTGTGAGTGTAAATGTCACGCTTGACTCTAAACAATATCCCCCCTCGCTATGCAGGCGAATACTCTTCCAATTGAGCTACCGAGAAATGTCCCGGTTGAGTTAAAGTTAATTTTTTTCTTAAAAATTATTAAAAAATATTTTCATTTTGTTTGTAAATTATAAGAAATATGTACCGTAAAATAAGAAAATATTGTTTACTTTTTTTTATATAATGAACTATACCTCACATCTTAGTTTCAAATAATCTATTTAAAAATTTCTAACGGTTTTTTGGCAAGTGTTTTAATTACATGATAGTCTCATATTTATTCTGTGGGGAATTTACCATTAATGACTAAGTAGATGGTTTTACGCATGTTATTTCATGCTACATGTTTAATAACTGTATAGATAATTAGAATTTTATATAAGTAGATAAAAAGTTACACATATAAACGGAACTGAAGTATCTATGTTTAGTATTTTGTTCCCAGATTGTCAAAGATCATATACAGAAGCTCAATGCGAACCATTAAAACCATGTATCAGGACATCTATCCCGGGACCAAGAACTGTAGAGTTATTGAAGGATTTGAACTCTCTGCAAGTAAGTTCGTAATATTATATTAGTACATAGTACATACCTACACTAGTTTAGCCTTAAGAGTTAATTTCTGACAACTTCGGCAAGTGTATTGGACAACTGATTTAATTAGCGGACTTAATTGGAAACTTTTTTTAGAAGATTTTCTACTGTGTGTGTGTTTTATATGGAGGTAATTAAATCTCGGAATAAATAAATTATTTTATTTGACTATCCAATACCCACAGCAGGGAACAGTACATTATCAGCGATTATTTCTCAACAATAACGATGACGTTATTATAATTTTCCACATTGTATGTATAAATAACATACTACTTCATGAGTGTGGCTGTTAAGTATATTGTACGCAGGGGGCCGTTCGTTATTGATCATTCAATCAGTTGATGCTGACCTTCCATGTTGATAAAAGTTCTTGGAATGATATCGGACTGATACTGATATTTAAGAAAATAGAGATAACAATTGCAATGCTATTGGACAGAATAAGGAGGTGGACAGCTTATCTAATTACTAATAATCTAAGACTTGCAATCAGGGATTCAAAAACACCTTTATAAGGATACACTTTCATAAGGGTTGCACATTGAATCTGTTACCGAATTATTCCTCTATCATTTATTTGGGCGTTTTGAACCTGTTTTGCGTCGAACACTTATAAAAGTGTATATAATGTTTTCTGTAACCAATCTGTTAGAAACTGTTTTCCGTTTAATTATCTATGTGTATACACAGTACCTACACCAACATAGGCATTTCAAAAATTCAAAGTACCCAAATCATTAGTATGCTGTCGCATAGTTATGCCAATGTGAACCTTATTGACTGTAACAGATATTAACACTTATGAACCGGTATTTTCTAAAACAGATTCAAAGTGTTACAGTTTCTTTCTGTTTAACTTTAAAAACAGAAATGAAAAACAGTGTTCAGAACACTCTATTTGGATACCGCTCAAATCCCTGCTTGCAATATTCTGTTATTATTCAGCATTCGGTTTATTCGGCCATTTATGCTATCGGGTCTAACACCGAATACATAGTAACTTTCTGCAGCTAAAATTAATTTTTGGCAATATTTCGCCTGAAATATTCTTGTACGAAGTCGCTCTTTTTACGTGGTCATTCTAAAATAATATAACGTTATCATAGAAATGTGTGGGATAACGGCGTCTGGGCTTCTATAGCTAAAAAGACGTGGTTTCGAAACCAACTGAGAAGGAATTTATAAACAATATTTTTTTAAACTAAAATTTTTAATAAACAAAAATATTAGTTTGTACTCATGGGCTCATGACTTAACCATTTTTGTCATGAAACTCTCCAAAACAACAAAACGTATCAGGTACCGATACTCGGTACGAATTAGGTATGTAACAATAAAGTATGTTCATGGAATTGAATGATTTATATCATTTGATTGGCGTATGACGTTCGTTAATAGATAGTGAAACGGTCCGACCGACATTTGCTAGCGCGCTCGGGAGCTATGGCTTTAATAATGGTACGTCTACCATGTGAATGTGTGAATGATCGCTACATGATCACAGGAGACCTCAAGGACTTGCTGTGGAGCGCGAAATTGGGAACTAGTGACAAATCAGAGGGTATCAAGACTGAATTATAAGGTCAAAAATGATTTGCCATGGACGTTTTGAGTCGACAGACATAAAAGAGCGATGTCGAAACGAAAAATGTCAATGACAAAGAACAAATACAAAACACTTTTTTGTAACAGCACATGGGGGAAATAACAAAAAATTCAATAATGTTACAATTACTATTGTAAGACAAACTTTGGATGAATAGTACTAGAAAGTACTTACTAAATTACTCTACTATTTGGCTCCATTAGCCGTTGCACGGGGTTCGTGCTAGAGAAAGCCGTTGTATATTATATTACGTCTTTCCATAATGGCTGCATTCTTTTAAGCTTCGTATGCGCAACGTAATCTTCAAAATAATACGCTCATTTCTGATGTACGCTATACTATGTACTTGCTATACCGCACAACATCACCATCACTATGATATCAAAGTGTGGTGTAGCTATATAATTCGTGACCACAAATTTATAAGTGGTAATTAATATTGTTGGGATGTATTTGTTGCAGCAAGCTGGCTCAGTACAACTTTTTGCGGATTACGACAAATGTTTCGGTAATTATTTTGTTGATGCCGATGGTAACGAATTTTTGGATGCTTTCACTCAAATTTCTTCAATTCCCATTGGTTACAATCATCCAGAACTACTAAAAGTTTTTGAAGATCAACATAATCTGGTTAGTAGGTATTCAAATAGATGACGTGAATACGAGGTTTCAAATTCTGTTTCAGGGGATAATTTTAGCTTTTTAGCATTGTTATTTTTTTTCAATTTCAAATAAAAACTCTTTTCTTGTCTTCCTGTATGCCTAGCCGTATATAGTGTTTTTACGACTAGAAATAGAATTTTGTAATTAATGTTTTCAGGCAAATTTAAATATGTTTATTACTAGTGTACGAAAAAGATTTGTGATACCTATAGTCTTGAATTGGCTATGAGATTGAGGTAGATGCAACTTTTTGTATTTAGTACACTATATTGTAGGTAAACATACGAACCAATAAAAATCTGCAATTTTTTAAAATTTCAATAAAGTAAGACAGTTTCATTAATTTATATTCAAATACAATTTCAGAAATCGCTGGTTAATAGGCCCGCACTTGGCGTATTTCCTTCAAAAGATTGGCCTAAAAAATTGAGGAGTGTTTTGATGTCGGTTGCGCCCACTGATTTAAGTGGTGTTTCAACAATGATGTGTGGTTCTTGCTCTAACGAGAACGCCTACAAAGCAGTCTTTATGTGGTACCGAAATAAGGAAAGGGGAGGGAATCTTGAATTCACTTCAGAGGAATTGGATACTTGCATGATAAATCAACCGCCAGGAGCGCCCAAAATGTCTATTTTGTCTTTTAAGGTGAGTAGCATTACAATGTGAAATACGCATGAACCTTGTTTTTGTTGGCGAGATAGTAATAAATTCGAGAGATAAATGACTAATAACTAAAACTTATTCAGTATTGGTTACAACTAGCTATTTAGATACGTACATAGTTAAGAGAAAATATGTAATTTTTTTATTTCCAAAAATACAGCAATACCTAAATCTTAAGAAAATTTCAAGCTTCTTTGTTTTAACAATATTTGAAAAAAGAATAGAAACATAAAAAATAAAGAAGCACCGCTATTCAATAAATTATAAACGATTTAAAAACACGAAATTTTTACAATGTTACGACAGCGACACTTGTGATACCATTTCTCATCAAATAAGTAGCATAGTGATGTGATATGATAGTAATATTGTCATAATTCTTAAAGGTATTTTTAAATATTGTTTGTTTTTAACGCATTAATGTCTATTGAAAGTAACTTACTTGGAAACAGTTAAGTGATACTTAATTGAGACATGTATAACTACGAACTGCAGATGCAGTATACCACATGAGTGCAATAAAAACTTTTGAATTTGAAATTTGAAAAACTTGTTTGCTGAACCTACTAGTTTCTATGAGTTACTATATTCTTCTTATAAGTGAATGTAAATTCTTTAAAAAGTACTTAATGTCTTAAACCTCATTTCTCAAATTCTACCATTCTATACCGATGCGGTGTAAAAAATATTTATGTCACTTGATTTTAACTTGGGTCTCTAATTACTAAAGTTTTAGGTATCTTATATTTGTGTACTATTTATTTTAATAACAATGGGGGTTGGAATAATCTGCATATATTTTAAGTCGTAGTAATAATTCAAGTAACAAACATAGGTGCTATTGCTACAGTTAAAAACCCAAATATATTAAGGATCAATCAAGAGCAACTAATTTCAAAAATTCCAGGGAAGTTTCCACGGTCGAACATTCGGTGCTTTATCTACAACAAGGTCAAAACCTATACATAAGTTGGACTGTCCAGCTTTCGACTGGCCGGCGGCTCCATTCCCCAGATACAAATATCCTCTTTCTGATTTTCAACGCGAGAATCAACTAGAAGACGAGAAGTATTAATATTTAATACCTAATTTACTTTTCTATTTTTGTTGTATTTTTTCTTAATATTTTAACTGTTATTATCTATGTTTTTCTCACTATTTCCAGTTCCAGTTTCTATGTTCTTTATGCTGATTTGGAGATTTATTTATTTTGCGAAGCTGTTGAAACATCGCTGGCCAATTTGCGTACTTGGTGCAGTACTTAATATTTTTTTCCTTGATATATGCATGCAGTGCACTGTGCACCTATGGCTAAATCTCTTTGATTGCTTGTATTGCAACGCCGTATTACTCTCCTCACTTGCGTAGCACTTATATCTATCAGTGGTGTTTTCATTTCATACTTGCTTTATTAATTAATTTATTTGCTGTATCAATTCGCCGCCCATCCAAGATCCAGCTCAAAATAGCCTCCCTGTGTGGACATTTACTGTAGAATAAAATAAACCGATGGGTTCATCCAGACTTAAACGGTAGTTTTAAAATTAATCCCATAGTAAATTAGTTATAATATCATATCACATATTAACTATATTAATTAAATAAGGTAATTCGATAGTATTATTAAATGGCATCTAGTTCGCCATTCTTTACCAACCTTTTTATTAAAAGTGAATTTTAATAATAAAACCCCTTAATTCAATCTTTCTGACATTGGGGTATTTATTGTGGTAGTTTTCCAATTACATCACTAGAGCGCATTATGCGGCTTAATGCTTAACGTTGAATGTTTCAACTACAGCAACGCTTCGCACAATCGAGCACTCTCAAAAGTAATGTTTTTGTGTGATGCATGCAATCGGAACCAACTCATTGTCAGTAAATTAACAAGTGTTTTTCTTTAAGTTGGCATTGATCGAAATGTTTTATTTATATACACTCGAGAGCAATGAATCCGGGTCACTTAAAGAATGTTAAAAATCTCGGAAACTAAAAATGATAGGTTAATGCAATAAATTGTATTTAATAGACAATGTAATACTCCTTAAATGAAAGTAAAAAAAATATGAGTCACCATACATTTTATTAACACAAAATTACATAAAGAAAAAAACTGCTGATCTCTCCTTAAAACAAAAATAGGAAACATGAAATGTTTGAACTTTATTACGATTTTCTTGAATTTTAATACTTCGTATTGCCTCCTCATGCTTCCATTACTGCGTTTACGCAGTTTGGCATGCTGTACACGAAGTTTCTTATACGGTTTTGGGGAATATTCTCCCATTCCTCTGTGAGAGCAATTTTGAGCTCACGAAGCGTGATTGGGGGAGGGTTTCGTTGTTTTACGCATCTGCCTAGCTCGTCCCAAGCATGCTCGATCGGGTTGATATCCGGGCTGCGCGCTGGCCACTCCATACGAGTAATGTTCATCTCTTGAAGGTAGTCATTCACAATCCTACCTGTATGAGGTCGGGCATTGTCATGCATAAATATAGCATCCTCACCTAAATTGACCATAAATGGACCAACGTGATCATTGAGGATTTCTTCCACATATCTTACGCTAGTTAAAGAGCCGTTTTCTATGATCACCAGCTCTGTGCGACTTTCATAAGAAATTCCGGCCCACACAAGTACAGACCCACCACCGTAGGCTACTTTTTCTTCGATGCATGCTTGCTTGAATCTTTCCCCTGGTCTTCGATACACTCTGTGTCTTCCATCGTGCTTGTAGAGCATAAATTTTGATTCATCGGAGAACATAACTTTTGACCAATCTTCAATACTCCAATTTACGTGGCTCTGGGCATATCTTAGTCTTGAAATACGATGCCCACGCTCCAGTTTAGGGCCGTTTGCAGGTCTAAGGGGTTTTAAGTTAGATTCAGCAAGCCGACGTCTTACTGTCCATGCACTTGGGTTACTTCCTTCGAGGCGTCGAAACTGATTGGTGAGTTCAGTTCCTGTGAGAAAGCGATTTCGAAGCATGGTGTTCACCAAGTATCGGTCTTCTCGTGCTGTGGTACACCTGGTTCTGCCCGTTCCTGGTCTGCGTAGGTTAGAACCAGTTTCTTCGTAACGTCGGAGAACTCTTTGTACTGTTGACAGCGACACACCGACAGTCCTGGCTGTATCGCGCTGACTCCGGCCGGTTTCCAGCATTGTAAGTATTCTGGTGCATTCTTCAGGCGTAAGCGACATAATTTCAGCTTGAATAATGAATATAGAGCACTATCAACATGGTTTAAGTACCCACATAAATGACAGATTACACACAAAAGCAAAACCAAATGCTGTAATTTCGTAGTTCCATCTTCGAAAGTGGCCCTTTTTCAAATTTGATTTTTTTATAATATAACTTTACAATAACTAAGAAGTTTTAATACCTTCATTTAAGCAGTATTACATTGTCTATTAAATACAATTTATTGCATTAACCTAGCATTTTTAGTTTCCGAGATTTTTAGGATTCTTTAAGTGACCCGGATTCATTGCTCTCGAGTGTATTATAGTTAGTAATATTATTTATTGTGGAAAAAGCTTTTTTAAAGCTTTTTTTCATTGAAGTTTTTTTTTTAATAATCAAAGTTAATTCAAACTGTGTTAAAAAATAAATGTAAGTATGTGAATGTACAAACATTGCAATTTTTCTTATTCCATATTTAAAATGTGTTTTTTTTTTCAACACTGAACTTAGCGCACTCTGCTGTTGCATTTGAAAACTAATTTACGTTTCAATTAAGCATCAGCATAATTCGGCATTGTGCGCCACTGAGTCGCATTATGCTATGTAATTGGAAAACTACCTATACAATACGTATATACTACTTTACCTATAATATTTATAAACTTCTCACTGAAATATTAGAAATCAGATTTTATTTATTTTTATAATTTATTTTCCTATTTCAGATGTTTGGAACAAGTTGAAGATATAATACAAAATTACAAAAACTCCGGTAATCCGGTTGCCGGCATTATCGTCGAACCTATCCAATCCGAAGGTGGTGACTATGAAGCCTCGCCGCAGTTCTTCCAGAAACTTCAAAATATATGCAAAACAGTAAGAATAATTTTAGGTTTCATTAGTAATCTACAAAAAAGACATTTACTTCATTCAGAAATCAAATAAACAATATCCGCCCTATTAAGATGAATGGGAATGTAATTTTTTACATCTAGGTATATAATGGCAACGGTCAGAGTGACCATATAACCAACCAACAAATAATGTCAAAGCGCAGCCAGGACTTAATGAGATTGGTGCCTGGTCCTGACCCCAAGCCATGTCCCAAAGTTGAGTCCCAAAGAACTACACGAAGCAGCTCTTACTAAAACTTTGGACAATTTCAAATTAAATTACTAAAATTGGAACAAAACTATAAACCTAAGTACACCAGAATAATTCTGGATCTCTAATCCTCTGATTATTTCAGGTTTTGATGAATCTTTAAGTTTGAAATATGCTGATTTTTTTGTGTAATTAAACAACCTCAAAATATGCTATATATATACGAGCCACAATATACTCAGGTCATTCAGGTCTCAATAATTCTTCCTAGTTATTCGTCGAATGGAATATTTTTTTTACCCATCATAACCTTCGATTGATTACGTATGTTTAACTGAATCAAAGTCGTTTTTATTTCGCACTTCTAAAATGCAATAAAATTAGAAAACCGTAAAAGTAAAACGGTTATTAATATGTAAAGGTAATATAATATTGTAAGCTAAGCTCTAAGTAAATAATAACTCACATTGTTGTAGAGAGGAGTAGCGCTGATTATAGACGAAGTTCAAACGGGATGCGGCCCGACGGGCAAAATGTGGTGCCATGAACATTTCAACTTACCTTCGCCCCCTGACTTGGTCACATTTAGCAAGAAGATGCTTACCGGGGGTTTTTACTACAAGGCGGAATTTAAGTACGTATATCTTTTTTCATTCCTTTTATTACAAGGCTTTTTGCTATAAAGCTGATTTTAAGTTAGTATAATAATATGTTTTTTTTGTTATTTTATTAGCTAACAAAAACAAGATTGTATTTTATTTATAAAATTTCTATAAATAAAATATTCTGCCATTTGTGACTGCTCGTTTTTGCTTGATCGGTTTTGTAATTAAGTAGCAGCAATTTGGAGACAGATAATCGGGTACAGAGCCGTGAGTAAACTCCTACATTTGAAATAAATTACACCTATTCACATCACCGTGATAAATTTTGTCTACGTGAGTCCCTTCCACCAATTTGTACCCTAGAGTTCTTGGCAGTTGAATTTAAATGCAAACCTACCAACTGGAATGATGATGCCATAGGAGATGGCCAAAACTTGCTTCCAGTTGCAAGAATATCATTAGAGACAATTACATACCTACTTGCAATTAAAAAAAAGCGTGATAATTTAATTTACTATCTAAGGTAATGCAATTTTTCAATTTCTTGTTGCATTATCACAAAGCCTAACCCAAAATTAACACTGAAAGGCCAACCCTTCCGGAACTCAAAGGTTACTGTTTGACTTGACTCGAACCAAAATCAATTATACGCGCCTATGACGAAGTGGATTGCAAAAATAGCCTATCATAGTAATATTAAACAGCTGCAATAATTTATACCAGTCATGGACATGTCTATGTTCTTGATATTTCACTTATAATAATAATTACAGAGCTCCGCATTCTTACCGAATTTTCAACACATGGATGGGAGATCCTGGAAAACTGATTTTATTAGAGCGTGTGCTGAAAGTGATTCAACACGAAAATTTACTTACTTTGGTACAAAAAACAGGAACTGTTCTGAAAGACGGCCTGCATAAATTAGAAGATGAATTTCCAAACCTGATAAACAGCGTGAGGGGCCGTGGAACCTTTCTAGCATTCACCGTTTGTAATACTGAACTGAGAGACAAAATAAATAACAAGATGAAGAGCAACGGTTGGTATTTATTTAAACTGTATGTAGGTAAATTTTTATAATGTTACATTTCAGAAAAATAGACCAATTGTGTCTAAAAAACAAGTTTTTATTTTCATATAGTGAATTTGTGACAGTGTTTACTAAAGAGAAGTTTTCTTTTGGATCTATTAAACATTTTTTGAAAAACAAAACTATAATAAAAAAGAAGTATGGTTCCAAAAGTGTTTGTTGATAGATTAACATTTTTCAGGTGTGTTAGGTGGTGTATGTGGCGAAACATCCATACGACTGCGACCAGCCTTGGTTTTTGCTCCAAAGCACGCCGAGCTTTATTTGGATGCTTTGAGAAAAACTTTGAGAGAGTTGCAATAACTCAAAGCGAAATAATTAACTATAATATTATTAGTATGTTACGTTTATATTAAAAATTTAAATACGTGTATTATTATTTTGTTATTTAAGTGTTTAACTGATAGATTTCTTATATCTAAAGAAGTCATTACTAGAAACTATTATCCGTCTGATACTTGAGACTAGTAGATTTCGTTCTAGTCATCATTTCTTCAGGTTTAAAATACGTAGCAAATTCATCTTGCACAATGCTAGTTAAGTAGTAGTAAACAATCAACTGATATATTTTATCATCTCTGTTTAAAACAATCAATAAACGTACATAATGTGCCATAAAATGTAAAACATGATTACAATCCTTGTATCTATTCTTCATTGTTTATTTTGTTTTTAGATCCTTTTACATGTTATTAATTACCTAGGCACAATTTAACCTAAAAATTAAATTAGCTATACATCATTGTCTTCCATTAATTGATTTATTAATATATGTATATGAAACGATTAACAGACTTTCATTTTATATAACTCTAACAAGTTTTCGCAACCTCGTTTGCAATTATCTTTATCATTTGTTATCTTTGTTTGCACTTATCTATATCATAAGGCAGGAGAGACGGGCTGGGGAGGAGAGAAGAACTAGAAAGAGATGCCCCTTGCAGTACACGAATGCGTAGTGCAAGGGGCAAAAGGATTTACATAAAAAAATCATCGAAACAAAAAATGCATTCTTTTCGAATAAAACGACCTAAAACTCAAAAAGTATGAGGTTTCTAGCTTAGTGCCCAGTATGACTTGTTTAGCTCGACTTCCTCTACAACATACTAAAATTTCAGACAATTTGACCGAGGGCCAATTTCCCTTTGATTTATGCGGGGTTCTTTGGGCTACAGCTCGGGCTGTATGAAGAACTTTCCAATTATAACTTGTCTGCCAATCTATATGCAAAAGAAAACAGTCTTTTGAACATAGAACGATACTTTACTTTCTGTCAGTATTGACAAAAGGTTGCGTTATTTCTAATAGTCTAAGAGCCCGTGATCGCCAGACTTGCCTCATAGTATAAAGGCTAAAAATTTTTCTGTGTAAGAACCCTACCGCAGGTAAGAAGGTTTGGCTATTATGAATCTCTAACCGTGTGGTGGCTTTGCATAATTGTTGCCCAAAAACATTATAGTATAAAGCGTAATTTTTTAGTATGTATGATTATTATACAGAATATCATACCATCCATTGCCAGACACTTTGTTGGGTGGCAACCCCCCGCCAGACGCCTTTATAGTTTAATAAATTATAATTGAAATCTACAATGATTAAAGATCGATTAAATGGGCATTGTATACTCAGTGTACATAAAAAAACTTGTAAATAGTATGGGCGATTCTTACACGGAAGACGTTATCAACCGTTCTACTAAAGATCCTCAAAAGTTAATTTTAATATAAAAGTTGCATCAAATAATTGAAATAAAATAAAAATACATGTTGAAATGTGTTTAATAATTTGACTACCTCTAAAGACGGCTCTCTTGCGGGAGTTTCCCCTACACACTACATACTTATCTTATAGTCCGAGAGCCGGCTGTATAAAAGTCCTATGGATCAGATACATGAATCATTTTTGGGGTATGAACAATAAAGCCATAGGTCTAGAGGTCGACACCCCTGAAATTGCTTGATTTTGCCCACATGCAAAACTATGACGTCACTTCCGGTTTTTATTTTGGTGTAATTGTAATTTATGAAATACATCAAGAAAATATATCGCACCTTTAATACTATAGGGGCACAATTCGAAAAAGATGATTGTTGGAAAAACACCTTTAAAGATTTTTAAGCCCCTGTATTGTCACAAAATCGATCATAAGTAAATTAGTAAAATAAACTATTACTAGGATAAATTTAATATGCGATAAATATTTCATGCTTAGTGAACATGCTCTTATGATGTTTTATGATTTTGCTTTCAATAGTTTAATTTACTTATGACCGATTTTGTGACAATACAAGGGCTCAAAAGTCTTTAAAGGTGTTTTTCCAACAATCATCTTTTTCGAATTGTATCCCTATAGTATTAAAGGTGCGATATGTCAAACGAAAGTTTTTGATGAGTAGAATAGAAATGTCAAGGGTCGGCAAGCTCAATTTATTCGCTACCCTGACTCGGCCACCATTAATTTTTTTTTTTTTTTAATTTATCTTAAGCCATCGAATACATGGACTTGATTACAATTTTCTGAAATTAGAACCTCTCAAATGACTGAAAAAATTGGTCGACACCTTTTATTTGCCCGGATCTGACTGTCGACTTAGTTTGATTCTTCAAGAGCCTATGCTTATATATAACTTTTTAGGATCTTTAGTAGAACGGTTGATAACGTCTTCTGTGTAAGAATCGCATACTATTTACAAGTTTTTTATGTACATTGAGCATACAATGCCCATTTAATCGATCTTCAATCATTGTAGATTTCAATCACGTTTTTAATGTTATTTTGCTATTATTAATTAAGTACCTAATTAAACTTCTAATTTTGTATTGCGTGTGTGACAGTACCCATGCGCAGCTATCCCCTCCACGTTTCGTTTAGGGACACTGCGCTTGACAAAGACTAAAATGAAAGCAGACGTTAAAAATCTTGCAAGTCAAATGCAGCCGAAAAATCTCACTAGTTTTTACTTTTATTTTAGTAAAGTAATTCGATTTGAATAGACGGGAACCTTCAAAACAGTAATCTGCTAAAAGACAATCTTTGTGGATTCTTGGAATTTCTATTGCACATGGATCTTTGTGATGGAGCTTATCAATACCTAATTCGACATTTTGTGTATATGAACAACTATGCTTAATACTAATAAATGGTGGTAAAGCTACGCTACACGAATTTGTAATTTGTTCTGTTTTTACGTGTAAAATTGTTACATGGGTTGATCCGAACTTGCTGCCTCAGTTTTAATAATGCCATGTACTTTTACCCAATCTACTTCATTTTCTTGATTGGGCAAACATAAGTGAGGTCTGCTTGTTAATACTATATGTATTATCCTGCAATACGAGTTATAAAACTTTAGCATCTATGTACGAATATGATCAAAATAAAGGTTCTATATAAGTTCTAACTTAAAACAATAAGCGAATGGAAACTTGTGACCCGAGTCGATTTTTTCTAGTATTTTTCTATTATAATAATTTATCTTATAAGATCGCATTGAAAATGCATAAAATATATAAAATATAAATTTATCTTAGTTAAAAGGTATTTTTCAGAATTGGTCTTTCGTATCAGGTGTACCTATACAGAGGGTTTTTTAATTCTCACATATAATTTGTCAAATATGCGAATGCAACTATCGCGTTTGAGTTATTATTTTATAATGGATAAAAAATAATGACCAAGGCGTGAGTGTTAATTTTTAAATTTAGACCTCGATGTGTAATATCAAATATTAACTCAAACACAATTAGTAATGTTTATATACTTAAAAACATAGTGTCTTTAAAACTTATTGTCAAACCATTAAGATCTAAAATAATTAATCAACCGCGATAGTATGTTTGCACATTTAAAAACGCAGGGGCCTGAAACAATAAGTACTTATCTTATAATCTGAGGTACTTATATAGGGAGAGCCCGTGATCGCTAGACCTACCTCATAGTATACCTAAAGACAAATTTTTTTTGCGTTATCGTGATGAGAAACCACATCCTTTCTATTGTCTATTCCGGCCGCTTTCTCTCAACTTCTTACTTTAATCTCATCAGTTGTTGGCAGTAGAGATCCGAATCGTTGGTTTTGCCCGGCGGTAAAAGCTCATAATAAACAATGCCCTTCCAATTCCACCATAGACACAGCATTAACTTATTGCGAGTTTTGCGACACTTGCCACAGTCTGTGAAGCCTGACCGACCTTTTACCACGACCTTTTTCGCACTTTCTTATCATACGTGATCCACTTTTCATCACCAGTTATCAATCTCTTCAAAAACGGATAGGTTTCATTATGTCTCAATAACGAATCTCAAATAAGTACACGGTTCATTGGGTTTCTTTTAGTGAGGTCGTGTGGCACCAAAATATCGAGCTTTTTTGTATACCCAGCTGTTTTCAAATGGATCAAATTTTTTTTTTCATACTATATGCGAAAAGAATTTTTCCCCGGCATATTATACAATTTGAGTACAAGTGAGTTAGTCAGTATGATTAATTGATCAATCTAATTGTACAAAAAATATTATTTTTATGAATTTAAATTATATTCTTTTTATATTATTAATATATACGTTCTTTAATATTATAATTATATTGATATCAATTTAATGATTAACAATATCATTAAATTGATGGAATATAAAAAGAATTTATTCATTTTAGTTGGTTATTTTTATTGTAGATGTAGATGCAGACTTTTGCAATTCTCAACTACCGCAAAAATAAGAATTGTTCGCTGTTAACAGATGAACCGTTAGACGCGATACTGCGCTTGTCAACGACTAAAATGAAAGCAGACGTTAAACATCTTGCAAGTCAAATGCAGCTGCAAAAATCTCACTAAGTAGTTCTTACTTTTATGTAAGTAAAGTAATTTATATAATAGTCATAAAAAATTAGATATCATTTTATTTCAAATAAAAAAATTACATAGCCGTACATAGATTAATCAAAAATGCTGTTTTGAATACGTTTTTAAATTCATAATCTGTTTTATTAATAACACAAATATATTTTCGGTCAAAAATCGGCGTTATAGGTACATAACGGTTTTCGGATTCTTTATTTGTACAATATAAGACATTGCTTCTTATCAAATTTTGTGATTCTAGGTCAACGGGAAGTATATCCCATAGGTTTGAATTCCCTTGCGAGTGCCAAAATATGTGAATTTGAGACAGGCAACGAAGTGATTTTGTGAGGGTTCCGTATTTCGTTTTGTGGTACATAATCATAAAGCAATAACTGTCAATCATACACTGTTGTTGAATCAGTTACCTAGACAGTTGAACATAAAGCACGGTCGGTGCTAACATAAAACAGGATTGTTTATAAAAAAAATACCTTGATGGTAGATCTTTCGTAATTATGTGAAAAGAATATAAAATTCTTACCCATTTATCTATATATAATCCCGAAAAATTATTAATAAGACAACGATTAAAAAGTTTTATGACGTCTGAACTATATTTAAATCATTGCTTTGGTAGATAGATACTTCATATGTTTGTCTACTTTTCTAATAATAACGTCTCTTGGAACGTACAAAAATAACTTCCGTACCTACCACTAGGTAAATAAATGACTCCCGAGAAAACGAAAATCTTTTGATGAATTTCAGCAATTACTTGCATAAATGTGATTCTCTAGGCTCTAAGTAACAGAGAGCCGTGCACTTGTATATAAAGTACCTACTAGCTGTTATATATCCGTACATGGCGTGAAGAACTTGATTAGTCCAAAATGGCAATTTTACAGGGCAGCGATTTTAAAGTTTGACATTTTCTCCAAAATCCATTTTTATCTTGAACTAATCTACTCGTATATAGGTTGATTTTTGAATAATTTTATGTGATCTTTCAAATTATTTTACGTATTCTCGTAAAATCTGCTTATTTTGTAAGGCATTAAACTTATCAATATAGTATCCAGGGACTTATCAACTTATTCACCATACATTCGTGCTCAAACCAGTGAAAACATTGTTTAATTTAATCCCTAAAAATCAGTTTTTCAGTGTAATTGAAATGTCTAAATTGATTTATGAGTAATTTTAGATGGTTTTTCAAATATGCTTATGTTTTTCTTTCTTGTTATCTTATTAATCATAATAATTAACTTATCAACGAGTTCACCGATGACTTATCAACTTATTCACCATAGAATTGGGTATCAATAATACAATTTAACGTTTGTAATAAAAAAAAAACTAAATTAATCATTCGAGAATGCAAGCGCTTTTTTGTAAAGAAATAGAAAAAATCAATTTGAAATAATGTACAGTACCTAATCTTCCCTCTTGTCTTAATATTGACAGATTTAAAAGGAGTTTCACGATAAATGTTGTGATTAAATAGCATTTTTCCGATACTGTCCTTATTATATAGTAACCAGTCGATAGGTTGCCAGAGGATAGCTTCTCTATGCTCATTTTATTTTAGAGAAAAGGGCCCATTTCTAGTTCTTGACTCAGTAAAATTAATGAAAACTTTTACCGTCATAGCCACAACTTCAAATGGTTTTGAACTATGTTCTTATGAGCTGAATCCCATCATTTAAATGGCTTAGTTTCATCTGTGACCTTTTCTTTACCTTTTCTATAATGGCGTGGTCAAAATCGCACTCCATATGAGTGTCCGCTTAACAGAAATTTATGATGTATTGTTTGTAATGTAGGGTGATTCTTAAGTATCATCACGACAGTGTTGTTTTTATTCTGACCGCCACATGTGTCTGAATAAAATATTATTTCTTTTACATCTAATGGTAAGCTCTTGCAGAAATGCTACAAACAAGACGCAATTTGACTCCACGACCCCAATGGTCTCGTCCCACATATAACATGTGGTTTCGTTGTTTGATAAGTCATGTACAGTTAAATTTAAACTCCAAAGTTGCCGTTTGTAAAACTAAAAGGAAGTTTTTGAATAAGGTGTTGGGTAGCACTGTTGAAGGTCGAATGCAAAAGCTCTAACAGAAGACGCTTTTCGAAATAAGACAGAAAATGTCTGAGCTTGGTGCGTAGTTAGCTCTGCAATTAATTGAACCTTCTCATCTGCAACCTTAATTTTAGATTGGAAGACATCACAAATATTACACGTGTCTTTAGAGGGTTCCTTAAACGATAAAGTCATAAAAGCATTGTGAATACAACTTAAGCGAAACTGGGTTAATGTTGTCAGTTTATACTCTCGGTACATCTTGACGATGCAAAGATCAGGAGATAGTTCTTTCCAATTATTTTGCTACAATAGTGACTTTCATGACTAGGAAAACTAAGAATATGATCTTTAATAAACGTCAAGTCTTCAATGTTCTTTTTATTGATACAAGGATTCTTATCTCTCTGATCAGTGTCTATAATTCCAGTAGTGGACTTATTTTTCTTTTATAAGTATCCGTTGGCAACTCAGAGTAAACAGGACTGGAGTAGCCTTTGCCTAACATTACCCCTCTGCCAAATGCACAAGCATCGGATGCCTGTGCGTTATATAAAACTAGTTGAGCCGCCAGTTTAAAACCACAATAATCAGAACATCTTACCGTGCAGAGCTCCCACGAAAATGCCTGCCTGTGCTGTCTTCTACTGTAAAAAAAATTCGAAAATATCTAGTTTGCAAAAAGATGGCGTCTCCTTTCATTTGTAAGTATAATTTTTAGGATTCGATTATTATTTAATTCATAATTTCATGTTTTAGCAGACTACAATTTCAAATTTCGCGCTCAAAGTTCGTTTGATGACGTCACGGCCACACTCCCCACGAGACTACCTAGGGTTGACCATTATCGCATTTCAATGAATTAAGACAAAAATTAGAAAAAGTTTGTTGGTAATAAATAACTGTAATTTTGTATTAATTAATTACCAATTTTAATTTCGTTTTAACAATGTACGTTGCGTGTTTTTTTTTAGTTTAGTATTAAGTACATACCTACACTTTTGCGGCTGCTTGAAGCCTATTCTTTGCCAGACAACATGGAAATACAAAATAATAAATAAAATAATAAATTAAAATAATAATCAAACTATTTGCCCTTTTATTCATGCTGGGCGGCGCTCATAAACATTAAGAGTACTAATGCTGTATATACTTACAGTGTCCCTGACTTCATAAAAGAGCACGGTTAAAAGGGTACCATCGCCTAACCAGCACACCCGATCATTTCCGAGAAACCAAAATTTTTTTCGAGCCACAGGACAAATTGTTTTTATTTTGTAATCAGCAACCCTTATTAATTTGTACAATATTTATTTGCACAATAGTGATGTCAACTTCATCGATATTCTGATTTTACGAGTTAGTAATGAATGAATGCAAGTAACATACTTAAATTGAAAATATGTATTTTTAATTTAAATCTATATGTCACTGGGAAATTGTATAATTCCGCAGTTTACATTCGGCGTCATCAGTTTAAAAGACACACCCTATTCTTAGTTCTTTTTCTTAACGATAATAAAACACAGCTTAGATAAATTATAGTTTGTTTCGGCTTTTATTACCAGGTATTAATGATGATTTCAAATAAGAATAAGGTATGTGATTTTAAACTGATGAAACCGTATGTAAAGTGCGGAATTATACTATTTACCTGCGATATTATACATACGAGAATAAAACTGTAAAGATATAGAATAAAACAGGTCAAGTCCACCTTAAACCAAATGGCTAGTAATGAGAGTAGAGGAAGCGAAATCACTAATTTTTGAACATTTTGTCTGTCTGTATGTATGTTTGAGCACTAATCACGCAAAAACTACGCGACGGATTTTGATGACATTTTAATATGGTAATAGCTAAATGTCATCGTCAACATTTAAGTTAAGTTTTTTTATAAATATTGTAGCATTTATAGCTATTTTTAAAAACCGGCTTCTCCAACTGCAATACTTCAAGATACTAGGAGTAAGGTATGTGGTGCCAAAAGTCCTTTGTACATAAATGAAAGCTATTGGAAGATAGTATTGCAGTATTAAAATTAGAAATGATCGGTATGTGTAGTTCAGGCAAATATACTCTGCCCCTAGGCGGTATACTAATTGTTGGTTTTTATACTTTAAGCTTTGACATGCCCGGAAACATCTAATTTTTCATATTCGGTTTCCCTTAAGAAAACAGCATACGAAAAAATGGATTCATGCTTGTAATAGGTAATAGGGCATCTTGGGCATCTTCAAGAACAAGTACTATATTTTCCATACATTTTGAGCCGTCTCAGTTTCAAAAATTATCTAACAATAGAAGAAGATTAGTTGCCCATGCTGTGACAACGTTATTCTTGAATGATCCTCTTAGTTTATTATATAACTAGTTATGTTTCAAATAGATATTAACATGTTATATTATAACAGATTTAGTTTATTACATTTAAATGTATTAATTTTAGGTTAAAGAATATGTTGAAAAGGAAATACCTGCAAAAGGTGATGTAAGCAAATCGCAAAAAAATACAAATAATCAATCGGTCAAAGTAAAAATCTGAGAAAACTAACTGTATTGACTATCGCTTTGTTAAAAATAATGTTTCAGTGTTCCTCCTTTCCATTATGGTTATACGCGAAAGGGTCCACAGTGAATTCTATATATATAATAACACCTATTGTAAATATCTTTTAAATGCAATAAACTATTAAGTTTCAATTTGTATTTTATGGATATAGCCTCCGAAACTGACTGTTGTAGCGTGTAATATCATCATTAATTTAATTTAATTTTTAATATATAATGTAGGAATACTAACGCAAAGTTAATACATTCATTCATTGAACGAAACTGATTTATCGATATCGATATTCTCGTGCTATGTCATGTCACTTCTCACACAATGACATTCCTGTGTTTGAATAGAACGCTAACACACTATTTTAAGCACGTGTGCGTGTATTTTAAATATGTTTGTCGTATTATGCATGTGTGTGTTTGTAAACACGCAAAGAGTTTTTGTTCCTGTGTGCTGGCATTGAATGTAGTAGTAACCTCACCCCCCGCAAAAAATGGCAGAAAAATATGTACGAGAAATTGACTAATGGCTACTCCAGTCCTGTTTACTCTGAGGTTGGCAATAACTTAATATCTAAGTATGTCAACTTGTGATTTACCGTATTCATCAAGCTAAATAATAATAAATTTACATATCAAGTTACGTTCGTTTTATCAGTAGTTGAATATAGGTTTATAAAACGATATATTCATTTGTTTACGTAGTAGTGTGTTAGTCGTCACTTTGATATCTTGTTTTGTCAATTTATACCTATACCCTAGGTCGGTTTTTGAGTAAGTATAAGTTGATATAAGGATATATTACGATATTATATTTTTTTTTGTGACTCATCGCGTCTATATCTCGTTGTGTTAAATAAAATACGCAAAATATGAATATATTCATATACTGTCACAGACAATATCTTTAAAAGTAACGTAGATATTGAATTGTCTTTTTCCCTACAAAACCAATGCCGTAGAAAGCCTTTGGGACGATAAAAAAAAACGTGTAAGTCGAGTTATTAAGTTATTCACGCCATGTACAGATATTATCTTTATTTGTGTAATTATTCATCTTGAATGATAAAAGGGGAACGTTCATGTGATATTAATGTTTCAAAGTTTTTGTTTGTATGATTGTATGCGTGTTTTCATGATTGTATGATGGGATGCTTGTGCGTTTGATGTCAAATGTGCAACTATCACATTTAAATAAAATGTTAACCATGATCTGCTGCTCCAGAGGGTTGTCTCCAGACCTTCAACGCTATAGGCTATAAATAAATGCTCTCGATCAGGGATTTAAGCGGTATCCGAAAAGAGTGTTCTGAACACTGTTTTTCATTTCTGTTTTAAAAGTTAAACAGAAAGAAACTGTAACACTTTAATCTGTTTTAGAAAATACCGGTTCATAAGTGTTAATATCTGTTACAGTCAATAAGATTCACATTGGCATAACTAAACGTAAAACAGTTTCTAACAAATTGGTAACAGAAAACATTATATCTGTTACACTTTTATAAGTTTTCAACGCAAAATAGGTTCAAAACACCAAATAAGTGGTACAGGAATAATTCTGTAACAGATTCAATGTGTAACCCTTATAAAAGTGTATCCTTATAAAGGTGTTTTTGAATCCCTGCTCTCGATTATCACGTTTCTATAATGTTGGCTTTTTGTCTTGATGTTGCATTCACCGTTATTTTCAAATGTAGTGAACTCCTCAACCATTTACAATATTGAAACAAAATTTTTAGGCGTATATTTAATTAAAGCAGCATGACAGTAGGTACATTAATTCGAAAACTAGGACGGCGTATTTCCAAATGACCGTTTGATGATTAGTACAAAATATTCCATCAACTGATATTTGGTTCACAGATATTAGAAGTATATAATAATAATGTAAAGGTTGAAATTTTCTATCTAGTAAAAACCCAAAGTATAAAAAACTTTTTCCAGACTACGGGAAAAAAACTAATAGAACTTAAAACTAAAATCCTTATTTGGCAAATCATGTAGACAATTATAAAAAAATGAAATAAAATCATCTCTGAATAAGGTGCGCCCATAGGTACTTTGCCGTTTTGAAAAGTATTAGTGCACCTTTTAGTTTAGTAGAATATTTATCTAAAAACTGAACACCCCACATTTAGGAACCATTTCATTTCAGTTGTTTATGACTGCCAAACTAGCTTGTTTACTTTTGGATTTGTTTTTTATAGTGGGGTTTTCATTTCTTATACAATTTGCTTTTATTTTATTTTTTAGTAAGTAAGGCTACCCGAAGCAAGCGCGCAGACTTTCTAGATCAATTAAAATAAAAAAAGGGTTATATTCTCTAGTCGACTGTTTATTATGTGACGTGCGTGCCATAGCCTAAAATTTCCTGCAGTAAATATACAATCAAAACAGTACTGAACTAGGCCTATTTGTGGAGATAAAAACCTATACTTATTCCATTAGAGCGTTAGTGGTAGCTCTTAATTTTTGTAAAATTTTAAAGTTTTTATTTCTTTAAAAAAATATATAGGTTCTATAATGATCTAACAATTGCATAAATTAACAAGTTTACAAGTCCTACCTAAATTAGTGTTGCCGATCGACAGTGGACTATCGATAATTAATCGAAAGGCGATAGATAGATAGCAGGATCATAGTTTCCATAATATCGACGCTATCTTAGCTTAGAACGTGTCAATACCATTGAAAAAGTGCAATACTGTCTATAGTATTGATAGTATCGAGACTATCGATTGTTTAAGACTATCTATAGTTTGTCAATTTTTTTAGTATCGATACTAACGATAGTAGGTGTTATTACTAAGAAAATAGATAGTATTGATACTATCGATATTTTCGATAGTTTGTTAATTTGATAGTTTGATATTTTCAATAGTATTGCACTCTTTCAATAGTATTGACACGTTTTGAGCGATACTATCGACACTATCGATAGGCTTAACGACAATAACGTATTGTTCAGATGATAGAAGTATTATCGATAGTCTGGCAACACTACAGTAAGATACGCTTGGGCAATCAAACATCCATACAAGCACATATACTGTTAACTTCATTGCCCCTTCTTGCCTCTGCCGTAGCCGGAAAAAAATGTGTAGCCACCTCAATCAGGGATTTCTGAAGACGCGAACATTACGTGCTTCACCCATAATAATTGTCTAAACCCACTACAGTAAACTGCAAACCAGTTAAAATGTTGAAGATGGCTGCGTTCTAAGTAATGTCATTAAAAAAATAAAGTACCCTGTAATCCAAAATGGAAAATTGTTGTATGAGCATTAGTTGTGTGGGTATGTAAACATAGTTACCTACATATCCCTGTTAGACTGGAGTCATAATTAGCTGAATCAAAATAAACACAATGCGTATGTAATAATAAAAATCACTTAATGGTATTGATGTCTGTGTTGTTGTTGTTGCCTATGCCTACTACCTATTGTGCTGACTTGTGATTGTGAACGTAAATTCTGCTCCATTTGCATTGTGCACTCGACCTTGGCAGCCTTGACTTCTGTCTTTTTATTGTCTGTGGACTACTCTGCCGCCAATGCAATAATGGAGGTAAGTATAAATATGTTTAGTGTTGGATTTTATTTATAGACCTACTCGATCGATTATTGTATAATATCGTATAACTCACAAACTATTCGCGTTTTGGCTTCAAACAAGCTCCGGTCCGTATCGCCCACAACCTCACCGTGCGCTATTTGCGACGTGAAATGATTTAAATAGATTAGTTCAGTCTCCTATAGTTTAATACAAAATATGTGCAAATTTGACCAAATGGGCGAAAAAATTGAATTTCTTTTGTGACATTCAGGTTAGTTTTAAATACTTGGTTATGTTTATTTTATAGCACATCTACATAATAGAATTCAGTAGTAAAGACCTAATAAATTAATTATGTATGCTACCTTTAATAATGTTGTAGGGATAACAACAAAATGAAAAATTTGTTTGAATTTTCCTTATTGCTTCGCCATGGATATGAGGGGAGTTGTCTAGTATATTACTAAACTAAGTACATAATTATGTAAATATTTGGATCTTACACTTCTGCGCTTTTTACCGGCTTCATAACGCGTTTATACTTATGTCTGATATTTATTCCTGAGGTTTCGACTTATGGCTATGTAGCTAAGCTAGTATATATTTGTTGTAGTTGTTTAATAAAAAAATCTTATTAAGATTTAACTGCATTACCAATAGGTGGGTACCTAAGAGTCGCATAAACAAATTGGAAGATTTTTAAGATAAATACGTAACTTGGTATAGTACCTACCTACAATTCTATGCGATATTCCAGCTTAAAATGAGTCAGGTGAAGATCGCAATTAAACGTGTCACGCCTATCACAAACAGGTTGGTGTAGCTGTAGTAAATAACAGATCCTACCTACCTACTAACTACTTGCATTTAGACCGAGTTTGTTGACCTCGTTGATCAACGAGTTAAAACACAAAAGCCGCAACGTCGATGTGTGCATGCGTAGTAATGCCTCGATATGTTACTTAACTCCAAAGTTCATAAAAATAGGTAGGTAGCTACCTAAATACTTAATATTGTAAAGCGCGCAAAGTTTTATTCACTGTTTAGTTATCAGAGTAAGTATAATTACCATTTACCCACATAACCCCAGTAATTTTATGACTCTTTAATTGTAGTGGAAAGTGGATAAACCAGTCGGTCAAGTTTGACCACACAAATGTGTGTTTAAAAAGTATTTAACTTTCTACTATCATCTTATTATTGAGGCCTGGTTCGGTTTGTTTCATTGCAAATTCATAAAAGTAATTTTATACCTTCATTTAATTATTATTTTTACTTAATACTGAGTGACGACACTTTGTGAACACTATAAAACACGAATAATGGAAGATGCGCACATCCAACCCTCGATGTCCAGTTGAAGTTATAGTAGGGTAAGGGGCGAGTTACTGCATTCAGTGTCTTCTTCATACTCCTCATAATATGTTACAAACATTGCAAACTGCAGTTCGCAATAATCCAAACACAATGGATTTTGAAAATGTGCAAACGATGGACCCACAAGTACTTCACTACCGCGTAGGGTTGGCGTGTGATGAATTTGAATAAGAACAGAGTCCATCATTGGCAGAAGAAATGAATCAACCAAATACTGCACATGCCATTTATCTCATGAAACTTCGGACAGAAGAGAGCAATTAACGATTAAGGGTTCTTTTTAAATAAGTCATCTTGAGCTTGAAAAAAAATATGAATGCTGCACGTGTCTTTTGCGTGTTTCCTGACCACGCCTTCTAGGTTTTCACCACATTACAAGGAATCAAGGCGCGGAGAGGAACTTTACTCTTCCAATTGGCATTTACGGAAATCCTGAAGCGCTATTAGAACAAAGAAAACCGGTTGTGGTAATAGACGGAACCTATATATACATACAAAAACTAGCAACTACCTATTTCAACGAGAAACGTACAGTCTCCACAAATATACCCACTTATTGAAGCCATTTTATGTTAGTGTGTTGCGATGGCTATATTATAGACGTCACTGGACCCCATGCAGCTACAGCATCCGATGCTTCAAAAATGCGAAGCATAATAAATAAGAACGAAAACAACTTCTTCCATTATTATTTTCAACCGGGAGATGTATTTATTTGCGACCGTGGCTTTAGAGATGTTATGGGTGAAATTGAGTCATGCGGCTATGAGGCACATATGCCCAAATGTGTGCAGCGTGGTGAAGAACAGTGGACAGCAGTAGATGCTAACAGGACTCACCAAGTCACGATTTGTCGTTTGGTCGTCGAAGTCGTAAACGGTCGTTTTAAACGTGATTTTAAATTATTTTGTCTGATTTATTAAAATCGCGCCATGGACCATATGTTAGACGATTTTGAAGTGGCTGCAGCACTCACAAATGCATTTCATGTGTTAATTTCAAGACAGCCAGTAGGTACGTGGGAGAATTTTTACGAAACATTTATAAGGGAGAGGATAAATGTACACAACAGTTTGGCTGACTAGGTTATTGCCAGGAGTTTGGTTGGAAGCCGATGTAATCGGAAATGATGAATTTCCAATAATGACGGAAGAAGAGTTGATATTGTTCGCAATTGGAATATATCGAATTAATTTGGCGCGAAGCTATTACAGCGATCATATCCACAATGGGGTGTACAAATCGAAGTAGCGAGAGACGTCATTTTAGATGGTATTGCGGTAGGATTCAATCATGACACGCCCGAGCTAGAAAGTATTATTGTTACGTTATCGTGCACAACGTAAATGGACGCCAAACTGTAACTAATTATTATTGCTAATGTTTCTCTGGAACTCGGACTTTGGGATGTTGTACACATGTTATGATGATTACGTGCTATTTTAATGGGCGAGACTATTAGATTAGTATTAGTATATGATTTACCAATTAAAATGAGTTGAAAAACACGTCTATAATTATTATTAGGTGTATATCTCACTTGGAATAATAAAAATATTGAAGAAAAGTTTTTTTAAATAGATTTTATTTTTGGATTCTAGAAAAAAATAGCCAGTATTTAATGGACTATTTAGTGACATAGGTTTCCTAGGAAGTATCCAAGAAAAAAAATTGTAAGTAAAATATAATAAAGATATTAAAACTGACAGCATTTTTTTCTTGCAACCTAGAAAAATTAGTCAGTACCAAATGGACTATTTAGTGACATAAGTCTCGTTGGTGGTGGAAATTCGATCCAAGCTCCATACATGTTTGCCCATTGTCCTTTGTTTATTTGCCTCTCTTGCCGGTGTTTCCCCTACACACTGCATACTTATTTTATACCTTATACGCGGGCAATCCAACCTAAAAAAAATGTCATTGAACCCCCCCCGGATCAGAAGCTATACCCAGCTTCTTGCTTACAAGTCTATGGTGTCAATGATCGAATTCATTCTTGTACAAGTGTTTGTTGACGGTATTTTTAAATATTTGGAGTTTAAGGCAGATGTGAACCTGGATAACCACAGGACCATCAAGGTGGCAATGTCATAAGTTTGGAGGTAGAAGCAGAACGAAGAGATCCCAGGTCGAGGTTCGAGCAATAGTAAGCCAAGACAAACTTCGAAACAATAGTAAGACAATACAACAAGAGCAACAGCGGAAACTGTTTAGAGTTATGCATTAGCAAGGTAAATTACCTTAAACATTGTATAAATATGGATAAGCCTTGTAGGATGCGGGATTTTATGATTTGTTATGAACAAATGTTTTTCTTCAGACATAAGTATTTAGTTCATTGCGTTATTTTTATTATAATTTTTTAGGTAAAAATTATAATAAACATACAGTAAAATATTTTTCTGCACAGTAGTTGTCAGAATTACTAATTCTATGCCAAAATTCTTTATTCGATCATATTGTGTCTTTCTGAATCTTGATAAGAAAAAAATTATATAAAAAAGTTAAAGGTTAACGAATATGCTAACATTACCTACAAAGAAATAGGTGTGGTGTTGATGGCCACATTGCAACGCGTTGTCCGAGAGCATCAATGACTTCTGAAAGTCAGAAGCGCTATTTTATGACTTCCAGCATAGTGAAACGAATGGACGTGTGTGGTGTCAAAGTGTGAAATAAAATTAATAGTCCCTTGCAAAACTGTACAACAACAGCCCTATCATTAAAGCCCGGAAGAACGTATTATTGTGCGGAATAAGTGTTGCGAATTGTTACCTGCTGGCGTAATAAGACCTAGTACATCTCCTTTTTCTAGCCCAATATTACTAATAAAGAAACGCGAAGGTTTAGAAAGGTTATTTCAAATTCTGAAAACGCTTAGTGATGCAGGTATTTCATTGAATCTAGAGAAATACGTCATTTTGAAAAATAAATTTCAGTTTCTTGGTTATGAAGTTTTGGAAGGTGTAATAAGACTTTATCCACGTTAAATTGTCGCTCTAACTAATTCGTCACCACCGCAGACCGTTATTCCACTGAGAAAATTTCTGAGATTAGCTTCCTATTGCAGAAAATTTATCAATAACTTTTCTTTAAAGATCTCCACTTTACAAGTTGCTTACTAACAACAATTCTAAAATTATCTGGACTCCTGAAAATTATATAGAAGGTTATGGTGCCATACTATTCCAATAGCTCGATGGTAACCTACACCCCATTGAATATTACAGCGAGCGAACGACTGACACGGAGTCCCTATGAGCTGGAAACTCTAGCGGTAGTAAATTCAGTAAAACATTTCAGACATTACTTGTTTGGTAGAGCTTTTACAGTTAGTACTGACTGCAATTCTTTAAACACTTCAAGAACCAAGGTCGATTTAACACCTAGGGTATATAGCCTAGGTACCACCTATGTAGGTGGTGAGCAACTTCAACCATTCGATTTTGATATAAAATACAGGGAAGGTAATAAAAAGGCACATGTTGATTTCTTTTCAAGGAATCACTCCCGTGGAGGAAATAGCAGATTTGACTAAAAACAAAATAGATTCAAGTAGTAAAAAGGAAGTGTATCGTGTTAATATTGCAGAGTTATCTCCTAACTGGATACAAGCTGAACAAAGGCGTGATCCTGAATGCAGTGATATCATTGACAAAATTGAAAATGACGAACTCGATTTAGAAAGCTGTTGAATATATATGCGGTTTAATATTCTTTATAAGAAAATTTAAAGACATAACTGCAATATTTCCAAGCAATATACCAATCGTTCCAAGAGCGTTTCGGTGGTCAGTAATAAATTTGGGGTGCGAAAAACTCTCGAAAAGGTCTTTCAATATTATTGGTTTTTGAATATGTCTAAATATGTAAAAAAAAAATGTTGAAAACTGTATTACATGCAAAGTCCCTAGCGGTAACCATTAGGAACTATAAATCTTCATAGAAATCTCTTTCGCACTCGCTAACTAGTATCGAATGCTGCGTAAGCTAATCTAACAGTTTTAAAATATTGTTTGCTTGTTAAATAAACAAACATCAAATTTAGTGTAAATATATAAGATTCATTTTAAATTGACATAATGCCATATTTTTAAAGATAATTATCCGTTAATATGGCAAATAAACATTTGTTAAATCTTAAATTCAACGGCACTTCAAAGTTGTTGTCTATTTTTTCACGACCTGATCGTTTTGTCGTTGGCCCCACTATAATTATTCTTATTTGCTTATGCGTTGCGTAGAATGGCAAAATGATTTTGTTTTTATATAAAAAAAAACGTATGTGATACGAAATTATAGTTGCAAAAGACAATAGACAAAAAGACAACACTTTCTAAATATAATGTTGTATCTTTCTGCCGCACATATAGACAACGACTTTTCACTTTTTAAAGTGAAAGAAAAATTGAATAGCAAACACTGTCAAAATGATATAGCAGAATGGTGTCGTAAATATTCCAGCTACGCTACAGTAAAAAAACCGCATTCACGAGGTAGGGCAGAAATTAAGCTCCATGTACCCGGGGAGAGGATTATAGTAGATGTAGAAAGCCCATATCCCACATCAGAAAAAGGGATCAAATAAATATTAGTAGTCATCAATTACCTCACAAAGTGACCAAAAGGTTTTGTCATACCAAACCAGGAAGCGACCACAGTAGTAGAATTGTAAGTATTTCACTTACTAACAATTTTTGTCTTTGGTATACCCATTTTTCGATTCAATGCTATATTTCTATAATATAATAAATACGTCTGTAAAATATTTTATGGGTATACATAAGTCAAGAACAACATCTAATGACCCTCAATCAGATGAAATGGCTGAACGCTATAATAAATGCTAGAGAGACATTTAACGAAATTGGTCGATAGGCATAAAACAGATTGGGACCAGTATATACCAGTTTCTTTTATCTTATATATAGTGACCTAAGGGAGACAGATGTGTCTACTTGCAGGTGCAGTTACCGGCCGACCTCCAGATTAACCAAAAAGCTTATCACGATATGGCTTATCAACTCCGATAAAAGGTGTTTAATATCTACGAGAACGGGCGATACAAGTTGAACTAGATATGAGTGAGACGATATAAACGATGTACGTCCGGATTTACTTCATATTAAATAAATAGCATTTTATCTTTTTTCTTTATACAATTTTTTGGCACTATATCTATAAAATATCTAAAATTAGGATTGGCAACACTGTCTGACAAGTCTAATCTGAGTCCGTCAATCATTGTTTTGTCAGTTGCAAAGAGTATGTGATCTACGTTTTAGTCAGTTGTTGCATGGAGTTCATGCGTTTGGATCGTTTGTGCTAGATGCGGTTATGAAAAACGTATAACACCGCTTTGTCTTATAGTGATAGCAGGCGCGGAGCCATGTTTTATTGATTTTGCAAACGAGAAATTTCCACAATCTAAGATCTTTTGTTAATATTTTGACAGTGATTGGATCATATGGCAATGTGCATTAAATAGTGTCATTGGACAAGATCAGTCATCCGTTTCGTGTATGTGTTAAACACATATAAAACGTGATAGTGTCGTTCTGTGATCGTTGTACAATATTAAACAAATAATTCCAAGACTAGTCTTTTCAAAAGAAAAGAAGTAGCTGCTCAATCTAGGGACAAGACTTGCTGGCGGCCGTTGGCAACTACATAACTCACCGGAAGAGCCAATGTTATTTTAAGGTTCGTACCTGACGATTATTATTACTAGGAACCAAGAAAAGAAGTTTATACTAGATAATTAAATCATTACGAAACAGATGCGATAAAGCTTTTAGACACTGTTGCATTAGCATTTCAATGTAATATCATCAGTGAAGTATTTAAATGTGTAGGCGTTAAGTAGGAAGAAAGAGAAATCTTACAAAATCATTCAACTATTTGCATGAATTGTCATACTAATTGAATAATAAGAAGATTAAGTAAGAATATTATAGCAATTGATAACTTGGATTGGATTACACGGCAATGTCCCAGTATAATATGGAAATTTTATTGCTACTTAATCACAAAAGTTTGATAAGAATGAGTTATTTAAGTGCCTAAATTAACTTGATAATAGTAATTTAAAGTAACTAGACCATGTTGAAGTATAAACACAGTGTTTATATTATGCACTTAAAATCTGTTTTGTCTATAATATGTATCTATAATAACAAAAATGCACACCTGCAATCTGGACATCATAACAATTTTCATAATAAGAGATTCTTCTCTTATTCTTTGTAATTTAAGTGTCTATGTAATTGATTGAATCAAAATAAAAATAATACTTAGTTAAAAAATTAACAATAAAATCTGTTTTATTATATTAACACAGATGACACAATTTAAAACCATTATTCTCAACTAAGCGGCAAAGCAATCAAGCAAATAACTTATTTACATAACTACAAAGCCAGTAAAATGAAAACTAGTTAAAACAATTTTAAAATCAGCCCCGAGTTACTTTTATACATATGTATAACTAAACTGCAGTAGTTAAGATTTTTATGCTTACACAGTTCTTTAGTTTTTAACAGAGATAGAGTTTGATATTTGTTTTTCTTTTAAACTATTTTATTCTGTATACGCAAACACACTAACTATATTGTTCCTTTGTAGCTTACTTACGTTTATTGTTATTAGATTCAGCCAATTATGTTATCCTCAAATATAAAGAATAATGTAATGTTAAACTGTAAAAATCTTTTAAAATTGTGGCTATAATAGATAGTGAAATATCAGGAGCCAATGATGAACAGAATGACTTTCAGCCTTCCCACTTCTTTTACTTTAGTAATTTAAGAGTTTCTTTCATAATTAGTAATATTTTGTCAAAGTTTTCAGTGGTACTATATTGTTTATAATTTTTTTCAGTCCTTTTTCTATTTTGAATGGCGGTGGTGCAATCACTATTCCACCAAGGTGGAGAGCAAAGTTTCTTAGAATTTTGTTTATATGGAAAGACAATATCTGCCACCTCTATTAAGATAGATGCAATAAAGGCAATCTGCACACAAAGTTTGGTTGTCTTGTTGTATGGGAGGAAGTGATAAGCATTACTCTTTTACTTGTTTCCTAAATATAACCCAGGTGTTATTATTAAGCTTATATTTCAAATGTGGCAATCGATTTGGATATTCCTTCACTAATGCTCTAGGGGAATGTATTACTGTAGGATAGTTGTAGATTGACGACCGTTTGGTCTGACGGTAGCGACCCTTCCTTTCGCACCGACGGTACTGGGTTCGAATTCCGGGAGGGGTAGATGTTTGTATGATGAATACGAGCATTTGTAACTGACTCATGGATGTTTGTATATTTTTCTATGAATATTACTTATTTATGTATGATATATGAGCCGCTCAGTGCACACATCAATTAACTCCATAAATCGAAAAGTTGAGAAACGTGATGATGTAATGTATATTGTATTTTTAAATTCTTCTGATAATATGAATTCAAATGTATAACGTAAAATGCATAATTGCAGATATGGCTTCACCTTACGGTATATAAAATTAATAAGAAAGAATAGCCAACAAACAATCGTCAGTAATGTTACAGTTTTTATGTGACTGGTGGAGTTAGTCGATTTGGCAACTGAAAAAAATAATAAGCTCGACTCCAAAATGTAAAGACTAGCTTATTATTTTTTTATTACAGAACAAGTTAGTTATTATACATTTTTATCACAGCTTTTCCATAAAAATGAATGTTGGCAGTTCTGTTATAATATAATTTTTGTAATTAATTCATAGCAGCTTTATGTTAGCGGCATTATTTTTTGGGATGATTCAGCAATATTATAAATAATGTCTTCTTCATCAGCTGTATGCGAGGAATAGTCTTTTCTATTTCTTGACAAGTTCTGATAGTAATTGTGTTTAACAGGAGGAATGAATTTTAGCAGGTCCATCATGTCTCTCCATTTTTCCCTTGTCACAGTTCTACCTTAAGGATATAATAAAGGCTGATCTATATTTTTCAAACTTTGCGGTCTTTTTATTTCTTTAACTTTGATACAACCTCTTAAGAAAATATTTTGGTCAAGTTGACTATGTAAACTATAAAATGCTTTCATGGCAGCCTTTCTCTCATCCGTAACAATCTTTTGATTGCAATTTTGACGGCATCTTCATTGTATATTGACAAATGTTTTTGCAGGTATTCATTTTCCTCCCCTATTCCTGTATGCCAAACCTTTTATCCTATTATGCTTTTGTAAATTTCGTATCCATTTAACAGGATTACGACTTCTTTTCCTCCCAATCAATGCGTTTGTTGTGTTTGTACTGTTGCAATCCGATGAATCCGAGGAAAACGCTAAACGTCTTCTTGGACCAGACTTTCTGTTGATTAATCGTATTGAAGAATCATCACTGCTTTCCTCACTTACATTATTAGTCTCACTCATCTTGATTATAAGGTATAATATTTATTTCTTTAAAAACAATCTGGGAGTAATGATGAAAAGACTAAGTAGTACACAGTAACATTCAGCGTGCGAGATGACTGCTATACTAACTACCGTTTGCATTGCGCTTTTTTTTTTTATCTGTTTACCGATGCGATTTTGTTACGAATATTATTGAGAGGGAGAGAGCATTTACGGCTGTTTAAAAACAAATAAGCGTCGATGCACGGCCAGAACAGATACAGCGTTACTGAAACGATTTACATTAGAGTATGGAGTTAATCGAAATGGCTTCTGAAATAAATTACTTATTATTCAATGGTCAAAAAAATTTGCCATTTAACGGTGCTAATCTTTATTATTCAGGAAAGTTATAAATATAAAAAATTATTATAAATATAAAAAGTTATGACTATACCAAGGGCTTTGACACTTAAATTTAAGATTTTTCAAAATGTGAGTCACTGAGCGGCTCATATGTATGTCTATCCATTTCCCTAGTATTCATAACACAAGCCTTAAAGTGCTTAATTTGGGCTAGGTTAATTGGTGTGAATGTAGGAAATATTTATTTTATTATTATAGTGGTCATTGCCATATGTAAAGGGTAGGGTGCTCCAAGTCAGGATAGAAGCAAGATTAGGAGAGCAAATTGATAGATTAGGAGCGCTGTCCCCTTCAGCGTCTTCTGGTTGTGTGCGTCGTGTTGGCACACCTGAATTTATAATGCAGAGATTTATTTGGTGACAGATCTACCATTCTGAGCACAAAGCTATTATTTAAGTAATAAAACCATTATTATAAGAACTAAGTTTATATTCATCAAATGCACTATAATTTTACTGGTAATCCATCTCTTATGTTAACACCAGCTGACCCGGCGAACTTTGTTCCGCCTTAGAGGCAATAAATGAGCAGATTTTGGATTTTATTATGTTTAATTTTTTATTAGGTTAATAAATATTAATAAAAAAATTAAGTATTTTAATAATTTTTCATTGGCTATGTTTTTGGTGCAATAAATATTTGACCATGGGAAAAACATGGATTTTCTTGATTCAGACCACAAACTTTCAAGGATTGGCCTTGTGATTTGTTAATGGGCATGGCGAATGCCAGACGGATCGGAAATTGGAGTCGTTTAAACTCAAACGGCATATCGGTTGGGATCCTCGGAATCCTCGGAATGAGAACTTCCTCACCTTCGAATTTTCCTTTGAGTATCGCAAGGATTGGCCTTGTGATTTGTTAATGGGCATGGCGAATGCAAGACGGATCGGAAATTGGAGTCGTTTAAACTCAAACGGCATATCGGTTGGGATCCTCGGAATCCTCGGAATGAGAACTTCCTCACCTTCGAATTTTCCTTTGAGTATCGTCGCGTAAATCACGTTGTTTATCAATTTACTTACCCCCAAAAGCGTTCCTTTGCACAGTTTGGTTGGTTTATGTTTCGAAGCATGATTACTACGGAGCCAACCTTTAGTCGTAAATTGTGCGGTGGTAAGCCAAACACATCCAAGGAGTTTAAAAATTCAATTGGATAGTTGGTGGCTTCATCTTCATTTGTTACACAGTCAATAGATTAGAATGAATGCATTGTATCTTTATTCTTAGCCACCACAATTGCTCGCTCTCTCAACCATTCATTATTTTGTGGTTAGTAATGATGTTTGGGAATGCTTTTTTGATGAGTTAGTCTTTCGATGAGACAAAGTTACAGAAATTCGGAGGAAATGAAATCAATCCGCTCCATTTGTCAACATGTACTTTCTTTCCATCAGCCGTTCTTGAGTTATAAATAGTGTAACTAACACGACTTTCTTTATATATATAAAAGATATTATAATTTGATAATTCATACCTGGGAACACTTTTTGTTTATCTGAGAACGAAAATATTTCGTGGCGATAGATCTATTTATTAGGTAATACAACTTAATGACAAATACAAATTTTGGTGGCAAGAAATACAGTCCCCAAAAAAATACGCAGGTAAAATTTCCACAGAAAAATATTTTGTCCGAGCGAATTAGTACAACAGCTGGTTACTGGTAAAATATAGGTACCTACAGTTCAACGACTGCCCGAAGCGCCCCACCGAGCTGCGCAATGAAATCAAGTCAAGACCTCCCGCGACGTATAACCTTGCGTTTATGCATTTACGTCGCATTATTACTTAGCCTACCTAACGAAATGTGTTCACACTTGCAATTATAATCGAGGGCGAAATTTAACGGCGCGTTTATGTGAAGGAGGCCCAAAGCTTCGAGAACTTAAAAATAAATATAAGCCGTGCATTTGACGAAGTGGCGAAGTGAAAAAACAAGTAATACAATTAAAGACAATGTTCATAAACGTGCATGACTGTTTAGAGAGAAATCGCCTACACTTTGAAGTAAAGTGATTTTTTTCAAACTTCATGTAAGTGTATTTTGTTTGGATTTTTAATTAATTACTAGCTGACCCGGTAACGCGTTGCTATGGTAACGTTAATTGATACAATGGAAAAAGAGCGGACAGACAAACACGCATACTACCAATTTGTGTTTTTAGTTTAGATTAGGCTAAGACTTGTGAAATTTTTCACAAAAATTATTCTATATTTCTTTATCCTATCGTGTAAAATTGACAAAAATAACAGCTTTTTTACTCGGTGAATGAGTGGTAATAGGTTTTGGCACTTACAATAATTTTGATGAAAATATCGTCGTATTAGTGGTGAAAAGACCTAAGCCACACATTTATGCAAATTGAACTGTTAATACATTTTAGTTCAAAAAGGACCAAAATAAAATATAGTGAAAAGATCTAAGTGAAACATCTCAAACTATTTTTTTCACATAACTGTGAAGAAAAGCTATCTGATCCTACATAATACTTTTTACGAAGGAGTAAACACCCAATCTGCTTAGATTTCATATTAATGATTATGAGGGATAGATCAGTTCACCTGCGATACGACGATATGAAATGTGTTAATCCTGAATTTATTAATGCTAGAACATAAAGTAGTAACAAATAAACACTTTTGCTCTTGTAATTTTTTCTTCCAAAAAATCTTAGATAAATTGCTTTGGCGCCGGACCTGGGGTAATTTTGTATGGTATTTGGCGGATCTCCTTTCCAAAATGCTCAAGCATTTGTTCTTATGGGGAGCCTGTGTATCGAATTTCGTGATTCTTTAAAAATTGCTAAGTAAAAACTATTCTTTCTCTATTTCACCCACCACGTAGGTAGGTAGGTATCTTTTATTTCTAGAAACGGCGAAATACATGTAATGTACGTTTATTTTTTGTCAATAGCCTTTCAGGCCCTTGAACCCCTAAAGTGTAGAGCTTTTCTAAATAATTAGTCACTTAAGGAAAATTCAAAAAACGACAGCTGAGTCTACAAAAACGTTCAAAGCAACGGTCAGTAAAATCTCCTCTGAAGCCAATAGTTCCGAGTTAATAACAGTATTTAGAACACCAGGCAAAAGAGATCCAGATCAAATCCAGTCACAGATATTGATAACTTCGATCAAGGAGTAATAAAAAGGTGCATACATAACTGTCATAGGACATATAATTAACTTCCCATCGTCGGAAAGCTGAAGAAGAGCGTGCGAGACAATACAGTATCCAAATAGCAGCTAATCTCCACATTTTGTTCACCTCCAGATTTACTATTTGACATTACATTAAAATAATGTATTTAATATTATTTTGCTATTATTAATTAAGTACCTAATTAAACTACTAATTTGTATTGCGTGCGCGACAGTACCCATGCGCAATTATCCCCTCCACGTTTAGTTCAGCGCTAGAATTACGTGCCGCGAACTGTTATAAGTTTCAGGCGCTTGGTGAAATAAACATGCGAGATGACAATTTCAAGATGTCTCGGACTATCTTTGGGCACAAACTTAATAGTCAAACCAAACGTGTACGTGTACCAAACGTGTACGAATATTTTAGAAAGAAAAAATTGGACCCGAATTCTATTGAATATTATCAAGATATTCTTTTGAACAAAACCGTAGCAGAAGTTACTAGACTATCAGAAAAATCTGTATCTGTAATTGTAAAACAATGGAAGTTATGAATGACAGCGAAAGATTTCAGTTACCGAGAAAACTAAAACAGGTTCGGAAAAAAGAATAGAAGTGGACGATTTCACAAGAGCAGTGATAAGAAGAAAAGTGACATAGTTTTACACAATTCGTAAAAAAGTTCCAACTCTGAAGATTTAAGTAGGGAATGTTATGGTTATTAATACACGATCTAGGTTTTAAAATTAAAGAGATGCCAATCTCAAAGGGTACTTCTTATCGAACAGCCAAATATAACATATCGGAAGTGGGAATACCTAAATACTATTAAAAATATAACTAATAATATAGGGCGAAGATTCATTTGAGCGGATTACTTATAAACATATTATATTATAGGAACTCTTTACTATTATATATCTGTTATTCAATGAGTATGTACCACGGGTCAGTAGTATTTACAGTCTGTATTTACAAGAGACTATTATATTGTTTAAAAAACCTCAACCGATGACATTTGATTTCACACAAAAAAAATAAAAATGGTGTACTTATCGTAATGAATTTTCAGATTGTTTGACAGCTGCTGTTGGCTGGAATATTACAATATAAAAATGTTTGCAACAATCTTATAAGTCTTTGAATCATTAACAAATTATATCACACAAATTAATGTTAATTTTTTACACATTTCAAGATTTATTCTTTTTAATCAGTATGTATATCTACACATAATTTTGACAGATTTTTCTGAGTTGTTATAGTGCCTCTATATTTATTTAAATAGCATCCAACAATTTCTCACTTTGACCATATAACGAAATAGGATGTTTAAATAAGTTGAAAAGACTTGCTGTTCAAATAAAAAAATGCATCAAATGAAATTATTTGGCTATTGGTAGTTTGTGATATTTTAAATAATCAATTAGTAAAAATATTAAAATCAAAATAAATGTGTTGGTTATCCCTGTGTTATGTATTTATGCATGTTTATTTCAACAAAATAGTACAAAGTGGTAGTACATATAAGGTGTCTGGTAGCTAAATAGGTGTAAAAACCCAATAATAAAACTAAAACCACTAATTCTTCGCAACAATGCAAAATGTTTTTCATATATATGAGATTTCATTTTAATATTAAAATAGAAAGTAAAAGGTATTGAAGATTGAATTTAATTTATTGTTATTTTTTTGCAATATTTATATTTCTTATAACTAATTAACTATATAAATATTTTTTTAAAATGGCATTAATTTAATAATAAAATAAAAGTATTAAAATATATAATTACATGCTTAAATAACAAAAAAATAATGAACCTGTTTTATATTTTCAGATAGTTAAGGACCCCTTGAGGGAGACTAGAGATGGTGGACTACTACAGGATACTGGGTGTGACTCGTACAGCTACAGAAACAGAGATAAAGAAAGCGTATGTATTTACATTTGCAATAATTATATTAACTTCAGTTATAAAGACGCAGCAAGTTAATACTAGAATTAGGCGTTCTAGAAAAAGTTTGAATAAATATTAATAAAACCCTAATTAACATAAAGAATTAAGTGACAAATATTTATTTTATTTATGATTATCGATATACGTTGTTTAAGCTGGCAACCACCCAGTGCTGGGTGTACACATTTGCCGCCTCTAAGCTATAAAATTTTTGCTGCCCCTACTGACCTCTAAAATTAGATGCACTGTTCACAATAACGTTAATTTCTTTTTCGGGAATAATCTAGTTTCAAGATTATTTTTATAACTTTTTGGGTATATTTTTTAGCTAAGCAAAGCAAAGCTTTGTTTATACTGCACTACTTATAAGGTGTGGCGGGCTAAGGAAGATAGGTATAGCCCGCTAACGGCTATAGAATTTCTGCCCCGCTACGCCTTACTTTTTTTCTGTACCAATTTTCTGGACCAATTTTGCCGCCCCCTTATTTTGCCGCCCTAAGCTTCAGCTTTTTCAGCTTCTATAGTAAATTCGGCATTGCAACCACCAAAATACACTAGATACATATTTAATATTCCAGCTAGTTCTGGTGCAATCTGTGCATGTTAGACTTGGTATATGTTATGTATATATAATAAAATAGGTAAAATAAGCTAAGTATATACCATACTTTATAGTGGTCATTTCATTCTACGGTAGACAGAAACTCAATGAGGTTTCGTGTTCTGGCCGGTAATGTTTGCAATCTTTTTTTGTTTTGCACGTTTTTAAGTTATTTGACAAAATCAGTTCTTCCTGGGCTAATGTATCTACAGCCGAAACTTTTGTTTTTTAATAGTTAACACAGATAGACGAAAAATTACTAACGTGAATGAAAAACACGTTTACTTTTGTCTTCCTATGCCTTGGCGGATGCTGTGACTTTGTGATTACTTGTTTGACTTTTTGGCCCAAAGCCTAGGCCTTTGGTTTCTGAGCATCTCGGATGACATTAGAAAAAACATAGTGTGTCCCAATCCCACATCACAATATAGGAAAATATTTTAAATATTTTAGGTTGGAAATTTTACTTAAAGTATATTGTAGCTATGGTTTTTTTCTATAGTAAAATTTACCATTAATAATATTTAAAATACTTTTCTGTTGTGTGGCTTTGTCTGTATATAGTTGCTCTTTTGCTGTCTGCTCTTTTGTTATGATGTCATTATTAAAATTTACAGATACAGAAAACTTGCTTTGAAATGGCATCCCGATAAAAATCCAGATAATGCAGACGAAGCTAACAGAAGGTTTAAGGAAATATCAGAAGCTTATGAAGTTCTCTCAGATGGTATGTATCTCATATTTTATTTTAAGTCATTTTTTATATCACCTTATTTTTGTTAAGTTGTTTATTGCATATGAGGGGAAGGCATGCCTGGTTTTAAAGCAATACTTTTGATAAGGAGTATTTATTTATAAGTGTTATTATCAGAAGTCAAAAGATGCGTTTGCAAAACGAAACGGAAAAGGCACATTTGTATAATTTCTGTCATAAAATTGTATAAAACTTAAGCCTAGGATATATTATTGCCAAAATGGACCAACATTGTGTAGAACTCTCGGGGATAATATCGTCGGACTTAACAGTTCACACTGTAGAGATGTCACCAGAAGAGATACTGTTGATTGCTGATGCATACATTATTTACTGGAACAAGAGTAAATATTTTTGATTATTAGACAGATTTTACTGTTTTGTAGTAGCGATCCTGCCTTTCGCACCGATGGTCCTGGGTTCGAGTCCCGGAAGGGGCAAATGTTTGTGTGATGAATACGAGCATTTGTACCTAAGTCATAGATATTTTATATATATTTCTATAAATATTACATATCTATGTATTATATATGTACGTCTATCTGTTACCCTAGTAGCCGTAACACAAGCCTTATAGTGCTTACTTTGGGCTAGGCTAACTGGTGTGAATATTAGTATTATTATTATTCATACTATCGACGTTTTGAGGCGCACATCTCCACATGTCTACACTCGGCGTCGAACAGCGAGATAGTGACCTGCCGGTCGTGATTAGACTTGTAGACATCGAATCCAATCTCAAGAATAAATTCCAAATCATTTGGCCAATCACCGGCTGACTAGAACTAGAAGACTAGACTACAGAACAGACATGATTTTTTTTTTCATAAATATTTAAATATTAGATAGACGGTCCTAAGCCTGTTAAATAGAAAGAAAATAGAATGATGTGTACAACACTATATCAATCATACACATAAATCTCGTGATCTGATATGTATTGAGCAAATCTTATTAGTCAGGATTTAATAAACAGATATGAATATGGATAAATATAAAAGATAATAATAATAAATGTTAGCTATACCTCATGATTTGATACGGATTGAATGAATAAGGCTAGTAGTCCGGATATATTAAGCGATATAGTAATATTGACTGGATATATATCTTTTTTGAGAAAATTTAGAGAAACTCTAATCCTTTTCCGGAGTCACCTTACGCACGTTTAGCCGTGACTCGTGAGGTAATGGTGGCTTCACATGCTTGCTGTGGTTTTCCAAGCGACGACAAACGCAAGTCTGTATAAATGTTTGGGTTAAATTGCAGTTTCGTCCACACTCTTGCCTAAGCGTTTGTCGTATCTGAAGAGGCAAACATGGCGGACATAGAAATTGTGTCAGCTATTGCAAATGCTTTATCCTATTTTTATATTAGAAAAATACAAAATTACTTAAGAACATTTATTTTCAAAGAAAAATTTGACGTAGTTGGTGGATGCTAACAATTCTTAGTAACCATAGCTGGAAATTATTGTTATATTCCCAATCATACCGATTTTACAAAACGTCTTCATTTGACCATTAATTATGATGATACACATTAAATACACGTACCTGTCGATTATATAAGTTTACAAGCAATACTAACTTGTGCAAACGTGTAGATATGCAATAAACTCGCAAGATGTTTGCCCAAAAACCAACACGCAAACAAATCGGTAATAAACACAGGCAAAAATTCGCAAACTTTGCCAAGCGACGTCCTCCGTGGGCGAGTAGCTCGCATACCGATTTTCACGGTATTGTCACTCCAAGGTCCCGGGTTCGATCCCCGGCCGGGTCAATGTAGAAAACGTACTTTTCTATATTGGCTCGGGCCTGGGTGTTGTGGTACCATCGTTGTTTCTGAATTCTATAACACAAGTTCATTAGCTACTTGGGTTCAGAACAGTGTTTGCGATGTTATCTAATATATATCTACATATATTCATTTATTCAATGTTTTATTTATTCATTTAAGCAACGATAAACTCATGTATACGTTAGCTTTTGTTTTCGCTTGATAAAACCACGGCAAGAGTGTGGAGCCATCAGAATAACTCCCAATAGGTTACGCACCATATTGCAAGACAATGTGCAACTTTGCAGCCTCAAGTAGATTCAGTAATGCCCGACATGTTAGTTTTATTTGGTCTTCTAATTTATTTGAGACTTTATCGTTATGCTATGAATACAAATCTCAATAGGATTTTTATGACACAAATTCTATGATACCATGGTGTAGTGAATCTTACTTGTTGTACGTCACTTGTTTTTAATTAGTCATGGCGGTATCTGTAGAAATATGTTATCTAGACATTGGTCCATCATAAAACTCGTAACCGTACTCGTAACAACCGAGCAATAATCAATAATTACCCTTCTCCAATGATGGCCGAACTATGTGCTAAAGTTTATAGAAAACCGCTACTTTAATATATGATTGGTAATGTGACCTGTGAATTTACATTTTTACTGCGCCATATATGGCGCTAAGTTGTTAATTGTAACATTTTTTTTTAATGACGTAAATAACTATAGTAAAAAATAAATGCGGTGGTGTGATATGTGAGATTCAATTCCTAAGTTGCGTACGCATTTTCTAAAGACAAACATGGCGAATTAATCTTATAATATAATATAATATATAAAATATTTTCATGTATATAGAACTTAAATCGGATCAATACGTATATTTATCTCACACGTGTGGTACGTGCATTGTGTGGTGTGTCTAAAAGAGATAAGGTCACCAAAACAAGATATACACAAATATTATTAAAAAAAAGAGGTTATATTAACACCGCCTTAATGTCGGAAAAAATAGAAGATCTTACATAATTTGATAACAAAGACTAATAAAACTATGTAAGTGACGAGTAAGTACGTATGCCCACACCATGATTTTAGAAAGTGCGTATTCGACTTTGTCCTAAAATGTATTAGGATATGTAATGCATGCTTATATTTTTTTACCTTAAAGTTTTTTTTATATTATTCCCGGTCTGCCGACACAACACTCCCTAGCAATCGCGTAAAATACTTGTAGTCCCAATGTCGTATCTGCTAAGAGCTGACTATACTTGGTGCTAATCTTTATTTACGTAGGCGCTAGAGTAAAATCGAGTTATAATAATCTTATCTTGCTCGCTAAATCTTAGGAAAGTATGACAATTTTGGATGAAAATTCTTCCTACAACAGTTTTTGTCGACTAACAGCGGACCGGCCACTATTTGTCTCAAAAAGCTAATTCACATGTATTAGTTAAATATAATTTTATTGTTGGGTAGAAAACAAGCGGAAAGTATATGATGCGAGGGGATCCAGCCACCATGGTCACAGATATCAAAGCAAGAATGGAGTTAATGGGCACCGACACTTTAGCTTCAAGGGGTTTTTTGGAGATACACCATTCCATCGTTATTTTGGTAGCTGTTCGAATATGCTATGAATATTATCATATTGACAGTAGAATACATTAGATTTTTTCTTCATTTAATTGGTTTGTACAGATCTGGTATTTAATTAATTCATCTAAATAAACCAAAAGGTAAATGAATACTTAACGAAAAATTAGCAGCGATAAAAAAACTGGTTTAGGAACTAATAACGACTATGCATGTTATTAGAAAGGTATTAACTACGTGTTAGGACAGTAAAAAATACTTAGTAAGTCGTCGTTACTTAGTAACGGCTATGCAAGTGGTAATTTCTACTGCCCAATAAATTTTTCACTAGTCAAGTCTACCGGTGACAGGCTGTTGTATACAGTAAATATAGCAACATTTATTTTTACTAAGATGTTTTAAAATTTTACACTACGATTTGAAATAAGCCTCTATAGAGGTATCTGGATTACATTATAATGCCTTTCTAAAGGCATATCACCGTGGTCGTTAGTTATGATGTAGTGCATTTTGTCGAGCCATCATTCAATAAGGTTTACATAGAATGCTTGAAGTTTCTTTCTAAAGGCAAATTCCAAAAACAGCGAACCCTGCATAGATTAGAAGCGTTAACACGCACAACATTTCATGTGAACTGAAGTCCAAATACTTAAAAATAAGGAAACTGATACTTATGATGCATATACACAAGTCTAAAAATGTAGTAGAAAACATTTTCGTAAAGTTTTACTAACTATTTATAACTTGAATTTAAACTACAAGGTGTCTCAAAAGTAAGTTCACATTTGCTTATTTTATTACGCGAAAGCAACTATTCTGAGGGGCGCGGGGGGTATGTCAGTCGGTAGTCTGGCTCTTGGGAATTTAGTCGCTATGGAGCGTTTCTCTGGTGCGGACCGTGCGTTGTGCGTACGTGAGTTTTACAAAAACGGTAATTTGGCGACTGTAGCGCGTAGAAAATTCTGCAGTATTCGACATATTCGTCACTTAAATGATGCGCCTAGCACTCGACTCATTGCGAAATGGGTTAAGAAGTTTGAAGAGACTGGGTCAACTCTGGAGAAACCAAAATCTGGGCGGCCAAGAACATCAAGAACAGCCGAAAACGTGGACAGTGTTACTCAGTCTATTCGAGATGATCCAAACCTCTCGATTCGGAAGCGTGCTGTTGCTTTAAATGTGCACAGATCTTCATTATGCCGCATTTTACACAAAGATTTAAAGCTGCACCCGTACAAAATTCAGTTAGTGCAAGAACTGAAGCCTCAAGATGCTGGTCAGAGGCTTGCCTTTGTAAATCAGATGATTGAGCGCTTTCCAACGTTCACCAACATCTTGTTTTCCGATGAAGCCCATTTTCACCTGAATGGGCATGTAAACAAGCAAAACTGCGTTACTGGAGTGCAACCAACCCAAAACAAAATCATCAGAAACCGCTACATTCACCCAAAGTCACCGTATGGGCAGCGATGTCGGCGCGAGGAATTATCGGCCCTTACTTTTTTGAAGATGCAAGGGGACGCACACTCACAGTGAATTCAGAGCGTTATGTGGAGATGTTAGACGAGTTTTTCGTACCCCAACTGCAAAACTTTCCTGGTTACAACCAAAGAACATGGTTCCAGCAGGATGGGGCAACTTCACACACGTCCAACAGATCTCTGCCTCGAGTTCGAGAAATTTTTCCGAACAAATTAATCACCAGGCGAGGTGACATAAATTGGCCTTCACGGAGTCCCGATTTAACGCCTATGGATTTTTTCCTGTGGGGTTATGTCAAATCAAAAGTTTACGCTAATAAACCGACTTCCCTGGCACAATTAAAAGAAAATATCCGCCATGAAATGGCAGCCATCACGGAGACTACCTGCCGAGCTGTCATAGGCAATTTTAGTGCCCGACTAAATGAATGCCGAGAGCGCAACGGTTTACATTTGGACGATGGTATTTTTAAAAAATAAATTCCCAAACAGTGTACTTCAATATAAAATAAAAAATTTTTCAATAAAGCTAAGACTTTTCTTTAAAAAAAAGATTTAAATGTGAACTTTCTTTTGAGACACCTTGTATAACAATCTAATGTAATTCATCTTCCTTAAGTGTATAAAACTCATAAGAATAAATAACTTACTTTAAAGTATTTCAAATACTTGACAATTTGTATGAAATGTGATGCGACGTTAACGTTAATTGTGATGAACACGATTGGATTATTTCAATAAATTTTTTGATGATGTTGGATTGAAAAAATGTGAAAAACATCTTATAAATTCGTTACAAATTAGAGAACTTACCAAGTACACCAAAAGTTAATTTTATTAAGAAAGAAAATATTTGTTCTTACATCGTAAATAGGCCACGAAAATAGAATATTTTTAATTAACTGCTCATATAATTATGATAGTATTCATAAACTGGAAAATTTTATAACCTTTACATGCGTTGGTTTATTTGTTACTAACAAAAGAGTTTTGTATGGAATACAACTAATATGTGAGTCTTTACTAGTTGCTTTAGGTTTATCCTTGAGATTAATTTTAAAGGTCTGGACTTACCTAGGCATTTTTCGAAAAACTATATGCAAGTACATTGTTTCCGTGCATTTATAGTATCGTACATTTATGTGGTTATTTTCCATAGTATATAATGAAACGATCATTCATATCAGTCGACATGAGTCTTATATATTTTTGTTTGGCAAATAGAGTTCACAATTTTTAATTTTACTATCAGACGACGAAAGCGCCAGGCTCTTTAAACTCAATTAATAATGTTTATAGATCGTAGAACCTCTAGCCTATGCTATAAGGTGCGTGAGTGAATGCTTCTCTGAAAAAAACTAATCAATAATATTATAGGTTTTACGAGGTCATATATTTAGTTCTCCATTCTACATAATATAAGTCCATATTAAAATAGTAGTTTATGATACTGTTACATAATAAGGGTTCTTATAACATGAGTGTGTTTTAAAAAAAACGAGCCATAGGCGAGTTTTTTTATAGAATCACACGAGTGTTATAAGACCAAGTTATGTACAGTGTCATACACTACTTTATCTACTCTCATACTATAATGCGTAAAACAATATTGCAAATAAAACGCTGAATATAACAACAAATTTTAAATGTCAAATGTTGGCGCCAAGGTGCAAACATCGATTGCGCATGGCGTGTTGCGTCGTCGCGGACTCGTTCATTGAAACCTTTTTAAAGTAGAGGTTCAACCTCCTTGGTCCAGCTAGAGGTTGTATAGGTGTATCGTTATGATTAAAAAGTTATATTATGTTACAGGTGTCCATACAAGACCTGTATCATAATTAAACTTTTTTTTTATTATTTTTGGCCTGTACGTAATGTTTGTCATAAGCATTTTGTTTTCAGTTTTAGAATCTTTGTATTATAGTATCAGAGTAGATAAATTCAATTATGCTTTATTTTCGTTGTTTTACTTTAAATTGGGTAATGATTTGCAATATTTTTTCACAGTTAGATTTATTTTATATTTCATGAATTATAATTGATAATTTTGTGTTAATAAACATTCTCAATGATAATTAGAAATAGAAGTTAAATGACTGAACCAGAAACATATTATCTATTTTATGACTTAAAATTATATTTACTAACTAAATATACAATGCATGGTGTGTGAAGCAATGACGATTGTGAAGAGTGGTGGTAATAGCATTGCTTATCTACGCTTTTGAATTATAAATACCAGCCCATTTCTGTAAAATACCCCACTAACTTTACTGACCATAGAACAAGAATGGATTATAAAACAAGTCCACTTTTGATTTCATTCTGAGTAGTTCTAAAATTAAGGTCATTATAGCGTGTGTTTGTAATCACAGAGCGCAAACGGCGTATGTATGACCAGTACGGGAAGGAAGGGTTGAACAACAGCAGGGGCAGACGCTCGGCTACGGACGATGACTACGACTTCGGTTACGCTAGTTTCCCTTTCACATTCCGAGATCCAGAGGAAGTGTTTAGAGAATTTTTCGGCGGCTCTCCGTTTGGTGATTTATTTGCTGGTGAGTACCATTAATAATGATATCTAATCATAATAAAATAAATTGTATTAGTTTGAAGAATTGTGTCTTCATCGATATTTTTGATTAAAATGTATTTTCGATGAAGAATTTAATTTTTAATACATGCGATAAGGGGGCGTTCAAGTATTACGTAACGCAATTTGGGGGGAGGGGGGGTCTCGTAAAACGTTACGATGCGTTACAGGGGCGGAAGGGGGCCTTTCTTCTTAAACGTTACGTAACATTAAAAATTAGGGAATTAAAACTCCCCATTTGACTACCCTCTTCGTTCACGTTTTAAGGGGAATCCCTCGATTGTATTGTACGTCATTTAATGTTGTTTTCGTTGTCAGTATTCGTTAGTGTTTATGCAGAAGCACATTGCTGTAGTCGGTGTTATTAAAGTGAGTTCATAGTGTTCATACTGTAATGTCCTCAAAAGAATGAGATTCGTATCATCAGCTGTTCTTGGCCTATAAAGGCTCTCATGTTGACTTACCAGCGTAACTGTGTCAAAAAAATGCCACCGAAATTTGGAAAACGGCTAAAGAAAAAATAAGAAAAGTTAATAGAACATATAAATGATGTTATACGAGAGTTGAAGGTGAAGGCCACGAAGAAGAGAGCAACAATGCTTAGTTATTTTACACAGGTAAGTTTACTGCTAAAATGTAATAATGACATAGCTTCAATGGCGCAATGTCTGTTACGCCATAACTTCTCGAGTTCTTAACCGATTTTAATATTTTTTGTGTGGAATTGAATCAACAGGTTTAGGAGCAGATTGTGACGGAGCCCGAATTTTGATATTCACGAAAATTCCCATCGAAACATTTTTTTTCTTTTTTTAGATACCTAAAAAACGCTCCGCTCCAATATATGGTGCCAGCGTAGCTTTATGCTAAGCGACTGCATCGCCTACTAATATGTAATTTAAACCTAGATTTTTCATAACAAAACTGGTTATTTGTATTATATATTTTTAGCTACCTATGAAAACATCAAGTACGCCTGCAATACTAAGGCCCAATGTCCCCTCGATTTCACGTGCTCTTCAACAAAACCAGGCGCATCTGCTTGTATATGTGTATATTATGTTCTTTTTCATCGCATGTCTCAATAATACCTATTCTTAATCTATTATCACTTGGTTTATAGGATTCGGATGTTGTAGCTTCATCCAATTATTCATCTCTTATGGAATCGATGGTCGGAGTCGCTGGACGAGAAAGCACTGCCGTCAAACGAAAGACGAGTGAAACCCACGATGAACGAAGTGAGAATACTGATGAGGAAACTGCGGAAACCCTGTCTACGGAACTAAACATGACTTTGATTGTTTCGGACGTCACTAAAAATGTTCCAAGTAAACCGGCTCAAGAAACTCTTATGAATAAATTTGGCCTACTGCAACAGATAATAAATGTTCTTACTGAAGCCAGTAATGAGAGAATCTGAGTGACTAGCAGACCCGTGGACAGAGCAGCAGTAATTTCAATCGAATAGGTTTCTTGCATGATTTTTTTATTGTATAAATCTTTAAATCAAGTCATTTTTAATAGAAATATACTTTAACACAATTTTTTGTGCAATTGATTTTCGTTAAAAAAAATATTTTCTTGGGTCACTGCATTAATCGTAATTTAAACAGCCGCCATTTTGACGTGCTTTGAATGACGTCACATGTTCACCTATAGTAACTCGTCAAGTTACTATAGGTGAATCTACATACATTGTAATGATTTATGTTGCCGACAAACGCATGGCTTCATGTCATGTGACGTCACGACTAATGGGAAGGTGCTCAGTTTGTTTTGAAATTTACTTTCGTAATATACATAATTTTTTTACCGATAAAAAATATTTCTCAAAAAATAATAGAAATTATCGATTTTAACGAATGCCGTTAGTTTATTACATATTTGAATAATATTTAAAGAAATATTAGATTTTTTAAAATTACATGCAAGAAACCTATTGTTTTTTTATAGACCTTCTTAGTTGGTTAATAGTCGATTTTTTTATTTTGTTAAGAAAACGATTCTAATTTTGTTAATAATACGATTTTTTTTTAATTTTTTTAAGATTACGATTTTATTTTGACTAAAATCTTTAATTTCAGTCAGGTTTCTGTTTATAATTGCATTGCCAAAGGTTAAAATAAATGTTTTTTTTTAAAGTTTATTAGTAAAAAAGCTAAAATAGGAGAACGAAGGAGAAAAACAATTGTGTATAATCTTCTTAAAAATTTTCTTAAAAAAATTTAAAAAAAAACATGTATTGCGGGTTAAAATTTTTTTGTTTTATTTAGTATTACTACCGCAAAGTCGATTAAAACTATAACAAGGGTATTTTAGCGACTTTCTTGTACTTTTGGGTAAAAATGGTCACTTGAGTGTTACGTAACATTTAGAGGGGGGGAGGGGATTGTACAGTAAAACGTTACGGCGCGTTACAAGGGGGGGAGGGAGGGTCAAAAATCGTCAAAAATTGCGTTACATAATACTTGAACGCTCCCTAAGGCCGCGGAATTTTGAAAGCGTATATGACGTTTATCATATATACGATATAAATATGGGTGTTTTTCTCTACTACACTACTGGAAAAAATTAAGGGATCAAAAAAAAATTCAAAATTTTTGGGCAATTTTCAACAGGCCGTAACTTCGAGAGAAATGGTCGTAACCAGCAACATAAAAATTTTCAAAATTTTTAGGTTTTATTTTTTGGTCTACGGGCGTCGAAAAATTTTTTTTTGCTTAACCACTATAAGGATCGGATACTTTGTTCATTTAGCTTTAATTATTTTTTTTATACACCTTGATACGTACGATAATATGTGGAAAAAGCTCGGACAAACTTTTTTTTCTCATTTTTAAAAATGATGAGCTTTTCAGAGCAGAAAACGTGCTCTTTAATTTTTTTCAAAAATTCGATCAAGTGAAACAAAAAAACAGCTGGCTGGATTAACTTGGTTCTTTGTAGGGTTTTTGTGGACATATTGAACACACACTTAACATTAGTGGTTTCCTCAATATTTTCGATCCAGCGCTTGATTTTCCATAATACCACCAAAAGCCTTTTTTTTTGTTGCATTTTGAAATTCATGTGACAAAAAGAAAAAAAAATTTTTCGGAAAAGCAATAGCTAGTCGTTGAAAGAGAATTCATTCAAGTTTTGAAATCCACCTTTAACTTTATGTGCGATCATTGGTTGCTGAGATACCGATAATCAAAGCCAAAAGGATTCTTTCCATTTGAAGAAGAAGAAGAGAAGTGGACGTATCAAGGTGTATAAAAAAATTAATTAAAGCTAAATGAACAAAGTATCCGATCCTTATAGTGGTTAAGCAAAAAAAAATTATTCCACGCCTGTAAACCAAAAAATAAAATAAATAAATTTGAAAATTTTTTGTTGCTGTTTTTTTCTAAGATTACTCAAAAACCGCGGAGGCTCAAAATTTTTAATATATGATTGTACGTACAGACAACAGCACATACTCTTACTATACACAGTATCTGTCAAATTTTCTCAATCGATGTTGAACTCTACTTTTAGATTTTAAACTGAAAAAATGGATATATTGGATAGTTTTTGTTATAGGATGAGTGTCGTAATTCCATTTCAATAAAATAAAAATCACAGAGATCAACGGTCACGGGCACCACCGCGGGCAGGGGAGGCGCGGGCATCCGAGCACGTCGCTGACGTCGTCGCTGTTCAGTCCGTTCGGGCTGGGAATGCGAGGCGTGGGACTCGACGACATCTTCGCGCACGCAGCCTCCAACGGGAACACCTTCACCTCGTTTTCCACGTTCAACAGTTCGCTGGCCGGCCCCGGCAGCGCTAACATGCGGAGCACCACCACTACTACGCGCATTGTCAACGGGAAGAAGATCACTACCAAAAAGTAAGCGTTTTAAACTAACTTAGCCTTCGGAATTGTCTAGTAAAATAGTAAGTAGTAACGGTGGTTATGCAACTTCTTCAAGGGCCTGTTATGGGTTGGGTAACCAAAATATATAAAAATTTCGTGCTTCAGAAAACGTGTAAGAAATATAAAAAGAGGCCTATATAAAGTGAGGCGCCTTTTGCACCAGCGTTGGGGTATTATATCAAGCTTCTTCATTTATCTTCTGCGTAATGGGGTGCTAACGCTAGCAGGGCCGGATTTCGAGGTCTTGAGGTCCAGTGGCAATGGAGGCAATTACTTTCGAGTAAAAAAATCGAAAATGGTTTCTTGCGAATATGGGTTATACAGTTGTTATAACAATCTTAAAAGTATTTCTATATTTTTCCATTAAATATTTAAAAAAATCTGTTTGGAATAAAAAAACGTGATAGTTGCCAGTGGCGTGGGGTGAAAAAAAAGGAAGGTAAAGCCGGACCAAAAAACGGCTAATGCGTAATTAAACAAAATATCATATTATAAAAAAATATGCAATAAATTACATACCTGACCTGAGTGTGTTCATGTGTTGTGTTAGTTTACCTTTTCCATAACTACGACGAAATGTTAGGTTTGGTGATTTGCTTGCGTTGCGTGCGTTGTATGCAATTTATCAGTTGTTAGTGTTCACCACCTTCACCATACATGACATCACTGGTATTATATGAACAGTGCATGTCGAGTATGATAAAAGTGGCTTTGAAAAAAGCCGTTTTAAGCACACGTCACTCGCACAGGGGTTATAATATATAGAAAAACAAGAACCAAAAATAAGTGAAACTTCACTTGCTGAACATATTCTACTAACTATATTATTACAAATGGTGAATGTTTTTACTTAATTACGCGAAAATGGCTTAACGAATTTGGATGAAATTTGGCATGCATGTAGCCTTGGACACGGAATAGAACAATCAACATGGCCTGAATTCCACACATACGAAATCGCAGGCATAAGCTAGCAAATAAATATCAGTAGAAATATTGGATGTTTTTATTTTGTTACTTGTCGTTTGTCGTCTGTCTTCGCCATATATATATTCTATAACCCGATAAATTTACGTAACATTTTTTTTGATAAATTATTTATTTATACATGATTTTAAATTATAAATTATTTTATTTGTATTCTAACATAATTCTACGGTTTTTCTTTACGAAATGAGCCAGAATCCTTTCATAAAAGTCGCTTTTTTGTTGCAATTTTAACAATAGATGTTTTTCAATTGATATTACTCCGAGATTTGATAATCTTGCCTCACTTTGGCTGTTTCGTGTATAAGTATGAATCCGCTTCAATGCCGAAAACGACCTTTCCGCGGAAGCCACCGATACGGGAAGAGTCAAAATAATTTGACATAAAATTAAAAGCTGAGGAAAAGCTTCATTCAACGTGGATTTAAAAAGATATAAATAAAGTTCGTAAACATCTAAATTACTAATTGATGAAGTACTGTATAAAACTTTTAATTCGTTTTTTAAGGCGTGAAAATCAAATATATTTGGAAATTCGGATATTAATTTAGACACGCTTTCCTCAGGAAAACTACTACGGTAACTCGCGTATTTCGATTTGTTGACTAAATCAAGAAAAGTTAAGTTCTGAAAAGATGAATAACGGGAGTTTATTTGGCTTTTGATGTTATCTATTATTTCAACGAATAAACGCTTGTATTGTGTTTTTAAGTCAATTTCTGTATCCAGCCGCCGGCGTCGTCGTGGTGGTTCACAATATTCCTGAATACTACTGAAAATAAAATCAAATTGCTTTAAAAACTCTTCTGACATCCAAGATTGAAATGCATTTATTTCTCTAACTGAGGTTTCGATGTCGACTTGTTTGGTTTGAAGCAAAGCAAATAAAATGTCAGTTCTGGCAAAAATCTCCGAAAAAACATGTAAAAGGAAACAAAATTGCATATCTTCTAATTTACTTACAAACGACTCCGACATGGATACAGAATCAACATCCCACGATTGGGGATCATCTAATATATGATTAAACGTTTCAATCATATCTAACCTGCAATTAAATATAACATTAATAATGCGTGAATGATAATGCCATCGCGTTTCAGCTACTCCAGGCATACGACGGTCGGAAAACTGTTTTAAAAGATTTGACCGCTTCGACGATTTGTTGAAAAACCTGACAATTCCATTGATATGACCAAAAAATGATTTTAATTCCGAAATATTTTCCAAGGATTTGCTTAAAACCAAATTAAGTATATGAGCATAACACGGTACGAAACGTGCGAGAGGGCATTGACCCCGTACTAAAGACTGAACGCCTCCGCGTTCACCTGACATAACGGCCGCACCGTCGTATGTCTGACCGATCAATTTGTCTTTGCATCGATATTGTTCAAGAATATTAAGCAACTGAGTCGCTAATACAGCCGCTGTCCGGCTTTCACTAACGTCGTAAAAACCTACAAATCTTTCCTCCAGACCGTTTTCGGTTAAATAACGAAATATGACTGATAATTGTTCCCTATGACTAACATCTGGGGTTTCGTCTATCATGACTGAAATGAATTTAACTTGGCTAATCTCAGACCTAATCTCGTCTAAAATTACCGCCGCGATGCATTGTATAAGATCATTTTGAATGTCTCCCGAGAGACCGGTAAACACGGAGTGTGAATTAGATGAACATTGATCAAGATGAGAGTCTATAACGCTGTCGTACTTACTCAAATAAAACAATGTTTCTACATAATTGCCACGATTGTCTGAATTTAAGTTTTCACTATGGCCGCGGAAAGATAACTCCTGTTTTCCAAGAAGAACAACAGTGTCAATTAAACGTTTCATTAAGTTTCGATTACGCTCCACTTTTCGATTATGGGCTTCATAACTATTACCGAAAAATGATTCTATTCTATTATTTCCAAAATCGTGTAATAATAAACAACTGCGTAAATGTTTTTCAGTTTGAGTATGTTTCCTAGCCGAATTTGTCAAATTATTAATGTCTGAAAAACCCGTTTTATTCCAAGCACTGTTTGTATCGGAAAACAACAAACATGGAAAACAAAATAATTTATTTAATTTGCAACTGCCCGTTAACCAATTGTATTTATCATACATAGAACTGTGAAAATGTTTGAAAAATCCGTCTTTACGCCTATAATCAATTTTTATATCGGGACAAGCCCGTCCATTTTTGACGTGATAACGTCTTATAAATTGGTTGCGGCTGGGAGTCACTTATGAAAAAGTGTAACGCTCGGTAACGTTACGATGAGTCACCGAACGAGAGAGAGGCCCGCCGAATGCCTTGCGTCTCTCTCCCACTCAACTATGATCGGTCTGCCGCGCGCATTGTGCAATTTAATTATATTCATATCAATAAATATTCTACCGAGAAAAAGACGTTGTCACGTAAAATCTTCGCCCGTAAAACCGACTTTATTTATGATATATTTTTTATTTTCGAAAGATTGATTGGAGAACGAAGTTAAGTCATTTAATAAGTAATCTGTAAGACAACAGTCAATTTGTATCAATGCCGCCATTTCTCGTCTAACCGCGTCACGACAAATAACAAAGTTAAATAAACTATAAAGACAAACCTTTACGAGGAAACGAAACAAACTATTTATTACAGACTAACACAACACTCGGCAAGTAAAATTTCACTTATTTTTCACATCTATTCATTCACATAAACAATAATTCACATAAATGCTAATTTATAGCATAAATTACCCGTGCTGACCGTGACTGCGTAATGAGTAATCTGTGATCAATCAAGCGAGCAGTGTTGCCAATAATAATTTTGAAATTCCGCCAACTTCATAACGAAGTTCCGTTAGCAATCCGTTAAATCTCGCAATTTTCTCGTCAGTAAAATCCGTCGAATTACCAAGCGAAATAAAATAATAATTCAAGTTTAATAAAAATCAAGTGCAACAATCCATAAGATCACTTTTTTATCAAAAAAATAACAATATAATTAAACAAAAAAAGAACAATACAAATATGTTTAAAGTGTGACAGAGTTCGCATCATTATTTTGCCTCCTGCTACCTTGTCTAAAACAAGAGAAATTCTTGTACATGTATGTCGTAGACAGTATCTTTGGTACATGAATAGTATTTACGCAGTAGAATTGACATAACAAAAATTTAGCTTTGATTTTTGAAAAAAAATTGTTGTAATTTGAAATATAAGAATAAATCTATCTTTATTTAAATAATAATCTTTTTCAAATTCCGCTAAACAATCCGTTAGCCGTCAAAATACTTTTTGTTCCGTATCTTCATAGCCCTAATCCGCTAGATATGACGGGAAATCCGTTATGTTGGCAACGCTGCAAGCGAGTGTCAGCCTCAAGGTCGAGGTCGCGCGAAACTAGACGCTCAAGCGAAACGAAACCTTAACGTGAGACAAATAAAGATTGGTAGGCTATCCGAGATCGAGTTATCTATAAACAATTATTACGAGGCTTTTGCATGTATTTGTTTATGTATGTGTGAGTGATTTGCATACATTTGGCATTTGTAAATTCCCAATATTTTGATCGGGTTGCCGGAGCGGAGGAGCGCGTCGCACTTGTCGCGTCATATGATTGTAAACTGTGTTTGTGTGCGTTTGCTATTTCAAATACATTGCGTATCTTGTATACGGGATATAGAAGAATATTTTTACAAAGCGCGCAATGTAATTATGGCGTTTGCAATCCGAAAGCCGTTGAACTTCGGCTTACATTACAAAGCGGGGTAAGCTATTATTGAAAATAATAAAAAAATTATTAGTGATCGCCAAGGCAACCCGATGGGAATCGTGTTATATGCACGCGTCGCCACTGATAGTTGCTAATCGGTCTAAAATTTGTATTTTTTTTATCTGTATTGTGAGGAACCTTCTTGTGCCCTCCCAGCATACGCAACACGACAAAATTTTGTAGACCCGTTTTCTCGTGTATTAGTCGTTTGTCGTCATCGTCTCTAACATGGTTGCGTTTAAAAGTCGACTTCTTATGTCAAAAGAGTAGTTTTACTTAGCCGCGGCATTTTTGTCTACAAACTAACATGGCAACAGAGTTTTGTCGACATTTTGACAGAGATATTCGAAATATTTCTCGTCCATGCGTTAATGCGTAGAGAAGGTGTCGACAAATAGTTTGTGCTATTTCGACTGAGGCAATGTGCCTTATTATTTATTACAGTTATTTACTCACAGTATATTAAGGATAAAGCGCACGGAAATATATTTTTTATACTTATATTGATATAATATTTATACTAATATATAAGTATAGATTTAGGTGTATGTATGTATAGATATAGGTATATGTTTAGGTAAATGCTTATGTATCTATAGGCAAAGAAAGAAAGAATAGATATGTCGAGCCAGCACAAACAAACAATCTACGGCGAGCGTAGGTACCACTGGCTACCCAACTTCTCGACTTATTAATGAACACATTTCCGAAAAGTAAATAAAAGGGTTGAACTAATTAAATGAACAATAACATCAGTTTGTCTACATGTAAAGGACAACGAGATATATGTCGATATCGACAAACTTCTCTTGAATCGTGCGCGAGATACCTCAAGTAGCGCATGCTAGGCCGGCAGGACAGTAGCCCGCTTGCCCTTCAAATCCGGCCCAGAACCCTAGTATCGAACGGTTAAGCGGTTAAGTTTTCTTTCAACAATCAGTCTCGCTTGTTGCTCGCTTTGCCACCGTAAAAGCACGCTAACAAAAACTATAAACTTCGTGTCTGAGATAAACACAACCAAAGAATTCAACATTCGCCTGAAACTATTGTCAGATAAACATTTCTGTTATAATGTATCACTATAACGTTATTGTAACGTATCATCTATTTTGTTTTCAGGGTCACAGAAAATGGTCGCGAAACGGTGATGTCTTATGAAAACGGGGTTCTTAAATCAAAGACTGTCAACGGTGTACCTCAATCACTAACATACAGTTAAAAAGTCAAACTTAAAATATTAATGTATTACCAAACGTGATCCAAATGTCGACTCCACTCATCACACGCGAGTTATGTTCCAACTTAATAGTTTTGCTTAATGTTAACTTTAGTTTCAAAAATGTAAATTTTTAGTGATGGTTACTTTCGAAACATACTTAAAATTAATTATTATAAGATTGCTTTTTAACTTTGAATTTGAGTGAGATTTTAGAGTAGATATTGCTGCTCAATTGTATAAATCTCTCTCTAAGATTTTGTGTTCTATTTTGTCGTTGCACGCTCTTGATCTCGAACTCTGCGAACGAGTTTTGTAGGTACATTAACAATGATTAACGTTATTTTGACTTTGCGATGATGAAAAATATGTCTGCTGCCAATTATAATTATTTGATTAGCAAAATAGCGTTTACGTATAGTCATAATTATAATCACATTTAATTTTAATCTTTAGTCTTGAATTAATAGTTGATTAACGAAACTCGTAATTAAACTTGATGAGTTTCAATTAAAAAATAAGTAACGTGTTAAAAAATAGTAACTACTATATTTCTTTTAAATGCATTTTAATTTTTTATTGTCCGCATGCATATTGTATCTTGTAAGGGGTCGTTTCCCCGGTATAATAATTCCATTGGCTTCTAGAATCCAATGCAGATTATTTGTGTTCTGGGGGCATGATCCCTAGCAAAAGCTTTAATTGCCCTTAATTATTACATTAATATGTCTATTTTCTTAGACTTACATCATTATATTGACCTGGTCTGCTGAATTATTATGATTGAATATTTTTCTTGTAACGCTTTTCCTGTTGCCTTAAATTAAAAATACTATGTAAGAACATTACATAAAATTCATTTAGCCACTTAAGGTTTCGCCGAAACAATATTTTGCGATGTATTTTATAATTATTAGAAAGATATTTTTGTTTTCTTTTTTGTATTCCTTTAAATGATGCCTTATTATTTTTATTACTTGCAATAAATACGCAGCAACCTTTTTCTTATTTAAAATACTATTTTTGTTAAAAATACATACGTACTTAATTTGGTTTTGTAATGTACACAGATAGGTGAAATTTATTGAGTATATAGGCATCGTTGAGATATTTTTTTAGTTTCATATAGGGAGTGCCATTATGGTGAAAATAATAGCGAGAGCCTAGCATATTTATAAATATTCGCTTACCTATAAGATCTCGTTTCTCATAAAATTGTCAGCAACTATTGAGCACAGCAAAAATGAATAAACAAACAATAAATAAAAAAGTTGTGTTTTCTTTTAATTATAGTAAACAATTTTCACATGAAAATCAATGGCTCAATATCTTCCAGTTGTGGTAGTATTATTTTCGGACTAGGTATTTCGAATACAATGAAAATATAGATCAAATTGTTAACAGTAAATATTTTTTTGACCAATATAAAGATATGATTTGTATAAGAAATCATTGATGTAATGATTAAAATTTCATGTTCGACTACGTCGTTGAAAATGCACGGAATGGGCAGAATGACAGTGACGTCACCTCCTTGTTGACAGTAAATGTCAGTCAGCCTTAAGTTTTAACAAGCAGGTGAAGGAAGTCATGACATGAAGTAATATGGATGAGTGTCTTTAGCGTTTGGCGGCTTTTTTGTTCATTTAATTATACTCTATTCCAATTACTAAGTCCCATTTGACAGATGTCAATATTCAAGTGCTAGTGAAGTACCGCTATAGTCGATACTCGATGATATTGATCTTCGATCACTATTACGAACAAATTAAAATCCCATTGACAGAAAAAGAAATAGCATCAAATTAAAATAAAACGCAAACTTTGTTTTTTAAATGTAATCACATAATATTACATGATATTTTTATCAAGACGGAACTTATTCATCATCACTAGCCGAAATCGATATTTCATGGTCGGCATCGTCTTCATCACCCACATCATCGTCTGTAGAATTCCCTGTATTTATTATAATTTGGTTATTTATGACGGCATCGCTATGTATGTCTCTGTCCCAATTAGCGAAAGTTTTTGTTCGTAAAACCACACTTTCCCTATTCGCGTCAGTAACACTATCACAAGCTTCTTGCAACAATGACAGCATTTTGTTTGCAGTAAACGGTGGGCTAGTATTTTTACGAGCCGCATACCCAAAAATAAAGGTTTGCTTGTTAATATACAATACAATGTTTTTACCTATGTTAACATACAATGTTAAAATAGGTAAAAATAAATTAAGAAGATTTGTTTAAATTCTTATCTTTAATTTGTTCCAAAATCAATTGTATGGACAACTGCCCTACCGTTGTCCATAGGGATATAAAGGCGTATTTTTGTGTCGGCTTCCTTAGCCCTTTCGTCCAATACGTATTTTGGTCTAGCTGGCTTACTTATAGCAACCAAATGCAGCAGCTCAACTTTTAACATGGACATTTCATCAACAATATTATTGTCATTCAGCCATTTCACAAGATCGGCTTTTTTCCTGCTAGAAGATGGAGACTTATTTGTACTGAATGATACGGTGCATTATCCATAATGATCTTCGATGGTTCATTCAAGTTGGTCATTAAAGTACAAAACCATTCCTAAAATTTAACAAAATTCATCTCTTCGTAGTATTCCACAGTTTTCTTAGATTTAAACGCCAAGAGTCAGTTCGGAACAAATCCTTTCATGGAATCCGCATGACAAATAATTAAGCGTTCGCCTTTGCCATTAGGTGCTTTTGTGGAGGAGTGAGGAGTGTCATCTATCCATATCTTGCCAACTGTATGATTAGCGTTTAGCCACGTCTCATCTAGAAATATAACATTATTCCAATCGGCAATGGACTTTGCTGATCTTAGAAAATTATATCTGGCTAAGGCGATTCACCCACTAGAGATACGTCCCGCCGCGGTGCGCGTAGCGACAGAAAACGCACGCGGAGACTGAGGCGCAGATCTGCCTATCTTAGCGGTGTAATCTGGTTCTCCTTCCGGAGTAGCAATACAAGACAACCCCGCGTCTTATACACCGCGGCAGGCTCCGCGCTCCCGCGCAGAATATGCGCGCGGGGCGCCTACCCGCGCTTTACCGCGTCGGAAGTGTGTTGCCATAGGCGCGGTGGCAGTGGGTTAACCGCCTTAAGCTATATCGCTACGTTCCATCAAAATCCGCCATTTATCACATTTTTTATAAGAAAAGCCTACTATAGTAGCCATAGATATGGTTTCTAATGGCATCGTTATCGTTATTTTCACTCGTGAAAAGAATCTGTCTATAATCGATTTTATACGATTCTTTTAGCCACGTCACTATGTAAAAAAGTAAAAATAAAACTATAGAACGTAAACGCAAAACTACATTAAAATTTTATTATCTTTTAAAGTTTTAATCATTTTGAGCACGATGTCTAAAAACAATATGTTGATTGAGTGTGTGAATTAATTGTATAATGATTTAGATTGATTGTGTATTTTTAAATGACGATTAACGAACATGAATAAAAAAATATTTTTATTTCAAATTATGCGAAACGTGCAGAGTTACATTCTAAGAAGTGACAAAAGGGACTTCGTAATTGGAATAGAGTGTAAACGTTAATGGCGATTGTAATAGAAAATAGAGAAATTAACAAAGAATTAATCAGATGGCAATTGTCATACGCTACATTCAACTATTTAAGATATTTTCGTAAAACCTGTCAAATACCCTATTATAAAAAAACATTGATCCAAATGTGTCGTTTAAGTCAACACTCATTAGCGAACAAATATACTTGTATAGATAGACTTTTGTATATAAATGTTGCTATTTTCTAAATAAAAGATTTTATTTCTTAGAATAGTCGTACACCGATTGAAAGTTGGAAAAAGTTTTTTATCAAAGAATGTTTAAAAAATCAAATCTTTTTTATTTATTTTTAAATATGTACGACAAACTTACACAAAGGAAGGAATAATAAAATTTCTGTTACGTTGCTTAAGCAAAAATGCTGTTTTAATTACAATTTACCATGGCATGCAATACAGTTTATTACAGTTTTCCTAAAGATCTAAACTGAAAAGAAAAGTGGTTTGATGCAACCGGAAGATGGTTTCTTGCAAAACCAAGTAGTACCAAATGCTCAAGGCATTTTGCAGAAATTGATTTCGTATTGAAGAATAGTGGCAACTGGTACATTAATGACGGTGCCATACTTGTACAATACATTTTTCGGTATCAGATGTCTATTATACTAATGTTTATATGGAATATTATGTAAAGTTTAAATAATATGTTATATTATGTTCGATAAAATCACATGATCCTAAAATGAGCTAAGATACTTGTATTATGGAAAGCAGAACGACAGTACCACAAACATACAGGTCCGGGATAATATAGAAAAGTTCATTTTCTATATCGACCAGACCGGGGATAAAAACAAATAAACCTTCCCGCCAACGATATTAAATTGTGTTTATAATTAAGTCTTGAAAATTATGTTCGATTCCATTGCAATGTTTAAACAGTTTATTGAGTTTATTAGACAATCACTACTAGTGAGTAGTTTTATACAAGAAACGCGCTAATAACTAAGCGAAGTAAAATCGAAAGTATAGGATTTTTAGTTTCACTTCACTTAGTTTTTGCGTTATATGTGAGCAACGGAGATAAGATGCTGCCCATCAAATGTCTACTTTTTCTTACGTTTCAAATAAAGTGTGCGAAAAATCTTAAATATTTATGTAATTATTTTTCACCTGCGTGTAAATGAGGAGGGTCAATAAGGCGGGTTTTCGGCCCCTTTCATTTTTGACGTAAAAATTAAACAAAAAAAAAATTTACATTATGGACTAACAAATTGATTCCACCCCAAACGGAACCACTCCCCCCACCAAGAAACAGAATAATCATATATGACTTAATACAAAAAAAAATTGATGACCCTCCTCCTTTAAAGCAAGAGCTGCTAGAAAAAAAAACAGTGTTGTTTAGTAACCAGCACACTTAATTTGTTTTCCGGAAAACTATTTGTTTTCCGTTAAACACTGGATTTTTTTCAGAATTGACCAGTGTAATTAGTTCAAGGGCAATTATGTAAAGTTGAAACTTCTCATCATTGTCAATCAGTTTTTGATAATTAAAATAAAAACATATATCGTTAAGGGCGTACGTTAAAGCTTGCGCGGGCGTCCGCTCCGGTCGTCCGACGCGGGCCTGGGACCCGCAGCGGATACACGCGACGTGCGCCCGCGTTATGGAGCGCCGTTGGTCCAATTTTGGCCTCGAGCGTGTACAGTTGTGTCAGGTTGAGTGCCGACATAAGTAGATTTCTTGCTAATTTATTATTTGGCAAAAAAACTTTAGCAAAAAGTCGTTGAATTGCCCATTTGTGGTGAGTTTTCGAATAATTGTCGACAAATTTCAAGCCATGCTTCTTGACGAGCATCTTTATCTTCGTATAGTTCACTCGCCATGTCCCAGGATATTAGGTGAGATTGTACTTCGATTGTTACGTGCTCCATATCGATGTTAATCTTCGTGGCGCCTGTACCTTCCGACGCGTGTACACGTAGCGGCGCTCAATTGATTTGGAGAAACAAATCCGCGAGGTGGCGCCCGCGCTGTGCGCCCGTTGTCCGCCGCGCGGGTAAAAGCCGTCGACCGCGCCACTCCGCGCTGCTCATACTATTTTTCAATACGTCTGTATTGCCTTGCGCAGGTTGCCTTAGTAATTTTTTCTTATACGTTTTGGTAGTACAAGAAATGTTTTTTTTTTAATATTTTATACCACATAATACAAGGAGGAAAAGCCAGCATTGTAAATGCATATATTAAAAATAAAAATCTTTATCTTATTTCCTGTTATTTTCTATTTCGATAAAATTTATATTGTTTGCAACCCTTATTGGTTTAATTTGAAACGCCGCTCCGTCTAGCGTGTGATTGCAGTTTACGGTATGCTTAGGCGGTTAACACACTGCACCGCGCCCCGTCGCGTAGCCGCAGATTTTATTATTGTATGCAAGAATCTCAATTAATATAGAAAACACGCCTATGACAACACACTGCCGACGCGGGAACGCGCGGGTAGGTGCCCCGCGCGCAGATTCTGCGCGGGAGCGCGGGGCGTGAAGAAGTAGGGTCAACTTGTATTGAAAATCTGCGCGGGGAAGCAGATTACACCGCTAAGTTAGGCAGATCTGCGCCTCCGCGCGGGGGCGCGTTTTCTGTCGCTACGCGCACCGCGGCGGGACGCATCTCTAGTGTGTGAACCGCCTTAAAGCATCATAATATATAACGCAATCTTGTACCCAAAAGCGGTACTAGAACAAAGAAGTTGTTATTTATTATATACCATAACTAATGTTATATAATTCATTTTGTGATATATGTTCTAACGTTTTCAGTTTTTCTAACCAATCGGATTTAAAGATGTGTGAGTAAGCTAACGCTGGTTTCCTAGAAATGAAAAGTTCGCGTCTTGCGACTTCTACTGTTTTTCTCTGTTCTGTGATTGCCTTTATAAAATTTGAATTTTTGAACACCATTATTAATAATGGTAAAATTAAAAGGTGTTAACACCTAAACATTTATAACGTTTTGTGAGCTCAAAATAGAAAATTCAGTTGGAAGGTAGGGTGATAATCTATATTTGTGATGGGATTTTCAAATAATCCTTTGCAAACAAAAGATTATCAAAGATTTTGGTAAGGTGGTTGTATAAGTGATTACACTGATTAACTGCTTTTATAGTAACGAAATCTGAAAAGGAAGATTTAATAACATTTTGTACTACACGAGACAGTTAATGGATAGATTGGACATCCCGACCAATAAAGGCTACTTAAGTTCAAGTCGCCACGTGTTATTGTCATTGCTTACAACAGAAAATGTTGTAAATGGGTATCTTAATACACACGAGTTGCCCTTCAATCAACCTACATAAATATCACCACAACAGTTTTAAATTATAATTTTTTTTCTTGACCTGTCAACAGTGAACATAACGAAATTAATTTGAATGTCAGCGGCCGAGTTGATGGTTCCCATCCCTAGCCTACATATTTCGAAACTTTGTTAGTACCCCCTGCACCACGGTCGGATTTATCCGACTTTAGATGACCACTTCGTACGTCATAAATGAGTACAGACTTCTAAAATTTTCCAACAGTGTTGTGCTTATGCATTTGCTTTACGTTCGTGTATCGATTAATGTATGCACGGAACTATATCATGACTATAGATGTAAGGCCGGTTTTAAACCAAAAAACCGGTTTAAAACCGTAATAAACCATTATTTTTCGGTTTAAAACCGTTAGTCTTGATGATTGTGTTTTTCATAATTACAACTATTTTAACTTGATTTTACCGAGGTAAAAACATTACGAAGTACCTACCTATAAATTGTGTAAAGTTTTTAAATTTCTTATATACAGATTTTGATAAATTTAGCATGGATAGGGTTTTGATAACTCACGCGTTGCGGTTATTAGACTCGAGATGCGCTCACTTCCAGTGCACAAAAATGAATGATAATTTGACTCGGAGGAGGAGGTGGTGAATCCTCTATGGATACTCCGGCCCGGCTTCGAAGTTATGTCAGACTCGTACTGACTAAACACCACCTGAGATTGGCTTCGCCTTCGTCTGAGGCGACCGCACCTCTAGAGAGGGGCGGCGGAAGCGCTACACACCTAGGTCAGGATGCGCATAGAAAAATCGACCGGGTCCCAGAAGGGGGATCAGTCGACAATTGAGAGGACTGGGGTAGATCTGAAGGGTGTGTCGTGACTTTATTTTTGGCGGATGGCCTATGTCTTTAAGAGGTGGTTCAGGTCGGCCGATAGTTGATTAGGTTGATAGGTCAAGAAGGATCTAGGTTATCTGGACAGACGATTTGAGGAAGTGGAATAGAATAGAATGAATAGTGGAAGGTATATAGTCGGATGCGCTTCGGATAAGAGGATTTGAGTGACTCTCTGACGTTTTAAAAAAACGATCAGAGGCCTTCGTATAGAATTGTTGTAGAGTGGAGAGTGCGGATATACCAGGGAGCATTTGAAGATAATTGATCTTATTATATTTCTATTTATACTTTTCGGAAGCTTCTTAACTAGCGAATCACTTAGTGAGAAGATCTAACGGAGACCTAACATTGATATTTTTCGATTTATGGCCTATGGGGTGAATCACCGTGCACTGACGAGCACTGTAGGTACATTCGCGGCGGGGTAGCAACGGCGCGGCCTTAACCCTAGAGTACTAACCTTTTTTTAACACCGCGTAATACTAACCATCGCCTGGGAGGCTACTTTTTAGAAAAATAACAAAGTTTATTCAATTATTTTTATTTTTAAGAAACAAATGTTTAATAACATAAAAGGTCATCTTCTGCCTTCTTTAAATCAGTATTAAGAATATGTGAAACTTAATAAGTAGACTATCAAATTTGGCCTTATATTTAACGCTTGTCACAAAAATTTTGACGTATTACTTTATCTTTAACAATCACAGTTTTAAAGACACATAAGATCTTTTCTCCAGACAGTAATATTATTAGACCAAGAAGAGCATAAAGTTCTTCTATTCTTGTTGGTGAAATAGTTGAACATTGACGTTTATATTTGCAGGCTTTCAGTGAAATATCTTCATTGGTACGTAAAAGTATGTCATGTAAAAAACATGTAAAAAACTTTTGTAATCATTCCAAAGGTTTTATTACCTCTTTTCCATCTTCTTTTGGCCCGGGAGTAATGTGAACTATGTTTCTTGATGCGGTTCTGTTTGATCTTGATCTGCTAGAATACTCGGTTGACCACAATAAGTTGTTTTTAACTCTGACAGAAGGTGTGGGAGGTGAAACAAAGAGAGATTCTGTCGTTGTTTCTGTTGCTGGTAATATGGATCGAGTTGACGTGCTGGGTACACTGCTGGTAGATGAACTATCATTCCGGAGGGACGGATGTGTAATGATGTGTATTGATTCGTCTTCTTCTAGGTTTGGGGGTAAAAATGTCGGGTTAACAACACTGTCATCCGAATCGTAATCTTCAGTTTCTAAATGATTTTCTATTTTACTTCCTGAATCGCATTCTAGTAAAACCCTCTCTATTTCACTATCATCTAGGTTCATCTATAAACAAAACATTAATTTTAATTTAAAATAAACAATAGTTAATAAATAAATTCAAAACTAAAAAATAATGAGGAAATTTATTTTTTACCTTTAATACTAACGATCGCCTCCCAGGCGATCGGCAACTCTATATCTCCGGCAAGGGCGGATCCAGCTTTGGCGCCAGGGGGGGGTCAAATAGTCGTGGTCAAGTCACAAGAAGTAATAAATAAATTTTGATAATAGTTGATACAGGTAAAACGTAGATATTTTATTAATGTTTGTAAGAAATATACCTACCTACCTAAATTTTTAAGAGCACTATTCCTTAAATTAGAATTTTAAACCTGTGTGAACTTGGCACCGACTTTGGAAAATTTGTTTTTTTTTTTTCGAAAGATTGTTAGTAGTAATGCCAAAAAAAAAATAAAATAAAAAAAAAATGTCATCCCGAAAATTAGAAAAATCTGTTTTGGTTGTTTCTTATAGATAAACGTTAGTAGTGGATTGTAGTGCAATTTTATTCGTTTGTAGTAAAATAGAAAAAATAAAAAAAATAAAAATGTTTCGGAGTATTTTTTAAAAACCATTTTATGACGTTAATACTCAAGGCTTATACGATTACTACTAACGGTAGACATGACAGGGGGAGGTTCGTAGACGTTATTAGTGAAAGATTTTTTGATAGTAGTAAAGAAAAAAAAATACTAGAAATACTTTAGTGGAGTAAAACTTGTTTGGGAGCAAAATTTACTGGATAAAGTCTGTTTGAAAATTAAAAAAAAATACTAGGAGCACTTTAGTTGAGTCAAATTCTTCCACTTTTAACCTCCACGAACCCCTCTTAGTCAATTCTAATGTTTGTAGTAATCGTATTTATCTTCAAAAAGATTTTATCCAGTAAATATCGCTCCAAAACAAGTTCGATGCTACTAAAGTGCTCCTAGTAATTTTTTTCTTTAATACTACCAAAAATACTTCCACTACGAACCCCTCCTCTTAGTCAATTCTAATGTTTGTAGTAATCTTATTCATCTTCAAACAGACTTTATTAAGTAAATATCGCTCCAAAACAAGTTTGATTCAACTAAAGTGCTCCTAGTAATTTTTTTTTCTTTACTACTAAGTATCAAAAATTCTTTCACTACTTACCTCTACGAACCCCTCTAAGTCAATTCTAACGTTTGTAGTAATTGAAGTCATCTTCAAACAGACTTTATCCAGTAAATATCGCTCTAAAACAAGTTTGATTCAACTAAAGTGCTCCTAGAATTTTTTTTCTTTACTTAATCAAAAAATCTTCCACTACTAACCTCTACGAACCCCTCTCAGTCAATTCTAACGTTTGTAGTAATCGTATTCATCTTCAAACAGACTTTATCCAGAAAATATCGCTCCAAAACAAGTTTGATTCAACTAAAGTGCTAACTAAAAACTTTTCAGTTGGCTTTGGAAGTTATAGCTTAGAAATATTTTTCATATTGTTTAATTTTTTTTTAATGCGTACAGGTTTTTTTCGCAGTGATTAGACGATTTCTTTAGACTAAAAACTAATACGTAATAATGCGTTTGACTATTTCTTAGAGGTACTAAATAAAAGTCGAAAGGAAGTGCAGTTAACAAACAGTAGTAGTTGCGAATGATTTTTAAAGTTATACGTCTTTGTACGCATTGAGAGTGAAATTTTTCATGTGACGGAAGTTTCGCACCCAGCATGCAACGAAAAAGCGATACTATGAAGTTAGCTGTTAAATCGAATAGGTTGACTTCAAGATATCTCATTTAAAAATTAAAAAAGTATAACTTCATCCGCGCGTACATAAGTACACACACGCTTTTTTTCTATTTTACTACTAACGAATTAAATTGCACTACAATCCACTTCTAACGTTTATCTATGAGAAACAACAGAAACAGATTTTTTTTAATTTTGGGGATGACATTTTTTTACTATTTTTTTTATTTTTTTAGCATTATCACTAACGAAAATAACTTCACTACTATTCACTACGAATAAACATCTTTCGAAAAAAAATAATAAAAAAAACAAATTTTCCAAAGTCGGGTGCCAAGGTCACACAGGTGATTTTGAATGCTTTTTAACTTAGTATTTTATTAACTTTAATAGTTGATTGAAGTAAGTTTAGTCGTTCCGATTGACCTCAGACTAAGTATACCAATGGACTCGCAATGTATTAACAATGGCACAAATAAATTTGCATCCAATCTGCCATTACAAAGCACCGTGTGATTGCGCTAAACTATCAGTCAGTGAGCATTATTTGTGAATACATTTTACAGTTCTATGTTTTTCATTGAATTTTTGAATGAATTGTCTTTGATTAATCAAAGTGAATGTATAAAAAAAACATAATAAGTGCGGAATCTTGGATGCGGTGTCCCTAGTTTTTGCCGCTATCTTAAAGCACCAACACAAATTTTTCGCAGTATTTCATGTCCTTTGCTATCCATAGTCTAAGGTCGAAACACAGCGCGCGCAAGTGTCACACGAAGATGAAAGGTGGGGCGGTAAAATTAAAATTTTAAATTCGTTGGTTTCCGAATAATGCATTCGCCATCATACAAAGTATTATATTAAATTAATTAAATATTGAAGGTATTTACATTAAATCTTATAATATCTTGTGCGAAAAATATATAAAAACATTGTTTAACAATTTTAAATAGTGGTCTACATAGGTCATGACCCCCATGACCCTCCCCCTGGATCCGCCCTTGATCTCCGGAGTGGTAAGAGCCCGCGGGACGCGCGTCCCCTATCTACCGCGTCGCGGGCGGAAGCGAATTGGCACGGGCGCACGAGCAGTTACTACCGCGCGTATTTCAGAAAAATCCAGATAATTACCCCCGTGCGGCCTCTCATGCGATGGTTAGTACTCTAGGGTTAAAGACAACGTGTCTGTTTCATTCGCAAGCAAGTAAAACGGACGGCATTTTGTTGATGATTTCTTCTAATGGAGTGTGTAATAAATAATAGGTATATATTTCTTTTAAATATAGGTAAATAAATTTTACACAACATCACATTGATCTAACTCCGAAATAACTAGCTTTAATTAAGTACCTACTTGTGTTACGGATATAAGAGTTATCTTCACTAAAATTACAAATATAGGTATACAAATAAATAACACCCAGACACAGAACAAATACAATGTTCATCGCATGAACACAGTAATTGTACCTACATAAAGAAACTAAAGTGTGTAGGTTAATCTACATACTTCTACTTAAGTTGTCGTATAGTAGGTACCTATGTAAGTATTGTAGTGTAGGTAGGTAATTTCTATTTTATTGTCTATAAACTAATTAAAACGAAACATAATATGTCGTCAGGAGATCAAAAATTGCCCTTAATGAAGTGTAAAATGGGTGATTCTCAGTTAAGAGGTATTTTCGACGGCCAATCCAAAAAAATCATTATATTTGGAAATTATGGTCTAAAATCTTAATAATTTCAATTAACTAAATGTGTTCTAAATTGTCACTTAAAATTATATTCTAAATGTGCATAATTTACTTACAATTACAGCACAAAGAGGAAAAACATCTCTTCCCTGGTCTGTCCCCTAACCGTTTTTTTTTGTAAATCAGTAATTTTGAGTCCATTGAAATTTAATTATTACTTTTCTATTGGTAATAACATGAACCCTGATAACTTAGTTACAGTATGTAACCATTAAATTAATTTATATATGCACTTTTTATAAAAAATATTAATTGCAAACTTTGTCCTCTGAGTTTCGTGTGTCGCCCCCTGGCCTTAGGTTTAGTTTGAAAATCGTATTTGTTTACCATAGTCTGTGGTAGTTTTGACCTTGAAGACACCAAGTGTCACGTGAAGTTACCAGTAAGCGCTGCACAAGCCATCCGCGCGACTATTTTTTTGGCTATTTGCGCAACGGTGCTCATGAGTGCAGCCGTGTTGAGTGATCGAAGTATTTACCCTGGTAAGTTTTATTTCGTATTTATGTGTTTAAATACTACAATATCTATATACATTTATGTTAAATAGTGCTGCAAACCTTTTATTTATTTGTAATCTTTGTAAAATTTGTAGTTTTACGGCAATTTTTAACGAAAATGTCTCTTCCCTGCCATATTTCCCCTGGCTGTTTTGATGCCAGAGGAGATACCAAATGTCCAGGGGAGATACATATGCGTCCAATTTGAGTAACAAAATGCTTAAAAGCACATTACAGATTAAACCACGCGACTTGATTATGGACTTGGAGTCGAAGATGCAAAAGTTCTTCCACCACGAACTAAATAAAGTGCATCAATACAACGCTATGCAAACAAAACAACACTTCCTTTATCAGACAAAATATGCTGAGGAAATTCAATTCTTCAATTTTGGAGGATCCAGACGACAAATACAACACACCGTTGTAGTCTACACACCGTTGTAGTCTACACTAACGCTGGGGAAGAGCCAAAAACTGAATGTTACTGCTCTTTATCAAAAAAATTGTCGCACTCGCTTCCTGAAATTTGGGCCTATTTGCAGCCCATTCTTGACAGTTTACCAACTACTGTCACACCAGCTTGCACTTTCTGAGCGATGGCCCCGTTACCCAATATCGTAACAAATTTAAAGGTTTTGGCAACAATGCTCGTAGAATTTTACCCGAACCTACAAAACTTTACATGGAACTATCACGAAGCAGGTCACGGAAAGGGGGCTGTCGATGGAGTGGGTGCGACTTGCAAAAGTGCGGCTGATAGACAAGTCGCATGTGGCTCCGATATTGCATCATTAGAAGACTTAGCCACAGCCATTGAGAAGACCTGTCCTCATATTAAAGTTTTTACTATAGACGACGCCGACATCACGCAAAATAAAGAAAAACTTGGATCCATTGGTGAGATCAAAACGTTTTCAGGCACACTAAAAGTTCATCAAGTTACCGGTTGCGTATTTAAACCCAATTACTTGATATTGAAAAGTTTGAGCTGCTTTTGTGACTCTGAGGTATGCAGTCATTTTAGATTGGGTACCATGGACTTTCCACAAGCTATTCTAGAATCTCGTCTCCATGTTGATGAAGTATATAGCACTAATGATTCAGATGACGAACCACTAATTATATTAGCATCAAAGAAACGAATGCAAAAATCACAAGAATCGGTACACCATCCAGGGTTAGCGGCTAAAAAGACGAGAGGTTTGAAAGATAACCCAAAGCCCTCAACATCAGGCAAAAAAACATTATGCAATGGGGATTTTGTTTTAGTTAAACTTCAAAACAGAAACACAGAATATCGTTATGTTGCAATGTGCACTGGAGTTAAAGAAGATGATGAAGTTCAGTGGGGTTATTCACAACCGTCGGAAACTGCTCTTTCCAAATCCGTGCGGAAACTTTTCGAATGTCACCTCCATGAGCTATTCACAAATCCGACATCGGAAACTTTTGACAGTGTGATTCGGAATGAAGGCTTTATCTATCGAATGCGTATCCGACAGCTAATTGGTGTCGGAATCTTTTCCGAATGAAAGAAAAAATTAAAATAAATAAATTATTTTGTCTTAATAATACTTTCAAATTATTATTTGCAAGTAGTATGGGGTAAGTTTATTATCTTTTTTCGTTTTAAGTGCGTTGTTAATGCTTGTTTTATATGCATTACTGGAATTAATGTTACATTCAATAAATATAAATAAAAAGGGATATAATCACTTAATCTACATTTATCTAATGTGGTATTTAAAAATAGTTTTTTTTTCTATTTACTCTAATAAATAATTTAAAGCAGCCATTGTATTATAAAAATATATCTTTTTCATTAGTTACTACATCACAATTTATTAACAAAATATTGTTTTCTTTTCTAAATGATAAGACAACATCACTCTTTTAATTATTAAAGTAATATAACAACAACAATTTGTTTTATATTAATAACAAAAACAGGTTGTCATATAATAGTATTTTATTTATATCATACAGAAAATATTATTTTGGTAACTATATACATAATATGAAATTGATAAAGCACCAGATTAACCATATAGTATTTACGTTAAACTAAACCACTTTATTTTCACTGGGGTCTGTTACCTTTTATTTACAAAGCTAGTTTAAAGGAACACAATTATTAAGACATTACATGGAACAGTTTTTTATTTAAGTGAATTACTTATTAAGTGAATTACTTATTAAGTTGTAAGTTGCTTGTTTCATTTAACATATTTTGTGACAAACTTGCTTGAAATCATGAAAAATGATCATATCTAGTACTTTGTTATTTTCTACTATATTAGTCCATATCCTACCATTTTATAACATTCTTTGTAAATGCGCTTTACTACTGCAAGTTAGCACTATAAGTAGTCTGTGCATACGGATTCGGAAACTTGTTTTCGATGGGATTTGTGAATAACGTTTTACAATCCGTTCGGGAACAAATTTGACATTTCGAATTCGGAAGGTATCGGACACGGAAAGTTTCGGACGTTTGTGAATAAGTAGCCTGGTTGTCTTTTGTGAAATTTGTTACGATACTGGAAAGAACTTTAAAATTAATGACAAAGATATCTCCTTCATCACCTGGAATCAAATTATAAAAGAATTACCTGCGCCTAATTTGAAAATGAAAGGTCAACGCCTATCATATGCTTTTAAAGAACCAATTGATGTCTTTGAACGCGGCTTTAAGAGTTAGTTTTTTTAACTTGTTACAAGCCAATATGTTTAAGTATAGATTTCAAAACAAACACACTATTGTACATAGTTCCTAAAAGTATGAGAGGTTATTGTTTCTTTTTATTTCATTGTTTCCTATTGATGATTGAATTTTATGTTTTTTTACTGTGATTTACTATTGTGATATTCAACTGAAGTATTCAAAAGAGACCTCACAGCTCATAAAAGTCTGATTACCTTAAATAATAAATAAATTAATAATATTAACTATGTGTTTTTATTCCTTAAAGTCTCTTCCCTGCTCACAAAAGTATCTTCCCTGTTCATATTGTCTCTACCCTGTGCTCAGTATCTCCCCTGGTGTCTCGTAACACGAGAATAAATTAATAAAATGACTGATTATCTCAAAATCATATTAAAATCATCTGTCTTGATAAAAGTTGTGGTATAGTTATATAAATATCGACACTTTCTGCTGTGCCGCTGCTTCCATACAACCGATTACCTCTTAACTGAGAATCACCCAAATACAGTTCTTTTATTTTTGTAGACAGGCAAGTTTTAAACCACATCAACCTTTTGAAATGGTTGAAAACTGGTTTAAAACCGCAAAAACTCATTAAAACGAAACATAATATGACGTCAGGTGATCAAAAATTGCCCTTAATGAAGTGTAAAATACAGTTCTTTTGTTTTGGTAGATAGGCGGGTTTTAAACCATTTAAACCTTTTGAAATGGTTGAAAACTGGTTTAAAACCGCAAAAATTGGTTTAAAACGTTTTAAACCGGTTGATTTACATTTAATCATGACTGCTGAACAATTAATACGAATTTTAGAAGATGATGTAAAGGAAGAATTTATGTCAGATTAAGAGTTGATGTAAGATATTGATGAAGAGTTTTTTTTTTTACACCTTTTTATTTTAATTTATTATATTGCATGGTAATTATGTCCTTGGTAGGGAATTTGAAACTTTATGGCGTGAGTGCGCCGTGCGATAAAAACGCGCACGCGGCCGCTCTGGAACAACGATTCTGATTGGTTGCAGGTGCAGCGCGCGTCTTGTGTGTTTGCTCGTAGATACGTAAGCAAATTTTATACAATTAATAACTTAGATATCAATTATCAAGGGCAAAAACTAGGAAATGCAAACAATGTATAATTCTTAGGATTAGATATTGATCAAAGTTTGGACTGGATGCAGTACGTAGAAAATGTGTATAATAAAGTTAACAGATTTTTATGCTTTATTTATACTAGGAAACGCATCGATCAAAAGTACTGCTCCCACAGCCTACTACGCTTACGTTTAGTCGGTTCTTCGTTACGGTCTTATAGTATGGGGCAAACAGTTATTAACACTTTCCAAAATATATTTTTGTTTTATGTTTGTTGTTAACTGTTGCAAGTTCTACTACATATATAGATAAATACGCATAAAAACATTACTGTAAATCAGACGATTTACGGATCGTCGTTGAATGTTTATCTTCTTGTGTTATTTCTTGTTTCCCTCGTACATGGCTATAAAGGAAACCTAGTATGTTGTCATAGCGTTAGTTGCAGCTAAAGTCAGGAAGAATTGTTTGTTTTAAGGATCTGGCATTCTAAAGATAAATAGGGTAAAATTAATAAAATATGGTTTTCTGCTTAACAATATAATAATTTATTATTTACAAAGTTTTAATATTACATCACATAAATACGTAAGGAATTGCACAGTCTGTTATATTGGGATTAAATTACTTTAAACAGACAAGTAATAACAACATCCATCTAAAACTAATTTACCAACGAGCATCGTAACGTCACATATGTCATAATTCTCTCTTAAATCTTAATTAACCTTTAAATTAACAGACCAGAGGCCCTACCATCACTTCTTAATGCGATTCAAGTTCGACTGTTCAAATGAGACGCCACTATAGACCGCGTATAGCGTTGTCTCACTTTGTCAATCGAACTTGCATCGCACTAAGAGATCACGGTAAGGCCACATCTTTTTAGTAAATAAACTACACAGTTCTACCAATGGCCTGAATGACTTAGCTACTCAATTCGAACAGCTGTCAATCTATATGCCGACATGCGGTGATATTTCTTGTTTCTTAGAATTTATATAGATACCTACGTTTACACAAAATAATGATTACAAAATGTATGTTGTGGAAAAAATAGAAATTTTTCGGTATCGGTGTCTCAAACAGCTTGAATTTTAAAGAATCGGCTAAGACGCTCATTGTATGTTGTATTATATGTATTGGCGAATGTTATTTAGCACTGGTTGAACAGGGCCACTTACTTAAAAGGCTAAGCTATTTTGCTACGAGGGAAGGTTAAAAAGTTCGCAGAATGGGTGGGAAGAAGGTTGAAATTAAACACCAAATTATTTTTCTTTTTCAATGTATTCCCCCTTAACCCTAATACATTTCTCAGATCGTTCAAATAATTTCAATCATGCGAATTTTGAATATATACATGAACCTACCCACCATCCCCTCCATTCCGCGAACTTTTTGACCTCCCCTCGTATAACAAATACATTATTGGGCTCAATTCTGATTAAGACTCTAGAAGTCGAGGAAGGACCCATCTTTCAACTATCATTTCGTGTCGTGCCAGCCACCACTTAATACGTGACTAACACGCTACAGAACCAACTTCAACATCCACCTGTACGGTGTTCGTGATCAACTAAGCGAGCATCCTACACGAGGTACTGTAATTCTTTAAGTGGGAGTCGCTAGTATCGTGGTCTTTTCTGGCTTTACTTATTTTTCATAGATGAAGCATTTTATAATTACATCAATTTATTTGTTGGCACATTAAATAAAACTTGATCATTATCTATATCTATAGATGCAACATTTACGGATCTCCTTTAGATAAAACATTGAATACACAAAGTATATATTTTGTTCCTTCTGTTATTTTTGTAATTCCAACTATGTATAACACAAGAGTGCAATACAAACTTTTGAATTTGAATTTGAATCGTGTTGTTTAAAGTTCTGCAATTCCAATATCAGATTCTGAAAAGGAAATGTTGGTTAGCAAATAAGTTATTGATTTGTGCAACATTTCTATACCACTGGTTTCGTCGCGTAAGGTCAAATTCACGTTCAATTCATGGTCATTCAATTGTCATTATCTCAAGGGAGATCTAGGATTGAAATTAAGGAAATCATTAAACTACTAGCGGCTGTGTGAGAAAATTGTCAAATGCTAAATTTTATAGGGCAATGGAAAAGATACACTTACAACTTAGGGTCTGTGCGCGCACCGGGTGCGATAAACGTCGACGATGGGTGCCTCATCAGGGTACTCCGCGCACTTTTGTTCATTGGGAACGTAGGAAAAGCCATCAAAGTGGGTAAACTCGCGGGCAATGGCGTCTTCCAAGTGGTGTAAGCGGGATGGCTGGGCTATCTCCATTATATTTTCTGAAATTGTGAAATTAATATATTGATGACAGTTTGAGACGTGCCACTGCTTTCAGGCTTGCTATTGAGATTCATTTTCACTGTTTTCATTATTTTGTTATAGATATTTATAGTAGCGGAGTCCACGATGCTAAATCGGGATTTACTCGAGCGTCATAGAGACCTATTGGGTTGCGAACTGTAGATGATAAAAACAAAAAATGTCATATAATATATACCTTTTCATTGGTGGGGGGAGCGGCTCTAGATATTGAAAAGAGTAAAAAAAAACTGTTGCATGGACATACTCAAGCGAGTCAGATATTGATATCATCCATGTACTACATATTTTAAAAAATGTACGTATGTTAATCTGATTGTTTACATGATGGGGGTGGTCGTATGTTAGGGTGGAATATGAAAAAAAAAAATATCGAGCGCGTTAGATTTTCTAAGGGGATGTTAAGTGAACCTAAAAAAAAGCTCTTATAGGTTTTTCGATTTGGATGTGACGCAAACTCGCGGCCATTATTAGGATGTGAAAAAAATATTAGTCATTCTGAAATACTCAAGCGCGTCAGATTAAGATATATATGGTTCATCTTTATGCCCTAGACGTGCTGTCTCATAATCTGACGATTATCTGGAGGGATTCGTCTAATCTGACAATTAATTTTTTTTTTTTATCATTGAACTGAATAAATTGAAAAGCTCAGAAAATAGCATGCAAATAAAAAAGTGTATGTTATTTTAAGTATAATATTTGTGTTTATAAGAAAATAATTATAAACAATTAAATTTGTGAGCCGAAGTAACAAATGAAGCTTGTGGAAATCGACAGATTATATATTTTACGAAATCCTTGAATTATTCCCTTCAAAATAAAAAAAGAAACTATTTAGCCACACATTTGTAGCCCTCCCTCTTACGTCACTCTCAAATTGTCAGATTAGTGGAATATACACGTTTTAGCATGTAACTAACCTAATCTGACGCGCTCGAGAATTTCAGATGATAAATTTTTTTTTTACTAATCTGATCCTTTATTTTTGACGGGCGGCTTTATTTATGGGGCTAATGTTTGGTGGAAATACTTAACCAGTTACAAGGTATCCCACTGTATATTAATCTGCCGCGTTTTAGTGAATTCTAAAATCCCCGCATGGGCTACCGTACTGTAAATGCAAGGATTTCTCATCGTATCGTACTTTACTAAAAAAGATGCTCTCTTTATAATGTGGTTAGTATCTTTTTCTCAGACATGCATGAAAATATTGTCATTATTTTCGAAAAAAGAACACGCGAAGTATCACGGATAAAGAAAATCAAATTCGTTGTAGGAGCGCTTTTTGAATTTTGAACATTACAACACTCCAGCAATGTTGTATGAAACAGCGCGCTGGGGCTATTAAATCTCTTTGATTAGATCTCTTTTATCATTCTTGGCATACCAAACTAGATCTCTTTGCTTAGTACAAATGGCGTTCACGTAGCTGTATAGCCATAAATGCGTTTGCTTTTCGGCACAAATGATGAATAGAAAATTGGCGGAAAAGCTGAAAATTCGTCTTGATTTGTTATTTACATGCTTAATAAATATAAAATTAATAATAAAAATGAGTTCCAACGGTTCAGAGAGTGAAATGGAGATAGATTGTACTCCACCATCAGAAGCCAAATTGGCAATGGAAAACCTGCTTCCAGCGAAGTCAAAAGAAAAATACATGAAAGTATGTATATGAAAATTTTATGAGTTGGTAAAACGAGAAAAAAGTTTACAGTTTCTCCGAAACCGTATTTTTGGCGTATTTTAATGAGATTGCTAAAACTTAAAACCCATCTACATTATGGGCACTTTATTCCATGCTGAAATGTACAGTTCATGTTAATAATGGCATTAACTTCACTAAACGACAATCGACTGGATTCAAAAGCAAAAAATCGATAATTTAACTGGCGAAAACATCAAAAACAAAAAGTTTTATTTCCCTGCATTCTTTTGAGTAAAGCACTATACCTCGGCGGAAATGGCAATTGCCTGTCTCGTATTAGTGACCTCGATGCTCGACCTGCAATTGCCTATTTCACGGCATTTGTAATAATGTACTATTATTGTGGAGCGTCGTTAATGTAAAGTGTTTTTCGATACTCGTGCTTGTAGTGGTTTTTATTGCATTACCATCTGGTTTACAATGCAATTGTGTATACAAGCACTTTTGCACGTGCTTTTCTACATTATATTTTTGCACTGGCGGGGAAAAACTAATAAGTTTTTAGTAAGTACAAAAAAGTTTTTTATTACTGGGAATCGATTATTGAATTCAGCCGAGCGTTTTGAATAATGTTGAATATGTTTTAGCGATTACCTTGTGCCACGTATCTGCAGGATTGGTCCTCGGCCATCACGAAATAGAATGGCTGTTCAATACCGTATTCCAAGTTAAGTTCCATCTCCATGCGATCAGTGTAGTTGAGGTCGCATCCCACATCCCAGGCGCGGATCACGCCAATATAGTCGAATTTTCTATGGCAGCAGACCATGCCTATGGCGTACTTCATTTTACTACTGCGCTTCTTTTTAATGAACTACAACAAATTTGCCGTACTATAATTACTTCTATTTATTAGTATTAAACATGCACGAGCGTTCGTTATATGATTCTTAGCAAAGATTTCCTTTGCATCAATATCAGGTAAAAAAGTTACTACTAAATAGATTCTATTAAAGTTTTTTTTTACCATAAAAACTGCTTCAAACTGTGATAGCAAAGGACATTTCAAATGAAAATCCCTAGAAATAGAATTCTTAATTCTAAATAGATTAATTAAAAAATACTACCTCTTTATTGAGTGGCTTGGTTGGAGGGTTCAAATTAGCCAAAGACCTGATAAGGTTTTTGTGTTCCACGTGCAGCTAAAATTAACAATGTTAACAATAAATTAGTTTGTATATTTTTTATGTTTGTATATTTTTTTATGTAAGCCATATCACGTAATGAAATATTGAGAGTAGTTAAGGAAACCTATTTAATATTTTATTTGATGTACAAGTACTCGTACAGTCACGGATTTAAGACCCATCTATAATCGTTTTTCTAGAGCAAAAGCCCTCAGGGCAAATGACTGTCATCTGACCAAGTGAAGCATCTTTAAATTTCGTGACCGTTCATCACTGTCTCAACAAGTTCTTTACAATTTTTATCCGCTCAGCCCAACTTAACCATCTTCCGATTTTATATCGAACAACAGTGAGCTTAAAGAATGAAATATATTACGTTTGTTATATCGAGGGGTATATTCATTGCAGGTAGATGTGCGTGACCAATCAGGTAAGCGAGGAAATTCCTGTACGGGTTTATTTGGCTGTGGCTAGTTCCCAGGAAGTCTAGCAGGTGCAATGCATTTTGTGTACTCCTGGAAACATGATAAATATATTATTTCCATTTAACAATAACAATAGGTCAGAAGATCAGACAATGAAATGATAAACAATTGCACTCTTTATTCTTCTTCAATTTATCATAAAGCAATCCGATATGATTAGGTAGTATACCTCGAGATTTGCTGGATATACCCATTTCAAATATTTAATATTGTTACTCAACAGTACGCAATTTTATACTTAATTGGTAATGATGTTCAATGTTCCTACTTTGAATAATAATAAATTAAAAACTATAATAAAGAAATAATTAAGTTAAAACTACTATGTCTAAACTTAAAAACTAAAAACCTTAAAAAATATAATATAATATCTAAAATATGTTAATATAAATTACACAAATTTAACATAGGTGAATATCTTTAGTGATGTAATGTCATTGGTAATTGTAAGATCGCTCTATGGCGTTGCCCTCTAAAGTCTTGTACAGCCTATCCAAAGTAGGTTTTTAAGTAAGTCTTGTAGGTAAGGTGGTGTAAAAAAAGTATTCTATTCGTACCAATTCCTGATCCCCTCCATGCTTGAATTAAATAACGAATAAATATATTGCAGAAGAGAGTCGGGACAGTATTTGTAGGTGGCGACATGTTCCGTCTTGGAGAATGGACACCGACGCTTAGGATGTATATCGCCAGAGGCAAGGTCGACGGAATAAATCACAGGGTTCTTTTTTTCATTGCGGTCACGCCACTCCACGAAAAGATGGCTGGGGAATGAGATCAAGTCGCACACCACGTCACAGCGATTCGCCACTGCGTGATAGATGGCGGCTACGGTGATGAAGCTCGCATAATTGCGTTCGATAGCCTGAGAGTAAAACATTCATTTTTACCACCGATAGCCCAACAGCTAGCTCGTTTGAACAGGAATGTGAAAGCTATTCGATTTTAGTGAAAAATAAACTTAAGAGCATCAGAAACAGAGCAAGCATAAAGAAGAAGTCACGCAAATTTTAATCACTATAAAAGCTTACCTTGATGATATCAAGAGTGTCCGTGTTCACTGTAACTGTAATAACCATGTTGCTTTCATGAAACAATACTCGAGTGATGGCAATAAGGACTTCCTTTTCGTGAAGTACTTTCGAAGCAATCCTCTCTCCAATACTAGTAGAAGCATAGCGTGGCTGTTGAGCATCCAAGATTCCTTTTACCTTTTCAGCCAACCCATTGATCTGTATAACAACAAATATACAATAATACGTAATAAAGAAACAGCATTTTGTTTATCGGTTATTTTGGCAAAAAAGATGTTTATATCATTAACACATTTTTAAACATGTATAAATAACTAATTGCAACATAACGCTAATTATTTATATTCACAACACTTATAGTACTTTGAGAAAATAAATTATCTTAAAAGTATTGACTTACCTTTACTATCATATTAGTATCACTATGCCAGTTGTAGGAATCTACCCATTGCAAAAAGAAATTTACCACAATTTCTGGTGGAAGCTCTTTTTTCATGTGAAATTTCACCCATTTCACAGAAAGGAATGTATGAATCAGATGACGTAGAGCTACTTTGGCATAAAACATTTCAGTCATCGTAAATGCTCTATAAAACAAAACAATTATGTATCACTGTGAAAGCATAAATTAAATATTTTTTCGTACCACTTGCTCAAAAAAGTGACATTCTATGCCACAAAAAGCGAACATAACAATAGTCATTTTTAATCTGTTAAAAACAGGGAAAGAAAATTGTACTGAATTTCATTCATCCTCTAGGGGGAGAATGTGATTTAAATTTGGAATACTTACCGAAATTTACACTGAATTACATCTGTGTTTACACCATTGAGTTTGTATACCTATAAAGCATTACACGGGTGAGGCTCACAGAAAATGTACCATAACACACGGGAACTTGTAACACACAATAACACACTGGAATTGTATAACACACGAGAAATATTGTTAAGGTTGATGCACATGATGCAATAAAAATTGAATTCAAATAAAATACGAATATAGAAAGAATCATTTATTTAAGTCATAGACTTTGGAGAAACACAACTTATATTTATTCCTCATAGATACTAATTATTCTACTAATGAGATCAGTGCTTTGGTTCTTTTTATTAGGTAACTACACAAGCTTATTATTTTTTTCGTATACAGGCATAATAAAGGCATTTCTTTTGAATACACTTATTTTTCATTATTTAGGTATAACTTTCGCTTCAAATTATTAGAATAGTAGAAAAATAGGTTCTATTATCTATACTAAAAAATGTGTTCTTACGCACGCATATTTCCACGCGCATATACACATTAGGATCATTTTTTATAATTGAACAACAAATTGAAATTGTTGTTGAAATTAAGAATAATTTTGTCTTAAAGTGTATACTTTAAGATAAAATTGTTCCTAATAATGTAGTTTAGTTGTAGTGTGTAATGAAATTAGGAACAATTTTCAAGTTTGAGTGCCAAACAAAGACCACGGACAAGATGTCATTTGGGCATATCTCTTACCTGTGCATAAATTAATCAAGGAGACCCAAAGTAGACGGAATTCGTTTCTATTCAGATGTATGTACAATACCGACAGAAGAAAAACTTTTATTGTATAGTGTTGTTGAAAATTGAACCAAAGTATACTTTAAGAGAAAATGGTTCCTAATTACGTAGTATAGTTGTTAGTCCAGTAACTTTGTCGCTTGAAAGTTTGGAGTCGTATGCGTAAAATCCGGTAGTTCTGATTTTTTGCAGACTCGTTTATGATGTTGGCCTAATGAATAATCCAAGTTTGTGACCTCGAGCGCCGACCGCTACTTTGTCAAAATTTGAAAAACTATGATTTTTCACTTCTTTTCTTTTTGGCGATTATAACCCTCAGGGATTAGTTTTGAAAAAACTTTCTTAACACATTTTCAAAGTAGACTAAATTTGTTACAATATACTTGTACTGTCTGTGTAGGTCCAATAGTTTCCGAGATTAAGCCTTTCAAATTTTATCATTAGGTTCAAAATTGTTGAAAATAGTAAACTTTGAAAGACTTAATCTCGGAAACCATTGGGTCTGCAGAGGCAGCTCTAGGATAATATTGTTGCAAATTTAGTCTACTTTAAAAATACCCTAAGATTTTTTCCTAAGTCCTAAGTCATTTAGGGTAAAACTATGAAAAAAACGATGTTTTTTGATTTTTCACAAAGATGCGTTCGGCGCTCGAGGTCACAAACTTGGATTATTTATTAAGCCAACATCATAAACAAGTCTGTAAAAAACCAGAACTAATTTTGACGCATACGGTGATGTCCAAAGTTACTGGACTACGTAGTATGTAATTAAATTAGAAAAAAATTTGATAAAATTGTTCCTTATCACCACATAGACCAATCGTCTTTATTCGCATGTAATATACAAATATTAATGAATTAATTAAAGTACAACCTTAAATATTCTAATCAAAATAAATCTCATCCTTAGGATCAGCTAATAAGTATTCTTTTGGTCGTTTTGCGTTTTGTGTGATTTTTACCTGCTTAACTATCAAATCCTCAGTTACAGTGTCTTCATCTTTTATTTTGTGAACTACAAACTTTAGCTCCGGTTTTTTATAGTCTTTAGAAACCGTATGGTGAAATAAGATATTCCTTCTTTTTCAACAATATCTTCTAAGAATCCTATGTAGTATTTCCATGAGGTTCTTTGATGATATCTTACAAGTACAGTTTCTTTCAAAGATAATTTCCATATATCTGTACTAATATTTGATGTCACTTCAGAGTTATTATTAGAATTGTCAAAGTTGTTTTCATCATCCTGCAGAGTAGTAGCAAGTACAGATTGTCCAGCCAAATTAGTTTAAACTACTTCATTTTCTTCATTCTTCAAAACCTCAACTTCATTTTCATTGGAAAAACTGTTTATTCCTCTTGTCTCTCGTGTCGTGTCTCTCTTGTCTCTCGTGGTGTCTATACCAGTGTATGTATTTTTTTCATCTTCATTAGTTGATTGTTCTATTTCTTTTCTCTCCATTCTATTTGTGTCCGGTTTATTTCTTACATTTGTAACGATCTGTTCTTTCATGTCATAATCCACATCATTTTCGTCATCTGTAATGTGATACTCTTCATCAGAAGTATCATGCACAGAAATCGTCATGTCTTCGTCTGTACTGCTCTCATCTTCCGTTTTACGTTTCTTAATTGTTTTAAGTTGTATGTCTATTATTTTTCTTTTTTTTGAACACTTCTTTATTTGATCTATAATTTTTATATATATTATGCATTTTCAATGCGATCTTATAAGATAAATTATTATAATAGAAAAATACTAGAAAAAATCGACTCGGGTCACAAGTGAATCTCAGGCGGGAATCGAACCCAGAGGCCAGCGTTGATGAAACAACGCTGGCCTACAGCGTAAAATCAGGAATGTACTAGAAAATTTCGACGAGTGTTCGCAAGGCTCGGTAGCTCAATTGGGAGAGCATTGGACCGGATTTCCAAAGGTTGCGGGTTCGATTCCCGCCTGAGATTCACTTGTGACCCGAGTCGATTTTTTCTAGTATTTTTCTATTATAATAATTTATCTTATAAGATCGCATTGAAAATGCATAATATATATAAAAATTATAGATCTAACATGGCTGTTTCATCTTAATCGATTGACCAAACATTTGTAAAAATGTTTCTTTCGAATACGAGAGGATGTTTCCTCTCATTGATGAAACAACGCTGGCCTACAGCGTAAAATCAGGAATGTACTAGAAAATTTCGACGAGTGTTCGCAAGGCTCGGTAGCTCAATTGGGAGAGCATTGGACCGGATTTCCAAAGGTTGCGGGTTCGATTTCCGCCTGAGATTCACTTGTGACCCGAGTCGATTTTTTCTAGTATTTTTCTATTATAATAATTTAACTTCTTTATTTTGTTTTGAGAACCGAATTCCGAGCCAAACCGTAAATTTTCTTTTGAACTTTTGCCAGCAATGTCTGTTTTGAGGTCTATTGGTTTTAAATTGAATGGTCCCTAATGGCTTAAATCAAAGTGAGCTTTGTTTTCTTTAGTATTTTTAATGTCAGCTAATACTGTAACCGACATTTTAGACGCAAAAGATTTTTCATTCAACATTTCTGTTTGCTTCAGCAAGTCTGCAGATTTCAGATTAAAACAGTCGCAAAAACCTGGCCTACTCTTTTGGCAGAAGCAACTTAAATAACGGTAGGAAATAGAGTTATCTGAGTCAAAATTGTTAATAATCTGATGTATTTTCATCGTGTTTGGTACGGGTACGAGTTCTACTGATTCGTTCAGCATGGCATATTCAGGTATAAAGAAAAGCTGTATTTTGGTTTCAGACGTCTGTAGAAGTTCGTAAGCTGTTTTCGCGTCAGGAACATTTGAACCATAAGCGACAATGGAGTCTAACTTTCTTTTAATGGCTCCTCCTACGCCATCAGCGGCTCCTTTTCCATGTGATGCTTCGTAAAAGTTCCATGTGGAAAATGGAAAGCCCAATTCTTTTGTATTTTTTCCGAAATAATAAAAGTTTTTCTTTTGGCGGTATTGCACAGTAGGGCCATCTAAATAGAAATGAATTCCGTCTACTTTGGGTAATTTTGTCTTGATTAATTTAAGCACGGGTAAAAGATGTGCCCAAATGGCATCTGGTCCGTGGTCTTTGATTGGACTCAAACTTGCAAAACATTTATGACCTTTTTCGGTGTATAAGACCCCAGTGTGGATAGTTATTTGTTGTCTGGAACCATCGAAGTGCATGGCTTGTATTTCGGTGCTCAATTTGCAAGCATAATTTTCCGAAAAATCTATGTGGACAACGACAGTACGATCATCTAAATTTTCTATACACTGCCGATATTGTTTATACTGATGCACGATATTGTAGGAATGGATTTTGAAATTTTGCAATTATTGTTGAAAGGCATCTAGGAGTATTTTTAGTGAACCAGATTTTTTTTCTATGTCGTTTTTCTTCGTAGTTTTTGTCAACTCGCAGTTTTTTTTTGGTTTGTATTCATGAGATTTTAAAACCCATTCATCCCAAGACACACTATAGTTTAGATTTATTTCACCTATACGAAAATCAATATGTTTATTTTTGCATAAATTACATTCTCCGTAAGCACATTCCTTTGATTTTGAAGAACAAACAACCATACTCAATAGCTCATCAAGATCTGTAGTTGTTATTAAACCAATTGATTTTAATGCCTTGGCTTTCATTTGCAAATTTTCGTGCCTCTTGCAAGCGCAAGTTTCTCGTTTCTCGGCTTTTGGTGGCAATACATAAAACGGCCTGTACCTTTTGAATGTTGAAAATGATAATTTTCCTCCTTCTTCTTTATACTTCTGGTATAGTTTACGTAGAGTGCCAAGCAAATACCTTCTCTGTTTTTTTTGTTTCTTTTTTGTTTTTACTTCGTTTTTCCCTGCTGTAATTCTACTCACGTCATCCCTTTCATAAAAGAGTCTTAAATGTTGCTGTATTAAAGGGCTTTTATTTTTGTTTTTTGTGTGGCGAATTTTTCCTTTTAGCCCTAAATAGGTAGCTATCTTGGTTTTCATATTATACTTATTAATGTTATAACTTTTGGCAAAAACATCTTTTATTAATCGTTTTTCTTTGGTGTTTTTATTTTTATAGCTCTCTTTTATAGTCTCCACTATTACATTATGTTCTAGCAAAACTTTTTTCACGCTTTCTCTTTCTTCAGGACGAATATTAGGTAAATTTTGGTCAATGTATGCGCACGTTTTCGAAACGGGGGTCATTTGTTCAAGGTCTTCATCGTTTTTGGCACTTTGGCTTGACTTTTCTTCAAAGCTACGAATGATTTGGTTTTTCTCTTCAATAATTTCAAGTAACTTGTTATTTTTTTCTATAAAACGGTTTAATCTGTGTCTCATATTCTTCAACGACTTTCTATATTTTTTCACTTCATTTTCTAGTTTTGTGTTTTCATTTTTCAGTCTACAAATAACTCTTCTATTATAGTTCCTCTTCTGTGTTAAAACTTGTCCATGTCTTTCTAAAGGCTCTTCTTTAGGCTTAGGTGCTTCCTTACTTTTCTTTTTTCTCTCTCTCCACTGCTTTCTTATAATATCTTGATCAGATGACGGATATTCTGCAATTTTTTTTCTATTTCTTTTTGTTCTCTCTGCGTTTTTTCTTTGCTGTAATTCAAATTTTTCGGGATTTACTTCTTTCAACCGTTCTCGATAGCGTTTCTGCCTTTCCGCAGGTGTAAGTGGCATCTGGGAAATCAACGTAAAAACCATAAATGCAGTTACTTTTTAGCTCTCTTTTCTGTTATAGATTAACCTTTCTTTGAGTTTGAAAACCCATCAATATCATACTTTAATCAAACCATTAATTTATATGGGACCCTGAAGGTATGGCATATTCACCAACAAAATAATTTTTTTTTTCTATTCTTAAAATTTATCAACAAAATAATGTTCGAAATCGGTATATAGAATGAGAAAAAATTGCATTACATACATAAAACAAATGACACGGTTTGAGAAACAGACGGTGTTAAAAAGCATGTTCTGTTTACAATAAAAGTGAATATTTAAGTACGGTAAGTTCATACTCTATTAATTACAATAGTCTCTTTTTCTATAGCTCACTATTGCAATGTGAACGAAGCTTTATACTTTTCACGTGTGTTACGTCACACAACTTCGTAACACACGCAACACACGTGAACAAACACTCGTGAATAAAATAACCTAAAATTCATGTAGCGTCTTTAGTTTCAACGCAAATCAGTGGTAATCTTCATTATTTAGGAATATTTAATGTCTCTTCCAACTATCTATATACGAAACCAACTAATATTATTACTTACCTTGTAAAATAACTTCTAAAATCCCTCTAAAACCAATGTCGAAAACTTACACACACCGAACACTGTCTTCTGCTTGTCAACCAAGATGTCTGACATGACATTGACGTTTTCTGATGAAAGTTATAATGTTGCCATTGTGAAAAAACAAATGATGGAAGAAGTAATACTTCTTTCAAAAAAGCTACTATGTAACAAAGTTTTTGTAACACACGTGAAGCAGATAGAACACATTTGTTATTCACTTGCTTTTTATTTATTTTTATATTAGTTTTATAAAACTTATTATGTATAAGAGTAGTCTAATGCCATTACATTTAGTATAACATTAAGAAATCACGATTCATTACGTAAACGATGAAGTAATGAAAAAAAATAAGATCGTTTGGGCGTGGACACATTTTATTTTTCTATGGAAGAATATTTTAACATTTTTTTGTATCAGTTTATTTTTACTTAAATTGAAACTATTTACAATTTAAATCGACTAATATTAACAAGCAATTAATGCCCAACACAGAAAAAAGTCAGATGGTTTATCAATAACTCCTATTATTTTTTTATATTCACTTTAAATTGGGCGCGTGAGAAACAGAGACGAAGTACATTTTTTGTGAGCCTTACCCACACATCTTTTTGAAAAAGGAATACGCATTTATTATGCAGATTATTAAATAAAATTACAAGAACAGATAAATACTCAAATCAACTCATCAACAACAAATGTACCAAACAAAAATGTAACTCTCTCTATCAATAATTCGACCAATGTTTCGAATGTTAACTTTTACTTTTAATTGTCATTATTTTTAATAAATGCTTATCTCATATTATTATTGTGTTAATTTTTTCGCAAATGGTACGAAAAGTAGAGTATTTTCCTCGGTGATAAAGCTGTCTTAGTCTTGGGTGAACTTAAATCCGTCGCTACACTCAGGACTCGTCTTAAATCCCTCGCTTCGCTCGTGATTTAAGTTTTTAACACCCTCGCTACGCTCGGGAGTAAACCTAGAGTCCTTCGTTACGCTCGCGATTTAAATCGTCACCCGCGACAGAAGACACTGCTTTATACCCTTGGTTAATAATCTACTATTATTACTTACTTTTTTGAGCAGTTGTTGTCAATATATACATTAGTTTTCTTAACCACACTTTGCAGAATGTAAATGACATAAAAATAATTGACGTTTCTGGACAGAGCAATATCAAAAAAATGTCTCACATGATCGAAAGATATGTCAGAGCAACACCTGCAAAATTAATTAGCTTAGTTAATTGTAGAACGAGGAATAGTTTGAGTTAACTGACATTAAAAAACAAAAACAAATATATCTTACCAATAATATTTTGTGGACATGGCGATCAACTCCTTATGAATACGCTTTTTCAACAAATTAAACTCTTTTAATTCTTGCAACCAGTCACCATCACCATTCTTCTCTATAGATTCAAACATATAAGATGGTACTCTGAAATAGAAGATTAATTAATTCTGCAAGATCTTGAGTACTAAATTACTAGTTACGAAAAATAGAAATGGCACCATTTTTAAGAACAGTTAACTTTAAATTGATACCAAATTAATTTGAATCACACCAGCGTTTAAGGAGCTATCCCGGATTTCAATGGACTTATGTGATAAAAATTTTTGGCAATCTTCTTTTATTTTTTATCAATCGAAACTGCTAGTATGACAGTCTGAGCAAGTGACCGGGTTGAATTCATAAATCTGGATCAAAGATCTATGATTACCAACAGTTAATAATTTAGTGCTTGAGTGCTGGCAGTATGCGATAAAAAATTTGGCAATTTTTTTTTATCAATCAAAACTGCTAGTATGACAGTCTGAGCAAGTCACCGGTTTGTATAAATAGATCTGGAACTATAATCTATGATTATCAATGGTTAATAATTTAGTGTTCGATGAGTGCTGGCAGTATGTGATAATATAAATGTGTATATAAGCCTAATATAAATGTGGGTTTTAACTTTTTTCAACATTAAAGATTTTGAGCCTTTTTTATGAATGGAATTAATATGTGCTTTTTTCCGAAAAGTAGGAAAAATTCACTGTTTTAAACATTTGGAAAAAAGAACAAATATTGGGAAAGCTAATGTCTCAGCACAATTTGAAAGAAAAACCGAAGAGAAAGATCGAAGGACTCAGGTAGTGACGGCATACCTCCTGTATGCCGTCACTACCTGAGTCCTTCGATCTATCCAGACTAGAGATATATTTTTTTATACTTGGTGGATTAATCCCTTGAAGAGCTTTGTGTTAAATGCATTACTTCTCTCTCTATCGGGGAAAAAATATTATTCAATCAAAAAGAACCATTACCAAAGCTGTAATAAGAATTAAATCAGACTGCGCGCTATAGAGCATTATATAATGCTCGCGGATTTTAGGTATCATTGTCGCGCGCATGATATAATGCTCTCAGGTTTTAAGGGGTTAATATCGATACGACAAATGACCGCATCATTTGGTGGGGTTCCACAAAATGTAAAACCAGAGGATCCAATCGAACATGGTGAGCTGATAAAAGCACTCTCAAAGAATCCGTTGCAAAACTGACCATCTGTGAATAATGCATTTTCATACGAAAACGCCTTAGGGTAATTTGTGCCACCTCATTTTAATTTGACATACTTCCAAAAATGTTTCTCCGAATGGCGTATATTAGATTCAGTTACGTGAATATATTCTCTAAAGCAAACATTCTGCACTGTTTTCATACGATGTCTCTCAACAGGGAGAAAATTGTAGTACATAATTTTAGAATCAATAAAAAAAAATATCAACCTATTTGGAAAAAATATGTAGATAATTAAAAATAGAATGGAACGTACGAGTTATAGCTCATTGATTTTTTAAACTAAGTCGACAGTTGGATGTGGGTAAATAAAAGGTGTCGACCAATTTTTTTTAGTAATGTTAGAGTCAAAGAAATAATTGGAAAAAGAATTATCAATGTATTTGAAAAAGATATGCAGATAATTAAATAATTAAATATACATAGAGATGAAATGTATAAGCATAGGCTCTTTAATTCTTCAAACTAAGTCGACAGTCAGATCCGGGCAAATAAAAGGTGACGGCCAATTTTTTTCAGTCATTTAAGAGGTTCTATCTAGTTTCGGAAAATCGTAAACAAATCCATGTATTCGATGGCTTAAGATAAATTAAAAAAATATACTTTTAATGGTGGTCGACTCAGGGTAGCGAATAAATTGAGCTCGTCGACCCTTGACATTTCTATTGTACTCATCAAAAACTTTCGTTTGACATACATTTTCTTGATGGATTTCATAAATTACCCTATTAGGGTATTTGACATAGTTAACAAATAAATAAATATTGTATTGAACACTATAGAATTTAAGGTCCTTATTAATAATATTTGACTATAATTACAAATAAAAAATATTAAATATTTTATTTTCTTAAATAATAATTAGAGTTTTGAATCTGTGCATCATTTAGACGAAACGTCTCAATCAGAGCACGTGACGTCACGATGTAATAAATAAAATGTCTTGTCATGTCATTGTCATTCCGAACCCATAATATTGTACTCCATGTAGTTTTCCATGTCTTTGGGCAGCTGTAATAGAGACAAATCAGTGTTAAACAGGAAATGAGTGCGTTTAAACACAAAATAATAACATTGGTAAATAAACAACTTTGCTTTAACCTCAAAATTTTACTAGAGTACCGTAGGTACCTTTAAGTAGTTACAGTTTTAATAAACGTAAATTATCAATATTTATAGATATATTCAAGTAATACTACTTACATCAAAATGATCCTCGCAAAAATAAATTGAAGATTTGGGTGACACACTGGTCGGATCACGCCGTGCTAACTGCAGCCACTTTACACGAAGATTTTGCGATTGTGGCACGTGGATAAATAATTTAGAAGGGCTTTTGATACTTGTATTTTCACACAAAGGAACAGCACACATTCTATAGGAATTTGAAGCCATTTTTTAAAGAATCATGAACGAAAAACTAATCTCTCACGTATTGTTTACATGAAGACTATTACATCGTGACGTCACGCCTTTGATTTGTCACGTGACCTAGCGTTTCAGAGGGAAATACAAAATGTAATTATTAAAACTATCTTTTTGTTATTAAAATGGCTCTTAATATAAGAAAAAGATTTGTCAAGCGTATCTTTAGCGACTTTAGAACATTTTGAAGTACTTTACGAAAATCTGTCAAATACCCTATTACACCTAAAATAACAACCGGAAGAGACGTCAAAATTTTGCATGCGGGCAAAATCAAGCAACTTCAGGGGTGTCGACCTCTAGACCTATGGCTTTAATGTTCATACTCCAAAAATGATCCATAGGACTTTTATACAGCCGGCTCTCCGACTATTAGGTGAATCACTACTTGTATTGTTGTAGCTGTCACTTAACTTTCATTGGTGTTTGTTTTAGTTGTATTTGTTGGTGTGTTATGTTTGAATTAATTAGTAATTGTACTTCCGTATTATATCTTAAACACATTCCCCCATTAAGGTTACGATACTGTTAGGCCTTATATGGTCCTGAAATTGATTTATAATTAATATTTTAATTGATCAGTAACTAATTAATAGCCAACTAGCAGGTTAAGCGTAAAAAAGTTACTGATTTTGAAATTGGTTGGCTTTACCAGTATAATGCAGTCTGAAGATAACAGTTAATGGCGCTGTAAAGTGACATTAATAATTTATTTAATGATTACTCAGCAGGAAACTGCGACTGCAATCTTGATGCAGTCTACCCGAAATCAATTTGTTTCATCTAAGATATATATATATATATATATAATATCAACTGTGTATTTTTGTCTTGATACACCATTTTATACCCTATTTTCTTATAATAATTATGAGCTAGGAAAACTGTAAGTTGTCAATTACATCCAAAATACAAATGCGAGTCTTAAATATGGCTACATATAATCCATATTACTTTAAGGTTGCTATAACCTACAAACCTATTTATTTTGGTCACTATCTCCTAACTCCGAAAACGAAAATTGACTAAAGTTAGTACAATGAATTCTTTAGGATAGTTTTATTAAATAAATCCATTTTCAACAAGACACAATAATATTTAGTTCTGTACATTCATCCATACTATTTGGGCAATCTCCTTTGTTTAAAAGAAGTATAAGTGTTTTTATTTTAATTTTTTGCATTCACAATGCAATATTTCTATAAGATATAAAATACGTGTGTAAAAAACAACCACGTCTCCGAGCCCTCAGATGGGATTCGAACCCACGACCTTTCGCAATCCGGGCGACTGCTCTGACCGCTGAGCTACCGAGACGCTGGCAAACGCGTCGAATTTTACAAACGTATTCCAACTTCTACTATGAGCTAGTATCGTTCCACCAATGTTGAACGCTAACTACCTTCAACATTGAAAGTAATATTTTTACAAATATTAAACAATCAATTAAGATGGAACCAGCTATAATTATGTTTTTATTTTAATTTTTTGCATTCACAATGCAATATTTCTATAAGATATAAAATACGTGTGTAAAAAACAACCACGTCTCCGAGCCCTCAGATGGGATTCGAACCCACGACCTTTCGCAATCCGGGCGACTGCTCTGACCGCTGAGCTACCGAGACGCTGGCAAACGCGTCGAATTTTACAAACGTATTCCAACTTCTACTATGAGCTAGTATCGTTCCACCAATGTTGAACGCTAACTACCTTCAACATTGAAAGTAATATTTTTACAAATATTAAACAATCAATTAAGATGGAACCAGCTATAATTATGTTTTTATTTTAATTTTTTGCATTCACAATGCAATATTTCTATAAGATATAAAATACGTGTGTAAAAAACAACCACGTCTCCGAGCCCTCAGATGGGATTCGAACCCACGACCTTTCGCAATCCGGGCGACTGCTCTGACCGCTGAGCTACCGAGACGCTGGCAAACGCGTCGAATTTTACAAACGTATTCCAACTTCTACTATGAGCTAGTATCGTTCCACCAATGTTGAACGCTAACTACCTTCAACATTGAAAGTAATATTTTTACAAATATTAAACAATCAATTAAGAAGGAACCAGCTATAATTATGTTTTTATTTTAATTTTTTGCATTCACAATGCAATATTTCTATAAGATATAAAATACGTGTGTAAAAAACAACCACGCCTCCGAGCCCTCAGATGGGATTCGAACCCACGACCTTTCGCAATCCGGGCGACTGCTCTGACCGCTGAGCTACCGAGACGCTGGCAAACGCGTCGAATTTTACAAACGTATTCCAACTTCTACTATGAGCTAGTATCGTTCCACCAATGTTGAACGCTAACTACCTTCAACATTGAAAGTAATATTTTTACAAATATTAAACAATCAATTAAGATGGAACCAGCTATAATTATGTTTTTATTTTAATTTTTTGCATTCACAATGCAATATTTCTATAAGATATAAAATACGTGTGTAAAAAACAACCACGTCTCCGAGCCCTCAGATGGGATTCGAACCCACGACCTTTCGCAATCCGGGCGACTGCTCTGACCGCTGAGCTACCGAGACGCTGGCAAACGCGTCGAATTTTACAAACGTATTCCAACTTCTACTATGAGCTAGTATCGTTCCACCAATGTTGAACGCTAACTACCTTCAACATTGAAAGTAATATTTTTACAAATATTAAACAATCAATTAAGATGGAACCAGCTATAATTATGTTTTTATTTTAATTTTTTGCATTCACAATGCAATATTTCTATAAGATATAAAATACGTGTGTAAAAAACAACCACGTCTCCGAGCCCTCAGATGGGATTCGAACCCACGACCTTTCGCAATCCGGGCGACTGCTCTGACCGCTGAGCTACCGAGACGCTGGCAAACGCGTCGAATTTTACAAACGTATTCCAACTTCTACTATGAGCTAGTATCAATGTTGAAGGAAGTTAGCGTTCAACATTGGTGGAACGATACTAGCTCATAGTAGAAGTTGGAATACGTTTGTAAAATTCGACGCGTTTGCCAGCGTCTCGGTAGCTCAGCGGTCAGAGCAGTCGCCCGGATTGCGAAAGGTCGTGGGTTCGAATCCCATCTGAGGGCTCGGAGACGTGGTTGTTTTTTACACACGTATTTTATATCTTATAGAAATATTGCATTGTGAATGCAAAAAATTAAAATAAAAACATAATTATAGCTGGTTCCATCTTAATTGATTGTTTAATATTTGTAAAAATATTACTTTCAATGTTGAAGGTAGTTAGCGTTCAACATTGGTGGAACGATACTAGCTCATAGTAGAAGTTGGAATACGTTTGTAAAATTCGACGCGTTTGCCAGCGTCTCGGTAGCTCAGCGGTCAGAGCAGTCGCCCGGATTGCGAAAGGTCGTGGGTTCGAATCCCATCTGAGGGCTCGGAGACGTGGTTGTTTTTTACACACGTATTTTATATCTTATAGAAATATTGCATTGTGAATGCAAAAAATTAAAATAAAAACATAATTATAGCTGGTTCCATCTTAATTGATTGTTTAATATTTGTAAAAATATTACTTTCAATGTTGAAGGTAGTTAGCGTTCAACATTGGTGGAACGATACTAGCTCATAGTAGAAGTTGGAATACGTTTGTAAAATTCGACGCGTTTGCCAGCGTCTCGGTAGCTCAGCGGTCAGAGCAGTCGCCCGGATTGCGAAAGGTCGTGGGTTCGAATCCCATCTGAGGGCTCGGAGACGTGGTTGTTTTTTACACACGTATTTTATATCTTATAGAAATATTGCATTGTGAATGCAAAAAATTAAAATAAAAACATAATTATAGCTGGTTCCATCTTAATTGATTGTTTAATATTTGTAAAAATATTACTTTCAATGTTGAAGGTAGTTAGCGTTCAACATTGGTGGAACGATACTAGCTCATAGTAGAAGTTGGAATACGTTTGTAAAATTCGACGCGTTTGCCAGCGTCTCGGTAGCTCAGCGGTCAGAGCAGTCGCCCGGATTGCGAAAGGTCGTGGGTTCGAATCCCATCTGAGGGCTCGGAGACGTGGTTGTTTTTTACACACGTATTTTATATCTTATAGAAATATTGCATTGTGAATGCAAAAAATTAAAATAAAAACATAATTATAGCTGGTTCCATCTTAATTGATTGTTTAATATTTGTAAAAATATTACTTTCAATGTTGAAGGTAGTTAGCGTTCAACATTGGTGGAACGATACTAGCTCATAGTAGAAGTTGGAATACGTTTGTAAAATTCGACGCGTTTGCCAGCGTCTCGGTAGCTCAGCGGTCAGAGCAGTCGCCCGGATTGCGAAAGGTCGTGGGTTCGAATCCCATCTGAGGGCTCGGAGACGTGGTTGTTTTTTACACACGTATTTTATATCTTATAGAAATATTGCATTGTGAATGCAAAAAATTAAAATAAAAACATAATTATAGCTGGTTCCATCTTAATTGATTGTTTAATATTTGTAAAAATATTACTTTCAATGTTGAAGGTAGTTAGCGTTCAACATTGGTGGAACGATACTAGCTCATAGTAGAAGTTGGAATACGTTTGTAAAATTCGACGCGTTTGCCAGCGTCTCGGTAGCTCAGCGGTCAGAGCAGTCGCCCGGATTGCGAAAGGTCGTGGGTTCGAATCCCATCTGAGGGCTCGGAGACGTGGTTGTTTTTTACACACGTATTTTATATCTTATAGAAATATTGCATTGTGAATGCAAAAAATTAAAATAAAAACATAATTATAGCTGGTTCCATCTTAATTGATTGTTTAATATTTGTAAAAATATTACTTTCAATGTTGAAGGTAGTTAGCGTTCAACATTGGTGGAACGATACTAGCTCATAGTAGAAGTTGGAATACGTTTGTAAAATTCGACGCGTTTGCCAGCGTCTCGGTAGCTCAGCGGTCAGAGCAGTCGCCCGGATTGCGAAAGGTCGTGGGTTCGAATCCCATCTGAGGGCTCGGAGACGTGGTTGTTTTTTACACACGTATTTTATATCTTATAGAAATATTGCATTGTGAATGCAAAAAATTAAAATAAAAACATAATTATAGCTGGTTCCATCTTAATTGATTGTTTAATATTTGTAAAAATATTACTTTCAATGTTGAAGGTAGTTAGCGTTCAACATTGGTGGAACGATACTAGCTCATAGTAGAAGTTGGAATACGTTTGTAAAATTCGACGCGTTTGCCAGCGTCTCGGTAGCTCAGCGGTCAGAGCAGTCGCCCGGATTGCGAAAGGTCGTGGGTTCGAATCCCATCTGAGGGCTCGGAGACGTGGTTGTTTTTTACACACGTATTTTATATCTTATAGAAAATATTGCATTGTGAATGCAAAAAATTAAAATAAAAACATAATTATAGCTGGTTCCATCTTAATTGATTGTTTAATATTTGTAAAAATATTACTTTCAATGTTGAAGGTAGTTAGCGTTCAACATTGGTGGAACGATACTAGCTCATAGTAGAAGTTGGAATACGTTTGTAAAATTCGACGCGTTTGCCAGCGTCTCGGTAGCTCAGCGGTCAGAGCAGTCGCCCGGATTGCGAAAGATCGTGGGTTCGAATCCCATCTGAGGGCTCGGAGACGTGGTTGTTTTTTACACACGTATTTTATATCTTATAGAAATATTGCATTGTGAATGCAAAAAATTAAAATAAAAACATAATTATAGCTGGTTCCATCTTAATTGATTGTTTAATATTTGTAAAAATATTACTTTCAATGTTGAAGGTAGTTAGCGTTCAACATTGGTGGAACGATACTAGCTCATAGTAGAAGTTGGAATACGTTTGTAAAATTCGACGCGTTTGCCAGCGTCTCGGTAGCTCAGCGGTCAGAGCAGTCGCCCGGATTGCGAAAGGTCGTGGGTTCGAATCCCATCTGAGGGCTCGGAGACGTGGTTGTTTTTTACACACGTATTTTATATCTTATAGAAATATTGCATTGTGAATGCAAAAAAATTAAAATAAAAACATAATTATAGCTGGTTCCATCTTAATTGATTGTTTAATATTTGTAAAAATATTACTTTCAATGTTGAAGGTAGTTAGCGTTCAACATTGGTGGAACGATACTAGCTCATAGTAGAAGTTGGAATACGTTTGTAAAATTCGACGCGTTTGCCAGCGTCTCGGTAGCTCAGCGGTCAGAGCAGTCGCCCGGATTGCGAAAGGTCGTGGGTTCGAATCCCATCTGAGGGCTCGGAGACGTGGTTGTTTTTTACACACGTATTTTATATCTTATAGAAATATTGCATTGTGAATGCAAAAAATTAAAATAAAAACATAATTATAGCTGGTTCCATCTTAATTGATTGTTTAATATTTGTAAAAATATTACTTTCAATGTTGAAGGTAGTTAGCGTTCAACATTGGTGGAACGATACTAGCTCATAGTAGAAGTTGGAATACGTTTGTAAAATTCGACGCGTTTGCCAGCGTCTCGGTAGCTCAGCGGTCAGAGCAGTCGCCCGGATTGCGAAAGGTCGTGGGTTCGAATCCCATCTGAGGGCTCGGAGACGTGGTTGTTTTTTACACACGTATTTTATATCTTATAGAAGTATAAGTAACATTTAAAAAGTTATATAGAACAACAAGGTTCCTATAGTACGAAGTAAATTTGAATTTGCCTTTTCAAGGCCAGCTGATTGTGATTATAAAAATTAAAACTCAAAACACATCATATCATAGTCCGTCACTAGATGCATTCCGAATGGGAGCAAACTGTTTTTATTTTCACATGTTATTATTAACTTTACCTGTATATTTGTTTGTAAGGGAATCTTCTAATGCAAGTTTAAAACGTCAGATTAATTTGAAATTTTGCACCCTTATCAGATTAATGACAATATATTAATTAAAAAAAATATATAAAAAATTGTTTTTTTTTTTAATTTAATTTGAGAAATGTTAAAAAACATTTCAAATACAATGAACTGAACTATTATAACATGAATTATGAAAACCCTTCTATAGTAGATCAAACTGAAAAATGAAAACGAAACTATAGTTTAAAAACTAAAAATCGCTTTTATGGTAAATCTAACTCAAAACTAACTCAAAAGTGGTTCAACCTCAGTTGATTCAGTAAAAGTTTTTCACAAATAAAAGAAACAGGATCAACAAGTATTAAAAAAGTATTTCTCGGTGTTAAATTTTGTTTTTAAATGGATAGCATCCTTTTCTGTAGCTATAACAATTAAGGTACCTCCCCTTACAATCAACCCTGTATTTAAGTTAATTAGGGTTAAAACTTGAACCTTACAGACTTTTATAAAAAAAATATGACCCCTTAAAAATTATACTTAATTTTATATATTTATACAATTGTTTTTATATGTATCTGCTTGAAATGGCTTACTTCCTAACATGCAAGCAATCTGATTTTAGTTTGAAATTGCATGAATAAAAATCTTTAATTACCAAAGTTTGGTACTTATATAATGTTATTATATTTTAAGAAAAGCATGCTTGTTTTTATTTTCAGAAAATAATGTTGATGCGCCATAAGTATTGATTTCCTAATAAAAATGTTACCTTTATATATCCAAAGAAAGACTATCCTACCCAAAATAGGAGCAATTTAGTCTCATATTTCCATTAGTTGTCATTGATATTTGGGCTCATTTTTTTTTTACGTAAAGAGCTCTTGATTAAGAACTTATGTACGTAATTTCGTCACTCGGAACTAAATAAAACTCGACTTATTAATTATTCAAAATTATTGATTTTGTAGGTTAACCACTGACTATTTACTAGTTTTGACAGCAATTTTAAGCATTGTTGCCAACATTTCAAAGCCAAAACATTTCCGTTATATTGGTAGCATTGTTAAATTGACATAAAGTTTTAAGGTTAGAATAGCGCTATTTAGTTTTAACAGCACCTAAACCATTAACTATAGGACCGATTCGGTTCTGGCTGATACTTATAATGATGATACTGATTATTATTATATACATTATATTATGTATACATACACAATACTACAATAATAATCAGTATTATATACATTAACATTGGTTTGGTTAGGTTAGGTTAGAACTGTGACCACAATGCACGAGCCGAGCGAGCGAAGCGAGCGTGCCGCGGCAGCGGCCGGCGAAGTGCCAGAACCGAATCGGTCCTATAGTTATTGGTTTAGGTACGGTTAAAACTAAATAGCGCTATTCTAACCTTAAAACTTTATGTCAATTTAACAATGCTACCAATATAACGGAAATGTTTTGGCTTTGAAATGTTGGCAACAATGCTTAAAATTGCTGTCAAAACTAGTAAATAGTCAGTGGTTAACCTACAAAATCAATAATTTTGAATAATTAATAAGTCGAGTTTTATTTAGTTCCGAGTGACGAAATTACATACATAAGTTTTTAATCAAGAGCTCTTTACGTAAAAAAAAAATGAGCCCAAATATCAATGACAACTAATGGAAATTTGAACCGCAATTTATAAGGTTTTTTTAAATAAAAAAGATATATTTATTATTCAGATTTTTTTAGGATTTTAGGACCAAATGCTTGCTTAAAAACATCAAGTAGATACTTACCAATAAAGTTTGTGCACATTAGATGAGTTTTAAAATAATTAAAACCAACACCAATAACCAAAATTAATGTGATTCAACTTACATGGGCTTAAATTTATTCTTCCAAAGCATCTGGTAATTAAGTATCATGTCCTTAAAATCTTTGCATGTCGATGCAAAAGAAAGAATATCTTGAGGTTTGCAATGTCCCAATATAATAGATAACACTTCAACAGGTAAAGAAAATATAGAACATTCCATATTTTCCACTTCTTTCTCCATTCTATATCTTTTGTGAATTATTTTCTATTAATATAAGAATTTAGGTTTTTATTTTCAGAGTATTCTATCACTTTACATAAAAGGAACCAAATTATAGTGTTCTGTCTGAACAAAATCTTTATTACACCTACAATTTATTTCCCATTGATTGATTAATAATAATTATAAATAGACTGATAATAGAGAGCGACAACAAACAACCGAGTTAAGTCTGTTTAAGGACACGCGACACAACATACCAGTGCTGCCAGAGGAAATATATTCTCATGAATAGTTATAAAATGAGGTAAAGTTAGTAACAATTAGACAGTAACTGATATTGACAAATATGGTATTCGTGAATATAAGAAACTGGATATATTTAAAATACATAGTAAATAAAATAAAAAACCTAGCTCTTTTATGTAAATAACTATAGGTGTATATGTATGGGACGGTGGTCAGCACATCTAGTTTTACACTCTATAATAAAATTATCTCTATTGCATTGTTATAAGGTAGGTCTAAACGTCAAAGCTAGCTTAGTGTGCTGTCTACTTTACGTTATGATTAGATTATGTACGTACTAGGGATGTGGCGGCTCCGCGGATGCGGATGCGAATCTGTACAAAAAACTTAAGTGTTGGTTTGGTAGGTTAAAAAACACAGTCTTTCTTTATTTATTAATAAAATTTTGAGTGAATTACTATAACTGATTAATTATTTTAGTAATTTAAATTAAATATTGGAGCATTATATTTAATGAAAAGTAGAATGGCGGCCACTTCAGTCTGTTTCGCAAGGATTCGTATATTAATCCTGCGCTACTAAATAACTGTTCACTTGGAACACTGGCTAGTGGCGCTGATAAGAATTTGCGTGCTATTTTAGATAACAGTTTGAACTCGCTTTGATTAAAACTCCACCATTTAAGAGGACTCTCATTTAAATTAATTCGCTTTTTATTGCGGAAAGTAAGTAACTCCTTTCCTGACTCTCCTCATCGTCACTTGATGAATCGAGCATCATGGCAAGATCACTAATTAAACAGGACTGACGTCATGTACCTGAGGTCCCTGGTCTGTCATTCTCATTTTCTTCTCTCTTTCGGTACTTGGAGATATTGTTCGAGAAGCCAAGATGTCTTCGGTGTTTCTGCTAATCTTCAAAATATCATCTTTAATCTTTTCCTCCTTCATATTATAAATAAAAAAGTAACTCTGTGTACTACACAATCACGTTTAAACTACTGAACCGATCTAGATGAAATTTGGTACAGAGATAGTCTAGAGCCTGAGAAAGGATATAGGCTACTTTTTAATGCGAAAAAAGTGCTGTAAGGGGTTTGTATGGATGAAAATATGTATGAAAATAACTTCATTTTTAAAACTAAAAGCTTGAAACTTATTTTTTAGGATTTTGGTTAGATATAAATAAATAAGACATACAAAGTTTGTAAAAAATTTAGTGGAAATAGTAGTAGAAATAGGGGCAAAATATAGTGACGCGGCGCGGCTTAGGTGGGGCCATATGCCTAATAAAGTGGCTTTATGATTCGAATCTCGACTGAATCTGATCTATGAAGTCGACATCCAAAAGTGGAATCATTATGGTAATTCTAAAATAAGTTTCAGGATCTTTTGTGTTGTAATTTGCCCTAAGCTCTAGGCGTGACGTTATTCGCGGAATTATTATTTCCTCGTTTATCGGAGCAAATTTTGTCCATTCTTGAAAAAAAATCAGCAAATTTTGAATCAATTTTTTGGCAAACGTCTTCAATAGTCTTTATAATTAAATCGACATGTTATAAAGCCGCTGCCAAATCGCATAGGAGAGATTAAAATATTTTTTATAATGTCTGTGTGTATGGAAACAACATTCCTAAGCAACATAAACTTATATCAAAATCACTTGAAATGAGTAATCTCAGAAAACGACGATGACGAAACTTTGACGATGTTTCAGAGTCCATGTCGTGCTTAAGTCGTCTAGTTAATCAACAACAGCTTTATAGATTTCCTTAAATCTTAACAACCCATCATGATTTTCAATTTGCAGTAAGGTTTTTCCATTGTGTTTCGGGGAAGCTTTTCGATAGTTCGATATTCTCTTCTAATTCCCATAGACCCATTTAATGTTTATCCTTTTATTCCAACTGTCACACAATCTCATATCAACTTCCTTTGTTAAACACAAACTCATTTTTAATAGCTTCATACGTATATAAGATATATTTTTAGAATATATAAAAGACAACCACTTAACGATTTTTACCATACCCATCGCATATCCCATACTGTAAACAATAATAGACCGAGGGAGCAAAAAGCAATTGTCTAATCGTATTATAATTACCTTATCTATCACCACAATAAACTAACAATTACCTGCATGAATCTCCACGTTCGGTTTTCTATCGAACGTTCCGTAATGTTTAAACGAGTTTTTTTTTGTATTGGCACTTAATTATATAACGTTTATTCTATTATGAGTAATTAATTATATATATTTCAAAGCTGAAGCTAAGGCTTTGAACGGTTTTGCTATGGAAGGCAGGTAAAGAAATTGTTATTAGATAACTATGTACTTAAGTTATTTCGTGCCCATACCCTTCACATACGTTTAAATGCGGCTCCATGGAATATTTTATTATTATCTTTTACCTGTGGCTTATAATGTTTCTTTGAGTTTCCAAAGGTCATTTTAAATTAGAATAGGCAAGTAGTAAGTAATCACGTACTGAAAAATTCCTGACACGTCATCTGATTTCACTAAATCTACAGTTTTATTTTATAGTAATTATTTTCTGTTTGATTCAATAAATATACATGCATAATAACTACTAGCTACTGCTACTAACACTAACTTTTTAATTAAGTAGAGTAGCACAGAAGTATCTGGCAAACGAAAAAAATTCAAGAAGTTAAATAAAGGAAAAAGTTATTTTGTTATACAACTCGGTGAATAGTAGTTTGGGTAGAATGATACCTACTTATGTCAAATGAAAATTAGATGGTCTAAAAATATGTCAAACAATACATATATAGTTATAGCGAAAAAAAAGTTTCATAAGGCGGTTAACACACTGCACCACGCCCCGTCGCGTAGCGCGTGGCCGCAGATTTTATCATTGTATGCAAGAATCTCAATTAATATAGAAAACACGCCTATGACAACACACTGCCGAAGCGGGAACGCGCGGGTAGGCGCCCCGCGCGCAGATTCTGCGCGGGAGCGCGGGGCGTGAAGAAGCAGGATCAACTTGTATTGCTACTCCGCGCGGGGAATCAGATTACACCGCTAAGTTAGGCAGATCTGCGCCTCCGCGCGGGGGCGCGTTTTCTGTCGCTACGCGCACCGCATCTCTAGTGTGTGAACCGCCTAAGCCGTGTGCGGCATTCGGCACATGCTCGGGGTGCAACTCGCCAAGGGTGTGTGTTTTGTTTTTTCTTTTGGTTCAGTATCTTTATTAATTTCTTCCAGATAGTAAACAGTGACAAGCGTAAGATCAACAGGGCCTTCTGTTTAGAAGAAGCAATAAAAAAGATGGCGTTCTTAATGTCGAGAATAGACGCATGAGATCTGTTCCTCATACTCAGAGGACATGATTTATATTTCTTTGATTTTATGATTTCTACTAGATTAAAGAATTTTTTTTGCTCTCAGGGTGTAGGTACCCGCTGGTTATCTCCACTATAAGGCAAAAAGGGCTTTTCACACTTAAAATAATAATCAAATATTTCTATGAAGAAATTGATTTCTACTTTGCAAATTTTTAACCAAAGTTTAATATTGACTTAATATGATTACACTATAAAATTATTCTTCCTAAACCGATTCGTTGCTGATGGCACGCCTGTCGTGTCATCACTTTTTTTTGCGTGTAGCTACTGAAACCGTGTCATTTTTAAATCGATGATAACTCCTTTGAAATCAAGTTTTAGGAAAATCAACCCAGAATAAAACTATCTTCATTTTTCACGTAAATCAAGCTCGTAGCCTTCGTTTCTGTAATTGTATGTAGCAACAAATCGGTTAACGGATCTTTTTTTCCTTCCCCTACTAAGTACTTATTGACTGACAATGTATGAAATATTTTTTAGATTCTTAGTATTATAAGTAGGGTTTATTAAAAAAAATACTTACCTTATGTGAGGCAGGTATAATCTTAAATAATGAAGTAGTCGAATTAGTTTTTCAACTATTTTGTAAACCTAATGTATTTTCATACACTACATTAAGTTCAAAACTCTAGTTCTGCCGCGTGCGTTATAAAAAAATAAGGCTTTTAACTAATACATTGAATTGGCAAGGCTAATTTTGTTGTCATAGAATAGGGCTCAGCTGCTAGTATTTAAAACAAGAGAACTACAATACATTTGTCAAGCATAGTCACAATCATCGCTTTAATATAAGAATTAAAAATAAAATTGCTTGCATTTCCAAGGACTTAAAAGAACAGGGGGAAATTTATATATATATATTTTTTGCATTTTTCAATGCTATCTTATATGATGGATGATAAAATCCTAAAAACAAAATTCTAGTATTTTTCAATTGAAATAATTTATCAAATGGCACATTCTTGGGGAAAGAAATTTAAGAAATATTAATACTTAAAGGTTATTGCAAAATCAACAACTATTTAATAGATCGTAATGCATGGAAGTAATAGTTTTGAAAATAATATGTATCGACTGAGCATAACACTAATTATTACAGGGCGTGTCATACAGCTATTAGCATTAAAATTCGGTAATTTTAACACTAATTTATTACTGGTTGTTTGGGTATGCTCTCTTGAAACGTTTCTAGGTGGTTTTTGCGTTACCGTCACTAAAACATGATTGAGCAAAGTGATGATCGCTGCTTCATGTGTCATGCCCGTGTCCACGGGTGCTGCCTTGAAATATGGGTCTGCATAAAACTACCAGTATTATCGACACTTAACATATATCTATGTTGCTTCTTTAAACTCGTCCTTTATCTTGTGTGTTTTAAAGCGCTGTGTATAAGTATTATTTACTTATTTTAAACAAATACTTATTTACTTTTTTTATTGTTGTAATCAACGATGTAGTCAAACAATAACACTGCCTTTATTGTGATGTTTCTTGCCCCTGTATTTCTCGTCAGTCAAGAGATGGCACGAATGAGTAGTAGGTAAATAGTGTTGGACTATTTAAAAGAACTTATTTTAAGTGCATTTAAATTTCATTTATTTTAACTATATCTTGTTATAGTAACAGGCAAAAAAATGTATTTATGCTATTAAAGATAAATGTTCATATTAACGAAATTAAGGTTTCACTGTTTACCATCTGTAATTGCCAGGTATTTCAAATGGTCACTTTTAAGAATTTTTAGCCAAAGAACAGCGACTCCTAACAATGCAGATTAATATCTTTTCAGCTTACACGATTCGTAGTTAACCTACCAACTACGAATCGTTTTCTGAATATGGCGACCGGACCTTGAAAAACAGCTTTTATGTAATTACGTTACCGCGTGATACTTAGTTGTAACATAAATGTATTAGAAGCTTACTACCCTTCACGGATAAATCGACATGGCTTTTGTATATAGCTGCTGTTTCTGGTTTTCATTACGTTTAGGCGGAATATTAATCGGAATATTTTCTTTGGTAAGTACCTAAGCAAATACCATCATAAAATTGTAGTGAATTTGCTATTTAATAGTGCATTTTTTTTTGTTTAACCCGTACTATGATAGAAGGAAAGTTTTGTGTAAATTATATTATCACTAGAGCTCCACCGTGCTCCGGAGGGGACGTAATCCGTTGTTTGGGACAAACAGCAGTTACTGTCATCCTTTGATTTTGTATAGGTAGGTACACCATTGACCAGCATCATCAATGCAATGAGATACTCATGTGTCGATTGTAACGTTGTGAACTAATAGTTATGATATGATTCATTCTTCCTACGGTGTTTTCATTCCGAGGAAAGGCCTGTGTCCAAGCAGTGACCATTATGAAACCAGGTATAAGTACAGTAAACTACAAATTAACCAATAGGCAGAAAACGGTAGAATTTTATTACGTAAGGATTTAGTCACCATCGTATTTCTGTATTGCTTATGGAAATCTAAGTACAATAAATTCTTCAATCAATGTTAGTTTTTTCATTTGCAAAAATATCAATGGTTAGCTTAAAACCCCTTGACTATTATTCATTCCAATACTCCTAAAACCATAAGTGTCTTAAGATGTTATGTATTTATTCCTTTCAGTTTCAGGCATTATTTCTCTTAATTATTTGGTGCATATCATACAGATGCTCGGAGCAAGTGAAAGATATAATATCTGATTGGGTAAATAATTTGGAGTTGGGATATTATATTAAAACATTCCTAGTGAATTTAAGATCAGGTAGGTACCTATAATTATAAAAAGCTGTTTCTTGTGTTGAAATTTTGATAGTACCTACCTACCTAGACAGTAAGTAGGTAATACTTACAGTTCGACTGGTGTTGTTACAGATCCTCAAGGATACTTCTCTTTAGCTATTACTATCACATGCATATACATTGTTGTCTGTAACATTTTTATTTATGGAGCATACACGGTAAGAATATAAATAACCAGGTGGAACAAATTTTAGCTTTTTATATGCATTGGCATAATGTAGCTAGTATATGTTTACAAAAACAAAGAAAAAAAAAAAACAAAATTATTGCACAATTGCGCATCATTCTAATCATTCGCGCCGATACTCAGGCTTACATCGTTCAAAAGTGTCAAACGTGCCGATGTTTTTCTCACTATTTTATTTATTAAGTACAGTCGCCGTAAGATATTTCGTAGCAGACAAGGTGACCAAATACTTCTGAACAATTTAAAATGTCAATAAGTTCTATACACGACAAGTACTGAATCATCTGAGCAGTTGAGGAAATATTGCAGTTGGAAGTCTTTCTAACTTTACTGTAATTACCATTTTAATAGGAACTTATTGACATTTTAAATTGTTCAGAAGTATTTGGTCACTTTGTCTGCTACGAAATATCTGACGGAGATTGTACAACAAATTGAAAGACTCATATCGTGTGGGTTGCTCTGCTCCCAGCTTATACTTAAAGATGGGAGATAGGTATTTAGACATACCTACATATAGCAATAAAAGCAGATATAAGAAGCAATAAACTGCCAAGACCTATTGCAGAAGCAATAAAAAAATCTTGAGGTACACACATTATCCTAACTTTATTTAAGAAACGTGGCGTCAGCAGATAGGTAGGTGCCTACATGGTTTAAGGACTTTAAGGTAAACCTGTAAAGTAATCCGTATCATCACTGTAATGGTAATATAATAATCATTGAAACGAGAGGCACCTAGAAGAAATCATTAGTAAGGAAATTATTAATTTATAAACAATCTGCTTAATGCTGCGTATGTGCAGCACTGGGCCTTTTAACACTATTGCACCCGGGAATATGGGAAAGGAAATATGTCGCTGAATAAGTAAAAACTATTGCTTCTCTATACATTAATCCTACTATTACCTAGGAGCAAAGGTGAATTATACGCTACCCGTGTATTAGATCAAACGTTACCAGCCCGCCTAGCATACGTAACACGACAAAAAATTTTCGAGCCATTTTCTCGTGTTTTAGTAATTTGTCGTCAATCGTCCCTAATATGGTTGCGCTTAGAAGTCGACTTCTTATGTCAAAAGAGTTGTTTCACTTAGTAGAATTATAATCTAAATTATGATTATTAATGAAAAACCCAAACGTTTAATAAACCTATCTTAGTTATAGAATGTTTTGTCTTTCTCAAATCATAATTCAAATGAAATTAACAAATCAGTAGTTAATTAAAGCTTTATTACGCGACTGATATTTTTTATATAAATAAAACGGCGAGTATATAAGCTTTCTAAAACCCACATGTAGGTCGCTTATTATAAAATGGACAGGTGATATTACTTGTCTCATCCTGAATATACCTACTTTAGTTTTTGATAGATGCTGGAAAAACACTCACACTTTATATTTACTTATTTAGTGTAACAATTTGCTAATGAGCGCCTACCTCCTGACGGAAGCATCAAGGCTCATAATATTGTCTATCATGACTGCTACGGTTTTGTTCCTGATAAAAGAAAACACCATTGACATAGGAATTCTTATTGGAGCCAGCGTTGCAGGAGGATTCTTGCTATGTAAGTAATTTATACATTCTAGCGGCAGGGTGAGTTCCAACTCGGGGACGGCGGCCACTTCCACCCTTCTCCAGGGAGAAGGGAATGAGAATAGGTTGGGATGCTGCGGAAGAGGTCTAGGACCAAATCCGCTCCAATTGGGATAAGTACTCAGGCATCACCGATCCGCGGAGGGGCCCGAATCGGGTCAATCGCCGTAGTGGTAACTCCCAAAAAGGTTCCCACAACGCCGCACGATGAAGTGCGGCGGGGTTTTAGTGCGTATGCCCGTCAGTCTAAGTGACGGGTGAGACCCACATAACCCCACCGTCCAGTCAACGGTGGGGTGTGCGTAATGAATTTCCCCTCGACAAAAAGGGTGTGTTCCAACTAGAATTTGAAAGTTTTGAGTCTAGAAGTGATCGAGGATTTTTCTTTCTTTATACATATACTTACCGGTGTATATGACCGCTACAACGACATGGGTTGATGCAGGGATGCTAGTTAAGCTGTAATACTCAGCGCCGTTATTAATCCAATGATTGTTCCCCTATACCTGAGCCTTTTAACGAATAAGGCACATCAATCGTTGTATAACACTTATTGCCAATTCGCTAAGAGGTTCACCGACTAATTTAATGGTTTTTACTATTGCTAAATAGTTATAGTTTATGAAGTGATAAAATAATTCATAGTGCCTTATATATTATGACATCATAACAACCATTATTTTAAGATACTGGAGGTACCTCTTTCGAACACAAAATGAGTAACATCTTTTCCGAATTGTAGCATTTTCCCGCGATTTCCAACCTGCCTGTTAAGTGTGAAGATTGCGGCAAAACCCCCTCATTCTTGGAGAAGGCTTATGTCTAGCTGTTGACGTCATTATATTAATTATATATATTTTGCAGTTCCGGATCTCTAATATTTTCGAGGCGGGACAAAAATTAAAAATGCCGTTCCTGACTATAGATGTAAGGCCGGTTTTAAACCAATTAAACCAATCGGTTTAAAACCATTTTAAACCAAAAAACCTGTTTAAAACCGTAATAAACCATTATTTTTCGGTTTAAAACCGTTAGTCTTGATGATTGTGTTTTTCATAATTATAACTATTTTATCTTGATTTTACCGAGGTAAAAACATTACGAAGTGCCTACCTATAAACTGTGTTAAATTTGTTATACACAGATTTTGATAAATTTAGCAGGGATAGGGTTTTGATAACTCACGCGTTGCGGTTATTAGACTCGAGATGCGCTCACTTTCAGTGCACAAAAATGAATGATAATTTGACTCGGAGGAGGGAGGTGGTGAATCCTCTATGGATACTCCGGCCCGGCTTCGAAGATATGTTAGACTCGTACTGACTAAACACCACTTGAGATTGACTTCGCCTTCGTCTGAGGCGGCTGCCCCTCCAGAGAGGGGCGGCGCAAGCGCTACACACCTCGGTCAGGATGCGCATAGAAAAATCGACCGGGTCCCAGAAGTGGGATCAGTCGACAATTGAGAGGACTGGGGTAGATCTGAAGGGTCTGTCGTGACTTTATTTTTGGCGGATTCCTATGCAACTAAGAGGTGGTTCAGGTCTGCCGATAACTGATTAGGTTGATCCGTCAAGACGGATCTAGGTTATCTGGACAGACGATATGAGGAAGTGGAAGGTATATAGTCGGATGCGCTTCGGATAAGAGGATTTGAGTGGCTCTCTGACGTTTTAAAAAACGATCAGAGGCCTTCGTATAGAATTGTTGTAGAGTAGGGAGGGAGTGCGGATATACCAGGGAGCATTTGAAGATTATTTGATCTTATTACATTTCTATTTATACTTTTCGGAAGCTTCTTAACTAGGGAATCACTTAGTGAGAAGATCTAACGGAGACCTAACATTGATATTTTTCGATTTATGGCCTATGGGTGAATCACCATGCACTGACGAGCACTGTAGGTACATTCGCGGCGGGCGGGGTGGCAACGGCGCGGCCTTGAAGACAACGTTGTCTGTTTCCTGCGCAAGTAAAACGGACGACATTTTGTTGATGATTTCTTCTAATGGAGTGTGTAATAAATAATAGGTATATATTTCTTTTAAATATAGGTAAATAAATTTTACACAACATCACATTGATCTAACTCCGAAATACCTAACTAACTTTAATTAAGTACCTACTTGTGTTACGGATATAGGAGTTATCTTCACTAAAATTACAAATATAGGTATACAAATAAATAACACCCAGACACAGAACAAATACAATGTTCATCGCATGAGCACAGTAACTGTACTTACATAAAGAAACTAAAGTATGTAGGTTAACCTACATACTACTTCTTAAGTTGTCGTATAGTAGGTACCTATGTAATTATTGTAGTGTAGGTAGGTAATTTCTATTTTATTGTCTATAAACTAATTAAAATGAAACATAATATGTCGTCAGGTGATCAAAAATTGCCCTTAATGAAGTGTAAAATACAGTTCTTTTATTTTTGTAGGCAGGCAAGTTTTAAACCACATCAACCTTTTGAAATGGTTGAAAACTGGTTTAAAACCGCAAATCTCATTAAAACGAAACATAATATGACGTCAGGTGATCAAAAATTGCCCTTAATGAAGTGTAAAATACAGTTCTTTTATTTTTGTAGATAGGCGGGTTTTAAACCATTTAAACCTTTTGAAATGGTTGAAAACTGGTTTAAAACCGCAAAAATTGGTTTAAAACGTTTTAAACCGGTTGATTTACATCTATATTCCTGACCGCCAAAATTTTATCTTTCTTATCATGATCGTTTCAGTCATAAGACGTCCACTGATGGACATAAGATCCCACAAAGAACGCCACAACGACAGGACTCGCGCTTCTCTTTCTTTGTAAAGCCTAGGTATATATTTCCTAAGTACATGGACGTGTGGCACATAAACACGCACCTATATTTTAATGAGGCTAGAATAAAATCGGGTCTGAAACAAAACGAAACATTGAAATTACAATTTTACTCCTCGAGCCTTTTGTTTGCAGACAAATCTATGGCCTAGTCAAAATTAATCCAATGAGCTAACTAAAGGATCCATAGTAATGTTAATAAGGCTTATAGTAGTATCAATAAAAACACAAAAAACAAAGATAAACATAAAAGACACAGGTAGATCCACTTTCTTGCGCCAAGGGCGATTTAAGAAAGTACTTGGTTTCAGTGATCACCCTCCACACCTGGCACCTCCATAGTGACAAAGTAAATCAATCGGCTAAAACTTTAGGATGCTCTTGGGGGTGTCTCGTGTTCTACGGATCAGGGATATCCGTAGAGTTGTTTGTGGACCACCAGACTGATGATTTTGCAGTCAACATACACAAAAAAAAAACTACATTGTCCTTGATTCGAAGAATACGTAGATTCAAATAAAACTCATTTTATAAATAAAAGACCGCTATTACGAATCTCTATATCGTCCATTGCAATATAAAAAAATGTTTCTAACTCTTTGTCAGAGTAGTACTACTTAGGAGCAGTCCCTGATAATGCAATGTCAATGCCAAAAAATACGTGCTTTAGTTTAGTTTAGTAACGACGCTATCTTCAGTGTAGTTTAGAAACCATTCCTTAATTCATAATCTTTATTTTCAGTGGGAATGTTTTATTTGTGGGTATGTGCTGTCAATTTGCCAATTCTTGTCAACGAAATGAAGCTTGACGAGCAAGCCGCCACTATAAACAAGCTACAGCAACTGTTGGAAATCAACAATCAACGTAGTTTTACAAGCGGAATTGATAATACACCGTACACCATTAAAACAGGTGCAGCCCATTCCACTCACGCAGAGACATCAAATTCCTGATGATTTTTTCCAATAATATAACGTTAAAATCCATATACTGAGCTCAAGTGTTAAAATAATTGTTCTTTTTTAACAGATTAACGTACCTTGAACTGTATAGTGATAAGTGTTGGTCCGGTACTAGATGAAATTCGATTATATATTGATAAAGTATTTTATTTACCGCAGACATAACATGATGAACATGAACCAAACAACTTCAACCATAAATCTCCACTTGATAATATAAACCGCTTCCGCGTTCACTCTTAAACCGAATGTTGACGTATGTGAAACCAATACCGCCGGCCGTAATAGTCGGTTCTGCTTGGGTGTTATCTGTTTCTCTAGCTATGATACCCTGTAAAATAAATGTTTTAGTTAAATTCGTGTTTATTCACTTCCTTTTATTAAAAAATTCACCGTTAATTCCTCATAGAACTTATCACGTTGCCTGGCTAGGTGCGGACATAATATAATTTGGCTACTAACACCCAACCTAAACTCTTAATGTTATTCATTTATAAGAAATATTAGGTGCCTATTGTGAACCAATTTCTGAACCAATTTTTTTATAATAACACTTTGTATTTTATAGAACACGTATTGCATGGCAGTAGAGCTAAGTTCGGCGTAAGATTACAGAGGTTAAGCAATTGTCGCAAGGGACATCGGATGGGTGGCCATATAATAATTATCTTCAGCTCTTCTGTTTCGGAACGTACGTTAACAATATCCAATCCATATTGACCCGCGTGGTGGATTATAACCCATTTCTTTTTAAGGAAATTATACCAAAAGAAAAGGCTAGTAGCCCCATCACTGTCGCTAAAAATAAACGACGATAATATCAATAAATAAATCGATCGAATTGAAGACATGAAAATCCAATATAAGGATTTTCTCGGACAGAGTTATTTTTCCAATTATTTTAAAAATGTATTACTAAAAAAACTACTCAATTCCATCGCCTCATAAATATAAAAAAAATCCGAGTTTGTGTATAACTGAATGTACATTAAAGATTTTCTGTGGTGAAAATATCGCTTCTGGTTGAAATTTCCAAAATCATAAACTTGGCCGAAAGAGCAAGCGAGCTTACCTTTATAAGTTGCAAACCAGGATCCGAATAGAAGTATTCCTTGACTCTTTTCTTGAAAGGAACAGCCATATATTCTAACTTAGCCTGTGAAATCAAACGTGTATTGTAACTTGTGCCCAAAATTAGGTCCCTACCATAGCAGGTTGATATAAACATCACAGTTATAAGACACAAAAACAATAAGAACTTCATAGTTATTGTAATGTCTGACTTCAAAAGAGCACAATATACAACAATCATTAAAACTCCTTAACCTTTCTTGGTAACTTATCTTGACGGGTGCCACCGGTTTGTCAAAGTTCAAACAAACAAACTGATAAAATGATTACTCAATGGCTAACTATATAAGAAAGGAATTATCAACTTTCGTTTTGACATCAAGTATCATAGGAGTTTCTGATGTTATTGACTATCATACATAACATTAAAGATAAGGTAAGAAACAGTGAGTCATAAAAAAACAGTTTTCAAAAAGCTAGCAGCAATGATCGTGAAAAATAAAAATACATAGGGATAAGATGAATTATAACATTTACTTCGGAAGATAGATTGTCTTATATTTTTATAACATCAACAATACCAATGAGTATATATGTATTACTCTATTTTAAAGAAACACTAAAAACTTGTATACAATATCAAATTTATTACGAGTGAAAAGGCAGGTGAATAAAAAAATAAGTTTTGCTTATGTTTAGTGTGATTTCTTTTAAGGAATTAGGGGTAGTATTTATAGAGGCTGTAACATTTTATTTTTAAAAGATGTAGGTACTAGGTTTGGGTCTAATAGCTATTAAATTTTCGATTGCGATCAATATCTGATAGATTTTTCACAGATTTTATGACTAATCAACGCACGCGTCCGATTGTCGATCATCCACTGTAAATTCATGACGTGCCTTTCTCTAGAGACTAGAGCTACCGACAATTTTTAGGACGCGTCATGTCGTACACAACATCGGTTTAAAAATCGGTTGCGTTCGGGAACGCTCAGTATAGGAGATCCACCATCCATGATTCTAAAAGAATAAAATTCAATATGGTAAAATTTATTGTTTAAGATTTGAAATCCAAAAGCCCTCACCAGAGGCGAACTTTCTTACTGCGCATTTCCGCTCAGACTGCGAGAAGGTTCGAAATTGCGAATTTTTTAGGAATTTATTTATTTCAATGATTAATCAATGGTCCAAACAAATACCTAACTTACAAATACATAATGTCATAACTCATAAGTGTTTCTAACATTTTATTAGATTTGATTGACGTGTTTGGATCATGTATAAATAAATATTCGAAAATATCTTTTCTCTAGATCTAACAATTAGCAATAGACCAAACAGAGAATTACTAATCAAACACATTTGGGCAAAAATGACTCATGTGTCTGTTGCCAATTGCACAAATCTGAGTAAAAGTATAGAAATTATATAGCGATTCCTTCACACTATAGACAGAGACTGTAACTAATTATAGAACAAGGTTTCGTTACGTTACGTTAGTAGAACAGAAGCACACATTTTAGGACGTAGGAAAGTGTCCGTCAAGTACATTAGCTGACCACCGCTAATTTCATTTTAACACGAAACGACACAAGACCGACTTTTTTACTGATTATTAACCGGCTCAACGCACACGTCTGATAGACAATCATCCACTCTTAAATCATGACGTTCACTTTCTTCAAAAGCAGGCTAAAGTTGAGTCCTTCACAAAATTGTATATACGTTGATAAAAAGCCAGCGCAAAAAATACTGTTAAAAAGTCGATTTTATGCAGTAATGCTTAGTGTCAGTGCTACATCCGTTGGCTATCCCGTTATGAACAGTTAGGGATTTGGCCGCAAAAAAAAATAGGGATAATTTTTTATGTAAACCAAATATGTTATGTATTATCTAGCTACATACGTTTTAAAACATTTTAAATAGGCAAATACTTATGTGGGTACGTAATCAATATGTATGTGGAACCATAACTTGATTGAAACCAAATTTATAAAGTTTACCTTCACTACCACCAATATAATAAAAGATACCCACTTATTAAATAAAACACTTTCAGTGAAATAAACCATAACAATATGCTTCTGGAATGAGTCTTTTTTAAATCACACTGAGCTGACTTGCATTGCTGCAAAGCGTGGAGCTGTTTCTATGTCTAATGAGTCGGTAGTCACTTGTGATCGCGAATCTGAATTTTCAGTGCTGTTCTGTATAGAGCTCATTGAAATTTTGTCATCTTTTATGCTACCATTAGTGTCCACGCCATCGCTTGTTTTTTGCTGACCGTCCGTCATATCTCCCCCACCGCCACTTAGTGAGTTCCAGATAGCTTTGGAGGATTCCTTGAGAGTAACTTTTTTGTCGGTTGTTGGGGCGGCTTTATCTTTGCTTTCCTTTGATTTCTTACCCAGTACTGGGAAAGGACTAAGCTTGGGTTTTGAGGTACGAGCGACTGCTCCTCGTTGGATCGGAGTAGAATCAGATTCCCCTTCTTCCGTAATTGAAGTTAATACGTCAATAGAGTCTGTAGGAACTACTTGGCCAGCTTGTATGGGAATGTCATCTACAAAGAAGTTAATCAATTATTATATTAGTTATGAAGAATAAATTCCTGCAGTGTACTTATATATTATTGTATGGGGAAGATTTTATAATAGGTTTAGGGCTGACAGGATATCTTCAAAATACTTATAGTTTTAATTCTGCATCGCAGTAAAATTAAAATAAATAACTATAGTAGACATAAACAGCACGCAATATTCTACTGCCATGAAGAGTGCGTCATGAAGGTTTTTTTTCTAATGTTCGAACTAGAAAGTGACTTGATGGTATTTGAGCACGAAAATGAAAAGCCACTAGTTGTAAATAAATAAGACGTTAACTCATTGGTATCGTACCTGAATTCAGAAATAAACAAAAAAAGGACATAAACGGATGTATCATCTAGTGAACATCATAATTTAGTATTTTCGCATCATCTTAAATATAAAATATTCTTTCGATCTGCAAGTCAAATAAAGCTAAATAGCATAATGATTTTTAATTATAGCTATAATTTTGAAATCTTGAGTCAGTTAAGTTGTAGGTATTATAAACAGTGAAGCATTTTTCGAATATGTTATATTAAAAACGAGTAAAGGAGCTGTACCAGTGTAACCCATGAAAAATTAGGCGATTTTCGGGATTTTTTTAAAACAAAGTACTCGATAGCATGTTTCGAAGTTTTTGGACATAATAAGGTATATTTTCAGTTATATTTTGAGATTCGTTTTCCACAAAAATATTAAAAAATAACGCAGTTATGTGCTGTCTTCGGAGGTGCCAAAAAAAACTTTAATAAAATCTATAGGAAATACCTTCAACTTAAATAGCCTTTTTCAATTTTTTTGTTTCAACTACTCATTCGGCCGGAATTATATGTATCAGCAGTTGGGGAACTTTTTTTTGGCACCTCCGAAGACAGCACATAACTCCATTATTTTTCAAAAAAATCTTAAAATATATCTGAAAATATACCTTATTATGTCCAAGAAACTTAAAAATATTCTATCGAGTACTTTCTTTTAAAACATTCTCGAAAATCGCCTAATTTTTTTATGGGTTACACTGGTATAGCCCCTTAATATTAAACGCGATGATTTGATCGTACCATTCCATAGTTATATGAAATAGACCACAAATAAATAAACGGAACAGATTGAAAGCTTTCGAACAGAGTACAAATTTCATAACTATTTTCAAAGGATTGCCAAATTTACAACCTTATTTATGTACAAAAATAATTAACTTGTACAAAGTTAAGCAATAAAAATAATTAAATTAATATGCCAATTCAATGAAATTAGTTGCAAACAATATGCTATATTGGTTGCAATGTATATCTCATCAATATACTACTTATCGATATCTATTATTTACACGTAATCAGGTGGGTTACTAATTGAGTACATTGTCCCAATGACGGTAAGCGTGTTTTCAGTAATTTGTAGATGTTTTAGAAACTTAGAAAACAAAACTGCACATTGAAATCTATCTTTCAACATCTCAAAAATAAGGTCGGTTTTTTATTTCATTTCCAAGAACTCTTTATAATCAATTTCAAATTTTAATGAAAAAAGCAGAAAATATGAATAACCAATGAAATGATGATGAAATAAGTCTTATTTGGATAAATAACTACTTTGACTATCATTTTTACACTCCAAAACTGCATAAAATGGCATTGTTCTATTTTTTTGCTATATTGATTCGCGTAGTTTGTAATCCCGACTGAGTAAGCTAAAGGTTTAAAAGCGCGGACTTACGCATACTTGAGGTTAAGTGGGTACCGCCCACTTGCGACTTCTACACTATTTTACTGTTCTGTGGTCATATCGCAGCTTTAATAATATAGGGGCACAATTCGAAAAACATGATTGTTGGAAAAACACCTTTAAAGATTTTTGAGCCCCTGTATTGTCACAAAATCGGTCATAAGTAAATTAAACTGTTAAAGCAAAATCATAAAACATCATAAGAGCATGTTCACTAAGCATGAAATATTTATCGTATATTAAATTTATCCTAGTACTTGTTTATTTTACTAATTTATTTATGACCGATTTTGTGAAAATACAGAGGCTCAAATTTCTTTAAATGCGTTTTCCCAACAGTCATCTTTTTCGAATTGTGCCCCTATAGTATTAAAGCTGCGATATATACAAAGCTGTATTGTCCGCAGGCGGTATTAGTAAAAGCTTTCATTCTGCTTCATTTATTTGGTCGTGAAATTGTTAAGACAATGAGCTGGAATCTGAGAAATATTCTGTCAACTTAATTTAGGTGTAGTAAGTTCATTTATTTCTTTTCTTTGCCGTAGTAAAGATACTGTTTGATATTTTTTATACCTACATCAAATTTACGATCTAAAGAAATGTAGAAATCCATGTTTCAATATGTATCTCTAGATATGATTGCTTAACAGTAATTCGTTTCATTTTAATTGCTTAATTTCTTTAGTATTTATAGGCCGCTAGGAATTTGATTTAAATTTTATAAAATATTTGATTGCTCTTAAAATTATAAATATTTTATTAATTAATTTGAGCTATGACTATTAAGCAGTCAATAATACGTTTTTTCTTTTAGTTTTGATGGCAATGAAATATACCGGACACTTGTACACATTGACCGTATATATGATGACATTATTGTAGAGAATAATGTGGGATCTAATTTATTGTGAAATACACAAAACCATCTTATGAAATTTTCGAGAAAATAATACATTTTTACAATCATAAGTCTAAAGGCTTGTATTATGGATACTAGCGTAACAGATAGACATACATTATAACAAATTATATGATACATAAATAACTATAAACACGTGGGTGTAAGTAAAAAAAGCTTAAGCATCCTGAGGATAATGGTATGGATACTATACTAAAGGACAGACATAAGTATATGGTACATAGATTCATAAAACATAAAATACCCATGACCCAGTACAAATGCTCGTATTTATCACACAAATATCTGCACCTACCGGGATTCGAACCGGACGGTTTGTCGTCACAGGAAGATCACTTCCGCTTGGCCAAGATCATTTATTCTGTCTGAGTATTTTTACCTTATTTAGCTTTTGGTGTCGTGCGTGCAAAGTGTTTACTACCAATGTGACATAGGTTTTTAAAATATCTGTTATTTTAAATTTAATACTGCAGAAATATGAGAATAATGTTTACGTATATTCTGTCACTCTGGTACAGGTCTACTAATGTATCAATCACTTTCAGACGCAACAGTTGTGCGTGCAACGTGTTTACTACTAATGTGACGTATTTTTAAGGACTTTTTAGATAAAATAACTCTACCTCAAATAAAAAACTGCAGAAATATGAGAAGTTAGTTCAAGTATTTGTTGCTCTTGTAACTTTAATGATGTCGTCATTAAAATCTATTAATTCACTTTCAGAGCTAACAGATTCTTAATATATTAGGCTATCACTTTGAACACTTTGCATGGATAATTTTGAGTCTCCCCCATTAAATAATTTAAAAAACCTATTTCAATATGTCGCTTCACGATAATCCTTATGGCTGTAAACATCTTTTTGACGTAGCATACTGTCTTTAGTCCAAAAACTGTTATCCATACCATGTGACCATGAGCATTCATTAGGCAGCATGCAATAATTGTGATGTTCATCTGTATATAAAGCAGTTAACAAAAATCGGTTAATGTTGTCTTTAACAAGAACATGCTTTGCTCTAAATGCACATGATTGATTTTTAAACTTATACAAAAAGTTGGTGGCTTTGTTAAATATATTTTGAACTATTCTGCACAAAGCACAAAAGGCTATGTGTATCTGAGTCAGGAGATTATTCAAATAAGAAGAACAGGAAGAGACTTTAATGTATCATTACTCTATTTTTAGGGTTCCGTAGTCAAAAAGGAATCCTTATGGTTTCGCTATGTCCGGCCGTCTTTTTTTTGTGACCGCGGCTTAGCCCAGAGACTTAGTCATAATTTACATTCCATAATTACAAAGATGAATAATATTTAGAGCATCGATCCTCTTTAAGTAAAATTGGGATACATTTTTTTTCTAGTTTAGCCAAAACTGTAAAACGTGTTGCGGGTTTGTGCAAACAATTTGTCAGGTATCCGTTTGTAAAATGTTAAGGTCCTGAGTAAGTTTTAAAATAACTAGTAATAGACGATCAATTTATAAAATGTACTTGGAGAAATAAAAATGTTAATATGTTTGTAGTATTGGAGGACTGTCATGTATTACACACTATCGTTTGTTTACAAAATTTAACGAAAAGTAGCCGGTATTTAAGAATTATTCAAGAGAAATACGTCCTTATTAAACGAGGCGCGCATAAACGAAACTTATAGCAAGTGCAGCGCAGACGGATGAGCGAGTCAGATTGAACGAGGTTTATCTAAACTCGACGTGGAAAATCTGAAACTTTCATGACTGCGTGAGCTTAAATAAATAAAGCCACGCTCCGCAAACTTGTAAATAGCTCTAATTGGAACAAAGATTTCGATCTTTGTTCATAGTTAGAGGTATTTATAAGTTTGTGTAAGTAATTAATTAATTCCGGAATTTCGTGCTTACATTGGGATATTCTGCGACTTTTTAAGCGTTAACCGATTAGCTAATTTGTTCAAATGTTCCTGTTGATTTGATATACTGTTTGCAACAATTTGTATAAATAAATCCGAATTATATAAATTTTATTTGTTTCTACATTTCAATATCCTTAGTTCTCAACAAAAAGTCCTCTTATGTCTTGGAAATAAAAGCTTATCTTATCTTTTTAATCCGCATATGTATTTATGCACACGCCCTAACTTTGGACAGATTTTATTCCCTGCATTTTATTAACAATTTTTGACTTACCCTACGCACATGCCCCTTTGTGTATTCATGACGTGCACTTCCCTCGAGAGCTACCGTAAAAGTATAGAAACGTACACAAACACGTCAACTTATACGACGTTAAGTGAAAATCAATAATAAAGTAGGCGAAAATATCGGACAAAGCGTAAGTTGTGTGCGGAAATACTATTGTAAAGGGCAACTACGGAACCCTACATTGCATGTAGCCCGACACGCACTTATTCCCTATGAAAAATTAAAAATTCATTATCATTAATTCTAACTGCACATTTTGAATAACAAGTTAAGTAACTGTAAAACTTACCAGGCAGCTTTTTAGTTCGGAATGATGCATTAGTAATCATAGATTTAGACATGGTCACAGTTGTAGTAGCAGGCGATAGTGCTACGCTGATACCCATGGGACCGTCACATGGTTGCCCTGGAGAAGAAAATAGAAATAGTAATAATAAAATTAAACATTAAATGTTTGGATTTTAAATACTAAATTTTTGCTCCATTACCTGAAGAACTATTTTTCAAAGAGTTTATTACAGCACTGGTAACCAGCATCACATCAGGAAACAGTTCATATTGCGCCCTTTGATCTATGTCTTTAACAGCTTGCAATGCTAATGTGTAGAATTCATTGAACATGGCAAAGTAGGCACCTTCTATCATTTCTAATAAGAAATTGGGCGTTACTGGAATTCGTGGTGTCGACTTTTGTTGTGTGCCTTTAGATGACTCTATCTTTTTGTGAAATCCCTGTGTTACTATTCTATAACAATATGTTTACAAATTTATAACCATTTAACAATAAAGGCACAATAGTATTTTATGATATTACCTGGAAGCAGCAATACAGAAATGTCTTAATGCCAATTTTGGCAGGAGACTCAATTGTCGGTTATAAATAAAGAGAAGTGCTGACATTACTTTCAGACGATTTTGAGCATTGAGTACTTCTACTTGAGACATAGGACCCCAGCTCACTAATTTTGTATTGCATTCTTCCCATCTACGCAATGCATTTTCTGTTAGAAACTGAGGACCCAGTGATAATGGCTGAAACATATTGTTATTACAGCAAAAATCTAAAATCTACGTAATTATGTGTGTTAATTATAACTATTTTTCACCTCATGATAGATCGACGGCTGTGCCAAGGATGGCAGACGAAAAGAAACAACTTTGGGTTTACCAGCCTCATCCACCACTTCGAAATTATATAAAGCTGTAAAATGCAAACATTTATATTTAGAAAAAGAAATGTAAACATGAATATTTAGTGAAAGAAAATAATTTCATAAATATTATCATATTATCATTGTGTGACCCAATGTCCTCATGTTCATGAAGATTTTGTGTAATTACAACAATTACACATAGAAGTTGAATTTTAAGTTTGAACATCTGATATTTTGCTAAAAATTGAGATATCGGATATAAGTTAATAATAAAAGATAAAAACTAATATATATTATGATACTGCTTTAATACTACTCAAAATAAATATTTTTTTTATAATACAACTATGAAGAAGCCATAAATTAATTAACGAATAAAATGTAATATTACATGGTGAAATGAAATAAGCTGTGGTCTTTATAAAAAAATATTGTGTTTTCTTACCTATCAACAAAGTCTCAGTACTGCGACAAAATTTTAAGTTTCCTTGCGCAACAAAACTTAAGTAATTGTAAATCAAGGTTGGAAGAAACTGTACAGTAAATCTCTGAAGTTCGGTCTCTTTGGATCTGTAGAAACTGAGTAATTGCGTGCAAACATTTTCAAGCAACTGAAAATAATTAGAATATATTTCAGTTAATGTTGTATTGATCAGTCAAAGCAGCGAATTATCAGTCTAATCTCACTGTTATGTTTATTAATGTTTACATTATTATTGACTTTTATAAATTATAGTGTTATTTATAGTTGAAGACCCTATGTTGAAATATAAGTCCAGATTGATTCTCAATTGCTAATAAGTCTAGAAGAAAAATCTACCCTTTGTAATTGCCATTTCCATTGATGTTGAAGCACAAAATGTGCTAGTGCTACAACAAAGACTACTTTAAAAGCATGACTGCACAATTTGAAATTACTGTCATTCTATTTGTATCTCCTTTAAATAAATCTTAAGTCCAAATTAATGTATAGATTTAAATGTTAGTTACAAGAGCTTTTCCATTCCGAGTTGAAAGTCTTATAAAGTTAAAATAGATAAAAATCAATTACTCATTAATTGAACCATAATTAACTATACATGTTTCATTTCTATAATTATCAAAAATACTTGAGACAAAGATTTCCATATTGATTTATTTGTGATAGAGTTTAATTAGCAGTCTATTTGAATTTATTTAATAAAAAAAACAAAAAATAATCCCTAACTTAGAATCCTAATGATCACAAATATTATACCTGTTCATTCTGAGAGTCAATTTGTTTACTGCAACAAGTCATATCACAATCATCTTCGCTATAGAATAGGTTAAACAATGCTGTTGAAATTTCATGGTTGTGTTCATGCTCAGCAGCAAAACTTTTTATCTCATTTTCTTGTAGTGAAGCATATTCATTTAGCCACTCATTTATGAGTTGTTTCCATTCTGCCATATTTTAAGTGTCTCCTGAAACAGTAATATTGCTTGAAAATTGTCGGTGATTTTTGACCTCTTAATTTTAAGCCGCGGCCTTAGAAAGGGTGATAAAATTTTAATAGTTTACAAGATATGATGTGCCAATCATATTCTATTTTTTGTAATGAAAGTTTAAAGAAAATGATGTTAAACTTTACTAGCAAATATTATTTATCTCACTTACTTCAAGAGTTAATCACGTTCAATTGCACAATCTTGGAATCAATATTGATTTATTACATCCATTTATAAACTTGCTCTGACAATATGACTAAGATCTCTTATCCTTAAAATTATATTGATTAGTATATTATTGCATGTCAAAGCCTGTTTGGAAATAAAAGTATTTTTGGTGTTTTTTGATTGATAAGTATTTTTATGCTGAATTTAATTAATTTTGACGTTTTTTTTTATTTTTTTAATACAATACTAATACAATGTATGTATATGTCCAAGGACAGATAGGAATCAGCCACAAAGTACTTTGTATATAGGAATCCGCCAATCAGGCTGCGAGGTAATGGGTCCCCGTATCAAGTCGGAAAATGCATATATTATCTATATAATGCTGTTCCTTTAACTCGTTTAGGTACGATACTTTTTAAATCATTGAAATCGGTCCATTGGTTGCGAAGATATTACATATTTTGTACAAGCCAACTGCGGGGCGGCCGAATAGCTTATGTGACGTCACGATTACCTTTCCACCCGCGCGCGCGCTCTCCGCCATTCATTTATTAAGATTCCCTCGATCTGCGCGGGTGGTGTTGTGGTTTTGCAGTTTTTAATTGAAAATATGCCGGATTATAAGTACTGTATTATATAAAATGTACTAATACTTCAATTAGTACACCTGAAAAACTGTTATTCAATGTGCCAAAGGACTCAAAAGTGCGCCAAAAATGGTGTACTGTCATGAAGAGGGATGACAAAATTCCGCTTCAAGATTTTAGTGCGAGGATCATTTTGATGTAAATACCTCCCAACCAACCATTACCTTGTATACAACACAACAATTGTATACCAACTTTTATCATCATTACTCGTGTGGTAAACAAGTGGGCAGGTAACTTAGTAAAACTTGTTTACGAATGTTAAAAAAAATACAGGGTCGTATTATGTATATTTCAATGAGTACCTAAATGAATGATAAAAAGTGTAAGTAATGAAGTTTCTAATAACCCTTCCTTGGGTAAAAACCAGGGTCGTACTCAGGTCTAACTACAATAAAATGTGCCGTTCCCGGGAATATTCCTCGAAGTTCCCGGGAACTATATATATATATAACAATATATATATAACAATATATATATATATATATATATATATATATATATCTTATCTATATCTATACATGTAATTAAACTGTAGCCAAAGTTAATTCTGTACATTGAATATTTTTTGAATAAGAGGGCTCCATACACGCAATAGAAACCAAAAACATTGTTATTGAATTTCTCGTCTGTCTGTCTGTCTGTTGTACGCTTTCCATGTGAAAACAGTTAGACGTATTTAAATAAAACTTTTTTAATTCGAGTATCATTCTGCCTCTTAAACATAATTTTGTACAATAATCACGCCTTGACCCCAAGGGACTAGGAAGACCACAAAAGAAGTTTGTATGGATAAGTAAGTTTTCTTGCTGCTATCACCACGAAACTTGCTGTAAATATAGTAGGTACTAAGATTATAATAAATAAACCGGATTTTAGAAAGTAGTACCTACTTACCTACCTAGAAACAATACTAGGACTTAACAAAGCGATTTCGTTTATTCATAGCTCAAAATTACGTGTCCAAAGAACGTAGGTACATTCCTGTCAAATTAAGTATTTAAGTCTAATTTTATTTATTGTATACATAATATTTTTGAACAGTAAAGTTTCTACATACTCATCTACATAACAATGTTAAAATAACGGCGTAGGTAGTTACAACAACAAACACAACTGCCCTGGCTGACTAACCTAAACCTTTTGGGTATTTTATAGGCTAGTCCAAGTACGTGTACCTACCTATTTATTATCCTGCAGTTCTAATTAGGTTGATAATGAGATTTGCCTACCTCTGAGTTTCCAACCACGAATTTCAGAGCTTGTCTAGTTTAAATGATTACTAAGATAATCAAATACCATGAAGGTATCCACTTAAGGTACATTATCGGATTGCGCTTGCTCAAAACCGATATCTACCTTATTTCAATCACTTATTTGTTATATTATAATAACAACCTTCTAATATTAAACAAATAAAATCAGTTATTAATCGATTGTGTATAAACTTGTGACGTTACGCTCCCTGTTGGACGAATATCGCAAACAGAATAAAACCGCGCAGTGGTTCGGCGGCATGCGCTGGGTCATTGTGACGTCATCGCATGCGTTCGCGCGGTCTGTGAACCTCGTTCGGTATTTTGCTCATAACTTTGTCAATTTTGGTAGTAGAACAAAAATTTTTGCACTTTATGTTTTAGTTTCTCAATGTCTATAGAACTGCATTCATAACATAAAACGTGACTGGTCTCCATTATGAATAGTTCCGTTGTATGACGTTGGAGGACGCTGTTGTCGCAGATTTAGTGACGTCAACTGTCGATAAAAATATATCGTTAAGTAGTGTTGTCTTTAATGTCGATATAAAATATTTATTTAATTGTTACTGTTGCGGACTATACCCCGATTTTGAGGAAACTCATTTTAACTAGGCGATGCAGTCGCTAAGCATAAAGCTACGCTAGCACCATATATTGGAGCGGAGCTTATACCTAAAAAAAGAAAAAAAAAAATTTTTTTTCGATGACAATTTTTGCGAATTTCAGAATTCGGACTCCGTCACTATCTGGTACTAAACCTGTAGATTGGATTTCACACAAAAAATATTAAAATCGGTTAAGAACTCGGGGAGTTATGGCGTAACAGACATTGCGCCATTGAAGCTGATCCATGGGAGCTTCGCTTCGCTTCGCTTCGCTTCGCTCCGCTCCAATAATTGTTGACTAAATGGATTAAATCTTTAAAAAGCATTATTGGGGATTGGATAATTCAAAGGGGTATGATTTTAATGGTATGGCCAATATGGGCGCTTAACGCTTATAATAAGAACAATGTCGTAAGAGCCAACGCCCACAAGACTCCTTTTCTCATGAATAATCACATATTACCTATACTTTTATTTTGGTGAATAACTCCGAAACGTAAAGCTTTAGGATATCATGTTATTTAACATTTATTGTTTGTTTAAGTGTCCTCCATCTAAATTTATAACTTTCGTTATGCAACGCGATTTTGAAAAAAAAAATCAAAATGGCGGCCACCCTCCATACAAAAATCTTCAAACCCCTTTTTGCCTTTCAATAGGCTTCTTTCCCTCAATAATATCCAATTATGGATTTCACTGATTCCTGACATTAAGAAAGTTTTTCTGCAATTATGACATTTAAATTTTCTAACGTGCTTTCTAGACAGAGCCAGCTGTTTAAGCAGAGACAAGAATATTAACTTTTTCCCTCCGGAAATGATGGAACAGAGGAAACGCCGTTCCACCATGTCCAGAAGATTGTGACACTGACACCTTTTGTTGGAGATCTGGCCTCTGAATCACCAATCAAAATACTTGAGTTTATTATCATTACATTAGTTCTATTTTTTATATAAGTTTTAAGTTATTTTTTAATCAACATGCCTGTAAACAAAAGTGCTATAAAAATACAAATCTAAAGGGGAAGATTTCAAGCTATTCGAAATAATCATATTAAACTTTATACTTATTAGGCGCGTTATGAAAAAATGATAAGAGTGGAATTTTAAGATGCGCGTGTCATCAAACGGAAAAGAGGAAATATTATATTTTCTTTTGATCAAATGAAATATCAAAAAGAGGGTAGATAATAAAGTATTTATTAAGTGGCCAAAATCAGTTTATTCATCTAGGTCATGTATGTGCCATCAAAATGGAAAACTAAATATTCAAATGCTCTAAATTTATATTGTATGATGATTCATCAATTAATATTCACACTTTACCAATATATACTTATCTTCGGCACAACGATTAGTGCTGAATATAATCCGATAAGGACTACCGGCCGTCCGCCGTCTCCGAGCGTCAAGCAAAGAAAGAGCCCGTCTGACTCAGTGCGAGGCATTATAAAGGCACCGCGTCACTCCACCGCCTGGCGGGGAGGTGACGTGGACCGATTGTGTTGTCTATGCTATGACAGGTAACACGTTAGATCAAAGACAATGATGAAAAATATTGTACTATAAAGTGTACATAGTTAAATCAATCAATAAATCAATTTAGTAAATCAATAAATAATCATTTAAATATAAATAATGACAATGAATATGATTAAGTAACAATTAATACACTCCGAATTATTCCTAATTCTAACACGGCCATACTGACAGTACTTCGTCCCCGAAGTACTTTTTAGATTATATAAAATCAGATATCGTTTCACAAAATCAAGTTATTGTTTCTTAATTTTATAAACCTCTATGCCTAGACATGTACAGTTCCATCACTTGCTGGTTAGTGAAGACCAAACTGACACCAAGCACATGGTTATCCAGCATATCTTTTTTTATAAACCTCTATGCCTAGACATGTACAGTTCCATCACTTGCTGGTTAGTGAAGACCAAACTGACACCAAGCACATGGTTATCCAGCATATCTTTTTTTTATAAACCTCTATGCCTAGACATGTACAGTTCCATCACTTGCTGGTTAGTGAAGACCAAACTGACACCAAGCACATGGTTATCCAGCATATCTTTTTTTTATAAACCTCTATGCCTAGACATGTACAGTTCCATCACTTGCTGGTTAGTGAAGACCAAACTGACACCAAGCACATGGTTATCCAGCATATCTTTTTTTTTATAAACCTCTATGCCTAGACATGTACAGTTCCATCACTTGCTGGTTAGTGAAGACCAAACTGACACCAAGCACAGCGGTATCCAGCAACTGATTTATTTATTCTTAATCATTGTTTTTATGAAACGATTCTGTAACACTATTACTCAATTAATAATTTTCATTATCACCAATTACAAGTTCATTTTCATTATCATCATTTATAAGTTCATTTTCATTATCACTATTTTCCAGTTTCATTTTCATGATCACTTTTTACAAGTTCATTTTCATTATCACTATTTACAAGTTCATTTTCTATAGAAGCATTTCATCTATGAAGTTATGTTCATTATCTTTCGTAACCTCATTAAATCGAGCCTGTAAGGTAAGTTTGCAGTACGACCTGTTAATAATCGAAGAGAATATAATCCGGTTGATTTTAAGACAGTTGTAATCAAAATTTGAACTTTCCAAAGCCTGTTCGGCCAGCCTGATGAATCAGAACATGTAGTAACAGGCACTAAAATTTTTCGAAAAGACGTGTAGATAACATGCCTTTCCTATTCTATCGAAATATAAGTAACATGATGAGAAGTGATATTTAAGACGCTTTGCTAGACATTCCCTTATCAGACTACAATTTACACCAATACCTAATATGAAATTTAGTTATTTCTCATTTAGTTCTTACACCTCCGCACACACTACACATTTGAATAAAACACTTTATTTTTACGGATTTTGCGCACTTTTTATTTTATATTTAATCCCGATATTTCAATGGTTGTCATGTATTTTCTACTTCCTCCACAATATTTTGATCGGGCACGTTCCAAATTGTTAAAATTAAATTGTTTTATTTTTAAATTTTATTTAGTTATTACATTCTTACTACGATTACATTGTATACTACTGAGTCTACCACCAGTTCGGAAACTGGGAGGCCCTTCCGAGAAGAACTGGCGAAAGAAACTCGGGCAGGGGGACCGACCTCCATCTTACTGTTATTATTTGCATAAAGAGCTAACCACATCATCAGATCTTGCAATGTGTGTTTTTGTAGGTATTCATTAATTTTTATTTATATTTTTTTTGTTACTTTTTCTCAGCCATGAATAAATATTTTAGAAGTTTTTAGTCACGATTCATTAAATTTACTCGTTTGCTGAACACGTGGTTTCAAATTACAGTTTTTAGTATCATAACGAGGTAGAGCATCACGTATTGCCAACAACAATCCCTTCAGCATCGTAGGGTCTATATCGAACTATTTAACCGACCTTGGTCACATGCTGAAACAAAAGAAAAAAAAATTTAGTACAGGGCGTGAGGATCCCACTTCTGATGTCATCAAACGGAAAAGAGGAAATATTATATTTTCTTTTGATCAAATGAAATATCAAAAAGAGGGTAGATAATAAAGTATTTATTAAGTGGCCAAAATCAGTTTATTCATCTAGGTCATGTATGTGCCATCAAAATGGAAAACTAAATATTCAAATGCTCTAAATTTATATTGTATGATGATTCATCAATTAATATTCACACTTTACCAATATATACTTATCTTCGGCACAACGATTAGTGCTGAATATAATCCGATAAGGACTACCGGCCGTCCGCCGTCTCCGAGCGTCAAGCAAAGAAAGAGCCCGTCTGACTCAGTGCGAGGCATTATAAAGGCACCGCGTCACTCCACCGCCTGGCGGGGAGGTGACGTGGACCGATTGTGTTGTCTATGCTATGACAGGTAACACGTTAGATCAAAGACAATGATGAAAAATATTGTACTATAAAGTGTACATAGTTAAATCAATCAATAAATCAATTTAGTAAATCAATAAATAATCATTTAAATATAAATAATGACAATGAATATGATTAAGTAACAATTAATACACTCCGAATTATTCCTAATTCTAACACGCGCACATCACTGTGCCACAAAATTATCATGTTGAAATTGTGATACAAAATTATCATGTTGAAGTTGGCCGCAAAAGCGACATGGAATAAACCAGCAGGATGAAGTTGGCCGCTAATTTAATATAAATTGTAAATAATCGTGTCTGGATGTTAAGGGTACCGTGTCTGGGTGGTAAGGGGAGTACCTAAAATCTGCATTAAACATTTTGAAAAACGTTTTTTATCTGGCCTCAAAAGAACAAGGTTTTCATTTCCTACTTTTTTCACTAAAGAAGAAGTAAGTCACTGGAAAACAAAATGTAAGTGTCTATAGTAATAGGTTGCTTTTCTTCAGTATCTGATATCATTTTAAAGCTATTCGTTTAACTATGTTAATATTTGTGTGCACTCCGCATATTGAACCTACAACTAACTGCACAACAGGTAGTGTAGTGCACCCATTTTAAACTGTAAAAATACACAATTTAGTGTTTCAAGTTATATTCATTAGTGTTTAGTGTATCAGCATGTAGCTTCTGCGTACTCTACTATTCTACTTTTTGTCTGCGTCTCTGTTTGCAACCTCAAGTGTGGCCCAGGTTCACTACACATTCGTCATTCAATTATAACAATGGCATGAATATACATTTTAAAAACATTAATGATAATGAAACAATTGATTCTCAATCTAATAATTTTACTTACATCTCTATAAAAAGGAAAACAATTTATGTAATTAAAAAAATCAAACGATTAATACGTTTACATCTACTACTTAGCTATCTATTCTACTATATAAATCTATAGTTTCTGTTTTTACATTTTTTTATGATAAATATTCGTTTTATGAGTCTAACAGATACCTCAGAGTCTAATAGATACCAATTCTACTTTTTTTTAAAAAAAGAGCTGCATTTCTATACTTATAGAAAGTAATGATCAAGAACAGCTTGTCTGACTTGAAATTTGCTACATAGTAAGAACTTGTGATTGCGCAAATGATAGGCTATATATCATATTGCTAAAAACCTTACATTCGTACCTAATATTATAAATTGAAAAGTGACTTCATTTGTTACCCTTTGGTTTTCATTAAAAGATGCATTTATGCGTGGCACGACTGAGGTTTTTTCAGTTTATGTGGTAATGTATCTAGTGCTGAGTCGCTAATTTTAGGCGTGGACACATTGTTATATTTTTATAACTCGCATGGTGTACGAAATGTACGAGATTTTTATTATTTTCGTATCTATTACAGAGACTGTAAATCTCGTACCGGTACGAGATTTCTCGTACGTCTGGCAACGCTGAATTTAAGAGCAACAACAACGCCTTTATTATTGATGGTTTTGCGTCATAAGAGCTAGCAGAAAACGAATACATAGAAGATCTTTGAAACATTTAAGTGGCATTTTAATCAAATTTCAAATTAAGTTCATTACTTAGCCACGGTACGAATGCTTAAATGTGAGATTATTTAAACCCTCGGTTTATATTGATACAAAACCGGTCTTTATCGCATATTGTCGATACCTACCGTTTGCCACGTAATATAGTCACTGTAATGTCAGTGTCAAGTCAAAATTGTTGCGATTCTGGATGAGGTAGTTCTGTCAAGTAAACTAGTATTTTTGAAGAATTAGATATTTTTTATACATTTCTACATTATACCAATGGGTTCCTCCCATAGTACAGAAGTGCCTGGAGGTGGTTCTGACGGTTACCACATATTGCGGGTTCGTAATACAATCACCGGACTATTTCAACTGTCTTTCGAAGTAGCCTCTAATAAGACACGTCAATATTTTGATTTACAGGTGCAAGACGGGTCCCCGGGGCAAAAAGCTAATCTAGAAGCATTTTTTGATTTTATAGTAGCCATAGAGAATACAAGATTGGACCAAGATAATGATACTCTCAAAGAGCTGTTAAAAAAAAATGTTGAAAATACTATCAAAATGTTGATATATAGCAGTAAGACTCAGTCAGTGCGAGAAGTCATGGTAACACCCAGTGCGAATTGGGGTGGTCAAGGTTTGCTTGGTGTTAGCATCAGGTTTTGTTCTTTTGAAGGTGCAACTGAAAATGTGTGGCATGTCCTGGTAAGTTACTCAAAACTGCCAATAAATAAGTTATAAATTTTTGTTTCTATACATGTAATTTAATAAATAATACCCATTTATTGTAGGAAGTTCACCCTTCATCTCCAGCAGAATTGGCTGGTTTAAGGCCATTTTCTGATTATATTATTGGAGCTGATTCAGTTATGCATGAAAGTGAAGACTTTTTCACACTAATAGAAGCCCATGAGGGGAGGTCCTTGAAGCTTTATGTTTATAATGTTAATGATGATACATGCCGTGAAGTGAATATAACACCAAATCACAATTGGGGTGGAGAAGGCAGCCTTGGCTGTGGTGTAGGCTATGGCTATTTACACAGGATTCCAATAAGAAGTACACATACACCCTCTCAAAAGCCATATAGTGCCACCATTCCACTGGTTTGTACTGTTTATACTGTTTATTGAATATTAGCTTTACGTTGGTTGTGAAATAAAATGATAACAAAAAGTACTTCTTAATTTCTGCTGTAAGTAATTTTAGACTTACTTTTTTTTCTTTGGACCTAGTAAGATAAAAAAGATTTAAATATTTTATTTAATTGCAAGCTGCAACTTGTGTGTTCATCATTTTGCAGATGTCAGCACAGTCACCAAATGTTGAACAGAAACTGTTATCAGGTGTCAGCAACTTGACTATTAGCCAAAGCCCTCAGATAAGTGTCCCTCAAACAGGTAATGGACAATCAGAGCCTGTACAGACACCTCCACCATTCCTATCTGGTGTACCAATGGTGAATCCTGGAAATTATTTGGCTTCTAACCCTGAAAAAATTGCTGAGCAAGGTCTTCCAGAGCAGCCTTTAATACAGCAGCCCGTCTCCCAAGCTCAGTCAATGGTATCTAACATGGCAGCATATTCTAGTAGTAAGTATATATGTATTGATATAATGTTTTACAACTCCAAGTTATCATGTTCATTTAAACACTGATAAAGAAGCTTGTGAAAGTATATATATATATATATATATAGAGAAAGAGAGAGAGAGAGAGAGCAACCATGTCTCAGGATCGAATGCATATGTTTATCATACAAACATGGGCATATGGGCATATACTGAGACTTGAACCTGGGACCTTTGGCACAGAAGGTAGAATTCCATCCGCTGTATCAAGCGGCTGTCTTACAAATGACTTCTCTTTTGAATATCCCTAATTTAAATGATTTCGTGTATCATATTATTTTATGAATATGTTATTGTCAAGGAAATAATAACTGACAAAATATTATTTTTTGGGTCTCTGTCTGTTAAATAGATAATATTTGGAGGTGCCTATGACAACGATGTAGTTCATCTATACCTAGTCCTGCTATAAGTTCTGTTACAAATGAAAATGCATTTTTTTATGAAGTAATGTCATATTACTAAACTTATTTGTCTGTCTAAATCTCAGCAAAAAAAAAATCTATGGAAATGGCCACCTTTGGCTTTTATGCAGGTCTTTAATCTGCCTGACCACGAATCTATGGATTTACGCACTGTTTCGATGGGAAACTCCAGAGATTTTTCAAGAGACTTGATGTCGCCGTGTCGTTTAGAGCAGGCCATGTCCTCTAAACCTGACCATAATTTGTAGTCTAAAGGGTTGAAGTCTGGGCTAGATGAGGGCCAGTCTTCAGCTGTTATAAAGTCCAGAACATTAGTTTCAAGCCATGGGTAGTTCGTGCCTTCTGACTAGGTGCAGTCCTGCTGGAAAGTCCATGGTACATTTTTAAAAAGTGCTCTTGAATCGTGAAAAATTTTTCATTGTTAAAGAGGATATTTCTATACCTTTCACCTGCGTATCGGGACAGAAGGCATTTTGATCGATCCACTCTGTTTAATTGGGAAGACTGATTTAGGGCATGCCCTGTAAATCGAAGATAAGCGTATTGTAATACGCGGCAGAGTACTAGCGGGAATCTTCATTTCTCGCGATAAGATTTTTTGCTTCCTAAAGGGGTTTCGACGAATTCTGGCTTTATCAGCATTAACAGCCTTTGTAGTTCTAACAGCAGGCGGCCATCCCGATCTTTTATGGTCTTCGACAGAGGAAGTGCTGTTGTATCTGTTGATAGTAACATATGGCTGATACCAAGCTTTTGAAGTGTCTGGAATATGACCGACGGCTCCATACCCACTTTGTGCAAGAAGATACCTGCAATCCTATTGTTTTAATACTTCATTTCATATTGTAATTTGATAATGAACACGAAAAAATATGTGAAATGGCGCGAAATCGAAAGAAGTTTCTAAAATAAAACGCGTTCCAAATTCAGAAAAATTAAAAAGTTGAAAAAAAGGAAATGTTTTATGTAACAGTATTCATGGCCGGGCTAGTTATATATATAAATTACGTGTCACAGTGTTTGGTCACAATTAATTCAGAAACTACTCCACCGATTTTGAATATTTTTCATTTTGCTGGATTTGTTTTAACTTAGGACATAGGATATTAGGACATTTACAGTAACGCCTGGTCGGGTCAGCTAGTAATAAAATATAAATTTTATTACAGATTTAGCAGATGCAACATTGACTAATTTGGGGAGTATACCATCTGTATCAAACATGCAGCCACCAGCACCCCTGCCAAATTTACCTGGAATTCCCATGAATCAACCGCAGCCTTACATACCTATGATGCCTAACTACTCGCAGCCGCAGATTAGTCCGTCGACGAATTATGCCCAAATTGCAGCACCGCCGCCACTAGTACCAACGTTTGACATGAGCAGTTTCACGCCATCCCCCCTCCAGCCTCCTCCAATGTCGACTGGGCTACCAGTTGTGACTCCCGTTTCATTACCAGGAATGCCGTCTATAACCGTTAGTGCTACACTTCCTGTCTCCACTATGAAAGAAATACACCAGCAACAGTCACAACACCAACAAGATTTATTATTGTGAAATATATAACAATTGTTTGTCTTTTATAAATCATATTGTTAAGCTTTATTTGCTGATATTCATGTTACTTTATTTTAAATGTTAGGTCAAATCATGTACAATAATTTGGAGGGTGATCTTAGCAAAAAATAATGCTAATTTGTAAGAAGTGCAATAAAATGGTTTTTTTCTGACTTGTATGTACTACAGTTAATTTAATTTGTTGACTATTCATTTGAAATAAATAAGTATTTGTGTGCATGTTAAAACAAAAATTATACATGTATCTGCCTTCCCATGTTATTTTAGTGTACATTCAACATAAAAATAAAAAAGATATCATTCAAACACTTCATTTATGAAAAAAAGTACGTGGGTAAAATTTCCGCAGAAAAATATTTTGTCCGAGCGTATTATTACAACAGCTGGTTACTGGTAAAATATAGGTACCTACAGTTCAACGACCGTCCGAAGCGCCCTACCAAGCTGCGTGCGCAGGTTGTTACGACATCTGCGCAATGAAATCAGTCACCCGGGACCTCCCGCGATGTATAATGTTGCGTTCACGCATTTACGTCACATAATTATCTACCTAACGAAATGTGTTCACACTTGCAATTTAAATCAAAGGCGAAATTAAACGTCGGCTTTATGTGAAGGAGGCCCAAAGCCTCGAAAACTTAAATATAAATAATCCGTGCATTTGACGAAGTGAAAAAAACAAGTAATAATAATTAAAGACAAGTTTATAATCGTGCAAGAGTGCTTAAAGAGAAATCGCCTACACTTTGAAGTAAAGTGATTGTTTTCAAACTTCATATAAGTGTATTTTGTTTGGATCTTTAATTAATTATTGGGTAAGAGTAAAGCAAAGTGTGTGCAGGGCGGCTAAGTCTTGTGATAGTAATTATACATTTCTTTATCGTGTAAAATAGACAAAAATAGCAGCTTTTTACTCGACGAATGAGTGGTTTTGGCATTTAGAATAATTGCGATGAAAATATGAAATGTGTTAAGCCTGAATTTATTAATGCTGTAGCATAAAATAGTCAAAATAAACACTTTTTACTCTTGTATTTTTTTTTCCAAGTTCGGGTTTAGCAGTGAATGAGCGGTAATAGTAAATAAATAATAATAACAAAACATGAAATGTATAAACCTTGTATTTATTAATGCTGTTGGATAAAGTGGTTAAAAATAAATGCATTTTACTCCTGTTATTTTTTTTCTATTTCAATTTTGTTATACCGATTTTCGAATTGCCTATGCGATCCCTGTGTTTTCAGATTCTGTGGTAAAAAAACACCCTTTGCTTTACTCCAACCAATTGTACATAAGTTGATAATTTTTTTTAAAATGCGACAGTGCAAACCGTACCTATAGTTTACTTTTATGATCAATTTTTGTTTATTAAAAGTGTTATCGATTAATAATGTTATAATCAAAGAACAAAGCAACTCTTATCTTCTTCAATTTGACGTTCCTAATCTATTTTCGTTCAAATTTGCAACTTATGAAAATCGTTTTAATGTTATAATGAAATACGGGAGGGCGGGGCTTTGTTAGCGTGATTGTGACAGCCATCGGTAGTTTTCGTCGGATAACTTTGTATAGCCTTAACTTAATATTTTAGTACTGGGTGATATTAAAAGAAAAAAACACTTGTTTCGTTACTTTCTTCAAAGAATATAATATATAGATTTTGATGGTGTTTATATAATGGCCCTGTATATATTATATATAAATATATATGAATATTTATTTACTTATTTCTAATCAGACTGAATTGAACAGTCACAGTCAGGCGTCAGCGCTCTAGGACCTCCACCTCGTAGAGTACGAGTAGCGTAGAACTGATGCCTTAAAATTAGGATTGGTGCTTTAGTTCTTTTGGAGAAAATCACTATTGAGTGGTGTTCCCTGGGCCATCTCTAATACATTTAGGTATGAAATATGTGATCTTGCACCAAAATTAATGATTAGTATCAAGGCCGGACCGTGAGTTTAGGGGGGCCTGGGCTTAGTTAAATCAACATTTATGGACAAAACGCATAAATGGTTAAGTCGTGAGTTAGACATCGTCGCACTGTATTTATTTTGTACTTTCAAGTATGCACCTATGGAAAACTATTATATTGCACAATGAATAATGTTTCTATAATGCATGAAATATTAGGTATAATATAATCTCTAAACCAGTCATGAGTCTTGACAAGAAAACGTTAATAGTCACAATATTTTTTTATTTGATGAGAAAAGCGAAAAAAGAACCAAAACACTAATGCAAGTATTGTGATGTAAGGTTATATTTTCAGAAAAGTTTGTTATTCTCCAATACAAATCTTAAAATGAAATTAAAACCCACGAATTCATAGTCTTGAAGGCTTTAGCTGCTTATGATTGTTTGAATCGTCTGTGTACATTTTCAGCACTGCCGTAGCCTGCCTTGGAGGGGCCATAGCCTGCCCCTGTATCAATATTTGTTGAGGGGCCCAAATTAGGGTAAAGTTTGCTCACAAAAGAAACAAAAATGCTTGCATTAAATTAAAATAAATATTTATTTATTATAAGTTATCGCATTCTCCTAGAAATTGAGCTAGCCAAACAATTCAAATTAAATGTATACATTTCTTACCTTTTTTTCGGCAAATTGATTTATTAAATCATCTACAGCTGATGACGATTTCAGTTTTTCTAAAATTTTTACCTGTATTGTTACTACAATAGGGCGAACGCTCACTGCAAATCCCAAGATTTCACAAACGTGTTAAAATAACACACATGAAGTGTGTTCAGTGTAAAATGTCTATAAACAAACTATACAAGATTTGTAGACACTTTTTACACGTTTCATAGTGTGTGAAAAATCTATAGTTTGTGAACGGCATTTAACATTGAAGAGGCTTAGCGTTTTAGAAGTATTTACAAGAATAACACACTTGGATTTACAGTTTCAGTTACCCGAGAAAAAAAGAGATTGCTTTTTGACTTTTATCATTTCTGAAGTGAAAGCACTATAAGCACGTATGACAGTTTTATTTTAAGTTTTTCCCAGGAAACACGAGATGGAATCATATTGGGGATAACATTTCACTAATTTTTGTTTACATGCGTTAGGGGCCTCTGTAGCCCGGGGCCCAATGATACGTCATTGATACGGCTGATACGGCGGTAGCTACGCCCCTGATTTTCAGTCACACGTCTATACAAAAATAGGCATTGTCCTTTCAGTTCAAATCAAGTAAAAGCATTTTTTAGAGATTCACAAATATAACATCATATGATTGATGCGGGAACTCCAAGAAGTAATGGTCAAGTAGAACGATATGTGGCTTCGGTATCAATATGTTAAATACTATAGTTACAAACTTGTCAGACTGGCCGAACGGTTTATGGAAAACTAAAACAATCAATTAATACCATCATACAAAAATCGACGGGTCGTTCGAAGTAAACCCAAATGGGTGAATATCAACATATGCGATTTTTTGTAAGTTTTGGTGGCGCATTTTATTTTTAGTTTTTCATGAAAAATAATGTTACAATTTTAATATCTAGACTAACAATAGTATTATTTCACATTTTGCCAAAAAAATTACCAGTAATTAACGAAATACTAACATCTAAAGTTTGAGGTTGCCACCAAAATTTAAGTGTGTGAAGTTTTGCTAGGATTTGAACCTGGAAACTTTTGCTATCCGGGTGACTGCTCCAACCAATTGACTATATAATCAGATTTAACGTTTTTTTCTAGTATAAAATAAATACGTAGAACTGTAATATAATTCTAAAATAAAAGTAAAATTAACAAGACTTTCAAGTCATTACAATTAAAAATTGTAAAATTACATGAAATCATGTCTCTTCCTGCACCCAAATGGTGCTATGGATGTAAGTTTTTAAATAAAATACTGAAAATAAAAGTTTTATATAAGTTTTTTGGTATATTTAAGTTTTGGTGGCGTAATTTTTGCCACCAAAAGTAAGCCACCTAAACTGAAAACTTACAAAAAAAAACTGCTTAAATTAAGTAAGTTAGTTTGCGATTGAAACAATAGAATAAATTAGTCCATTAACCAAAAAACTATTCAACGCTAGGGGCAGGCCGGGAAGTGAATACCCTGGGCAAAGCGAATACTCCCCACTACTCTTAAATTATTCGTTCTTCATTCAACACGCCATCACTATAACGTTCGGCCATCTTGGCTCAGTGCGCGGCAAACACTAGAGCAAGAGGCCGCGTCGCGTGCCATCCACAGAGTGTAGATTAAGCCGGAATTACATTATTGTGTCGGGGTCTGTCGTGGCATCTTCTGATGGCATCTGGCGCGTATCTAAAGTATCAATTTTGTATGTGTAGAATTACATTATTCTCGTGTGGTATGTCGTGACGCTATCTGGCGCGTTAACGATCTGACGATTTAGATCGGAGACACAACGGTGGAGGGGATAGGTCACGACACAACACATGAGAATAGTATGCTCGGCTATCTATCGTGGCGCTCGTTCTTCATCACTTTCTAGTTCTTGAAATGAAATTCTCTTCTACTGTTTCTTATTCTGTATACACTGATTGCATTACAAACATAACTAAAAAATTTTCATCAAAATCACTGTCAGAGCTCGAAGAAAACATTTTACTGACCCAAACACACGAAAGACTACTGGAAAACTGAATGAAAATTGCGCCAGAGCGGTCCACAACACGTCCCATAAATGTAAACGGTCGCCGCCACAACACAACGCGCCACGACACACCCCGACACAATAATGTAATTCCGGCTTTAGTGTTTTCGTAAAAAAAAGATTGATTTAAGAAGGTAAGTACATTGATATTATTGCCGGTATTATTAGTTCTTGATTTTTAGGAATATTTTAATTTGGTAGCATATCAAGGTAGGTTTTTATAATATGTTTAATAAAAGGTCAGAATTTTTCGTTTTTGTATAAAATGTGTTAACCACAAATGTTACCTAATCGGGCAAAATGAATAGGGCAAAGTGAATATGATATCCACTTTGCCCGCCATTTGTGATCATTGACTTACGATTTCATAATGTCCTTATTTGTTTCAGATGGTGAATAAATATAAGAAAAAAACGAATCAAGGGTCGTGGGATAAAAATGTCATGCAAACAGCTATTAATATGTGCAAAGCTGGAGAATCTATAAAGGGCACAGCTAAAAAGTACGGGTTGGCCTATGCAACCTTGTACCGACATGTAAAAACCGGCAGCGCTTTGCCAAAATTGGGTCGATTCCGTCATGTTTTCACTGAAGCTCAGGAGAAAGAGTTAATAACATATCTCAAGAATATGGATTCTGTATTTATGGCCTGACTCGAGACGAGTTCAAAAATTTAGCGTTCATCTATGCTAAGAACAATAATTTGAACTACCCGAAAAACTGGGATAAGTACGAAATGGCTGGTGATGACTGGTTATCGTCATTTTTGTATCGTCACAATCAAATTTCTCTCAGAACTCCAGAAGCAACATCGGTGGCACGGGCTAAAGGATTCAATAGACACGATGTTGGACGTTTTTATGAAAACCTTGAAGTTTTGATTGTGAAATATGATATTGATGCATCAAGATTATATAACATGGATGAGACTGGTATCTCAACAACTACAAATAAGCCACCTAAAGTGCTATCTACAAAGGGAAAAAAACAGGTGGGCATAATTGCCAGTGCCGAACGTGGTCAATTAACGACGGTCATCGGCTGTTGTAATGCGGCTGGTTCGTTTCTCCCACCATTTTTTATTTTCGCCAGGAAAAAGATGCAACCCAGGCTTCTTGATGGTGCACCACCCGGCACTCGAGGAACCTGTACCCCAAATGGTTGGACTTCGGGTGAGGTATTCCTTGCTTGGATGCATTTCTTTGTGGAACATATCCGACCTACCCCTGAAAAAAAGATACTTCTATTATTGGACAACCACGAAAGCCATAAGTATTACCCAGATTTAGATTACGCTAGCAAGAACAACGTCGTAATTTTATCCTTGGCACCACATACAACTCATAAAATGCAGCCCATGGATGTAGCCGTTTACGGGCCACTAAAAACATTCTTTGAAAGGGAGGTAAATGTATTCCAAAAACAGGACGCATTATAAATCAATACGATGTGGCCAGACTGCTATCACCAGCTTTTCTAAAGAGTGCAGTAGCTATAAATGCAGTTCATGGATTTGAAAGACCTGGTATTTGGCCAGTGAATAAATATGCTTTTGGTGACGAAGATTATGAACCAGCCGCTGTGATTGCAGGCACATCTGATTTGAATATTCGCACAGAAGGCATAAATTCACCAGAAAGAATCGATATTCCCGGACCTTCTGCAGAAACTTCGTCAACCCCTTCGCCTTCACTTCTTCAACAATTGATTCCACCAAATCCAGTCGATCCTTTTGTAAAAATTATTCCATCTCCAGATAGAACTACCCCTTCTGAACTTCAAGCCTTTGTAACGCCAATTGTAATCTCTCCTAAAACGCCTGAAAAGATTCCTAGCGAAGTTGAATGTACACCTGAACCAGAACCTGGATGTTGCCAAGTTTTCTCCGCTTTTGAGCCAGATACAACTACAAATTCTCAGAAAAGTGACACAATGCTGCCAGAGACTGAATTAAATATTCAAAGAACGGCTAGTACCCGTGACAATTCGTCCGATCCGAAACCTGGATGCTCAACTTCCCACTGCAGTCCCTTGGTGTTGAGACCTATACCAAATCCTGCCAAACCATCCACTCGTAAACGAAAATTACAAAAATCGGAAATATTAACCAGTACACCGATCAAGGAAGACCAAAAGAAGAAGTTTGAGAAAAATAAAGTTAAAAACGTCACTAAAAGTTTGAATGATAAATCTAAAAATTTTCCTAAGACAACTGTTAAAGCTGTTACTAAGACTGACAAAAATAACGCTAAAAAAGCTAAACAGCCAAAGAGAATTAAAGAATTTAAGGATATTTTATGCTTTTTTTGCGGCGAAATATACATCGAAGAAAACGACGAACCAACTGAAGATTGGATTCGATGTGACATTTGTCAGCAATGGTGTCACGAAGAATGTTCCGCTTTTGATGGTACTCAAGGGTACACTTGTGACAACTGCCAGTCTTAATTTTCTGATTATTTAAGTTTAAGTTAAGTTTTTTCAGTTTATTAAGTTTATTAATCACGTTTTTAGACATTCAAATATGGATATTCACTTTGCCCGAGTACTGTATCCGCTTTACCCGGGGGTCCGGGCAAAGTGAATAATTTCATACTTGTTCAAATTTTATTTGCTGTTCATAATTGTTTAATTATTAAGAGTAACCGATGATGGTATTTGTAAGAGCAATTATTAAAGACTGATTTGTGCTAGTTATTTTGTTTTTGTATCTTATACCGTTTCTGCTAAAGCCATAAATTTCTAAAGGTATTCACTTTGCCCGGCCTTCCCCTATATACTTACTACGCGAAAAATAAGTGACAAACATACAATTCATGCCACCACAACTAAAGAATCGTTGAACTAAACGCCACCAAAGAAGTTACGTTATATCGGTAAAATGCTGCACACAGTCACACCTCTGCTCTTTGTAAGGGCAAGTATGAGACTAAACTAAGCGTAGTATAGCAACATGATAACTCCTGCGCGGTTTAGTGATCAGTTACAATGCGTTGAAATTTTGCCACCGAAACTTAGGAATTAACGTGGACAAACTTTGATCCGCAAATCTGATATATTCAAATAAGTAAAATAATGAAATTATGTTAGTATGAAGAAGCTATGACAATATTTATTATTTATTAACTGTCTAATTTACATAGAACCCTAAACATAATACATAGCAAGTGCGTGTTTTAAAAGATGTTAGTTGTGGACACGCCACCTGGTGCTTAAATAATTTCATTTTTTTATTATTAATTAACTAATAAGCATGTTTTCTTCATTTCAAATATTAAACCAAATCGCTGAGTAAGTTAATTTGTTACAATTTATTTTTTAAAATTAAATATGAACATTACACACTAGCGAAGTGGCAAGACAACGGCTATTACAAGTAGCAGTGAAATTTAAAGAAAGGTTCGATAAAGTAAGAAGGAATAACAGAATTTATAGCATAGGTGATTTAGTATACTGTTATATATGAACCATGTATCGGGAATTGCAGACCTTTCTGCTGACCATGCATTTTGGTATGTGACAATGGTTCCACACACAAGGTATTGAGTTAGTCTAGCTTGAGCCGTCCTCTGTACCACTTGCCCTACAAATTCAAAATAATTAATTATAAAAGTGAAATTAGTGGAAAGTTTTTTTTTAAAACCTTAACCTCGACACGTCGTATAACATTGGTGGCAGCGCTGAAGGGATCAAAAGTGATCCTCGGTACGTCTCGCGAGAAGTTTTAAGTTGTGTGTGTAGTTCAGTGCGGAAAATTATTATTCTTTCTATATCCTGTGTAAGCACTGTGTCCCGTATCTGTGAAACTACCTCGCTACATCTATCCTGTCGAAGAGTTTGCCTCACTATCGTGAACTAAGTCGAAGACCTGCCCTGCATCCTGAAAAGGCCCTGAAAGTATACTCACCTGCTAGATCCAGTACCACTACCAGCCGTGCATCCTGACGAAGCTCTGAAAAGAAATCTACCAGCTAGACCCAGTACCTGTAAGAAAACTAACATCCACATTTACCTGAAGATGATTTATACCAAAACTGCCGTGCTCCTGTAAGTTTGAACATTTTCTTACCTCAGTGAATAAAAGTGAATCTTAAAGTGCTATAAATAGACTAACTTCGTAAATAATTTAAAACATAATTCATTGTTCATTTTAATCGGAGACCAGTGCAGCGTCTTATCGCTCCGCGTTCCGTATTAACGCCAAGCCATTTCTTATCTTTGTTTAGACTAAGTCTCGCCCGCATCCGTTGCAACGAATTAATGGGCAAAGACGAGCCCGGTACTAAAGCAAGTTCAGTCAACATGTCTGATATAGATTTAAATATATTGATTAAATTTATTAATAAATTTGATGGCAACCGCGAAAAATTAAACTCATTTATGAACAATTGCCGAAATGCAATTAATTTAGCATCACTAACCCAACAAGATACATTATTAAAATATATTTTGAGTCAACTAGAAGGGCGCGCTGAAGTCGCATGCGCTATTAAAGAATTTGAAAACTGGCAACAACTTGAAGAATTCTTAAAATCGCAATTTGGTGATAAAAAACATTATGCTGCACTGCTTTCTGATTTGCAAGAATGTCGTCAATCGAACAGTGAAACAGTCAATCAGTTCGCACTTCGGATCGAATCCTGTTTATCAAAACTATTGTCTGAAATAAATATATCGATCCCAACCAGTAAGAAAGGTGAACTGGCAGGCCGTGTCGCGGCAATGCAAGATCTAGCATTACATACTTTTGTAATAGGTTTAAACCAAAGATTGTCCACCGTGGTCAGATGTCGCGACCCTAAAACTTTGAACGACGCAATTAATTTCGCTGGATCAGAAGAAAAAATCTTCCAGATCTCATCGCGACGAAATACGAGTCTACCCAACAATCCTAATTCCCAAAATCAAGGACGGTTCCGTCCATTCCAATATCAAAATCGACCAGTCCCACAACATGGAATGAATAACACCAATAATCATAATGTACCTCCCGCGTTTAGATCAGATCCCTTAGTGTGCCGATATTGCAAAAACCCAGGGCACACCATCGAAACGTGCCGCAAACGCGAGTATAATAACAATAGGAGACTTGGAAATTCTCAGCACGGATATAATAATCGACCAACACCCTCTACTTCCTTCCAAAGTCGCAACCAACCAATTCATGCTGTAGCTTCGCAAGAACAATATGGAATTGATGAAACTGATCATAGTCCTTTAAACGAGTAAAGGGCTCCCGACGGTGTCTCCCGAGTCCAAGAATTCGACCTCCACAAACCCTAATTCTAAACGGCACCTCTGATTCCAATTCAAAGGTCACACAACAGGGTAACCAGTCCCAAAACGGAGACCTCATTACCAATTCCAATTCAAAGGTCACACAACAGGGTAATCAGTCCCAAAACGGAGACCTCAGTACCAATTCCAAATCAAAGGTCACACAACAGGGTAACCAGTCCCAAAACGGAGACCTCACTATCAATTCCAATTCAAAGGTCACACAACAGGGTAATCAGGCCCAAAACGGAGACCTCAGTACCAATTCCAAATCAAAGGTCACACAACAGGGTAACCAGTCCCAAAACGGAGACCTCACTATCAATTCCAATTCAAAGGTCACACAACAGGGTAACCAGTCCCAAAACGGAGACCTCATTACCAATTCCAATTCAAAGGTCACACGACAGGGTAAACAGCCCCAAGACGGAGACCACACTTCCAAATCTGATTTACAAAAGTCCCATGCGTTCATTAGGTCACATACTCATAGAGTTCAATTCGCTAAAGTGTGAATTTCACGTAGTAGATAACCTAGATTTCCCTTACGATGGTATCATTGGAAACGATATTTTATCAGAGAATCATTCGAAAATCGATTTCGATAAGGACACACTAACAGTAAACAATGTATTATTTCACTTAAAATTTAACGAACCGGTTTATGTGATTGCTCCTCGAACGGAGACAATTATAGAATGTTCTGTGCTTAACCCAGAGCTACGAGAAGGGCTTGTTATAGACCAGAATCCCGTTGACTCAATCCTTATCGCTAACTCCATTGTCAAAGTAAAGACCAACTGTAGAATAAATATTTCCGTCGTTAACGTTTCCGAATTTCCAATAACCCTGAACTCAGACCTCAAATTAACTCTATTACCTTTAGAAACTGAGAATAGTCACCAGATCTTCTACTCATCCCAAGCAGTCGATAATCAAACCAATACTGTAAACCGAACCGATCGAGTTCTAGACCTCTTAAGAGTGTCCCACTTAAATAGTGAAGAACGAAACTCCTTATATGACCTTTGTGCTAACTTCTCTGACATATTTCATATCCCTGGTGACAAACTGACTTGCACTAACGCTCTCAAACACGAAATACCTACTAATTCATCTATACCTATAAGTACGAAATCATACAGATTTCCCGATGTGCACAAACAGGAAGTACATTCCCAAATAAATAAAATGCTCAACGAAGGGATTATTAAACCTTCGACATCTCCATGGTCGTCCCCGATATGGGTGGTTCCCAAAAAGATTGATGCATCTGGCCAACGTAAATGGCGTGTAGTCATTGATTACCGCCGCTTAAATGACATCACCATTGGCGACTCTTACCCCATTCCGAATATTTCCGAGATCCTTGACCAACTAGGCAAATCCAAATATTTCAGCACACTTGACCTTGCATCTGGATTTCACCAAATTCAAATGTCCGAAGCCGACGCTCCTAAAACCGCTTTTTCCGTCCCACAAGGACACTTCGAATTCACACGAATGCCATTTGGGCTTAAGAATGCCCCTTCTACGTTTCAAAGATTGATGAACTCAGCTCTATCGGGCTTACAGGGCATCCAATGCTTCGTATATCTTGACGATATCGTTATATATTCCTACGACCTTGAAATCCACATGAAAAACCTGTCTAATATATTTGACAGACTCAGGCATTTTAACCTCAAACTTCAGCCCGATAAGTGTGAGTTTCTTCGTAAGGAAGTTTCCTACCTGGGTCACATTATAACTGACAAAGGTGTAAAACCGAATCCCGAAAAGATCAAGGCTGTTCGTGATTTTCCCCAACCTAAATGTCCCAAAGATATAAAATCCTTTATGGGATTAGTATCCTATTATCGCCGCTTCATACCAAATATATCTCAAATTGCTAAACCTCTAACTAATCTCCTGAAGAAAGACATCCCATTCGAATGGAGAAATGAGCAACAGCTAGCCTTTGAAACTCTAAAGAACAGCTTAATAACTGCTCCTTTATTAGCTTATACTGACTTTTCCCAGCCATTCAACCTCACGTGCGACGCGTCAAATTACGCAATTTCCGCAATACTATCACAAGGTCCCATAGGGAAAGATCGCCCCATCGCTTACACTTCCAGAACCCTGAATAAAGCTGAAAGTAACTATAGCGTTACCGAAAAGGAATGCTTAGCAATCATATGGGGAACAAAAACATTTAGGCCATATCTATACGGAAATCAATTTACTATCCTAACTGATCACAAACCTTTAAAATGGTTGTTCAATTGCAAAGACCCAGGTTCTAAGCTCGTTAGGTGGCGTCTAAAATTAGAAGAATTTGATTATAAAATCGAGTATAAAAAAGGCAAAATAAATAGTAACGCTGACGCTCTGTCCCGGTTCCCAGTTAACCCAGTTATTGAAAACCAACCTGACGAAGACCAAATCGCTCTTGACCAACGACCAAATCAAGAACCTCCACCGGTAGCATCAAACGATAGTAACCCGACATCTCCATTTAGCCCACTTACCTTGGGTGACCTAGACATACAGCTCCCTACTATTTCTGACGGTGATAATAGTACTAGCAACTTACCTTCCTTTGACCTATTAGAAAATGATGATCTGCCCCTTGTTGACTATAGCCCTGAAAATCAAAACAACTCACCTGTACAAGATTCTCTGCATCCTCCCTCTGTTCCTCAAATTCCTGAAAAGCAAGATCACTTACCTGAATGCTCTCCGCCCACGATTCAAACTTCTGACAGAACCTCTCCGAATCCCAATAATGACTATAATGACTTCCTAAAAACGTTTTCTAATAAAAATGAAACCTTCAACACATATATTAAAGAGCACAACGAAAGTCTTCTTAAAAGCAATTCCAAAGCCATCCTGATTCCAGTGTCTATTGACCTCGACGACTCAAATCCTTACCTTCAAGATGTCCTTTTTATCGCAACAGATTCTTCCGATATCACTAACTCTGAAAGAGAATTACATTCATTTAAAAGAATCGAATTAAAAGGGAAAATCTATTACCTTCTCTTTACAAAGGTTTATTATTTTGATGCCTGCACGTACCCAGATATATTTAAAGCTCTAAAATCCGCTCGCGACGATATTCTGCTTTCTGCTGATATTGGCGAAATAGCAATATCAGATTTCAGAAACCTCTTCGAACAACATTCTTTCGTAAAAATATACGGTATGCTTATGTATCTATTTAATAACACTAATATAACAATTAATATACATCACAATACTATTATCTACCCTGTCCCGACCGAAGTTGCAAAAATCCTGAGAGAAAATCACGACATCCCAATTGCAGGACACTTAGGCTCTAACAGAATGTATAATAGAATAAAAGAACGCTACTATTGGAAGAATATGAGAACAGACATCGAAAACTATGTTCAAAATTGTAAATTATGTCAGTCAAATAAAGCTTTGCGAAAAATTAATCAGTCTCCAATGCAAATTACGACAACTTCTACACGCCCATTCGAAAGAATTAGTCTCGACATAGTAGGCCCTTTACCCGAAGCCGGACTCCAAAAGCTCAGATTCATACTTACCCTACAAGATGATCTGACAAAATTCTCTATTGCATATCCTATCTCGAACGCCACAGCAGAAGAAACGTGTGAGTGCTTAGTCCACTTCATCTCCTTGTTTGGAATCCCTAAATCTATATTGACCGACCAAGGAACGAACTTCACAGCTGAGCTATTTAAGCGCACCTGTGAGTTTCTCAAAATCAAACAAATTTGGTCTTCACCGTATCACCCGCAAACTCAGGGTGCTCTCGAAAGGAGCCATTCCACCCTAAAAGAGTATCTAAAATCATACGTAAATGAAAACCAAACAGACTGGCATAAATTCGTTTACACTGCCATGCTAACTTACAACAGCAGCGTCCACACAACAACGAGATTCACTCCCTACGAACTCCTTTTTGGCCATAAGCCGTATATTCCAGATTCGGTATTCGACTCGCGTCCTGATGTGACTTATCCCGAATACATAAAAATGCTCCATCACCGTCTAAAGGTGTCTCGCGAAAAAGCCATAGAAAATATAACCGCTTCGAAGGAAAGGTCGAAGTCTTATTATGACAAACATTCCCGTCCCATACGGTACAAAGTAGGTGACTACGTTTACCTAAAAAATCATGTCAGATTGCGTAAAGCCCTTTCACCAATCTGGAAAGGCCCTTACAAAGTTGTGAAAATCCATGGAAATAATACCTTATCTCTTCTGATTAACCGACGTCACGTCAAACATCATTACGACGAAATCAAACCAGCTCACGATGATTAGGATTCAGTATTACATCAACTTATAATTAGAATTTAAGAACTTTTTACTTTACACATATGAATACATATATATATATATATTTTATTATTATTATTTAACTATTTTTTCCAGAATGATCGCAGTTTATTGTAATGTCACCCTGGCAGAACATGAAAGTCGTTATATCGAAAATATCATCAAAAGCCCTGGTATTCTCTTCGATCCGGTCGGCACACTAAGGATCCTTAATGATCAATTTCATATCGTTATTCCTTCTGAAGTAATCCCTATACAGAATCATCTTGAAAATGTCCATGAAGTTATGAACACTGTTCGCTTTCATTGTAGAGAAAGTGACGAAATAAATACGTCACAATGTCGAAATATGTTACAACCTATAGAAGCCATTTACAAAGATATTCAGCGCGATTTTCGATCCGTTTCTCATATTATTTCTAACAGCGTAACAAAAAGATCCGCGTGGTTTTCTGGTATAGGTGTTGTATTTAAACACGTATTTGGCACATTGGATGAGGATGATGCCAAAAACTATGACAACGCTGTCCAAACCCTTTATAGTAATGAGAAAAGGTTAGCGAATTCACTAACAAAAAGCATTATGGTCTCCGAATCCGCTATTTCTAATATTAACAACTCTTTACATGAACTTAACATAAATCAAGCGAAATTAAATGACGTCGTCGATCAACTATCTTTATCTCTTAGTAATGTAACACATATTGTTAATGGTATTAGTTTTAAGAATAGATTAGATGATATTTTGAATATTTTACAATCAAATTTATTAACTCTTTCCTTTAAAGTAGAAGATCTACTAAACTCAATTTTATTTGTTAAAAGTAACACTCTGCATCCGTCAATAATGACACCAAACCAAATGTATAATGATATTGTAAATAATCTTAAGATAATTCCTAAATATAAAGATTTTCCCGTAAGCTTAGATATAAGTAATATACATACTCTCATAAATATAGCCGATCTAACATGTTACTATATAAGCGACAAACTAATGTTTATTGTAAAACTGCCTTTAATAGATTTACAGCAATTCAATGTCTATAAAAATATACCTTTGCCAACTCCACACGCTGAAGGGAATTTAAACTCCTTTGCTATGATCCCTCCTTCCGAACACTTTCTGGCCTTAAGCACTGACAAAATATCCTATACTTACCTCAAAGACCTAGATAAATGTAAAAAAATACCTACCGCAACTTACCTCTGTGAAATAACAGATGTCTATACAGTCCTTAGCAATCCTTCCTGTGAGATAGAAATAATTACCAAAGCCCTGACCTTCCTCCCTGAAAATTGTCCCTACAAAACAATCTTTGGCGATTTAGATATTTGGCATAGGCTCTACAATAACAAGTGGGTATTTGTTCAGTCGAAACCCACTAAATTGTCTGTAGAATGTGAACAAAATGTAACAGAAATTATAATAGCCGGTACCGGTGTATTAAACATCCCGTCTGAATGTGTAGCTTTTCATAGAAATTTGAAACTAACCACTAAAGTGTACCCTCGTATAAGAGTGCCTGCTGTATCCTCTGAATTCAACATTATAAACGATAATTGTTGTAAATACAGTCAAAGTAAGAAATTAATTGATAACATTCCTATCCCTAAGATAAAAAGTGTAAATTTAGATGATTTGAAAACGTTCAAGGTCGCTTCCGACCAAATAATAAAAAGTTTACAAGATATTGAAAATCCAAGTAGCTTTAGTAATCATATTAGTTTTCCAATTTTAAGTATATTATCTTTAACTGTAGGAATAAGTTTTATTGTAATTTACTTATACAAAAACGGCAAGTGTTCCAGAAAATTTGACATTAAGAACTCTGATAGTATCCCAGTCCAAGATAGTAGTCTTGAGGACTCAAACAATATTTCACTAGCACCCAGACTACGCATTGACTAATTTTAACGAAAACTTACTTTTCCGTAAGTTTCCTCTTAAGGAGGGGGTTGTTATATATGAACCATGTATCGGGAATTGCAGACCTTTCTGCTGACCATGCATTTCGGTATGTGACAATGGTTCCACACACAAGGTATTGAGTTAGTCTAGCTTGAGCCGTCCTCTGTACCACTTGCCCTACAAATTCAAAATAATTAATTATAAAAGTGAAATTAGTGGAAAGTTTTTTTTTAAAACCTTAACCTCGACACGTCGTATAACAATACGTATGTCAAGATCAAAGGCGTAATTTTGCTCTTAAAGGTGTAGAGGTAATCTTAGGTATATACTTGAAGCAAAAAAATGGAAAGGGAATATTAGCCATGAAGGAAATATTAGCCAGGATAATATGTGGATGAGAGCACTGCCGTTGAGTATATTTTGATTACGTAAATTAGTCAGAAATCTTTACATAAGAAAGTCTTAATATTATTAGAAATCTTCGTTTTTCATTATTTTCATTAAAATATTCATCATGTAACTAGATCATAGAAAGACATTCGTAGGTTTTTTGTCTGATGTGACAATTGACTGTGACAGCAATGTTGACTATGACCGAATATAAGAATGCCGCCCAGGAGTGGCAAGTAATGTTGAAACATTATTTGCCAAAATACTGTAAACTAAATTTTCTAAACTAAATGTATACTAAGTTTTTCCGTTACATATTCTTCTAACTTATGTTAAGATAGAACTATGTTACACGTTAATTTCCACTACAAAATTACTCACATGTTACATACTTGACTGCAGCTCGTAAGGTAGTTAATTATAAATAAAAGGCACTAACGCATAAAAGACTCATAGTAATACATAAAGCATAGTCTTTTTATGCTTTGAGTCTTGCGATTATGCGAATTTTTTATAATTTATTATATTATTAATAATAGTATCAATAGTAAAATGAAACGACTTGATAAAAATAGTATATTATGTGAGAAGTAGTGAATTAACAATAAATAAAAACTACTTAATTGAGAAGGTATTCAATACTAAATATAAATTAGAGCTTAAGTAAAATGTTTTTTGCTAATTTTAATACTGCCGTGCGTTATCAGACTATCTATAGTTACTTAAGTCACGTCATTATTTACATTTCCTTTTATATTACTTTTATATCTACGTACTTTTATTAATTATAGTTTAACTTAAAATATTTTAGTTGGTGGCTGTCGATAGCGCCAGGATTATGCCAGGGATGAAACTTTGGCACTTTTTTGTTTTATCGCTATAAACCTTGTCCGAAGTTCTATTTTTTTTTATAATTCTTATTGTTTAACGCAGACTGTAGAGAGCATTACTGGCAAGGGGATGATAAATTTAACACTGAGATGAGTCGCCATTAGAAATAGTTTCTAGTTTGAAATTGTTGTGATTATGTTCTTCAGGCTTCTGCTTTTCAGAGTCGAGGAATAAGGCAGGGTTGTCATGGCTGTAGGGCATTGAGTGCGTTTCGCTGTAGAACACGCCACCAGCTAGCTCGGAGAGGCGGCGACGCCTGCGTGTGTCTTTGTCGTCGGCCATACTGGGCGGTCGTACGCTAGAACTGCGACGCCTCTCGGATCCTAGACGTGCGGAGACCCGTAGTGCTTTCTTTAAACATAAACAAAAGTTGCTCGAATCAGTCAAAGCATGTGGTAACTTATTTTGAGACGACCAGTAAGAGGTGTGATATAGTATTATAGGTGATCTTATGTACCTACACCATAAATTGAAGATTTTGGTATAAATTGGTTTAATATTTATTTGTTGCTTAACTTTAGCAATCTTAAGACAGAATACGTTAACCACTGCATCATCGGGATTCTTATGAAGTTTTAAATAAATACATATTATTGGTCTATAATATGAACAAGCTATATGGATAAGCAAGCACAATACTATTACATGATATAGTTCTGTGGTGAAAACATTTTATTGCATGAGTAAGAAACGAGACATCTACACGAAAAGCAGAAGCATTTAGTGCGATACAACTGTGGCAATAAATGCTTTATTTTGAAGCGGGGTCGGCTTTTCCACATCTTCGTTGTTATGCCGTTGCTATCAAGCGTAAGCCACTAAACATCGACTAAATTACGTAGCCATGATAAATCGAATAACATGTATTGTAATGTTTTCGACGACAACACGTTAACACGTTAACAGTTTTTTGAAGTTATACTTCTTTATGCACTTTCACTGTAACAAAAAAGTAACAGGTTGAATGGAATAAACCAGCAGGATGAAGTTGGCCGCTAATTAGCTGAATGTGTGTGTGTGTGTGATTTAAAATGGTGGTTAACAATAATTTATATAATATTATAACAACAATTTTATATTATATAATAACATTATAACAATTTTATTTAAAAGTGGTTTTTATATTATAAACTTTTTAAGTTTATTGATTTGAGATTAACTCGATATGTATTCTTATCATTTGTTTAATTTAATGATGCCAAAAAAGTATAACTACTCGCGCGTACATAAGTACACGCACCCATAATATTTTCATTTTATTTTGATAGGTTAACTAACAAGTTTGTGGACAGTTTGCACTTTCACTGATATTCAATGCCATTACCTACATTACCAGTTAGGGCTGTCAATACTTTGACGTTTAACTAATCCTTAGTGACCCGAGACCAGGGTGAAAGAAGTGAAATAGAAAAAAATTAGTCATATGTTTTTAGCTTCTAGTCTTATTTGCCAACTGAGTCTAAAGGTTAAGAATCCACAAAGAAAGTAGAAAATGGTAAAGTACTACATGTAATAGAGCTGGAAGTGTTACCTTCATTTTATATGGCAATGAATTGAGTAAGGCGACTACGGGCGGTGACAGCAGGTCTATGGGCACCCTTGATGGGTGTGTGGCGCCCGTCATCGCAGACACCAGTAGCCCCACGAGCACGGTGGTCGCGCATCCGAGCCCCGAGTACCACAGGTAAGATATGCGGAACAGCCAAAATATAGCTTCATCATGATGTGGTCTATAATATAGAAAAATATTAAGTTATCTTCTTGGCTTTACTCGCTGTAAGTTACCTAAAAATTTTTTGGCATGCGAAGGACATTTGTATTAGAGTTTTGCTTTAACCAACTATTTAGTTCGTAGATGTTAAGTTTATTGAACTTGACAACCGGTTTGAGTAAGCGGGAAGCTATACCTTCGAAGCCAATTATATAATACAAGCTAACCCGGCCACGTGTTGCTGTGGTTCAGTTATAATATATTACAATATTTTTTTTATTGTATATTAAAATGAAACCTATCCTCTGTCCTAAGTCGAAACAAATCCAGCAAAAAGAAAAGTATCATTAAAATCGGATGACTATGTGATATACCGAACTTTTGCAGTGTCTAGAATATGACAGACGGCTCCATACCCACTTTGGGGCCATTCATTTATTTCGTAAGACGATTTAAGGGGGGAGGGGGGTCAACCATGTCTTACGCTTTCTTACAAGGGGGTGGGAGGGAGCCTGGATAGTTCTTACCTAAGATCACAAAGATGCATAAAGTTAAAATTATACTTTGAAAAAGCGCGGGCAACCGCACGAGTGCTAAAGTTCGCTCGAATGCGTATAGATAAATGATTTCCATTTCCATGGCAACAGACCTGCGCCATCCGCACTACGCCTCCCGGGAACTCCCCGCTTGTGGACTAGTCGTCACTTGTTCGGTCCTTGCCATTTTTACTGTCCATGAATACAAGATGCGCTCATAAAAAGAATTTGTTTAATATGCTCTAAATGCTTTGCGTCGATAAAGACAGAGCAACTTCACAAAAAACCTAATGGCCGTATTTCAAACATTGAAAAAGAAAAAGCTTTAGCCATATATTCAAGGCGAGACAAAGAATTTTTTGCCGCATCGAGGCTGATGTGGAATGGGTGAACGTCGACGACGACTTCAAAATCCTGAATAACCAACTAGAAACAACACCTATTTATTAGAGATGTTCCAGTGTCAGAACCACTATCCGAGAGGGTTTTGAGCCCCTGGACTGAAAATCTTATGTAGGTAAAGATGAATGAGTAAGACCAAATTTATTCTACCAAAAAATAAAAATTATTAGTACCTACCTTTGTAAGTACTAATAAACATTTTTAAAAATTGTTACTTTGAAAAATAAACATTAAAACAAACCAAACGTCTATTCATTTTTGCATTTAGATTCTTACGTAATAAATATTAAATAGGGGGCGAGGGGGTCGGCCTATTCTTATTTTTTCTTATAATAGGGGAGGAGGGGGCCAAAAACTAGCGAAAATAGTCTTACGTAATAAATGAATGGCGCCTTTGTGCAAGGCGATCACTGCAATCGTTTTTTCTTTAACACCCAATCCATATTGTAATTTGATAACGAACACAAAGAAATATGTGAAATGGCGTGAAATCGAAAGAAGTTTTTAAAATAATAAACGCGATACAAATTCAAAATAATAAAAAATGTAAATAAAAGAAAAGGTTTTGTGCAACAGTATTTATGGCCAGACTAGTAATAATAAATAAAGGTCTCGACCTTTTTCAGTTCTATTAAAAATTCTGAAGTTTACGTGTTTGACTAATTTTTTAAACGTTTAAAACAACGGTTAAAAATTCGCGTGATGTCTTTCTTTTTTTCTTATCGTGAGAACTAGACGGGGCGGGCGCCGGCCGGCGGCGGATGTGCGCTCCTCGCATGAAAACCAGGCTCGAGTGATTAAAATATAGAGCCCCCGGTTTCAAACGTGTATATAACACCATTTGTCTAGTGGTACATAAAACTTTAGTGGTGTGTGCTAACAGTTTATACGGTTACTGTTGTATACATATAGAAATACCTAAAAGTACAGAAATTGCCTAAAAGTAAATAAATTACAGTTTATTCTGTTTTGTACTATTACATATTAGACTTACGTGGAATCAATGATGACGTGCGTTGTAAAGTTCGAAACTAGACAACTGTCTGTGGAGCCCGGCAAACGCGTCACTGGCACTTGAGCCAGCTGGGCTCCACCGCCAGCCACCAATACTAGCATGAGCCCAATTACGCCACCAGCTACAGCTCCCTGAATAATCAAACACCCAAAATGAAAATATATATAGTTAAATGTTATTCCTGTTAAGGCGGAATCGGCAAATCAAACCGCAACCAGCAATAATAAATAAATACTATTTCAAGTATCATTTTTTCTCAATTCGCTAAATGAAACGAGTATTAAAATCTCACCCTCTTTCAAATTCTCCTTAAAAGAGCTAACAGCGCCAGCGCGAGGTATCATGATTTGCTGCGAATCAATAAACATTCAACGTGCGCAAAAATGCGGCGAAATCTTATACCAACAACTAAATAAATTATTGTCCCACACTTAATTTACAACTAATTAATTTAAGCACCTTAACTATATGATAAATTAAACGAACAAATTGCTCTATAGTAAATTTCAACACTTATTTATTTTAAATATATACCTAATGAATATTATGGAGCTGAATAGATTGCACCCGCGCTCATGGCGGCGCTCTCGTGTAGGTAATGGTCCGATTTATCCCCCTGTATTTTTATAGCATTAGTAACTTTTTACAACTAGTCAATGGGTAGGTTAAGTTAGGTTGAAGCTAACATTGCAGATTGCTAGTATTAAGAATCATTCTGTAAGGTGTAAATGCATCAAGCGGACTGGTGAAAGCCCTGTGTGAAATTAAAATAAGATAAATTTTATTCAATCTCTGTCGCTCTATAATTTCGATCGATGTGCTTGTGAAATATTTTTCAGTACTATAGATTTTTATATATTTATAAAAAGTTCTTGCATCGTCTTATATCGTTTTGAAATCGATAAAATTTCAACGTAATCATTGCTTTCTTAACCGTCTAAGTCCTTTAGTCGATGTATATGATGTTTTGAGGTTTCGTATTATTGCATAGGCAGTCCAGCGATAGAATGTTTGTTGCGTAAATTGACTTGATAAATACTTACGTACTAAACGACTAAGTCGTAAAGTAAACTTAGTAGCAAACTACTCAAGGTAAATTAAACAGTGTAAAATAGACATTGACATATCATCTAAATTTATTTCAAAAGGCTACAAAATAACAGCACACACACACACATATATATATATATATACATTTATAGATTATTACGATAACTTGATCGGGTTTAAAATTCCTTGGTTTGTAAGCTTGTATTAGCTTTTATTAGAAAAAAAAAGTAATGCATTATCTAATAACCGGTGTGATTAATCAATCAAGAATTTAATTATAAATTTATTTATGCGTGAAGGGTTAATGTCGGTGAATTCTGTTTACTTTACACTAGTCGCAGCTCGTATTAGGTAACTTGGTATGTAACATTAGATTATGCTTTCCATAAAGAAAGTGCATCACTTGAGAATGGTTCAACATATATGACTCTTTTTAATTTTTGTATAAGAAATAGGAAAAAATCAAATTGGAAATTCATGAAAAACAGAAAATGATTCCTATGGATGTCAACACTTAAACTCAATTTGGAAAGGGTACCGTTAACTCAAATATTAAATACAAGGTCGAAAATAGACGTAATGTAAACTAATATTACGATTTTTATTACAAGTTGTACCTAGGAAATGCCTTGTTTGTATAGTTTGTAAATAGTGAAACAACTATTTAATAAACGTAGGCATAATGAGGCTGATAAAAGTTTTATTATGGTGTACGTAAATATACATGTATGTATATTTGTTCTTTAGAACATGCATTATGATTGAAACTTTGTTTCGTCTTCTTTTTATGATCAAATACTGTTTGTTTAAGCAAGTTTTGTTAATTTTTTTAATGGAAACCAAAACCCTAGACTAACCTAACCCTCTAACCAGAGAATATTTGAAAATCTCATAAGACTCGAAAGACTCGCATATATGGATCACGATAATCGAAAAACTCGTATACTAAAATAAGGCGAACATTGCATACTCTAGCCATCGCGTTAGTTAACGTTGGTAAATATTATACTTACTGAGAAAACGCAGCAAGAAACTTGAGAAAATCTATCTCACTACTCGTAGGTCAATTGGAAGAGTACTCGCCCGGACAGCGAGTCCCACCTGATACCTGAGATAGGTTGAATTTTTCTAGTAATAATTTCTTCACTCTGTCTGTTGTAATTTGCTCAGTAGTTGCGTATCCGCTTGCTACAGTTTGGCCCACGTTTGGGGGAGGGCAGGAGAGGCTAGATACTACCCTGGGGCTGCCACAAGAGAGGAGTTCCCACAACAGAGATAAGAAAAAATATTAATTTCGACGGATCAGCAACAATCGTTTCTTTTCAAACATATTTCTTAGAATTTTTAGATGGTAAGATAAAAAAGAACTTTGAATACTGTTGTAACAACTGTATAACCCATATTCGCAATAAACGATAGCAATGAACGATGAGAATTTTTATTCTAAAATAATTAGGTTCCTTCGTTACCCCAGCGCCTTCAAACCAGGCGCTGGCTGCAGTTTCAGATTAAGACAACCATGTTAGGGATTACCATCAGGCTTGTAAATGAGGAACTGGGAAATGAGCTTTTAATATACATACAAAAATACCAGCCTTACGAGGCCTGCATAGGCCGTTCCCAAGGATCTTTCATAACTACCGGCTCCGTGCTGTCCGCATTTAACGGCTTTCGCCAACTTTCATCACATCAGATCGTCAGTCTACTTTGTGGGGGTTCACCAAAAGAGCGTCGTCTGGTTCATTTAAGACGTCCTGTTTCTCCTTGACATTTGTCACGTCTTCTACCACTTCAATTCAGCAATCCTTTGAGCTTTATTAGTTCTATCAGATCTACTTATTTCTGATTCTAAAACGCATGTAAACGTCGGGCATTGCATCTCTCCATTACCCGCTGGGTAACCTCATGCCTCCTTATGCGACCCCTAGTTAGCGACTGGCAGCTGATACTAGTCAATGGGTTTTGTCTTGAAATACAGGTCATTTAGATGCGAAGATTGATTTGTAATTTCCCGAATACTCTTTATGGATTCCACGAGTGTTCTTTTTCTTGAAATTGGAATTATGTAACTGGACTGTCTATCCTAGTTATAACTAGTGGTTCAAAAATACAAGTGTCATATCATGTAATTACCAAAGTCTTCAAATACGCAGGTGGTTGAATACGTATTTCATTACATCACAGGACAGAGCCACTATACAATAAAAAAATTAAATTAAAAATTTGAAAAATCTTCCAACGCAAATAGGAAAGTGAACATTTATTTATTTAATCAAGTTTGGGGTTGTTAGAAAATCATATTACGTTTTATGAGATTCATTATTGTACGTAACAACCGTACATAGTTTGAAATCGTGTATAAGTGAGGAAGATAATTTCTTTTATACCCATTATGTTCTGAGTTCTCTACCGCAGCTAACAAAAGAACAACAAATAATAAAACAACAACTAACAAATGAGCTAAAAATGGCTGAACTGATTATGATAAAACTAGCTTAAGAACCACCGCTAGAAAACCTCATTTTAAATAATAAAAAAGCATCCAAATCGGTTTAAGAGTTTCGGTGCTAAAGGCAGATATACAAACAGACAAAACAAATCGCGACTTTCAAGCTTTTTTGCGTGGGGGGTTAAAAAGAAACCCAATTCGTCAGAAACGCAACTCGACAAATAAGTGTATCATCAATAATTTGTAAAGGAATCCCTTTCTTCAGCATAATTTTATTATTTCTTATTTACTTTGGTAAAAAATAAAAGGCAATATTAATATACATTGTTGGTTTAGTTAGATATTAATTCATCCATTACCAGCCGGCAAGTTATATGAAATTGTGCTTTTTGGAGCGGAGCGAGCGAAGCTCCCATGGATCAGCTTCAATGCCGCAATGTCTGTTACGCCATAACTGCCCGAGTTCTTAACCGATTTTAATATTTTTTGTGTGGCATCGAATCAACAGGTTTAGGACCAGATGGTGACGGACCGAATTTTGAAATTCGCAAAAATTCCCATCGAACCAAAAAAAAAATTATTTTTTAGGTATTACGCTCCGCTCCAATATATTGTGCTAGCGTAGCTTGATGCTTAGAGACTGTATCGCCTAGTTAAAATTATGCCTCACAATATTCTGCCATAAGTTTTTTGTCAAAACAAGGGGAAGCATTTGTTAATAACAAATAAATCGTTATTGTCTAAATATTCAATGCGGAATTGTTTACTGCAGCTTTGCATGCTAATAACGTAACTCTATTGCTAATAATTTTTGTTCAAATCAATGAAATTGTTATTATTATTATGGATGAACGAATTGACAGTTTCAATTGCTAACAGATAACTAACGGAGGCACTCTAAAACTATCAAATCGCTATCCATAACCACAAAAGTAACATTTTCTTTGATTCCAAACGAATTTTTGTAGCAACGGAGTTACGTGATACGCATACTGTTCGCCGAATCATTATATTTTATTTTCTTAATATTTCTTTAAATGTATGTCTTAATCTAGGTTTTATTTAATAAAGTCAGCTTAGCATTAAAGTTACATAAATAACTGGTTCTGAGGTTCAAAAACTTTTCCCAATAATAATATTTTGAGGTTCGCTATTCCAATTACTTCCTCAAATAAATTCGAATAAAGCACAAAACCTCGGATCGACAGTATTCGAGTAGTTAAAAGTGCCGGATACTCGAAGTGCAACCCTAGCCATGCTGCAGTTGCTCACGGCCAATACCTACTCATTTCTATTTTTTTTTTGTCTCTCTCTGTAATAAAAACAAGATATTCCTGAAAACCCTAGACGGATTTCGTAGCGTTTTTCATAAATAAATTAAGCTTAACTTGCAAAATTGTTTCATTGAAATAAAATGATAGTAATATATATGATAAACCTTTATTACAAGTATTTAAAACCTCATAGAAATGCCCATCGGGAAATCGGTGATCAGTATCTAATACATGCTCCGGGAAGTGAGATAGCTCCGATCGGGAACATTTATTATTAGATACCGGTCACCGATTGTCCGATGGGCATTCCTATGAGGTTGTACATCTTGTAAGTAAAGGTTTACGACTAAACGTGTTGGAACATTTAGAAATTATTAAACATAACGTTCATGGAGAGAATATTTACCGAACAGATTAATGTTTTCTCTCCCCACTTATGTGTATTTATACTAGTTATAATAATAATTCATAAAATATTAATTTGTTGAGTCACTCGAAGTGACGTCATAGTGAGCGGAGTGGGGAGTAGGAAGCAATAAATACGGCGGTGGAGGTGTTCCGGTGCTCGGTGTTGTACGGTATAACAACTCCTGGTGATACCTCGTGTCCCACACGAGTAGCGAAACACGTGTAGAGTAGTTGGTGAAAATGTCGGTGTCTGCGGTCTCTGCATTTATTTGAGGGTGTTGCACTTTGCTTGGATTTTACGAAAGTCAGCTACATATGTTTGTTATACTAATTAATAATTCTAAGCTAAACTAACAGAATTTTTTGATTTGTCAAACAAAGGTGCGTAATTTTCAGAATTTCATGCGGACAATATCGCGGCATAACCAAGTATTAAATAAAAATAATTTTATTCTTATACTATCTTTTAAATATGTTTATATAGCTTTATAAGTGCATTACTTTGGCCAACTGATTGTTTAATAATACTGTAAATATTCCTATTATCGTTTTATTAGCGTTTTCACACCCGTTGCTGCGTTGACAGAAACTCAGAGGGCTAACAAGTATTAGTGAGGGTAAGCACTTTTATTACCAAAAAAGAGATAAACAATGAAGGAGGCGAAAACGTGACAGATTTCCATGCCGTTTCGTCTTTTTTTTTATTTTTTTTTATTGCAAAAGTTAGCAAACAGGCAAACTGCCCACCTGATGGTAAGTGGTAACAGTCACCTATAATACATGTGGTTCTTGTGAGATTCGCAGCAAAACTGCAACCCCCACAAGAACCACAGTGTACGTTACCAACTTGTGACACAAGATGTAAAGTCACTGTACCCAGTAATTTCACTGCCATATCTTACCCTTCAAACCGGAACACAGCAATGCAAGCACTGCTGCTTTGCGGCAGAAATAGGTAAGACGGAGGTACCTAAGCAGACGACCCTGGTACAGAGTCTCCCTCCAGTAAAAAGTCTAACACAGGTTTTGATGAGTGCAATTTCGTTTTTAAGTGAAACGTTTACCTACCTTAGCATTAGCCCAGGGGAACAGCATGCCAAGCGAAAAGAGACCAAGAGACACGCCTCCCGCCATACCATTGAAGGACAGTGCCAATTGCAATACTGGTCCAAGTCTCTCCACCGCGAACACGAGTGCGAAAGACACAGCCCCGCAGGCGAAGCACACCCAACGCGCTATCTGTTAATCATAATAAGGATATTTAATGTCCCGATTGCAGGGGTACATTCGTTAATTTATTAAAAAAAACAATATGGAGAAGCATTGATGAGACCATGAACAGGTTTCAGAATGTTATGTTAGCAAGTCTCCTGCAAAATTAACATTTTAAATGGTAATTTTCCTGGGTTGGTCTGCCAAAAGTAGATAAATTGTGTTATCATCAATTTGACACATAATCTATATATCCTTTATAAAAGGTTTTGTGTTGTGTGACTGACAGAATAACATCGCACAGCCTAAACCTCTGAACCTAGAGGGTTGTAAGAGGCTTAAATTGTAAGGGTGTGTTTATAAAAAGGTGAAAATGCTAGCTCAGAAAATAAAAAAAATGTGAGTAATTCTCTATTTTTTTAAATAAAGAGGAAAATTAATACAGTGAGTTCTGGTGAGAAATACGAGGGTTGATCCAAAAATAATGATAATCGGTTATTTCCAGTGCACATAAAAATCCAATATATAAAGGTATATATTGCTATATTACCCACTAGTTCAGGCTAGAAAAATCATATCAAATCATAATCATCATAAATATCAAAGAAATTAGAGCCGTCATCAAGTCCCTCTGCTTGATAAAAATGTCTACCAAAGACATACACAGTGACTTGGTGGAAATATTGGGGGACTCTGCTCCTCCGTATCCCACAGTTGCACGCTGGGCCAAGAAGTTTAAGTTGGGCAGAACATCCACAGAAGACGAACCTCGCGAAGGACGCCTATCCACGTCCCTCACTGAGGATAACGTGAAAAAGGTCGGAAATATCGTGTTAGGAGATCGAAGAGTGACAATCAGGCACGTAGGTCACAGGGATCTCATATGGCAGTATCCAAAGAATCTTCGCAAACGAATTGCATATGAAAAAGATGTCAGCGCGTTGGGTACCGAGAATGTTAAACGACGAACAAAAGAAAAAACGAGTTGACATTCGAGGGCTAATCTTGAAAAGTTCCAACTTGACCAGGCAATTTTTTTGTCACGTTTTGTGACCTGGATACACCATTTCGATCCCGAAACGAAACAGCAGTCAATGACTGGGAAACGAGCCTTCTCACCGACGTCGAAGAAATCCAAAGTGTCAAGTTCGGCGGGGAAGGTTATGGCCTCTGTTTTCTGGGACGCAGAAGGAATAATAATGATGGAATATTTGGAAAAGGGAGGCACTATTACAGGCTATTACTATGCAGACGCAGACCAAATAAGATTAAGGGAGGCCATTAAAGAAAAAAGTTGCGGCAAGCTTCGCGCTGGAGTGTTGTTTCATCAAGACAGTGCACCGGCTCACAAAGGTGCAGTTGCGATAGCTGCCATTCAAGAAATGGGATTTGAATGAGTCGAACACCCTCCATATTCGCCAGATCTAGTCCCAGCGACTTCTATCTCTTTCCTTGGCTCAAGGAACACCTCTGAGGCAAGAAATTTGAAGACGATAGCGAAGTGATGGCCGCTGTAGAGGCTTTTTTGGAGAGTCAAGAAAAAATTTCTTTTTTCAAAGGGAATTTTAGGCTTAGAAAAAACTTGTAAGGAGACTATGTAGAAAAATAAAATATTTACCTACTATAATCATGTTGTTTAATCATAATTATCATTACTTTTGAAACACCCCTCGTAAGTACACACTTGCTTCAGCGTTTTAGAAAATGGTACCTTTAAAGGGTGATAATGTTGAAATATTGTATGAAAAGTCCCCCAGTTTTAATAATAACAATAATGGTTCTTACAATATTCACACAAATAGTGTGAATATTGTAAGAAACATTATTGTTAGCCTATCTCAAAGGAAGCACTGTAAGGCTTGTATTATGTATAATACGGTAACGAATACACATATATATTACCTTAATATATAAAAAAGTCGCGTTTGTTCGAACACTTATAACTCTAGAACTGCTGGACCCTTTTTTTAGGTCTTTGATTTGTTGTATTTGACTCCATCCCGAGTTGATCTCGATTGACATTGAAAAATTGATGAAAAAATAAAAATAGAGAAAACGTTGTCCCTTGTTTTCCCATACAAAATGTTCATGGGTTTGGTAACTGTCAAATATTTAATGTTCATCCCGTCGATACGGTGAACCCTTACTTCATATCAAAGAATAGGTTTGGAATCGACAAGTTATATTCACAATATTCGGATATTTAAGATTTAGATTTAGTAGAATAATGTTAGAAATGAAAAAGCATTGACATATTTATTGGTTGTCAAATATTTATGAATGTTGTGTTACAGAAAAGCTGAACTTAATTTATGATTTTATACAAGTAATACTATGAATACATAATAAATATTAAGTTTAGTACTTTATTAAGATAATAACACAGAGACCAACAACGCTATAGTCTTCGAAGTGCAAGAAGAAATACTTCAAGTGTTGATTTGAATCGAGTAGCAATTGACTACAACTCGCATCCTTTCGTTTGCGGGCATTGGGGGCATTGAAATTTGCTGGAGAAATTGGATTGAATGACAAAGTGAAATTGCCATTATTGGTTCCGCCACCAGAGCCATTGCATTCCTTGCTTCGTGGTGAAACAACAGAATCACGACATTTTCTAGCGAACTCAAAAATACAATGGCTGTTTTCAAGTATTTGTTTTTAAAAAAAGGAATAGCATCATTAGACTGACTTTGCTTTCGACTTACAGATACAAGACCAGATTCACCGTCGAATTGGTTCATTAAAATCCCTTAAAGATGCACAACATACCCCACGGTCCAATTTGCGCATATTTACGCTATCGGTACGAACAGTACAAATACAAACTGTATAAATTGCGCTTACGTTCACACTCGTATACCACATGACGTCACGAATGACGTCATCCATCACGCACACAGTACACATTCCAAATAGGTAGTGCATCGTGTGCCCAAACGTCAAATTCAATTTTGGCAGCAACTGTCACGAATAATAAAAATAATATATTTGCTTGACGCTTGACTTGACGTAGTAAAACAGTTAAAAGCGTCGTCAGCTTCATCCAATACATTCTCCAGTAGAACGAAATCCATTAATTCGTCTCTAATCAAAGAATAGCAAAAAAAGCAATGAAAATTTAAATTTAAGATGGGTTATGTAATTATGTTTATGACAGATGAACAAAAGCGTGCTCACAGCTCGGTCCAATTTGTTTGCACGCTTACAGCGCACACAGTGCTCATATCAAAATGGACCGTCCGTTTGCAGTGTTCGTAACGTGTGCACTGTGTGTATAAATTGGACCGCAACCATAAATTCTTAGCCGAATCCAGCGGATTGATTTCATTTCCTCCGAATTTTTGCAATTTCGTCTCATCGAAAGATCATCAGCAAAGCATTCCCGAATTTTAATTATTAAACGGTCGAATGTTTAAAGAGTAAAATATATTTATTAATATTTTCTAGACATATTACAGACACTTCTAATCAAGGAATAATTTCTTCTTTATTTTAAATTCTATAGACAGTTATATGTCAATTAAAGACGCGAGTGTGTATAGCCTCTTTCTAACACTCCGCCTCACATGAAGCGTTTTATATTGACCATGTTAGTTAAATTTTGAAGTCTTGGTCCTGGTACAGCTTTCGTCAGAAAGTCTGCTGGCATTGTCTCTGTTGGCATATATGTAATGTTTATATGTCCTTCTTTGACTAATGCTTTTATGTAATGCGCTTTTAAATCTATATGTTTCGATTTTTGATTAACCAAGTTGTTTTTTATTATGTTTTGCGCAGCTTGATTATCGCTGTGTATTGTAACACATTCTTGGTTATTACCAATTTCATTTATAAGATTTTTTAAATATATTGCTTCCTTTGCTGCTTCTGTTAAAGCTATATATTCAGCTTCAGCTGTTGATAAGGCTACGGTCCTTTGCTTCTTTGATTCCCAACTAATTGGTGACTTTCCATTTGTAAAAATGTAGCCTGTGTACGATCTTCGATCTATTATGCAAGAAGCCCAGTCTGCATCGGCATATCCGACGAGCTTTTCTTCACCTTTTTGGTAAATAATCCCAATATCTTTCGTACCTTTTAAGTATCGTAAGATTCTCTTGGCAGCATTAAAATGTTCTTGAGAGTAACAATTATTAAATTGACTCATGTAGCTTACCGCGAACATAATATCTGGACGTGAAGCTACAGCCAAGTACATTAGGGATCCTATTAAATTTTGGAATGGCAATTCTTTCTGGCATGTTAAAGATTTATTTAGCTTTGTTCCAATTTCCATGGGTGTCGATACATGTTTGCAATTGCTTAGGCCGTATTTTTCGAGAATGCTATTTATATATTGTTCTTGGCTTATTTTTATACCATTCTCTTCTTGTAAAATTTATGACCAAACAGTATTTCAGTTCGCCAAGATCTCTTAGGGCAAATTTATCTGATATTTTCTTTTTAACTTTTAATTATTAAACGGTCGAATGTTTAAAGAGTAAAATATATTTATTAATATTTTCTAGACATATTACAAACACTTCTAATCAAGGAATAATTTCTTCTTTATTTTAAATTCTATAGACAGTTATATGTCAATTAAAGACGCGAGTGTGTATAGCCTCTTTCTAACACCGAACATCATTGCTAACAACAAAAATAACAAATGGTTAAACGAGTGAGCTATTTTGGCGGTTAAGAATAAAGATGTGAATGACTTAAACCTTATAGTTAATAATCAAATCGTTGGTACCCTGCATTCATTTAACTCTATTGACTATGTAACAAACGAAGACGAAGCCGCTAATTATCCAGCTGAATTTTTAAACTCGATGAATGTGCCTGGTTTGCCACCGCACAAAGATGAGCAAATCATCCGCTTTATTTGTTTTTGCGCATGGTTAAAAAACAAAAAATGTCGTATATCACAAAGTACTTCAATGAAGAGAATTAAACCGAGTGCATCCCATGCTGCACAATATGTACATAGTTTAATTCAATCATGTCTTGCTGACACGCGATTGATATACTTAATTTTTGTACTTTTTAATAAATTAATTTTGTGTTATTATCTTAACTAAACTTAATATTTATTTTGCAATCATTGTATTACTTTCATAAAATCATTAGTAAATAAGTTCAGCTAATCTGTAACACGTCATCCATTGACTGTTAGGCGGTACGAAGTACGCCGGGTCAGATAAAATCATATATAAAAAAGTTATATTTACTGAAATATGTTTTATACATATTTCAGTAATAAATGTCTCAGGTACAAATGCATGTATTCAACATACAAACATTTGCCCCTTTCGGGAGTCAAATTCAGGATCCTCGTTACAAACGGCAGGATCGCTACCGTTACACCAAACGCTAAGATGGGGAGCATGAATTAGGTATTAAGGCTTTTGATAAAATTTGAATAAACATGTATTTCGTAATTTCTGTAAATGCTACTTAGACCTGGAGGGTTTTCGGCGCTGCGATATAGTTCGAGGTTTTCTTTTTTAATCGAAAAGTTATAGCAGTTATGCTATAACCAGTGATGTATAAGATACTCTATACAAAGTATCTGAAATACTAGATGCAAGATACTTTAAAAAAAAGTATTTCAGATACCAGATACAAATAGTTTTCTGAAAAGGTATCTGAAATACTAGATACAAAATACCTATCTTTCAACTACTTTTTAAAGATAAAATACTTTTGTAAGAAAACAACATTTAATTGAATTTAAGTTTATTTGTTTTATTAAAATTGAGACTTTTTATGTTATAGTTGACATTTGAGTAAAACTAATTTCTCATACAGAGTCGCTCCATAGGGGCAGAGCTGGGCAAACAGGTGTTATATTTTAGAAATATTTTTTTAATTGTAGGATAAGCATCTTTATTGTTGAGGTACTGGAGTGTCTCAAAATCACTGGTGCTACTTGTGTTTTCGCCACTAGCAATAGAGGAATCGGAGTCCTCTAGAAACATATAATAAGAGTCATCTTTTGTTTTTTTTTTATATCACCTTCAATGTTGTTTAAAAACTCCGAATTTTGTTTTTCAAATCGATTGATCTTTCTTGTTTCAAACAGGACAAATTCTTTTACATATTCCTTGCGCGCTTTTGGTACCCATTTCAGTTTAAACATGGGATGGGACACTGAGGCCACAGTCAGGTCACAGGTACAGATGTACCTCGGAAAGTAGGAGTTAGGTGGAAGGAATTCCTTTTTGCCGTGAAAAGACGCGCTTGTGTTTTAGAGGCGTTGAAATTAACGAGGTTACTGTCGCCCCACTGGGAAACGTAGTTTAACCTCTGGTTTATTCGTTAAACCATGACCTCTCTCATGAACATCACGTCGTCACCGCTGGCTTTTGCGCTAGACAGGTATCTCTCAACAACAGTACTGTCGTTTGCATACTCAACAATACCTGGCATTAACAGGTCTATGATGTGTAGCAGGAAAAGCGTCGCAGGAAGAACAGACCCCTGAGGAACTCTGGCATCAATAGCCACTGAGTCAGAGGGGCAGCCATCGACAACTACTCTGATCGATCGTTCAGTCATGAAATCGGCTATCCAACTACAAAAGTCAACGGGGATACCGCACGAAGGAAGCTTGCGCAACAGACTTGCGTGCCAGACCCTGTCAAAAGCCTTCATGATGTCAAGTGACACGGCAAATGCTTCGCCGTGCATCTCGAGGGCCTCGCCCCAGAAATGTGTCACATAAACTAGAAAATCCCCAGTTGAGCGTCCTCGGCGAAAGCCATACTGTCACGGTCACTGAGGAGATCGTTGTCTTCTAGGTATGAGAGCAACTTGCTGTTCAGCACTTTTTCCATAACCTTACAGAGTATGGAAGTGATGGTGATCGGTCGGCACGAATACCCTTTTTGGGTAGTGGTTGCACATTGGCGAGCTTCCAGAATTTTGGGACGTCCGTCAAGAAGAACAGGTGCGGCTTCTCGGTCTCCAGATAGTGATGGAGCGTATGGAGATTTGAGTGCAGTCTTCTAATGTTCGCAAGGTGAACTTTAAATGGGAGGAAGTGCAACCGTTGTTTAAAATTCTTCCTATTCCTTTTTTTCATGATGGCGAATGTTGGGAGGGGGTAGGATTTTTGTCGAGACGCTACTTAGTCGACCATTGGAAGTTTCCTTGGGCTAAGCTGACCAAAAAAAGGAACTCACCTGGAGACTGCGGTGACGCCCGAACCCCCCCGAAATGGCCATCGGATCTTCCCGTCCAGTCGTCAACTGGCACGATGGAGCATTTCGGGATTTGTCGCGAGTGGGCTGGGCAGCCTTTCACGCGTGGCTAGCGCGCTAGTAGGGCCTCCTACTAACTGCGGTCAGCCAGCGGCTATAACCGTGCTTCGGATCCCGCTACCCTTCAGAATGAGTTACCAGGTACAGCATAGCCAAGATACCAAGACCAAGGTCAGACAGGACTGACAGGAGTGACGGTGGGTGGGACATCTTAGCCGATGACATTTGTAGAAAGATAGTGTCGCCATCTGTCATTAAGTTCCCGACAATATCGACTATTTTCTTTATTTATGACTTGCACAATTTGTGCATTTAGCCAGTGTCAAGTAAGTATAATCTTTCTTCTATGTTCTTGAGTAATTTCCGAAGTTTCAGTAAAGAAGTAGGGTTTTACTAAAACCTCCTCGTGGCCTTTTTGAGAGAGCGCGAATCTTTAAACCTGTTTTGTTTCACTTGCCAACACTCATGCATATTAAAAAACACTCAGTGATTAATAACACGCCATTATTACACACTAATATCAACCTTAACACAAAATTTAACAAGAAAACCAAAACCATAAAAGTGACGCTTCGCGCTCCCGCCAAAAAGTCCATTGTCGACTAAAGAAACGACGCATTGCGTTCAGTTGCGTTCGGAGAGAAAACCTGCGAAGTTCATTTTAGTAAAAGTATCTTAGGGAACAAAGTATCTTCAAAATACTAAGATACTAAGAAAATGTATCTAAATATAAGATACAAAATAAAATATTTAGAAAGTATTTCAAATACAAGATGCAAATACGTATTTTGTATCTTGTATCTGTATTTCAGATACTTTTATCTAAGATAAGTCACATCACTGGCTATAACTTACAGTCGGGTAGGACAAAGATTTGCTGGATCAGCTAGTAAAATGTAAATGTTATTACTAAAAAGAGCACTTATTTAACTGATGTTTCTCCTGTTTTAACATCAAATCTATGTTTAATTTTCTATATCTAGTATGTTTACTTATGTGAAATGAACAATAAATAAATATGAAAACAAAATAACTTACTAAAGCTCCTTTATCTTCCGGTAATTTTAAACCTAGAAGTCCTGTTGCTAAGTCTTGGCACGCCACTGCTGCTAATGAATTTAATGCCGATGCGACGGTACTATAAAAATATAACCATTAGATTGACAAACTGCCAACGCCCATACCACGTTAAATACACCGGTTCTCGTCCGATCACAGAAGAGATTGACAAACATAAACTCGGCGTCAAAAAAATCGCACCTTATAAAAATCTTATTCAAAAATTCCTAAACCTTATATAGAGGATAGTGTTAGGTATCATTAGAAAGGTAACAAAAAGGAGCATCAAACAACAATTAAGTGCAATCTTTTTTTTAATTAAAATTATACAAAAAGCATAAAAATTTGAAAAATAATAAAAAATCTTAATTAAGTCCTAATTAATAATCGATAATTTACAAAAAAAATGTACAAAAAGTGTCTTAAAATTAACTCAAAATCTAGTGTTACCCCCCCTTGCCCTGATGACGGCTTCCATACGGTCCCTCATAGACCTCACCAACTTCAGGAGCTCTTCTTGAGGGATAAGACCCCATTCTTCAATCACCGCGGTTTGGAGTTCCTCTAGAGTCGAAGGAGCCGGATCCCGAGATCGAACCTTACGTTTAAGATGGTCCCAGAGGTGCTCTATCGGATTCAGATCAGGACTTCTCGCTGGCCACTGCATCACAGGAATTTGGGACCTCCGCAGGAAGTCGTTCACGATGGCTGCAGTGTGTGCGCGAGCGTTGTCGTGCATTAATGTGAACCCCTCGCCAAAAGATTCGGCAAAAGGGACCACATGCACATCCAGGATCTCTGTGATATAGCGGCGCGCAGTCAGCGACCCTTGTCCGCGAGCACCTCCGGTCCGGGAGACGCAGACCAGGTCGGTTTTGCCGGCAGCCGACATACCGCCCCAGAACATGCAGGATCCGCCTCCATATTCCACCGTCTCCTGGATGCAGGCTTGAGCGAAACGTTCACCCTGCCTCCGGTATACTCTTCTTCGTCGGTCGTTGCAGAAAAGACACACTCGTGTCTCGTCTGAGAAGAGAACAGCTCCCCACTGCTCAATGGTCCAATCGACGTGGTCGCGAGCAAACTGCAAGCGGGCTCGTCGGTGCGCTGCAGTCAATTTTGGACCTGTAGCAGCTCTGCGGGCTGCTATGTTCTTCTCCTTCAGTCTTCTTCTAACCGTGGATACACTCACGGTGCGTCTGCGAACTGCCTGGAGCTCCTGTTGCAGCTGAACAGCGTTTGAGAAGCGATTTCTCAAAGAGTACGACACAACGAACCGGTCGTCTCTTTCCGAAGTGCAGCGACGTCTACCGGACCCATGTCGCCGGATATAGCCACCGGTCTCTAAAAAGCGCTGGTAGACTCTACGAACCGAAAAACGGCTCAGATTCAGTTGCCGGGCGACATCACACTGCCGCACCCCTGCTTGCAGTAGTGCAACCACTTGAGCGGCCTCATCAGCTGTAGTGTCCATTTTCCAGATGTTCTTTCTTCAGTAAAATCAGTGCGTGTGTCCCCTTCAACGGTTTAATAGCGAATGACCCACATTGAACCCGTGTTGACCTCTTTATACCCACAAAGTTAGCGCAACTCGCGACTCTCCCGAGCAGCAAAATTTCCTTAGAATTTTTGTGACCCTTTATTTGTTGCTTTAGGTTTTATTTGATAATGAAAAATAATGTTTTTTTATTAAGTTAATTAAGTAACCTTTTAAATAAAATTATAATTAATACGACTGCATGTGCATATCCAGAGTTAATGCCATTTGAACGTGATTTTCTTAGAGGTGCGATTTTTTTGACGCCGAGTGTATAAAGACAAACAACCTATTTCACATTGCAATTAATGACGTGAATTGAGTTATAAATATAAAGCCCAATTTACCAGTATGGTGCCTGAATTAAAACCGGTATCCCAACTGAACTTTACTAATTAGATAAGTCTGAGTCCTCACTTCAATTTCGAATATGAGAGAGAGTTCTTTGTGTGCTTCCAGACTCTTCAGAATTTTTTAACAATATTTATTTTGTTTTTTAGTTTAGTGAATTGTGTAAAGTAGAATGAAGGGCAGTGACTTACCCAAGACTGGCAGCAAATATTCCCGCTACGAAGAAACCTGGAACTCCTTTGGATACGCCGAGTTCTCGCATTACATACAGCGGTAAGATACGATCTGATCCGTTGGTTATTCCAGCCTGCAGTGGTTTTAATCAGGTGTTGTACATATATTAAAGCTTTCGAAAACAGAATAAGATAAAAATATTAATATATTTATTATTCAGGTTGGTAACATACTTAGTAATCTAAAGCTATGCCAAATGTTCAAGTAGCTAAAGCCAAAGTCCGGGTTAGGGATGAGGAAATAGAGCTGGCCAATCAAACTGTATTTCTGGGTATAACTTTAGATTCTAAGTTACAATGGGGTCCTCATATTGAATGCCTATCGAGCAGACTCAGTTCTGCAGCATACGCCGTAAAAATGATTCGTCAGTTAACAGACGTAAAAACTGCACGCTTAGTCTATTTTAGCAACTTCCACAGTATTATGTCGTACGGGATACTACTGTGGGGAAATGCCGCCGATATTGGCTGCATTTTTGTGCTGCAGAAGAGGGCTGTTCGGGCGATCTATAGGATGGGCTCCCGAGAGTCTTTAAGAGAAAAATTTAAAGAAATTGGTATTATGACTGTACATTCACAATATATTTATGAAAACCTACTGTATGCGCATAAGTGTAAAGATATTAAATTCAGAAAAAATAGTGACAATCATAATTACCATTTAAGAAATAAAGACAAGCTAGCAATGCCCAGGTATAGGCTCCATAAAATAAGCAACTCCTTTGCAGGTCACTGTATACGAATGTACAACACGCTGCCATGTAACATGCATGACTTGTCAATGAATAAATTTAAATTTTTAATTAAAACTCAGTTATGCAAAAAGGCTTATTATAGTGTTAAAGATTTTTTGAATGATAAGGCAGCGTGGACCTAAAAGAAATGAATTGCTCGTTCTCTGAATCGTTTTGTAATATGCACAATTTGTAAGACATTTGGCGATTTTATAAGAGTTTTGGCACAGGAGTTTCTTGCCCGATTCTTCTCATGTTAGCCCCTACGTTCGGAATCGGGTCGCTCGTGGCGATTACATGCGCGGCATCAACTCCGCGGATGTACTTGCCGCTAGCGCACGGGCTATCTTTATTATAAAAGAATATTATCTTGATTCTTCTATGTAAAATTGACGATTTTAAGTGCCCGCAAGGGCCTATGAAATAAAGTTATTTTGATTTTGATTTTGGTTTTTTGCAAAAGGAGTAGATTTTTTTGCGAGAATTGAAAACGATAAAATATTATTTGAGCAATACACTAGAAACACTCGTTTCGGCTTTTGTACGCTGGTCGGGAAAAGAAGCCATGAACTTTTGCTGCGGTATGGCATTTTAAGAATTAGGATTAATAGTAATTTCTCTTAACGGACGTTAAAATTAACATTCAAGTCAGTTTTACATTGTGATTCAATTCGTGTTTAATACATTAACTACAGCGTAACTAGTTCTATCAACTATTACGTTAGCAATGATCAAGTTAATGGGTACGTGGAATAGTTACCAACTGAATTCTTTTTTGAACTTCAAGGACTTTCTTCTCATAAAAGCAGGAAAGACAAGTGAGACTTGAATGTTGTCAAATCACATGATTTTAGGACAACGGGGTTAGCCCTATTTATTCGCAAGTGTAATAATATACGGCATACTTTTATGGACGTATTTTTGAATTACTTTTACTTAGAAGCCGGGTTCGTTATGTGGTGCATAACGATTGTCTGCGTCTGCGTCTGAACGGGGGCGTCCCAACTATACTTTGTCCAATGTAGGATAATACTTTTGACAGGGGTCACTTCCTTATTGCCACGTACTAAGGTTGCGTTTGTTTCCTTATGTTTGGCTTGACATTGCAATAGCAACTTTATACCCTCTATATAGGTGTCAACTGTCAAAAATATCATCCTACATTGGACAAAGTATAGCAAATGAATATCATATAAGTAGTAGGAAAACGTGACGTTATCGTCTGGATAACGTCATTTGAAATTTATTAACAGAAAATATAACTTAAATTTTACATAACTAAAGCATTAAACTGACAACAACTTTTCAACTTTTTGATTATTACCAATGTGTTATACTTTACTCTTACAAATGTGTTAGTTAAATTAGACAGACAACGAAGTAATCTTATATGGAAATCATTAAAGACCAATTAGTTCTTGTAAATAAGTTTGACATACCTGAAGAGGATCGCAGTTGGCGTAATGAACAGCTAAAACTGCCCCTGTGATGAAATTTACTGAATACACTGCTGTTAAGCCAATAGCTGATACCCAAAGAGCCACTCGTACTTGGTTGATTCTCTCCACTGAGAGGTATTTCTGAACGGAAGCTTGATTCGCGCAGAACATACTGGTCCAATAGAGTGTGCCACCCACAACCACAGACCAAAAGGAATGCCGTACTGTCGGATCCGGGTTCATACTAAAATCAAAGAAAAAATAATTTCTACTTAGTATTTATTGTGTAGTGAATTTTTTGAAGCACCATCTATTTTTTTTCATACATAACAAGTCGGAAATGTTACCTACGTTGCCAATTTCGGTACCTTACAATAGGTAACTAATTGACTACCCCAAAATACTTATATCTATTGTGTAATATTTGCTGTAGGCTAATAATGTCATTATATTATTATCAAATTGGAATCAGTGTATAGGAGATCTTTTGAGCTAATATCTTTTTAGATTTCTGAGAACGGTGGTCGTAATAGGCGTAGGTAATCGTAGTGGGCATAGAATCGTGTTTTATGCTACCCATATGATGAAGGTACGCTTATTCTGCTGTCCGTAAGCTAAAACGTCGCTTTGCCACAAATTATTTTTCGAGAAATGTGCGAAAAACTTAAATTATTGATTATGCTAAAACTGATTAAAAATCTACAAGTAATAGAAATACAATTCCGAGATATATCGAAAGTGATTTTTTTCCATATGCTGGTATTTAAACCTCAAAATCGACCCCTTAATAAAATATATATAAATTACGTGTCACGTTGTTTGTCCGCGATGTACTCCTAAACTACTTAACCAATTTTGATCAAACTTCGTAACTATCTGTTATTTGATCTTAAAAGATAGGATAGATTTGATTTTAATTTATAACACAGCAACGCGTGGCCGGGGCAGCTAGTAAAATATATAAAATATAAAATAAAGTATCTTCCATTCTTCTTTTTCAAGTTATAGTACACCATCTTATCTAGATTATCTGCGTCGCAGCATTTTGAAATAACACTGTTAGTCACGTAAGCATCAGTTCCTTGAAAATCGGCAGCGGCTTTAGAAGTAGAAGGAGTTTTAAAAGACAACAATAAAAAAATGTAAATTAGCTCGTTTTATGTTTCGTCGTTCACAGCTCTAGTTCATTCGTACACATTATAATGAACATTTTATTCAAGAAACAAATTTAACTTAGTACTTTAAGTAATTACTCTAATCCCAAGTAAGATTTCTAGTAAGTGTCGTATATAAGGATATGAGCATGGATATAGCAAATTTACATTATGCCGCTTGCTATTTACGTTTTTGAATAAAAAGCCTGTTTTTAGTCTCAGACTAGTTTTGTTTATATTTGATTGCACATAAAATTGTAGAAATTGCGGACATAATGCCATTAGGCATTCTGTACCAGTCAACCGGAGTCAAATTATTGTGAGCAAATGCAACTATTCATCTGTTTTACTTTTTACTTCCTTAATAGGCTTGATTAGATAAATAAATTAATAATAATAATATTGCTTTTGATCAATCTTTATAAGTGTAGTAGTGTCTAAATCTGTTTTGGAATGTAGTTTATTATCAAATATTGGTAACGTAATCACTGTATCTACCTAGTTACATCTCCGCATGCATAATTAGATTTCGCTAGAGAAAGCTAATAGATTCGTGACTATTATTAAGGTTCTCGTTAAAGGCTGCTGAGATGAGATAGGGTAGATTAAATTAATTGTTGAATATAATTACTCGAAGAAATGTAGCCGGTCTGTGCGCCGAGCGTGGTCCCATACCACGTCGAGTCCTCCAACGCTCGCTGCACCCAAAGCCAGCACCACTGCTAAAGAGCCAACCAAGACCGCTGATTGGAAGGTGTCTGTCATTATCACAGCTTTCATTCCACCCTGGAATATGATGGTTGATGTGGTTAAAGTATATATAATGTGACATTTAATTATCTGCATGTAGCGGTTGGGGGTGAAGTGTAATAGAGTCTACAAAGAGCTATTTTGTTTTTTATGTTTTGTAAACTAGAATCTACTTTTTATTAACTATTATAAAGGGATTTCATTGCAGATTCTAATTAGTAATACATTATTGTTAACGCATTTAGTGTCTCAAAAAATTTATAAAACACAAATACAGATTAAAATCCGATTAGTAAAACACTGAAAATAAATAAATCTTGTTAATATTTATAAATAACACAAATAATGCAAAATTTAAGCCGTAAATAATATATTGCGATTTCATTTGCTGCTGGTGTATTATTGCTAGCAAATGTTATTATTTTGTATATAATTGTAAATATGATCCAAGTATGTATGTAAAGTATATGTTAAGTTACTCGTTTGCTAGTCTTTAAAATATGTATATTTGTTTTGATAACCGGAATGCCGTCATTCAATAATGAGTTAGGGTCGATAAAATACTTACTTGCGAAGCATAAAAAATGCATACAACGTAGACCAATGATACTGCTAAATAAGTGTTTAACCCGGTCACTGAAACAAATAAATTTTACTTCATTAATATTAATAACGCTAGTTGCTTTAATGTAAACTTAATTAACGCCCGGAGTTACTATTATACTACAAACGCATTATGGTTTTGTAGAAAATGAACAATCAAGAAACTAGAACACCGCTTTTAACCTTTTATTACTATATTACTGTCAGATTACGTGATGGGAAAGAAAACAAGTCGTTTGCAATCTCTACTTGTGAAAACTATGTTAATAACAAAGTTTTTAAACGATTCTGTTATATTGTCTTCGAAAACGGGTATACTATGAAATAAAAGTATGAAATAAAACCATCAAAGCGAACATAAATCATAAGCAGCCATTAGCAGGTTACGGTGCATCGTCGTCGTTGGCGACAGATGCAATTAGCACGTGTTTGTGATTTGAGTTGCAGCGGCCAATATTCCTTTCTGACCTATGCATGTGTCACGTACAAAGTGGAACATTAGTGACGCCAAGTTTAGCAGTAAATCGTAAATAAGTGGTGCCACGCAACCTGAGATCCTCTACGTTGCATACCAAAATCTATTATGAAACTATATGGATGCTCATTAGATGCTACACAATTGAGACATATTTCATAAGAGGTCGAATTACGTTGGTTTAATGGGCGCTAATATTGATGCACTGTGAAACATTTCTGTGTATTATGCTTTATTCTATGTTATCCTATTGAAATTAGCTAATAATATAGTAGAAATTTGCGCCTCGAGCTAGCGTTGTACTTTTAATGTACAATTAATATAACTGAGTAATGGTACTAAAACAGCATACAAATATGACCGAACTTTTTTGGTTATCACTGAACTAAAACTCATGTCGTGAAGAAAATCTTTATTGAAAATAAAACAACACGTTATTATAAAACGTGACATTATTAACCGGTTCGTTGCTGATGACACGCCTGTCGTGCCATCACTTTTTTTGCGTGTGGCGTTAGCCACTGAAACCGTGTCATTTTTAAATCGATGATAACCTTCTTCAAATCAAGTTTTAGGGAAATCAACCCAGAATAAAACTATCTTCATTTTTCACGTAAATCAAGCTCGTAGCCTTCGTTTCTGTAATTGTATGTAGCAACGAATCGGTTAAGTGTGACACTTTCTCTATTTGGCTTTCTAAGATGGGTGTGTATTTTTTAGCGCAAGGGCTTTTCTAAGGGCTCTTATTTACGTTTTGTTTGCACACTTATGAAATTTCTTTTAAAATATCTCCTTAGCCAACTAGAGCTAAATTATTTTAGATTTGATAAGTCACGAGAGAAGTTCATTTGAATATGCAATGAAAATTTTAAGCAACGGAACCGTAAGAAATAACTAGGCACAAGTTTATTAAATGTACGTTACCGAATACGATTGTATACTGATATTACAAACTGATTGATGGTAATTATACATCATTATTATTACATTATATAAAGAAAAGTTTCCTATCAACTGATTTTATACGCGTGCACGAAATATTATGCAATAAAAAGTGATGAGTGTTCTCTAAACGATATTATAACATGAAACGATAAAACGATATTATAACATGAACACTCAAATATAGCTTAACGATAAGGGCACTTAAAATTATGTTCAAAAGTGCCATTATTATATTATTGCGAAAATCTGATTGTGCGTTGTTGTTTTAAATGTCTTAGTATATCAGCAACTTTGGAGGTATGTACGTATACTTAAAGGCGGTTTGAATGCAGCATCGCTGTACATTATCGAGAAGCCAAACTGACAAAAAAAACGCCAAATAAGCTGAAGAGTCACGCCATAAAGCGGGCAGTTACGTTTATCGTCGAACAAGTGAAAATTTTTGTGATAATTGCACTGATTTTCTTATACGTTTGTGCTTTTGATAATTACTTAAAAATCAATTATGCTCTACTATTATAAATCTCTCATATTGGCACTGAAAAAGTACTCTGAATTCTAGCAACTCTCATTTACGACGAACTAAAAACAATGAAATGATAATTTAGGGAAAAGTACATTAAAAACACAAGTCTCCCAACGGAGTCCTTCCAGTGGAAAAGTTTTAGGATTTCATGTAAACCCAAGTAAGCTATTTTAAATGAGTATATACATATTTAAGTGCACAGTTAAATACTTGTTTCCTATCTGTTACTTACTTATCTACCAATAAATTATAGTGACTAAAAATATAATGACTTGTCAATCACAAACATCACACCTTTTATTATATCGTTATATAGGTAACGAACTTTTAATCAAAATGATTTTCAAATAGATAATTTAATAACAACTTATATCAATAAAAGTAAATAGTTAAGTAAACGTTCAATCAAAATATTCAGGCATATTGCGTAGTGAAGTCAGCAGAATCCCGGATGGTGTAACAACACCACCCGCGATTTGAATTCTGAAATTGATTTTCGATACCTACATTAATGTGCATTTAAATCGGTGAGAAATGATCCCTTTCGATGTGATAAATTATCATCATTTGTTTTCAAATGTCATTCCTTATCGATTGGGTTGTCGCTATTGTGTATTTTTCCACATACTAAGTCCATCCATCCTTTAAATAATACATTGGTAATTGCGCCATTAAACCCTACTGATGTAACACTTGAGTTTTTGCTTTCGATTGATAACAAATGACTGTGACCAGGTAGTTTATAAAAAGCAATTTCAGATTACTGATTTACTTTATAAACGACTATTAAGTTAGTAACACTCTTTTATAAACCAGTGTTATTAATAACATATGATGCACTACTATCAATTACATATGTATAAATACCCTATGAATACCCCATAAAATTTGCATATGAGTTATAAGGAACGTGTGCCCTAAATCTAGCCTGTGTTTGGCTACATTGCACACAGTTGCAAAATTTCTATCGACATTGTTATTCGAATGAGTACTTTGAATAAATTTGATGGTGTATTACACACCGTAAATGTGGCATGCATAATATTTAAGGAGTTTCCCTTCGAGCCAAAGTCTTCTAACAAGCCGCCGGCCCTGACGCCGTTACGCTACGGAAGCATTTTTATTTAAAAAGGTAGAAAAGAACAGTAATGATACAAACAAAAATATTTAAAATAATTTTATAATTTTTACTGATATTTATTTTTTCAAAATACCATTAAAGATATTGCAATGGCTGCTATGATGTAGTTCCTCAGCAGTTTTTATTTCATGGTGTATTACGTGTGTATTACATGGTGTCACCTAGCAGTTACGGCGCCTGGCTTGATTTGCCAGAAGAAATGGATTCGAAACCACAAATGAGTTAGATTTTTTATGTAATAATACAAAAATAGTTGATTGATAATATCAAGTTCACCGGTTATGGTAGGTGTCGTTAACTAAATCTGACAACAGCGTATTTGAAGCACCGTGTTAGATTTTTGCTCAAGCGAATAAAGAAATATGGATTATTTTTGATAGTCTGGATAATTTATTGAATTTGATTTTTATTTTATTGATTAACTTTACTGAGTATACACATAAGCAGAAAACAGGTGAATAAACAACGGCAGTTTGCTGTGTCTCAGATATATTAAGATATCTCTTAGCTCTTTTTAGCTTTTTCAGCACCTAATTCAAAAATTATTTATTTAACAAAATAATAATTATTGTTAACCAACGCACCAAAAATCGCTGTGCTGTCGGACATCGGATTTGTCCGGTGTGCTGAGAGTACATATTTGAATAAAACATATATCTACACATATACACTACACACTACATACATAAATATTATGTATATATTAAACTACAAATGCAAAGTAAAAAAAACTTCCTTTGGCGCATTTGGGAAAAATGATGAGAGTGAATTTTTATGATGCGCGCACACTACCACACCGACACCTAAAAGCGACAGGATGAATTTGGCAGCTAACTGTCTCAAATTTTCGTGAGAACTGAACAATTTTTAATTACATATTAGTATTTTAACAAAATCTAATAATCGTGATAAAAGAAGTGGTTTTTATTTTATAAACTTTTTGAATGTTTTGTATTGATTTGAGGTTAACTGTCGGTATGTATTCTTTTTATTTTATTACTAAATAAAAAATTGAAAGCCTTTTTACCCGACTGCGCCAGAAGGAGGGTTACGTTTTTCGAGAGCATGTATGTATGTATAGTTGTTTGGCACGCTCTGCAGCCTGAACGGCTCGATGGATTTTAGCTTGAGAGTTGTCGTTAGATTCGTATTTACTGTGAGACTGGGTATATAAAATAATTAAAAAAACAAAGTGGCGGATTTTTGGCGCCTAATTCAAATGTTTGACACGCTCTGCAACCTGAATGGCTCGATGGATTTTAATTTGAGGGGTGTCGTGAGATTCTGTGAGATTACTGTGAGAGTGACGCTGGGTATATGAAAAAAGAATAAAAAAATAAAGTACCGGTAATTTAAAAGCTAAAAACCCGACTGCGTATTTGTGGATCTTTTGTGTTTTTTTTAATTACCATTTATAATTAAACCGTTACCAATCAATTTATCCTCCTTTTTACAAACAAAGGGTAATGGCACACGGGAGGACATTTTAATTATTTTTGTAAAAGAAGTGTAACTTCTTACGTGCGTACATAAGTACACACACACGGTTTTCTATATTTAAATTCAACTTAAAACTTAAATTTCAACATACTTTTATGTATGAACTTAAGTTTATTAAACTTTCAAATAAATAAATAAAATAAATAAGTACCTATAAGTTTGAAAACAATGTCAGAGAACTTTAACCTTAACCGATTTGTTAATGTTTCTTTCAAATGGAAAAGAAGCCCTTAGATAGGGTTGATAGGTACAAATTTAATTACTAAAATATAAAGAAAATTTACCATCAGACAAAGCCAGTGCGGGCGCGTACACCGCAACAGATGTGTAGAGTATCATTTGCAACATGTAGAGAGCACTCGCGTACACCCTGAGAGCTTTGCAGAATCTTATCTCCTGCGAACATAAGCCTAAAATGAGAAATAGGCATGACAACGTTATACCAAAACGTAACTAAAAACCGTTTTGAATTTCATACCGAAACGTTACGATACCGCAAATCATAAAACCTTTTTTCTCATAACCAACGCAATGCAACCAAAACTGAAAACCACGCGACGAACCGTGCCGCCACGATTTTTAAATGCACCCGAAAAACTTTAAAGTTCCCATTTATTCACATTACATTAAAAATTACTAATTCATATATTAAAGTTTTAACAAACTAGGCCTAAGTCTAGTAAAAGCACAAAGGGATATCGTCATAACCATAATTACGCAAAACTAAAACAAAAACTTGCGTTACGGTAGCTAACAGCGTTTTTGTTTTCATTCGTTTTGCAATAGACAAACCATCTCGACAACCGCGGTAGTGATAACCAACACTGAAAACGGTTTTTAATAACGTTATGGAAACTTCAAAACAGTTACTTAACGGTTTCCAAAAGATAGCCAAAACACCCATCGCTAATGAAAAAGCATAATTCAAAAGTTTCTACCCAGACTATAGAAGAATGGAGGCTTTATACCTGTAGCCACTCTGTATAAGACCTGTATACTAATTCTTACTGTTGACTATACATGAGTTCGGAGTAGGTACTAACTGAAGTTATTATAGATCCCATTAGTAGTAAGTTTTATGTCTATTTCATTGGGTTGATATTAAAAGACGTATTAATTATAATAAATAAAATCACTAATAGGTTAATCTTGTCTTGGCCCCCGGGCTTGATTGGGATTAAGAACGAACCCATTCTAAATTAAAAAAAAGTCTGATGACCTCACTTTAGACCTTCATAACATAAATTGTGCTAAATTCAATTTGATGGTATACAAAAGATATTATGTTGTTTAATTATCCCCAATTAGGGCTTAAGTTATGATGGAAATACAAATATAATACATACTTAGTTTAGATGAACTGTTAATATGAATACAAATTGTCTTTTGACGGTTTTTCTTTTCACAACAGTGAAGCTTTCACGCATATCTTTTACCGCATTATTGTAGGTGAAAAATAATCACAAATAAAAATTTGTGGCCAAAAACATTAAATAACTGCGATTCTAAACTCTATTTTAAATCCAACTGATTTAACAATTAAAGCCAAAAATAAAATGGAGAAATTTGATAATTTTGTATATCTTGATGAGCCGTTGACAGTACATTTGATATTTTGGCATCAAAATGAAATCCCACCATTCATATCTATCCCTAAAGACGTTAAAAAACTAACTGAATGTGTTCGATACAAACTCGCTGGAAATAATCTACACTAATATTATAAAGAGGAAAGATTTGTATTTTTGTATGTTTGCAATGAATAAACTCAAAACGTACTAAACCGATTTCAAAATTCTTTCATCATTGGAAAGCTACATTCATGCTGAGTAACATAGGCTATATTTATTGCTAGAAAAATTTAAAGAATTTTGTCCACCCGTGCGAAGCCAGGACGGGCCGCTAGTACTTAAATAATTTTATTATTATTTTCGTAGTCATTGATTTTTCGAATAAATTTCAGAGAAAATTCAGTTAATTAATATATATTTAAATTTTTACTCACTGAGATATAAAAGACAACAACTTTTTTTTATATAACTAGCTTTTACCCGCGGCTTCGCTCGCGTTGATGTAGCCTACCGATTAAAAGTTATACAAAATATCATGATCAACGGTTGAGTAGTTGAGGCGTAAAAGTAAGTGTAGGCGTAAGTATAAACAAACTCACTTTCGTGTTTATAACATTAGGTAGGATTTCCTGTTAGACTTAATAAAAAAAATTACCAAATATTCATAACATGATGTCAGTCGTAGTCTCATGAAAACAGGAAGGTAGAGTTTACTGGAGATCGGCACTACCAGCACAAAAGCCACGCAAATCATCCAGAATTGAGCACCTGCCATATACATTTCTGCTGGGTTACCTAGCAGCTCTATTGCTGTTATGAAGCTGAAAATTTTAATCAACTAAGAGAACCACCAAATTTACAAATAAAACCGTTATAAATAAAAAAGGAAACTATATAAGATATAAAATAGATATCCCACCTGAGGGCTCGGAGGCGTGGTCGTTTTTTACATGCGTATTTTATCTATATATATAAAAATGAATTGCTGTTCGTTAGTCTCGCTAAAACTCGAGAACGGCTGGACCGATTTGGCTAATTTTGGTCTTGAATTATTTGTGGAATTCCAGAGAAGGTTTAAAAGGTGAATAAATATGAAAATGACTTTTATTTGTCGATTGAGGCAGTACGAAGTCTGCCGGGTCAGCTAGTATCTTATAGAAATATGCCATTGTGAATGCAAAAATAAAATTAAATACAAAAGGACAACTTATATTGTCTGATTATCTTAATTCATTTCTAGGAGTAGACCCTCTGATGGCATATAAAACTTAGTTATAATAAATCAAGTGCTGCTTTAAAGAATTCTATGTTTAAGTACTGGTTATATATATTAGTACCCCCAGAAAACAAATAAAATTTCGCTTCGCGTGGTCCAACACGCACTTCACCAGTTAATTCACTAACGATTTAGAAAGTATTTTGACTAGTCCAATGATTATGAAGATATATATGAATTCTCTTTCAAAGAGCTTGAGATGTATTATTTGCATGTTTAAAGATTTACTCAAAATCAAAGCAATTAATTATTACTTACTATAATTATTGACAAATTATTTGTTGTAAAACCAAAGAACGAAACTTTATATGCAAAGTCTTAACCTAAAGTTACCAGTAGTTTTAGTAGAAGAAGCATATAACTTATCCTTAGATACCTTGCGGCAAGACTTAAGGCCGTGGGAAATGTCCCCATAGATGATCCACCCAAAAGAAAATCATCGCCGGTTGTTTGTTTTTCACCAAAATATCCATAAAAAATACCAATGCCGCACGATATTATTAGCATGGCTGCCAATACACTATAGTCCTCCCAACCAAACAGGGCCCCGTCCACTGTTCCATTGATTATAAGGTCGGAGATATTTTGTCTACTTGCGTTATTAGATCTCGTCAAATTGGGCGCTGCTGATACGACACTAAATATACTTAACATCCAGGTAACCGTGAATAAAAATAAAATCTGAAACAAAGAAAAAATATTGAATGCTGGTGGAACATTCTTTATAATGCTCATAGCAAAGGAGTGGAACTCGCTCCCTGCGTCTGTATTTCCGAGTACTTATAAATCAACTGTTTTCAAAGTAGGAATAACCTTCTGTGTTAGCTCGCTCCATCGTGGATCCTGTTTTGGCCACCGGGCGTGATTGGAATCAAGACAGAACCTATTATAAATAAATAAATAAGTTTTTTTTTAATAAATAAATTTAAATTCGTACTCTTGGCCTGAGTTCCCACATCGAATTTAAAGGATTCGAACACGGGTAAAAATGAGTTTGAAATGTTTGTTGTGCTATAAGTGACGTAATCCTACTGTAGGAAATATAACAAAATAACACGTTAAAACATGTAATTCGTATACAATCAACAGCACATCAACTTCACAAAACTGTGATACTTCACAAAACAGTGATCGGCACTACCAGCACAAAAGCCACGCAAATCATCCAGAATTGAGCACCTGCCATATACATTTCTGCTTTTCTTTATGATAAAAGTTTTACTGTTACATTCCTTTTATTTATTATTTTTTTTAAGAAGAATGCTATGTTTGTTATTTCTTGTTTCTTGTTTGGCCTAAATATCTTTTATGTTACTCGTATATTTCCCCCATAGGACAGGCTAAGCCTAGTTTGGGGGTTTGTTTATCCTGTATGTAATGTCCAAAAATGGAAATAAAATTATTATTTAATTATTATTTATTATTTATATCGCAATTTAGTTTTCAGCTTAAAATCTTATATAATGAGATTAATCTTAGTAGATAAAATTTTACAGTTTGCGGTAAGTTGGCATGCAACAGCATGTCTTTGTGTTGTTGCTTGTTGATATTATACAAAATTGTATTATCGAAATTAGCATCTATTATTGCAGTGATGAAGTATATATATTTAAATTACAAATAAATATTTATTTGTAATTTAATTACAAATAATGGTTATACGCAGATACAAAGCATAATTACAAGTTACATAACCAATTACAAGTTTTAAAAAGATTGTAACGAATAATAATAAATTAGTCACATTGTATAGGTTACTGCATTAATCAATCTACCTATCATGTAGGTTGTTTAATTGCATAATCGGTGAACATTTTCCCTGTCACAAACAGCATTTTTTCAATTACTTGAAGGAATGTCAATTGGCCATTGGAGGCATGGACAAAATAATTAACTACCTACTCCACTCCGTGGGTATCATCACATTATGTTTAACAATCAATTAAGAGGATCAATTGATATAAGAGGTAGAATGAATCACGACAGTAATAATTACAGCTTCTATAGTTTTTCGTATAAAGGCTTTTCGGATAAAGTGCTTGCAACATTTTGATTACCTTTTGTAAATAAAGACGTATGTCCTGTCAAACCTTTTTTTATTTTATTTAAAATCATTCTTCATTATTAACCTGACTTATTTTCTTGAAATTTTATCTTTATTTACCGTAACTTTTTAGCTGAAAGAAAATCTTTTAAAAAGTATATAACACCTATGACAAATGTTTCTTTTTCTAATCACATATAAAAACACCCTTACAAGATATGAAAACCTGGATCGTTTGGGCGTTAGGCAGGATCGCTACTTAGCACTAACTGGCCGGAACAACAAATCAAATTTATATCGTTTAACACAATATCTGGTTACATATTTGCTTAAAATAATATTAATTCATAAAATATGGCATTTCACGTATTATTAAATTCTGTCGCATTATTATAATATACTAGCTGTTGCCCGCACCTTCGTTCGCGCGAAAATTTAGATGTGAGAATATTGCCCATTCGATCTTCTACGGCAGTCGTACCTTGTATCAGTATAACCTACCTATATGCTGAATCCAATTAAAACCGTTCACCCATTTTGACGTGAATAAGTTACAAACATGATAATAATCCTGTGATCACGGCTCCTGTAAAGGAGTTGAAACGTCAGGATTAAATAAAAAAATAAAACATGCGCAAAAATCCGTAAAAAGGTGTTTTATTCTAATGTGTAATGTGCGCGGAAGTGTGAGAACTAAATAATCTAACTTTTGGTCATAGTGGCATCCGGATATAAATTTATTTTTCCGAACAATTGCTTATATAATTTATTGATAGCATCCTCTTTTATGAAGTTGGTTAATACATTTCAATTTCTTTCAATAATGAGTATTTTCTAATAATTTGGAAACTCTTCTATTAAAACTATAGCAGTTTCATACGAACTTTGCCATTTGAGCTCCTAATTCGTAAAAAGAGCTCCCATGCAAAAATGAGACACCTAGCACTTGTAGTTTCTGAAATTTCGTGATGAGTGAGTGACTTTTCGATTTTATATATATAGACACAATTCTACAATGTTATTTGAGTGTTGAAAAATCAAACCAATGAAAAGCGAAATAACGAAGAAATGACGCTTAAAAAAGTAATTTTCCAAGGATCACTAAACGCTTATAAATAATCTTTACGTTTAGACTTATAGCAAATTAAGTATGGTTCAACTCGAGGCCACAATGCTGAATTGTTATACGTTTATAAAATGATTCAACTTAGCGTGAAGAAGCATGGAGCGTAGTGAAACATTTTAATGCGATGACGGCCGTCGCGTGCACTACTCTTAGCTTAGGCCGATATATAGCTCCGGTGCGATGCGGCGCGAGCCGGTTAGAATACGACAGAGCGTCTCCTAACCGGCTGGCTCTGGATACCGCAGCCGGTGGCCAGTTGAAGAGAAGTGCCATGGGAATGTGCGTGTCCACATTCCTCGTAATTGATTGAGCTGCTGATTGAGCTCGATTATTTTTCATAAGCTGAAATTGATCTGGAGATAGGACCAGTTTTAAAGGCAGTAATCTTTGTTATGCACCTTTGTGCTGTTCAATTACATTTAATGCTAAATTTGCGTTACTGTTGTCCTTTCTGGAAGGAGTTTTAAGATTTCGGTCAAGATTAATTAGTGTTAAAGGCAGTCCTGTATAAAAATAGATGATTAAAAACTTCAATGCAAATAAAATGGATGTGATGTGATGGATGAACGGCTTATTTACGGCTATATATGTCTCTTTCTCAAACAAAGGATTTTGGTGTTGAGTTATCACGATAAAAATCTAATTTAATGTTTAATCACTATAACAATCATAATAACAATATGATTTTGATGATCGTTATAATTTCTTAACTACATTTTAATTTAATTCTAATGGATCGCATGCACTCGAAAAAATCGTTTTATAAATTATTGCTTGTTGACAATGAAGGAAATTGATATATACTTGACGAGCAACAAATAATTCTATCGAGCAAGCGTTGCTACCACATTTTAATCGATTCTGCTTCATATTGATTACATGAGTATATCATTCTTATAGCCGAGCAGCTGTTACCAGCTTTAAACAGTATACAGTAAAGATGAATTTAACCTGCGGCATAACGGTTGTAATTTATATGTAAAATTTTAATTGCACACTGCTTAAGTCCGTGACACAGTAATTTCGCTCAGTGGTCATTTAGGGACCACTGATAATAATATTTTATTTTAAATGATATAATTGTGTAAAATTATGAATTATTGATACCGATGGAGGAGCTGATTTTTTCACCCTACATATTTCGGAGATTTTTATCATGTATTAAAAAAATATAAAAAATCAGGCGAGAACGGAATCAGTTCTGTTTTACTAGCAGTTTTGTTTTTCTTTTTACAATTTATGTTTTTCCAGATAATGTGTAATACTGGGGAATTAATAACAACAAAATATTGGTTAACATGCAAGAGGAGGATGAGGAGTGAAACTAAGCTATCTTTTTGCGTTCTCTTAAGAAGTTAGCGGAGTTTTCATCAAGTAAATACCACACCTTTACTGAAACTACGACAAAACGGAGGTTTATTCATAGGTAAACATTATTAATGTTATAATAATAATAATGATATATTACTTATAAAATTTGATAAAGACAGAAATAACACTAAAATAGTTAATTATTTAATCTCCATCATAAGATTGTAGTGTTTTGTCTTCATTGAGTTCGCGGGCGCCATTCCAACCTTCCCACCTCAACGGCCTCGAGCTATCATATGTTTGCTATGTGAAACACATAAATCGACTGCCACTTCGATTACATTAGTTCGGATTCTATCACACAGGGAAATGTCGAGCATTGCTCTCTTCATTGCCAGCTATATGATCTTAAGCCAACTCATGAGGCTAATAGTAAGCGATCACGTCTCACTCCCGTATGTGATGCTAGACACATACTGGTCATAGACTTTCGACTTGAGACGCAAAGGTAATTTTAAATAGAAGATTTCTTGTAGTTTCCTGAATGCTGCCGCGATGCCGATTTTTTTTTATTTAGAATGGGTTCGCTCTTGATCCCAATCAAGCCCGGGGGCAAAGACAGAATCCACGATGGAACGAGCTAACCCAGAAGGTGCCTATTCACCCTGGCCCTGAAAACAGACGGGTTATATGTACTCGGAAATACAGACGCAGGGAAAGAGTTCCACTCCCTTGCTGTGCGCATTATAAAATAATTCGAGAAGCGCTTGGTGCGACAGGCAGGAATAGCGACCAAGAAAGGGTGGTAGCCCGCAGTGCGTCTGGATGTCCGATGGAAGAAAGGAGATGGCGGTATGAGTATATGTAGCTCTTGAGCACACTCTCCAAAATACAATCTGTAGAAGACCGACAGACAGGCAACTTTGCGGCGGTGAGCTAAGGTGTGAAGCTTGCTCTTCGCCAATTTGTTGTCACTTATGAGCCTCTCAGCTCTGCGCTGAATCGTGTCCAGTGCAGCAAGTTGGTATTTTGCTGAGCCATCCCAGAGGTGGCTGCAATATTCCATGCAAGATCGGACTTGAGCTTTATAGAGAGAAGAAAGCTGTCCCGGCGTGAAATATCGCTTGACCTTATTTAGGACGCCCAGCTTTTTAGCTGCAGTCTGAGCCTTGGACTCGATGTTGGCGCCGAAGTTGAGATCTGACGACAACTCCATGCCAAGAAGCTCTAGGCTGTCGGTCATAGGTACAGATGTACCTCGGAAAGTAGGAGTGAGGTTGAAAGAACTCCTTTTTGCAGTGAAAATACACGCTTGCGTTTTGGAGGCGTTGAAATGGACGAGGTTACTTTCACCCCACTGGGAAACGTGGCTCAACCTCTGATTCGTTCGCTCAACCATGGCCTCTCTCATCAATATCACGTCGTCACCGCTGGCTTTTGAATTAGACAGGTATCTCTCTACGACATTTGACGGGAGATCGCTTTTTTGGACCATGTCCTACGTAATGGTCAACAACTTTAAGTGTCATGTTATCAATATTGACTGGAGCGGGAACAGGTTGCAAGTCGTCAAATCTGCGAGCAAGAAGATTTATAATAACTCTCGAAAACATGGTTATAAGAAAGAAATGAGATGGGTCTATAGCCATTCGAGAATGCTTTGTCGTCCATTTTGAAAAAAAGAATTTTCACTTCACTTCCGTTTCTTGCCTTCGAGGTTTGCCCTCAAGTATGATGGTATTAAAAAGCTTTGAGTATTGGATAACAACTCTCTCTAAGAAGCTCAGTAGCGATTTCATCATCGCCCACCGCTTTGGTATTCTTTAGTTGCTCAAGAGCTATACCAATCTCGTAGAGGCTGTCACTGGGTTCTCTAGCCTTGCTTTAAACATGTGTTTGCGTGGAATATAACTATAGACAGATGCTCTCGATCTCCCTCATTATTTCGGGCATAGGTCAAATGATGCTAACGTCGTCAGATTCTAGCGTTTTCGATTGGCTCTGTCCAATAGACAGGTCTCTTACAAACACTTAAGAGCCCTTATTCCGCTCAATAGCCTTGTTACTATTAGTCTTATCAAATTGGTGAAGGTCGCTCGTCAAAGACTATGATATCTATCTATTTAGCTGCCGATTACCATACGTTGAGTTCTGTAACCTCATTTGTGTCTGTTCCATAAGTTGGAGAATGCGACTGGAGACTTTCTTTAGCTTAAAACGGCGGGTTCTCGAATACTTAGATCCTACTACGGTCAGTATGCAACACAATGCTGATTAGATCATTATCTTTGTAGGTCTTAATATTGGCCAAAAACCTTAAAAGTCGAAGGAAACTATATTTTGCACTTGCCAGTGCGTTCATGGCGTCAAATTAAACTTTAATTGATCCCATTTTTTCTCCAGCAAATAATTATTAACTGGGTTCAATCACTGGTAATTAAGTTAAAAATAATGTTTCGGTGTTATATTTTCGTAAAAGTATTTATAAAGATTAGCTTTTATATTTTATGAAAGTTTTTGAATTTTATGAAAATGAAAATTTTGAGATTTCAAAAGCAACTCACTCTAGGAGTGAATACTTAATCAAAGAAACATTTTTCATTTCGGAAGAGAAACACGTGGCAGTATATATATAGATACGTTAGCCGCTGCTTTTAACTAGAAAATACAATTATTTATATTGTATAATATAAAGGATGTGAAACGTGAAACGTAAAGACATGAGAAAAAATATTCTTTTATTATGACATCTTATTTCCTCTATTATGGAATGTATGTAGGTAACACATTATTAAAGGGAGAAAAACAGTCCTTATTGAGTTTCATTTTGGCACAAGGTCTCTCGACGCATAACCACTAAGCCATGGTATCGCTGTTGATATAATACATACATTTTAATTGTGTTTATTGAAAAAAGTGTTTTATCTTAAATATTGTATATTCTTGTTAAACTTTATTATTATGGGAAGAAACATCTCATCGGTCTGGGTCAGAAACTCAGATAATAATATCCGTGAACAGTGAAACTTTCTCAATGATCCTTTACCCAAGTTTTATTCCTTGATTAAATTAGATAACCAAGTGAATATAATTTATTTACCAGAAACATTTATTAATGAGGCTAAAAGATTTAGATTGCTTTGTAATTTGAATAATTATAATAGGTACCGGGTAATCAAAACTCACAATATATTTAAATATTTATTAAGTTAATTATCTATCCATAAGCCACTTATCGGCACCAGAAAGAAGGCTTCTGTTAAAATAAAAGTTGAAATAACTTATATTTAAATAATACGACTTTTCTGAGTGTTCTTGTCATGGTTATTTTAAAATTTGGTGCCAATAAAGTAAAAGGAAATAAGTTATAATGCTTTTTTTTGCAGACTATAAAATAATAAGGTATATTGGCACATTTTTCGTACCCATAAATTATTTTCTCAAAAAAAGTGTTTAAACATTAAATTCATCCAATTTTTAATCTTGTTTAGGATTGATTGATTAATATTTAGTACATTTTACTAAGTTTAAATATTAATAAATGACACACAAAAATATTAACTTCTAAGGAAACTACGGAAATAATGATCAGAGTCGACGATCTTGAGCTTGTCCTTTGACCAAAGAAAATGGCTTCCGTTATATTTCCTTAAGTATAACATTATAATTTTTAGCACAAAACTATGTTCTCGATTTGTTATTATACGATATACTCAGGTTACCAGTCTATTTTATGTAGTAGAGAGGCTTTGCCACCACCACCCACAGGCGCACTTCGCCCCAGAACTAATAGTTGCATTGGTAATACTTATTAATTCATAACTATAAATTAACGATACGTATGTTTTAGAATTTCAATTTTCAAAATTACACATACGAGAATGGATAACATAACATTGCACGAATAACTGGAATATTATATATACATTGTAACGCACAAATATCGCTGGTTTGCGAGAATAGGGACGGAACTAAAAACTTTTGATTTTATAGAATAAGGTTTTCAAATTTCTTATTAAATCTTTTACCACATACCAAAAACTGTAATTGTATCTCTTTCTGGCGAACGGTGGCGCGATATCTGCGTTTCATCTCTGTTCACGATAATAATAATAATATATCAAAGATTTAACACCCTTCGGCATATTTAGTTAAATTTAACAGAATTTTGAGTTGCGTCGATATTCTCACAAACCAGCGATATGTATTTATATAAACCATTTTTACTTCAATGTTATAAATCATGTTTAAGTCGTGTTACAGTAAGATGACAACTAGACTAGCGCTTACCTTAGAACAATAGTATTTGTTTACACATTTTCTCCTCACGGAGTAGGTCATTTTTCCTTATATTCTTCTGTGATAATAACTTCAATAGTGCGGCATAATTGTTTACATGTCCCCTGCGGAGTACATTTGCTAATGAATTACAATCGGCAGAGCGAGTACGAGATGTGGTCGAGATGTGTCAGACACGCACGCCAATCAATGGGACTGAAGCTATAAGATGGTTAAGTACTAACACACTCATAAACAGCTGAGCTTTTAAGTCTATTTAGGGCTGTCAAAGCTATATATAATAAAAACCTGCTTATGTGAATATTTTCTAAAAAGTATTGTTTTTCTTTTAATTTAATCCGGTCAAAGTGCAAGTCGCATAGAGCTGAAAATTGGTACGAATTTTCGGAACACCATTATAAATGAAATATAAAAAATACCCATCGATTCTCATGCATCACACTTGCAAAAAGAAATGTGTAAGGTTAAATTTCACAAATATGGTTCTTTTGCGTTTTTTAGCCAAACGGTAAGTTTTATCATAAAAATAGGTCAGACAAAGAGTGTTTATGCAATTATCTATAAAAATTGTCTCTAATCTTTTACTCCTAATGGTTGATAAAGTTGTATTCTTCATAATATGCCCACGTTTACACGCCACCTGGGTGGTAGTGTACTTGGCGTGTCTTTTAAATGTGATTTCCCCGGTAGGCCTATTCCATAATCTATATTGATTTTGTTTAATTTAATACTATTGAAAAAATGTAATGTAATGTAAATATCTGGTACTATTGGAAATAATAAAAGCTGTGTGAATTCTAAGAAAATTAGGAAATATTATATACCTCATTTATAATCATCTGATAATTCTGCTTCCTCTTCTTCTTATTCGTCTTCTTGCACTTCTTCTTTTGCTTGTTCTTCTTCTTCTTCCTGCTGGATGCAAGTAAATTGTTCTAACAGCGATGCATTACATGAGTCCTAACTAATGTTGTACGCACCTTTTTTTGATGGCGATTCAAAATCGGCGCAGGACTGACCTCGTCAACTGGTACATGCTAATGACCAAAACAATCCAACTTTTTTGCAACCGCATTTAGCACAACATCCCTTTTTACAATTGCAAAAAATGTGTTGAGGAGTTTTTCTGGTACGTACGTGGAAGTTAAGTTTGAATTGGTTTCAATGTATTGTTGATTAACTTCCAACCCCAGTCTTTTGGGTCCAGTTGAATAACAAGCCATACTTGAACTAGATCTTGATGAGCAGAAGCAGAGGTTGGAGGAAGATAAGCTAATTGCACTCGCTTCTTGTTACGAGTATTAGTTACAAAACACACGTATCGGAATTATTTAAGCAGATAGTTTTTTTTTGTATGTATGGATACATAGAGAGAAGAAAGAAAATAAAACTGCAGCACGTATACCTATACGTATAAAGCGGAAGTACGACTCTTGCCACACGGACAATTGAATGGGAGACCGATGTTATTAATAATAATAATAATTTAATTCATTAACTTAATATACAAATTACAATTGCTCATAGGGATTTCTTTTTAAGTATTTATATACTTGTACCAGGAGACCCCGCTTCTCTTTATTCATTAATTTGAAAAATACTTATACATTTTTCCTAATTTTATAATTGTAATATTTTTTCTATTTCTTGATAAGCTTTACATTTAAGCTATTCGGTTGCATTTTGCATTCTCTACTGGTGTTAGAATAAATAGTTAATTGTTTGTTTATGTGATTTTATAAATACGAGGATTGTTTAGTCTGCTGCCGCCTAGCATATGCTGTTTTTACAGTTACAAATGGAGCCACACTTTTCTCCTTCCATTTTCAAACTCTGGAAAATATATCAGAGTATTGTGTACTTTAAGAACGATTCTTAATATATATAACTTGCGAATTTTTAGAAGATCACATAAGTGGTATAAATCTTGCGTAGGAAATCTAAGAAACGATCTTTGAGCTCTCTCTAAATCCAAAAATGTCGTCTTTGTAGTGCCTCCCCATACACTAATACAATATATCAAAATTGATTGTTGAGAGATGTCTTAACGTATTAATAACCATATCAATTTTCTAACCCTTGTCATCAAGATTTCTATATGTGAGTGCCAGGATAAGTGCTGATCCAAGAGAATACCTAGATATTTTGTGCTGGACTTTTTATTTATTTGAGGACATGAACAACAAGAATCAACTAAATCATAATAATGAATTTTAATCTTAAGTTGAGACTGAGTTCTACCGTAATTGGTAAAACATACAAAACTTGTCTTAGCTGTATTTAGAGTTTAAAGATGCATTTTTAGCCACTGTGCAATTTTGGATAAACCTAATTCAGCACTGCGATGAACACATTCCCAACTTTTCCCATAAAAAAACCAAAGCAGTGTCATCTGCGTAAGAAAACACTTGCCTATTGTATAGTGTCATATTGCAAAGGGTACAAACATATATTAAAAACAGAGTCGGCCCCAACACGCTTCCTTATGGGACTCTGTAAATTATGGTATAGTCTTGACTAGAATTCTCACCTATTTTAACTCTTTGCTTGCGATTTATTAAAAGATCCTGGAAAATAAGTAGGGAATCACCGCGTATACCGAAGTGTTCCAGTTTCTTTACAAGTTTGGGGATAGAGACGCTATCGAAAGCCTTTTTTATATCAAGAAAACTGTCAAACATTTGTTTCTTTACCCACCTGGTCAATACAATGATAAGTGACGTCAGCGCTGAGAACGCGTCATCTGTGCTGATTCCTCGTCTGAATCCGAATTGTGATCCAGAGAGTGTATTATATTTATTTAAATAATCAATCACACGGTTATTTATCAATTTTTCCAAAATTTTTGATAATGTTGATAGGACTGATATAGGCCTATAATTATTGGGGTCTTCTCTGTCACCACTTTTGTATATAGGTGTAATTAACGCCATCTTCAAAACAGCAGGAAAAACACCATTGTTGAAACAAAGGTTAGCAAGGTGTGATATAATAGGAGCCAGTTTAAGCAACTTTGTGGGTAAATGGTTAGGACCATTGGTTATGACCCGGGGCACTTTCAGTTTTGAGGTTCATCAAAACAGTCCTAACCTCATTCCTCATTCAATAATACAAATTATGAGGCATGTCAACTTTCCGTCGTGTCCCCAGCGACACTAACATTGAAGTGTAATAAAAAGTTTTCGGCCAAGGACTTTCCTATATTAGCAAAGTTATCGCTTATATGATTTATAGAGTCAAGAGGGTTTGATTTTATATTTAACACCTCTACACTTTTGTCCGGTGGTCGTTTGCGCTGAATAATATGATTGATTGCCTTCCAAAGGGCTTTAGTATTACCGGTAGCGCTTAAATCTGTTCTATCTCATTTTGCGCCTAAATTTTTTTATAAGACCATTACAGTAATTCCTATAACGCTTATATGTGACACTAGCGTAGATTTCTAGTATATATTCCCATATTTGTATTTGTATGAATAAGTAAAATTTTACTTGTGTTACAGCTTCAGTGATGTATTTACCCGACGTCTTGATAATTTATATAAACGTACTGTTTATAAGAAGAACACAACTTTTTCAACTATTATATCTCAGAAACAGTGACGATTATGAGAAAAAGTGTAGATACAATTATTGTAGATAATTGCATGATCTACAATTTTTATATGATCTATTTTTATGATAAAATTTACCGTTTGACTAAATAATGGCAAAAACCAATATTGACGTAGACTTTGAATTTAACCTTGAATATTTTCCCATAATCTCGACGCTTGGCAGACGGGTTTCAAATCTCAGTAAAAGCTCAGTAATTGGAAAACGCTGCAAATTTTTTGATCTACGTGTGGTTTATAGTAATCAGCTACAACGTTATTAGTTACGTTTTACAGCATCCATAAGAATTAAAGGTTAGTGTAGTGTTATTCTATTCTGACGGAAACGGTACGGTAAAGTATCTTACAGGAGGTAAGGAGTAAGGTAAAGTCCTAAATATTACATATTTGTAATTGTAATAATATTGAAGTCAAAACAATTACAAAACAAATAATCTAAATCTCGGTATCTCGTCCCTGTTGAAATCGACCGTTATTTTTGTTTACAACTTACGTTATGAGAAAAGTTAGTTTTTTTTAGTCTTAAAAGTAAAACATCTGTTGCATTTTCTTGCTTTGAAAAAAAATCATTAAAAATGAAACTTTTGATTACTTTGGCATTAAAGTTTCATTGAGGAAACAAATATCTTAGCAACCCTATAGTTAAAGGCAGTTGTTGGGATAGCGGAAGATAAAAAGTGGGGTCACTTAAATACCTTTACCTCGTCGCCTAATGTTATTTAGAGAAGTAAGGTTTTCAGAAAGTACAATCCTGGTTATAAACTTGTTGCATTTTAATATCGACCTAAGTAACTCACGTTAAATAAGGTTTACTGAAATTTGTAAGACATCATAATGCTTACTTACCTGGCAAATCTATCAGTAATTGACATAAATTAAATCAGTGTCAAAATCGGAATCATTAATTTTTTTTTAAAGTATCGTAGGTAAGAGCTTATAAGCAGCTATAACTTTAAGTAGTTTTAAAGTAAAGCTAGAGCCTTATAAGAAATGAATGAAATACAAACCCATATTCACATTTATAATGATAGTTGGTTCCTTGAAAATTCTACATCATCATTATTATGTAGTGTATTAATATGTCCACATTGCTAGAGTACATGCCTTTTCTATGGAAGAAACACTTAAGGGAGAATAGGCCATAACCCACCTCGCGGGACCAGTATAGTTCTAATCCGGTTTGGTGGGCAGTAGACGCAGTTGCGACTGACGGCTTATTTGTACGTGCATTCCGAAGCATGATTAATGAAAATAATAATAATAATATTCCTTACAATCTTACATTCACACCAATTAGCCTATCCTAAAGTAAGCACTGACAATTATATGTAGGTTTTTATTATTGTATGGTGGCACAATAATTGTTTGGTGATGATAACTCATTTCTCCAATATTTTTCTTCTCCTAATGTTTCGTGTCTGCTAATTTATAGCTGATGTGTTATTATTAAGAATGCTAATTACTTACTTGTTTTTGGAAGCTATTCCGACTTAAGTGATAATTTGTCAATTTATTCTCATTTCACACTGCTAATAACGAACTATGAAACAGCAATTTGTAAACGGCTCATGTTGTTGAAGTATAACATTTTCGATATCATTATTCGGATAAAGATCAATAATTTATTAGGAAAGAGTGCACAACGAGCGAATTTCGAATAACTACTAACAATAAAGCATAACGTTTGCTATCGCATTCACCAATTTTTACGCTTTAGTCCATGCCAATTATTGGTGCGCGTTTCAAAACAAGTGCTTACATTTTTTTCTTTATTTTTAACCTTATCCGTTGACTTCCAGTTAGCAGAAAATTGATATTTGCTAAAATTAAGTATGTACTACATTCACGATTGAATGTACAGAATAACCATCGACGTTAATATCCATACTGATGGAGAACTATTCTTCCATATGGATGAAATCACTGTAGAGAGAATAAAGCATGAGGAGCTCGAGATAGTAAATCTTTTGTTACCGAACCGATAACAGGCCCTTGCGAAAATTTCTTAACTACCTTAATTATAAGGCAAACGTGCGAAAAGTTTATTCTTACTTAGCCATCGTTAACTATTTCATGGGGTCTAATAACTGACATCTATAATACTAGTAGGTTTGCTGTATTATAGACGTCACCAGTGGATCTAATCTACTAACAAAAACACGTCCGATCAGATTCGAAATAAAACCTGTGTGGTTAGATTTATCGTTGAAATTATATAACATTTTAGGGGTCAAAGTGGTATAAAATCAATTATATAAATCTCCTACAACTTTAATTCCACAAATCCGTGGAGTTAAAGAAACGCAGTCCCTCCCGAGAACGGCTTATGAGTATTACAATACAATATAGCCTTTTAGATCGTTTGTCGGTATGATGTTAGCTACCTTGATATTATTATATGTATTAGGGTCTTTACTGGCAGCACAACGGCAAATGCAAAAAATAAAATAATGGCATTTTATATCGATCAAACCTAATTATGAACTTGTTTAAAAAGTCACAAACTTTACGAACAAGAATTAATATGCATTAGTTTTTTTTTTCAGAAATTAAAATAACTTATATCAACCTACTCAAAACTGTAGAATTTCCTTGATCGACTATCAACTTAACCTCTAAAATATAAAGTGCACTGTCTATTGATAAACGTGAACATTTTGTGATGTTATTGTGCGCAAATACCAAAAGATTCCAAAAGATACCAAAATGTTAGCTACCGTATAAATAGAATTTTCGCTGTTACTAAGATTTATACTTCATTAACAAGCGCTGTAAATGATAACGAAATCTTTTGATTTCTTATGGTCTGGGAATATTTACATTACGATACGTTACGTAGGTACATTACGTTTTTAATATTTGATTTTCATTTCCAATGACTTTATATTTATTAGTACAGATATGGTATAAAATATTTAAGATTATATTCTATGATAAATATATTGACCTACACATGTATTTTCCGACATTAATCTAATCTAGTGTTTTCCTCAAAAGTGAATGGCGAATTGGGAAACGTGTTGTCTTATTAAAAAAATACTACACGTTCCACAATCTGGCTTTGTGAAATTTAAAAGTCATGATGAGGTACTTTATTTTCTATTTTAAATGTACTTATAGAAGTTGGGAATAATTAGAAAAAAATCCTTCTTTCGCCGAAATAAAACTTTTAGCTTTGAAAGTGTGATGCATTGTGTATTGTATATAGATGCCAATTACGATCTATGTTGTCTGTGGTCTTAGTATAAAATTATTGTTTTATGACAATTGTGATTGATGATGATCAATAAATCGAGTAGGTACTATCGCATTTGTTTTAGTGGGTTGGCCTCCAATCCTCCATCGGGCATTAGGCCGGATGAAGGAATGGAGGAAAGTCCCACATAACTGCGCCGCAGTATGCGTAACGCATTTTCCTAAGTTTAATAAAAAAAAAGGTATTATCGCATTTACGTTAAGCTGTTTTTAATGTAAGGTTTCTAAATGAACTAATTATCTCGAATCTATATCTTACCATTACATATCAGAATAAAACACTTTTTTACGGATTTTTGCGCATGTTTTATTTTATTTTATATTTAATCCTGACGTTTCGCCTCCTTTACAGGAGCCGTGATCACAGGATTCCCATTACATTTTTATTAGGCTTTCATCAAACGCTAAGCCTTTATGTGGTTCTGAAAATACTTAAGCTTATGCCATTCTTTTTTAGTTATTGAATATCTTTCACCATGGAATGAAAAAAAGTTGTCGTTAACATGAATGTTGAAATTTTACTTTACTATAACTATGAGCCTAATTGACTCACATGTGATGATTAAGTTCTGGTTTTTACACGTTAAGCTAAAAACAATGTCTTAGAAAGTTTTCATAGTTTAAAAATTACCTGAGAATTATTTCTTATAAGATTGCGTTATTTAAACTTAGGCGCTTTTTATTTAACACCCGAAGGCGTAGTGTCTGACTGACAGTTTTTAACATCATCATCGTCAACTTCTTAACTTCCCCATCGCTACGGACCTTCTTTATGGATGAAAACACCGTTCGTTCGAATGGGCCAGTGTGGATTGATTTAACTACGCTGTTAAGCACATGAATCACCTTTCTCTAATTATCAAAATGTTGTTATACTATTAAGATACAACCTGTATTATTAAGAGAACGTCTTCGTTAGCGCTTATATACTAATATAATTCATATTTCGCTAAACTAACATATTAAGCAAACTTTTAAACCAAAATCACCTTTTCGTTGCCTTCAGCAATGACATGTTATTAGAAGTGGCATGCCAATGTCAAGATGCAGTAAAAAAATTACATTACACGATCTTTATGCTCGTCGCGGTCCATAATATCATAAGTAAGATGTTATTTATTGAAAATTTTCTTTCTTAATTTTTAAAATGTTATAAATTAAATATTATGGACTTTTATAAAACAAATGCAATCGACATCAAAATATAGCCTCAGTTATCTTTAAGATATGAATCTTAACACATTAGATGTGATATATCATGCATGATTAATGTTAATTAACATATTTTAGTTACTGCCAAGTTATATTGCTTATGTCTGCCAAGTTATAATATTAGTTAAGTTAGTATTTTGTGTTTATATTCATACCTAAGAAACATAAAACGTTCTAGTCAAACCGCCGCGCCGATTGAATATATCACATGTCACCCGCAGTTAACTAAAAACTTGATATGCCGAATGCTTATATAAGTTACATCATCACAAGTACCAACAAATCTTACGATCGAGAATCGTACTCGAAAATGTTTACGTTAACCTCATTTATTTTTATTTCACTTTCAATACGAGTACATGAGGTAATGTGTGATGAGCGGATTCTAGAGGTATTTGCTATTGCAAAACTACGTGGTTGAAGAAAGGACTAACTCGGCAACTCAAGCATTGGCTATCTAACCTGAAATTAACATTTGAACCCATGACACCAGCCGCATGTTTACAATTTACAAAAACAAATTGAATTATATCCAATGGTGTTAAAGCTCCTTTCAGAATGTTAAAGGTGTATAACGCTGAGAAGGACGATAGTAGGTATTTTGCGTTTACTGCTATACTTAGCGAGTTGTTTCACAATTAAAACGCTACGTAAGAACAAATGCTAGTAATTATTGGCCATGGAAATGCCTTGTAATTATGTAGTGATCGAGGTATTCTTGTCTTATAACAGTAAATCGCTTAAATTTTTCTAGCTTGAGCAGCTTCGTTCAATAATATAATAATAATAAAAATTGTTTCTTACATTCACACCAATTAGTCTAGCCCAAAGGAAGCACTATAAGGTTTGTGTTATGGATTCTAGGGTAACGGATAGAAATACATATATGATACATAGATTATTTAATATTTATAGAAATAAATATATAAATACCCATGACTCATGTACAAATGCTCGTATTCATCACACAAACATCTTCCCCTTCCAGGATTCGAACCCAGGACCGTCGGTGCGAAAGGCAGGCTCGCTCCCGTTGCACCAAACGATCGAAGTTCAATGGGGAATAGTTAAATTAAATAGTTCGAAAAAGATTTCAACATTTTAAAAAGATTTAAGTAATTCGGTTATTTATTTGGTTCATAGGAAAATGGACTCTTTCTGTTTAGTGGAGTGTCTGGGGGTTTTAAACCCAGACTTTTGTTACAGTGAATGAATTTCAATGATCGAGGGGGGGTTTCCTTTTTTATACTATAAAGTGTAAAGTTTACCCAAAAATTTTTTGTGCTTTTGATGTTTTTTATTTTTTAAACAAAAACTATAAAAAAATTATACTTGAGCATGTAATTTTTTGAAATAATTATTTTTTCGTGTCTATTCGTTGAATAATACCTAAAAGAATATTTTTCAAAAATGTTGGAGCGTTTGAAGGGTCATAACGACCTTGGACAGAACGTGGAGAGGGGAGAACGACAATGGCTGCTCCAAACTAAACAACATTTTTCTAGCTACTTTTTAGTTATAATGACACAGTGTTCTGCTCATTTTGTTATATTTAAGAGTAAAAGTTGTGTTTTTTTGTTTATTTCTGACAAAAGTTTTATTGCAGATGTTTTTTTTTCTATTGTATTTCTATATATTAATACTCCAACTTTAAGTGACTCCCTTGATAACTTTATAGCTGTACGGAAAAATGACTATTATCGAGATTCATAAAAGAATTTCTGGTATAGCAGTTTTACAAACACTCTAAGCAAAATATCATTCTGATTGTTATAATTTCAAAAAAAAACCATTCATCTGAGTTCTACTGAGAAGAAAATTGGTTCAAGAATTTCGATAATAGATGCAGCAATGAAGCAAATATACAAGTATATGGAGGAGAATGACGACTGCCAATTTTCTATGTAAGAGTTGAAAGATACCATCAACAAAGCGACTAATAGACCGCTATCATAATGATATTGTTGTATCAAGTAAATTTGGAACTAATAATAAATAAATATTTTTTTTTACATTCACACCAATTAGCTAGGCTAATTGGTGTGAATATAAGCACCAAATGTAAGTGTGAATGTAACACCAAAGTAAGCACTGTAAGGCTTGTGTTATGAATGCTAGGGTAACGGATGAACATACATATATAATACATAGATATGTAATATTCATATAAATATATATAAATATCCATGACTCAGGTACAAATGCCCGTATTCATCATACAAACATCTGCCCCTACCGGGATTCGAACCCGGACCGTCCGTCGGTGCGAAAGGCAGGATCGCTGCCGTTGCACCAAACGGTCGTCACTAATATTATTATATGTTTTGTAAAAAACTAATTGTAATGTATTAAAAGAAAGTTGGTACAATCAACAAACTAATAGTATATGAAAAGGAGTTACATATATTGAAAGCAGCTAGTGAGATTATTAGGAGGGATATAAGAGCTCAAGTTTGAAAATTGGGGCTAGAAGTATTTTAATAACATGCTTATCCCAATAACAATGAATCAATCACCAGCTCCAAATAATTTATTGCAAATTTTGATTTGTAGCTGCAAAAAGTGTTGTGGAGCTGCTTGTGGATGACGAAGAGTGGCTTATACTGCAGTGTAGCATGTCTACGGTGCAGCGAAAATACTTGTTTTAATACTTTACCAATCATTTAAATAAGTGAAGTGAAAATACTTAATAGACAAAACTGTAAATTGTTTAAATAAACAAACGATTTCTTGATAATTTTACTTCTTTCATTTTCCTTCATTTATTTCTTTTTCCTAATTACTATCTTTATATGAATATATAAATTAACTTAATTTTGGCGTAGAAAAATGTTATACAGCCTATTACGAGGTATTGTATCAAATAAACTATCAAAATTATTATTTTTTTATCGAAATCACAATTTTTGAATAGGTAAACTTTTTTGTATGTGCTATAAGCTAAACATTCCACTTTGAATTATATAATTTCATTTACTGTAACGGAAATCCGAGGTTTTCATGTTTTTAACGCCCCAGGCACTCCACTAGTTGATTGATTGTATTTTCTTTGTTTAAGTACAAAATAAAAAATATTGATATATTGCAAGAATTAGAGGATTGAGTGAAAATAAGGAATAATTTATTCTGTTAATTTGTAATCACGGCACTAGGCAGTCTAAAGTAGAACCGTTACTATCCAGAGTTTCTATTAAAAACTAGATCACGACAGGGATAAATGTAAACTTATAATAATATAGAGATATGGTTGGTCTTCAGTCAAAACTGAATGTGCCCGTATTAAACCTGTCTTTGATTTATTTGTTTTGCAAATAGAGAAATTAAATTTACAATATTTCAGACCTTCTACTAAATGATATGCTTGGCATCTCGTTAAGAGATAAAGTACGAGAATATTCGCCATAAGACAAAGGATATCGACAGAGGTTACGTCGTACATAGAATAGACCAGTCGTAGATTGGAGACCAAGTTAGGGCTAGCGTAACGTGGAACGCCCTGCGCACCGTTGCGACCTTAGAAGGATTGCTGGCAGAGGCTAGATGGGGGCCGGGCTTCCCCCGAGATTTTTGGCGCATGAAACAGGTCCACGATTAGCGTAGACGAACTATGGCTGTTGATTAACTAAATGATAAATAATTTATTTTCTTTTTTCAGGGGCTGCTCACTCAATACGCACGCATATATGTTAAAACTGACAGTTTATCATTGACACTTTTTTATTAGGACCTATATATTAATTTACATTTCGCTTAATTTTTATATAGGAAAACTCTATGAAAAATCTTAATAAAAATCATCATGGTTTTGTAATTCCAATATACCTAGTTCAGTTCTATTTGCATCACAAAATGAACGTTTAAAAGCATAACTTTAAATTTTCAAAATTATTCGAAGTAGATTTGCGCCTTTTTTCTACAACCATAAAAAAAGATCTTTCTTTTTTTCAATATTTTTTCTCCAGTTGATAGAATACCACTGGATACCAAATAACAAAAATTAATTCCAAACGGTGCCTCATAGCACAGTACAGAACTCATAGTCATGGACCGTTTATTTAAAAAAAACAGGTTTTCTTCTTCTTCTAAATGCTTTTTTATTTTTTAGTTGTTTTTTATTATATATAAGTGTTGATATCAATAACCTCAAAAATACCGTCTATTTCCACTAATAATGTTTCGATTTCATAAAACGAGAAAATGTTTGTTAAATGTACAATTGTCTATAAAAATAATAAAAAGAAAACAGTTTTGAAAACCATTAAAGAACACTTGCAGAACTTTTTCCGAAAATCATTAGTTACTGTTTTTGATGCAAGAAATTGTTACCATAAATACCTAACTGTGTTTTCACTTCAGAAGAGGTCTTGGTAAAAATTTATAACCGAGTGATACGCAACCTATGTAAATAACATTCCAACCGTCGTATACGTTTATTGAGCATACTTATCTATGGGAACAGGTAATAATAATAATTGTACTCAACTTTATATATTTTTTATTTATTTATTAATACACAAGACAGATCACAATTATTACAAAGATGAATATATATAAAATACATAATTAGTATCAGTATTGCAATTCATAGGTTTGTGTAAACTGAAAAACCAATTAAAATAACCTTCAACTCTATGTAGACAACACAAGAATAATTGAAATGCAAGTAGAAGTTGATTTCACAGACTAATATTACTTAGAAATCCAGTTCATACTTACGACTGTAGAGTAGACAACATCTTTGAGTACTTTGATAGAAATAGGAATAATAGGGGCGAAAATATTCAGATCTATGTTATTTTCTGCCAAATATTGTACTGTGGAACCATCCTAACCACGGGATTAAATAGGAAATAATGTTCTCATAGACCTGTAACACAAAAAGGTTTTATTAGTAGCGTGCGCTGTATTTGGTATTAAAAGCCATTCGGGAGAGCCAATAAGGGATATCGGGAATAGAGTGAACTATCTTAAAGAGATAAATAAAGTCAAAATACTTTCGGTGGATTCCAACTTTTGTACCTACATTGAGCTTAATAAGCAGAGTTTCATAATTAATCATAATTTTGGTACAATTTGTAAGACACATATAAAACACCAATAGTTTAATATTTTTAGTCATGGAAACCTCTATTTAAGCAATATAGTTCCTGTTACTTCGATCAGCCCTTTTCTTAAATCCGTCGCGCAGTAATGAAAAAAAACCCGACTCAAAAAATTACTCTACAATTGCAAGCACCACTAAAAAGTTTAAAATAATATTTTTTTTATCTATTCTATGCTTTTACTACATTAATACTAATAGTTATTTTCGGAGTCGGTGCCAGCAAATTATCATTATAAACCTACAGTATTCAAAGATTTTAAGTATAATTGACTAACAACAAATATAACAAAATATTTGAGAAGAATACAATATATATATTTTTTGTAGATTATTGCTGGCACCGACTCCAATAATAACTATTAGTATTAAAGTAGTAAGTAACAAAAAAATAAGAAGTAGAGTAATTTTTGGAGTCGGTTTTTTTGTTAGATTTTTTTTTCTTGCTTTTTAGTGCGTTATTTTACAACTAGTTTTTTGAAGAATTTTTTATTTTTATTTATTATTTAGTTTGCTATAAACACCGAAATCGTTATATGTTACTTATGATATAAGAACTAAATTTTATGATATGAAAATAAAATGGGACCAATCTGAAGGTATACTCTTTCAAATAAAAAAATCGGTTTTCCAAATCGGTTTATAATTGACAAAGTTATGAAGTAACAAACATTAAAAAAAAATACAGCCGAATTGCGAACCTCCTCCTTTTTTGGAGTCGGTTAAAAATGAGATAAATAATTATAAGACTTTTGAATAGTGTATGTTATTTATTTTTTTCTTTATTACTCTTAATTAAGGGTTTATCATGTCAAATCGGATAATTTTGTGATTTAGGTGTGGAGAGTGGGGTATATTAACACGCTTTTATTAGCTTCACTTGCAACTATGTAAGAAAATCTTGGAATCTTAATTTGACCCACTTTCCGGTCTTTGATTAGGATGAAATTTTGCACACGCTCTGAGTTCTGATGACAATACATGACTAGCTAAGATTCAAATCAAATATGGCGGCCTCCACAAGATGGCGAACTGGCTGGGTATCAAATGAAAGGGTTTGCTGTCAGGAATACGAAAAAAATAGTCACGTGACATAAATCCAACACGTAAAGCGTGTTTTTTAGTTTTTTAAACTACAGTTGTCTTTATATTTTATAATATTTCCTTTTTTCAGACAGTGTAATTTTAAAGATATACGTCATGAGTTACGTAATGCTGATGTGCTCTGATGTAAATGTATGCGTTGATGTGTTTTACAGCAAACTTTTTGAGATTATCAAAAAAAAATAAAAAATAGTTCTTTCTGATTTATATTATATATGGGAAGCCTATCTTTTAAACTCAAAGGGTTTGCCCATTTAACTCTGATTTTTTCAATTGAACATAATACCAAATCAAGAATACGATTGTTTTAGTTAGTGATAATATTACATTGAAAGAGATTAAAAAGAAAAACGAATTCTTGTAAGAGCAAAGTTTTTTTACTTTGAGAAGTTTTTAATGGCTTGCCAGAATTACAAGCGACAGAGGCAAACTCTTGATTATTGATATCTCAGATGATGAGGCAGTTTTCCTCGTGACAATCGTTTAACAAAACTTCTTGACAATTCGAATAAAAAACTTTCTAAATTTGAATGGCTTAGTTCTGGCGGAAGATAACAAACACAAGTTTTGAAATGACTTTTTATGAGTGTAAAAATTAATTTTATTTATTTTATAATTAATTTGCTTCGTTGTCAATATATTAATAATATTACTTCTGGTTTCGTTTGTTAATAGAGGTTTCTAGAATTGTTTATTGTAGGGGTAATGATGTGAATAGTACGTGTAAATATGTAATAAATATTCTGTATATAAGTTCATAGTGACCGAGTGTGTGCAATTAAATTGACGAAATCGTCGGGGTGTTTTATTAAAAAGAGAATTGGCTCTGGTTCTTTTCATTTATATTTTCTCATTTTTGCAATTGCAAAACTTTATGACGTATACCTTCAATTGATTGGGTGATTTTTTACTGCTAGATGTTGAGTGCGATCTCCCAACAAACATTCTTAAACAAAATAAATAGAAGAATTGGTAATATTATTTTAACCTAAAGAAAAAGAAAAAATGTATTTCTTTTAGGAAAGTCATCGTAATAGGACGTAAAGATATTATTGAGATTTTTTTATTTAAAAGAGATAGTCTGTCAAAAATTATTGCAAAATTAGCGATTTTTTTTATAAACAGCGGTGCGGTATCCGCTTTTCTCTCTCGATTTTTATTTTTTCTAATCTTACCCCACTTTTTCTCGGCACAAGTCAATTTAAAATTAAATCTGTCTTAATGTTTTTTCGTAAGCCATAGGAGAACTGCTTAATTGCTTGTTTCTCATTAATTTATTATAACATTCTGTGTTTCCATTGGCTTGCGATATCGTAAGGTCCACAAATAACTCTGTTATTGTTTCCCATATTCAGCCGTAGCTAATTCATTTTGTCGTAATTTTTGCAATTTATTTTGAATCACCATAGCGCCTTTTTTGGCAATAATTCTCTTTTCATGTCTCTAATTAATGACTTAATATTAGTATAATTGTCTTGTAGACGTATGTTAGCTGCTTGCGATTATCTGATTTAAAAAAAAAAAAAAACTTTTTACATCCTGTTTTGTTAACATAGAATCGTAATATTTAATATTATCTATTAATATATTAATTAAACACTTGATTCATCATTTGTTACAGGTTAAAGCCGTTTTCAAATCAAAAGAATCCATATTCTTTGGTTTTCTCAACTCTCAAATTGACACAAATTTCAAATATCCTCATAAAGTAATTCAAAATTCTAATAATAACTATGATAAGGAGGGATGTCAGTAGACCCAATTTTACCTTCACTAACGTTTTTATTGAAATTGAATAACTCAGAATACCCACTAAATATAGCATTAGACTCTTTGGTTTTAAGGCCTTACCTCCACGCATACTTAGTCCAATCTTAATTAAATATTTTCTTATTTTCTTTAATTTTTCATATAATTGTTCTAAATTAATATTCATAAGTTATCACTATAACGTATATTAAAAACACAAAATTACACTTAATAAGCTATGTAGGTGCGTAAAACAATATCAAAAAATTGGTTAAATGGAATAATTGGCCGTTAAACACAATAAATAAACGATACATTACTTATATTATAATATAGAAATTACAGAGTTTCTGAATTATGCTTGTCGATACAAAAGATAATGAATAAACCGATTTTTAACACTGCACTTTTTACGCATTTTTATTTTTTCTTCTACTTTTATCTACACTTTGTAAAAGACACGGGGTGGTGGACTCGCCGCGTCTGTATTTGGCAAGAGCTGCTGTTGCCGAAAAAAGGACATTCGAAGAGTGTTTCCGTCTATCACCGTTGTGATCCACTTTATATGACATCGCCGGTAGCTCCGGTACAACAATGTATGGATCCCAAGCAGACTCTCAGCACGATAATAGACAGTAAAATATTACTCGTGCTCAAATGGAAATAAGATTGTTCGAGGTCTGCTGACTGTCTTCTTCCAACTGCATTTTGCACGACCAGATTGCTCAAGGAGCAACTGTAATTTGCCCATATTTTTGAAATTAATTTCTTTACACTTTCTCTCAATCACGTACACGCCGTCAGGCGGATAAAAATAGAAGAAGGCCATTGTTTATTGCAAATAATTATTAACTGTAAAATTCCACACCAAAGACGGAACGTCTCATATTCGCGGCGCGATATACTTTGGCAGGTTTGCTATTTAGTGCGAATGCCAGGAGATGAGTAAAACAACCGAGTGCTGGTTATAGACTGGCTTTAATAATATAATAAATCGGGTTATATAACTTAAACAGTTAACAATAAGGTCTATATTTCTTATACTACTACAGAACAAATAGCTGACCTTCAAGCATCATGACTATCTTAAGGCAACTTAGACTTAACCTTTGATGAATAAATGAGTGCTTAGAACCCATTTATACGATAAAGGTTAAGCAACAACACTAGACAGAGCTATGATAGCTTTGTCTAATGTTGTTCTTTGTAAAATATTACCTTTTCCTACCATTTCAAAATTCGTTCACTGTCTTTTGTCTATAGTTTTGGTATAAGAACTGATCTAAAAATTGTAACTAACATTTACTTACGCCAGCCGAAGCCGTCGCGTCGCGGCCTCAGAGCCTCGCAAAGAAACACGTGTCTATATATAAACAATGAACGTCGGCAGCGCTAAGGTCTAGTAATCCTTTAATGAAGCTACTGATCAGGCCTTACCTCTGGATGAAAACACCTGACTGATTTTTCGTCGATTGTTATTAACTTTTTTGTGGCCGACTTAGCCCACACGACCATTTGTCCATTAGTAGCTAGATGTACAGAACCGTTGAAAAATTAGAAAATAATTTTATTTGCAGTTTTGTAAAAAAAATGTCCTTTAAATACCCCATGCGACTAATCGAAGAATAAGTAAATAATGGACAAACGGTCGTGTGCGTCAAGTCGGCCATAAAAAAGTTGATATAAGTTGGTAAGGCTTGAGTCGCAGCTGTAATAATATTAACAGTTTGATAAACATGATTTATAATGCTTTATATTTATGTATACAGATTCATAAATTAGCCTCGGTTAAAATAATCTTGTAGAGAAAGCTACCTACCATGAAAGATAAATAAATAATTAACAAAGAGTTTATTCCCCGCGTCTGTCAGTCTTACAGATAAATGTTATAAATTCCGTGATACTTATTGTTTACAAAATATTTTTTTTAAATTTAAAGAGAAGGTTAAAGGTACAGGATTGTATAAGAACCTCTTATTTGGATTGTGTCTGTTCATTTGCATCAATTTGATGAATGTAATTAGTTGTACCTACACTACTCGTAATTAGCGAACGGTGAGTATTTAGGTTTTTAAAGACTTTTGCTCTAAGTGAGTATGAAACTATTTTAATTATGTAGGTTACGTGAGTGACGTATAAATAATTAGCCTTATCTGCATAATGTGCTATGAAGAAGGTTAAACCACCGTACCTATAATTAGAATTTCTGTAAGTATTGATAATTTCTGTTGGTGGTATTTAATTACGTAAAACTAATCAAAACTTAGTCGGATACAACTGTAAGTTTGTAAGCTTTTAACTTAGTCAGACTTTTGGTTACGTTAGGTTTGGGTTGTTTAATATAAATTAAGCTTGGTATTTCAGCGGTTCGGGGTTTGCTTTTTGATTTTATAACAATATTTATATTTACATAATTTGTAGGCGTTATTTGACGAGAATGTTCCAGGCCAGATCAAGTATTTATAGGAACATGATTCGGTTTTTTCTTCTGAGTTTCATAAAATTTCTATATTTTTCCTATAATGTTTATATTTTTCCAATTATTCGTTTTTTATTATATAGTATATGTATTGTAGGTAGACAGAGTGAATAAGAAGGAGCATAAAATAACAATTTCGTTAGATAAGAATAAGGGAACTTAATGATCAATCTGTGAAAGTAAAATATCTACATCTGCCCTCGAGCATCGTTGTACGCGTCGTCACCGGTAGGAGGGCGGCAGCGCGGGCACCATCACGTTGCGCAAGACATGTGAACCATCGAAAGTGCCCCCTCCCCCGGATATGGAGCGAACATCTCTTATAAACACAGGTGGCGCCTGGACACTTGACACTACACTGTCTAAGTCTGCCGCTAATCGTGTGCTAAGGATGTGTTATAAAACGGTAGGTTCTAGAGACTTGTGATAAGGACACAGTGATTCGGTGTCATCTTGAAAGAGCAGGCCTCAGTGAAAAAGAAATACGAGTGTTAAAGGATTTAAAATACTTGTTTAGCTGATTTAGATATCGTAAAGGAAGGGAAATGATATAAATAGCGTCTGTATTGTGTTTGTGTGTACAGGTGCTGAGGTCATTGGTGTTGGTGGCCGTGGTGGCATGTGCTGCGGCGCGTCCAGAGCCTCCGAGCTCATACGGGGCCCCGGCGCCCTCGTACTCCGCGCCCTCTAGCTCGTACGGAGCGCCCGCTCCGCAGTACGGCCCGCCACAGCAGCAACCCATTGTGCACAAACATGTATACGTCCACGTGCCTCCTCCGGATAACGAGTACCAGGCTCCGCCCAAACAAATCTACGTACCGCCCCCACAGAAGCATTACAAGATCGTGTTCATCAAGGCCCCGACGCCACCGACCCCGACCGCCCCTATAATCCCAGTGCAGCCTCAGAATGAAGAAAAGACCCTCGTTTATGTGCTGGTGAAGAAGCCTGAAGATCAACCTGACATCGTTATTCCGACGCCCGCTCCCACGCAACCTGCTAAACCTGAAGTATATTTCATCAGATACAAGACACAGGTATGTTAAAAAATCCAGCATTCACTAATATGGTAGAAACTAATTCAAATTCCATAAAAAATTACCGAGTAATTTAGCGGCTACCGTTTTAAGTGTAACGGGTAGCAGCTTATATACGATTACGATTGTTATTCAGATACTTTTGAAATAACAATAAATAATTAATTAACACTAGGTTGTCACATTTCTAAAACTCTTACCGGAGAGTTTAACACTGAAACTACATCACAGTGTCATTGTTGTTAAAGAATAGACTAGTGTAATTTATAGCTAATGACAATTAGAGAGATATCAGTCTAACGACGAAATGACTGGATAATTATTATATCACAAATAACTGTCGGTGTTATGCATTAAAATTGAAACCAAGACGACTCGGAGTAATTGCAAATACGAACGAGCTGTCACTATTGTATACGAAGTAATAGATATCTTTAAGCCGTTATTTAATTGGTCATTAAGAATTTACTATATAATTATAGTATACATAGCTAATGCTATGTTTGCAATTTTTTAACTTGCTAACACTATATAATACAGCAGTTGGTAATTCGTAGAAAAAATATTATTTCAAAACATAGTTTTTCGTGTAATTTGGGTCCATTTACCGTCCATGATGATCCAGAGTCGAAAAGAATAATATTTTGCTGTATTGTAGACACTGAGAAAAAAGTAAGTACTAGAAAGAATATAAGACATTTTTTTTCACATTTAATAAAATTCGTAGTTCATCAAAGTACTATTTTGCCGAATTAAGTCGCTATTTGCAATCAAGTGCCAAAAATTTCATGCATTTTGGGTCAATCGATTTTTAGTTATTATTTAAAAGTAAATTATTGGATGAACATCAAATAGGTACTGTATATTATTCAATTGTAAAGCTGGGAATGCGCGTGCACCCAGTCGTGAAAGTCTTAATGTTTCCTGGAACATCAGGAAGCACTTCTCAGTGACCTGAGACGTAGTGCGCATGCCATCACCATTACCATGACGCAACAAGGACGCTACCGGACACAATAACATCATAATATAACGTATTGCAGATAAACATTTTGTGTCATTAGTTCTAGTTGATGTTTCTTTGTTTTGTGGGAACATTGCATTTCTAACCTAAATACAGATTATTATCCCCGATGGTAAACAATAGTGGTTACAGTTTTTTGTATTCGGTGTATTATTACCGTTATTACCTCTTAGTTTGCTTCAGTTCATTGTGATCATTACATATTCTTTTCATTGTAGACGGGGCGTATAAGTAGATAGTTAATTTTCATATCTGCATGATATTGTTACTACTGTAGTAGTAAGTGGTTAGAACTAGAACTAGTTATAAGAAAGGATATTTATATTAATAGTATTACTTCAGGTAGAGGTATTGGTAATTAAAAAAATGATTAAAATATTTCACTAATATCTAGGGTTTTTAGGGTGGAAATAGATAGTATGATAATAATAATGTATTAAAAAGGTAACAAAACTGATTTTCGTTTGTCCTTTTACGGTTTTTGTAACAACACTGACTGTCAAATTGAAATGCGCCAATTTTATGCAATAGTTTGTGCTATCACTAATTAACCATATTTTTATAGTAAATATATGTTGCAGCGATTTATTTTTTCTTTACAGTAGTAAGTAGGTACATTACATTGTTTAGTCACTAAAGTAACCATAGAACCATATCTTATTACATTTTTATTTGCTTCTATACCTCTTGGTTTACAGTACTTGACTCAGTGGACATCGTTCTGCGATGTCTAAACATTTCGTTGCATATATCACACACAAATTAATAGTAACTAATGCTAATAAGTTACAACTTAATAATATTTAGTTCTTAACTTCATTCAATTCTTCAATAATTTGTTTATCCTAATCTTACATTTCTTTTTAGCTATCTGTATTTTTTAAAAGGTATAATATTTTGTTTTAGAAACAAGAAGGATACCCTGCAGCGAAACCGGCTCCACAATATGGAGCGCCCGCTCCAGCGCCGTCCTCCGAGTATGGTGCCCCCTGAACGGCGCCCTCGATTCGGCCCTGACCCTCTCAAAAACTACCAAAAATCTTAATATTTAAGAATAGACGTATGAATAAAACCATCGAATCAACCAACTAGGTACTTACATATTAAATTTTTTTGATATATTACTCTGCAATCTAGATTCGACACAAAGGCGTTATGCTTATAAATTACGAGAGGTCTGATAATCTCGCAGATGCAATACGTATTTTTTTATTGTATATTTCAATGGATTTCTAACGGAGTAGTATTTAGCGATTTCTCTCCATTCCTCTTATAAAGTTCTTATTTCAACAAAGGTTGACTTTTTAACAAATTAAATCTTTGAGTTTTTATACGCACATATTTAAAATTTATTATATTTATATCATGTATATCTTTTCTAAAATGCTAGTAAACCTTAATATAGTAGTGAATAAAAAAATGACAATAAGAAAAAGTCAGTAAGAGTGGTTTTGATCTCTAATAGATAATTTGAATATATTTTTATACACTATGAGAGCTATATAGCACATTCTAAGAAATCAAAAAATCTGAAACCACAAATTTTGGGGTGCGGTTACTGATAGAATATATTAAAATCGAAGATTTAGATAGAAGCTGTTGCAATCTGATAATGTTATATAGGTATCACTGAAAATACGTTTGATAGATCTTTTAATTTATATTGATCCATTCGTGTTTACTGTGGTTAAGGATGTCCTAGGGCGTTGGTAGGATGTTCATCGAGAGGGCAGATTAGCCGTTTGATCCACTTGCATTGTACAACACTGTGCTGCGCTTAACATACATCAAATTGATGTGATTATTTTGTAAATATATTATTTTTATATGATTAAATGTTTCATGAAAAAAACAAAACTGTTTTAGTCGTTTTCCCTAAACCCAGAGAGATGAAGTATTATCTAACAATAAGTATAACTCATTTATTCCTAACATAAAGTAATAAATTACCTTTTTAATAGATATTTATCTGCAATTGCTTTCGAAAAATAACCAACATTTGTTTAAAAATTACGCGCAAAACAAAGAGATTTTATCTGAATCAATCTTAACTAATTAACTATTACAGCACACGTCGCGGCATGGAAAACTAATGATAATCGAGAAATGTGAATAATAATTTTATTTATTTTATCACTTTGTGTATCACAACGTCACTATAGATTTTTTTTAAATATTGGTACAGTTAAGGAAAAGATCGTAAAAACGCATCGCTTGACCACTTTTTCGTCCATTTTGGTTCCAAAATAGTTCACTATAAAAAGCCCTTCTAATTTTACGGGATAGTAGGTAATAGCCTGTCAACCCTGAAATTTCACTCTAATCCAAAAGTGTTTTCACCAATAGAGCAAAGATTTTTCTTATTCGGATCAGACGTTTCGGAGATTGTAACTTTTTAATGAAGGAGGCATTAAAAAGTAACAATCATTAACTTTTTATTATAGATAAAGCATATAAAAATATGAAATTTTTACGTTCCAACACTGTCTGTGTAGTCAATGTAAAACAGAAAATTTATAATTCTAAGATATTTTCATGTTGTAATCTTTATTGTAGTACATTCTTATAAGCTGTCTTTATATTTTTTTTAAAGGCTCATTATTATAGTTACTGTTAACCCCTGTCATACGTTTAACCTGTCCATTTTCAAAGCCAGGGTGAATAGGCACCTACTGGATTAGTTCGTTCGATCGTGGATTCTATCTTGGCCCCGGGCTTGATTAGGATCAAGAGCTAACCCATCCTAAATAAAAAAAACAGTCCACGTCCTTAGTACATCATCGAGATCCGCTTGGCTCAAGACATATCAACTGAACATATAAAACACTTTACCCAACATAAGTACTTAAACTTTTAAATCTTTCGACACTTTTAGTAACACCGGCTACTAACATCTTGAGGACATTCATTAGTAACCCGCTAAAAAGGAAAACTGGCAACTCATATTAGCACGGGTATTTTCGATTACTCAATAAGAACAATACGAAGTAGGCATACCATTAATAAATTCATTTAGACGTTTAATACTACAAATATGTTTATATGAGATTGATGTTATTTATGTATAGGTACAGTTAATACTTAGTACGCAAACCTATTCAAATTGACTCCATTTTAAATTCAGTCCAAATTCTACATGGTCTTCTACATTTTTCACAATTTATATTAATAAATTGTGAAAAATTTAAAGATTGATGTGCCGTTGTCAGTACCTGCATGTGATGACTATTCACTTGACACACTTTATAGTGTAAATATTTACATAAACTATTACTATAACTTTCACTTAATATATATTGTACGATTGATTGTACGTTCAAAAAATTATATTGGTTTCCGTGTTAATAGCATTTTTGTCATTTTAACTGAAGCTAGATAAACACAGCGTTTTCTTGTGTCTCCTAGATATTTGGTTTATAGTAAAAGCCGTTTTATTCCCTTCTTTATTTTCGTAAATGTGGAGAAAATGTAAAAACAGCGACTTAATTTTTTTCTAAGCACGTGACCTCAGTTAAAATTTAAGCGTGATTGTTATTATACACCACGCATGTGTCAATACGCAACACAAGAAAATAAGCATTTATAATTTATAAGTTATATGCTAAAATCTCTGTGTTGGTAAAATAATTTTTAACTTGTACAGGGAGCGGCAAAATGATCTGACGGTTTTCACTGCCGCGCTGTCGACCGAGCGAGTGGTGGGGGGTGGTGGGGGTAGGGGCGTTCCAGAGACTACGTGCGGACATTGTTAGTAGCCATGGAGCGGTGGACGGCTGAGCATCGTGCGTTCGTTGTGGAAGCATTTTTTAAAAGTGGCGAATCCTGTGTTTCTGTTCAGCGGCAGTTTCGGAGACATTTCAATGTGAGGCCTAGAGGCAAAGTCCCGACTAGAAACACCATTTTGCTTTGGGTGGGTAACTTCAGAGCTACCGGTTCAGCTTTGATGGAAAGGAAAAGTGATGGAAAGGAAAGGAATGTTAGGAAAAGTGTTTGAAAATTTCAGCGCAAGATTGGAAGAATGCATGGCCCAAGATGGATATCATTTGAAAGACGTCATCTTCAAATCTTAAATGGATCAAATCAACATTTTTGTTGTTATTTTTATAAATGTTCATAAATACCAATCTGTAATATGCAATAAAACATTTTGTATCACTTAAAACGGTTGAGTTATTTACATTTTAAAACCGTCAGATCTTTTTGCCGCTCCCTGTATATATTTTTTGCACTTTTTCAATGCTATCTTATAAGATAAATTATTTTTATAATAATTTTTTTTTATTTTTTTTTTTATTGCAGAAAGTTGGCAAACAAGCAAACTGCCCACCTGATGGAAAGTGGTAACAGTCACCTAAAATACATGTGGCTCTTGTGAGATTCGCAGCAAAACTGCAACCCTCACAAGAACCACAGTGTACGTTGCCAACTTGCGACACAAGATGTAAAGTCACTGTACCCAGTAATTTCACTGCCATATCTTACCCTTCAAACCGGAACACAGCAATGCAAGCACTGCTGCTTTGCGGCATTTATTTGGTAAAATAATAATTGCGAAATAGGAAAATTAAATTAAAAGTAACGAACAAGGTTTTGTACCATACATTATCGGTACCAATTAATATTGATATAAAAACACTTTTTCTGGATTAGTGATGGTTTCATTTCGTTTTTGATATTAAATCCTGATGTTTAGACTCCTTTTCAGGAGCCGTGATCACAAGATGATACAAATTCAAATTCATAAACACATTTTTTTACTAGAATAGGGCTATTTTCAACAAGTTTTTAGTTTTCCATCGGACATCCAGACGCATTGCAGGCTACCACCCTTTCTTGGTTGCTATTCCTACCTGTCGCACCAAGCGCTTTTCAACATCCTTCATAATGCGCACAGCAAAGGAGTGGAACTCCCTCCCTGCATGTGTATTTCCGAGAACTTATAACCCGTCCGTTCATCAAAGCCAAGGTGAATAGGCACCTTCTGGGTTAGCTCGTTCCATCGTGGATTCTGTCTTGGCTCCCGGGCTTGATTGGGATCAAGAACTAACCCATCCTAAATAAAAAAAAGGTAAATTTGCTTAATTTTGGTGGATTTTTGTTTTTTAATTATTAGGTAATTTTATAGTTTGGAACGCTAGGGAAATTCCTAAAATTTAATTATAAATATTTAGTTTTTCATTAATTGGCAACACCCAAATGAATGAACCACCAAAATCGATATAAGCCAGCAAAATTAGCAATCCTGGATTATGTGTTAAAAGAGGGAAAACACTATAGTTAAAATACCCACTAAAAAGTAAGAAATAGTATGAATGTACTCGACGACACTTTAATTAAATTACATACTGTTACTTATATTAAAATACTAGGTTACCCAGCCACGCGTCGCTGTGGCTCAGTTATTAGTATAATTTGCATATTTATTTTTTTTGGTAATTCTAGTTGGAACAAATCCAGCAAAAAGAAAAAGTCATCAATTCGGTCGAGTAGTTTCCAAGTTCATTGCGGTCAAACGCAGTGTCACGTAATTTATATATATATATATATATATTTATACCGTTACTTATATTAATCTTAAAGGTCAAGGTAATATTAAATTTATTTTTAGAGGGTATTTCTAGAGAAAGCAGTTTTTTATATTTTTATAATTATATTTTGACCGTTTTCCTTAAAAATTTGTATCTACAACAAAATCACAATCAATCTATTACTTTTTTATTGAGACTGTTTGATACAACAACTGCTGTAAGTCGGTGAGGTGTTGGGTATCAGGGTTGGGTAGACGAGACTTAAGGAAGTTGCTCATATTCCGACATCAACTATAAAGCTAGTATACCTATTTTTTGTATTGGAAGTTAAAACAGTTCTTTTAAAAATAAGTTGGTACAAAATGTTTTTTTTTTCAAAGATTTTATATTATAATGATTATAATAGAAGTCTTAATTATGGTTATCTTAAATGTTATTTGTATTTAAAATCATTACATAGTATAAAACAAAGTCGCTTTCTCTGTCCCTATATCCGTATGTATGCTTAAATCTTTAAAATTACGCAACGGATTTTGATGCGGTTGTTTTTAATAGATAGAGTAATTCAAGAGGAATGTTTATGTGTATAATACATGCATAATATAGTAGAGAATTGCATCCGTGCGAAGCCGGGGCGGGTCGCTAGTAATATATACTTCTCAGTGACAAATCTGAAACCTGGGTTCTTACTAACTGATAAAAATTAACAAATCTAATTCGAATAATTCGAACAATACGACGAATAATAAGATTATTTTTCATTTCCATGCCCACCTGACTCAATGTGCACTTTTGTATTATAGTACTATCGTCTACCATCTGTAAATGTACCACATTCTTATTAAATAAATTCTATTTTAATATTAAACTCTCATCAGAATCTTAATCATAATTATCTTTATATAAAATATTTTCAAATATTTATACACTTGGAATCACACTTTCCTAATCTAGAATGTCATGTTCAATCGGTTTATTGGCTGTATTTCGAGGTAAGAGTTGTGAGTATTTTAAATAAAATATTTGTATTTTTAAAATAGTATTCTGTTTGTTCTAAAACTGTTTGCACAGATTTTTTCCTTTGGTAATTTTTTAATTTATTACATAATTCTCGACGTAAAAAAGTTGAATTTACTGAAACTTCTGATCTTGGAGGCGCTGTGTTAGGAAGCGGTGATTGTATGGTACTTACGTCAGATGAATTTACTGATGAACAAGGCTGACATACTGGTGTACTGGTATCAATGATATGATAAGCCAATTTTGAAGGTGGCGTCGTCATCCAAGAGCCCTTCTGCTGTACGTTGGACAGAGGAATCATTCGCATTATTTCTGGAATATGTTTTGGGACCGTGGGACTTATTAACTATGTACCTGCTGACTCAGAGACTGCTTCTGAGAGGTATTTGGCAGAGGGCTAGCCGAAGACAGCAATATAAGATAGAATCTTTTTATGGATCAGAATTCTACATGGTTGCATGTTATCTTTGAGAATTATCTTTCTTCCAAATGTTTTGTTACAGTCAACACATACGACTTTTACTTAGAGGCTAGATTTTTTCCATGAGCTTATTATTATGGCATCTTTCTGTGTCTTTACTTCGCATTTCCTCTAATCTTATAGGATCACTTCGAATTTTCCCTTCTTATTTCTTTTTGCAAGCTTCAAAATTAGCTTCGACCTGTAGTCACCTTTTCTTTAATGATTACTTAAATAAGATACTTATATCCTATGTTGCTTAGAGAGAGTGTAGATTTATTTTAATGTATTAAATGTTGGAACATTAGGATATTGTATTAAGTATAATGTATATTGTATAATGGGTATTACAGAGAAATAAATTTCATTTGCATACTATGCATAAAAATTATGGTGGTATATTGGTGTAATTAGGCAATTTTGGTGGGTAGTAATGTGTCACCAAATCTACCAAAATTGCATCACTACTAAAATTAGAAACGAGCTAAAAGAATAAAATAAAAGAGTATCTATTAGAGTCACATTAAAAAATCTGAGATACTTAAAGATATACCAAACCTTAACGCTAACCTAATAAATTATTAAATAATATATTGTTAGCAGTCAAACGAGGAGTGGTGTGGGTAACTCGAGCCCCACCTATATAAGACGGTGAACGGACACGGTGCGCTCTCTTGGCTGCGAGACATCGATCGGAACGGACGTGTTGTTGCTCCGCGCAATTAGTTTCATTTCGTTTGATGTTAACTATCTGAGAGGATATTTGTTTTATTTTCATATTTTGCAAATAAGATTATTATAAAGTTTCTTTATACTTTTAGGTTAAGTAAACGATTGTATTTTTTTTATGCATTTTCACTTCTGATTTCCAACATCAGAAGTGGGATACGCAAATTCACCCCACACAGTCATTTAGTACATCAAAAGGAAGTAAATTTTATAAGTCAACAGATAATTTATTTTCCTCAAAGTAAAATACTGGACGTTTCATCTTTTGAAAATAAGTTAACAAGTACCCTCAAGTATAGTTTGCTATTGCGGCTTTTGTTTCTGATATTTTGTTGTTTCTGTGTTCCATTTCAAGTGTTTTATTTGCAATGGAAAAGAGGCAGAGTCGGCCTGATCGTCGTAACAGCGGTGGCGGACGGCGACGTTCGCGCGAGTCACGCAATCTGTGTTCTTCGAGTCGGAACTTTCGACACCGACGTTCCCGTAGTCATTCTAGGACACAGACACCGCCGATGTCGCGCAGGCGTCGTTGTGATGACCGCAGTCGTAGTGGCAGACGACGGCGTCAAGATTCCAATGCTGATGCTGAGTCTTCTTCGGTACGTGCAAACCGCGAACTAGAGATCATCATGTCGCGACTGGAAGCTTTGGAAAGGCGCTCACAAGGGCCCCGGCTGTCGCCTGTTAACCGAGGTACGGAGCAGATCGTAGAGGCGATTCAATCCTTAAAAACTGTGAGTTCTCAAAACTATTATGTCTCTAATTTTGACCCCAGCATACATGATGTTGAAATTTGGTGTGCCGAAGTCGATAAGGCTAAGGCATTGAATCGCTGGGATGATTCCGAGTGTCTTTCTCGTATAGGCAATTGTCTAAAGGGCGAAGCTAAGTCATGGCTAAATGAGTGGGTCACAGATGACAGTTCGTGGTCGAATTTTAAAAATGATTTTAAGCCCTTATGTGTAAAACGTATTGATTCCGCGGGCATACTTTATGACGTCATGTCAACGAATTCGGACAGGTTTAAGACATATGCTGACTATGCGAGAAAGTCATTATTGCGTTTGCGAATCGTCAAGGGTCTTAGTGATGATTTGATAACCGAAATAGTCTTAAGAGGCATTAACGATCCGCATGTTAAGGCGACCGCCACAAACGCTAATTTGAAACCCAACGATTTAGTAAACTTTTTATCTACTTTCACAAAACCGGTTAAAGCCACAATTAACGATAATCGTTTGTCACGTCAATTTGTTCCCGGTAAAGGTGATGATAACAGTCGTAATGTTAAAAAACTGTTACGGATTCCTAACTTTAAGTGCTTTACGTGCGGTGACGTCGGACATAAGTCCATTGAATGTCCTACGAAGTGCTCGAAAGCTGCAACCGATACAAAAAGTAAAGACGTGATTAAGAATGACAAAACTACAACCTCTTGCGCATATTGTAAAAAAACCTGGCCATGATATCGCGTCGTGTTTTGCGAAACAACGTGTCGAACAGCAGCGTAGTAATAAAAAAGTTAACTTTTGCTCAGCAATTGTCCGGGGTAGCAATGATGTCGTAGTAGGTGTTATTCAAGGTATCCCGGTAGATATACTGATTGATACTGGAGCGATAGATGTTTCGCTTATATCCTCGTCCGTCGTAAAACATTTTTCTTGCGCTTTTAAGCCGATAGATTCCCAAATAAAGGGAGTGGGTCAATCTGTCACGAAGATTGATTCTTATGTCACTTTGACTGTTGAGCTAGACGGAATTTCCTTGGAGGTTGACTTTTTAGTAGTACCGAGTGAGTGTATGAATGCGCCGGTTATTATTGGTACAAATGTTTTAAATAGAGATGGGATTATCTTTATTCGGGAGAAGAACAAGCAACGTATCGTCCGCGCTTCCAAACCAAAGCTGGTTTCTGCTGTGGAGTCGAATGAGCCGCCGACGATTAACACCGATTTAACTGGTAGTGATCTCTTAAAATTACAAACTATTTTGAAAAGGTATAATCAGTTTATGATTTCGGGCACGGCTACTTCTTCGGTCATCACTGGAAGTATGCACATTCGGCTTACCAGTGAAACTCCTATTTATTATCGCCCTTATAGGATGTCCCATGACGAAAAGATTAAAGTCCGTGAGATAGTGTGTGAGCTTATATCGAAGGGAATTATACGCGAATCGGAGTCACCTTATTCAAGCCCAGTCCTCTTAGTTAAGAAGAAGGATGGCTCCGACCGCATGTGTAGATTTTCGAGCGCTGAATAGAATTACGGTCAAAGATAGGTATCCGTTGCCCCTCATAGAAGACCACATCGATCGTTTGGGTAAAAGTAAATTCTTCACGACCCTAGACATGGCCACGGGTTTCCACCAAATTAAATTAGATAACGAGTCCATACCCCTTACCGGCTTCGTAACGCCCGAAGGACATTACGAATATCTCAAAATGCCTTTTGGTTTGGCAAATGCGCCTATAACTTACCAGCGTATTATAAGTAAAACGTTACAAGAATACATAAATAAGGGGCAGGTCTTAGTGTACATAGATGACTGTCTGCTGCTTCACGATACGATTGAAGAAGGTCTCCAGGTCTTGGATAAAGTCTTGACCACCTTAACTACCGCTGGATTTTCAATTAATCTTCGAAAATGCTCATTTATGTGCACTGAAATTGAATACCTAGGTCGTGTAATTTCCAATGGCAATGTTAGACCCGCTAAGACTAAAATTCAAGCGCTTGCAAATTCCTCACCGCCTCTCAATGTTAAACAAGTCAGGCAATTCCTAGGTTTAGCCGGTTACTTTCGGAAATATATTGCCGACTACTCTACGAAAACCGCGTGCATTGCACGTCTCACTCGTAAGGATATGCCTTTCTGTTGGGGACCTGAGCAGGAACGCATAAGGCAGGAAATAGTTGATATTTTAACCAAAGAGCCTGTGTTGGCTATTTTTGACCCAGATCTACCTACTGAAGTCCACACGGACGCCAGCAGTTTAGGGTACGGTGCAGTCTTGCTGCAGGTTCACAAAGATGGCAACAAAAGGGTGGTGGCCTATTACAGTCAGGTGACCAAGGGCCCGGAGGTCAGATATCACTCCTACGAACTGGAGACCTTGGCTGTAGTAAAAGCATTGCGTCACTTTAGACATTACCTAATAGGTATTTCCTTTACCGTGGTAACAGATTGCAATGCCCTTAAGGCAACTCAAAACAAGCGCGACCTCTTACCGCGTGTGGCAAGATGGTGGATCTTCCTCCAAGATTTTAATTTCTCTATACAGTATCGAAAAGGTGTCATGTTGCCGCATGCAGACTATCTAAGTCGGAACCCGTGCAAATCTGTAAATAACATAGATAGGCCTCGTAACTGGGCGCAAATTGCTCAGTCGGCAGACTTCGAGACTACCGAATTAATACGAGCCCTAGATCAGGGAGAGCTCGACGCTTCACATTATGTCAAACGTAACCATGTGTTGTACTATCGATATAGTCCGGTAGGAGAGGAACCTAGACTTCTATGTTATATACCCAAAGGCCACCGTTTAAGCCTCCTTAGAATATTTCATGACGAGCATAGTCATATAAATGGCGATAAAACGACTGACCTAATTTTAAGACACTTTTGGTTTCCGGGCCTGAGAGCCTTCGTCAAAAAATATATTGCGCACTGTTTAACCTGCATTGCACATAAAAGAGTCCCACGTGCGCCGCTTCAGCCTATAACTTCCTGGCCTAAACCGGAAATTCCTTTTGACACGTTACATACCGATGTCCTTGGTCCCCTCCCTGATTGTAAGGGTTACAGGCACGTCATGATCGTAGTGTACGCATTCACGAAATTTTGTTTGCTCTATGCCATTTCTCGCCAAGATCTTGAGGAACTGAAACGTGTGTACGAAAACGTCTTTTCCCTTTTTGGCACCCCTCGGATAATTGTGTCTGATAGGGGACGAATGTTTGAGTCGATTAGCTTTACATCGTGGATGCAAGTTTTAGGGGTTGAATTACACCATATAACGCCCGAAATGCACCACGCCAACGGACAAGTGGAGCGGTATGTCCGGACGGTTCTTAACATGCTCAGAATTGAGGTAAATTATAAGAGGAGCGAGTGGGTCGACCAGTTGTGGCAACTGCAGTTGATTCTTAACCTGACGAAGCAGCGAACCACCCAGACTTCCGCTCTGAACTTGTTAATTGGCCATGAAAACGCTACTCCAGCAATACGGGCCCTTGTACGAGATGTCGCAATACATCCCTCTGAAAACAATCGCGAAGGAAGGAGGGAGATGTTAAGGCAAAGGACAGCCGAACGGTTATCGCGCAATCAGGCACAGCAAGACGAGTACATTAATAAGGGCAGAAGCTCACCTTACGTGTTTCAGAAAGATGACCTGGTATACGTCATCAAGTACGCACAGTCGCGAGGCAAACTGGACCATGGCATGCGGGGGCCTTATCGAGTCATTCGAGCCTTGCCTAATGGACGGTATGAGCTGCGACTGGTGGCAGGCGCGTACGGGAAAACCACGTATGCTGCTGCTCAGTTTATGGTGCCATGGAGGGGTGAATGGACCCCTGAGACTTGCGCTGCATTCTTTGAGGGTGAGTTCGTGTCGACGAGTTTGGCTCGACTTGGGTCGTGCTACCGACACTCAAACGTTTTGTGTGATTTCTGATCGGTGTCGGCCTTGGGCCGTGTCCGATCCTCTTGAGTCTGTCTGATCGGGTTGGTGAGTCTTGGATCCCATCCCGATCCTCTTGAGTCTGTCTGATCGGGTTGGCGAGTCTTGGATCCCATCCCGATCCTCTTTGGAAGGTGGCAAAGTTATGCTCCTTGGGAGCATAGTTGTTGCTACCGCTGGTTTTAGTCACTAAGTGATGGGCTGGCTCTGTTGCGCCTGATAGTGACTCTCTCTAGCCACAATGTTATGAAATGCAAAGGAGCTTTCATACTTTGTGTCTCTCGCATGACTGTATTTGTGGTAGTTTTAGTTATTTTTGTGATTTGGAGCTATTTAAATATAAGTTACCGTTATCTGGTTTGGAAAGCTCTAAAACACAAACATTATGGTTATGGACTAAAACATCTAATAATAACTAACCCCTCTTACTTACCAACGTTGTTATGTTATTTGTGTTTACGCTAATGGTGCTTCTTTTGTTTCGTTCTCATAAGCAAGCGAAGCCGATGACCTTAACCTCATCCCGGCACCAGAGCAAGATCACCCCATGTTTGAAGAGTCAAGCCCAAGTCCCAGTCTAGACATGCCTGCGTTGGACGATGTACCAGGGCCGTCTGCTAGCTACGACCCTACGCCTACAGCATCGTCACAACCTGACCTACACGAACTGGAGCTGAACGGCATGAATAGCAAGTAATGACCTGACGAGGACGTCAGGGTATCAGGAGAGGCCGTGTTAGCAGTCAAACGAGGAGTGGTGTGGGTAACTCGAGCCCCACCTATATAAGACGGTGAACGGACACGGTGCGCTCTCTTGGCTGCGAGACATCGATCGGAACGGACGTGTTGTTGCTCCGCGCAATTAGTTTCATTTCGTTTGATGTTAACTATCTGAGAGGATATTTGTTTTATTTTCATATTTTGCAAATAAGATTATTATAAAGTTTCTTTATACTTTTAGGTTAAGTAAACGATTGTATTTTTTTTATGCATTTTCACTTCTGATTTCCAACAATATATTTAGAACAGAAACAGAAAATAATTTCAGAGTACCAGAATTTTGCATACTCATATTTTTACAGAATAACGCAACAGGCTGACATACCTGTTCTTTGTATGTCAGCCTGTTGTTTAACGTGAAGCAGCCAACTAAAGCTACAATAAATGTATCCCATCAAAAACAATACTTGTCAATAAAACCAAGTCTCGCAACTCAGTTGTTCTACGGTAAAAAGTTGTGAGATCCATGTAATACCAAGTCGGTTATTAATTTATTCAGTCCCTACTTAAGCGAATTTCTGTCTTAATACGTCCAGTCCCTAAGACCACGATCGTGGTCCATAACAATTGAAAATCAATTGTGTCTGGAATCTCCGTACTCGAAGCATTAAGTTGTTACGTAATAATTAACAGCATCTCACAGTGACGCATATCAATATTAAAAATCTTTATTGTTTAATATAAATATATTGACTCGGCCATCGCACTAAATAATTTAATTTACACGTGTTTTCATGTCTACAGTAATCCTTGATATAATAAAATAACTAAATGCAATGCAATATAAAACAATTTAATTGCTTAAATTTAACAGTTAGAAACGTGCATGTTACGTACGTTAATATATTGAAAAGTATGCATACCATAACTTTACCCATCCTACGAAAGAAAAGTCAGGATTAAATATAAAAAACCGGCCAAGTGCGAGTGGGACTCACGCATCGAGGAAGGGTTCAGTTACGTATACAAAGTAACAAATATAAAAACAACAAGTTTAAATAAAAAATCGGGTATTAATGGAATAAATAAAACTAATAGGTAGGTACTTATGTTGGTTTTATAAGCATTTATTAAATAAACACTTCTGTCATTTGTTATAGCACAATAATCAATTATAATTAACATTGTAAATGTAAGATTAAGATAAAAGAAAGCTGTTATAACTATGAATTCATTGAAAATATGGATAATAATCAACAATCGAAAATAAAATCAAAAATATCAGAAAGATTGAAATACTTTATTTTATACTGTTCATAATTTTCCTTCTTGCTTTTTTCCTCCAAATTACTGCTGGACCACCCTAAAGCAACAGCTTCTTGCAGTGTATAGACATATTCAAGACTTGGTGTTTTGACTTCGATTGAATTATGGCACCAATGAGTCAAAAACCATAACACGGAAGCAACGTGTGCACAACACCCAACGACTTTTGCACCTACTTCAACTGTCAGTACCACTGTATGTGTGAGATATTGTTTCTATCTATTTTTATCCAAAAATTATAGTTTTTGGAACTTGTGTGCCTTGATCGTAGTTGAACTTGAAAAACAGAATCATCTTCACGATGTATGTAAAATGTGTAAAGACCTTCATTTATATGCTCTTGCTTGTCTTCTTTTTATTCCGTAAATGTCTCTAGATTAAAAAATAACTTTAATTACACAAATCCATTTAAAGATTACGGGAACGACACGCTTTCTTTTTTGAGTGTGTGATGGGCGATAAATGCCTCATCAACCCTCCTCCTATGCTGCTTTCCGATTTTTCCCTATATTTGTGCTACAAGACGTTGCATCATACCAAATTTAATGATTCCAGTTCAACGGAAAAATACCCTATAAATTTTGATTCCCTTGAGAGTGTATGTATGATATTATTGTATTAAACGTTTTTTGCAGAATAAAAGGCCGTATCTTTTTTTCGCGTTAACTTAGAAGTTTGATTTTTTCACAGCTTCAAGGGACTGTAGACCTGAGTAATATGGTTTTAATTTCAACTCGATACCTTCACGCGTTCCTGAGATAAAGGGTCGTGACAGAAAGACAGACGGACGGACAACAAAATGTAAGAACAAAATGATCCAATAAGGGTTTCGTTTTTCGTTGAGGTACGGAACCCTAAAAAAATCGTAAGAAATTCATACTTGAAAAGAAATACTTTTCATACAAGAATAAAAATGTAAACAAGGACACTGTGCAGCGGCAAATTAAAAATTAAGTAATTTATGAATAATTAAATAAATGACACCACAGCACTTCTAAGAATGTGGGATGGAATAACTACTTCAATTATTGCTAAAACACGTATAATTTATATGTTGTGTAATGGGGAAGCACTATGGTATAATTCTTTGTAGGTACAATGGTTAACAAGTGTCCCACGGCGCCATTATAACTCACAATTCAGCGTTTTCACTTTCACGAGTGCTATTAAAGTACGTGTAGTAGTACAAACATTGTAGGTTCTTCCGTGGTCTACGCCAATCGAGGCGTATTGTCCCCGGCAAATAAGTTGAACATGATTTTGAAATCACGTGACATGCGCAGTAGTGAATAATATACCTAAACTTGCTACTGCACATGTCACGTGATTTCAAAATCATGTTCAACTTATTTGCCGGAGACTGTACAAATCCTGATTCATCAACACAGTTTCTGTAAACTATTGTTTTGATTTAAATTTGGACGGTGGACTTATGAAATAGTATGGTCGTACCAGGTCAGTAGCACATGTATTGCGTGGTTAAGACTCGCATCGAATACGAATTTATTTATTCTGAGTAACCTGTGGTTAAACGAGTAAATAATTCGGTGCTCGCTTACAACCCGGATGGTTGAGTAGTGCGGGCGCCAAATTGGATTAATCATAATTTGTTTCTTCATCACGTCTGTAGAGATTACATTGCTTTGCAGTCACAATTTTTATTATGTAGGCAGTTGCATCATTGAACATTACACTGATTAGCTAATAGACGTTATACGATGTTGTTAGAATTGGTATTGAAAATCCTTTTGAAATTTATCCTTTGTTAAACCTTACCTAGAAATAATTAATCTATAGTTAAAAAAACACTAAAAATACACTTTTATGGTAAACCGAACTAAAAAGTAAAAATAATATTTTAAATTAACAATTACGAGATTAACGAGAAAAATAATGTCATTGTAAGAAGAGCGTGGGCTACTCGATATCGATTGTTGATTTTTTTATTTTATTTATTCTTTTATTACTAAGATACCTTACTATTGTGATTTCAAAATGCAGAGTTATAGTAAGAAGTGTCGTACAAAGCACCCCACACTTTTCATATAATTCCATTAATTTTCTCGTTAATTACTTCATTGTTATATTGACATTTATTTTTTAGTTTGGTTCACCATAAAAGCTTGGTTTTAGTTTTTTTTAACTATAATTTATTTTTCAGTTTTTAGTTCGATCTACTATAGAAGCGTAATTTTTTTCATAATTTATGTAATTTATTATAATTTTTTCAGTTCTTCGTATTTTGAAATTTATTTCGAAATTTCAACGATGATTTTTAAGTTTTTTTTTTCTATATATTGTTGTCATCGGTCTCTGATAGTGATAAGTGTGCAAAATTTCAAATTATTTCGCGATAAGTGTGCAAAATCGCATTAGAAGATTTCGTTACAAACAAACATACAGGTGAAGTTAATAAAAACTTGTAAAAAAATATTACTACTTATTATTAATTTAGCATCTTTAAACTTTTAAAATTCTAAATTTATAAAAAAAATCAGCTTGACATGCAAAACGCATATCAGAGTTTTAACTTAGATATATGCAGTATTTTTCCAAATTTTCCTACTAAAAAAAAATCCGAAAGTGAATGAAAATGTCGGACAGCATCTAATCAATATTTACACACCTACCTTCTCAACTATTAATTTTATTAATTAATAACAATCAATGTTTATTGGATATTTTAGTAGTCAATAAAAGTACCTAACTACAAAACTATGGCAAGTATTTACAAAACAACAACAATATCTAGATCAGTCTAGAAACGTGCTATAAACGCAAAAGTTCATTGGACGTCGCGTTTATTTTTATCCCGATACAGTCAGACTACTGTCGATCCTAGTTTTCGTCAATTCAGCGTCAGAGAAAGACGCGTAGACGCAAGCGAGACGAATAGTATTTATTTAATTATTATGGCACTAAAACTTGATGCCGAAACTAAATTGGACTCGGAACCTTGCGTCGTGACATGGGATGGCAAATTATTTGTAGGGTCAGCGGATGGTTCAGTTAAAGTAAGTTTTATAAATTGTTTGGTTTTGTTTATTTCTGTCGGTTTCGATTCCTCATAGAATTCCTCATAGAATTAACCTGCTTGGATCATAATATTTTTCGTACCTAAGGAGTTATTTCCGAAAAAAAGTCTTGATTAAATGCCCAATAACAATTCCTAATAACTATTCCTAATTTAGTACTGAATGTGCCTGACATAAGGAACAATTTGAAAAAAAACTATTTACCTTTTTTTGGTTAGTGGATATTGGTGTAACCATCTAGGTACTGAACCATTTTAATCATCTAGTTTATGCCTACAATAAATTATATATTTTGAAGGAAACACTTTTTACGGATACCGAGAACACTCTCACTTTCATATTTTTCATTTATCTTGACATTTCGTTGTGTTCACAGGATAGTCAAGTACTATTTTCTGGAGCACGTACTTTATTTATTTTTATTACAGGAGATTTTGAAAAGGAGTCTAAGAGCCAGGATTTTATAATAATAAAACGAAATCGCGTATTTGGTATCTTTAAATATTAATGATAAGACGTAAAGGCTAAGAACTAAATTGTATGACTTATATTGCTAATTACACTAAGATACATTTTCTGCTACTGATGGGTAGAAAGTTTATATCTTTTTGCATCTTCATCAGCCTATTAATATCCCCACTGCTGGGCTTCTGGGACACAAATCAAGAATTAAAACATAGACGAGAGAATGAGCCATAATTAACCCACGCCTGTAAATTAGATTCGCTAACAATTGCAGATGCAATCGGGATCAACGGCTTAAGGTGACTTCCTAAGAAGCTCGAGATTAGATTTTTGGGCACGCGACCAAACCTCCTATACGTCTCGATGGTGCAGTTAATAAATCTCGTAGGTATCTATTATCACAGTTATGGGTAGTGCTCATATAGGTACTTATTCAGTATCGTATCAATCGTATCCAATACTCTGAGCTATTACTTTTAAAAGATTCATAACCAAAAGGTCATACTGTTGAACAGCAACAGACTTATTAATACCCTGACTATAAACTTAAGTACGTCCATTCTAAAATTGATCAATTTAATTGCTATAATAAATATACATGATACAGAATTATTTATTTAACATCTGCAGACATTTGATGCGAACCTTTCACCCAGCGGGTCATGGTCAGCACATGGTGTCCAACCATTCGCAATTGCAGCGTCGCATGGCAAGGTCTTCACGTCCTCCAATGACGCTGGAATTAAAGTGTGGTCAGCTCAAGGAGAGAAAGAAGCTGAGCTGGAAAATGCGGGATCTGACATCGGAGTACTTCATGTATTCGATAAAGCTCTCTATGCTGGAGACGAAAGCGGCAATGTAAGTTACGATTACTGATAGATAAATCATCAGCGGAAAAACGTGTAACCATTTCTTTTGTGTTATTAAATTATGTATTTGTGCCATAAGCTCTGTTACAAATGAAAATGCAATTTTTCATGGGAGTAATGTTATATTACTAAAACTTATATGTATGTACATATTTATTAAAGTCTTAGCAAAAAATAAAAAAATATTCTATTCTGATTGGCCACCTTTCACTTTTATATAGGCCTCTAATCTGTCTGGCCACGAATCTATTGCTTCCATATTTGTACTGTTTCCATGAGACGCCACTGCTTGCTCCAGATATTTTTTAAAGGACTAGATGTTGCCGTATCATTTAGAGCAGGCCGTGTCCTCTGAAACTGACCATATATTGTAGTCTAAAGGGTTGAAGTCTGGGCTAGATGAGGGCCAGTTTTCAGCTCTTATAAAGCCCAGAACGTTAATTTCAAGCCAGGCTTGGGTAGTTCGTACCTTGTGACGAGGTGCAGAGACTTGCTGGAAAGTCTACGGTACATTTTTAAAATTTGTATTGCTGATAGGATTCACAACACGATTCAAGATTGTCGCTTGATACACTTTGGCTCAAGTTTTCACTCCTTTTTCACAAAAATGTTGCTTTGTGACACCTTGATAAGACACGCCCCACCAAACCATCACTCACGCAGGATGATGACCATGTTATACCTTTCTGAGCACTTGAGCAGCTTCTTTAGAACTGCGAGCGTACACTTTACCATTTTGCTTATTGTAGTGCTCTTCATTCGTGAAAATTTTTTCATCGCTAAATAGGATATTTCTGTGCCTTCCACCTGCATACGTGACAGAAGGCATTTTGATCGATCCACTCTCTTTTATTGTAAAGATTTATTTAGTGCATGTCCTGTGTATCGACGATAAGCACCGGGCTTCAGGTCTTTTTTATAAGACGCGACAGAGTCCTAGAGGGAAACTTCGTATCTCGCGATAAGATTTTTTGCTTCCAAATGGGGTTTTGACGCCTTCTGGCTTTAACAGCATTAACAGCCTTTGTAGTTCTAACAGCACGCGGACGCCCCGATCTTTTATGATCTTCGACATAGAAAGTGTTGTTGTATCTGTTAATAGTACGATATACGAACATGCGGCTGATACCAAGCTTTTGATGTGTCTGGAATATGACCGACGGCTACATACCCAGTTTGTGCAAGGCGATGACAGCAATTCTATTTTCTTTAACACCCCTTTTCCCCTTTCATATTGTAATTTGATAATAAACACGAAAAATATGTGAAATTGCGCGAAACAGAAAGAAAATTTTAAAATAATAAACGCGTTCCAAATTCAATATAATTAATAAGTTGAAAAAAGAAAAGGTTTTTTGTAACAGTATTTATGGCCATACTAGTTATAAGCGCAGCTCTTTGTAGTATATTACTATGTATCTGCTGTATTAATTTCATTTCATTCAAGGTCCTAGTTTTCGAAAACAATGAAGAAAAGGCAAGATACAATGTGCTGGAGGAAGTAAAAGAGTTGTGGTTTAGCCCACCGTTTTTATTTACAGTAAGAGATAATGATGTTACTGTAACTGAAATCAAACCTGGTGAGTACCTATATAAAAAATTAAATTAATGTTTGGTAATTTTTCGTTACTTTGTTGATAAAATAGCAACCAAATAAGCAAAGTCATTATTACATTGGTCTAAACATGGTTTCGAATCTAAGACTTTGCAGTCTGTAGAAAAAATACTGATCGGTACGTAGTCATTATTTGCTAATGCATTTATAATCTATTAAAACCTCAATGCATTACGTTATTAGTAAGGTTTCTGAAACTTTGTTCTGCAGACGAATCCAAAACTCGATTTATCACTCTACACACAATGGAAGGACGAGCTCCTCTGCGAGTAGCAGGTACGCGGCTCCTGGTAATGGTCCCGGGCGGCAACAATATGCGGCTCCATGATGCTTCCGCTCACACTCATTTCAAGCAATTGCATGAAGTTAAAGTGAGTACATACGCAATAGTCAAAACGACTGAAGTAAATAAAAAACAAATTTTCATTATTATTTGATTTTATTAGTTAAAGGCAGGTTTATTAGTTTAAGGCTAATAACTTTAAGGAGCAATTATATCTTTGACTAAGAATAGGAAATATTTCATGGTCAATCGTTACCCTAATTAGATTAGTTTTAAGTCTCATTATTACATCCACTATCTGAATCTGAACAAGATCAATTTAAGATTAAAAAGGACTTATTACAAAATACTACAAATTTTATTAACATGACTGATTTATGTAAAATTTTATACACGCTATTATTACGTTCCTTAGTAATACCAAAACTCCAATGAATTTAATAATACTGTTCCGCTCATTGTTCCATTGAAATTCGGTAATTCAATCTCTACACATAAATTCATGAAAATTGGTTCTGTGGCCAATTTATGAAAAGGTAACAGAGTTCCTTTTGTATTTAGAATAGGTATTAGTAGGGATTTTAAAAGATAACATAAAATGCTTTTTATTTAATATGAGCATGTAAAAATGCAATGCATTTATTTAAAGCCGACTATGTCATGGCTTCGTAATTCCTACGACGGGAAAACTTGTAGCAAGAAGAAGCCGCAAAAATTTGGCAAGGGTTATTTTGTGTTACAGATTTTTTAAATTAAGGAAACATTTTTAGCTATTGTTAAAATGCATTAGAAAAATTTACTTTACGAAATATTAATTAGAAGTATAGTTCTTTAAGCACAGGCCATTAACTCCACGGCGTTTTGTCCTCTAAATAAATCAATTTTGTAATAGCCTTTGCTCATAAGGGTTTTTACCAACTTTTTTAAATTTCTCTATAGGCAGTTCAGTTACATGGTGTGGCACCAAATTATAAAACGCAATACATCTTTCTAAAAGTAAGCCTCATTATTAGATTATTATTTGTAACATATTCTAATGTATAAAACAATACATCAAAATCAAAGCAGCATTATTAGTCAAATTCTTGGCTATGCAGTTTAAACCAAAAAGGTAGCATATATTCTATTTGTCTTTTAAAATAATAATCTGGATAATATTTATCTTTTGTCCACCAAATATTGTTTAAAAGTTTATTCATGTCAATTATATGAAATTTACTATTATGATATTAATTTAAAGTATTTCAGATTAGATTTAATCTATAATAAATAAAATAAATAAATATTTCCTACATTCACACCAATTAACCTAACCCAAAGTAAGCACTTTTAAGGCTTGTGTTATGGATACTAGGGTAACGGATAGACATACATATATCATACATAAATAAGTAATATATATAGAAATATATACAAACATAGAGGGCGCCACAGAGCCACGTTGTACTTCGAGTCCGTAAATAAAAAGTTAAAAACATATATTCAATGAGTAAAAAGTGATCAAAAAGTGCTAAGAACTATAACGTACAGTGAGTGTCACCAAAACAATATCAAGAATAAAGTTAATACCAAGTGAATTTTAAGAAAAACTTAATATTATGGTGAACAACAATTAGTGAAAAAGACTGACAAATCAAACAAAAAATAAAATAAATTCACTACACAGTGTAGCACGAATTTCGCCCAGTGCAAGAACTCAGTGAACTTTGCTTGAAATACGAACAATAATGATCCGACAAGAAAAAATAACCTCAATAAATTACTGGATGAGTCATTGTTCATAGTAAATACAACCATTTTCCGTCAACTAACGCCATCTAGCGACAAGTAGCTACAATATCAAACTCAGAACAACTAACGTCATCTAGTGACGAGGAGCTGCACCACCAAAGCATACTATCGATCGATCGTACTTCAAGCAACCTTGTTACAACTATTACAACCGAATACCACAAGAGGGCAGCACAAGGATCACAACAAAAGAAAAAAATAACTACGGCACTTTAATACCGTATTATAAACGATACATCATGGAAGAAGTTATGAATATGCTTAGAAAAATTCAAAACGAGTTGAACGAACAAAAAGCGACAATTGTACAGTCAGCAGACAAAGAAACGGAACAAGTAACGAAAAATATAAACTACGCATTGGAGGAAAAATTTAAAGCAATAGAAATAAAATACGAAAACCTCCAAGAAAAGCTGGATAACCAAGAAAAAAGACTATATTTTCTCAAAAACAGTCAAAGCAGAGGAATATCGTAATTTTTGGACTGACGGAAACTGAAAAATCATATGTAGATCTGGAAAAACACATACTAAGTTTCATAAATCAATATTTCTCTGTAGATCTAGAACGCAGAGACATACAAGAAACTAGGAGAATAGGAAAGAAAGGAGAAAAACCTCGGCCTATAACAATAACATTTACTTCATTGGGAACGAAAATAGAAATCTTCAAACAAAGGAGAGTATTAAAAGACACGAATTACTATATAAAAGAAGACTTCCCACAGCACGTTTTAGCTGTGAAGAACTGCAAGAACAGCTAAAAATTGAAAAAGAAAAAGGGAACTTCGCCTCTATTAAGTACGACAAACTGATAGTACACTCAAAAAGTAATACAACATTAGGCAACAAGAAAAGAACTCTACCAATATCACCAAGCGACAAAGATCTACCACATTCAGAGCCAAATCCACAAGCACATAAAAAGAACAAAACTCAAACTCAATCAGGTTTACAAAGATCATCGAGCCTATCAGAGGGAGTAATTAAACCAGGAATACTCGGATTCTTAACTACCAAAAACCACAAAAACCAACCAAACGACCAAACAAATGAAAATAACAAACAATAGCAATTACCGCCCTCTCTCACGGAAAACATATTAGAAACGAACACTACCAAACCACATCTTCCAAGCCGGTTGGTCCCCGTGGAAGATCAAGACCGAAACCCTCCAAAGGAAACAAGACTCTTTTCAAATACCATATACAACAATTTCCACTACACTTTATACATAGCGACTTATAATGTTAGAACTCTTTCTACTTACTCACGTCTATTGGAACTAACAGAATCCTTAAGAAACATAAAGTACGATATTATCGGTCTCTCAGAAGTTAGAAAACACGGCAACAAAATAGAGGAACACGAGGAGTTCATTTTGTACTACATTGGCGAAACGCCAGGATTATATGGAGTGGGCTTTATTATTAAAAAACACCTGAAAAATTACATAAAATGTTTCAAAGGACTGTCGGATAGAGTAGCGCTACTCAGATTACAAATCAACAGTTTAGACTTAAGCATCATTCAAGTAAACGCCCCAACAGAAACCGCGAAAGAAGATGAACTAGAGCTTTTCTACGGTACTGTTGACAATGCCATAGGACTCTCAGGAAATAACATAGTCGTCATGGGCGATTTTAACGCTAAAATTGGTCAACCCAAACCAAATGAAACCATCACTGGAAAGTATGGCTACGGTAACAGAAATTGTAGAGGAAATAGACTCATTGACTTTGCATATGAGAACAACCTGACCATAATGAACACTTGTTTTAAAAAGAACAACAAGCAGAGATGGACTTGGAAATCACCTGACGGCAAAACAAAAAACGAAATAGATTACATCCTAACAAACCTATCGAGAAACGTAAACAATATACAGGTTCTGAATATCACATACCCTTCGGACCACAGACCCGTGAGGGCAGCTTTCAATATACTCCCAAAATCAAAAAATCGCAGTAAGTTCGGTCGATGCCCCAAGCCTCAGTTAAAGAACGAAAAAGAAGTTCAAACCTATATTGAATCGTTGAGCAACTTGTCAGCAGACATGCTAGACCACGGAAATGATAGAGACACCGTTCAGGATTACTACGATAAAATAACTAATGCAATTGATATCGGCCTAAAAAGTACACAAGGGCTAACAAGTAACACAAACACAGAGACAAAGAAAATTATATCAGCACGCACTAAGGCACTAATCAACAGAAGACAAGAAATACATAAGACTAAACCGAAAACAAGGGCTATGAAAAATGAGCTAAAAGCTCTTTACAAACTCATAAGTAAACGAATCAACCACGACTATAAGGTACATCGCACACAAACGATCAAAAAACATCTTCAAGCCACAGGCAGCGCCAAGAGAGCATACAAAGAATTAAAAACACATAAATCATGGATTGAAGAGTTAAAAAACAGAACTAAAATTACACAAAATAGATCGGAAATACTCAAAATAGCAACAGATTTTTACAAAGACCTATACAGCCCACCAAATCAGTCAACATACGAGTTACCGAGTCGTCACACAGAAAGAGCGATGGTTACCTTCACCGAAGAGGAAGTGGCCAAAGGAATTAAAACTCTGAAATCAGACAAAAGCCCAGGGCCTGACAGGATCACAAACGAAGTCATAAAAGCAGGATTGACGTGTCTTGTTACACCTCTCACACGACTGTTTAACATGATACTGACCAGTACAAACTCTCCACGCCAGTGGTCTGAATCGGAAATCATTCTGCTCTACAAAATAACATAAGTAATTACAGACCGATAAGCCTACTACCATCACTATATAAACTTTTCTCGTCATTATTAGAAAAAAGGTTAAAAGTAACAACAGAAAAATTTCAACCTATCGAACAGGTGGGCTTTCGTCGAGGCTTCTCCACAGTCGATCACATACACTCACTAGAGATGCTTATAGAAAAATTTCTAGAATTCAACAAACCACTCTATATAGTTTTTATTGACTACCAAAAAGCTTTCGATACTTTACTCCACTCATCGATCTGGGAAGCTCTATTATCGCAAGAAGTACCTTTGGAATACATACAAGTCCTAAAAAACATCTACGACAATAATACCAGCAGAGTGAAGTTGGAAACCAGTGGACCACCCTTACAAATAAAAAGAGGTGTGAGGCAAGGAGACCCAATCTCTCCAACAATCTTCATAGCGGTGCTGGAGTCTATCATCGGCAAACTAAACTGGGGAAAAGTGGGCATAAACATAAACGGACATTACCTGAGCCATCTCAGATTTGCAGATGATATAGTTCTACTATCAGAAAGCACAACCCAACTACAAATGATGCTAAACTCTTTACATGAAGAAAGTCGAAAAGTAGGCTTGGAAATCAATTTAGATAAAACAAACGTCATGACGAATGATACTAAAATACCTATTTACCTCAGTGATCGACCGCTATCGTATGCTGATACTTACATTTACCTGGGAAAACAAATTTCATGTAACCCACGCAACAACGAACTAGAAGTAGAGAGAAGGGCCAACATCACCTGGAAGAAATTTTGGAACCTCAAAGAAATCCTAAAAAGCGACATGTCCATAAATTTGAAAAGTAGAGTCATGAACACCTGCCTACTCCCATCACTAACTTACGCTTGTCAAACGTGGAAATTCACAAGTAAACTAAATAATAAAATCATAACCAGCCAAAGGAGCATGGAGAGAAGCATCCTGAAAATCAAAAAGATACAAAAAATCCGCCATACCACCATACGACAGAAAACTAAAGTCATCGACGCAATTAGTTACTCACAGAAGCTAAAATGGCGATGGGCTGGACACATAGCCAGACTCAAAGATAATCGCTGGACCAAAACGACAACGTCATGGCTAGGACCATCGGGCCAGAGGAAAAGAGGTAGGCCAAATACGCGATGGATAGACGATATCATAAAAATAGCAGGCACACACTGGATGCGAGAAGCTGAAGATAGAGAAAAATGGTCATCTTTGGACATCGAGCACATACCCCAATAGAGTGGTAATATTGGGCTGTCCGCCTCCGCAACTGATTAGTGATTTGTCACTTATAAATATTAACACTCGCTCCCACTCAAACAGTACAAAACCAGTATTGGATCTGTGCGGACGTGTCTGCTTATTCCGAAATTAATTTCAATTAAATAGTTTCATAATGGCGTGTCGTTCTATTCGGTGGTGTGGAAAAAAGAGCAGAACTTCAAATTATAAAACTGACGGAATAACCTTTCATCGGAAAGTTATAGTTAAAAATTTCTTTTTATAAAAAATTGTCAGGGCTCAAGTTAAACTGGACAATCAAAGTGAAATGGTTGACGCACGTGTTCAGGTGTCTATGCGTCCTGCTTCCACATAACGTAATTTCTCACTACGCCATCTCTTTCTAGTCTACGCTCTCAACACTAGTGTTGCATTCAAAGGATCAAGGGGTGTATCGATAAATAACATTATTGTAGTTTATTACATATTTTTTTCAAACATAAAAGTAATTTTGAAATTATAATATTTGCATATGATCTAATTGATAGTGTTGTGCATTATTGATTATGTAAGTCTTAATAGTCCAGGAGCCGGTAACACTGAAAGTCCCGTCATAGCGGAATCAAAAAAAATTTATTTAAATAAATAGTACTTAAGTATAGGAATAAATTAAGCTTGGTATGCGTGGATTCCTATTGCCGAAACAATGTTAAAAAAAATATTGAAAAAAAAATGAAAAAATGTTTTACCGTCATCACGGATATATTTTTTTTAATGTATTCGATAGTAAATTTTATTGGCTATTAGACAAAATCACGCAAACCACTTTTTTTCTGCTGGAATGGTCTGGCCTATTTGAAGTGTGTGATGAGGGCTAAAATTTCTCCATCATGCCGGAAACATTTATTTATTTATTTTTAAGTAATTTTTAAAAATATCTCGGTATGCGCGCTCAAAAACTGCCGGAAAAATCCCGCATACAATTTTGAAGTGCATAAACTATATTAGCATCTACTCCAAAATGTACGATGTTCAATAAATTTATTTTGGAGTAAATGCTTTTTGTGGAATAAGATGTCTTTTTCTCTGCATAGATTTAAAAGAATATGAGGATTAATATGATTCAAGGAATTGTAGGGGAATCTTTATTTTACATAATGAAAACGATAAAATAACATTGAAATAATTGACAGGAGTTTATTCTCAAAATTAGTATATTTATTGATAATCATCGAAATCAATTTCTTCTATATCACAACGGTTTTCATTTTCTGATTCTTCACTTTCTTCCTTTGTCGATGTCTTTGGAGGAGGCCTTTACCCTCCGTTGAGAGGGGTTCTTGTACCCATAAAATATAAAAGCACCTAAAAGAATAAAGCACATAATTAATTAATGCATGCAAACTGTTTCGATGTTTATTTTAGTTTTTTTCTTTTAAATTGTAAACATATATTTAACCTTTATTTGTATTTGTAACAAGAAATAAAAGGATTTTTTATTTTTATTTTATTTATATACAAACATCCATGACTCAGGTACAAATACTCGTATTCATCATACAAACATCTGCCCTTTCCGGGATTCGAACCCAGGACCGTCGGTGCGAAAGGTAGGATCGCTACCGTTGCACCAAACAGTCGTCAATATTATATCTAATCTAATATTATATCTATATCTAATATTATTTTCCCCATCAGTTTAACGCAACGAAAATATCCCAATATTATAAACACCTAGCGAGTTTAATCTTGTTAAATATACGATTAAATCTTTTTTATTTACATTGCCTCCGTTACCTATTAATATAACTGAATTTGAATATTAATTTGAGTTTAATAATTCGTTTCATTAAGATATCAGAGCCAGGCATACAGTAATTAATAACACTTTCTTCGCCTGGATTTTATGTATACAAATGGCCTAAGTCTTTACCAATTTCATCATATAGCATAATAGTATTCACACAAAACATTATTCTCAAGTGTGCAAATGGAGGGCTCATATACTGTGCTGTCAAATACAGCGTGTATTTCCCCATCACTTTTTTGGAATAATTAACGACTTCAACCTTTTGAAGTCATAGAAAAATAATAATCGCATAAATCATAAAGTTTTTGTGTCCGACTTGGAGAAATGAGTATAATATCTCAGATATTTTTCTTAATTATATTGGAAATAACAACTTAAGCTACATGTATTTTATTTTATTTTTGCATTCACTATGCCATTATTTTATAGGATATAAAATACGCTTGTAAATAACAACTATGCCTCCGAGCCCTCAGGTGGGATTCGAACCCACGACCTTTTGCTATCTGGGCGAGTGCTCTGACCAATGAGCTACCGAGAAGCTTGCAACCGTGTTGAAATCTACAAACATATTTCAACTTCTACTATGAGCTAGTATCAATACACCAATGTTGAATGCTAACTACCTTCAAAATCGAAAGTAATATTTTTACAAATATTAAACATTCGATTAAGCTGGAACCAGCTATAATAATGTATTTTATTTTTTGCATTCAAAATGCCATTTTTCTATAAGATATAAAATACGTTTGTAAAAACTACATGTTGGAATAATACGTATAGAATAATACCTACAGATGTAATTGTTTTAACTTCCATAGTAAAGGCAAAGTCACAAGTTCTGCGCAAAAACCCTAAATAACTTGTATTATTTCAATGTTTTTGTTATTTAACCATTTAACTGTATTTTATATTTAAAAATATTATTTCTGGGAAAATTTCAACTTGTGTCAGATGTCAGGTGACTCTTGAACCCACATCCCCCTCGCCGGGCGAGGAGAGACCGATACCATGACAGACCATCAATTTTTTCCAAGTATTGGTATTGAGCGCCTACGATTTTCACGCGGCAAAAATAATAGTGATGCATAACATATTATTAGTTGGCGTTCAGAAACAAAGTACCTATTACAAAATTTCTGCTGCCTGTAGATATTTTAAATTCGAAGGAGCTCAGTTATTATCATTATCAACATCTTCATCACAATAGAGCAGTTATTAGTTATTTTGGTGAAATCTTTAAAACATTGCTTTTCACGTTGAATACGCTTGTGATCTTACGTAATCTCATTGAAACATGAAAACTTGTGGTGATTATTCATTTCAAACTTGTGCCTTTTTACAGTTTGCCTCATTTGTTTTCTTATGCAAAACAAAGTAGCGGGACTGGTTTTTTAATTAATCTTTTTTCTTATACTCGTATGACAAGTCATAATTTATTATAAGTATATTATCATTTATAATTTTATTTTTTATTTAGGTAAGCGACATGATAGTGACTAGTTTGTCCGCTAGTGGCGATTATGCGTGGACTGGCGGATGGGATGGGGTTGTCCGAAGATGGAAGATAGCCATCGACGTTTTGGAACCAGCGGGAGAGATCAACGTAGGAAGTTGCGTTAACGGAATGGTATCCACTTTTGATAGTACATACGCCATTTTAGCAGGTGGCAAAATAGTTCGTATTAAAGCAGCTTAGGCTGCAGATTGTTTTTTGTGTATTAGGTAGGTATTAAACATTTTGAAAAATATACTGAAGTTTCATTAAATTATTATTTATAGCATTCCTGTAATAGATTTTGTTCATAGAAATAACATTATTCTTCTTCTTTAAGGCACTGCCAGCTAATTAGTTGGTCCATTGCTGAGGGTGACCTCTCATAGGTAATTTTTACATGGCGAAGAGATGAAGATTTCTTGCTTGTTTGTAAACGATAGTTATAAGCCTCATTTTTATAAATCAGTGTTTATCACTGATTTTTGTGATATTTTGTGGAATCATCCAATTTATTGGCTTCCTCACATTAGTTAAGCAAAGAATAGTTCACATATTTAGTTTGGATCAGAGTAATATATTCAGTTGTTAGTGATGGTGTTGTCATTCAAGCTCCGCTTTACAATTGGATTTTGAAATGTGTTTATAACTCCAATTTTTCAGGCAATGAAAAATGATGAGCAATTGCCAAGGTAACCAAGTTTCGGAGATAAATTAGAGAGTTTGTGACGTGCTGCTTCTATTTTATCATCCTGAGAAAAAAAAATTAGCTAACGCAACAGGAGATAGCGTAGTTGGGCGCTGATACTGTTTGTTTTTATGTTTGACAGGTATTAGGCATTTCATTTTGATCTTCAATTTATTGTTTCTGGTTGAGTGCCAATAATACCTACTGCATTTTCTTCACCAATGTATGGATTAGATAGAGGTTGTATAACCAACCGTAGGCCTAGTTTTGATTAGTGGGTAAATGGCTTCAAACATGAGCTTGCTCTAGTTTCAGAGAGCAGCTAAGTTCATTGGAGCGCTCCTGGGCTATCAGCGCAGAAACACCATACTTTCTTTAGGTATCTCAGAAATGTTGCATTGATAAATTAATAAAAGAGTAACAGCTATGTAGTTCTTTGGTATTTAAGCATATAACTGCTACATCAAAAAAGTTTTTACTAGAATAAATTTAAATAACTATTCTTATTTATGTGGATAGCAGGAGAGCCTGGATGCTACTGCAGTCTGGTGTTGGAATTTTGGTATACTTCATCGTTTGAAACGATCTGGATTTCCGTAACACTTGCTTTAGCTCAGATTGTTGTTCAGTATGCCATATAGGTATGCAATAATTAAAAAAAGATCTTTTCTGTTTAAATGCCTAATCATATATAGGTTAGTTATGTCCAATTGTCAAACAATAACAATTGTCCATATATATAGGTACCTTATTGTCCAATGCCCGAAATATCCAGTCCTCGAATCCTAGGTTCCAAAGTGCCAAGTTGTTTTAAATATGCATAAAAATAAGTTTTTTTTGCTATATTTTATAACTTGTAACGCAAACACATTTAGAAATGTTTTGTTTTGACATTTCACAAGAATTTGAAATAATAATAAACAATTTCTTATACTCAAAATTAGCCTAGCTCAAATATATCTAAATGCCCATGACTCAGGTACAAATGCCCATGGTTTAGGTACAGATATGTCAACATGATGGGATTAATGTTTTAATATAACTTTAATTTATTGCTACTAAAATAGAAGGCTAGTATATAGGTAGTACAAATGCAGCGGTAATTCCAGTTGTATGAATTATGTATGTGAGCAGGGTTTCAAGTAGGTTTTGCCACTTTGACGTCATAGGGGCGGGACCAATATCATTTCAATGTGCCGTCATAGTTTTCAGAGCTACAAACAATTTAAAAAAATATATCAATACAAATGCTACACAATGAAGATCTAATACCCTGATATGAAGCATTTTTATCTGAAGCTTCATCCCGCCATCTGAAGAAGTAATGTCACTATAGACAAAGAAGTAATCCATAAATAATTATGACCAAGATGTTAAAATAACATTGTCACTTGACAAATTTTGCCACCAGAAGGATATTAAACAAACAAGGCATTTTCTATTTGTGATTTGTATTATCAAATAGTATTGTGTATGAAACCTAATATAAGTATATGAAATGATTGGGCTATTTTAACTTTTCCTAGGGTCTAACCTATATTTATAAGACTGTAATATAATCATTATACTGAGTGTAATTTATTTATTATAATTAAACTATGCTATTAACTTATATGTACAGTATACCAAATTTACAGTTGATGTTAAAATATGATAAAACTTAATAAAAACTGTAAATAAAAGAGCCCCATAATGAAAAAATTATTATTCATATATTTACCTAATATTCATAATGACCTGTAAGCAAAGACTGCAATAAATAATTAAATGATTATCTCAACATCACAAAGTTCCGATTCAGAGGGCAACCTGACAGTACTTGGTTTCACGTAATTGGGATCTATAGGTGGTAATCCCGCTTTTTCACGTCTTCGCAGCTCGAGGAAAGCTTCACGCTGGGCCCAGTCCCTCATGTTTACATCGGGTGCGTAAGCCCATGCGAATCCTCCAAATACTAAACATAGTGTGACTGAAAAGAAGAATGAAGCATGGTGGGCGTTGGTATCTTCTTCTTTGCTTGTGTAATCAAATCCATAGCTCACCCAATTTTTATCTTCGGATTTAGTTTCACAGGCAGTAGCTGCTGTATCACTGTTTCTTTTCGATGTAGATATATTGCGGCTAATCATAGAATAATGCTTCCAGATACACCTCTGCATCAATGGCATATGGCGTAACTTTATGAGGCCTGCCATTATCTGGAGGTAAAGCCTTTATAAAAGTATTTTCAGACTTTTCGCAAAGAATAAAAACGGAAGATTATGAAACCACCACAGAACGGATTAAATGCTATCTATCTTAAAAATGACAACAGACAAAATGTTGGAAGGCAAAGAGTACAAAGAATACAAAGGTCTACAACTCGTGAAATTATAGATAAAAGTGGAGAAAACACTTCTAATACCTATTTCATCCAAAAACCTACATAGAGTTGTCTTGCTTTCTGGAGACCCCTTTTCTCTTTCTAATAGTTCCTGGTGCATCAGCTGCAAGAAAAAGTTCCTTATAATGAATACTTCAAAGTGATTTAAGAGAAGTTGTAAATTAAATTAGACCTGTTAAGTTCGGTCTGCATGGAACCGAATATTACTACATTATAATAGATCAGACGAATGTCTTTAAAAGAAAAACTGGTATTTCTTGCATTTAAATGTGAAGAAAGAATAAAAATTTCAGTCTTAATTGGCAAGCATAGTGACTTAAAGATCAAAGAAGATTATGCAATAATAGTTTTCCATGCATGTTAACAACAAGAACTCATAATTCGAAACTTGCCAGTTGTTAGGGTAGTAAAAATGTGGCAACACAACTTTTGATTGGTCGATCTTTCACCTCTTTGTGAGTTTTTTTTCTCATTTAATTTGGTTGGTTTATTTCACATTTATTGTGTGTAATTTTGTAAAATTTTTCTTGTTAACACAACTAAAATGGTTCACAAATATGTAATGCATGGTTGTGGAAGTATGTGGTATTCAGGATGTCATATATTATTTCACTTGTAAGTATAACGATTATTAGACATCAAAAACCCTTGTTAAGTACTATTAGAATGAGAGAAGGGGTCTCCAGAGAGAAGAGCTACGCTAAGTAGGTTTTTGGATCAAATAGGTATTAGAAGTGTTGTCTCCACCTTAACCTATAACTTCATGGTAAATGTAAGTCTTCAGTAGTGTTTTTTCTTAAGTTCATGATAGTAAATGTTGACGAGAGCTGATTTATAATATAACTGATAGAAGATCAGTACATAATAAATAATAATGGTGAATGTTGACAAGAGCCGACTTATAATTGATAGAAGATCAGTGGGTAATAAATTAATAATGAAATATCCTCGTTTTCTAAGTATTAGTAAAGATGTGGAGTTTAACTGAAACCTCAATAGACTTCTTGAGAGTGTAAAAACACACTTTCCGCGTTTTTCTTTCACTTGCAAACATTTATCAATAATCTACCATTATTATTACATACGAATATGCGTCACAATACTTGACAATGTTTGCTAATAAACAAATTTTGACAAGATAACCAATACTATAAAAGTAACACTTTCAGCTCCCGCCAAAATTTAACAGACAGTGTGAAATACTGTTTTATACTATGGTCTCTAACAGTATCTCAAAGTATTAAGCAAGCAAGGATTTTTTATTATTATTGAGTTTGAAAATTCCGTTTTGCAAAAAATTTAAGTGTGAAGCATATTAAAAGTTTAGAAAAACACTTTTACTAAAATCTATGGGAAAGGGTTATTTGACCTATAATTCAATATTCCTTGATCATCCATCATTCAAAAAACAGCCTCATCATCTGAATAAGAAAAGACATTACTTATGTCTATGATATCCCTCTGTCTAGCCCAAGGGAAACCTAACAAAAAATTCCTGATCTTTTAAAGGAAGCGAGACGCATCACTTTTAGTAGTTTTGACTTTCTTGTAAATATTGTGATATGGCGGATATTAGTATTTAATAATGGTAGATTATTAACTATTAAGTGTTCATGAAAATGAAACTATAAGACGACATTTTTACAAAATTTTATCAAAAAAAAGAAACACCAATGATTACGCTGTGTAGGTTTTATACATTTTGCCTTCTCTTACGTGAAGTATATATAAAAAATAAAATAAAATGTCAATGTCAGTTTTTTGTTCATTATATATGCGGCGTTCGCTTGGCTTTCTTTCTACTTTTCGAGTTTATGAATATCAGTTCAGATAGAAATATAATTTATTATAAAAAAAAGCCCAAGAACGTATTTTGAATATTTAAAAAATGGTTGTAAGACAGTATAATGAAGAACTTAAGTTCTTGGAGAAAATTAATCCTTACTGCTGGAAAATAAAAAAAGGTTTCCAACCTAATATGAATGTAGAAGGAGTTTTCTACGTGAATAGCACTTTGGAAAAGCTGATGTTAGATGAGTTAAGAAATGCTTGCCGACCTGGTATGACCGGTGGATTCCTTCCTGGTGTAAAACAAATTGCAAATGTAGCTGCTTTACCGGGTATTGTCGGCAGGTCTGTCGGCTTGCCAGATGTTCATTCTGGTTATGGATTCGCTATAGGTAACAACAATTTATGTTAATGAAGAATTAATATAACTAATATAAAGAGATCCATAATTTAATGTAAAAGAAATTCATCAATCTTTTGTTTTAGCTTGTTATAAAATTGTAGGTTTTACAATTCACAATACAGTTTTAATTTTTGAGATTTTTTGAATTGCTCTGTGAAACATTATTATTCTTCATATTGACAATATTTATCAAAATATGTGCCTAGATCTATTGTTAAGATTGAAAAAAACTTTCTCAGTTTTGCATAACTAATCTGCAGGGATTATCCAATTATAGCCATTCTATGTCTAACTCAACATCTAGTATAATAAAATGCTTAATATTATTTACAAATTGGCAATTAACAGCCCTGAGTTTAAGACCATAAATGTTTAGTGATGGCTACTTTGATCTAACAAGTAAATTTTTTAAAAATGTCTACAGGTAACATGGCTGCATTTGATACATCAGACCCTCAATCTATTGTTTCTCCTGGAGGAGTAGGTTTTGATATAAATTGTGGAGTCCGACTTTTGAGAACTAATTTAAATGAAAAAGATGTACAACCAATCAAGGTGTGTTCTACTTATAATAAAATGTCACTGTGTAAAAATATTTCATTTAAATATAACATGAAGGAAATATAACCTAAAAATAAACATAACCATATATCATCACTTTGGTGTATAGTTATGTAGTCTATGGAGACCCTATTTTGGGTTATTGTTAGCAATGTTCTGGATTCAATGCTGATCTTATTCTCTTACTTGAATCTCCCGGAAAATCCTAATATTCACTTCATTAATAAGCCTTCATGTGGTTCTAAAAATACATAGGCTTTTGCCATTCTCCTTTATAAATAATTGGGACACATATGTGCAGGCAACTTTGATTAGAAAGCCACGAATATTGAATGTTAAAATAGTTATATAATATCAAAATAATATAACTAACAAATATATAGGGGTTTTATATAGGTAATAATAAAAAAGTTGTAAAGTTAGCAGTTTCAAGCTTTAGTTGTATATAATAAACTGAATTACTTCCATTTCAATAAATTTATACAACATATTATAGAAATTTTATCACAAAGTTTCTTTGAGCACTTTTGAGTAGAGTAAATGTTTTAGTTAGATAGTAGCGTATTGCCTTTCATTTAGCTTCTTTAGAAGGCTGTCTACTATGTTCCATAGAAGTAGGGTTGCCATCTCTAAAATTTGGAAAACAGGACAAGATGCGTGAAAACCCTGGATTTTAGAGTCCGAAAGCCGGACATGTCAACAAGATCTTTTAAACATATTGAATGCAATAAATTATAATATGATTCTGTTTTGTTAATATTTTAACAAATAATATTATAATTTGTTACAAATTGTTTATATAAATCAGCTTTTTTAACTGTTGAAATAAGAAAACAAAACCTTATTAAAAATTAAACAAAAACATATATTTAATGAATTAAAATTTTAAAAGAACCTAGGTACTATTCAGAATTCAGTCTTACAATTTTTGAGGTAACTCTTCTATAATTATTATCTGCTTTACTTTTTATCAGCAGTCATTTATATCACAAAATATACCTATTTTAGCAGAATATAAACTAAATTCAGTCTTCTTAAATATTAAACAACAAAACAGAACATTTTTTTAGACCTACAGCAATGTAAGTTACATTATTAAAATTTTAAAACAAAATGATCAATCCTATACTTATTTTCATCAACTTAAAGTTTTGATCAACAACTATATTTTAAATAGTTTTTACTCAATAAAAAACAATCATAACTTTAACTACAAAAGTAAAAAGCAATTATTGCACTCATAATTAGGAACACAATTTGTCTATCTAGCTATTAAAGCGTTTTCCTCAGCCTCTTGCCTTTTTACTTCTCAGTTTTTTTGTATTTATCATTTTTTCAGATAGCTTTTAGAATATCTTCCCTTTTTAAAAGTAATTTATAAATATCAGTGCTGCTGTATTCTTGGAAATTGAATTTTATTTTAATTATTGAAGAAATTGTTTCTACGCTTAGTAAATTTCTTTCTTTAGTCCATTGTTGTGTAATTAATGAGAATACCCTCTCTACGTTGGCATTATGCGCCGGAATGCAAAAAAAATATTGCGCAATTTTCAGCAAATCCGAATATAAATTCGCATTTGGCGTTTTAAAAAATTATACCCAAAGATGATTGGAATTTAAAAGCTTATCTTGTTCAGTTAAGTTTTGGCAAAAAGCCTTTAAATTCACCCACTCGTCAATTAATTTTGTGTCTTCAATGTCTATGTTTTTATCTTATAAATAAAGGGCAGTGTCTTCAATAAGAGTCCACTCTGTTTTGTTATTGATTTTTGGCAAAAACATCCAATCAAATTTCTCAAATTGTTTTAAAGGTTTCATCCATTCTTCAATATATCTTTTAATTTGATTGTAGAAGTCATATGTGCATTTTTAAACTCTTGTTTCCTGTTTTCATCTTCTTTATTTATAATACTCTGATCAGAACGTTCAGCGGCAAAAAAAATTCCTTAATTCGGTCATCTAAACTTTTTGTTATGGAAGCAAGTATGCTTTTTGTTTCAAGAATTGAATTATCGCGTTTCTCTAATGTCTGTATTTTTGTGTGAATGGTGTGCATAATTGAGTGTATAAGGAACGGGTATGCTTCCGAGAGAGGATTTTCGAAAAACTATTTAATTAAAACAGGTGGCCTTTCTATGCTTTCAAAATAATTAAGTAAAGGACGGTAGAGCTTCAGAATTCGCTCGATAGCTGGAAACAGGCTTAGCCAACGCGTTTTGGAATGATACAGAAGCTGTTTATATTCGACCTCAGCCGTTTCGCAGAATTCTTCGGTTCGTACTGTGTAAGTGGAAAAAAAATTACAAATCTTTAAGACGATGGATTCTATGTCTAATGCTAGTAAATCACATCCGTGGTGCACTGCGTTGTTAATGACATGTCCAGAGCAACCCACACCAACCAAGTTTGCGTTTAGAATATACTTGGTTCGTCGGTTGATCGTGGTGTGCGAGCATAGTGCGTGTCTCGCGGGCGACCCAAATTATTTTTATTTATTTATTTTATAAAACCCGGTCTACAAATGAAACCTTCCCCGGACGCTCCCCGGATGCCCTCTAAACTAGGACAAATCCGGGGAAACCCGGACGGATGGCAACCCTACATAGAAGTAATAATAGGACACGTCCCTGGGTGACCCCAGGATGACTCCTTTGATAACTTTTGCTCTTGTGGTAGTATTTGTCACTCTTCAGACTGCTAACTGTATACCTAACGGCTACACAGGCTCTGTAGATTGGTAGTAGGTACTTTGTAATCTGTTCTTGTTGCCGAAGCAGCAGGGCTGCGCAGATTCCATCTGGTCCTGTTGATTTACTGCCCACTCTATTTTTTCTGTGGTCACTATTTACATTGAGATTTCTCATTCCTGTCTTGCCATTCGGAGTCTGGTGATTTGACATCCGTGAAATTGAGTTTCTAGCAGTACTTCCTTTGTCTCTTTATCTGAATTTGTAAAAGTGCCGTCATTCTTCTTTAATGTGCCCTGAAGGTTGAGTTCACCTTTTGCCAGGACTTTCTTAATTCTTGCGCCTTGGTTTGTTGAATTAACACTACTACAGAAACTGCGCTAGCTTTCCGTGCTTCGGAATGATTTGTTTCTTGTAGTGTTTCTGTGCTTTTTTTGTATTTGTCCCTCATGATCTAGTGTTCTTTGCCCTAATTAAGAGTGTCCTGAAGCCTTTTCGGAGACGCTCTAATTCCGGCCCCCACCAGGACGTTTTTTCCGGACCTCTGGGTGTTACCATAGCACATGTTAATTCATAGCTTTTTAAAAAAGCTGCAGTGAGTGAGCATTAGTTTCTATGTTATCTGTGCTAAGTGATTTATCTATCATTTGAGTTTTACCTAGTGTCTTTGTCAGTAGGTTTCTGTACCTCGTTATATCTGTTCTGCAGGGGTTTGTATTGTATTTGGTAGCATACGCGGCAGTGGTCAGCGAAGGATGGCTCCCTTAATACGTGTCATCTCCCGATGAGGTTGGCCGCTGCTGAGCCAGGGTTATGTCTACGATGGTTTGATACCTTGAACTTACAAAGGTCGGTTCAGTGCCTTATACGTATTGTTTGAAATAGGTATTCGGCTACTGGAGATGATCAAGTTCCAGTTTTGTTCTTCACAGTGTTTCACCAGCACGGCTAGCTTTCTTGTTGGAACCTCGCCATCGCTCGGCATATACACTAGCGTCAGTGTTGTCTGTTTGTCTGCTGTAATTTATACTGCTGTAAAATTTGGCATAAATATGCAGGTTCTGGGGTTGGCGAAGGTGCCTAAAAGTAACTTATCTCCGATGTTGGGTTCGCATTTTTAACTAAAAAATGAACCACATGTGTGGGGCATAGACCCCACTAGGGTGGACTGTATAACTTGGGTGGTGATGGACGATGGTAATGTCGGATGGCGCCGTAGGGATGGTGACGTCAGCAGGGTAGCTTCGGCAAGGAAAAGTCGCTGATTTTCTTAAGCTTGCAGTGAGGTTCGAAGGCTTCAGGTTTCTTCTTCTTGCTTGTTTCTAGGCTGGATCGGAAGCTCGGTCGGAAGTGATTTTGCATTGATTTGAGCCCGTCTTTTATTCGATATTTTTGGGTGACCCATCCAAGGTGGGGCAACCCATTTTGGGCCTCCGAACCTCACCCCCGCAAGTGCTTTCGCCTTTATTTCTGTCATTATTTACATATTTTCTTATGACTACGACTTATTTTCTAGTTAATATTATTTATACTTACTAAAATAACATACAATATTCATCATAGGGAGAGCGGGAAGCGAGTGGCGCCGCTCTCGGCGCGGGCGCTCTTTTATTCTACCTCGCCTCCCGCCTCGGTCATATATAAACTGCCCCGCTCGCCTCTGTCGTCTGCAGTCGCATAGCGGAAGGCGAGCGGGATGTTTCTATGTATTTCAGGTTAATAAATAGGCCATTCATCATATTTTTATTAATAAAGGTTAACTAGAGAAATATACTACAATCTAAACATTATTACGTAAATAAAATAAACTATTCTTAATCTCGTAAAACACACTTGACGAAAGGAAGAAATGCGATCGTCCTATTGGCGCACCTATAAGGAGCAAGTCCTGCTATCTGCGAACATGCGTTTTGAACTACACCATTTTCAGAACTTCACATTAATCATTTATGAATTACTTAATTTACGTTATAGGTGCTATTATACAGATAAACGAATCGTTTCGTCGTGAACATTTCTCCCGCCGTCGCCTTGCGATCTTACTGGTAGAACGACGATCTTCTTGGTGGGCCTTCGCAGAACGTGTCCCTTGCTGGTGGTGACGTCCACAACTCGAACAACTCCGTCCTTGCCGGGGTAGGTCTTCGTAACTCGTCCGCGCGGCCAGGTGTTGCGAGGTAGGTTCGAGTCGCATATGATGACCACGTCGCCGATGACAGGAGGGGTGCCGACGTTGGAGGGCTCCCGCCGGTTTTGCAGTAGCGGTAGGTACTCTCGCACCCAGCGGCGCCAGAAGGTGTCGGCGAGCTGTTGGGCGCGTCTCCACTGATGACGCGCAGTTAGGTCGGACTCGTTGAAGGCGCCGGGGGCCGGAGTATGACAGTCGGGCCCAATCAGGATCATGTTGGGTGTGAGCGCAGGTGGGTCGTCCGGGCCCACCGCCACGTGGGTGAGTGGACGGGAGTTCACGGTCGCTTCGGCTTCGGCGAGCAGTGTCTGCAGGGTCTCGTCGCTGGGGCGCTGTTCGTGCAGAGTGGCGCGCAGGGCTTCCTTGACGGTGCGCACCATACGCTCCCATGCCCCGGCCATGAAAGGAGCGGCCGGGGGCAGGAAACGCCAGTTGATGTGTCGTGCAGCGGCGGCCTCCTTGATCGCCGCGGAGAGCTCCCGGTCGGCGCCTCTGAATGCGGTGCCGTTGTCACTCCACAGCTCCGTCGGACAGCCTCGCCTCGCTATGAAACGGCGAAGGGCGGCGATTGCAGAGTCGGTGCTGAGCGATGCGGCTACCTCGAGATGTACCGCGCGTGACGTCATACACGTGAAGAGCGCGACGTACCTTTTTTCTCTGTGTCGTCCCACCGTGACTTCTAGTGGGCCGAAATAGTCCACTCCTGTGTAGGTGAACGGGCGTGCGTGGTGAGCGAGGCCCGCCGCAGGCAGATCTCCGGTAGAGGGCGCGGCGGGCTTCGCCTTTTTCAGTCGGCAGGTGGCGCAGCGAACGATGACTCCTTTAACCGTAGGTCTTATCTTCATTATGTACAAGCGTTGACGTAACTCATTTACTACTATTTCCGTGCCGCCGTGGTGTAGCTTTTCGTGTATATGGGCTATATATAACTTCGTATAGCTATGTTTTCCGTGCAGTACCGCCGGGCGGACGGTTTCTTCCTCGACGTCGCTGGCCTCCGCTATTCTGCTGCGAAGTCGTATTATATCGTCTTCGTCGATATATACACTTAGCGCGGCGAGTCGGTCGCTCCTGTCGGGTTCTTGCTTGCGTCGTAGGCGTTCTATCTCTTTACTATAGCTGTCTTCTTGAACGGCGCGTATCCACGATTTCTCCGCTGCGAGTAAATATCGCGCTTCTAACAATATGAAGTCGTTGTGACGCGCAGGTGGAGTGGTTAAATCGTCGGGCTTGCGGGGTCTCGGGTTCGATTTTTTCCAAACTGCGTCTTGTGTTTCAGCGGCTCTTGTTCGTTTTCTGCGTGTTGCTGCCAGTGTTTGCTTCTTTGGACGACAGAGGTCAATGAACTGTAGCACTCGCGCGGTCGCTCGCAAGAGACGTGTCCACTTAGAGAATCGTTCTATTTTCGGTAGATGACTGTGTTCGGAGCGCGGTTGTAGTGTGTTGCACTTTTCTTTTTCTTCACCGGTCGCTTCGCTCGCTATTTTACTTTCCACGGGCCAGGTTGTTTCGGGTTGATACAGGAACCGGGGGCCGTGGTACCATCGGTGGTGCGGGTCGAAGTCGGTAGGTGTCGCTCTGGTTGCGTCGTCGGCTACGTTGTCGATTGACGGCAGCCACCGCCACTCGTTTTTCTTACTTAAATCTTCTATTTCGGCGATTCGGTGAGCGACGAATGTTTTGAATGTGCGTGGTTCGGCGCGTATCCATGCTAGCGCGGTGCGTGAGTCGCTCCAGTATGTCTTGCGAGTTATTTCATACTCGTGCTCTTCTGCGGTCGATCTTGCTAATCGAACTCCTAGGACGGCTGCTTGGAGCTCCAACCTGGGTATGGAGATGGGTTTCGTGGGCGTGACGCGGCTCTTCGCTGCTGCTAGGGTGACTTTGATGCTGCCGTCGCTCCGCGTTATCCGCCAGTAGGTTGCGGCGGCGTAAGCTTCTTCGCTGGCGTCTACGAATGTGTGTAGCTCGTAGTAAGCGGCAGGCTCGGCGTCGTAGCACCTCGGTATGCGAAAGTAGCTTAAGTCGTGTAGCCGTCGTAGCCACTCGCTCCACCTGTCGTGTAGCTCCTCCGGTATGGCTTCGTCCCAGTCCGTCTTGTAGCGCCACGTGTCTTGCATTATTCGTTTCGCCGGCGTAGTCACGGGTGAGATGAGGCCTAGCGGGTCGAAGATGGACATGATGATGCTGAGCGCTTCTCTCTTCGTCGGTGGTCGCAGGTCGTCGAGTACTTCGGGTGGCGCCTTAGCGGTGTTGAGGCGAAATCCTATGCAATCTTCTTTTGTATCCCATAGTAGGCCGAGTGTTTTTTCCGTCTCGCTCCCGCCGATAGCGACTGTGTTTCCCTCTCGCTCTGTTAGTGCGACGACGGCGCTGATTGCGTCCTTTTCGTTGGTGGCCCATCCGCGTAGCTCGAAGCCGGCTCGCCTGTGCACGTGGTCGAATTCTTTGGTGATCCGTTTTGCCTCTTCTACGTTGTCGAAGCTGTGCAAGTAGTCGTCCATGTAGTGGTTTGCTTCGATCGCGCGCGCGGCTCGTGGATACTCGGCGGCGTGTTCCTTTGCGTTTCTGTTTTTTATGTAGAGCGCCGTGCATGGTGATGACGACGCGCCGAAGATGACGGAGGTCATGCGGTACTCCTCCGGGGGTCCCTCCCGCCGGTTGTCCCTCCACAGGAAACGGAGTGCGTCCCTGTCTTCTTCACGGATCTTGATCTGCATAAATATTTCTTTTATGTCCGCCGACACGCCGACGCCTCGCTGCCGAAACCGCATCATTACGCCGGGTAGAGATTGTAATAGGTCGGGCCCGGGGAGTAGCATGTCGTTGAGGCTGCGTCCGTGTGATCTAGCGGCGGCGTCGTGTACGACTCTTATTTTCTTCTTTTCTGGATTGCAGACCGCGAAGTGAGGTAAGTACCACGTTCTGTCGCTAGGGGGCGTCCCTGCTCGTTCGGCGTAGCCCGACGCTAGTAGGTTGCCGATTCGTTCTTCATACTTATTCTTGAGATCGGCGTCGCGATCGAGTTTTCGTTCGAGTGTGTGTAGACGCTTGAGCGCGTCCGATCGATTGTTCGGTATGTCGGTGCCCTCTTCTCGCCACAGTAGACCCGTTTCGAACCGACCGTTAGGGAGACGTCGGCTTTTATCTTCTAATATCTTGAGGGCTTGCAGCTCGGGATCGCTTTTCTGTTTTCTCGGTTCGATCGATAGTGATTCAAGCGCGAAGTATTTCTTCATCATTTCCTCCATGTTATCTGCTTCGCGGGTTTGAGTTAGATGCGTGCAACAGTAGGCTACGGGGGCCGCGTGTGAGGAGCGGCAGCCGTGTAGCACCCAACCCAGCTGAGTCTTCGAAGCCACGAGTTGGTCGCGCCGTCCCTCCCGTATGTCACGTGATACGATCAGCTCCCAATTGTCTTGACCGATGAGTATCTTGATGACGGCGTTAGTGTATAGAAGCTCGTGCTTGATGTCCTCTAGATGCGCGCAGTTCTGCACCTCCCGCTCGCTTATCGTTTGAGTGGCGAAGTCCAGACTTGTGACGGTGTGCGCGCTGCAGATGTGCGGTTTGCCTCGGTTGTGCCTCCCCGCGATGCTGACGTTTACTTTCTTGCTTCTATTGCGCGCTATCTCTGTCCCGCTCACTCCTTGTACCCATAGTGGCTCGTTGGGTACTTGAAGGCCGAGCGTGTCTGCGAGCGTTGAGTCGATGATGGTCACGGTGCTTCCCTCGTCGAGCAGTGCGTAGGTATTCACGGTGGCTTCTGGGCCCTGTAGGGTGACCGGAGCTATCTTCAAGTACGCGCGGCTCGTGTTGGTTGTGTTCGATGCAACTTGATCGATCGCTGAGGCGATCACTTGTTCGGGCTTGATCGGCGACGGTGATGCGGGCGGCGTTGTCGCCGCGGTCGGTGTCGCTCTCTCATGATGAAGCAGCCGGTGGTGTCGCATGACGCATCCGTTGAGACCGCAGGGCTTCGCTCTGCACACGATGCGGCGGTGTTTGCTTGATAAGCATCGAAGACAGAGGCGATTCTTCTTCGCTATCTCCCATCGCTCGTTCGTGTCTGCCTTGATGAATCTTGTACATGTCGTCAGCTGATGCTTCTCGTTGCAGCACGGGCACGGTGACTTCTCGCTAGGCTTGAACGGTGTGGCTTCGGGTGCCGCGGCGTATGTGCGCTCGATCTTCCTCTTCATAATTTTCTCTCTGACTTCATTGTTTACTTCGGGAGGAGCGTAGGGGGCGCACTTGTCCGCTTCATTGTTGAGGAACATGGCCATCTTCTTAAGTTCGGGCGTGTCTTCATCTTGTGCCGCGTGATCGTACCACTTGTTGCGTAGGATCGGCGTCATTTTTTCTATGATGAGTCGCAATATCTCCGGGTTGTGTAGGTATTGCGGTCGCTTGAGTATTTCTACGGTAGCTATAGTGTTAGCTACACGGCTGGCGAACACGCACAGGTCGCGTGGGTTGTCGGTCAGCCGGGGGAGAGTCTTCATCTTCTCCATTTCGCCGAGGAGCAGGGCATCGGGTCGACCAAATCTTCTTTCCAACGAGTTCATTATATCTTCGGGGGGTGGCTGACTGATCAGGAGGGCGCTGACGGCTTCCAAGGCAGCTCCCCGTAGACTTCTTCTTAATCTGGCGACGTTCTCACTTGCTGAGAAGCTCTCCGCCGACTCGTTGAATGCTGCTCTGAAGTGCAGCCATTCTTGTGGTTGACCGCTGAACGATGGCAGTTCCGTAACGTACGTTCTCTTCGACTTGTTGGTGTAGATTGCTTCTGCTAACGCGGCGGACAGCGTAGTGACGTCGATCGTGGGGTTCTTGCTGGACTGAATTTCTTCATCATTTTCCCGTTGTCTGCGTTTTTCCCGGGCGCAGACAACCAGTCCTTGCTTGACTCCGTTGACTTCTCTCGCTGTACTCCGAGGGGCCGTCGTTGCGTTTGCAGTCTCCTCCATAGGGGACAGTCGATCCTCTTGCGTCGGCTGTCTGTCGAACCAATCTGAGACTCGTTGTGGTGCCAGATCGTCTTCTTCTCCCGATTCTTCGGACGATGTTTCTGCTTCTCTTCTTTGTTGTCTTATTCTCTCCAATTCTGTTTCCGCCTGGATCCGCTTCAGTTCCAACTCGGCTAGCCTCTCTCTGGCCCCCAACTCCGCGAGGAGTTTCTTGCTGGGGGCTCCTGATCGGCGTGACCGAGCGGGTTTGGTGGCTCGGGCGGTCGGCGGCGGCATCAATTCTGTGGAATGTCGTTCCACGACGGTGGCTGTACTGGCGGCGGGCGTGGCTTAAAGCCCCGATGTGTCGGCCGGGCCCCCCACGCTGGGCGTGGCGGTTGTGGTCGCTCCCGTGCCGGACGTGGTTCCCGTTTCGCCGCTCCCGGACGTAGTGCCGGTTTCTTCGCTTCCGTGTGTGGTGCCGGTTTCGCCGCTTCCGGTCGTTGTTGTGTTGCCAGATTCTTCCGAGGTGGACTCTTCTTTCCCGAGGTTACTTCTGGTGACTACCATCTTGCTGTTTCAGTGATCCGGCTTCGACGAGGACCAAAATGTGGGGCATAGACCCCACTAGGGTGGACTGTATAACTTGGGTGGTGATGGACGATGGTAATGTCGGATGGCGCCGTAGGGATGGTGACGTCAGCAGGGTAGCTTCGGCAAGGAAAAGTCGCTGATTTTCTTAAGCTTGCAGTGAGGTTCGAAGGCTTCAGGTTTCTTCTTCTTGCTTGTTTCTAGGCTGGATCGGAAGCTCGGTCGGAAGTGATTTTGCATTGATTTGAGCCCGTCTTTTATTCGATATTTTTGGGTGACCCATCCAAGGTGGGGCAACCCATTTTGGGCCTCCGAACCTCACCCCCGCAAGTGCTTTCGCCTTTATTTCTGTCATTATTTACATATTTTCTTATGACTACGACTTATTTTCTAGTTAATATTATTTATACTTACTAAAATAACATACAATATTCATCATAGGGAGAGCGGGAAGCGAGTGGCGCCGCTCTCGGCGCGGGCGCTCTTTTATTCTACCTCGCCTCCCGCCTCGGTCATATATAAACTGCCCCGCTCGCCTCTGTCGTCTGCAGTCGCATAGCGGAAGGCGAGCGGGATGTTTCTATGTATTTCAGGTTAATAAATAGGCCATTCATCATATTTTTATTAATAAAGGTTAACTAGAGAAATATACTACAATCTAAACATTATTACGTAACTAAAATAAACTATTCTTAATCTCGTAAAACACACTTGACGAAAGGAAGAAATGCGATCGTCCTATTGGCGCACCTATAAGGAGCAAGTCCTGCTATCTGCGAACATGCGTTTTGAACTACACCATTTTCAGAACTTCACATTAATCATTTATGAATTACTTAATTTACGTTATAGGTGCTATTATACAGATAAACGAATCGTTTCGTCGTGAACAACATCCCTAAATATGTTGCCCTGAAAGAAATAACAGATCTAAGACAGCCTTTTTTTATTCAACAAACAACATTGATTTCAACCATAATGGCGGATAACATAAAGCAATTCTAAAACATGAATAAGACCTATATCTACTTTCTATCAACTTTAATTTAGCTATTTTAATATTCCCCAACTTTAACAGTTTCTAGAAAGCATTTTTATGTTTAATTTTAAAATAAAATCTGAATGTGGCAATCCTTTTTTAAAGAAAAATCAGTTTGTATGAAATGTGATGCAATATATACCACTCTTAATTAATTGAATTAAAATCACAGACAATATTAGTGGCTATTTCGAAACAGGTTCCAAGGCTTGCATTTGGGTCCGATTCGTTAATTTTTATCCTCTATAATGAATGTGTTTTGTATCTTAAAAAATTATTACTTGAAAGATTTTAACTAGTACCCGCCCGGATAGCGGGGGATATGTGTACTAGTCCTGCCTGACACCTAAAACTAGTTGAGTTTTTTCTAAAAATAAATTCATAAGATATGATAAAATATAGCAGTGAAATGCTTAAATAACAAAAAATATAATAATAAATTATGATTAATTTTTTAAGGAACAATTGGCCCAGAGTCTCTTTGATCACATTCCAGTAGGTGTGGGTTCTAAAGGTATTATTCCTATGAATGCTCGTGATCTGGAAGAGGCTCTGGAAATGGGTATGGACTGGTCTCTCCGAGAGGGATATGTTTGGGCAGAAGACAAAGAGCATTGTGAAGAATATGGTCGTATGTTAAATGCTGATCCATCTAAGGTTAGCCTTCGTGCAAAGAAAAGAGGTCTTCCTCAGTTAGGCACACTTGGTGCTGGAAATCACTATGCAGAAATACAGGTAGTAGATGAAATTTATGACAAATATGCTGCTGGTAAAATGGGACTGGAAAGGGTTGGTCAAGTGTGTGTCATGATTCACTCGGGCAGCAGAGGATTTGGCCACCAAGTTGCAACAGATGCTTTAGTACAAATGGAAAAAGCAATGAAAAGGGATAAGATAGAAACAAATGATAGACAGCTAGCATGTGCCAGGATTAACTCTGTAGAAGGCCAAGATTACTTAAAAGCAATGGCTGCTGCAGCCAACTTTGCTTGGGTAAATCGCAGTTCCATGACGTTCTTGACCCGCCAAGCATTTGCAAAACAATTCAAAATGGCACCGGATGATTTAGATATGCATGTTATCTATGATGTCTCCCATAATGTAGCAAAGATTGAAGAACATATTGTGGATGGAAAACTGAAGACTTTATTGGTACATCGTAAGGCATGTAATATTTATATTTCCTACATATAATATCAAATGCGAAATGTTGTTTCAGCTCCTTAATTTTATATGTGGAATGTGATTGTTGTGTATGAATATAGTTATAAATTGTACTTTATATGTAATCCAGATGGTGATCTTATTTTCGAATAAGATTAATACATGTGGGTAGAAGAATAATATACACTTTCACTTGTCATACGTTGTTTGCTACACAGCTCAATAAATGAATTATAATATTTAGTGTTTTAATAGACATAACAGTGATCATCAGTGATAATTTTTTTTTACTGCAGGGATCTACCAGAGCATTTCCTCCACATCACCCTCTCATACCAGTTGATTATCAATTGACTGGACAACCTGTGCTTATTGGAGGCACCATGGGTACTTGCAGCTATGTTCTCACTGGAACACACCAAGGAATGACAGAAACATTTGGATCTACATGTCATGGAGCTGTAAGATATATTAATACATACCTTAAATTATTTTGAGCTTGCTTTCATTTAATATATGATGTAAAACGTTTTTGCAGGGTCGTGCTTTGTCAAGAGCCAAGTCGAGACGAAACTTAGACTACAAAGATGTACTAAATAAACTTGAGAGTCTCGGAATTTCGATAAGGGTTGCTTCTCCAAAATTAGTAATGGAAGAAGCACCAGAATCATATAAAAATGTGACAGATGTTGTCAATACATGTCACGCCGCTGGCATAAGTAAAAAAACTGTTAAATTACGGCCTATAGCAGTTATTAAGGGTTAAGTGAAATGTGTTTTTATTCAAGATGTGAGAATTATATTATGAGAATATTGAAAAGAAGTCCTTATTTGTGCATTCAAGTCTGGTCAGTTTTTCTGGTAGGAACAGTATGGTACTTTGTACCTCAAATACAGACTAAGATTATTTCATTTATTGCTTTAAACTTCATGAAAATAAAATAAGTTATATATTTATTTTATAATAAAGACTTTAATACATAAAATGCGTTATTCTATTTAAATTCAATACTATTATTTTTGGCTTAAGTACCTATCTAGATTATTCTTATTGTAGTTCAAATGTATGATGTAGGCAAGATTAATATGGATAGTCTGTATTAAAGAAATTACTAAAGCGTAGGCAAAATAACTAATCTTGCTTATGCGTCAACAGATTTCGGATGGAATGATGAATGAAGAAAATAAATTCTTCCAAAGTCATGGTTATTTAAATGTTTAATTATGCATTGCTTCCTCTGCTTACATAGTACAACCATTGCTTAGTTTGAAAATAAAAAACTGGTGTGAGTTGTATAGAATTGTTTATTTGTCATCATCCCACCTCTCCATTTCAGGACATGTACTCACCCAATGAACTCTATACGATCGGTCCCTAGTTATTGTTTTTTTATGCAAACTGTTTTAGCAAAAGTGGAAATCTATGATCTCTACCTACCCAGTAAAAGTGATTGTATGTATTTTTGCTATTGAAAATGCTGATCATAGTCAATCAAAGTGAAAATGATCGTTACTAGTTTTCGAGAGCGAAAATAATTTAAATGCCACCATTAGGGCGAGTTTTCCAACGATGTCTCTTCCGGTAAGTAACCACCTCTCAAAGTTATTGCAACAACAGCCTTTATTCCCTGTTAAGGACGTTCTGCCATTGTTCTTATTAAGCTATGTTTGATCTGGCCACACGCGCGATGTTTCCACATTTGTAGGTACTTCGCACAACATAGCTTGTGAGAACAAAAGAAAACAATAGCGGAAATTGAAGCACTCCCCGCTTAATGGAATTTTGTCTCTTACTACCGCATTCAAACTTTCTATTAGCAATAAATAGGTTAACTCATTCGCTTACCTCGGTTCGTAAAATGCGCTCGCTTGTTTCCTATTGTGTTTTGTGTGGTGAATCCTATTCGACCCTGGTTTGTTTAATGGATTCTGGACTCTACTTAATACGTTTAATTCGGCACGCATTAACGGATTTTGATTTGGCCCTACTGTATTGGATGATTGGATATTTGAAGTTGAACTACGAACTATTGCTATCGGGGTCAGCAGCTAATATTAATAATAATATGTTTGTTCTCCAAAAAAGAGCAGTGCGCGCTATAACTCGAGGTCTAGAGATCATATCATCGAGAATTTAGGTACCTACTAAGTACCTACCCGTGAAAAAAAAGTTCAGATATGTTCATTATGTATTATGAGACTGCCCAGATATAATCAGATTGAACATATATATCTGATCATATCTGAAAATTATTTTAACAATTTTTATTAGTCAAAGGAAACAGTTCTGATCAGATTTGATTGGATTGCTCCTATGGATCAGCTTCAATGGCGAAATGTCTGTTACGCCATAACTTCCCGAGTTCTTAGCCGATTTTAATATTTTTTGTGTGGAATCGAATCAACAGGTTTAGGGCCAGATTGTGACGGAGACCCGAATTTTGAAATTTGCAAAAATTTCCATAGATTTTTTTTTCTTTTTTTAGGTATTACGCTCCGCTCCAATATATGGTGCTAGCGTAGCTTTATGCTTAGCGACTGCATCGCCTAGTTATATCTGATTTTTAAACCGATCAAATAGAGTCAATTACTATGTGTTATTCCATAGTGTACCGTGAATTTCCCACTATTCTTGTAGCTCAGTTAACCGAGTGGTTAAGGAAAATGGACTCGAAATCCAAATCTACCCGTGGTTAAGCAGTTGGACTTGAAATCCAATCCAAATCTTCCATCGCAGGTTCGAAACCTGTTGGAGGCTAAGTATTTTTTTGCATACTGTTTATTTATTTTATTTTTCCGTTGTTAAAAATTTGCGTTGTTTTGAAGTAAGTTTTTCAATTTTGTTTTTTAGATATGCACAGATATTTGCATATCTAAAATCACTGAGAAATTCAGATACGAACAGTCTCATAATACAGATCTGATCCGATCTGAAAAACTTGATATCTGATCAGATCTGAATTCGCTTTTCACGGGTACATGAATTTCATTAAATAATTAATGAAATTAATAGCCAAATGAAAATATTATGTATCTAAAAAATATATGTATATAACACGTTAACAAATACCATTAATAAAAATAAACTTGCTGTGTCAAGATTCAGATTGCAAGAAACGAGTGGCTCATTTTTAGGAAGATGTATTGCGTTTTATAATAAGTTGCCACACCACGGAACTGACCTGCCTTTAGAAAAAATTAAAAAATATTTTAAAAACCCTTATGATTTAAAGGACAAAAAGACGTGGAGAGAGAGACTGTTTCCTTAATAACTATACTTCTAATTAATATTTTATAATGTAATTTTTTATAATGACCTAGAAAGCGCTAGAAATGTTTTCTTAATATAAAAATTTGTAACATATTAAAGAGAAAAAACAGCCCTTGCCCAGTTTCTTGCGGCTTCTTCTCGATACAAGGTCTCCCATTGTAAGACTTACGAAGCCATTGCATAGTTGTTGACTTTTAGCACTGACTGACCCAAGGCAATTTTCAATACAATTGCCCTAGGTCCAATAGCATGGACGTATGAGCTTCAACCGCCGACCAATAGTGTTGTCCAAAAACGTCGAAATGATATCGATGTATAGGTGTGATAAACATGATCAAATCGCGCTGATCTCGAGTTTATTTTCGCGGTCTGTTTCATTGATAAACTTATACTATGAGGAAGACAAGAGAGATTTGTACCATAATAGATAAGTAAGATTTGTACCATAATAGATAAGTAAACTGCATTGACTGACAATGTCATTTTGTTTTTGATTCTGTGTAATGATGGTCAATAATTATAATATTTCTATTAATTGGTCCTTGCTTCATTTCATCAACCATGACACGCAATGCCGATTTTAGCATTACCAACGCCCCGGGCAAGATTTCTACGGCGCCCCCTAACTGTAATTCAAACCTATATAATGTGAAAAAAAGGCTAAGGGAATAATAAAATATCCATTAACTAAAAAAACATTTTAACCGATCACTTGGGATTATACACTATAATAAATCTCAGTGGGACTTCTCAGTTATTATTATAACTGAGAAAATCAGGACCTTGGGAAGTAAGAATAAGCAGTATTAAAGAAGTCCGTTGTCAAATTAGTGAAATTCATGACGCTATAATTACTTTGGCTAATGAAACACAGAAAACTGATGTTCAAGTTTCTCATGGGCCTATTACTCTAGTCTAACAGTTGAAAGATTGCAGGTTTTTTGCGCCATATTGGATAAATAAAAAATCTACTATCATCCATTATTTCATAATATTCACATGTCTTGTATAGTCTCCGGAAAATAAGTTGAACATTTTTTTGAAATCACGTGACATGCGCAGTAGCAAGTCTAGGTACATTATTAACTACTGCGCATTTCACGTGATTTCAAAATCATGTTAAACTTATTTGCCGGGGACAATAATAGGTTTTTTTTTTGCTTTGGCATTTCGTTGGTAGCATGAATCATGATGAAGAACGTCTGTTTAAAATACAGCCATTAATTGACAAAATTATTTCAAACTTTAAAATGATATATACTCCAAGACCAGTTATTGCAGTTGACGAATCTGTAGTGAAATTCAGAGGAAGACTGACCTTTAGAACATATAATCCTAAAAAAATGTTATATACGGTTTGCGAATTTCCAAATTGTGTACAGACAATGGGTACACAAGGAATTATAAAGTTTTTGCAGGAGATAATGAAGTCGCAGTTCCCTTGACAAACCTGGTTCGTTAATAGTAAAATTAGAACGTGTTTTACTTAACGAAGGTTGAGTTTTTATGACTGATAATTATTACACCAGTGTATCACTAGCAAAACATCTCAAAAAGCGAAACACTGAAGTGGCAACATTCGTAGGAACAGACGATATCTACCAAAAGAGGTTGTGCGAGCTAAACTGAAAGCGAGTGAAATTGTAGTAATGCAAAATGACTGTATGACTATCTAAAGTGGCATGATAAAAGAAACTTTCTCATGCTCTCGACTTGGCATGGTAAGGAGATAGAATTGTCAAAAATTTCAGAAACATTCTGAAATTCCAAATGATTTTGGACTACAACAAGGGAAAGTTAGGAATAGACCTGTCCGACCAACTTGCTAGTTATAATTCACCAGGAGGCAAGTCTTGCATCACTACATAGTATAGAACAAAGTCGCTTCGTCTCTGTCCCTATATCCCTATGTATGCTTAAATCTTTAAAACTACGCAACGGATTTTGATGCGAGTTTTTTTAATAGATAGAGTAATTCAAGAGGAATGTTTATGTGTATAATACATGCATAATATAGTAGAGAATTGCATCCGTGCGAAGCCGGGGCGGGTCGCTAGTATGGTATAAAAAGATCGCAACAGCTTTCGCTCCCTCTCCTTGCTTTCTAGAATTGTATGTTATGCACGGACATACCAAGCTAAGTCTTCAGTGCATTACATGTAATGCATGGACAGTGAATGTTAATAAATGTATTGTGAATGCTCATATTGAATAAGAAGCATTTTATCTTTTTTTAGACTTTTAACAAGTTTTAACTTATACGGAAGGACAACTCATAGAAATAAAAGAAGCTCGTGTCTTTTTAATGTAGTAATTTTGAAATAAAACAAAAGTGTATCTCGGTGGAAAGATTTACTTCAAATAATATACATCCTAAAACATACCCATATGATTGATTCCTATATTTTTTCACATTTGGACCGATCAAAGAAACTATTTTATATAAGAATAGAGTTCATAATAAATTATAAACTCGAGTTTAAATCTTGTTCTTTACTTTCGAAAGACTCGAGTTGCAGATATAATGTGGCGACACCAATCTTTGAGAATTTTATCAATTAGAAAAAGACTCGATCTCTCATATTCAAGCTATGCTCAGAAAAAGTAAATTCAGTTGCAAAATAACTAGAAAGACTCGTTCCAACAAAAGTAACTACTATAGGCGCCAAGTGCTCGAAGATCCTTTTTTTTCTACCAGGGTTGAATAGGTGGCCGTAAGTAGTGTAAAATTAAATCACTTGGTCTATTTATTAACTTGTTTATTTCTTTCACGACAACAGGCAACTTTATCACTAACTATGTATAAATTAATACTTTTCATAAAAATTTTTGGATCTGTCTAGGACTAAGATGTTTCAGCGTATTAGGCGTATGAGCCATCGGCTTGACTATAATGATTTCAACTTATCCGCTATGACAACAAGAAGAGCAGTTCCAAGGAAGAATAAACCTGATGGCAAGACTGTTGTTGTTCTATCGATTTCTTCTGAAAAATAAAATATTTATCTTACACGCTTTTCTTAGTATATTAGTTTAACAACGTACATAACTATTAAATCGCTATTAAATAGCTATTAAATCGGTAAAAGTTTAGAAAATTACTTTTATATATTAAACTTAATTAGGGTCAGCGCAGACCCTGGCAGAGGAGGGTGATGGAGGTAGCGCAAACGCGTATTGCCTTCCTCTCCCCTAGCAAGACCAGCTGGCGAAGGAGGGACTGTGGTCCTGAATCGGCATTGCACAGTCTTGCCCGTATGGTGGGACCAACCACGATGGGGTATGTGTGTTCATAGCCAAATGCATTTTTTATTATAATTTTCGCAACTTGCAATTACTTTCGACTATTGCTCTATGTAGAAGAAGGTTCGGAGTACGATTGCAATTACGATTTTAATTAAAGTTGCAAGTTGCGCAATTATTTAATAACGAGTTGTGCCTTCTCAAAACTGTGATTTAATGAACCTACTTCAAATCTTGGTAGATTTGATAATAGGTACAATTTCTAAGTAAAAGTATTTAATTTGACCACATACTCCTTATCCGACATTAATTAGAATCTTTTAGAGGCATAGCAAACTTGTAAAAATTAAAAATATAAAACTTAAAATTATCTCGATCACTGTATTTTGGTGTTGTTTCCTTGTCACCTCATAGTCTTTTGAAGACAATGAACGGCACTAATATAATAACTAATATTTTTTTTTTGTAATACTCTTATTTTAAAATTATGACTCATGGGTCATTATGACGGTGCGGCAGCTAAGAAACTAATTCTACATCGATTGAAAGTTGACTTTAATCGACTTTAACATACGGTTGAAATTGGTTTAACAGAAAACTAATGTCGCAATACGCAGTCATTAGGCGGGCAGCGAAGCTCTACGCCGCCGCTTCGTCGGTCTGTGCTGACCCCTGTTAATAAATCAATACCCATGTCTCAGGAACACAAGCTCGAATTTATCACACAAACATCTGCCCCTTCCGGGATTCGAACCAGGTCCTTCGGTGCGTAAGGCAGGATTGCTACCGTTGCACCAAACGGCCGTTGTCAAAAATACAAAAAAAAATAATTATAATATACATACTTCATTAGAACAAAATAAATAAATACTGTGGGTTTACCAGTTTTTATTCCATTTTCTAATTCTTTCCCGTCCTTAGCCCAACCCAGACTTCGGCTGAGCGCTTCTTCCCATCGCACGCGACGAAGATCACGTTCTATGGATATCAGAGGCATTATTTTCAGTTCTTACGTTAAAAGCATAAATAGAAAGTGTTTGAAAAGTTCACATTGTTATTCGAACACCAGATAGAATTTGGCTTTTAACAGCTTGGGTGAATTTAACAAACAGTATCTATCGCATCTCAGAATTATAATACGTCGCAGTTATAAAAGTCGTAAGTATAAAAGCGGTAATGTTTTATTAATCTGTGACATTGACATTAAAGAAGTTTCATAATGTTGTTAATATTATATTTATCGTAATGAAATTTAAATATAGATCAAAACTAATAAAGTAATAAAGCACTCAAACAATATTCGAAATCCGTCAATAAATAAGTGAGTAATAAATTATTTAAATTCACGTATGACGTCACCGAAATCGTGGCATCACAAAATTACTTATTAGTTTCCTATGACTCTCGCCTCTTTTCGTTATTTACCTACAGTTGCTTGTTTTTCATATCTGTGTACCTAATATTTTTTTATTTTACTGTAATCGAAGAAAACTTTTTAAAATGACAACGTTATAATTTACTTAAAATTGATTGAAAGTCAGTCTGATGGCAGTAATATAAAAGAAGTTAAACTTTCTAAATAAACAACTTCCTTTAAGGTTTCTTATAGCCAATAAAACCTTATTGGCTACAAAAAACCTAATTCTGTATTCCTCTCTTTATCGCAATTCTGCCACGTAATTTTAATGTAAAAAAGAAATCATGTTATCGACATCGACATGTTATGGGTTTCAGCCAGCAGATACAGATAAATCTATTAACCTTTCATTAACCGGGACGCTTAATGTTTTAGTAAGTTAATAATCAATTAAAAACCATTGCTATATATGAAACCACATCGCAAAACTCGCACGATAATACACCAAAACCGCATAAACTCGCGTTTTGTCTGTCTTCTTACTTCGCATCACTTTACTGAAGTGATATACTTCAATCAATTAATAATTTTCATTTCAAATCAAAACGCAAAACAGACTAGAGTACCTATCCTCAATCCAGATATTTTTTTTTCCCCAAAAATTTATTTAACAAGCCTGAGATGGCTGTCGACTTTTATTAACAAGTCAGAGTTAATGAAGGCCAATAATTTGACATGACGTCAAGTTAGTCTATGTCTGGCAGTGGGCCTTGTAAGGCTGACGTGACGTAAAGTGGGCTGTAATGTTCTTCAATTTCCTACACTATGGTCTGAACGTTTTCGTTTAATTTAAGTGTTTCTCGTGTTGAAATTACTAAAAAATGTAATAATACAAAGTGTATAAAACAATTTACACACAATACGAACCTCATAGAAATAGAAATGATGTTATTTTCTGAATCGATCGACATCTTTAAATCCAATACGAAATTTTATGATCTGTCAATTAAGAAAAAACAGTAAACAAAAATTAAACAATTATTTTCGAGTCTTAGTAACGCACCTTCCGTAGATAAAGAAGGTAAAAAGGTGTCGGCCGGAGGGGCCGGAGTTGAAGCTGGCCACACGCGCATAGCCCGCCCCGCGACTATGGCCGCCCCTAACGCTGTACTTTCCATCATAAGGGGACGAATCTGGAACCAAATAAATACTAATTAAGTAGAAGCTATAAAATAAAGCAACTTCTTATATATTTGAGCTGGTTTCACGACTAACAGTGCATATCTTTGACAAAGAAGAAGAAAACAGAATAAGTAAAATATTTGTGATATATTTTTTATTAAAAAAGTAATGGCTTCTTTGAAACTGCTCTTACCTTCGGACGTAAAATTACGTAATTATAATAAGTGGCCAGAGTTAAATCAGTCTTCTTACTTTAAATCTATTTAACGTCAATTTTGTATATTTGCTGTGCTTTCAAACAATAAAGCTAGCTAAATTGGTTTAACAGAAAACTAATGTCGCAATACGCAGTCATTAGGCGGGCAGCGAAGCTCTACGCCGCCGCTTCGTCGGTCTGTGCTGACCCCTGTTAATAAATCAATACCCATGTCTCAGGAACACAAGCTCGAATTTATCACACAAACATCTGCCCCTTCCGGGATTCGAACCAGGTCCTTCGGTGCGTAAGGCAGGATTGCTACCGTTGCACCAAACGGCCGTTGTCAAAGCTAGCTGTTGATTGCGGGCCTCCAAAAGAAGTCTGACTGAGAGATCTTACAACTACATATTGGCGGCTGGTAAAGACAGCAAAACAAATAAAATTATGCCCACGGTTACTCGTTTTTGTTTTGACGGATTAATGGTTGCTAAATTCAAGATTTTAAATAAAGTAGCCATGGTGTGATATTTAGTGCACTTGAGTCCTATGGGGTTTGTCCTTGTCACATGATCATTAGATTCATTAGTCACGAGGTTAATTGAATAAAATAATAAATATAAAACATTACGGTTTATTTATGGTACTCACAACCGGAATGCCGAGAATGTCTGCTTGCATCTGCATGAGCACGGAATTCTGCGCCATGCCACCGTCGGCGAGCAGGCGACGCAGCGGTGCGCAGCTTGCCTCCATGGCGGTGGCCACAGCTTGTGTTTGGTGACACACGGCTTCGAGCGCTGCTCGCACTATGTGTTCACGTCGCGTTCTGCTACTTATGCCGCACATTACTCTACAAAAGTTAAGTATAATTTCATAGGAGATGCGCTCGGCGCAATGTTGATGTCGTTGCACGAATCATCTGTGCACGTGCGTGGTGTTCGAAACGATTGAGGCTTTTTATACTTGTACGTGATTGAATATGTTTACCTGAAAACTGTTGAACTAGACTTGAATGTGCCACCGTATAATATATGGTTGAAGATTTAAATTAAGTTTACGACCGTTTGGTGTAACGATGCGATCTTGTCTTTCGCACCGACGGTCCTGGGTTCAAATCCCGGAAAGGGCCATCTCCCCTTTACGAACATTTGTACCTGAGTAATGGGTATTTATAAGTCATAATATATAAAACAAAGTCGGGTTTTTTCGAATACGGAACTCTAGAATAGCTGGACCGATTTTCATGGTTTTTGATTTGTTGTATTTGTCTCCGCCCCGAATAGCAAAATAACTGTCAAAAACATTATCTTTAGACTGCATAATACTAGTAAAATCCATCAATTTCAAAGTCAGTAACCTATTTTAAGCTTAACCTGCTAGCTAGCTATTAATTAGTTACTGATCAATCAAAATATCAATAATAAATCAATTTCAGGACCATATGCCTAACCTTATCCTAACTTGAATGGGAGACTGTGTTTAAGTTATATGTAGTAGGGAAGTAAAATTAAGGAATTAAGTTAAGGAAGTATTATAATTAAGGAAGTATAAAGTACGTAAGAAAATGACACAAACACCGATGACAGTCGAGTGACAGCTACAACAATACAAGTACTGATTCGGCTAATTGATATGTAATCAATTCTATAATTATGATTTAAAAAACGGATATCATTTCTCCGTTTTATTATTGCTTAATTCTTATTTTTGGTACAAGACTTAATGTCTACTTTTTTACTTGAGTTCAAGAGTAAATAAAAAAATATGAACACAAATAATAATAAATTCCTAATCGATCGATTTAATTTACTTTTGCACCTTGGCTTAATACATGAGACAAAGTCATAAAACTCTTATGGCAAAATGTTTTGATTAGTAGTAGTTAAACGAATGTCCGGTTACTTACTTGCATTACTAATTATTTTGAGAATAATAATACCCAAAGCTAAAGTATTGAAAATATTTTAGTCGATTTTTGTTTAAAAATCATTGTCTCAATCATCTTACAAAAGCACTGGCCATGGGCATTCTCCTTTATGAAAAAAATTGACATAACGTAATAGCACCTTTAGATAGCGTTTCTGCATTAATATTCTATTTCATGTTAAAATCTTTACGGCTTTATTCGTTTGGACCGTCGATAATATCTTTTCATTAGAACTGACCATGAAACCTTGTAAATTAATCCCGTGTATTTATTGTACTGAAATGTGCCTTTCAAATACAATAGAATAAAGTAATAGAATTGTTAATATATGCTTTAAATTTTTTATAAACAACTCACTAGGCAACGACGCGGCAGATGAACTAGCCAAAAGGGGTTCAAATGGAACGGTGTATGGACCGGAACCATTACTGCCTATACCCATGGCACAAATTAGAACATGGCTGCGTAAAAGAACAGAGGAAAACCACCAAACAGAATGGAAGAATAGTGTAGGCTGTAGGCAAACAAAGAATGCCATTCCGGTGGCTTCGAAGAAGCTTGCCCGCAACCTCACCAGACTAAACAGGGACGAAATCCGCAAAGTACTAGGTACTATAACCGGACACAGTCCTCTGAACAAACATCTATTTACCATAGGTGTGACAGATAGCCCTCTGTGCAGAGGCTGCATGGAGGCGGAGGAAACGCCACATCACGTGCTCTTGGAGTGCAGGAGCGTGGCTGATCAACGGGCACGTTTACTCCAGTCTCCAAAATCACTACCGGAAGCTTGTAGTAACCTGAAAAGGCTACTCGCCTTCTGGAATGGACTAGGATGGCTGGAGTAAAGGAAGAATCACGCACAATGGCCCAATCAGGAGGCTAAGTGCGGAAAATGCCCCGTAAAACTAACTAACTAACTATATGCTTTAAAAATTAGGGTTTCTGTTATTTAGACTCAGTGCATGTAGTAGTATATCTTCTTAATATTGTTTTTCTACATTGTGTTGGTTTATTTTAAGAAGCGTATCTTACCCTCTGGCATCTTTTCTCCAATAAGGCGAGTAAAGACCATTAAATGCGGGTACGAAACAGATGCTGCCCTCCTCTTCGTCTGATACTTCATTTGCTTGAGTTTCGCTATCGTGGGCGTCATTTAATATTTCTAAGCCATCTTGTAGCCATCGTAATGTGTCTCCTATGTAAATGTTAAAATAATTCCGTTTATTGCAATGAAGGTTCGAAATGCAAATTAGTTTTTTGTGAAGTAGTTGTGCCCTGCGGTTTTACTGTCATCCTTTCCTTTCCTGTAGGGATATCGATATAAATATCCTATGGCCATACTACAGGTCGATTTTAAATAATAAAGAAAGAACCGTTTAAATCGGATCAGCGATTTCCGAGTGTCCTCTTATATGTATTAAAACTTCATCTTTTCATAATATTTTTACAGTTATATTATACTTACTACATAGGTATATACAAGTTTATTTTATAAACACCATCCAAATTTATATATATTTATATTATAATCATGATCATCGTGATCATGGTACTTGCAACAGTGCCGAAATATCGGAAACTCAATAACAAGGTACATGGTAGCAATCCGGTAAATCTTTATATATATAATTCTTCTGTGAGTGTGTATGTCACTGAACTCCTCCTAAACGGCTGGACCGATTTGAATGAATTTTTTTGTGTGTGTTCAAGGGGATCTGAGAATGGTTTAGATTCACAAATCAGTCCGGCAGATGACGCTGCAGTCGGCACAGCAACGCGTGGCTGGTTCAGCTAGTAACTTATATTTCTTTATTATATATTGATTCGCAAAGTTTTGTACTTGACATTTACTAGATTTAGCAATGTTTATATTATCTAATTCGTGCAAAGTATTTAGCGTACTATCCATAGTCACCGTCAGTCGATTGGGATCCTCTTTTAAAGTTATATAATACGTGTTTAATTTTTATGTGTATAATTGTCGTTTTTATTATAAAGTAAATAAATGTCTTTTTATAATATATGTTAATTGTGTGTATGCTTAAAACGCAATTAATGAGGGAAAATGGCGGCGACATGCGTGTGATTCTTTTGTGGTTGTGTAAATTTTACATGTAACAAAACATTTGTGAGAGCAATAATCTAAATTAAATAAGTTATTTGTAACTATTTTAACCTTATTTGTAACAAATTTTTATTTTCATTATAATACAAAAGATATTTAATAATACTATAAAAGCATTTTTCTATATATCTATAAACAGACTTCCAGCTTTAAACGTGACCGGTGGTCTTTAATTAAATAAAATTACCTGCAATTGCTACAGATCCTTCCAAAGCGTATACAGGAGGAGCATTTGGACCAAGTTTATAGGCAACTGTGGTTATCAAACCGCTGTCAGAATGTACTATTGAATCTCCTGAAATAAAAAAATGATTTATTTCTTTATCGCTTTCTATTTAAATATAGTCTCCTTTTAATTCTAAGTACGAAACACACAGTAATTTAATATTTGTTAACCTGTGTTGTATAGCAGAAAGCACCCTGTGCCAAAAGTACATTTTACTTGCCCAAAATTCATACAGCCTTGTCCCACTAGTGCTGCCTGTTGATCTCCCAAGCACTGAAACGGTAAAAATTATAATTAAAACACAGTGGTGATGGTGTGATATGCTGGTGTTTTTGTATGTATTTGTTAAAATATAACAAATAAGTTGGCCATAATTGTATCAAAACTATTTTTTTTATTTTTTTATTTAGTGTTTATAGATATATTGAAAAATTATTTTATAGTATTATTAAATAACTTTTATATTATAATGCAAATAAAAACTATAAAAATTAGTTACAAATAGGCGAGCAAGACAGTTGACTTATCTACCAATAAAAAATATAGTAAAATGTGACCATTTAACAACAAATAAAACTGTAATATTCTTACTTCTCTTTATACATTGGTAGACAACATATTTATAAAATCTATATAATGAGTAAAACGAAACATACAATAAAATCACGTATAACTGTAGACCTATTATTTTGTTTTTTTTTCTTTGCCTGGATTTGTTTCACTTTAGGATATTGATAGCTTTCATTTTAATTTATCTACTTATCAGTCCGCTACCGCGTACTCCACCCCTCTCAAAAGTCCAGATGTGGCGCGATTTGTGAAAAAAAAATGTCGGACTCTTATATAAAAATGCTATTTTCTCGCTTTATAATGAAGCTAGGACCAAACAAAAAAAACCTAACGTAGAGGTGATTAAATAAAGAATCCACCACAAAATATTTGGAGCTCTGTAACTCAAAAATTAATCGAAATTTAAAAAAAACAGTAGGCCACTCTAAAATTTATATGTTTTATGGACAAAGAGCCAGTGACCAATTTTAGGCGGTAATTTCAAAAGTCACGAAACTTTCTACAGTTAATCCTTCATACCTACCAAAAATGAAAAGCCACTTCTGGCAGCCCTTTGTGGCCGGGATAGACTACCCTAAAATTTTAAGGAGAGTAAGAAATAAGTTTCATTTTAGTTAAAGTATCGGTCATAAAATTTTAGGCAATTACTTTCGTCAGTATTTTGTCTTTATGGAATTTTTGCCAGAGCATTTACATCTCTTATTTCATCATTACTTCTCCCCGCTTCGTCTATCAGGTCCTAAGTCCAGCACGCTGCGGTGCGACGCCGCAAGTCGACCTAACGCTACGTCTGACATGGTATAGTGTTTTGTTTGTAGGATGACGCAGCGGCACCGCTCAGTCACCGCACCGCACCGTTACCCCTCGTGCCGCCTCGCACTAACACTCGTTGACACCTAAGATTCGCTAGTGTCACGCAACTTGTGACTTAGTGGACGCCATTCTATTTGAATCGGACTGTAATTCAAATTCCGTTAATAAAAGCTAAACAAGGGCGATTAAATGGATGCCAACATGTTATTAGTTTATCAATTTCATTTCTTTGTTTAGTTTAAGATTTATCCTGTGTTTCATATTCTGGATATGGCAGATTCGTTTTAAGTTTTGGGATCAAGAATGGTATAATTCCTGATCCCAAAACTGAAACCCATATGGTTTCCATAAGCAATACCTAGTTGCGATACGTGTTAAAGTTATGGATGTGAAAAAATTAAACGTAAGGTGAGTTAAAATTTTAAACATACAAACCCCAGCAATGGGTACACCTAACAGCGACCCTTTAGCAATGTAGCCATAAATTTCAGCAGAACTCCTTATCTTTGGTAAAATTTCTACAGGTATGTCAAAAAACCTCAGCAATCCCTTATCCCACTGCAGGCTTTTTAATGACATGAGTTGAGTTCGAGACGCATTTGTCACATCAGTGGCGTGAATACCGCCGTGACGACCACCAGTGAGATTCTGTAACATAAAAATTAATACCATTGTTACAAAATAGCTGGTCTTTGTTACTGGTGTTAATGAGGTTAAAAAATGTATGACAATAATTAATATTCAATTCTAAACCAGAACCTTGGATCGCAATCTTTTTTATGGTAATATTTATTTTATATTTAAAAGCGGGAACGCAAGGTTATGTTTCGCGGGAGATTCCTGGGTGACTGATTTCAGTTCGCAACTGCAAGCGCACCATGCGCGCGCAGCGGGGTGGGGCGCTGATTCATTTAAAACATTTTGGACGATTTTTGACCTGTAGGTACATTTTACCAGTAACCAGCTGTTGTCATTATTCATTTGATAAAATATTTTTTGCATAAAAAAATTATACTACCTTTTTTTTCAGAAGTGTTTAATTGATATCTAATGCCTAGAAAAAAATTTGGATGGTATTTAATATTTATAAACAGTTATTTTTGGAGTCAGTGTTAACCAAATTCAACTAGGGGGTTAAAAAGTTTAATGTATATAATAACATACTCTATAACTTATAGGTAAATGTGCATCCAAGTGCTAAAAGTTATTGTAGAATATTATTTTTCTGTAGTGGTAGTATTGATAGCTGACAATTGTAACATAAATAATATAAAAGTATGTCTATATTACCCATATCAACCACGAATCAACTGTGCCTGTCATACATTCTCTTGCTTTTACAGCCTCCTGAACAGCAGTCACATTTTCTAAAAGCCATTTAAGTTTAACTGATGAAAAGTAGGTAGATAATGGAAGCCCACTTGTTTGAACAACTGCATTCACACATTGTACTCCTCTGGTTTTTATTAAATTATCTACTATTTTTGAAGTTCTTACATCTAACCATACTGAAAAATAATTAATTACTTTAAAATATGTACATAGATAAAGAAAAGTCAAGAGACATTATTATATTATAATTATTTGCCATACCTATGGCACTATACAAAGGTTGTCCTGTGAACAAATTCCAAGCTATAGTAGTTTCTCTTTGGTTAGTAATACCAATACCAACTAAATCTTCAGGATTTATATCCAATTTTCTTAAATTGTCCACAGTTACCTGGAAAATAGACTGGACGATGATATCTGATGAAGTTTAATCAAATTAGAATAAATGAATACCACATGCATGCAGTTCATATGTACTTCATTCAAATTTAATTTTGCCAAACATTAGATTCAACTGTTAAACATACCTCAATACACTCAATAACAGCTGCAAGAATTTCTAAAGCATCTTGTTCAACCCATCCTTCCTGTGGACTAAATCTTTTCAGCGGTAATTGATGATAAGTTAATACTTCCGATGTATTTGCAGCAAAAACCTAATCAAAACACGAATATGAAATTGGAAGCTACGCTTAATTTTTCATTTCACATAATCTTCAACAACAAATTATGAGCTATATTTATTATGTTACGTTTCCAACAACGAAAATATCGCGATACTTCTAATAGAATAATAATAATTCATATCTGTAATGTAATAATACCAAAAATTTCACGTTGGATGTTCCTTCATCAATTGCTCCAATAAGCGGGCCAAACCTACCAAATTCCCGCATATTATTTTATTTTACTACATATTGCTCTAATAAAACATTGTTTTTTAGTTTAATTTGAATTACAGATTAGTGTCTGAACCTAAAATTGAAATCAGCTGACTTCAAAATGTCACATCCCATGTCACTGCCATTTTTTTTTAATTCCATTTAGGAAGTCAAAAGTTATAAAGCCCATACAACTTCGTCTTCAGTAATTTCTTTTCTTATTTATATGGGCTGTGTTTCGAAAAATACATCAGTATACTGCCTAGTGGTAATGACATCATGAATCGACGCCATGCTTTTGATTTGATCCGCAATATGCTGGCCAGTGCGTTGACGCCATATAAATAAAATCAACGCCATATTTAAAATAGTGTAAGAGCGACAGAAAGGGAAAATTCCGGGCAAGATACGTCACACTTTGGTAGTTTTCCAATTACAGAGCATAATGCGACTCAGTGGCACACAATGCCGAATTATGCTGATGCTTAATTGGAACGTGAATTAGTTTTCAAATGCACCAGCAGAGTGCAAGTTCAGTGTTGAAAAAAAAATAATTGCCTGCGTCTTTAAATGATTCGATTAGGCCATTGCAATGTTTACAAAAGTATATTTCTGTAAAATAAATTCGAATCTAAAATAAAATTGTATTCACATTTTAAATGTGGAATATAAAAAAAGTTAACGTTTGTACCTTCATCCATACTAATATTTTTTTTTAACACAGTTTGAATTAACTTTGATTATTTTAAAAAAACTACAATGAAACGAAAGCTTTAAAAATATTACTTACCGTAATATATAAATAAAACATTTCGATCAATGCCAACTTAAAGAAAAAACACTTGGTAATTTTCTGTCACTGAGTTAGTATCGACTGCACGCATCACACGAAAACATTACTTTTGAGAGTGCTCGACAGTGGCGTAAATAGATGAATTGCCGCCCGGGGCAGTTTACCAATTTTGCCGCCCCTGTCAGGGGGCTGCGCCGCCCCTTGGAACGTTCTTCCGGTGGGTACCACGTGCCTTATCCTTTTACCGTAGACGTTCTCTGGAACATGCCGCCCCTAGGACCAAGTATCTTTGGTCCTAGTGCCGCCCGGGGCATTTGCACCCTCTGCCCCCCCCTATTTATGCCACTGGTGCTCGATTGTGCGAAGCGTTGCCGTAGTTGAAACATTCAACGTTAAGCATTATGCCGCATAATGCGCTCTAGTGTTGTAATTGGAAAACTACCTCTTTTTCACTTTGACCAATAAAAAGGCGACGGATTCATGACGTCATTATCTTGATGTGTATTTCGGAATACAGCCTTGATGATGAATGAGGATGAGAGGATGAGAGGAGTTTTTGGACTTCTTGCAGGCTTATATTGTATTATTTAAAGTTACTAACTTTGCACAGCTTGTATATTTTCAAAATCTGTATTTTTGTCAAAACAAAGTGGGAACTTTATAAAACAAAAAAAGGATTTATGTAATTTTAACATATACAAGCTATGTTTGCCATTTATACGAGGCGAAATTTACAACAGAAAGTTATATGTATCCCCGCCTTTTTTCCGACGCTAATAGTATAATTGTGTATGGATTGACTTTGCTATTAGGGATGGACTTTCTATATAAGAATATATCTATATTTTTAATGATCTTTTCACTAAATAATCATGCTTTTTTTGAAAAAAAAACAATTTTGTTAGTTTTACTCAGTTTTTAAATTATATTTAAAATAGACGTCTATGTTATTATACAAATCACAGATTTATTAATTTAAAAATACAAAACAGACACTACAAGTTTTAAAATAATAAACATAATATTAAAGTTTTAGAATAATCAACAATCAGTGGGCAATTAGCTTAAGAGTAAGAGTTTAGGTAAGCATTTGAATAATACTGGGCTTTTGAAAACACTTTAAGTCACGAAAAGCTTTAAAAAATTGTCATTTCAAAAATAGTTTTTTTAATGGGATAAGTTCATAACAAACGAATATCGGTAAAATAGTTATATATACCTAGCGCTCCGGACTATATGTCGGGGGTTGCATATGATTTTTTTTATTGTTCGATAAAAATAAATTGATTAATAATAGGTTGTATGTAATATTAAAATTGCTTATTAAATCGATTTTTATTAAAGAAAAAATCGATTTTAATCGATTATTTCCAAAGGCGATTATTATTTCACAGTCCTAGTTGCTATTGTTGTTAATATTAATAAGTATAATTTTGAGCTGTTTTCAAGATAATGTTATCAGCGATTAAATTAGTAATATCCGAAAACGGAAAATTGTTGGAAACAATTAACAGGGACACTGGCACGCAGTCCATTCAGTTAATAAAATCATTAGAAGATTTTCAACTGTCTGCAAATGCAGTGCTGACAAAACTTATAGAAACACGCGGAGGATCAGGTATCTATATTAACGCGTTTGTTTTTATGTAGCCGTAGTACGAATAAATGAGTGTATAAATTAGTCATATTCATTACCCAATCTCTAAAAACAGTAACTAACTAAGATTTTTATTGATGGTTTTATATTAGCAAGTCTAATATAAAACAAGCATAATAGTTCTAAGATGAAATGATAAATACGTATCTTTCGGTACGACGAAAATCTTTAATTTATTTCACTTAATTCATAAAGTTTGTTTGTTCATCCAGCACAGTAACTCAATCAAATCAAACAAAACCGAATGAAATTCACGTAAATATTTAATTAATTGAAATCTCATTTGAATTTTACTCATCTCTTTACAGAATAATTATATAAATGATATTCTTTTGTAAGATATAATAAAAATAAAATTTCTTATTTATGAGATATCTTGTGACACTTGCCAGATAGCTGAGAGACATTTTGTTTCATATAGTTCAGGATCAAACTTGTGATGTAGAGTATTGCATCACTCTTGAATCCTGATCCTGCAGGATCACAATTAATTGAACTAGAGATAAACTAACTCCATGAGAGATGCATTTCCTCATTGATTGAACTAGGTTATTTTTATCTTGTGAGCTGCGAACCACTTTAGTCTGTATTTAGCTTCAGCCTTGTGATCAACTTTGAAATAGGAATGTATTTGTTGGGATCAGCAATTAGGTATATTCGATTTTTTTTAAATTAAAGTATCAAGGTAAGACAGCAAACAGTAGTAGTAGTTCAGGCAGAGGATCTCTGCATTACACTAATCTCTAACACTCTAGCTAAAATAAAAGTTTGTTTTCTACATTGGCCCACCTGGGCATCAAACGTGGGACCTTGTAGTGGCGTTACAATGACAACCAGTATGCAAGCCGCATAACCATGGAAATTGTGTTTGAGTCTAATTGATATAACATTTGCTGCTCTTTCACTCGGTACATTTGTGTTATAATATCAGTTCAATATTATAAAACAATTGCAGAAATTATATCTGATGATGCAGATGAAGATGATGAGGAAGAAGATGAAGATGAAGTGAGACCAAAGAAAAAAAAGAAATGAACATTTTTAATTATTGATGTAGGTGCGTTATCTACTTTTAGTGTTGTTTTTATTGTATGTGTAAATAAATAAAAATTGACAATACATGTGTTTTATTTCATTTATTTACCTTAACATTTAAGTAATTTGAACAATTAAAGTAACATATTATTTACAGGCATAATAATATTTACATTTGTTTAAATTATTGCTATTGTACTCTAACAATTTTTATCACAAATATAGTGTATTTAATAATAAATTAAAAATTTTAGATAACTCAAGTGTTTTCATTTATACTTCACATTCATACTTTGATTTAATTGTTTAAAAAGATGTTTGCTAATAATAGTTATAATTTTAAAGGAATGTTTTTCATCACATTTTTTATTAAATGTTCGCAATAAATCAAATGCTTACAAATCATTTTTTCCTCGAAGGGTATTTCTAGTGAATTTTCTACCCTTAATATTATATTATTATTTAGTGCTTAGCAGTTGTCAGCTATTATGTAGGCATCAACATATTTTAAGAAGAGAATTATACTACCAAAGTACAAGAAGTAGTTTGATATAATTGGAATGTACTGTTCTCTGCTGATTAACAAATATTTATTTGGTATAATAATTAATACATAGTTTTTTACTGAGTTTCGACCTTGAATGCGTTAGATCATATAAACTTACAGCATGCTATACTTCAACAATAAGCCGATATCAATGATCATGTTGATTGCTTGAACTAGTGTAAATAAGACTTAGCAATAAGATATAAAATAATGTTTCATAATAAGTCAGAAATACATTTTGTATTAGAGTATCAATCGCAAGAAATGCCGAGTGTTTGACTCTTAATGTGAGATTCCGTAGCAACTTAGCATTAATAACATACTGAGAAGTACTTACCTATCTACTTCTCGTAAAGATTTGGGTTCATTTAAACATGACAAAGTTTCTTACTTTTTTTAAAGCTTAGCATTTTTTATAATTGTAACAGCTACGGAACCCAATGTTTGATAGAAAATAATATTTTCTTATGTTAATATCCAGACAGACTACCTACCACTTCACCTTCAAATATACGCAACTGTTATCTTGAACGAATTATAGAGTTTCTGTAATAGTGTTCGTTTTCGAGTGTAGAAAACTATGTCACCGTTACATGATTATTGTTTAAGGTCGAGTGCGGTCTCTGCTTGATTGTAAATTAATGATAATGTGATGGAGACTGTCTTGTTCTATTATCATTGTCTTGTTTATTCTTGGTATCATAAAGTAACTATATACCTACATAGTCTACATGCCTGGTCGTATGTGAAATTCGCTTGTGATAACTTCTGATTAAATATATTTACGCAAATATTATATTGTGCTACAACTTTTAAATTTTTTCTATGGAAGAGATGACTAGTTTATATTCGTTTTGTCGTCTGGAGGGTCTGAGTCAGAGTAGCAAATATCACAACCACTGATGCCGCAATCGCACATGGACGTTGGCCTTATTGAATGACGGAATTTCTGAAAAAGAAAGATTAAAAATTATTTATCTTATCGGTTTTCTGTACAATATAGGTTCAGATAATATCATTATCAGAAAGTATCAAAATAATGGCGTAAGTAGGTAGGTAGTGTTCGTAATTCTGTTAGGTAAGTAAGTACCTACTATATAAACAGTAAATTAGTAGTTCTGAAAGAAACAGAAGGGAGTTTTTTATTAGTAAAATAGGTAAGTAACTACATCTTTTTCATTCCTCTAAAACTGTTCTCAGTGAATATTCTACTGCTATTTACCAATTGTTTCTTTACAATTTCGACCGTAATGCAATGCGATGGTTTGATGTGGTTACGTTAAGTTTGCCCTTGTTAACACAGGATTTATTGTAGCCATCATATAATAAAAAAGGGCAGTAAAGCTTGGATTTATTGTACTTAAATTATTATGACAATTATACTTACTTCTCCTAGAGTATTACCAGGCGCTCGAACTACTGTGACTACTGCATAAACGGGGATGCATAGCAAAGAAAGCGAGGCTATTGTCCAACCTAGTACTTGCGCCCAAGCAGGGTACGCGTACTGGCGGTAGCTAGGTGGAGTATAGTCTACTAAACTTGCTACCCACAGCGCCAGCAAGAGCGCTGGAGCTGCTATCAGCCAACAAAAACGAAAATACAAAGACGGACACTGACCTGTAATAAAAAAAAGTTTCTTTTACTTGTAACAATGCTTCTTGATTTCAGTAATACCCCTTTTACTGGGATACCTACAGACTGATGTCTTTACAAATTCCGGATTGTGATTAGTACCTACATAGAACTTTTTGTTAACTTATGTTGTAAAAACGAATTCAGATCTGATCAGATATCAAGTTTTTCAGATCGGATCAGATCTGTGTTATGAGACTGTTCGTATCTGAATTTCTCGGTGATTTTAGATATCCAACTATCTGTTCATATCTAAAACAACGCAAATTTTTAACAACGGAAAAATAAATTAAACAGTATGCAAAAAAAAAACCTTAGCCTCCAACAGGTTTCGAACCTGCGAGGAAGATTTGGATTGGATTTCAAGTCCAACTGCTTAACCACTGGTAGATTTGGATTTCAAGTCCATTTCCTTACCACCTGAGCTACAAGGACAGTGGGAAATTCACGGTACACTATGGAATAACATCTATTTGATCGGTTTAAAAATCAGATATAATCAAATCTGATCAAAACTGTTTCCTTTGACTAATAAAAATTGTTAATATAATTTTCAGATATGATCAGATCGGTAATGTAGGAGTATATTATTATTATTATTATTTTGACGACCGTTTGGTGCAACGGTAGCGATCCTTCCTTTCGCACCGACGGTCCTGGGTTCGAATCCCGGAAGGGGCAGATGTTTGTATGATGAATACGAGCATTTGTACCTGAGTCATGGATGTTTGTATATATTTCTATGAATATTTATGTATGATATATGTATGTCTATCCGTTACCCTAGTATCCATAACACAAGCCTTAAAGTGCTTACTTTGGGCTAGGTTAATTGGTGTGAATGAATGTAAATATTTATTTATTTATTTTAATCTGGATCTATCCGGATATATCTGTTCAATCTGATTATATCTGGACAGTCTCATAATACATTTCATGATGAAATATGAGCATATCTGAACTTGTTTTTCACGGGTATTGCAAAAAAAAAACCATATTCATAATTAATATTAATTCAAATTTCACTTAGGTCAATGAACGCAATAACAAAGAAAGAACATGGAAGACTGTTAGGAGATTAGGGTTAGGACAGAGTACTATAGCCCAACTATTACCTAATAAATGAAATAATAGCCCAACTTTTATTTCTGTTTTCACTGAAATGAGAAACCCGTCTACTGGATTTCTGGCGTGTAGCAGACAGTACTCTGACCTAACCCCAATCTCCTAACAATCATCCATGTTCTTTCTTAATCATGGGTTCATCAACGTCATCATCAACGAACAGGGCAATATGAAAATGCATCAAAGAAGAGGCCATGGTTCCTGACCCATATCTAGAAATGTTAGGTACTTAGGTACTACTTCCTAATTCTATTACAGTAAGACCAAAGGAACCACGAACCCCAAATTATAGATGAATTTCTAGCTCTGTTCTGTGGGCTTTAGTTTGTCTACAAAAGTTGTCATTAAGGTGTGATATATCATTTAAAAAAATCTTTATTCAAAGTTTGTTTTTTCCTAGCCCAGAGGCCCTACCATCACGTCTTATAGCGATTCAGATTTAGCTGTTGAAAAGAGACGCCACTATAGACCGCGTATAGCGGTGTCTCACTTTGACAATAGAACTTGCATCGTGCTAAGAGATCATGGTAGGCCTCCTGGTCTCACTTTCACACAGTCGCTAACTAAAGCTGCAGTTATTTTATCTGGGTAGATACCTTCAAGTATGTACTTACATAAACTTTGCAAGTATACTGTTAGTAAACAATTAGGCATAATGTATTTAGATTAGTTATAAAAGTCATCATGTACAATCAGTCTTCTGTGTCAAATACAGTACGAAGTTAAAACCATACCATACGTAATAACAATAAATTAAATTCTAGCGGACGTATGCATGTACGTGACTACAAAGGGAAAAAAGTGGTTATCTGCATCAACCATCGTCACATTATGAACGGATGTGAATGGAATATGAATTACCTCGTTGCAACAGTCAGTAATCGCGAGGTGGTTTATTAAACCTTGTTTGATAACCTACAAAGTATCATCTCTTAATCAAACGTCACTAGATTTGAGCATTTATAAAGGTTTTTAATTATGTATAAACATTTTCTGAATTTAATAATTTAACATGTATAAATTGAAAATAATTTTCATTTGGTGGTGTTAACTGATTCTTAACCTAAGCAACTAAATTACGATATACTTAATATGTGTATTACTTATTATTGTTAAAAACTGTAAATATATTAGGTTCTTATATATGTACTGACCTGTCATTTGTTTTATATTTTTCGATAATCGTCCTACACCATAGAACCAAGCTATCGCGACTACTTCGAAAAATGCAAGATATGTAATGCTGAGAGAAGCAGCATAGTAGTCCATTAGTTGGAAAACGTAAATTCCACTATGTAGTATGTGAGGTATCCCGAACAATAAAGATACCACGCAAACGCAGAGCACCAACAGCTCGTGATAAACAAGCCTTTTGCGTATCATATCAGGAAAACCATCTTGTATAGAAGTTACCACTACTTCTACTATTGCAAACTGAAAACAAATAATATAAATTAAACAATAGTATCAATAAATATATTATGAAGTAAATAATTAATTCATTTAGATACCTGACTATTTAGGCCAAGACACAGGAACATGAAGAAAAATAGAACAGCCCAAAGCTGAGATGCTGGCATTTTTGCTATGGCTTGTGGATAAACCACAAACAGTAATCCGGGACCTGGGGCAAACATGAAATCATTTGAGTTCTACGCCTACCATTGAAACAACATTAAATTCAAGCCTTCAGAGACTGTTATTCATAAGCCTCTATAGAGGCACCTATTAAAGAATGAAAAAAAGCGCAGTAAACCAATACTCACTATCAGCAATAACGTCTTTCACACTAGTATTTTGTTCAATAGCGATATTGCCAATCGTAGCGAAAGTAAATATCCCTACAATGAGACTGGTGACCGCGTTGATCAATGACACTGCCAGCGTATCGTGAAGAAAGTTGTTGTCAAATCGGTTATATGAGGCAAACATAATCATTGAGCCGAAGGCTACTCCAATAGAGTTGAAGATTTGTGAAGCCGCATTCACCCAAACCCTTGATTGTTTTAGCAATTCCCAATCGGGCTTGAAGAAATATCTTAATCCAACGTCCGCTCCTTCTAGAGTAAGTGATCGACCCAAGAACACTATTATTAGTAGGAACGGTAGTGTTGTGGTGATGTAACGAACTTTCGCAGACGATTTGATACTTTTCCATAGGGCGAAGTAGACCAGCACCCAAGCACAGACCAAGCAAGCTGCTAGTTCCCACCGCATGCCACCAGGAAACTCAATGCCGGGGCTTACATTCAAAACCTTTTTTCTGGAAATAATAGAAACTGTTAGTTATAGTAATTCATTTAGAAAATTAGTCTTAAAGTTTATTTTTGTTATGGAGTTATTTATCGTGTGATATTTTTTATTTTTCGAAAAGAAAATAGTCTAATGGTTATTGAAATTATAATGAAATTGCACTTAGAACAGCTGCCACTGTTATTAACGATTTATTTTTCGTATTGTCTATGTGTCAATATTTAAAATCAAACCTTACTCGAAGAATTGTTCTGTAGGTGTTTGGGATCCGTTCGGTTTTGTGTGGTTGTGGAATGGGACCCAGCAATGGGCTGTGTTCCACCTATTCGAGCAGCTAGCCCATGGCACTTGAGATTTAAATGACGTGAAGAAGTAATAAATTGCCCACGCTATAATCACTGCGTAGTAAGTAGACATAACGAAAGAGATCACTACACTTGCCAACCCAGCACCTATAACAATATTAATAACAATTAGGTACGGAGAATTGTGAATTGAATTTGGCAAACATTGTTGCAGTCGTGATATTTGTACTTTATCATTCTATTGTGAGTAATAACTAGGCGATGCAGTTGCTAAGCATAAAGCTACGCTAGCATCATATAGTGGAGCGGAGCGTAATACCTAAAAAATTTTTTTTTTTTGTTTGGATGGGAATTTTTGCGAATTTCAAAGTTCGGGCTCCGTCACAATCTGGTCCTAAACCTGTTGACTCGATTCTACACTGAAATTCGATTCTATTCTGAAAAATATTAAAATTGGTTAAGAACTCGGGAAGTTATGGCGTAACAGACATTGCGCCATTGAAGCTGATCCATGGGAGCTTCGCTCTCTCCGCTCCAAACATGAAAAATGATGCGTTTTTATTTTTTCTATATATCTATAGTAACATAGTTACTATTATTATATTATTATACTTCACCTTTGAACAGCGGACATATTTGCGAAAGTGCTCCGATTGGACCGTGTGCTGTATACTGTCCAACTGCAAGTTCCATGAAGAGCATTGGAACACCGCACACTAGGAGTATTATGAAGTAGGGGATGAGGAATGCGCCTGAAACAAAACACTCATGTTATACACCAGCCACAAAAAGGGTCAAGCGTTTGGGTAGTTACTGATTTACAGCGGATATGGGATATGTATGTACTATATAAAATAAGGAGATGAGAGAATACTAATTAGGTATTAAAAAGTAGCAACAACAGTTTCCATTACTGGGGCCTCAAATTTTTTTTTGAAATTTATAATTCTATTTATCATTACAGTTATTGTAGTTGGAATAACGAGTGAAGCGTATTTGATTAATTCGATTAAATTAGTTGATGACACATCATGACATCACACATGAAAGTGTAAGTTTTAATTTTCATCGAGAAATCATGGTTGGCTTCGTGTGTTTAAATCGAATGTATCAAATCAATGTGCGCGATATTTATAGTTTATATAGTAACCAGGTAATATCCAGAGGCGGATTATGCCTAAGGCAAAGTAAAGACAATAATAATAAAGACATTAAATTTTCTGAAAAAATATGCTTCTTTGATAGGTGTAAAGCCTTCAAATTTATAAAGTTTTTGTTATTTTCTGGGATAACTCATTATTTAATAAGTCCGTAAAAAACTTAAAACTAGAGTGATTTACATGTCTATACCCCCTAGCAAAAAGTCGGTATTCGAAGATTTTACAGGACAAAATATTTACTGTTTTATATTAGTTTGTATTAGGGTTTACTATAACCTAGTCTAGCCTAGCCTACAGGGGCTGGGCTTGGGAGACTCGTCTCCTGCACTGCATAGGCCCTCGCTTACGCCGAGTGTCCCGTCCCGGGATTACTCCGTCATTCTCCGTTCCCCCGGAGAATTTAGAAAGGTCCGCCTACAGCGGACAACCACCGGCGGACATCCACTTACCTGACGAGCTTTTATCGTCAGGTAAGTCCGCAGGGGAGAATCCCACATAAATCCAACTTCCCCTAACGCGAAAAGCATTTCCTCCACGTAAAAAAAGAAAAACCATAATGACTTTTAATTTTTACCGTTACTGTTTTAATTTTGAAAGTGCTAATAATGGCCAATTTAAGAGATGGTGATGTTATAAGTGTAAATAATTCTATTTTTATTTATAATGTGCTCTGCCAAAGCACACTTTTATGTGAAAATAAAAGTTATAATTTTTTTTTGTCGCGACTCTTGTTTAGTCATATTGTCGCATTCGATGACATTTGTCACGGATTCCCAGCTATATTTTCTTAAGTAGTACTACTTGTAAGGTGGTAATATCGTGTAAGCTCTTGAGGCTTTAATCGTTACCACGTTAGACTGAAAAGAAATAATTGGGTCAAAATAGTGGGACATATACACATACAAATAAACTAAGTAGGTACTAGTATTTTAGCCAGCTATGTGTATGGACTATTAACGAATTAATAAAAACAAGCAGTAAAGAAAGTTCTTAACTGAGGACAATGCGTCTGTAATATAGTTTATGTTGCGGTTGTCAGTGCCGGATTTGTAGGTCAGGAGAACCTGGGGCAACGGAAAGTCGTAATTATTCAAAATCAAAATCATTTATTTAGATTATGGGTTATACAGTTGTTATAACAATGTTAAAAGATCTTTTGTGTTATCCCTATAAAATTTTTAAAAAAAGAAAAGAACGTGACAGTTGCTGACCAGTCCGTATTTTTTATCTGTATTTTGGGGGCCCCTTTCTTGTGGAGGCCCCAGGACAGTAGCCCCGCCTGCCCTCCCCCAAATCCGGCCCTGGGGGTTGCAAATGTAACAAAAAAGATTCTACAGTGTACGAAAATAATTATCTGGTATATTTTTTTAATTATCCTTAAATATATTATTATTATTTTAATCTTAATAATATTACGGTCAATTATTGACTTGAATTGAGCTTTAAAATAAATTAACTTTAATTTAATGTTCTTTTTGCATACTTTTCACTTTATCTCGAGTCGAGATTAGCTTTTACTCGTGGCTTCGCTCGCATCAATGTAGATTATCAAAAGTTATATTTCTATCCCTCGGGAAGAGTACTTTTTTAGATAAAAGGTACTGTAGCACCCGCGCGCTATGAATACTTTTTGTTTTTATAAAGTTATTTCGAATGTTATTTGAAGTATAAGAAATAGTGTTTTGTCTTTGTTGCTAAGTGTCATAGGAGTCGTCAAAGACTATAAGATAATATATAGTTGTCAACATGTTGTCAAAGACAATACTAGGCGATGCAGTCGCTAAGCATAAAGCTACGCTAGCACCATGTATTGGAGCGGAGCTTAATACCTAAAAAAAGAAAACATTTTTTTTTGTTTCGATGGGAATTTATACGAATTTCAAAATTCGGGCTCCGTCACAATCTGGTCCTAAACCTGTTGTTTCGATTCCACATAAAAAATATAAAAATCGGTTATGAACTCGGGAAGTTATGGCGTAACAGACATTGCGCCATTGAAGCTGATCTATGGGAGCTTCGCTCACTCCGCTCCAATAATACAACAACTTGCATCATACCTAGTATTTTTATGATAAAGCTGTTGTTTTAACTCATATTTCTTAATGAATAAAGCGCCTTATATAAGTATGAAATCAACAGACGAATATGACTTATTTTTGTAAATAATACCAACTCTATGTATTATGGCGAAACTTGTTCTTTAGTTTTAAAGTTTTGCGCCAAAAGGGGTGGCTCGATTATTGACTTAACTAGCGAATAAGCGTACTATCGAAGGTATATTTCCAACGGCCTTAAAAGTTACCACAGTGAAGCCCACTATTCAGATGTGGAGATAGGCATGAACTAAACAATTATAGATCAATTGTGCTTATAGCGAGACTGGCGTCGCTTTTAATAAATTATAATATACTCGGTGAGGAACAGTTCGAATATCAGAAAGGGAGGTCAATTGCATTTGCTTGTTATTCGTTGGTTAAAACTGTCAACGTTAATGAACCGAAAAGTCCCTTCATCAGCTATTCCGCATGATATGATATTTGATATTCTAGACTCCACTTTATTAGACTCAAAAAACATAACACGAGTTGTACGTCACACGAAATATTCCGAGCAAAAGTTATAAGTCAGAAAATAAGATAAATACACTAGGAGTAGGAGGAGGACTTTGATGACCGGTTTGGCCGAGTGAAAGAGATCCTACCCTTAAAGCAACTGTCCCGGATTCCTGTTATGTGACGAATACGAGTCACGGGCGTTTTAATAATTATACATACACACAGACATAAAATACGCATTTTTCTGTAGACAGAGATTACATCTTTCCACTTACCCAGATCCTGACATATGTACATCACACGCTTCTTCAACTCTCATTCATCATTCTTTTCATACAAGCTCATCGGTTCAGGGTTTTTTCAGGACACCTCTATTTGGTCCCTGACTTATATAACTTATTTATGTATATGTATGTTTATCTATTACCCTAGTATCTATAATATAAATACGGCAGTTCTTACTTTGGCCTAAGCTAATTGTTTTGAATGTAAGAAATATTTTTATATTTTTTTATATATTTCATGCGATCCTATAAGATAAATTATTATAATAGAAAAATACTGGAAAAAATCAACTCGGGTCACAAGTGAATTCTCAGGCGGGATTATTCTTATTGTTAGTTCCTCAAGGTACCATATTCGGCTCAATAATATTTATTTTATTCATAAATGACTTCTCAAAACATAATAACTCCTGTCACTCTCTTTGTCAATTATAGGCATCTATTGCGATACATAAAAGAACAAATATCAACTACTATAGTAAGATTAATAACGCGCTGGAGAAAGTAGCGAATTGGTTAGATGAACAATTTAAAGATATTCAGCCTATTTACAATTAAGAAATAAAAAAAAGTGTTTCATCATCATTACTCATCCACGATTGTAGTAAACCTATTACGGAAGCTACAGCAACTTTTCTTGGTATTCTGATAAAACATGGCAATTCATGTTCAGATAGCATATACAGCATAAAAAAGTCGGTATACGGGCGAAAGTTTTACGTGACAACGACTTTGAGTGGTAAAATAATTTTAATGTGAATATTCATTCGTATAGTAGGAAGAAGGATGAAATAATAGTAACAATTTAAAAACATTTATTTATACAAAGAATTATATTTAAAACATTAATTTATAGGCACGCGTCCCTTCCACTTTTTATGTCTGTCTCTCTCGCTCTTAGGCGGGCTAACCATGCCCGAGTGGAAGGGACGCGTGCCTCTCACTCGCTCTCATTGTAAGCGCATAACGTGAGCGGAGCGTAACGCAGTTTCTTGAAGTGTCACCCGGCAAACCAATTTATAAGACGTTGTCACGTCAAAAAAGATTCGTCTATACTCTATATCGCCTTACGCAAATGGCTAACCAAAAGACAGCCTTGATGGCATATCACACACATGATGATTCCATACCAATATTCGATAGTGTTTATTAAAATTATGTTCGGCGTATAGTAGCTATTATAGCATGTGGGAGCCGGAAGTATTACTTGATAATTTATGTAAAATGTGATATCTTTGCTTTTTCTGTCTGTTCTAATAAGTCAATTCATTAGAGACGATCTTATAATAAAAAATCCTTATATCATGTAAGAACATCTGGCCAATATTTGCAAACTAAGACTTAACTACTGTAAAACCAGTCGAATAGCTAACTGATATAATGATGTAATAGTTAAGTATTACTTTTCACGATGTATGAATATGTTCCCCTTAAAAGGTAACGAAAAGCAAGTCAACTGTCTAAATTAATGTCCTCATCCTCTATTTATTATTGCATAATACGTGGATAATGCCCGCGATTTGGAGTTTCACGAGAAAATTATCCGATTATTTTGTTAGTTGTAAATGTTTCATCTTTATATATATAATTCTTCTGTGAGTGTGTATGTCACTGAACTCCTCCTAAACGGCTGGGCCGATTTGAATGATTTTTTTTGTGTGTGTTCAAGGGGATCTGAGAATGGTTTAGATTCACAAATCAGTCCGGCAGATGACGCTGCAGTCGGCACAGCAACGCGTGGCCGGGTCAACTAGTCTTTACATTTATATCTTTATATATAAATTTCTTCTGTGAGTGTGTATGTCACTGAACTCCTCTTAAACGACTGGACCGATTTTGATGAAATTTTTTGTGTGTGTTCAAGGGGATCTGACAATGGTTTAGATTCACAAATCAGCCCGGCAGATGGCGCTGCAGACGGTATCTAGGTTATTAATCTATACTGCAAAAATAACAGGCAGGACAACGTCTGTCGGGTCCACTAGTATATATATATATATCTATGTACGTGTGTATGTCACTGAACTCTTCCTAAACGGCTGGACCGATTTTAATGAATTTTTTTGTATGCGTTTGGTTGGCGCCCTGGATGGTTTAGATTCACAAATCAGCCCGGCTGATGTCGCTTCAGTCGGAACAGCAACGCGTGGCCGAGTCAGTTAGTACTTTCTATAAGTTTCTATGTATAGAATGGAATGAAGTATGAATATAATTAGATAGATTAGCCAAATTTTGCCAAACAACACACCAACAAACTGTACAAATTAACAAAATCTTAGCACGTTTTTTGGTTCAAAAATTGAACAGAACAATATATGATCCTTGAAAATAGCAGGGTCCCATACAAAATATCACATAGGCGAAACATTTTTGTCATCGACCTGCTTGCTGCAACCTTCAGGAATATTTTTGTATGCATTATTTACTTATGAAATGTTTTAATTTTAAACACAGCAGATGCGTTCTAGTTCTTTTATGTACACTATGAGGTGATAAGAATCTAGATGCTTCGTTTACCTACTGTCATGCATGTCCTTGATACCAATGAATTGACCTACAGGAACTCGTAATTAACCTACCCATTTGAGAAAATGATAATTTGTGCTCATTGGTTTCTTGCACGTTTTATAAATGTGGTATGTAGGTACTCCATTGTGAATTTCCTGGAGTAATTCCTGTCTTTAGATTCAATCCTAATTTTGTTTAGGAAAGCCACCCAAAAGGTAGCTCAAATTACTAGGTACACGCTCGATAATAATACAAATATTTGTTTTTTTTTATTCCCAATAGTCAACTAAAATGCTTCAAAAACTTACATTCAATTAATATTCTTGTAAATTAAGATTCATTTAATGTAATATCCTGAAATCCACCTAATGGAACCGAATGGGGGATGTATTACATATGTTTTTATTATATATTCATGGAATAACTCGATTTATAAAAAGAAAAAATGAGAAGCTACTAGTGATGTGCCGGATATGCGTATCCGTACCCGCGGGGTCCGAGGGAAAAGAAAGATTCGTGTCCGTATTCGTTATTCTTTTGGCGAAACTGTTACGTATGTTTTACCTTGTTAATTTTCAATACATAGATAAAATTCTATATATAGGTGATTAGGCAAAGCTATTAAATTCCACTAAGATTATTTTTTATTTTATTTATACCAAATATTTGACACCTTAATATTGCAAACATTTATCATAGTGATAGTACATAACTCAAAGGTACCGCCGATGTATTACGGACGTCGATCCATTCATAACACAAACTTTGGATGCTTGGAAGCAATTGCTTTGCAAGCAATGGAAATAGTAAATTATATTGAATTTAACGAATTGTTAATGTTATTTGAAAATAATAATAAAAATATAATTATATTTAACTGAATTTTTTATGTTTTATTAAATTTTTACTAGATAAAAATGAACTTGTGTTAGATACAAGGCGGGACTCGAAGCCACATTTCCGCGCGCGCCGTCCGGGCGAGTACTCTTCCAATTGAGCTACCGAGACCTTGACAGATCCGTCGTCGTTTTTATATTTGCACGCATCTATTGTTAAGTGTGGCGATCTAATAACATTTAAAAATTTGACGACCGGTTGGTGCAACGGTAGCGATCCTACCTTTCGCACCGACGACGGTCCTGGGTTCGAATCTCAGAAGGGCAGATGTTTTTGTGATAAATACGACCATTTGTACCTTAGTCATGGGTATTTCCATATTTTTCTATAAATATTACTTTCGACGGGTATTCACAAGGCTCAATAGCTCCATTGAGAGAGCATTGGACTGGACTTCCAAAGGTTGCGGGTTCGATTCCCGCCTGAGAAATCTCTTGTGAGCCAAGTCGATATTTTCTAGTTTTTTTCTATTAAAATAATTTATCTTATAAGATAGCATTGAAAATGCAAAAAATATATAAAATTAAATTAAATGTCATTATTTTAATCGATTGTCCAAACATTTGTAAAAATATTTCTTTTGAATACGAAAGGATGTCCCTCTCATTGAGGAGACAACCCTGGCCTATAGCGTAAAATTAGAAAGATACTAGAAAAATTTGACGGGTTCACAAGGCTCAGTAGAACAATTGGGAGATCATTGGACCGGACTTTCAAAGGTTGCCGGCTCGATTTCCGCCTGAGAATTCGCTTATGAGCAGAGACGATTTTCTTTATTACTTTTGTATTAAAATAACTTCTAACGTCGTTATATAGATATTCGGGAATCATGCATTTGATATCGCAGGGGAGAGATATAAATAGATCCTTTATATATAACTATGCTTATTTTTTTAGTGTTACTTGCAGTCAGAATTAGAATTAATACATGATATTTAATTTTAAAGCTATTTTTTTATTAAATAAATAAATCAATATACCATGTAAATACGTGACCATCATTTTTGGGCGTCATTTTTAAATAGTTTTTAAATTAAAAACCAAATATTTGATTTCTCGAATACTATCATACTGTTGTAATTAACAATACGCTAAGAGTAATCTTCATGTTGTTTTTATAATATGCCCTAAATAACTTTGTCCTTGTGAAGTAAAGGGTATAAAATCTTTTTCATAAGTGAATTTATTGAAAAATTTGTTATTTGTTATTGTGCTATCAGTTTATGAAGAACATCAGAGCTTATATTCCTAATTCTCTTTGAGACTCAAGTTTTGGTAAATTTGACTCTGGATCACATATTGGTCTAGTCCTAACGTATTTATGGTTGCCATTTTATATAATTTTTCACGATATTTAATTGTTAATATCTAGTAGTATTCAAACAACTCAATTCTAAACATACCACGTTTGTCGAAAAGTGGAATAAGATTTCATACTTTGATAGCGATAAGATATTCACCAATTGTGTTTTGATATTCACCAATGTAAAAAATATATAACTCGCTAACTATCTTAGTTTGAATGTTTCATTTGTATTTATTGTAGAGTTACATTATATTTGTGAAGTGCGAACGAACGCCAATTAGAACTGGGCGACACAAACATTTTACAGTCACGCTCAGTGGTGTTGTGTACATAGCGTTACTTTTGTAGATTAGTAGGTATGCCTGACGCGATCGGCGGAGATTAGAGATTACTTTATGTTGTGGATTTGATAAAATCGCGGAAATCTTTATGATGGAACGGTTTATTGCCTAATACTTGACCATCACGGTTGACGAAAACATTTTAATGTAATGAAGTGTAAAAAGAGCAACAGATAATAAAAAGTCAGGATAGTTCCGGATTTATTTGATTAATTTATAGTTGTATAAGTAAGACATACAGAACTGCTATTTTATTTATTTATTTATGTAGTATTTACAAAGAAACAATTTAATGTAATAACGTTATATGATAATAAAAGTATAATTGTTAAATGGTTTCAATGTTTTTCCAGATTATTATAATCAACTGAACAGAAAGTCAAACACCATATACTAAAAGTCTACATTAAATAAAACACTCAAGAAATCCGTAGTTGGTGTACGATATGCAGAATTATGTAATATTTTATACTTTAACACCACCTCTTTCTATACGGTGAACCAACATTTGTTTTTTATTCATCTATTATTCAATAATATTCACAATTCCATAATATTTATAACTTGGTATTGAAATAGAAAAAAATCAGAAATAATTATTTTTGTTCGATACTAATTAGCTTCGCTATTTTTTATGTTTGACATCATCTCGTGGGACACTTCGGATTCTGAAACGAATCCGACCCTGGCTTAATTATCGATATCTGCTTGTATAATTCAATATACTACTAATTATAAGAGATAAGGAAAATATATCAACCCTCAGAGGTTTGGGTAAAGTTAGCTAAGTTCTAAATATTAAATGGATCGCGTGATTGACTGACAATTTAAGATGTTACTGATGCAAGGATAGTTTTGATATTTTCATCGTGCGCGGTTAATTATGTTTCAATTTACTGATCACAGGACATATTCTAGAGTAAACTTCCATGGTCACGAAGAGCACGATCTTTTTTAACGTTTAAATACGTTAATTTTCAGTGATTAGTTGAGTTAGTACAGCCACTAACTTATCGACAAGAATTTGCAAAAATATTTCGTCATTCTAAAACCAACATGGGAGTGTTTATCAGTTACCGGGAAACGCTTGACAATTACAGTTCACATGAATCTGTCTAAAAAATCCAGGTGTGGCACTAATAAATATTAACCATTATTTATTGCCAGTAGTTTATTTATGTATGATTTTACTTTCTCCAAAATTGTCATTGAACTTGTATAAATTAAAAAAAGTGACTTGTGTTAAAATGTAGGTTGATATTTTAGAAGATGGCAGCATGCCGAGTTTAAAAATGAAAATTTTTGTCACCAAATACACTGTTTTGCAAAGGTGTACGTATACTTACACAAATATTTATTGGTGTGCTCTTAACCTAATAAGATTTAGTTTATACTTATAAACTTTGAGTTTTTGTAAAAAATCATGTACTATGGTGTATCTACGCGAAATAGGTCGTACATTATTTTAGCGTCAGAACAATCGTTTTAACTTTCACGTTGTTATTCGCAGTGGATTCAGATTCATATCAAAGTAATCAGTTAGTTATGTCACTCAATTTCATGATATGTTTAGGTTGCAGTGTCCTGATAAGGTTACGAAAGTTTCTCGTCCTTGTCGAACATACATAGCTCATTTATGAGTAGTGAGTAGTTCCATGAGTTTATTTTTTTCGATATTTTTATTTTAGAGATTCAGCATGTACTGTGCATGACTCAGGATGTGAGATAAGGCACAAAGTTCTTGTTCTGTAAATACACTATGAAAGTGTACGCGACGAAAGTATAGAGCGTAACGAGTAGAGCAAGTAACAATCAAAACATGTTTTAACGAAAGTCCACTCCCCAGCTTCTATATATATCGGTTCTAGTTTAAATTAAAATTTGTTCAAAAAATACATTTTATAAACATGATTTTTTTTTGTCAATACTGCAGATGCTATGCATAATGAAACAACAATTTAACTCGTCACCTCAAATTTTAATAAAATAATGTCCCTAGTGTTTTCTAGGATATACAACAATTTTTAAACATTAGTTGCTTTCCAAAGCAACTAAGTTATATATAATCAGACTATTGAATAATTTTAATAAAAGATTTTACAAAACAAAATTATTCAAAGACTCCCACTAATCTTAAATTTTATCGTTATTTAATACTTTTATAAGTTAATTTGACTTTTGATTCCATAATTTGGATAACGACTTTCTTCAAATATCAGCCAACCTTTGACATCATATTTTAACTTTACTATTTTTTTTTCTCAATCTGTTCCCTTGAAAATTTTCATTTGATATCAATACGTTTGTATTGTAGTGTTAATGACAAGTTGTTGGCCATTTTAATACACCCATTGTTGTCCTAGTATATTACAATCAGATATAAACTCTCCAAGTCAATGTTGTTTGCAAATGATCTCTAACAGAAAGCCTCACTGATAGCTTCAAAGAGCACAGTGTATTTTGATTTAGTAGAAGAGGCTGCCCTTATACTCCTCATCACGCACGGTTGTTGAGATATTCGCTCCGTTTCTACCGTACCCCGTTTTAACCGTACCCAGTCTACCCTACTCAGATTACTTAGATAAGAAAAGATAAGGTAAGCTTTTATTTCCAAGAAAATGCTGACAAACAACACATATCCGGCATATTCTGTCTTTGATCGGCGTGGAAATGAATAATTAAAAAAAGATTAAGTCCTCCGATACGACAAAGCTTTAGTTTAAATAATTATATTTTCTTATATTATAAATTCTAATATAATGTAATCAGTCGAGATTTTTATATATAAAACTTACTCATTCACTCATCATTTTTTATTGCTAATATTGTTTATTACTTTTGAAAGTTTTATTTTATGATAGGGGAGAGTGGGACAGTGGATCACTTTTTTTTAACGCTCCACAAATCCCAAGTTTATGCCTAAGTAATTAATCTATGATAATTAACCACAAGATACGTCCCTAATCTACAAAAACAAGTGCAATTATTGGCAAAAACGGCATAAACTTATAAGTTATAACAAGTTTAAACAAAAATGGGAAATGATCCACTGTGACCCGTGGATGGGTCACTTTGGATCTTTTCATGGGTGACAGGGAATCGCTTGGTGTACACTGGATGTATTAAAAAAAAGTTCAATAAAATATGACTTTTCTACATAATTATTTATTTATTCATATTCTAAGACAGTCTTCTATCACAGTCTTATAAAAAAATTAACAAAAGTTTTACAAATTATGCTGGTAGAAAGAGATTTAAACTAATCAAAGTTTTGTTTAAATAAACAACTTTAATTTCCATAAAGCTCTCTTTTCTATTCAAATAAACATATTTACTTCTTTAGTAATCATTAACAAACATTTTAATAAGAACATTGTTGATGCCAACTCTACTATTAAACAGTCCACTGTGACCCAAATGAAAATTATTCACTGTGACCCATAGGCCGTTATGACAGAAAAAAAATAATCAAAAAATAACTATGTATACCCAAGCCAACATTAAATTACCCACAACGGATTTAACAAACAACAAGTTCAAAACATACAACTATAATTTATATTTATTGAAGGGTTGGGAATACGACAAATTTCTAAATTACGTAAAAAAATACTTTCGTACTAACTTACTGGCCTGCGTGTGCCAGCACGTGATTCCGCTCGGCGAGCAAGGCGGCGACCGGCGCATGAGAGGGGGGTATCAACGAGCAGTAGCCACGCGTTTGCTTGTGTATGTAAAGCATCACATTTAAGAATTATAGCGAATAATCCACTGTGACCCGTGATCCACTGTTACCCACTCTTCCCTAATTACTTTTCACCTATTTAGACATTTATTTTGTTTTCCTAATTTGTTTTCCAAATTTAAAGTTTTATTTTACGCTTTTTAAACTTAGATTTAAGTAGAAAATATGTTCTTGTTTTAAAATGAAATAAAGGTACAAATCATGTTTTGCCATAAATCAAATCCTTTCATTTGATACCCCATTATATGTATTGTCATAACAAAATAAATTCGTTTTTTTATGTCATTTTGTGGATTATATATAGTGACGACATATTATATTGTAAATGTCGTTACTTCTGTTAAAGCAGACGACTTTCTTGCGCCCATTCTTCTTGTTAGTTAAAAGACGTCCTGAATGGATTGTAGGTCAAAACGTTGAACGATTCAAAACAACTTATTTTAAGTGCATTTGAATAAAGTTATTATCATTTTCATTTTCTAGAAAATAAATGAATGAATGAATTTTCAGTGTTAATTCAAAGAATTCATATTATAAATATGACTAAATTTGTCGTTGATGTAGAGTGCCATGAATTAGGTAAATAATTTAACAGAAAGCCTGATTATAATTCGAAGTTTTCTGAGTTAGTCTTTAGTCTACAATTTGGAACTGTTCATTGATTTTATAGTTTATTGGTGTGTCCATTTTGGGATAATTTCAGTTCTTTGCACGCATTTACTGTACTCATTACCACCTGATCTTATATCGGGGTATAGGTACTAGGAAGAAGTATCAAACCCATAACACGAAATATTTATTGCTACATTGTATCTAATAGGTACTCACCTCCGCCGCTTTTGTAGCAAAGATAAGGGAATCGCCATACGTTGCCGAGACCGACTGAGTAGCCCACACAAGCTAACACAAACTGGATTTTGTTCGCCCAGAATGGTCGACGTGGTTTAAGATGGTGATCTTCCACGTCCGCTTCTTCTTCTTCACAGCTCTCGTGCGAGGCGGTGTCTTCATCTGGAGGTCTGAACAAAAACATAGTTTTGTTATAATATAAAGTATTTTATAATAATATCGATTCTTGCGAGAAATTAATGATCACTATCATAAAATCCTATTTCTTTGCGAAATAGAGCTTTATGTTAAAAAGGTTTTTTGTTATCTTAAACTAAAAGTATAGCTTAAGTATCTTCAATTATTTAAAGCAAACAAAACACTTTTTTACGGATTTTGCTCAAATTTTATTTTTTTATTTAATCCTGACGTTTCGACTCCATTATAGGAGTCGTGATCACAAGATGACTAAGATAATGGTTGTCATATATTTTCTACTACCTTCACAATATTTAAATGGTGCACGTTCCTAATTGTTAAAATTTTTATATAGGTAAGTCTAATTGTTTTATTTTTACATTTTATTTAGTTATTAAATTCTCACTACGATTATATTGTATACTACTGAGTCTACTACCAGTTCAGAAATTGGGAGGCCCTTTCAAGATGATTGAACGCCAGGATAAAATAAAATATATTAAGCGCAAAATCCGTAAAAAAGTATTTCATTCAAATTTGTAATGTGCGCGAAAGTGTAAGAACTAAATAAGCAAACAAAACCGTTTAGTTAATATTTACTAATTATCATAGTTCATAAATAAATTTTATATATTTTTAATAAGTCGATAGATAGTCAAACAAAAGAAACTAAAACGGACAGTAAATATGATCTTCAGAAGCTAACTTATAGCTAGTAAAGGGACAAAGTTTATATATTTGTGATAAAAGCTTTGAAGTTGTTTTTCAATGTCAGTAAGATTTAATTGATAATTAAGCCTTAATATGATTTAATGAAGCAATGACTTAATCATTTACATGTATAAAAACGTCATATTATCTACTAATACTAATCGACTATTTCAAACAAAACACTAATATAAAATGAAAGAAATTCAACGCAATGGGTGTCTTTTTATTATTAGTTATTACATCTGTACAAACATTAGAATGCATTATGAATGACGTACATAGTCGCTAATCCTGTCTTAAACCGTAATGGAAAAATGCTCTTCAAATACATGATAATCACAGGCAATTTAAATATTAAATAAAAGACATTAGTAAAAATTACACAAGACGACTAAGTAAGCAGTAAAATAAAATTGTTTGTTGTAACAGGGTTTAAGACAGGCAGTATATTCTGCTTACAATTTATAAATGCTAAAAATAACTGTCATGATTTATAGCGTAGAGATAATATTAAAGTTGTTTAAAAAGAAAAGACAAATTGTTGACATAAGCAAGTAATTAGATATTAGGTTGTATGGTGATAGCGGAGTTGCTGGACAGGTATAAGTACAAATTATGAGTAGGAATTGGTTTGTAGTGATAAATGATGGCAGTATTTTTCACATATTTTGCATCCAATGGACCACAAAATGGTTAAATAAGATTGATATAGATTATTAAAAGTTGGATAGCTAAGACTCAGACTTACGCATCGAAGAACCCATCTTTCGGAGAAGTCGTTTTTCGAAGATTTCCCCTGATATTATAGGGTAGGTTTTAAATTCCTCTCTAAAATAAGACCCCGAAACGTACAACTACGTACAACATTTTACGACAATTTAAGACAAGAGGAATAAGATAATTAATTAGGTATAGCATTCATCATAGCAATTACAAAACATTTGCAAGTAACATTATTCTAAGGAAAAGATACGAATTGAAAAACAAACATTGTATTAAAAAACTTTCATATAAGGAATTAGAAAGATGTAAGTTTGAATATTTTTTAACACATTGTTTATATAATAAAGATCTTTCGCATCTTATAATGCTAAAAAGATAAAAATAAGTTTTTTTTATTTTACTACTACAACATGTTTTGAGTCCTAACTTCTGCTAAAATGATTATTCTAGCTTTATTCTATTCTCTTTGATTCTAACTAAATGTTATTAAGTAAGTAGTGATTTGTTTTATAGTTTTGAGGGGCAACTTAAAACATAGTCGGAAATAAGTTAAATAATCTACTATGTTTTACATACTCGTTTTCGTGTAAAATTATTAATTGTTAGTGACATCTACGCATCCACAAAAATTAAGATAACTTGCCTTATCTTTTGTGCAATTATTGAAAATGTATATATTATATAAAGAAAATTTTGCAGTATTATAACAATTAAATCGGACACCATTTAGTGCATGTACGTTATTTTATTTTTAAAATATTTTGTTGTACGTTATTAATTTAGTTGAGAACCACCAGCTTTATAGTTGCTATAAAAGCATTCATGTTTAGGTTTATTTGAGATTATGAGAAATAATGTTTAAAGTAAGTTTATAACAATTTGAATTATCTCTATGGCTGAGTTCCATTACTTCTAAACAGAACTTAAAACTAGAGATGTGCCGACTAGTCGGCGACTAGTCGGTAAAGCCGACTATCCGGCCACTATCGTAGTCGGCGACTGGTCGGCGACTATTCGGCAAAAAACGCCGACTATCCGGCTTTTTACTTTATGTGTAAATGTAATAAAATGTATGTAGGGGCGAATTACATTAAATAAAAACCGTAAATAAAATAAAAGTCCTTCTGCTTGGATTTGCGACTTGGAGAAATATTCTGTAGTCGAACATTTTAACGCAGAACCTAACAGGTATCAGGGTTGAATGTCGGTATTTAATATGGTGGTTCATACTTGTAGTATTTGCCTTTTTTTCCCTGCCCACGACAAGAAATTATCATTTTTCATTGTTTACACTTAACTTCACAGGAATCATTGTCCAATTGATAAAAAAAAAGAATCTACACGAGACTATATTTTTGACATTATCAAATTTTGATTGAGCTCTTTCACTCAAAAATATTTTTATACAAAAGCACCGCTCTGACCCGTACAACATCAAAAATCAAGAAATAATGCGAAGTAAACTAAACAGCTGTAAACGACGCGTCACGGAATCCCCTGAAACCGTAATCAGCTTGGCCGACTAGTCGGCCGATTAGTCGGCCACTTTACAACCGACTAATCGGGTAGTCGGCTAGTCGGCCAAAGTCATAATCGGCACATCTCTACTTAAAACCAAAGAGTATACCTATTACTTTTTAGCCATAATAACTATACACGTAATCTTAAACGTTTATATTACATTCTTGCTGTGCCTTTTATTTTCTGCAAAAAGAATGCTTATTTGAAATTCTAGCTTTTTTAAACTAAAAAGTAATTGGTAATGTAAATGGTAATTTATTCAAATGTATGCAAATATATATAATATAATATCACACTTATAATCTTCATGTGTCAGAGGTAAGTACACTAACGTTTTAATAATCATCTTAAAAAACTACATGGTTGATAAGGCGAGCGCACGATCAATCGTACCCGTGTCGTATGTGAGATACGTGTGAACACAACGTTGCAAACTTATCAGCTTCAATTTGAAGGTCAATCAAGATTCTTCTTAATCTTAGTCTCAAAGGATTTTGGAGACGCTCTTAGTAATGCTTTTACTAATAGTTCATCAAAAGTCTCCGCTGATAAATAACACCGGTAACTGAGTAGAATAGACTGAGTCTTCATAAAAAATTCTCACACTAGTAGCTTGTAGCGGAATTATAAATAAAAGTAAGGTTTTATTTTTTTACCTATTAAATCTTAATGCAGTGCTTTTCGAACTGCTTTTTCGCTCTACGAAATATTATCCTCTCTTTTGCCAAAGGAAAATAATAGTTTAGGCCTATGATTGTCAAAGTTAAGCAACATCGATTGGGTGTCCATGATAATTGCGTTTTTGATTAAGGTCGATAATTGGTGTGATATTACTCGACTTTTCGGGTAAGTAATCACATTCTTAAATAACCCGAAATTAAAGCATAAAATGGTAAAAACTATTGGAACCTTGTGCGAGTGGCCTCTAGAATTTTTATAAAAACATTAATCTCGTGTCAAATCAATCAAGATATTTAAGGATGTTTTAGTCAAGTGGTGACTGTGAATTACTTCTATCACATTGACAGATAGGTAAATTAATATCACTGTTTTTGATTTCATGTGAGCATAAATAAAAGAAAAGTGTAGGAAATCAAGGAATGTCGCAAATGTGTTGTTTGAAGTTAGGTACCCAATATAACATCACATACATTGTTATGACCAAAACAATGTACTTCGTTAAAGCACCTATGTTAAGGAGCGAAACAATGGCGGTACCACAATTTGGTTCTTTGACCTGGCCGGGGATCGATCCAGGGACTTCAGAGTAGTGTCAACATAAAATCAGGTATAGAAGTCACCCGATCATCGAAGTCATCAAAGCTTGTGCAGTAATAAAATAACCTGATGTTAACTACTTTTGATTTCATCGCTAAAATATTAGGGATAAGGCAGCGACAAGTCTATATTTTTTTAGGTGTTCTTTTCAAGTACCACATTTAGTTGAATTGTACAATACAGCCTGTACAGTGACGCAATCAATAAGGACGCTGAACAATGGCCAGCTTTGTAATATAAATATCTGAAAGACGAGAGCGCGTCTAACGTGATAATTAACAAATAATAATACGAAATCTACAACAGCTCATATTGTAATCAGCTCTGAACAGTGCCTAGTGATTAGGTAAGTTGTCTTGTCACATTTTGTGGTGGTTAATTTTATACATAAATATGACGACCAAATGGTATAGCTTTCTTGTTTCCGATTCAAAAAGGATTTATATTTATTGTCGAAAGTTCCCATTCAGTTCACCATTCAGGTTATTTTTATCAAGCGCAGGTGTAACATGTAAAGATAGAAAACAAGGTCTCGCTATATAAGTTCTGTATTTTTAAGTTTGTTTATTTTTTTAAAGATAGAGTATTTAATTTAGTTGTTTTTTAAGCAGGATCCAAAGTTCTTTCCAACATAATACTGCCTTAGGATTTTGGATAATATTTGTGAGTCAGAAAGAAACGGAACATAAGATGAAAGGTGAATAGCTTTTTTTTTATTATGGGTGTTAACCCTTTATTTGGCAAAAAAAAATAAACATTTTGAATTGAAACAAATACTGAAATAGGAATGTGTAGAGCCTAAATATGCCAAGAAAAATAGTAAAAAAAATCTAGGGTTTTCAGTTTTCCTGAAAAATCATGTATGCTACTACATACATTGCCAAGTGGGTAAAGAAATATGTATTTATTTGAATGTATGTTGGGACATACCTTACCAAAACCAGTAAGAATAAAAATCATAAATATGTATTGTAACTTTAATTAAAAACAAACATAAATCAAACATCTTTATAAAAATGAGTTGACGGACATACATTATGACAGCAAAGTAGCGGGTATAATGGTTCTGCAACACTGTGATTGGCAGTAAATGATGGAAGTAAACCCAGAAACTCTACTCATTTTTGAAAATGATAAATTAGTTGACAATTCCTGGGTTTACTTCCGGTTACGAAACATAACCGGACTTGGCATTTGCTGCAAATGACAGTAGTGAGCTTAGAGCATAACCTGCACCGACCCTGAGATGTCATGGTCATGAAATGACCCACATTGTCAAATCGTGAGGACTCAACGGGAACTGGCTGTATCGCTTTTTGTGGTCGTTTTTTGATGTCGAGTCGGTCAATCACAGCACGTCTATTCTTTTTGAGTCCTTCATAGATTTCGTACCTAAAAGCCTTCAAGGGCATAGCCTTTTTTTTTATTTTAGTACAATCATTTCTGTAAGAAAGCCATGCATTGTTGATGCATATATCAAGCAGCTGGGCAAATATGCCGATGTACCAACGTCGTGTCTTGAAAGGAGTTCTGTATAGCGAGATAAGCATATCCGCCAAATCTACACCACCCATATGTTTATTATACTCTTTGACCACTTGTGGACAATTGACTTCAACTTTTTGTTTGGCCTCTTTGCAGTAGCGTTTGATTTTCTCTACCGGTTCTGTACCTACATAAGTTACTGACCAACGTTACGACTTTGTTGTCATTCCAACGCACAACTGCCAGGCGATTTTTGTCACAAACTGCTTGGTCATAAGCTCCTCGAGGCTTTTTCTTCATTTCTTTTTCCGTATGTAAAACTGCATCTGCTCCTCTCAGTCTATTTTTTCTGATGGTGCCCAATCCAAAAATGCCGTAGTTTTCTCTCAGTATGTAGAAGAGTTCTGGGCATGAAAAAAAATTGTCGCAGAATACAAAAGCTGGTATTTTTTTTATACTTTTGCACAAAGCAATGACTACTTGAGCTCCAAAGCTTAACGACAATTCTTCTTCTGTGAAATTATGGAACCTGAAAGTGTCCTCCCCTCCGTACAGGATAAAATCGTAGATCATACCTGATACTCCAGCTCTGACATAGTTTTTGAAACCCCATTTATTGGGTTTGTCTTTCATGTATTGGCGTCTCTTGCCGGCCTTAGTCCCTTTGTAAGGTATCATCATTTCGTCGATGCTGAACTTGGTCTCGACTTCTTGAGCTAAACAATTTGCTCTTATTTTTTCAACTATGGGCCTAATCTTGTGATATCTGTCACTATTATTAGTGCTATTGTCGACGAAATGAAGGTATCTTCGAATTTTTTGGTACCTTTTTATGGGCATTAGATCTGCAACTAAACCGAATCTATATTGCAGACTCCAATAGTCTGTATATGAAGGCATGGACATGACCCCCATGATGATGTGAATAGCCAGAAAATCTCGAAGTTCGTCTTCAACTAATTCAATCGATCGTCCGTTTTTTTCCACTGAATACGCATTTGTTTGTTCTACAATGTCAGTGATAATATCTGGGGAAAAAAACTTGTAAAAATAGTCCAAAGGAATAGTAGGTGTCTGAGAATGGATTTCTGGTACATCTTCCACAGTTGTTTTGTGTCGAAAAACAGCAGCCCTTTTCCATTTATAGCACAGAACGAACTTTTTGATTCTGCGTAAGCGTTTAGCAACAGGAACCGTCGGTCTTTTCGATCGTGTTTTTCTAGTTAGACGATTTGGCAATGTAGAGGATGTAGTGGGGGTGCTAGGTATGGACACTGAAGGTTGTGCAGGCGAAGCTTGTGATGCAGAAGCGACTTGAGATACAGGATTTAGAATAGCAGGAGTGGCAGGAGTTGCAGGCGTGGCAGGGGTTGCAGGCAGTGTTGGAATGTCGCTTATTATCGGAATAGTGCTGCAATCGGGCTCAAGCGATGGATTCGGGTATACTTCTTGGAATACAGGCGTAAGCCGAACATTTTCATCGGTTGAGATTTCATCATCGGAATCTAATATATTCAGTCTTTCTAAGGAACTCGCAATAGATGGGGCTGGGGAAGATGAGTCTGAATGCAAAACTTGAGCGCCCAATAATTCATCTTCGACATCAGATACATTATCATCATCAGAGAGTGCATTTTCAGTAGGGATCAAAGCTAAAATTCTACCACCACGTGTTAGTAGCGCGTGCTGTAAAGAAAAAAAAGCTTGCATACACCAAAACTCAAGCCTAAGCAAACAAAAACCCATAAATCGCAAAAAAATATCACGCAAAAAGAAATCAAATAAATTGGCAATGTATGCTGTGACAAACAGCTTCGTTATGCAGTGATTCATTACTAAGTTGGCAATGTATGCTGTGAGATACAGGTTCGCTTTGCAGTAATTCTTTACTAAGTTGGCAATGTATGTCACGGCATACAAAGTTTATTATCGAATAAAACAACAAATATCCACAAATATTTCCAAAATTATAACAGTGAACACTTCACTATAATGTCACGATCGAATAATTAGTGTTTTATTAGAAATTTACGAGGAAAAAGTAATAAAGAAAACAAATAAATACCTTAGTGAGCACAGCCGGCTTCTTTCGGGCAGACATTTTGAAAAAAGTGACAGCACCAGTGTTGCTAACACTCAAAAACTTTTTTTTCATAAAGTGTGACTAGTTTATGAGAATAAATATTAATAATTATATTGAAATCATAATATTTCTTTAACACTTTATTTTTTTTTAAGTTTGTATGGCACAGCATACAATACCAAATTAAGGGAAAAACGTGAACAGCTATGCCATATCAGAAGTAGCCGCAAGAAGACAGGGGCTGTTTTTGACTACCTTTAACATGGTTATAAAAAATTAAAAAGTTTTCTTGTACTAGTAAGTATTATAAGCAAAAAACCGACTTAAAAAAGTAAACTAAAAAGCAAAAAATAAATTTTCTTCGCACAAAGCAATACGTATTTTCATTTAATTAAATAGAAATGATTTAATTTTCTTTTTTATATATTTTGAAGTCGGTGCCAAGTAAAACAATAACTGTTATCAATCTTACTAGTAGTAGTAAGCCAGTACCTACTTAGGTACATAATATTTAGAAAGTTACTTTGATAGTCAGGAGGTACAGATTCATATATATTTTTCTAATACTGTCACTGTTTTGTAATTGTTTTGATATATCACATAATATTGTGTGTACTTAGTAATTCAATATTGTAGTAGGGTTGTTGTAGCATTTACTTAGCACCAACATCAAAATTATAAAATAATAATATAATTATTTCTATTTAATTAAATGAAAATACGTATTACTTTGTGCGAAGTAAATTAATTTTTTGCTTTTTAGTTTACTTTTGAAGTCGGTTTTGTTTTTGTTAAAAAATATTTCATTTTACAAGGATGCTTCTCGAATGAGGAGACGACGGTTACTTGAGACGGAAATATTAATCAAGCTCAAACATAAGGTAGCTGCTGTGAATCGTTGAGGAGTTCCCTTTACTGTTTCTCGACTCCATCATCAGATCTACTCCAGACCTTTATTAAATTGTAGTGCTTTAAATTAATGAATAAATTAAAAGTACTGGGTATTAATGCAAAATAAAACGCACTAGTCGCCCCTACGATTTTTGAAAGTTTCATCAAACCCAGATTATCCTGGGATCCCTTATCATGGGACCACCTTTGAAATATCTTCTTTCCAACAAAAAAAGAATCATCAAAATCAGTTCATAAACGACGAAGTTATCCGCGAATAAACATAAAAAAACATATCTATATATAAATATACTAGCGGCCCGTTCCGGCTTCGCACGGGTGGACAAAATTCTTTAAATTTTTTCTAGCATTCAATATAGCCTATGACACTCAGCAATAATGTGCCTTTCTATTAGTGAAAGAATTTTTAAAATCGGTTTAGTAGATCCTGAGATTACCCCTTACAATTTAACAAATATACAAACACACAAACTTTACTGCTTTATAATATTAGTATAGAAGTATAGATATAGATATACATATATACCTCCTTTTTTGAAATCGGATAAAATACATTGCGAGTCTCGAACTTGACACCGTTTGGCTTCGAAAGAATTAAAATTGTTAATTGTGATTTGCTAAATAAGAGGTGTCACTTACTATCTCATAATAGGTATCGTTTTGTTTCCCATGCGTTTGTATCTGAGTCTTGAGAATTTATATATATTTTATACTATATAGGTACTTATGTCTTTTCGTTACCCTAGTATCCATATATTAAACCTTAGGTACTGTGTTTACTTTGGGCTAGGCTGATTGGTGTGGATATAAGAAATATCATATTTTTTTTCATAATTATTTATTTATAAATTATTACTTTATTTAATAGAAATAATATCAAAACAAAGTACATGTAGCGAAAAAGCCCCACGAAATGAAAAGGTCACACTCGGTTAGAAAAAAGCACACGTCGAGAAGTGGAGCGATCAAGTAGCGGAAGCACCACAGACTTTCAAATATCAGTTCTTCCTACCTTCTTTTAAAAAAGACAAGTTAATATTTACCGAAAATAAAAACCTGACACTTAAAGTCATATACATTTTTGGATACCCGATCACATTACATATAATAAAATTATGTATTAAAATACGTTATTTGTTAGTTATAAAACATGTCTAATAAAAATATGGCAAATTAAAGTATGACAAATAAAATTATTGTAAGTAATTTCGTTAATTAACCCATTTAGTTTTACAGAGACATTAAACTTACTGTGGCTTTAAAACCACCCTGGCTGGGGTTTGCTTCAACTATTTTTGTTATAATGGAACCCATTCTTCAATATAGCATTCATGCTAACGTTGAAGTGAAAGAAAGGCGCAGAAAAAATTGTTGCATGTGTAGGCGCCTGACTTGCAACTTAGTGCGCTAAATATAGTAAATATTGATATTTTATAGAATGTAGACCCAACTAAGCGTGGCTTTTGTAATTTTGTGTTTCTCAATACTCTGCTTGACCCCTGCTGGATAAGAAGGTGATATGAACGTGACCAATGCACGTAATTTAGTTGTTTGGTAATGTTATTGTCAATTTTTATTACGGATTAGTTTGTAGTTCGATATCTTGCAATTGACTTGGAATTTATAGTTAACAGACGTATTTTATATCTTATAAAAATATTTATTTAGCTTTTTATCCCGACGATGGAAGTTTCCATGCTGCGTCATCAAGCTAGGTCAATACAATTTGACATTCGTCCTACCTTATGCCATTGTCAGAAATCACCTAATTTTTAGAGTACCTTGATGTGACTTGGACCGGTACCTCAAATAAATGCAGTAGGTATTAAAGAGTTTTAGGTTTGATCGCTTGCGATCTAGATATTATGATCTCGACAACGATCAACCCCTTGGATGTGAGGAAAGGACCGTCAATAGCGATGAATTTAAAGACTTTACAGATGAAGGAATTTTTCAAATCACGTCAGAGATAGCGACAGCCTTCAACGTAAGTGTCATAACTTTACTTAATGATATACTTACGTCAAATAAGATAAATAAAGAGGAAAAGCGGTTTCTATATGAATGCGCAGTAAATGACAACTAAAGCTTTAACCAAATCACCACTTGTGATAAAAAGTGGATTCTGCAAATTAATTCTAACCGTAGCATTAGTAGGATTTCGGAAGTTTTCATGACTTTATTCATATCAACAGATGGTGAGTGAGTTGGAGACATTCTCCATTTGATGTTGCTATCCTAATAAGCCTATAAATACAGTTCTTGCATATACAAAAACAATTTTAATTATTTGGATACTATTGCGTTACTAATAAAATCTCTGAACTGTCATATGTAAAGAACATTTTTCTAAAAAAACTCAACTTGTCTTATGACCCACAAAATAAGGAATTGAGTATGATAGAACTTAGGTTTCTATTGCAAAGTAGGAGAGTAGCTAAGCATTTTTAGCTAAAAGTAACTTATGAATTCTGCAATAGTTCGTGTGTTATCGATGTCAATGTGCATAGGGAAATCTATCATAAAATGTTTGTAAATAAGATTTGATAAAGATATTGGCCCCTAATTCTTAATATTTTAAAATTTGATTAACAAAAAACAGCTTACAAAAATTAAATACTTAGTTTCAGTTCCTAACACCTTAACAATTTAAAGTAAGAAAAAACTTTTAATAATGTAACATATTGGTTATTATTATATTAAATCTAGTACCGAAAAAAATCCTTGTAAAAATTTAAAATTTCGCCACCCACATCCCAGTGTATATTTTATTTTTATTATTTTATTCACGTAGAGACGAGAAACATTCAGTATATCTCGTACTGCATTTTCTTTAGGTATTTATCCATCTTTTCCGTTATTAGCATCGTAATATAGGTAAATTATAGCTGTAGTTGTTACTATAATAGTGATTGTTTTATGTTGCTGACTTTATATAGGTACATTTTTTATTGTTTCCTTATGATTTATGACTAGAATTGTATAAAATGATATTGTTTTACTTCACTGTTTACAGTTATTTATTACAATATTATGCATCCATAATATAAGAACATTATCATTTGTGCTAAATATGTTGATAATGTATAGGAGATACTATTTATTTTTATAAATAATTAACTATTCTATCTTTAATCAACAAGTTTAGATTAGATGTAGTATTCCAAGGGTTTACATATTTGTAAAGATGTTCATAAGGAAAGAAACGGCTTCTAATTTAATTTTGTTTTACTTTGTGTCATAAACTTTGTTTTGTCCTAGTACCTACTTATCCCGGCCGAAAAGACATCTCATATTAGTTAGCTGTATTAGTTTGGTGATATTAAAGAAACTTGACATGAACAATATTTTAATACTTCGTTTTTTATTACTTCTATAACTGTCAAATTGTTTGTTAGAACTACTTTTTAACTTAACCCACATTAGATGCTATTGGGGTCACGTTTGTTTATCGTATAGAGATATTTTTCATTACATATTAGATTTTATTATTTTCCTTGACGTCAGTAAACATAATTACATTATATGCATTTTTAAAAACAGAACTTACGAACCTTTCCATATATTTATAATTTTGTGTAATCTATTTGCTTTTCAACCTGATATTTATATTAGGTTGCTTTAGTATGCATAGTGACAAATTATATTTTACTATTAAAAGAATTATCATATAAGATAGCATTGTAAAATGAAAAAATATACATATAAAAATTATAAAACTAAATAGCTGTTTCATATTAATCGGTTTTCCAAACATTTATAAAAATGTTTCTTTAGAATACGAGGGGATGTTCCTCTCATTGATGAGACCGTGCTGGCCTACAGCGTAAAAAGTAGAACAGCATTAGAAATTTTGGCAGGCGTTCTTGTGAACGAGGCTTGTGGTTCGCTACCTCAATTGGGAGAGCATTCAATGGTTGCGAGTCGATTTTTTCTAGTATTTTTCTATTAAAATAGTTTATCCTATAAAATAGCATTGTAAAATGCAAAAAATATGTAAAAATCATATAAGAATTACATTTTTAGACATAATAATAGATCTCTTTTTTTATACACACCAATTAGTCTTGCCTTAAATAAGCACTGTGAGGCTTGTGTTATGGATGGAGGGTACTTAGTTGAGTTTGTCCAGTTGTCTTAATAGCATTAGCATAGGGTTGTCCATAGACTGTAGAGTATGATGTAGTATGGTGTAGTGTATGAGAAACAAAACCTAGATTGAAAATTTTCAAAAGAAATAATAGGGTTATGTTTTATAAGTTAGTTACCATTGTTCTTAAACGTTGCAATGCAGAAGGAAGATATGAAGAAACAGTGGTTGGGTACGTCAATTGGATAATAACAACTTAGAGGATGTCTCACTCGCCAAGATACTCACGTAGGAGGACGTACTAGATGGAACAATTCCGTAGGCGACGTTGGTACTCGTTTGATGACCATTTTTCGACCGTCTGTGCATCCCATTCCGATTGATGCCAAGGATCGGACTGACTGGGCACCATATTGATTAGTGCCACTGTCGGAACCATCAGTATACGTAGCCACTTGCTCATATGGGCGAAGACAGCGCGCTGATGCTGCACCAGACGCAACACTCAAATCGCGAATTCTGTGTGTATCGGTGAAACTTTTTACTTTACGTATTTGTCCAGAGGGCGTCACAATCGGCGTTGGAGCATTTACATCTAGAAGCTTTGAGTGTTCCTCTGTTTGGTCCTCATAGTGATCCACGTGGATAGCCACGCTAGGTGCGGCGGTTTCCGCCGAAACATCGGCTTTGCTCATTTTATCACGTCACTGAGTCATGCCACGGTGAATAAAGCCGCGTGCGCCGATGGCGGCGCGCGACTGTTAATATTGATATAAAGCGCGCACGAACGAGCACTGCCGGTTTGGTTGGCCGACCGACTGGTTCGTCAATCGCAGCAATTGGTAAACAAAGTGCGACTCTATGTAGTGGGGCGTAGCAGGAAAGGGGGGAGGGTAGAGGGCCGCGCATGCGCCGCCGTGGCCGCGTTACGTAGCGCTGCGCCTGCATTTGTTTCAGGGTTAAACTAGTCATTATAATAATCTATAAGCTATTCTACCTCTTGGTGTTGGTAAAATGATATATTTCAAATATTTTTATATTATTTAATGGGCCCTCTTTTAAAGAAATTATATTATTAGGTATTGTTAGTACTGCATACCTAACACTTCCATCGTTTATGCCAACAAGATCGATCAGTTAACATATTTGGAAAAAGGTGACTTTATGCATTGTCGGAAGTACTTAAATAATTTAAATTGAAAAGTTTGTCATCCTTTAGCTGTCACTTGTATGAGGTATCTACCTCTATTAGTAATTTAAGTCCATCACATGATAAATTAGATATTATGCCGAAAACTCTACCTCAGTAAATGACATAACGTTAACGGTATATTTTTTCCTTACTTATTTAAACTAAATACGTTTTCCTTCTTAAGAAATAAATGATTTTTTTTTTGTTGCATGACATGTCAAATGACGTATCAAAAATTGTGTTTTAGTCTTCACTAACCGATTTCAACCAAAACAGTTTCTGTATGGCCTTTATCTGCCTCATATGCCAGTATCTCTCTTTTATGGTCAAAGATTTACTATCTCTCATGTGGATGGCTCAATTACTTAGTTTTTAAGACTGATGTGACCACTTCATTCAATGACTTCAATCCGCTGAGTTAAAGTACTTTCGCAGCGAGGTCTACAACGGATGCATTGAGATTGAGAGTGGCCCCTTGAAGTTTATGGAGAGTTACTGCGCAACTGATTGATCTATATTTTCATTAAATTAAATTTTTTTTTTCAAAGAAATTATAACAGCCTTCTAAAAATACACAAACTCATTTTTTTAATCTTTGCCAAGTTCTTACATAAATTAACTAACTTAGACAAACATACTTAGGATAGTACAAAATTACTGTTAAAAATGTACTTACAACGACATGACTCTATATACGTGTCATAGGTCTCATCACAAAGCAAACGTATAAAATTATAAAAGGGAAAAAATAGAATGTGGCGCTGGCTTAAAATAAATGTAAATATTATAAAGTTTGAAAAACCTTCACTTGGCTAAAAAAAAATATGGAACAAAAATGGCAAATTCACCGAACTTAAATTTTTCACTTTTACCAACATTTTCATAACTTTCATCACGGTTTCAAAGTTGACTTTTAATATGCATTTTTTATACTACTTTTTGTACTAGACATGAAGTGGCAGCCGCAAAAAAATCTCGTAAAGGGGGTAGCGGGATAAGAATGGTCCAGCGGCCCCCACCGGATTCGCAAGAATCGACCCTTAATTTTCGAAGAGGGTAAAAAAAAAATTTTTCGAGATTTTTTCAACCCCATGGACCAAACCGAAAACCCCATAACCGCGAAAAATGTGTTTTTTAGATATTTTAACTTTTTTCGAGCCTTTAAACTGTTTTTAAAGAGGTGGAAACGCATCTAAAAATTTGTTTTGGGTGTGTAGATGTTACCTGTTTTTATTCAGATTTTTTGTCAAGTATAAAAATGTGAAAAATAAGTTTGAATGAAAAAAAAAAATTGTCGAATGCTTCACCGACACGATCCCGCACTTTATAAGTATTTGTATTTTCTTGTAGAGACTTGGACACGAGCGATTTTGCTATAATTACATTAACATACATACAAAATTGGACGAGGACTAAAAATTAAACTTCGCTCTTGGATCGCCAATTATTTTGGATTACCTCATGATGCCGGCTGCCGACAAGACATTTCTAGATGATCTTATGTATCCAGAAGTTACTGCTGCTGTATGGAGCTATCTACGGCGTGACGGTGTGTGTCGAGCAGCGAGCAATACACTACCACCCCACGGGTGGCTCGCTCGCTGCTCGCCCTGGTCTGTCTTTGTATCGTCGAAAAGACCTTTAAAACTACTTCTGGAGAGGATCTGTGGGCTTTCTTTGTACTGCATGGACGGACGTTCTTTCTATGTGTAGTGTAAATTTCTCCCAGCAATGTGGATAATGTTAACTTTGAATGGTTTACGAAAGTGGAAAATTTTATAAACGATTTAAGGGTACTGTGCTTATTGTTGGAGATTTAAATATGGACAGTGCATCTGTTAGTGTACTAAACTATTGCTTTTATTTTATGTCTTACTGCAATCTTAGTGATAAAAACGATATATGTAATTCCTTTGGTGGAAAACTTGATTTTGTCTTAGTTGGTGTAGTAAGGTATGTTTGGCACAGTTCAGGTCACGGGCACGGAGAGTGGTGGTCTTGTACGCATTGATCTTGAGCATCCACCACTGGACATTGAGTTGCGCATTGCACCAGGTCCTCATAAGGAAGGGACTGGAATTTTGCTAAAGCAGACATTTTCAATATGATCGAAATAATTCACGATGCAGACTGGAGTTCCGTTCTTCAGTCTAAAGACGTGGTTTCAATATTTTTATCAAACGATGTTTGCCATTTTTGACTCAAGTGTTCTAAAGAAGCAGCGTTTGAGATAACATTTTAAGTCGATATCTCACCTGGTTTACCTTGGACATCATCCGCGATATTAAAACAAAATCTTATCTTCATCGTAAGTGGAAGCGTTTGAACTATTTCCAGATTTATGCAGAGTTCTTGGCGTTACGTGCCAGTCTTAAACAGGGGATTTCATTAGCCTATAAGTCTTACATCAGTCGGTTACAGAAAAAATTACCCCCTCAATCCTCAAAGTTTCTGGCGACATATCGATAATTTGTGGTCGAAATTGAACCCAGCGTTGACTGTTAGGGTCTGCATCGGTCCGGTGTTGGTGCAGCCAAGGATTTTGCTGATTTCTTTTCTCGCGTTTATGCCCTCTCACATCATTATTAATAAATTCGATTATTCGTACATTTTTAACGATTATTCGTGTGATATTGTTATTTATGAGTTATGGTCATATATCCAATACAAACATGACGTTATGGACAATGTGAGCCTGATAAAAATGTGTGAATCTACATATTCAGAAAAAGAAATTGAAGATGCTAATCTCTTACTTTATGAATCGGTGAAAATGGAACGAAATTGATTGATCGAGATCTACTATCCTAGCGGTCTACCGCGGGCGACGGTATCACGAACCAACTCGGCCCGTGGTGACGACTGATGATTCCAACGGCGGTGGTAGGCAAGGCATAAGCCGAACCCCGAATATGTCATATGCTTATATGGTGTACAATTGCACAAATAATACTCGTCGACGTGTACCAAAAAGTTTGAAAGAGCAGTTATTTATTAATAATAATTATTATGTTCCACCATACGCACGAGTGTGTCAGTGTATGTCAGAAGACTACACCTGGGATGTTCTTTTTACGGGACTAAATCGGAGTGTTGATTTTAAGCCTCAACAAATTTTTTAATGTTAGAATTATTATAAGTATCCAGAAGCCAAATTATTGATTTTGAGAACCTCGGTGCGCTGCATGATAAGGAATGCATTACTGCATTATTGGACAGGCTGCACTCGAGATGAATTCGAAAGATTATTTAATCAAACTCTACTTTTAGCACAAAGGTGTTAAAGGTCACGAACCACATTAGGTATAATACTTGTCAAACTGAGAACTGGTGCATCCAATGAACGACTCGCAACGTTTTTCAACATGTCTCATGCAAACGACTCTAGAACGAAGAATGAAAATAGCTAGGAAGTGACTGGAGAGTGATTTTGTCCCTCGCCTCTTGGGATTCGACCATATTACTAGACAGCAGATCGTTAAAAGATATCTAGCCGTGACTAACGCATTGTTTGCAAGTAATCAAGAAGTTGTTGATATGTGTATATGTGACGGTACCTATATATGTACATACAAAAGAGTTCCCATTTCTCGTTTCAAAACGACACGTGCAGCATACACAAGTACAGGAACGTACTAAAACCATTTTTGTTAGTCATATGTGATGGACACATTATTTTGGTTTGTGGGCTGCGACTACAAATGACGAAAGAATTAAAAAAAACCTTCTAGATGGGCAGGATGGAGTTATTCATTGGCTGTTACAGCAGAGTGATATTTTTATATTAGATGGAGGTTTTCGCGACTCTATTGTGTCTTTAGAAAGCCACGGATATGTTGGCATCATGACACAATTAGACCAGCAATCAGAATCAGCAAACCAAAAGAGGCTCACAACTTACCATACTCGACGCCAATAAACCGCGTTTGTGCACCATTTGCCGATGGCCTGTTAGGGTGGTAAATGGACGACTAAATCGGGATTTTTAATCTGGCCACGAGTCACTTTTATACAGACGATAAGTAATGCCTTCTGTGTCGATATTATAGACAATTCGATTGAATGTTGCTTAGCTGAATATGTTTATGAAAGAAGTATTGATGATCGAAAGTATTTCAGCGGATGGGAATAATGTTGCTTCATTTCCCATGTTAACACCAGAGGAATTGATTCTCTTTGCAGTAGGAACGTACCAAATCAAACTTGCGCCTAGTTGTTACAGGTATTTTAATGTTTACATGAGGCCTAACATATAATAGAATATGTTATAATAATGTAATCCATTGTTTATAATATTCCGTCTTTAATTTAGAAAATAATTTGTTGGTTATAATTTTTCGTCAATGTAAAACCTTTACAATAGATTTTTTTTCCTAATACTCCTCGGATAGATTCTGAAGCGCTTTGGGTTACGGACTTGTATTAGTCTAAGGAATATTATGCACTATAATTCAATGTTGTGTAGCACTTGGTCCAACGTCCGAATGAAAACGGTCAATATTCTTTGGAGAAAATCAACATGACTCAAGAGAGGCCCTACAGTGCATTTAAAGTGTCTGTGCCAAAACAAAAATTGCATTTGTTATTGAGGGTATCAATCGAGAGTACTATTTTATCACATTTATACTGTTTATTACTATACGGATAAAATTATAATAAAAGAGAAACGCCCGTGTATGCCTGTTTTTTACACTTGTCGAAAGCTTTTGACCTAGTGTCAAACAATATTCTCAGGTCACCGCTAAAGGAAGAAGACATATTTTCTGAAGTAATTAATTCTTTCACGTTGGTAGCAACAGAATCTAGTAAAATGGGCAAACACCCAATATGATAAATATGTTCTAAGTTGTAATATGTTGACTTATAGATTCGTGAGGTGCACGGCGGCAGTAAATACACTCGGCGTCAAAAAAATCGCACCTCTAAGAAAATCACGTTCAAATGGCATTAACTCTGGATATGCACATGCAGTCGTATTAATTATAATTTTATTTAAAAGGTTACTTAATTAACTTAATAAAAAAACATTATTTTTCATTATCAAATAAAACCTAAAGCAACAAATAAAGGGTCACAAAAATTCTAAGGAAATTTTGCTGCTCGGGAGAGTCGCGAGTTGCGCTAACTTTGTGGGTATAAAGAGGTCAACACGGGTTCAATGTGGGTCATTCGCTATTAAACCGTTGAAGGGGACACACGCACTGATTTTACTGAAGAAAGAACATCTGGAAAATGGACACTACAGCTGATGAGGCCGCTCAAGTGGTTGCACTACTGCAAGCAGGGGTGCGGCAGTGTGATGTCGCCCGGCAACTGAATCTGAGCCGTTTTTCGGTTCGTAGAGTCTACCAGCGCTTTTTAGAGACCGGTGGCTATATCCGGCGACATGGGTCCGGTAGACGTCGCTGCACTTCGGAAAGAGACGACCGGTTCGTTGTGTCGTACTCTTTGAGAAATCGCTTCTCAAACGCTGTTCAGCTGCAACAGGAGCTCCAGGCAGTTCGCAGACGCACCGTGAGTGTATCCACGGTTAGAAGAAGACTGAAGGAGAAGAACATAGCAGCCCGCAGAGCTGCTACAGGTCCAAAATTGACTGCAGCGCACCGACGAGCCCGCTTGCAGTTTGCTCGCGACCACGTCGATTGGACCATTGAGCAGTGGGGAGCTGTTCTCTTCTCAGACGAGACACGAGTGTGTCTTTTCTGCAACGACCGACGAAGAAGAGTATACCGGAGGCAGGGTGAACGTTTCGCTCAAGCCTGCATCCAGGAGACGGTGGAATATGGAGGCGGATCCTGCATGTTCTGGGGCGGTATGTCGGCTGCCGGCAAAACCGACCTGGTCTGCGTCTCCCGGACCGGAGGTGCTCGCGGACAAGGGTCGCTGACTGCGCGCCGCTATATCACAGAGATCCTGGATGTGCATGTGGTCCCTTTTGCCGAATCTTTTGGCGAGGGGTTCACATTAATGCACGACAACGCTCGCGCACACACTGCAGCCATCGTGAACGACTTCCTGCGGAGGTCCCAAATTCCTGTGATGCAGTGGCCAGCGAGAAGTCCTGATCTGAATCCGATAGAGCACCTCTGGGACCATCTTAAACGTAAGGTTCGATCTCGGGATCCGGCTCCTTCGACTCTAGAGGAACTCCAAACCGCGGTGATTGAAGAATGGGGTCTTATCCCTCAAGAAGAGCTCCTGAAGTTGGTGAGGTCTATGAGGGACCGTATGGAAGCCGTCATCAGGGCAAGGGGGGGTAACACTAGATTTTGAGTTAATTTTAAGACACTTTTTGTACATTTTTTTTGTAAATTATCGATTATTAATTAGGACTTAATTAAGATTTTTTATTATTTTTCAAATTTTTATGCTTTTTGTATAATTTTAATTAAAAAAAAGATTGCACTTAATTGTTGTTTGATGCTCCTTTTTGTTACCTTTCTAATGATACCTAACACTATCCTCTATATAAGGTTTAGGAATTTTTGAATAAGATTTTTATAAGGTGCGATTTTTTTGACGCCGAGTTTATTACACTCATGACTATGAGTGTACTGTCAAAGTTTCTATTCCAGCCCGCCCATGCGAATTCTTCGTGTATTAATCATTTGTCGTGTATCGTCTCTAACATGGTTATGCTTAGAAGTAGAGTTCTTATGTCAAAAGAGTAGTTTACTTAGCCTTGGTATTTTTGACTACAGACTCTAACATGGCAATAGAATTTTGTCGACATTTTGACCGATATATTCGACATATTTCTCGTCCGTTAGTACGTAGAGGACACGTAGGACAAGTGGTTTGTGTGCTATTTCAAATGAAGCGATAGCGGTGTCTTATTACAATTATGTGCTTACAATATATCAAGGGCGAACGGCACGTAAATATATTTTTTATACTTATGTTTTAATAAACCTAAGTACCTATAGCTAAGAATAGCAATCTGCTTTAATAGATATTTATTGGAGCGGAGCGAACGAAGTGAGCGAAGCTCCCATGGATCAGCTTCAATGGCGCAATGTCTGTTACGCCATAACTTCCCGAGTTCTTAACCGTTTTGAATTTTTTTTGTGTGGAATCGAATCAACAGGTTTAGGACCAGATTGTGACGGAGCCCGAATTTTAAAATTAGCAAAAATTCCCATCGAAAAAAATTTTTTTTTTCTTTTTTTATCAAGTAGCAAATTATTAAAGTAAATGTTAATCTTATTTATTAATAAACAAATCTAATAAGAAAACAGTAATCAGCGTGACAACTGTTAATGTTAATGTCAGTTTATGTCAGTCCGTTCCGTCAACACTGCACTGATAGCGTTTCTTACTAGGGTAAAGGCACCAGTGGTCAGCCTCTTAACGACTTTTTGAAGTTTGAACAGTTGCGATTTCTACAGCATCGTCGGATAATAAAACGTACAACATGACTGGATTTATTGTTTATTATAGTTTTTAAAAAATATATGTCAAAAACAATAATTTTCTTAATAAAATATATAATTAAGTTTAAACAAAAAATGGCACTTTGTCCCAGTGGACAGCCTCTAAAAACCAGTAAACAGCCTCGATGAACCCAGTGCTCAGCCCTTGTAAGTAAGAAATAGTTATAAAATGTATATTTATAATCATTGATTATAAATATATATTTTATAACTATTTCAGGTAAAACTTAAGTATTGCTTATAGATTCTCATACAAATATCCACATTCGTCCCTAAAAATACCATTTTAATAAGATCGTGGCTGAATACTGGATCTTAAACACCCAGTGATCAGCCGAATGAAAAAATAATTTAAAATGTGGCTGATCACTGGGTCTTTCGTCCATTAGGAAGTGTTTGTCGTAGGTACTAAATTTGGAAATTATATTTAACGGCTCCAATGGTCGTTTTTCTTGTAATTTTAAAAATAATCGAAAAACTTAGTTATCAGACCCGGGATTGTCCATTGGATCTTTTGTAAAAAGTGGTATCCAATGGTCAGCCCCCTCAATTTATGTATAAAAAAAGCGCTATTTTTATTAAAATTTAATATAATTTAATACATGAACTAATGTATAAATGTAGAAAACACAATCACATTTCACAATAAAATAGGTTCTTTCTTACCTGTTAAGAAAAAACTACGTGTAATAAAATATATGGCGGTCTTGACTCTATTGCTCTTGTCGTTAGACTGCACCGATATGAACGAGTGTATTTCTACCCCCTGATCCCCTGCCGCTCCTGTCGCGTGACACATTAACCAATGAGGAATTAGAGCGTTTATTTAAGTGCAAGTGATTTGTTTATTTTGATTATAGCGATATTTATGGCCAATAAACGACGTAAAAGGCTGAATACTGGTGCCTGGCTGGCCACTGGTGCCGTTACCCTACGCAGTTGTAAATTAGGTTATCATTTTTAGTGTTTTATGATTTTCCCGAAATTCTAATTTATAGGTTTTATTATCTATTATATAAGTGTGTGTATAGTTTTATGAATATTGTACCAAATTTGTACCAAGGTACATGTTTGGCCCAAAAGGTAAGGTCTCCTTTACATTTCAAATATCCAGGCGCATGTCCAGCGTCGAAAGGACACTAAAATCGTAACTGACGAATTGAGAGCCATCACAATTCCAAAAATTATGTGGTCATATCTACGGAGGTTAAAAATAAAGCGAATATAATTTTTGAGAACTTCTGAATTCAATCTGTTAAGAAGTACTTGAGTAATATCAACAAAACACAGCACAACACATCAGCATAATCAAGGATAGGGAAGATGACTATCTTCCCTATCCTTGATTATGCTTATCCTTAATTCTATTAAAATAATCTTTGTTGGGAAGGAAATGCTTTAGAAGATGCAGAAAATAATTATTTTTGCTTGTATTGCCTTGAATCCTATGCCAATATTAAATCAAACAGTTCCTGAAGTAAGTTTGGTCTCAGAAAGCTTGCACTGGGAGCGAGCTGCAAGCGTCACAAGTTAAGACTGATTTTAATAAGATTGGTATCAGAACAATGTCATAAGATCTTATAAGATTCTAATATTTGTTGTGATAATGTTAATATGTTATCTTATGTTCGTACAAATATGCTTTAACATTACTAAAGTACTTTTTTGCAATAAAAATGATTAATTCATTTATAAATCATATAGTGGTATTATTTATTCATCATATAGTCTAACTACTTAGGCGTCACAACTTATCTCGGTGTTAGGAGAGTTCTGACCCTAGTAGTAGTGTCTGTTTTTGTGGATCTTCTTTTAAACTTTAATACTGTTATGAATTCCCATGTTCTCAAAAGGCTAATGGATTGAGCTACTTTCGTAGAGCAACATCCTTTGTAATGCGCACAGCAAAAGAGTGAAACTCTCTCCCTACGTCTGTATTTCCGAGTCCCTATAACCCGTCCATTTTCAAGGATGCACCTTCAGGGCTAGCTCGTTCTATCGTGGATCCTGTCTTGCTCCCCGGGCTTGATTGGGATTCACCCATTCAAGAAACAAAGCTCATAATTGCGATATGTTACATAAACAAGATATGTTCATTAAAGTAAAAATTCTCACAACCTTCCTCGGCCTTCCCTACATGCGAAGTTTCTCAAGAATAGATGCTTTCATTTGTTATTCTTAATTTATATCAACGACATTAGCAAACTGGAACTGAAAGGCGGACTATTCCTTTACGTTCTTCTTACATGCTTCTTTTAATATGGCCACGATATATACGAATCAATCATACAAGATATGCCAAATATTATAACCAATAATGTAGGTAAAACGCATTATGTTATTTTCTTAGTGATGAATAAGCAAAGGAATAAAATAAGAATGTAAAGAAGGTAACTTAAAATATCTTAATTATTTTTCTTATGTTGGATAGTGGCTGGACATGAAAGCTGCAAATGCAGTATATAAAATCAAATATAAACTAATGAACAACTAACAATTTAAACTAATAACGGGAACATTGGAATAGTCCGGTAATTACCATTAGGCGTACGGTACTGCATATAAAAGTCGTTGTGAAACGACTGCACATAAATTGCACATAAATTATAAAATCGAGAAATGGATAGCCAAAACTAATCTTCAGTAATGTGAAACAGCACAAAATAAATTGAGAGACGTTATTTAATCATGGTGTGATCACCAATCACCAACTGTGCAACTTTATAAATACACAAAACTCGTGAATATTGATAAACCATAATTATAAATATCATACACGCAATATATAAAATACACTGCTTTTGTTATTAAACAAGCTAAACCCTTAAACATATTAAAAAACCGCTCAAAACTGATTGCCCTCATTCAATATAAGATAAATACAGATCAGAAAAACAAAAAAACTTACATGTCATTTTACTTTTTATATAAATGTAAATAGGTATCTAGAATTCTTATTATATACAAAATTAATCATTATATTATATTTTTTATGTGATTAAGTAAACCTAGAGTTTTTGAGTTAGTTGTAAATAAAATTTCACTATTAATGTAATTAGGTTAAATTAATTGCATTAATTAAAAGTTTTAATAAATTTATTATAAACAACTTTGTAACTACTATTTTTAACGAGGTTATATCTGAAATAACGATAAATAAAAAAAGTCACTTTAAATACGACACGACTTATGCTTTGTATTCTCCGGATAGACGGATTGTCGCATCTAGTTTCTGTCGAAATCTTGCTCTTGTCGTTGCTTTAGATTAATGGTTTGAAATTTTACTTACTGTGTAGCTATTACTAGTAAGTAATATTAGCTGCCGAGTAATTAGTTACTTAGATTAATCTTTAAATAGTTATATGTCCGTAGTATGTAAATTAGTTACTATCAATTAGCCTTTTAACGTGCAACAACTTGTTGTGATAATTGTTTGGTTATTATTATTTTAAGTTTCTCAAATAATTAAATTTTGAGAAATAAATACTTGTGATTTAAGTCTAGTGATTTATTTTAAGGTTTCAATTTTAATCTATATTCAATAACTAAAAAGCAAGATATTAGAGATGATTATAAAAATTAAAAGGGTAATTGCAATCAATTGGTTACTATTTTATAAAAAAGAATAAAAAATAAAGAAACAACGTACGTACTTATACTATTTGTTTCAATGGTAGAACGTGTCTAGACATTTTATAATTAACTAACGATATAACCTATAGACATAAATACATGACATATAAATCCATACTATATAAATGCGAATGTGAGTTTGTTAGTTACGCTTTCACACGTAACTACTCAAGCAATCATCGTGAAATTTTGTACACATGTTTTCAATACTACAGTAGAAGTCATCATTTTTATACAAAAATATAATATTAATACTGAAGGGCTAAAAAAATTATGTTGGCATGTGTCGAAATTTAAGCAATTTGAATATAATTTAACGCTTCATGGCGTTACATTTTCAACACCATCTGGCGTTCCATTTGAAAGGTGTTTACTTTTAATGATCCATGACATTTATTTTAGTACATCAACGCGAGTGAAGCCGTAGGTAAAAGCTGGTAACATAATACCCCTCGATGGATATTATGTCCATTAGTCAATAGGCTTTCTGTTTATTTGTTTATACCATGCACCATGATTATTGGTTGGTTTGTTATTATAATAACACAATGGCAGCAATTAAATGAAAGCTTCAATATAAAATGCACAATATATGTATAATAAAACTTATGATGCCGTTTAAAATAGAATCTTAATTAAAAAGAAGTAATGTTCAAATAAACTAAGAAAAAAACCAACAAAATTATATAAAAAAATATTTCAAGGGTTTTGTAGTAGTTTGGTAACATACCTTATTGGCAAATATTTTTTCTTAGTAGTACTAATCAACGCAGTCGACATGGTATTTAAAGGTTAATAAATTCTAGGTTCTTTAGTTCACTTGAGAGGACTTCACAGATTTAGTCTCGGCAACTGTATAACGATTGTAACTATACACCAAAATGCATGACCAACCTTCGAGCAAGCCCCTTCAAAAATTGCTAATTTTCCGTTCGTTCCCTCTTCATTATCACTTGCAATTTACAAATCTATTCTTATATAATTACTTACGACGTAACATAAGTGGTATACCTATTTAAAGTTGTAAATAGTTACAAAATAAATTAGATTCTATATGGGACAATAATAGTGATCGTGATTAGATGCTAGATATTCTGACTGGAAATTTGCTACTTTATGTTATCTGTGATATTAGTAGATGACGTATTTGCCAAAACTGGTAGTACCACGTATACAGATAACAGCAGATAAATCTAACACAACATGTTGAATTTGATGTTGGACTTCATCTGCTGAACTGAAAATTGAATTGTGAAAGACAGTTTTTGAGGCTGGTTTACTCGTCTGTTATGTAATAATATATATATGTATTTATATATTCACATCAATTAACCTAGCGCAAAATAAGTTCTGTGCTGGGTGTGTTATGGATATTGGGGTAACGGATAGACAAACATAAAACATTATAAATATTTTTTCGAATATTATAAATAATTATGATTTATTTCATAAAACTATAGTATTAGTCTGTATGATATTATTTATATGTTTGAATAAACACGTAGTGAAAAATATCTGATACCTATAATAAATATTTAAATATCTGTTATTTATGGTATACTCGTATATCGGGTACATTTCATATATATCCGACATATATTTCATAAATAGCAAAATTTTATATATATCGCCTAATCTAGTAAACACTTAGTAAATTTAAATTAAGTAATCCTAAATTTATTATCACGTTTTTATTAACTTGCTTTCGTTCGTGCCTGTCCTTCTGTTTGTCTGCAAAATTTTCTAATCTTATAACTCAAAATTAGACCACTTCTGATGCTCCTAAAGAGCTCAAAATTTTACCACACATAGGATGACAGTTAATTATACACTCATTAGCAACATAAACTTAATGGATGAGCCACAATTAATTAATTAAAACCCCTATATAATCAGGCAATTTAGTAACAAATTTGTATTTAAGAAGCGATTTCTTATGTGGTTAAAAAATTTAATAAAGGAATAATATTTTATCAATTTGCTCTTATCATTTTACACTAAGACTAAAAAGAATAAAATAAATAGAATTGAAAAAAGATTGTTAAAAACCTCGTTTTTATAAGCGGACTAAAAAGAAGAAAATATTTTTTTCCCAGAATTGTGATGGAAGAATTTTCTCCCGGAGTGATAAAAATTTCAAAGTTATATGTTCAAGTACTATGATGTAATATGACTAAAAGCGCAGGGCGGGCGGCTTAACTAATTTAATTCACTCATTTTATAACTCGTTATTTGTAAATACTAAACGTCTCAGCCAAACGCCTGAAAACGATTTCTCCAAGTAAATTTGAATTAGTTTAGCCTGAAAACCGCCTGCCCCACGTTAAAAAGGCCAACTATCAAAATCATGCGCAGAATAATGTACCTAAACTTGCTACTGCGCATGTCACGTGATTTCAAAATCATGTTCAACTTATTTTCCGGAAACTATACTTTTACTACACACTGAGATCCATCAAACTCAAATCCACAGACGCGATGGCGAGTCGCTCGCGATTTGTGGCAGTACGATCTCACGTTTCGTAGACTTCGGTTGCGACGTTACAATTGTTATGCGCGCACAGCAAAATGTAAGTTTTAGTTAAATAACCTAGTATTTCGTCATATTGTTTACTGTGAATTGACGAATAAGAATATTTTACTGGTACTAAAGAAAAAATAGTAATTATGCCTTGATTTAAGTTAAAATATTGGCAGTGTTTCTAGGAAGGCCGGTGGTCCTTATAAGGCCAATCAAAAATTTGACGTTTGGAATTGCTAGGGTAAATAGGCCTTACAAGGAACATCTACAACCCATGAATATATAATCCCATCAAAAACAATACTTGTCAAAAAAACCAAGTCTCGCAACTCAGTTGTTCTACGGTAAAAAGTTGTGAGATCCATGTAATACCAAGTCGGTTATTAATTTATTCAGTCCCTTCTTAAGCGAATTTCTGTCTTAATACGTCCAGTCCCTAAGACCACGAACGTGGTCCATAACAATTGAAAATCAATTGTGTCTGGAATCTCCGTACTCGAAGCATTAAGTTGTTACGTAATAATTAACAGCATCTGATATTGACGCATATCAATATTAAAAATCTTTATTGTTTTATATAAATATATTGACGTGGCCATCGCACTAAATAATTTAATTTACACGTGTTTTGATGCGATGGCCGAGTCAATATATTTATATAAAACAATAAAGATTTTTAATATTGATTGAGTTGCGAGACTTGGTTTTTTTGACAAGTATTGTTTTTGATGGGATCTCATTGCTTTTTGTATTTTGTAGACAGTCTACTTTTTTCCTTTTCGGTACCTTCTACTTATTGTATTTGTATGTATATCTACCAGCAACGAATTTTCTTAAAGCCCTCTCTCTGACTTATGAACTTTTCTTATTTTTGTAGGTTTTTTTAGTTTTTCCTTGATTCATACACCAAACACTATTTATATTCCAAACTAGCGGCCGCCCGCGACTTCGTCCGCGTGGAATATTGCAACATTATTTTTCTAAAATAAAAGTAGCCTAAGTTACTCCTTATTACATCAGCTACCTGCCAATAAAAGTCCCATCAAAATCGGTCCAGCCGTTTCAGAGATTAGCCGGAACAAACAGACAGACAGACAGAAAAAAAAAATGTTATTTTGGTGTATGTACCGTATATATATTCATATGCATGTAGTAAAAAACGGTTATTTCAATATTAAAAACAGACACTCCAATTTTATTTATATGTATAGATTTGAAGCTTCTAGGTCTGCTAGAAGTGTCTTAGAATTTTGATGATCGGTGAGTCAGTGAGTGACAAAATTAAGAAATTTGACCCGTTATAATTCTTAAACTACTAGTTCAAATTGAATGAAATTTGAAATATACCGTGTCTTTACAATGCCTGCATGTTTACTGAAAATTCAGTCTTCTAGTTTTATCCACAACGAAGTTACAGGGGGTCGAAAATGGCCTGAATTGCTTCGAGAAAAGGATGGTACGTCCGTCCCGTTTTTTTGCTTGACTTGGCGGGGGCACTGCCGTGTCCCCAGAACACTTACTTTACTTTAGTTATTTACAGTTAATTAGTGTCTATTATAATTAATATAGAAAGTCATAGATAATTGTAAGTTTGGCCTTCTTAAGAAAATTGTGGCCTTACACTCACCCATAAGACCCACAAGAAGGCCATTTTAGGTAAAAAGTTTTTAATTTAATTATAAAACGCGTTGGAAAGTTATTGGATATCAAAGTAATAAATAAATAAATAATAAATAAATATTTCTTACATTCACACCAATTAGCCCAGTCCAAAGTAAGCACTGTAAGGCTTGTGTTATGGGCTCTAGGGTAACGGATAGACATACATATATGATACATAAATATGTAATAGAAATATATATAAACACCCATGACTTAGGTAAAAATGCTCGTATTCATCATACAAACATTTGCCCCTTCCGGGATTTGAACCCAGGACCGTCGGTCGGTGCGAAAGGCAGGATCGCTACCGTTGCACCAAACGGTCGTCGTAATACTCATAACTACTATCTATACATATAAATAAAATTGGAGTGTCTGTTTGTAATATTGAAATAACCGTTTTTAACTACATGCATATGAATATTTATGCGGTACATACACCAAAATAACATTTTTTTTAAATTTTTGTCTGTTTGTTCCGGCTAATCTCTGAAATGGCTGGACCGATTTTGACGGGACTTTTATTGGCAGGGAGCTGATGTAATAAGGAGTAACTTAGGTTACTTTTATTCTAGAAAAAAACTTTTATTAAAAAAAAATAATTACTGTGCCACAGGAACGCGTGGCTGGGTCAGCTAGTTTTTAAATAATTTTCATTAAGTAATTCTTAGTTATTCGATGGTGTTAAAGTAATGTTCGTTGAGTTTTTTATAGATAATAAAAATATATTGAGCATTTTATGTTTCGCTTAAATAAAAGAGCGTATTATGTAGTTCTAGTAAAGCGGCTATATTAATTATTACAACTCTAAGTTTAAGTTGAACAACTGATTTTATAATATTGGCCTCTCTGTTCCTTGCAAGGCCATTTGGAAGAGCTTAATAAAAATTAAGTTTAATAAATAGTGATTAAAGCTAGGTTTAAAAAAAGTGATTTGTATGGTACACAATAAAACAAAGTAATAATTTCAATAATTTCTTTCCTTCATTTATCCAGTAAATAAACGAATAAAAAGTGTTTACTCGTTAGAGTGGCCTTCCATGTTCCACCCACCTTATAAATTAAATTAATTTCTATACATATTTTAAGAGAACAGGGTGTGATTTCATAAAAAGACATTTTTAACACATCTATAATATTTAAATAAAAATCTTATTTAGGGTTTCTGTGCATTGATTTATATTTAATTCTGATGATTCGACTCCTTAACAGGAGCCGTGATCACAGGATGACTATAATAATTGTTCCAAGCCTATAGTATCCCTCATAACGGTCAACAATCTTTTTGTCCCTTTTTATTATATCAAATCATTAAAATATGTAATTGAACTGCTTTCACCTATTGCTAAATTTAACTCTAACCAAGTGACATGTGTAGCACTAATAGTTATATTTTATATACTAATATCATATAAAAATACCTACCACGATTGATTATTTGCGTGTTACTTGTGAAAATAAATGTAAATATTATTTTACAAATTGTAAATGCGTGTGGTATATACCGCGTATTAGTTGCCTGTAAAACATTTTTTTTTTATCATTAAAGAATTCGGCTGTTTGGTATATATGTGATGTAGGTACAGCTACCATACCAAAGTAGGGAGAACGAGGACGGTTGTGACAAATTTTGCTTTAATGAACATATCACGCTAATGAAACATACCACAATTACGAGCTCCACGAATCAATGTAGCTCAATCCTCAGCCTTCGATAAAAACTAATAAAAGAATTAAGGTTTATAAGAAAATCCACAGAAACAGAATACGGAGGTAAGTTGTGACAGGTACCAAAGAAGTTGTGCATCTTAAGTTTTTAGACTATTTGATGAATAAATAACACTTAATATTTTTTTTCGTGAAAAAGTACTTTTATAAATTTATAGCATATTTTTACGAACATAGAATAACATATAATATTATCACAACAAATATTAGAATCTCCTATTCTTATTCTTATAAGAACTTATGGATCGTTCTGAGATCAATCTTATTAAAATCAATCTTAAATTCTTACTCTAATCTGATAAACAGATTATAAGAAATGTGTTGCAGCTTGCTCGCGAAACGTGTTAGTTAGACTTTGACCTATTAATGTAATTTTATAAATTTTGACACAGACCATACATCTTTCAGTTTTTTACGTATACATCTTAGGCACTCCGAAACGGAAAAATGCAATTCAACATGCAATACCACAAGACCAACTATGATTGTAAGCATGAAATATATAATTTTTGTGAGAAAAATTTGTTGGGGACTATACTTGCAAGATATTATCCAACAAACTAACGCACGGACAAACAAAGAGTCTGTCACAACTCGCCTAGGTACCAAAAATCAGGAACTGATCAGTATAGAAATTTCTTATTTCAAAACAAGATGGAAATACAAACAAACAATGCCCATCCCTTGAGACTTGAAAAACCATATAATTTAAGAAAAATATCAGTACCACACAAACGCAATACCCCACGATATAAATATAATTCTTCTATACTATGTATGTCTTGAAACTGAACTCTTCCTTTGACTTTATAGATTCTGATAAGTAATTTCTTGTTCGTCTAAGTACAACTCTTAATGGATTATGATTGTGTAAAGTCTGTCGGATCCGTTAGTTTAATTATAAATTTAGTTTATAAATTATTATGTAGAATACAATATTGATCTACCGCAATTTACAAAAAGTAAACACATATTTTGTCATTTTTACTTCAAAAAAGTTTTTAATATTTTTTTAGAAAAAAACACAAAAATAAAATTAATAATAAAATAATAAATTACGCTTTATTGCACACACAGATAGGATACAGAGAAATAAAAATAACAAAAAAAAAGTATACAGACAGGCGGCCTTATTGCTAAACAGCAATCTCTTCCAGGCAACCTTGGATGAAAAGAATAAATAAATATAAAAGGATAATGTTGGAGTGGGAGCGCATATTGAGAGAAAAAAAATATATATATATTTTTTGTACTATATATAGAATGCTCATTTTGGGTGGAGGTGTAGCATAACAAGGTTTCAAAAAAAGTCAGTGTACCTTACTTTACCTTTAGAGAAAGTAAAGTCACAGTCAAAAACTCACGAGTAAAGACTAATACAGAATGTATAATCCTTTCTTTAATAACAATATTGCTTTCTTCATTTAAGTAATTTTTTATTATGCATATCTTTTATCGTAAAAATGTTTTCGAAAACTTAGAAATTCTGGGGCACCTGAAAAAACAGCCGCGTACCGTTTTTCATTCAGGGTATTTTAAAATATCAATATAAGTTTAGTAACGGACGGAAATGAAACAGTTTTTAATTAATATCATTATTATTCGCTTAATATAGAATATATTCAGTATTTTACACAATATTATGATGATTTCGAATATTTATATTATGAATATCACAAAATTCGAAGGAGGCGACAATTCCAGGTTAATAAAAGATTAAAAATATATTATAAAAATAAAACTAGAGTAGGGCACAGCGAGCGCTAGCGAGGGGCGCGTTGGACGCGGCGCTCGCGACGCCCTCGCCCGGCGGTCCTCCGGCGGCGCGCACAGATGAGTGAGTGAGTAGGAAGAGCCGACACCGCCCGGCGCCGGCGGAGGAGCGGGACGCAAGACTAGCGGGCTTAGCGCTGGAACAGCGGGTTGGGGAAGTCAGGCGGATGCGGTAGTGGAGCTGGTGGCGGCCGCGCCCGGCGCCACGCTACTAGCCAACAGGCCACAGCTGCCGCCACAGCTACTAGAGCCAGTAGCGCTGTCAGAGCCAGTGCCACTGCCAGACCGGCAGCCGACACGCACACTTCACCGCCACCTGTTGCACCGCCCGCACCTGCGCCGCCCTCGCGCTGCCGGGCTGCTCTCGACGCGGAACGCCGCTCGAGAGTTAAAATCTGGTTTGATTCTACCGTCACCTCCTCTCGCAGCTGGCCCTCGATGCCCGTCAGAGAGCCGTCGCTGTCTATCGCTTCTCGTTTTCTTCGTTTTCCGTATGCGTCTTTACCACGACAGTTAACCTACAAAAAATTGGTGTAAATATAAGTTATTAGGCTAAAGTCACTGTAATTATAATTTTAATAATGATTAATTCACATCTATACTACTGTATACATCTGTAGGTTCTGTCGGTATATTTATTATTTGGACAATTTAATATATGTATTATATATGATTTCAATTTAATTCATGACTCGCTGATATCAATTATAACATTTTATTTTTTTTTGTTTTCCTATCTGTATATACATCAATAAGTCAAGAACTATCAACCCGTTCATTTTGATGAAATTTGGTATATAATGACAGCATTTGATTGCGCAAATGATAGGCTGTATATCATATAGGAGAAAATCTTATAGTCCTAACTAATATTATGAATATGAAAGTGAGTTTGTTTGTTACACTTTCACACCATATCTACTTGATCGATTGTCATGAAATTTTGCAAACTCTTTGCCAGGGGTACAGAAAAGTACACAGAATACCTTTTATCCAGAAAATAATACTGTTCCCGAGGGACAGCAATATAACTTTTAATACGTAGTACATCTAAACTCACCGGTTGACATTTTCCGAAGCAGATACGTATATTACACTGGAAGCGGATGTTATCGCTGCTTGGGAATTTAAAGGCGTTGAACATGACGCGTAATGTACCATCGTCGTTGTGCTCCCATTCTCCAAAGATAGACGGATCGGTGGCGCACCCATCCGCGTCTGTTACTGTATACTCATTTTCCACGTTTGTTGCGACTTCGCTGGTTTTTGCAATACAACTTCTAGCGAAACCACCATATATACCTGAAGAAATTGTAGGATAGTATAGATAGTCAAGTTGTTTACTATGTAAAAGAAATACAAAACTTGAAATGATGAAATGAAGCTAAAATTCTCGGGAATACTTACTACTGGGTTGGACGTCGACTTGTAAACTCAGGTTTTCCCCGACGGTGGCTGAGCTAACTTCAGCGCCGGTTCGAGTTACGATCCTCATAGAGCAAACGGGTGGTGGACCGGTATTAGCTATAGTACCAGCTGTCGTTAACATAGAAACGTTGAAAGCTAAAGTCACGTTCTTTTCGCCGGTTTGATAAATACATTTGATGTGGAACGCCTTGGCGTTCGATGTTACAAGTTTAAGATGGTCTTGCATTACTAGGACAAAGCTTGCCAAACCCTGTGAAAAAGATTGCAATTTTAGTTATAGTCCAAATTAGTTTGTAATTGATAATAAGTTAATAGCTTTTTTGGGAAAGCAGGATTTAAGGTTTTTTAATTAAAAAAATATCTGTTTCACATACATTGACATGCACAAGCCCGCAGTTTCCGAATTGAACTGTAAAGTCTACAGGACTCTCTTGATTTACAGGTGTGTTAACTACTAGCCCACATCGCTCATCTTTACTGTAGCCTTTTACATACAATAGTCCGTTAAAGCCATCTTTGATTTTTAGGCTCACACGTATACCATTGGCTAGACAGTGTACCTGAAAATTAATGACAATCAGTTATAACGTCATTTATCAGAACATACAGTAATAGAAAATATCCAATATAAAAGATAAAATAAAGGTAGTTTCCTTTAGAACTTGAATTTTTGACACATCCTATTTTGTAATGTCAATGTTCAATTCAATTAGTTTGAAGAGACTTTTGATTAGATTCAGAAATGCTATTTTTATTATTCATATCATCAACTCGGCCCTCATCCTATTATCTTCTCTGATATTTCATTGACATATTACATCCATGCCTTTATGCCAGAGCTTTAGTAATTCTTTTACTGTGTTTTAACTGTGTAATATTAATAGATATGCTTTTATTATTTCTTTTCATTATGATAAAAGACTTTTAAAAATACACATAATGAAATATTGTATACTAGCTTTTGCCCGTGAATTCATGCGCGTTGAATTTTGACAATTTCATGTGGATATGTCCTACTTATATGTCGTTTTTGATAATAGAACATAAAACGATTCCGGGATAATAAGTATTATATGTTTTAATTCAGATTATAAACTATCTGTGTGCAAATCCGTTCAGTTGTTTTTGTGTCGCTAAGTAACAAACATCCAAATAGGCAAATGTCCACATATACAAACTTTCACATTAATTATAATATCAATAAGATATAATTACCTGCATTTCGGGAAGTGGAAAATCAGTGCGATAATTTGTTATATTTTTAAGAATTTCATTGCATTGCACACGCGGATTGCCAGAATAGCCAGCAATGCAGGTGCATTGAGATCGGTGGCCGGTAGCTTCGCAAATAGCGAGCTTGCCACATGGTTCAGCTTCGCATGCGTCAACGCACATTCGATTAAGGCAGCGTTCGCGATCACCACATTCACTGTCGGTCTCGCATACCACACGTACGCATATGTTTCCACGTGGTGCCCAGCCTCTTTCTATATCGCATATGCAGCGGCCACGCGTATCCACCTTCCATCCTTCGTCAAAACGGCATGGTGCACATTCACCTAGTGCGTTAAGACCTTGTCCATCGACACACTTAGTTGTTGGTGCTGCAATTTAAAAATGTAATATTTATAAACATAAAGAAGTTGTCACAAAAAAAAATCGACTTTTGTATAAGCCCCGAGTGTAACTTTTAAATATGCAAACGTTACTATTGCGTTTGAGTTAATATTTATATGATGAATTTTAATATTGCTACAATAGGATCTAAATTATTATTTTAACTCAAATGCAAAAGTCTTTCATGAGCAGCCTATTAATATACCCACTGCTTGGACACTGGCCTTCCCTATCAATGAAATCATCGTGGGGAGAATAGACCATAACCCACCACGCAGGCCCAGTACGGATCGATGGGTGCTAACGGCTGCAGATGCCGCCAAGAACAACGGCTTATCGTGCCTTCTCAAGTACGGAGGAGCTCATAATATTTTTTTTTGGCCATCGATCCGTTGTCAGGTTCCTGTTGCCTAACTTTCGCAATCATAGGATTATCAAGGACTGCTGCGCTATCAAGTTCCTCAAGTAATTCGATCCGATTTTATCTTTCAGTTAGGTAACACACATCATAATATGTACAGACAACAGCACCTGAACCGTGGGCTATTAACTGTACGTTTGTATTATTTATGTTATTTATTTAAACTTTATCCGTCTTTGTACAATCAAAGGCGAATTAATTGCTAGTACCTATTTTGGACAAACTTACAGATTTTTACAAGACTCACTCTGTCGTAACTTATGTAACTCTATTTTCTATGTTAGTATTGAAGAGACAGAGAGAGAGATAAATGATTTATTATTCAAAATTTTACAAGGACTTTCTTAAGGCTATGGTCTCGCAAAAGCAAATATCTTGTTTGCGAGAACAGTATGACCCGACAAAACATTAAGTATGTATACAAATATAAGTATGGAGTACAATAATCACTTATATTAAGTAAATAACAAATTTTTATTTGAAATTAGTTTTGTTGTATTCTACATATATTTCTAACAGTTAAAAGTCATTGATAAGCGTCTTAAAGCTTGCCTTAGTGTCATGGTCATGATGCAGTCAAAGTTAAAAAATACAACGACTACTATTCATTTAAGACATAAGCATAGTTAGATATCGGTATGTTAGTTGTAATATTCTAATTATTTTTATTTAATAGTTAGCACCAACCAATCTGAACGTGGTGAGTAATGGGTAGTTTTCCTTATATTGGGGACATTTGTGAGTTTTATGATGTACAAAAATTAACGTCTAAAAATAAATAAAAATCAAACTTACGTATGTTAGGTGTGCATTCAATGAGAGCATTGCCGCGATATCCAGGAATGCACTCGCATACCATAGTACGAACTGGTTCCGTGTTCACAGTTGTGCATTCAGCGTTGGTACCACAGGGCTTAGTTTCTGTACAAGGTTTAATGCACTTGGCATTCAAGCAGGCAGTTCCCAGAGGACATTCGCTATCGGATGTGCACTGCGGTCTGTCAACTTCTTCACATCCGGTCTCAGTGCTACGTAATCCTGGTGGGCAAACACAATGAACTTCATGGAGGTGAACACGGCATTCCGCTGGTTTTTCACAAGTAGCCGCTGTGCATGGGTTCACACATTTAGCGTTGATACATGATTTTTCAAGCGGACAGTCACTATCAGCTCGGCATCCGATAGGTATACACCCAATCGATGGATTTCCTGTGGTGCCTATCTTACACCGGCAGGCTGCTCTGTGTTCTAAACCATAACATTCAGCATCCGCTCTACATACATCCGGTTCAACAGAGCAAGCTGGCACGCAGCGATTGTTTATACACGATTCATCATCTGAGCACTGCGAATCAGTTCTACATAGGATTTTATAACACCCTGTTCGGGCGTCACCTATGAATCCAGGCTGGCAAGCACATACAGGTTTGTGATCTTTTATCACGCAGTCCGTGTTAGGGCCACAATCACATGGATTTTTGCATATGGATGTTATACATGCGTGATTTGAGGTGCAATCATTGTCTATTTCACAGACAACATCTGATATAGGAGTAGAAGGTTTGCAAACTCCTCCGCCACTGCTTACATATCCAGGAGGACAAATACAGAGCATTGTACGCACCGGGAGTGTTGGCGATACTTCACATTGGGCCGGTATTGAACATGGCCGTAAAGCAGTGCACGGATTGACGCATTTTGAATTAAGACAGGCAGATTTTGATGGACAGTCGACATCAGCGGTACATTCGGCAGTAATTTCAGGTCTGCATTCTACATAAGGGTTGCCAGTATAGCCATCTTCACATTTGCAAACGGAATTATGATTGCGAACCAAACACATGGCATTTGTTCCACATGTATGTCCAGACAAGCATGGATTTATACATCTATGAGCATTGCATTGCTTATCTAACGGACAGTCTCCATTCGTTCTGCATTCTATCACATTGCAACCTAAAAATGGATCACCTTCAAAGCCGACTCGGCATCGACATAGTGGACGATTCCTTTCAACGAAACAATCGGCATTCGGCCCGCATGTTCTGTTTAGTAAGCAAGGGCTAACACAATTACCATTTATACAAGCTTCCTTTGACTCACACTCAGAATCTGTTCGACAGCCTACAACACGACAAGCACGGTAAGGATCTCCATCAAAGCCTTCTCGGCATGAGCAAACAGGACGGTGATCCCGTACGAAACACTCAGCGTTTTCTCCACAATTGCAAGGGTTACGGCAAATTCTATTTACACAAGATTCTTGCTCACTACAGTCTTGATCAGAGGAGCAGCTAGGGGGAGGTAATTGGGCTGTTCTACAAGAGCCTTCTTCTTCTGGTACAAATCCTTCAGGACATCGACACACCAATGTACGGAATGGGACGCTATCCGAAACAGAACAACGAGAGATTCCAGTACATGGTTTAAGTTCAGAACAAGCTTCGCGACATTCATCTCGTAAACATGCATGGCTACTTGGGCAATCACTATCTACTCGACATTCAGGTTCTCCAACTACTGAGACTTTTTGGCAATGTACCAATGGATCTCCAAGAGGAAGTGCAGACGGACACTTGCAGGATGCAGCATGGTTTCTTGCAAAGCATTCAGCGTTATTAGCACATGGGTTGTAACCTTCAGGCGAACATGCGTTTCGACAAATTCCTTTTAAGCAAACGCTATCATCATTACAATCGCCATCTATTTCGCATTCTACTGTTTGACATCTTGTGTATGGATCGCCAATACTTCCTTCAGCACAGCGACAGTTAGGTCGGTGGGCTTTTCCGTAACACTCGGCGCTGATGGCACAGGGTGCTTCTAACACACAAGGACTGACGCAAGCGCCGTTGTAACATGTATCGCTGTCAGCACATTCATTGTCCGATGAACATCCAACTGAAAAGAAATAATAGCAAATTGGGTATTCTAATACAAGTTAAACATTTGGTAAATTATTAATAAGTCACCATTTCATCTGTAAAAGATTTCAATAACAATGGAAAAATAACATTGAACGACCTCCTTCAATGTCTTAAATAAGTTTTTATCTGTATAATTCAATTTTACCTTTAGTGCATCCGATATACGGGTTGCCTGAATAGCCACGTTCACAGAAACAAACAGGATGATGTCGTACTACGGTGCACTTAGCATTAGATCCACAAGCGCACGGGTTGGCACATGCGCCATTAATACATGCTTGTGATAACGGACATTCAGAGTTGGCTTTACATCCCACAACTGATTCTTCTGAAGCTGCAACATAATAGCATATTTTCATGATTATTCTTTTAAATTTAAAATACATTTATTTGAAATTAAAGAATACTTTTTTCACTTACGTGGTGCGCATTGGATAGTAGCTACACCTGTATATCCCTTTGGACATGCACAATGTGGTTTATGATCAATGACACGACATAATGCTCCTGGACCACATGCATTTGTGCAAGGATTGACACAGAATCGGTCACGACATACTCTTTCTACAATACAGTCATCATCAGTATAACATTCAGGGATCAGTTGTTTCGGTTCTACATTACATTCAATTCTCGGATTTCCAATATATCCTGGGGCACATGTACAATGAGATGAGTGTTCAATAGCTTCACAAAGTGCATTTTGTCCGCACGGATCGGCTTTACATGCATCCACACAAGTACCTCGACGACACATTTGACTTAGAGCGCAATCTGAGTCCGCAGAACATTCAGCTTCCGGTGGAGATCGACAGCCACTATCTGGAGCAACACGACCCCCATCAGGGCATACACATGCGACAACACGTAGTGGTAGTATGTCGACCGTTCTACAAATAAGCCCAAATTCGCAGGGATTGTTTAAACATAAGTCGGTACATTGTGCATTCACGCAAGCAAGTGGGGCTGCGCAATCTGAATCTCTTGTGCAACCAGCAGTAACTTCTTTAGTGCATCCTCGTAAATATGGATCTCCGGTGAGCCCAGGTGGACAATTGCAAATAGGGCGATGACTTCGAGCTGTACATATAGCATCTAGAGCGCATACGTTATCAGAACAAGCCGGTTGGCAGATTCTGTTTAGACGGTTGCAGGTTTGTGTGTCATCGCAATCTTCGTTGTAATGGCAAACAGCAGATATGCAGGCTCTACGCGGGTCACCTTGTGTGCCAGGTGGGCAACGACATGTGGCCACATGTGCAACCACTTCGCAGATGGCATCACGTCCGCATGGAGAGCCGAGAATGCATGGATCTTGGCAGTAACCTCTGATGCACATTTTGTCAAATGGACACTCATCGTCAGTTGTACATTCGGCTGTAAAAGAAAATTTATTTATATATAACGTTTGTCGTTGTAAGTCACAGTATTGAAAAGAGTAATAGTAATATTTACGTGTGTAACAAGCACGTGATGGATCGCCAGCAGTGCCGGGCGGGCAGCGGCAACTAGCGCGGTGACTGACAGAAGAACAGAGTGCGTTAGCTCCGCAGGCACCAGCACATGCTGGTACGCAGCGCCCAGATATGCATGCTTCTGCTGCGCCGCAAGTTTCATCAGTATAGCACTCTGCTGACTGACTTGCTAAACATTGGAATTGGTTTAAATTAATGAGATGAGATTGAGAGATGCAATTGGAATCCGATACGATTTCAAGAAGCAAAAATTCTCTGATTTTTATTTTCATTGTAAAATGAGTCATATGTTAAAAACAATAAGTAGGGATAAGGTATTTTAGGTAATGGTATTTTGAGAATTTTGTTAAATTTTCTTATAATTACAAACTGAAGTAAACGCGAGGAAAATATTTATTTTTATATATTAATACTACTGACGTGTTGTACAGCCCGCAGTAGGATCTCCTTGTAAGGGAACTACACAGTGACAAGAAGCAACATGTGCCGCAGCACGGCATTCAGCCCCAATTCCACACGTTGTGGTGGTGCATGCATCCGTGCATCGACCATTTAAGCACGATTCTTCGTCACCGCAATCAGAGTTGGTACTGCATTCTCCTTCTAAAGTAATGGAATTACACGCATTAATGTATATAAATATATCGTAAAAGGATTATGAAATAGTTCTTCCAACTTATACGGTCATCCCGATGGTAATGCTTATACGCCACATATTATTCATTTGAAACTTAAACTGAATAACAGCTTCGTACGAAAGTTGTGCCTTGAAATTTACTGCAATATTATCTTATAATATAAATTGTGCTAAATCAAAAGAGTTAATCTATAACATTATTTAAAGAATATCCTTTAACATGTGACCAAAATAACATGTGCTTCAAATTAGTACAGCACATATAGTAGCTATATTTACATTAAACTTATTCACTATAGTTGCAAGTGTTTACAGTGCTGAGAAGGTGCTACATATAATTATATTTACATTGAAAGTTGGTCTATTTTATTTATTTACCGTTCGTTTGCCGAGTATTGTATCAATTATTGTCTTAGGTTTACTCTTAAAGCGTCCCCTGAATAAAAATATATCCATGTTGAGACATATTGCAAGAATGAAGAAAAACTGTTTGTAAAGAAAAAAATATGACTTTTTTAAAACATTTTCTATAACAAAGCATAAGCTCCATTAAGAGCAATTTAGTCTTACTCAGGTTGCATTGAGTGGATGCGTCTCCTGTGAGTGGCTTAGGACACTCGCACACGAGGGTGCGGAATGGCAGAGTATTTGCAACGCGACAGACGGCGCGTGCACCACATGATGTAGCCTCACAGGGGTTCTTACAGCTTCTTTGTAAACATGCTAGACCAGGACCACAATCGGCGTCACGTACACATTCCACTGTTTCTAATACTGCGAAATAAAAATACGGTGAAGATTAAGCAATATAAATCAGTCAATTTTTACGAACTTAATTCATTGTTACGAACCTGGCTGACATTCAATTTTTGGGTTACCACGAGTACCCCGAGGGCACTCGCAAGATGGTGCGTGACGAACCACTGTACAAAGGGCTCCATGAGCACAAGCTCCTGGGCATGGATCTTGACAAGCTCCATTCTTACAAGCTAACCAAGAGGTGCAATCTTCGTTTGATGTGCATTCGTAACTGCTGCAACCGGTCCAAGGATTACCACGAGTGCCAGCGTCGCATTCGCACGAAGCAACGTGCCCTCGTGCTACGCAGTGGGAATTGGTGCCACATCGTACGCGTGTGCAGACTTTAATACACGAATTGCCTTCACAACTCTCATCGTATGGGCAATCATTATTACTGTGACACTGGACTGTAAAAATATTCAGAAATGTCAATAAATTAACGACTAAAAAATTCATAACCCCACTGTATAATGTTTGTTAAAATATAACTTACCCGAATAGCATCCTCTGTAACCGTCTCCTTCGTAACCTGGTAAACAAGCGCATCGAGCTCTATGCTGTATCGCTAAGCAGCGAGCACCCACCCCACAGTTGTTGGGGCCGCACACTGGTGTACAGTGTGTGTCTACACAAGCAGCATTGTCAGCGCATTGGTCGTCATTGGTACACTCAGGTACTGGTGGCGGCGGAGCTGGTATTAAGATACGCTCACAACGGACAAATGCCGAACCAGTATATGCTGCAGGGCATGAGCAAACAGCTGCGTGCCTTACAACTGTACATAGAGCGTTGAGCCCGCAGGCGTTGACGCATGGATCTGTGCACTTTCGATTGATACATGCACGATCTCCGCTACAATCATCATTGACAATACATTCTGGGTATGTGCAGAACCCATCACGACATGTTCCGTGAGGTCCACAGGGATTAGGATCGCACGGGTCATCGTAAACGGACAATTCTGAAAAAGATGTGCATTCAATATAGATTACCATGTTATAATGAAGTTTTTAAAAATAAAGTAAATTATAGATAAATATTGGATATACTATGGACTCTGCTGAAAAAGTAATATATACTTTTTCATATATATGATGATGATTTACCTCTGGACTTCCACTTTACGCTATTTTCCTGTCCTACAATACAACCTATTAAGAATCTAAGTCGACTTAACCTGTAACCCTTACATATCTTATTATATAAAAATTCCCTGTCACAGTGTTTGACCGCAATTAACTCCGAAACTACTCAACCGGTTTTAATGATTTTATTTTCATTTTACCATATTTGTGCAGACTGGGGATATAGAGGTCTAATAGAATAGAATATAGAATAACACAGCTCGTGACCGGGTCAGCTAGTGTGTCTAATATATATAGGAAAGAAACCAAGAGGAGGAGGAGGAGAGTCATATCTAAAGAAATATTGACAAGAAATAATTCAACTTGTCTCAGTTGTCAGGCGGGCCTTGAACCCACATCCACTATCGGGGCCAGTGCATTTCTCAATGAGCAACAATTGCAATTCTAGAAGTTAAATAATTAAATAAAAATCCCAATGAGCAACAATTGCAATTCTAGCAGTTAAATAATTAAATGAAAATTATGGAATTATGGAATCGATATTATTCTCCACTTTCAGTCTGTTTTTATGTCAAATATAATTAGTCAATATTTTAAAATGTTTTACCTGTAGCTCGGCATTCCAGGAACGGATCGCCAGTTGTCAGTGATGGACACGTACATATGGGCGCATGGTCGATAACGCGACATAAAGCTCCGGAGCCGCAAGCACCGATACAAGGATCGACGCATTTGTTACGCACACAAGCGCGGTCACGCGGACACTCTGAGCTGACGACGCATTCAGGCCGGCAGCCAACAGACGCTGCTTCACCGCTGGTGCCGGCTGGGCACGAGCATACTGCATTGTTGCCCGATACCGTGCAGAGCGCACCGGGGCCGCAAGGCGACGGCGAACAGGGCGGCGCTGTTAATATTTAAATATTCTCTTTTAATTTACATTCGTATTTATTTGTTTCATCTTACTTTAACTGTGTCTAAATGGTTACTAAAATGTTTATATATCTGTCTAGGCAAGTAAATGGCATAAAATTTAATAAGAATCAGTTTCCTTATTTTAATATCATTTATCATCAAGTGCGGGAATTCACCCCACAACTTTGTTACCAGCTTACGTAAATGTACAAAACATAATCATTTAGTAAATATTTTAAGGCTTTCATACCTGAGGTGATGATGTCACATCTTTCGAAGGCGTTTCCTCTAGTTCCAGCAGGACACGAACAAAGTGGTATATGGTTGACGGCTTCACATTCTGCTCCGACACCACACGTTCCCTGACAGGGGTCACGGCATTTTGAACGGATACATGCTCTTGACGGAGAGCAATCTGAATCGGCGAGACATTCTGGGCGACATCCTGTGTATGGATCTCCATGTAGACTTGGTTCACATTCGCAAGATGCTCCGGTTCCTCTTGCGCGGCATATTGCACCTGGGCCGCACGGGGATGGAGTACAAGGATCGTGTGGCTTTGCTGTAATTTAAAGTATTAGTCAAATGTCAAGACACTTGAATCCAGCATTTACTAATTTGTAGCAAGAGAGCAAAGCGGTTTTTAAATCTTAATTCTTATTATACCAACTCGGGTAGCAGCTCACATACTTTCACAAGTAAAACCCATGCCTAAGCTTTAAATGCGAATTCATATGGTTGCTGCACCCCAAGTTACCCTAAACATTAAGTTCCTCCTTTTTTTATTCTTTCTTTAGCAACATAACACTTCAATGACATTTCATGTAAATCTTGTCTTACGAATTATTTGGAGAGGATGACATTCCCAAAGCGGATTTCCAGTAGTTGAAGAAGGACAGTAGCAGCGGGGTTTATGTCCTATTGGCGTGCATTCTGCGCCAAATCCGCAAGCTCCAGGGCAGGGGTCGACACAACGCTTGTTGAGACATGTGTGACGGATGTCACAGTCACTCGAACTGGTACACTCAGGGTGGCAGTATGGAGGAGAACCAAGGAAGCTTTCCTTGCAACGACACTGGTTGTTGATGCAATCGGAATTCGGGCCACATTCTGAGCACGCAGTCTTCGGCTCCGTATCAGTAAGTGCTACAGAACAATAAAATTTCATTTATTTGGAATGTTTTATTTCAGTTTGACTTTTTTATCTTTATTTTTAGGAAACCTATTTGTGAGGTATATCAGCCTCATCATACCCTTTTTGAATAGCTCATACTAAACAAATATAAATAAACGGGAACGATTTGGTCATTTATACATAAACAAACTAACGAGTTCTTTAAACGCAGCTGATTGTGGGTCTGCGTATATTGTCAAAAACTTTGTGAACGACTCCCTCTACTGTTTTAACACATTCTAAAAAGCATGTGCTGGATGACGTCAACAGTATCACCGATTTCACAATTTGGAGAATCTATTTTCCTCATGAGGTGACAGAATTTTTTAGTTGGATAATGACCAGAACGAAGTCGAAGTACAATTTTTATGAATTGTCTATTAGAATTGATATTATAGAACCACGGAATTTTCGGAAGCTGACATTGTAAAGTTTTATACCAGATTCTTTATCTTTTAATATAGTTATTATTTTTATTAGTATTTATTTATTTTTACCTGGTAAACATCGAATAAAAGGATCTCCAACATAGTTAATGGGACAAGAACAAATCGGTGAATGGAAGTTGGTACGGCAGATCGCATGAGCACCACAAGCACCAGGGCATGGGTCACGACATTTGTTGTTGCGGCAAGTTCGATCTAGGGCGCAGTCACTATCTTGGTAGCACTCTGCTTGACAGCCGGAACCTCGTGATTCACTCGTTGCAGGGCGACAGGAACAGTGTGCAACAGTGTCGGCAGCACGACAGATGCTGTTTGGCCCACAGGGATTTGGCGTGCAAGGATCTAATACGGTCAGCTCTAGAAATTAATTATGATATTAAAATACATCTAAGTAATTTAATGTACCTAACAACTTTACCTCGTATACGAGTACATTAAAGCAACAAATTCGAATGCGCTTCATAATCCGCATTGCATTTAACTTGTGGATTTCATATTTAATAACTTGATTCAGAATGTAACTGGACTTTTTATGACACTATTGTAATAGATTTTCTCATTTTAAAGTTATAATAATATTTGACATTTGTATTAGTTTGTAATATGACGTAATTTGGCATATGTATAGTTTAAAGAAATTTATTTCTTAATAAATAATAGTTACAGGATTTAGAGTTATATAATTAATAATTTGAATATTTGAAATTTTTTAAAATATTTGCACGTCGACAAATTCGACAGCTCATGATTGTTCTAGAAAATTTGTATTTTACCATATCATGGCTAAAAAATAAATTGTTAGACACCTAAAATAGTGTCCATATCAGAATAGTAACAACACTGGCGTCATTAAGTGCCGAACAAGGAGACAAAAAAAGATTAATGAAACAACAAGTATTATCCTAGGTATGTGTGTCCTAATTTGCGTCCCTTGATATCTATAAAAACAAGTAAGATTATATGTATATACATATATAAACTTTCCTTGACTACAATATTTTTTGTATTGCATAATGGTGTTTATAAAAAAACAATAATAAAGGTTACAGAAGCTCTTTCTTCTCAACTCACCAACTCGATGACGACATGCTAAGAAAGGATCTCCCTGTAGTGGCAATGGACACTCACAGATCGCGAGATGATTATAGACGTTGCATACAGCTTCTAGACCACAGGCATTGATGCAGGGGTTCACACATTTATAGTTCACACAAGACATTTGTTTTGAACATTCGTTATCATTTGTACATTCTGGGCGACATTCTATTTTGGGATTGCCGTGATACCCATCAATGCAAGAGCAAGTCCCATTGTCACAATTCGCATTAACTCCACAAGTTGATAATAAACAGGGATCTAGTGGTAGAAGATTTTCTGATTCTGTTAAATAAAAGAGAATATATCAGATATGCTGTAAATTAGAATTGAACTGAAAACTTTTTTTTTTTAAATAGACAGTTACCGTTAATTATAAAACAGCCTTCGAATGAATTACCACGATAGCCTGGTAGGCAAGTACATATAGCTAAATGATTCATAGCTCGGCAGTTCGTATTTGGGCCACAGGAGCCAATACAGGGGTCGACACATTTTTCACGTATGCATACTTTATCATTGGAACAATCCTCATTAATGATACATTCTGGTGCACAATGTGGAGGCGCACCAATGTATCCGTCGTTACAGCTACATATTGCCGCACCATTAACATCTCTGCATGTTGAGAATGATCCGCAAGGACTGGGGTCACAAGGAGACATCTTACTAATGACTTTTGGTATTTCTTTAGTGCATTTAGAAAATGGATCTCCTTTATAACCAGTGATACAAGTACAGTATGGACTATGCCGATGAACTCGACATTCCGCATTCTGACCGCATGTTCCAATACATGGGTCAACGCATTTTTGTTGTACACATGCTTTATTTAACGGACATTCAGGACTTGTCAAACATTCAGGACGACAATTTGGAGGAGCACCAGTATAATTGGGCAAACATCTACAACTAGCTTGACTGTTGGTCACTTGACATGTACTATAAGGTCCACATGGTGAAGGATCGCACGGATTGATTGGTTTATCTTCTGAAAGAAATATTAGAGGTAATTATTAACTATTGGATTGAAAGAAGCTGGTAGTCACCTTCTTTTTTTTACTTACCTTCTTTGAGAATACAATTATCGTAGGGATTTCCTATGTAGCCAGATATGCAAATACAATTAGGTATATGATTCACTACTTGACAAAATGAATTTGTTCCACAGAGTCCTGTACAAGGGTTTAGACATTTGCTGTTCACACAAGCCAAGTTATCTGAGCAATCAGAATTTACAATACATTCTGGCCTACAGCCTTCATAGGGGTTACCAAAGAATCCAGGGGAACATGTGCAACTACCGACATTATTACGCTCTTGGCAAACAGCATTAAGGCCACAAGGATTCGGTGAACATGGCTTCACAAATCCTGTCGGTGTTTGTATCCGAACTAAAAGAAAATGGTATTAACATAAATTATTTATTATATTAACATTTACGCTTTAATATTTTGGCTCACGATAATAAACTATTATTTTTAATGTTATGGATTTAAAATACTAACTGGGTACGCATTGGTCGAAAGAATCCCCTTCATAGCCAGGTTGACACATACATTGTGGTGAATGACTTATAACTCGGCAATTAGCATATCTTCCACAAGCTCCCACGCATGGATCGACGCATTTCTTGTTGACACAAGCGTTATCAAAACTGCATTCGCTGTTTGAAATACATTCGGGACGACAGTAAGGAGGATTTCCCATAAAACCTGGTAAACAGGAGCAAGATGGTGAATCGCCAACCTCCCTACATACAGAATTCGGTCCACAAGGGGATGGTTCGCAAGGCGCTCTGGGGCGTGATGATTCAGCTATGATAACAGAAATTTGCAGATTAGAATAAAAAAATATTTTCAATATAATGGCAATGTTGTAACAAATGTCTTACTTTGTGCTATAAACGTGCACCGAGTGAATGGATCACCGTTATAACCATTCGGGCAATAACATATAGGTTTATGATTATGAACTTTACACTCGGCTTTGAATCCGCATGAACCTCGACATGGATCAACACATTTCTGATTCGAACAAGACATTGTACTTGTGCAATCGGAATCCACTAAACATTCCGGTCTACAGGAGGGCGGGACGCCGAAGTAACCAATTAAACAGGAACACATTGCTTGATCGTGTACTGTACGGCAAATACTGTTAGGGCCGCATGGTGAAGGTACGCATGGGTTTAGCACTGCTGGAGCTGAAAAAAAAATACATTGTAGGTATTTTAGCTATAAACTTTCCGAATGAAGTTATGCTCTTACTTAATTATTTTGATACGAATTTAATTAAAAAGTTTTTACCTGTTAGCGCAGAACAGGAGAAGAAAGCATTCCCTGTAGTATTCATGGGGCAACTGCACATTGGAATATGATTGTAAACCTCACATAATGCTCCTTGACCGCACAAATTGGTGCATGGGTTGATACATTTGTTATTTTGACAAGCCAGATTCAAAGCACAATCCGAGTTAAGTGTGCATTCAGGTCGACAACTTAAATATGGATTACCATAGTAATTAGGTCTACATGTACATACTCCATCATTGCAATCAGCATTGGAACCACATGGACTTGGATTGCATTTATCAAAAACTGTGGGTATTGGTTCTGAAATTAAATATTATATATTATTTAATATTAAATATATATTAAATTAAGTATTTGTTGTCCAGAAGTGATTTTTTTTTATTACTCAATACTAATTTGAATGTAAAAACCACTTACCTATATGTTCTACAACGTGGCAACTCTGGAAAGGATTTCCTGTAAATCCTTCTCTGCAGCTACAAACAGCAGCATGTTGATAGACGTGACATTCAGTTTCTAAGCCACATGACCCTACACACGGGTCACGGCACTTACTGTTGATGCAGGCTTTGTCACTTGAACAATCTGAATTAATTGCACATTCAGGTCTGCAATTAGGTGGCGATGCGATGTATGTATCCATACAAGTACATACTGGCATTTTATTTATTATTTGACAGATTGAGTTTGGTCCACAAGGTGATGGAACACATGGATTTAATTCTGGTGTAGGTAATTCTGAAAAAATAATGACCAACATTTATGCTATGGACTAAGTACATACTATAGACTAGATAGTCTAATAAAATGTTTCAAACTTACGTCTTATGGGTGCACATCGTACAAATGGATCTCCTTCAAAGCCTTGTCTGCAACTACAGATGGGCGCATGGCTTACTGCTCTACATTCCGCGTTTTCTCCGCAGACACCGACACATGGATTAACACATTTCTGTCTGATACAGGTCTGTGTTGTTTTGCATTCTGAATTAATCGTGCATTCAGGACGACAATTTGGAGGTGTCCCGAAAAAGTCAGTCATGCATGAACATGAAGCTTGGTCATTATGTTTTTTACAAATAGAATTGCTGCCACATGGATTTGGTGTGCAGGGATCTTGTGGTGTTGGAACTGCAACCATGAAAAGTTAGATATTTTTTTATGTAGGCATGTTTTCAAATCATATGGTTTTAATTGAAAAGAAATGTTTTTTTATTACTTTAGTCACATTTCTACAATATTATTTATTCCATAATAGGGACTTTTGTAATCTGAACGTTCAATAATGTAATGTTTTAATCAAATAGAATCAAAAAATTAACTTACCTGGTTCATTTATGATAATGTGGCAATAAGTATATGGATTTCCAGTATACCCTGCTGCACAACTACATGTTGGGAGGTGATTGATGACCTGGCATATTGCTATTGACCCACATGCTCCTGGACATGGATCTTCACAATTATTTCTTAAACACGCTTTATTGAATGGACAATCCGAATTCACTATACATTCTGGTCGGCAAGATTCGTATGGATTACCAAAGTAGCCAGGTTCACAAAGACATGCAGCAGCACCGTTGGTTGATACTTTACAACGAGCATTTGCCCCACATGGCGATGGACTACATGGATCAACAGGAGTTGGCGTAGGCATTGTTTGATAGCATGATATGAACGGATCACCATTATATCCATTTTGGCAAGAACACATTGGGCTGTGCAGGTGAACGTTACATAATGTATTTATACCACATGAGCCAGGGCACGGGTCTATACATTTGAAGTTTACACATGCCTTGTCTAATGAACACTCATCATTCGAGGTGCATTCGCGTGTACAGTGCGGAGGATTGCCTTCAAAAGTTGGTTGACACGAACAAATGGGGGGACGTCCTTCTTCCGCTGCTTTACAGATACTGTTTGGCCCACAAGGCGAGGGCACACAAGGATGACTGGATGGTAAATCTTTTATTGAAACTGAAAAAAATATTTGAAGGGAGTTAAAATCTAAAGTAAACTCTGCAAAAGTAAAAAGCAGAAATTAATTTCTAAAGAACAAAAAAATATGTTTTCCGTCTCATCCCCTTTGTGCCATAACAGGATAAAAGAAGTCATGGTGATTTCATACCTATAGATAACCTATAGATTATTATACTTTGTTTTTGAATTTTTCAACTTTTACTAAAAAAAAATAACTGTTTTAAGTATTAGACAGGACATATTTGTAGCTAAGTAAGTATCTAGAGTACGAAGAGATGGCGATGACGACTCAAGTTAAGAAAGACTAGAATAAATTCAACAGCTTTGTCAAGGTCTCGGTAGCTCAATTGGAAGAATTTCCTGGATAGTGAGAAGCTACGGGTTCGTGTTCCATCTTTATGTTTTTTCTTACTATGATATACTTTGGTAAAGTATAGTTAACTACTTAAAATATAACTTGTGCTTACTGTAGCAGTGCGTGAAGGGCGAACCACTGTATCTTGCAGGACAACTGCATATCGGGTTATGATTGTATACATTGCAAATAGCATTGGTACCACAGGAGCCGGGACATGGATCTTGACACTTTTGATTTATACAGGCCAGAGATGGGGGACAATCAGTGCTTTGAATACATTCCGGCCTGCAGTTGGGTGGATTGCCGATGTAGCCTTGCACACAGGCACAAATTGCTTGATTATTGCTTTCTTGACATACGCTGTTCGGTCCACACGGTGACGGCTGGCATGGATTTGTACCGGGTTCTAAAATTTTATTAAAAATTGGTCATGGTGAAATTATAAGACGAAATGTGATAATAATGCAAGTGAACAAATTTGACAGGTCATTTACTTACTTTCAATTTGCACACATTGTGTGAATGCACTACCCGACATACCTAAAGGACAACTACATATAGCTATGTGGTTGTAAACATTACAGTCTGCGTTAATACCACACATGTTTTGACATGGGTCGACACATTTACGTCTCGAGCATGCTTTATCTAAGGGACAATCAGTACTGAGCACACATTCAGGTCGACAACCAAAGTATGGATCTCCATAATACTCTGGCAAACACTTGCAAACACCATTATCACATTCGGCGTTAGCACCGCACGGTGATGGTTGACATGGATCAGGCAGCGGCTCAGCCTCTGAAATCATATCATGGATACGCAAAGTGTTAACATCACTTATAATTGCATATTTGTTGTTTTATATATACAGTACATTGAAAGGCAAGGTGATTGTACATAAATTAGCTCCTTTATTACTGACATTCGAAGAAAAATCGGGTTTTAAGAAACTAGGAAATGGCTCTCTAATAGTAGGCATAGAGTTGGTCATAATTTTGAAAGACATAATTTAAGTGCTTGCTGGCTGGTAAAAGTATGTATGCTAAATCACCTTCCCTTAGGAAAGATAACAATACTAGTAGTTTACCTTGAACATTAAGTTTACATGCTGCAAACGGATCGCCATCATACCCTGATGGACATGAACAAATTGGAACATGTTTTACTACATTGCATAATGCATTTATTCCACATGATCCAAGACATGGGTTTTGACATTTCGTATTAATACAAGCTTTGTCATTAGAGCAATCCTCATGTATAACGCACTCGGGCCTGCAATTAGGTGGGCTACCGAAAAATCCAAATGAGCAAGTGCATGATGCTAACCCCCCAATATTACGACATTCTGCGTTTAATCCACATGGTGATGGTAGGCATGGATCTAATTGTTCCATAAGGGTTGGCTCTCTTACAGGTACGACGTTGCAAACAGAGAATGGATCTCCCGTATAATTTTGTTTGCAGGTACATATAGGACTATGTTTTATTACTCTACAATCAGTGTTTATTCCACAGCTTCTTGGGCATGGAGATACGCATTTCAGATTTTCGCACACTTTATCCAATGGACATTCAGAACTTGTAATGCATTCTGGGCGACACATTGGTGGTGATCCCTGATAACCGCTTAAGCACATACATATCGCTAATCCACTTTGCGATTTACATTGACTATTTGGACCACATGGCGATGGACTACATGGATCTGTATGTTCAACTGTAATAAGAATAATAATAAAACTTTACAAGAGACGTAGTTTACACATGTCATATTAATTTTAAAATAAATATTTACAAGAAATCAACAGTAAGTCTAGTAGTATTTTCATTGTTGTGTTAAAAACCGTTCACCAATGAGACTTGGGCGGCCTTGATAATTTAATTGTGCATTTTTTGTATAATAATAGTTACACGTTAATAGAAAAGTACTTGTATGGAAAACAATACATCTATTTAATGGAATAATTAGAAAGCAAAATTAATTTATGGAATTTTATTATTATTTATCAGTTTTGGATAAGTTCATGTGTTGATGACTGTACTAACATATAAATAAGTAATCTGAAAAGGCAATTTTTAAATTTCAGAAAGTGTAGTATATTTATCTCGACTTACAGTCAAGTCTCGACAAAAAGATCAGTTGCTTTTGAGGCATTTTCTTATTATAAATATTCATTGCAAAAACTTGATGCAACCTTCATAAATAAATAATATGTATATTGAATAATATAAAATATAAAATTTCGATAATTATTGATATGCAATATCGAAACAGGCTTTTAAAATCTTTATTAAATTCGATATATAGGGAAAAAACTTTAGATTATATTACACAGATTTATATCTAATATGTATCAATTATGGGACTTTTTGATATCTAGATCTGATTATATCTGAAAAGATCTGGAATTGTCTTATTTCATTTCATATTGTATATACCTACACATAGCATCAGATCTAATTTTATATTTATAAATCTAAAATATTTGGAATTGCCTTGTTTCATTTCATATTGGATAGACCTACACAATCTACACATAGTCATTTTTACTGACTATATTTTAAGTTTTACCCAATTCCTATAATTTTGTAAATTAACTCTAAATTTGTAAATTTACTTTAATATTATAAATTGACTCTAATTTCCTAAGTCTACTCTGAATTTTCGAAATTTAATGTAGTACTTCGATGTCAATATAACAATTATTTTACAAGAGACGCACAATTATTAAAACTTCGTCATGGCATATAAATCAATAAGCTTTTATGAAAGAAGTAATTGATATGATTGTATTATTATTTATTATCTACTTACTTTGTAGTTTTAAATTGCATATTTGATACGGATCACCATAATAATTGTCAAGACAGTAACAATTTGCAATATGATTAATTACAGTACACTGAGCATTTATCCCACAGGTACCAATGCAAGGGTCATTACATTTATTTTGATAGCAAGCAAAGTTTGACGGGCAATCCGAATTAATTGTACATTCTGGCTTGCAAGCTTCATATGGGTTCCCAAAATAACCAGGTATACACTTGCAAGATCCTGCGTTGTTATATTCACGACATTCAGCGTTAACTCCGCAAGGTGAAGGAACGCAAGGTGTAGGTTTTTCTTTAATCGAATTGGCAATCTCAATATCACATCTTATGAATGGATCGCCAGTAAAACCTGTTAAACACAGACAAATAGGCGTATGGCTTACTACTCTACATTCGGCATTCAAACCACATGAACCAAGACATGGGTTGCGGCATTTTTTGTTTATACAAGCCATATTGATTGAACATTCGCTATTGCTTGTGCATTCTGGTCTGCAATTTGGTGGGGCTCCGATAAATTCTGGTAAGCATTTACATTGTGGATTATTTCCACTTTCAGTACATTCTGAATTAGGTCCACAGGGCGAGGGGAGGCACGGGTTCACTTTTATTGGCGGTGTTGCAGCTATAAGAAAATGCATACAAATTGAATTGTGTAAATGACATTACAAAAAATTGAATAGATTTTGAATCAAGAAATCTAATTATATTACTTACGGACAAACTGGCATAATGAAAATGGATCGCCTGAGTATCCTGACAGGCATGTACAGACAGGATTGTGGTTAACTACTATACATTGTGTATTTCGCCCACATGCACCAGGACATGGATTGATACATCTTTGATTGGAACAAGCCTGATTTAGTTTGCAATCAGAACTAACTACACATTCTGGTCTGCAATTTGGAGGGCTACCTAAATAACCAACAACACAGGTACAAACAGCATGTCCATTCACTGCTCTGCATTGACTGTTAGGTCCGCAAGGAGAAGGCTCACATAGGTTCAACGATTGTGGAGGTTCTGAAAATATAATAATTCTTGCTCATATCATTCATAAACATTTCTACTGTGGACGTGAAATGATGATGATATCGTCCATAAGCAATATTGAAAGTAAAATACAGGTCAATTGTTATTAAGTTTTTAACTTAATTGTATAACGATATTTACCGTTTATTTTTGTACAATATTCGAATGGAGATCCAGTAAACCCTGTTGGGCAAGAACACATAGGAACGTGGTTTATAACTTCACAAAGTGCATCAGTTCCACAAGTTCCGACGCAAGGGTCACCACATTTGTTTTTTATGCACGCTTTATCGCGCATACAGTCAGAGTTCAGCACACATTCCGGTTTACATCCAAAATATGGGTCACCGTAATATTCTGGTAAGCAGTCGCAGATGCCGTTTTGGCATATGGCATTGACTCCGCAAGGTGATGGAGAACAAGGATCAACAGGCTCCATATCTTGAAAGTAAAAATAATAATTAGTATATGAAAATTTAGTTTACATTGATAATACATAATAATAGGTACGTATTATTTTTCAAAAGTTCAGTAGTAGGTAATCAGAATACTGTAAACTCGTTTATTTAATAGGCTAGTTGACTAAATTTTAAAAACTGCTTAAAACTTTAGCTAAACATGCGTTTTAGCCAAAATTAGGTATTTTTGATTTAATCGTTTGTTTAAAAGATATATTTTGCTTTGTGATAAACTAATTTGAATCTACTTAGAAAACGCACAAGACTATCATGGCGTCTTAAATGACGTCATACCGTGCGAAACAAATCAAAACAATCACTTCCGCGTTGGTTTTCTTAAATTAAGTATAAATTTCCCGTATTACAAATACTGTATAGTGCTCCGGCGTAAAAGCTTAAATATAAAAATTCCAAACAAGTTATTTATATATGTTCTAAGCTAATTTATATAAGTTCCGAGCCCTCAGGTGGGATTCGAACCCACGACCTTTCGCTATGCGGGCGAGTGCTCTGACCGCTGAGCTACCGAAACGCTGACGGACGCATCGAAATTACCAAACGTATTATAACTTCTACTATAAGCTAGTATCGTTCTGCCAATGTTGAAAGTAACCTTCAATATCGAGTGTAATATTGATAGATGATGACGCACATTTTCTGATTGGTGATCGTTATAACTTAATTATAGCAAAATATATTTTTAAAATTTGTTTTTTTAAACATATATTTGCTAAGTAACCATGCGATAGAGAACAATTATTGTTTTAGTTTACCTGGCTGTATAATATTACAACTTTTGAAGGGGTCTCCAGAATAACCAGGCAAGCATGAGCATACCGGTCCATGGTTATAAACACTGCATTGTGCGTTATTGCCGCACGCTCCTGGACAGGGATCGACACATTTGTTATTTATGCATGCTTTTATGGCACTACATTCTGAATGAATAGTGCACTCTGGTCTGCACCGTGGTGGTGATCCTATATAGTTTGTATGGCAAGTACAGCGCGCTATGCCGTTATACTCTTGACATTGTGAATTTGGTCCACAAGGTGAAGGTGTACAAGGACGTGCAACTAATTCTGGTGTTGGTATTGCTACTGGGACTGAAAAAGAAAACAATAATATTAAAAGTTATTGCCTATTAGGTAAATTTATTGACACTTATAAACGGAATAAAAAATGCTTACTTGGTACACAATTAGTGAAAGGATCACCAGTGTATCTTTCTGTACACAGACACATCGGGTTATGAGCAATCACTTGACAATTTGCGTTCTTTGCACATTGACCTCTGCATGGATCTTGACATTTTCGATTTATACATGCTTTATTAACTGGACATTCACTATTAATAGTACATTCTGGTCTACAGTTTGGTGGAGTTCCAACGAAATCGACATGACAACTACAAACAGCTTGGGAGTTTATTTCACGACATTGACTATTCGGACCACACGGTGACGGAGTACAAGGTGTAGATTTTGTAATATCTGAAATTTATAACATATTAGGATATCATTAATATCAGTTAGTAATTTTGAACTTAAGTACATTTACAATTATGTTAAAATACCTTCAGTTTTTTCAACACAATACGAATATGCATTGCCAGTCAATCCAGGTGGACAATAGCATGACGGTAAATGGTTAACAACTTGACATATGGCATTTCTTGCACAGACACCGGGACAAGGGTCTGTACATTTGTTTTGAATGCAGGCTGACATCGGCGAACAGTCACTGTTAATAATACATTCTGGCCGACAGCCTTCATAAGGATTACCAATATAGGAAGCAATACATTTGCAGGATCCTGCCCCATTCTTTTTAAAACATTCAGCGTTTATTCCACAAGGAGAGGGCTCACACGGAGAACTGTACTCGATTGGAAAATCTGAAACGCAATGCGGAACAATAATATTAGGCTCTTACACGATAGTGGTGTCAAATACGAATTAATTCAATTTTGTTGTATAAGTCACAAAGTCTTTAAACTATGTTTAATAAATAACGTAAGGCAATCGGTTATATATTATAGAATTAAAAAAATAGGTATTTATAAAAATAACAATGTTTTCTCAAGTATCACTAGAGTGGAGTTATTTTGATTAGTTATTATATATCAATGTTGAATATAAAACTTACCTCGCACAGGATTGCACGAAAGGAGGGGATCTCCAGTTTGACCGAAAGGACAAGTACAAACTAAAGCATGACTTATAATTTTACAGTCAGCGTTGTAACCACAACTACCCGGACAAGGGTCTCGACATCTCTGATTAACGCAAGCTGTGTTGCTAGGACATTCAGAATTGCTGACGCATTCTGGACGGCAATTGGGTGGAGATCCGATATAATTTTTTTGACAGGTGCAAGAGGGAGATTCTCCTATAACTTTGCATATGGAGTATGGTCCACATGGTGATGGACTGCATGGGTCAGCAGCTGGTAGAGGATCAGCAACTGCGAATAAAAAAGAAATTATTATTATAACGTCTGTAAATATTAAAAGAACTGTTTAATTCTTGGGTTTTGTAGGGCCATCTTTGAGTCTAGTTTAATGTAGTTATACTCTATGTATGAACAGATATATATAAGCATTAACTTCTCAAATATGTATAACTGTATAATAATGAGGCCCTTTAAAAAATATTTCGTCACTTCGTTAAAAATGTTATAGATATTATTTTACCTAAAGTGATGCAGCGTGTAAATGGATCTCCCGTGAATTCGGATGGACATGAACATATTGGGTTATGGTTAACAACTTCACATTTGGCTCCGTAACCACACGTGCCGAGGCAAGGATTTATACATTTGTGGTTGTTACATGCCTCATTACGAGCACATTCAGCGCTTATGGTACACTCTGGTCTGCATGTTGGAGGACTTCCAATATAAGAGGGTAAACATGAACAGACTGCTTGACTGTTTATATTTCTACATTGGCTATTCGGACCACATGGACTTGGATTACATGGCGCTACAGTGGCAACTGTAATAAATAGAAAAACAAATGAACTATAACTGCAAATTTCATTATTTGTATCAACTAACGATGGAAATTGGCTTACTTTCCACAGCATGGCATTCAATAAAAGCGTTTCCTGTAGTTCCTTCAGGACATGTGCAAATTGGAATATGATTATAGACATGACAATCGGCACTTGAAGCACATGTGCCCAAACATGGATCGATACATTTATTTTTAGAGCAAACTTTATCCAAAGGACAGTCTATATTGACTATACACTCCGGTTTGCAGCCTGTATACGGATCACCCTGATAATCCGGTGCACATGTACAAATGCCATCTCTACAATTTGTATTAAATCCACATGGCGAGGGATTACATGGATCTGTTGGAGTTTCGTCTGTAAAACATTAAAAAAAAATTTGTAAATAACATAAGTCGATTTAAATTAAATTTAAAATGATGATGTATTATTCACATTACCTTGAACAGGTGGAATTAAAACACAATGAGAAAACGGATCACCGGTATAACCATGCATGCATGTACACGCTGGATGGTGATCAAACACAGTGCACATAGTATTTTGTCCACAACTGCCAGGGCAAGGATCTTGGCACTTCATATTCACGCATGCTTTATTCGACGGACAATCTTGGTTGATTGCACATTCAGCTCGACAATTGGGTGGTAGACCTTGGTGATTTGACATACAAGAACATGATGGTGTTCCATTAATATCGCGGCATATGGCATTGTTACCGCATGGGTTTGGAATACACGGATTCCGACTCTCGGAGACCACTTGCGCGGGTACTGTTAACAAAAGAGGGTTTTGAATTATAATCCATAATATTTAAAATAAATATTTTTTTTACTGTGTGTTAACATTATAAGAATAATCTTACTAGCATAACAGCGAGTAAACGGTTCGCCGGTAAAACCAAAGTTGCAGGAGCATATTGGGCTATGATTAATTACTCTACAATTAGTATTTAATCCACAGTGTCCAGGACATGGATCAACGCATCTTTTGTTAACACAGGCTTTTTCTGCAGGACACTCAGAACTTATGGTACATTCTGGTCGACAGCTAGGAGGTGCACCGATATAATTGGCCATACATGAACAAACACTTTGCCCATTTATTGAACGGCAAACACTATTGGGTCCACATGGGTTCGGAGTGCACGGTGTCGTTAGTGTAGCAGGTGGTTCTGAAAATTCAAATGTTAACATATTATATTGTAAAAATCATTAGATTATCGAAGAAAGTTATCTGAAGTTAAATAAGTCCAACTTTTACCTGTTTCGATACGACATTGTACAAAAGGGTCTCCGCTATATCCAGATGGACATAAACAAATGGGCAAATGGTTGACTACAGCACACGTCGCTAATAAACCACATCTACCAGGGCACGGATCTTGACATTTATTTCTTATGCATGCTTTACTTGATATGCAATCAGTGTTAACTGTGCACTCTGGACGGCAGCCTTCGTATGGGTTTCCAATATAATTGGATATACACGTACAAGATCCAGCGTTGTTAGATTGTTTACAGACAGCATTCGCTCCACATGGCGATGGTTGGCAGGGAGTTGGTTTTTCAACAACGATATCATATTGTATGAAGCAATTGGAGAAAGGATCACCAGTATATCCATTTTCACAGAAACACGTCGGAGAATGACTAATACTTTTACATTGTGCGTTTGTACCGCAAACGTTTATGCATGGGTCCATACATCTTTGATTAATGCAAGCTTGAGTAGACGGACACTCATTGTTACTAGAACATTCTGGTCTACAATAAGGAGGTGATCCAAAGAAATTAGGCTTACAGGTACACGAAGGTGTTTCTCCAATAACTTGGCAAATAGAGTTTGGACCACATGGCGATGGTACACAAGGTGTAACATCAAGTTGGATGGGCTCTGAAGGAGAATAAATCATAAATTATAATAAATTACCTTCGAAATAATAATGAAATATCATCCATCATAAAAATTAAGTACTCACTGAAAGGCTCGCATCGAATAAAAGGGTCTCCTGTATATTTCGGAGGGCAGGAACATATAGGATTATGTTTAACCACCACGCAATTTGCGTCTACGCCACAAGATCCTGTGCATGGATTAATACATTTTTGATTGCTACAAGCTTTATTTGGTACGCAGTCTGAACTAATGACACATTCTGGTCGGCATAATGGGGGACTTCCGCTGTATCCAACCACGCAAGTGCATACAGCTTGGCCATTTATTTCCCTGCACTGACTGTTAGGTCCACAGGGCGATGGATGACAGGGATTCGTTGGTGACGGTACTAAAAAAATAAAGAATGTATCACATAAATTTCGTATTTATTGTTAGTTATTAACTAAGTGTCATTTATGTACCTTTGATTGGTTCGCAGTTATAAAAGGCATTGCCAGTCATTCCCTGAGGGCAACTACACATGGGTACATGATTTATTACATCACAGATGGCATTAGAAGCACATATGTCTTTACATGGGTTAATACATTTATTTTTAATACACGCTTTGTCTCTGTAACAATCTGTGCTAAGCACGCATTCTGGTTGACAAGCAACGTAAGGATCGCCTTGATGCTCTTCTATACATGAACATATTCCATCTTTGCAGACAGCATTTGTGCCACAAGGTGATGGGTTACATTTGTCTATGACATCGTATTCTAAAAAAAAATCATAGTTATATATGAATATATAATCCAGATGAGGAAATAAAGTAATTGGGTTATATAAAACAAATTTATATAAACAGTATACACGATATATTGGTACCTGGCTGATATGGTGAGCATGCTGTAAAAGCATTTCCAGTGTAACCTTGGGGACAACTGCATATTGGTACATGTTGTGATACTGAGCATAAAGCACCTATACCGCATGATCCTAGACAAGGATCACGGCATTTTTGCTGAATGCAAGCTTGAGATGTAGGGCACTCAGCATTTATTGAACACTCGGGCCGACAGTTTGGTGGAATTCCAATATAATTTAACATACATGTACATGATGGTACGTCCTGTATTTCTCTACAAATAGAATTGGGACCACAAGGGGATGGAACGCACGGATTTTTGTAAGGCTCTTGATCCGGATTAGGAAGTGGAGCTAAAACAAAAAAAAAACAATGAAGACACAAAAAATGTTCTTTAAAGACATTTTTAATCAAAAACGAAATTAAACTTACGTGGTATGGGATTGCATCGTGCAAATGGATCTCCAGTATACCTTGGTTTGCACTGACATATGGGACTGTGATTAATTACTCTACATTCCGTGTTTAACCCACAAGCATCACTACATGGATTTCGGCATTTCTGATTGATGCAGGCTTTATCCCTTGGACATTGTGAGCTAATTGTGCACTCTGGACGGCAACCAGGTGGAGTTCCGATATAGTCAGGTAGACAAGAACATACAGCTTGTTTGTTTACTTCCTGACACCTACTATTTGGTCCACAAGGTGTCGGTTGACAAACATTGATGGGTATTTCCAATATTTCTACAAAAATAAGGGATTGTTAGTATCAAATAACGAGTAACTTTGGTATTTCAAATATGATTTAATATGTTAAATACTTACGTTCAGCAGTACAAAACCGGAATGGATCCCCAGTAAATCCACGTTCGCAGGAACATGATGGAGAATGATTTACTACTTGACATAAGGCATTAGGGGCACAAGCACCAGGACAGGGATCCGTGCATTTATTTCGTATACATGCTTTATTTGATGGGCAATCGGTATTAATAACACACTCTGGTCTGCAGCCTTCGTAGGGATTTCCAAAGTATTCTGGCAAACAGGAACAAGAACCAGCTCCATTGTATTCTTTGCAAACAGCATTAGCGCCACATGGTGAAGGCTGACAAGGGGTTGCCATCTCTAGGACTATTTCAATTTTGTGACATAGTATAAATGGATTGCCAGTATAATCAGGTAAACAGGAACACGATGGTGAGTGACTTATGACATGGCACTCAGTATTGCTTCCACATGATCCCGGACATGGGTCACCACATTTTTCGTTAATGCAGGCACGATTGGGTGGACACTCGTTGTTACTTATGCATTCTGGTTTGCAATAAGGCGGAGAACCTACATAGCCTGCTGTACAAGAACATAAAGGATTTCCAGAAATTTCCTTACAAATAGAATTAGGGCCACATGGTGATGGTATGCATGGATTTATCGGTTCTGGTGTAAATTCTTGAACAAAACATCTGACAAATGGATTTCCAGTAAAAAGTAATTGGCATGAACAGATTGGATTGTGGTTTATCACTTGGCATGTAGCTTGAACGCCACATGCCCCGAGGCAGGGATTAATGCATTTTCTGTTACTGCAAGCTTCACTGGGCGAACAATCTGTGCTCACTATACATTCTGGTCGACAGGACGGTGGGCTTCCTATGTAACCAACCAGACAAGAACATACCGCTTGACCATTTGCTTCACGGCACTGACTGTTTGGTCCACATGGACTTGGTTGACATGGTTGTAGACGAGAAACTGAAATTTTTAGAATAATTAATTCATTGAGCTAGTCGCTTTCTAGTGATTCTTTATTTTAAAATTTAAATATTATTTTATGAAAATAAAAAAGTTGAAACAGCTTTTATCTTAGCTGGTTTTAATATCTAAAATTTAGTTATAAGCAGTGTAAATTCGTTAGGTTTAATATAAAATGACAAATTTCATGAAACGAAAACAAATGTTATATTTGACAGCGACTGGTTTTTATGATTTACCCTTATAAATTTATTCTATAATGAAAAAAATACAGAACACAAATAAATACGCGCCGAAAGTAGTAATATCTTACCTTCTATTTGTGAACATTGAACAAAAGCATTTCCTGTCATATGGTCGGGGCATCTGCACATCGGTACATGATTAATTACTTCACACAACGCTGTTACAGCACAGACACCACCATTACACGGGTTGACGCATTTGTTTCGTAGACAAGCCTTATCTTGAGGACAGTCTGTACTTAAAACGCATTCTGGACGACACTCAAAGTATGGATCGCCTTGATATTCGGGTAAACAAGAACATTCTCCATTATCGCATATTGTATTAGATCCACATGGTGATGGATTACATGGATCAATTTCATCGTCAATAACTTCTGGAAAAAAAACGTTTAAACAGTTTTGAAAAACACAAAAAACAGTTATATGACACTAATTTTTTAATGACAGTAAATTTACCTTGCAATTTGCATTCAATGAAAGCGTCTCCTATGTAATTGTCGAGACAAGAACATATTGGTGTGTTTCTATTAACTGAACATTGAGCATTCCGGCCACAAGATCCTGGACAAGGATCTACACATTTTTGATTAATGCATGCTAAATTACTTGGACAGTCGGAATTTATTACACATTCCGGTCGACATGCTGGGGGTGCACCAATATAGTTTGGTAAACAAGTACAGGAAGGAATCTGTCCAACATCTCTGCATTCACTAAAAGGCCCACAAGGTGAAGGCAAGCATGGATTTCTTGGAGGCTCTAGCTCGTTTGTCATAGTAGTGATTATTAGATAGCATCGACTAAACGGATCGCCAGTATACCGGTCTAAACAAGAACAGATAGGACTGTGGTTTATCACTTGACAATGGGTATTCTGTCCGCACTGTCGTTCGCATGGATCAACACATTTTTGGTTTAAACATGCGCGATTCACTGGACATTCAGCACTCACAACACACTCGGGTCGACAATTTGGTGGAGCTCCTCTATATTCGGGCTGACAACTGCAAACTGCTTGCTTGTTCATTTCTTTGCAAAAGCTGTTAGGACCACAGGGAGATGGGGAGCACGGATTTATTGGCATCTCCATTTCTGAAACAGCGACAATACAATTAGGAGGCAAGTTTTCACTTGTTTCCTTTGAAATCAAGAAATTTTCTTTATTTAACTTACGTTTTGTAATACATTTTTGGTAAGGATTGCCCGTGTAACCAGCCACACATGTACAGATAGGAACGTGATTTACAGTTTGACAAATAGCGTTGTCAGTACATAAACCAGGACAGGGATCACGACATTTATTTTGTTGACAAATTCTGTTAGATGGACAATCTGTATTAACAATACATTCTGGTCTGCAACCTTCATATGGATTCCCGAAGTAACCATCTGAACATTGACATGAGCCAACGTTGTTTTTTTCCTTACAGACAGCGTTACTGCCACATGGTGACGGAGTACACGGTGTTATTTTTTCTGGTGGACCTTCAATTTGCACTTGGCATTGTACAAATGGATCACCAAAATATCCTTGTGGACACACACAGTTAGGTGTATGACTCGCCACACGACACAGCGCCATATTACCACAAGCACCGACACAAGGGTCTGCACACTTATTATTTATGCAAGCTAAGTTATTCGAACATTCACTGTTGCTTGTGCATTCAGGGCGACAATTAGGAGGATTTCCTATGAATTCAGGCATACAAGTACATGACGGAGAGTCATTGATAGCTTGGCATATTGAATTAGGTCCGCATGGTGACGGTACACAAGGATTAATTTGAACTGGAATGTGAAGTGCTGAAAAAAAAACATATTTATAGTGAACTGCGTATTCAAGATTATATTTCCGTTTATTTCATAGATCTGGTAAAAATCTACCAATCATTTTTATTGTTCTGAAATCAACAGACGCTTACTATAAGTGCATACTTATAAGTGTATAATTATGTTTTGAGTAATTTGAGTATTTCAAAAAATAGCAAGAGCTGAATTAGATAACTGAATATGTCTTAGCATTGTAACAACAATTAGTTAATAAAATCAAACTTACGTTTTGTAATGCATCTTAAAAATGGATCTCCTGTATATTCTCTCGGACACGAACAAATCGGATTATGGTTCACAACCTGACATAGAGCGTTTATACCACAAGCGCCTTTGCAAGGATCAACGCATTTGTAATTGTTACATGCTTTACTAAGCGAACATTCAGAGCTAGTAGTACATTCAGGTCTACAAGTAGGTGGATTTCCTGAATAACCTGGTATACAGGAACAAACTGCCACATCATTGATTTCTCTGCATTGGCTATTTGGTCCACATGGAGATGGATTACATGGATTTGATAGTATAAGCACTAAAAACAATTATTTATAAGTGAAATGAATCAAATTATTATAATTACTAGTAAAAAATGCTTGTTGATTTAAGTATAACAGTCAAAAGAATCTTACCAGGATTAATGTTACAAGCCACGAATGAATTACCAGTATAACCGGTAGGACAACTGCACATCGGGACATGGTTGATAACGTCACAAATTGCATTTACACCACATATATCTGGACAAGGTTTTTTGCATTTCATATTTACACAAATCTGATCTCTTTGGCAGTCTGCGCTAACTGTACATTCAGGTCGACAAGCTACATATGGATCTCCGTGGTATTCCGGTAAACATGTGCATTTGCCATTGTTACAATCGGCGTTGGGTCCACATGGGGAAGGGTTACAAAGGTCCACAGGAATATCTGAAAAATAAATTAAAATCACCTTCTAACAATAAAGTACTATTTGGTTGAATAAGTAACTGTGTCTGGTAGAATGCAATGAAATCGGATTGCAAAAGCTACAAGGAAATAAAAGCTTTGCTCGTACCTTCTACTGGTTTTATTTGGCATTCGGTAAATGGATCTCCTTGATATCCTTCGTAACACGTGCAAATTGAAATATGTTGCATCACTATACATTTGGCATTTGGTCCACAAGAACCAGGGCATGGATCTCTACATTTTGCATTTATACACGCGAAAGAGCTGGCGCAGTCCTGGTTAGTCACACATTCAGGCCTACAATTAGGTGGGCTGCCTATATAAAGAGGAGAACAAGAACACGATGCGTGTCCACCAACATTTCGACATTCAGCATTAGGCCCACACGGGGAAGGCATGCAAGGATCTCTATTTTCTTCTAGTTGCGCTTGAGGTGCTAAAATATATTAACGTTGTTTTAGCAATTCTTTACAGTGTGTAAAAATTAATTAAAAAATTTAAACTGCAGTTATTTTACCTGGTTTATAGTAACACCTAGTGAATGGATCTCCAGTAAATCCTGATCTACAACTACATATTGGGTTGTGATTAAATACTTTGCATTCAGTCTTTTGGCCACAAGAACCAGGGCAAGGATTAACACACTTTTGGTTTATGCAAGATTTGTCCGATGGGCAATTGGAATTGAGAGTACATTCAGGCCTGCAGTTGGGTGGAGTGCCTATATAATTCGTTAGACAAGTGCATATCGCTTGACTATTTACAACCCGGCATGCACTATTCCGTCCACATGGACTTGGATTACATACATTAATGGGAGTTACGTCTTGAACTGAAATAAAAAAATAGGTACGGTAATATTATTCGTACAATCAATTAAATGGCTCATGATTATAGACAAAGACGGAAGAGACTTAACAGATTACTCACTCACTATAGGCTGACATCGTCGAAAAGCATCACCAGTAAAACCCGATAGACATGAACATGTGGGAGCGTGATTAATAGTTGTGCATTCAGTATTTATCCCACAAGTTCCCGGACATGGATCTTGACATTTATTATGTAAGCAAGCTCTATTTCCTGGACAATCTGAGTCGCCTATACATTCAGGCCGACAGCCTTCATATGGATTTCCAAAATAACCTTCATTACATGCGCAAGATCCCACATTGTTTTTTTCCCTACATACAGCATTCGAACCACAAGGAGATGGTGTACATGGAGTCGGAATCTCAGTTTGTGATATTAAACACTGAGTGAAAGGATCACCACCATATCCCTGTGGGCATACACACATAGCCGAGTGACTCACAACTCGACATTCTGCATTGCTGCCACATGCTTGTATACATGGATCTTTACATTTTTTATTTACGCATGCTAAGTGTACAGGACATTCGCTATTACTAATACACTCTGGTTTACAGTATGGTGGTGTTCCTTTAAATTCGGGCATGCAAGTGCAAGAGGGAGTTTCATTGATATCTAGACATATCGAGTTTGGTCCACATGGTGATGGTTGACATGGATTTTGTACAATAGTAGGAGTATCTGAAATGAAAATAAGAAATATGAAATTAATATTAAAGCAAATAGTGCATTTTTAGCATGTAGATTATATACAATTTAAGTTTCGGTTTTCCGAAAGGTTGACTGGGAGATAATGGAATTAACATGAAGCTCGCCTGTTGTACCATTTTATATTTATGGTCAATAAAGATTTTTAAATAAATAAATATTACTTACTTTTGTTATATGTACATTCTACAAATGGATCCCCAGAATATGAAGGGGGGCACGCACATAGTGGATTATGATTTATGACTTCGCATGTCGCTCGAAGTCCACAAGCTCCAATGCAAGGGTTGACACACTTTTGTTTAACGCATGCGAGATTTTGTGCACATTCAGCATTTACTACACATTCTGGGCGACAAGCTGGTGGGATACCCAAATAAGATGGAAGACATGAACAAACCGCTTGATTACTTATCTCCCGACATTGACTGTTAGGTCCACACACAGCGGTGCTACATGGATGTTCTGTTGGTTCTATAAAGTATAAAAAATATTAAAGTCTATAACAATGAAAGGATCACAAGTTAACTAATTGATTAAGTATTTACCTCTTACATGATGACAAATTACGAAAGCATTTCCTGTATAACCACTTTGGCAGCTGCACATCGGAATATGGTTAATCACTTGACATATTGCATTCTGTCCACAAACTCCGATGCACGGGTCTAAACACTTTCTTTGGACACAGGCTAGGTGTTGGTCACAATCAGTGCTGTATACGCATTCTGGTTTACAACTAAAGTAAGGATCTCCATGATATTCTGGTAGACATATACATTGTCCGTTGAGACATACAGCATTAGGTCCACATCGGATGTTGGTACATTCATCAGTAATACTTGCTTCCACTGAAATTAGTAGGGATTGTTTATATCGTTGATCCTAAGAATATATGATACAGGATTGTTGATTTATACAAACACATACCTTGCAAAGGCTGTGGCTTGCATAAAACAAATGGATCGCCAACATCTCCCTCCTTACAATAGCAGTTTGGAATATGATTTTGAACATTACACAATGCAGATATACCACATGATCCCTGGCATGGGTCTTGACATTTAGAATTTATACATGCAAGGTCGCTCGAACAATCGGAATGAATCGTACATTCTGGTCTACAGTTTGGTGGATTGCCTATGTAACTTGGTAGACAAGAACAAACTGGTATACTGCCAATTTCTCTACATTCTGAATTTAAGCCACATGGAGACGGATAACAAGGATTTGTTATGACTGGAATTACAAGTTCATCTGAAAATTTAAGAATATTTTTTGTTAATTAATCCCTACAAATATTATAAATGTGAATGTAAGTTTGTTTGTTATGCTTTCACGCAAAAACTACTAAACCGATCATCATGAAACTTCGTAAATATATTCTTGGAGGTATTAGAAGTAACATAGGATACTTTTTATCATTATTTTTTTAATGCGGGCGAAGCCGCGGGTATAAGCTAGTAATATATAAAATAATACACATAAGAGAGAATGTTCCTCGTTGATAATGTTTGTTCATTTGTTTCCTCTTAACCACGTAACACATCTACATGTGATATTCATTTTTTTGTAACATGTAATAAGCTTAGCTGCAGCGGCTTAAGCTGACAAATCTTAGGAAATCCTACGGAATAATGTGCTAAACATTACAGTTTTTTAAAATATTACAGCAGCCTAGAGAATATAACGCGATGGCAAAAATGGCGATTTGAAGAGCGACATTATTCATTATTTAAAAACTGTTATTCAATTTTATATAGGTACCTACTTTTGTTACATAAATAATAATGAATAAAACTTTTATAATCAATATAATATTTTCTCGCTAAATGTACTAGTCCATGTCCTAGCGATAAACTTACAATATTAAAGCGATTAAATTGTGAATAGATCGAATTCAGATTTTTTAAACATTATTGACACCATATGTAAACTTTGCTCAGGGGTTCACGAAACGGTTCGAAAGTTAATGAATATATTAAAATATTTTCCGTAATAATTCACTCGTATCTGCTTCTCATAAAGACTCACCTCTTATTAAAGTGCAAATAGTAAATGGATCTCCAGTGTAAGCTGACTTGCAAGAACATATCGGACTGTGCTTAATTATTTTACAGTCGGTGTTAAGTCCACAGGGCTTAGGGCATGGATTCACACATTTTTTATTGACACATGCCTTGTTATGAGGGCATTCTGAGCTTACTACGCATTCTGGACGACAGTTCGGAGGAGTTCCGACATATTCTGATAGACATGAACATACAGCTTGACTCTTAACCGTTTTACATTGACTGTTTGGTCCACATGGCGATGGATAACACACATCTGCAGGTATAGGTAGCGGATGTGCCTCTGAAACCAGCAAAACAAACTGATTAGATACAGACCGTTTAAAAATACCTGTATAATCCCGAAAATGGTAGGAAAATGATTACATCGTTTGATTACCATCATATGACTTAGATATTTACTTTGATTATATCATTCAAAAACAGCAGAGTCTGGAGTCTGGAGTCTGACGGAAGACAACCTTTAAACAACTGATTGCGGCTGGCCATGCTCTGTATTTAATTAAAATACTAACATGTTTTTTGTTTTTGAACTAACAAAAACAAAAAAGAAGTCACACAAATTTAAGCTTACATCAAAGCGAATCTGAGCGTAAAACAAAAACAATGCTATTGTTTTTAGCATATGTAAATAAAAAGCTTCCGATCAAAATAGTAAACCTGATTTTGCAGTCGATTATAAAAATTAAAAACTATAATAATGTTTTTTTTAAATGGTAGCTCAGCTGTCAAAGCACTCGCCGGGACTAAGAAAGGTCGTGGGTTCGATTCCTACCTGAGGGCTTGGAGGTGTGGTCATTTATTTTATGCGTATTTTATATCTTTTAAAAACGAAGCAAATTATTACTTTAAATAAACCAACTATATAATTTTTATGCAAAATAACGCATAAGACATCTTGTAAACAGTTTTTTTTTATTTTAAACTCAAAATGAAATAATCAGAATGAAATCAAATTACCATGTTAGGGTTTCATAAAAATTTTATAGATAAAAATTAACACAAAGTATTACTGATACCCAACTCAAAATTTTCTATCCGCAATTATAAATATCTAATTTCGGTAAAAAGACTGAGCCGCTTTTGCTGTTGTGCGACTAACTGATCATCATACTTCAAATCAAATATTGAATTAAAATATATTACGTGCTACAATTAAATTAGTTACTGACCTTGATACACACAGTATTTAAAAGGATCTCCAGTGTATCCAGATACACAAGTACATAGTGGTGCGTGATTTACAACTTGACATATAGCTCCGGTGCCACAACTCCCAGGGCATGGATCGATGCACTTGCCATTTAAACAAGCTCTATTGGTTAGACAGTCCGTGTTAACTACACATTCCGGCCTGCAACCTTCGTAAGGATTACCGAGGTATCCTTCGATGCACGTACATGATCCAACGTTGTTTCTTTCTTTGCATGCAGCATTTACACCGCACGGGGACGGAGAGCAAGGACTTGAGATAACTTCTGTCTGCAACGTTTCTGGAATGCACTGTATCAACGGATCACCAATAAAACCTTGTGGGCATAAACATATAGGTGAGTGGCTCACTACTCTGCATTCAGCATTTATTGCGCATGTTTCTTCGCATGGATTTATGCACTTATTGTTGACACAAGATTTTTGTAGTGAGCATTCTTCATTACTGGTACATTCTGGTCTACAGTAAGGTGGCTGGCCATGAAAACCTGTCAAACATGTACAGGCCGGTGCTCCATTGCTTTCTTTACATTGTGAATTAGGTCCACAAGGTGAGGGCGTGCATGGATTTACTGGTTTTGGTGGATTTTCAGCTGCAAATGGAAATATCAAAAATCTTTTATTTTTTTACAGAAGTTTAAAATAAGCCAGTGAATTAAGGGTAAAATAAAAAAGGTCTGTCAGATTTACTACTGTATGAAAAGGACTACATATTTATTATAAGAAAAAAAATTTTATTAACTGTAATGAACCTCATCTATATTAGATAAATAGATAGACAATGTATTTATTTGAGACTACAGACACAACTATAGAAGGAAAAATATCAGAATTTATAATTCTTACAACCTGTAAGAATAAAATTTGTACGTGTGCTGTAGTAACGCAAAAAGGTCGGAGCTCAGCGGTACATTTAATCAGGAGTCCCGGAACAAATTTTTGTTCCGCTGATTTTCAGCCACGACCACATGGGAGGGTTATTATTAATGAAAAAATACACTGTAATAATACTTACGTAGCTTAAAGCATCTTGAAAATGGATCTCCGGTGAAAGAAATTGGGCAAGAACATATAGGATTATGATTTATTACTTTACATTCTGCGTTATAGCCGCAACTACCAACACAAGGATTAATGCATCGCTGGTTGCTACACGCCTCGTTCAATGGACATTCTGGGCTGATTGTACATTCTGGTCGGCAATTTGGTGGAGCTCCAATATTATTAGGAGCACACGAACAGATGGCTTGATTATTAATTTCTCTGCATTGACTGTTGGGTCCACATGGAGATGGCTCACAGGGATTGCCCGGAACAGTTTCTAAAACAAATATGGTATCAATATCGTCATAATATAGTAACTAGTATTAAAATTTTGTATGACTACAAATGGTAAAGAAACTTAAACTATTACACATTTACCTAATATTGGCCGGCATTCAAAGAAAGCATTGCCTGTCATGCGATCTGGACAACTACACATCGGTATGTGGTTAAAAACACTGCATACTGCATTCAGCGCACATGGACCCGGACAAGGATTTACACATTTGTTTTTGATACAAGTCTTATCACGATCACACTCAGTACTTTGGACACATTCAGGTCGACACTCAACATACGGGTCGCCATGGAACTCAAGAATACATGTACATTTCCCATCGAAACAATCTGCATTAGCGCCGCATGGTGAAGGATGGCATGGATCACCTTGTTCTAAAAATAATAAATACGTTAAGGAGAATGTTTGAATAATAAAATATATTTGAAAGTATTATATAAATATACAATTCGTTACCTAGTTGTGGCGTAGGGCTGCATTGCGTAAATGCGTTGCCAGTGTAGCCATCGTTACATGTGCAGATAGAAATATGCTTTATAACTTGACAATTAGCGTTGAACCCGCACGATCCAGGACAAGGATCTCTACATTTCTGATTTATACATGCTAGATTGCTAGCACAATCTTCATTGATGGTGCACTCAGGTCGGCAGGTGGGCGGACTACCTTCATAATTAGGTTGACACGAGCATGATGGAATACCATTTAGATTTCGACATAGTGAATTGGGTCCACAAGGTGATGGTACACAAGGATCTCGATTGACATCAGGAATTACTACTGCAGCTAAAAGAAAACAATTTAGTAACTTATCTTAACAGTTTACCATAATTACACGCATAAAATGTAAATTTGCTCACCCGTTATAATATAACATCGGCTGAACGGGTCTCCAGTATATTTACTTAGACATGTACAAATTGGGCTATGGTTAATTACTCTACAATCTGCATTTTGGCCACAAGGTCCAGGGCAAGGCGACACGCATTTCTGATTCTTACAAGCTTTGTCGAACGGACATTCTGCACTGACAACACATTCTGGCCTACAATTTGGTGGAGATCCTCGATATTCTGATAAACAAGAGCATACACTTTGTCCATTTGTCACGCGACATTGACTATTAGGACCACACGGGGAAGGTTGGCAAGGATCATTTTGCTGGATTTCTATACCTACAAAAAATATCAAATTAAGCATAACAGATATTTTTACTTTAATTTTTTACGCAGGAACTTACTGTAATTTACTTACTTTGCTTAAAACATTGCTTAAAAGGATCTCCTGTGTATCCTGTTGAACAGGTACACATAGGCGAGTGATTAACTACTTGGCAAACTGCATTAGCTGCACAAGTACCAGGGCAAGGATCAATACATTTATTTCGTACGCACGCTTTATTGCTAGAACAGTCAGAATTGCCTAAGCATTCCGGGCGACATCCTTCGTAAGGATTTCCAAAATATCCTGTCACACAACGACATGCCCCAGCTTCAGATCTTTCTTCACATTCAGCATTTGGTCCACAAGGTGATGGTGTACATGGAGATATTACTTCATCGTTACTTACAAGATCGTAGAAAACGCATTGAACTGATGCATCACCAGTATAGCCTTCAGGACATATGCAAACAGGTGTGTGACTAACTACCCGACATTCTGCGTTCCTACCACAAGCCTGTGCACAAGGATCCTGACATTTTTTATTGATACATGCCTTGTGTGGTACACATTCACTGTTAACTATACATTCTGGTCTACAATTTGGTGGGGAACCTATAAAATTTGCCAAACATTGGCATGATGGAACTTCAGAACCGTTTAACTGGCATACTGCATTCGGTCCACAGGGCGATGGCTGACATGGATTTATCGGGACTGGTGAATCCGATACTACAAAAAAATCAAAATAAGTAAGTATGTAATTATAATGTGTAATAAATAATTATAATTTGCTAGATTTGAATTCTTAAATTGTACTTATATGACATTGAGTTAATACTAACTGGCATAAATACATCGTGTGAATGGATCTCCTGTCATTCCAGAAGGACAAGAACAAAGTGGATTGTGTTTAATCATTTGGCATATAGCGTTTACTCCACATGCTCCCTTGCATGGATTTATGCATTTTTGATTGCTACATGCTTTATCCAACGGGCAGTCTGAACTTGCTACGCACTCAGGTCGACAAGAGGGTGGTGCTCCCCGATAACCAATAAGACACGAGCAAACAGGTTGCTTATTGTATTCTCTACATTGACTATGAGGACCACATGGACTAGGTTGACAAGGATTACCCTGAACTATATCTGAAAATAAAAAAAACTTTTGATTTTCAACAATTTTATATGTAACAAGGGCTCGGCAATAATTCCATTCTAATAGCTCAAATTCTTCTCGATTTAAATAATAAAATTTGCTTACCAATTTTTCTACACTCAATAAATGCATTTCCTGTTGTTTTGGGAGGGCAAGTACAGACAGCCATGTGATTGACGACTTGACAAACAGCATTTATTCCACAAGTTTGAACACAAGGATCAACGCAGTGATTCTTGACACAAGCTTTATCCATTGAGCATTCAGAACTGATAGTGCATTCTGGACGACACCCAAAATATGGATCACCATTATAGTCCGGCAAGCAAGTGCAAACACCATCATTACAAACTGCATTTGATCCACACGGATCTGGGTTACATTGGTCCACTACGACGGCACCTATTAACACATTATGAATTAAAAATAATTAATGTTTTAATTGACAAGCACGTTTATCAAGCTGCTGCTTACCTGCCGGAGGTTTGACTACACATCTGTCGAAAGGATCCCCGGTATAGCCATCTATGCACGTGCATATGGAAACATGATTTTGAACTCTACAGTTGGAATTAAAACCACAAGATCCTGGACAAGGATCGATACACTTCTCATTGATGCAAGCCTTTTCGCTTGGACAATCTGTGTTTAGAGTACATTCAGGCCTGCAGTAAGGAGGACTTCCATAGTATTGCGGCAAGCAAGAGCAAGAGGATAAACCGCCAACTTCACGACATTGCGAAAAAGGTCCACATGGGGAAGGCAAACAAGGATCTGTTTGAGTAGCTACGAAATTATCTGCAAATAATACATAATAAATTTCTAATAATAATCTAATAGCTATTCACATAAATTATTTAGTTTAAAATCAGATTTTAATATAATCTTAGGTCATGACGTAAGCAGAGCTTTTAGTACAATGAATACCACAACGACACGTACATTATAATTACGTTTTGCTCATCATACAAACATTTGCACCTCATGACATTCGAACCCACGACTGTAGGTAGATTACACAATCAGGGAAATTATTCAACGGTCTTTAAAACTTTGATGAGAAATAATTTACATAAGAGAACTGTTATTTATTCTATTGTTGGAATTAAGTTTTTATTTACCTTGAAAAGCATAGCAGCGGCTGAATGGATCACCAGTGTGTTGTGGACGGCACGAACAAATGGGACTGTGGTTGATTACTTTGCATTCAGTATTTTTTCCACAAACGTTATCACATGGATTTTTACACTTTTTATTGATGCAAGCCTGTTGTTGATTGCATTCCGAACTAATAAGACATTCAGGTCGACACGTTGGTGGTGTTCCTATAAATTCGGACTGACATGTGCATACGGCTTGATCGTTAGATACTTTGCACTGGCTATTTGGCCCACAGGGCGATGGAGAACATGGATTTCGTCTTACAACCGGTTCATCTAAAACATTTAATCAATTATGGTGACAGCGGTTGTAATTTAAAATAATTATTATATGAAATTATCGCTTTTATTGTTATTTTCAGTTTATTATGCTCATATATATGTACTTTAATAAATGAAATAAAAGAAATTCCTGTCAAGATTTAAAACACTCTTGTAAAAAACAACCACATCACCGAGCCAGATTCTTTACAGTTGACAGTATCTCGGAGGTGTGGGTGTTTTACAGGTGTATTTTAAGTAAGTCTTAAAGAAATATGATATTGTGAATGCAAAAAATAAAATAAATACAATACCTGTCAACTTCTCAAAACAGTTTTGGTAAGGATTTCCATTAAACCCAGACAGACAGTCACATCTTGGACTGTGATTAACAACATTGCATATGGCATTTATTCCACAAATATTATTACAAGGATTTTGACATTTATTCTGAATACATGCTAAATTAGTAGCACAATCAGAATTAACCACACATTCAGGACGACAACCATCGTATGGGTTACCAATATAGTTTTGCTGACAAATGCAGGCTCCAGCACCGTGCAGTTCATTACAAATTGCATTAGGTCCACATGGGGACGGTGAGCATGGGGCAAGAGTTACTTCTAATACCCTGCATTCAATAAAAGCGTCACCTGTGTAACCAGATGCACATAAACATTGTGGAGTATGACTTATAACTTTACATTCTGCATTTATTCCACATGTACCAACACAAGGGTCTTCACATTTGCTATTTATGCAGGCCAAATGGATGGCACATTCCGAATTAGCAATGCATTCTGGTCTACAATTGGGTGGGATTCCTTTAAACTCAGGCAAGCAAGCACAAGATGGAGAGTTGCCGATTTCTTTGCATTCGGAATTAGGTCCACAAGGAGATGGTACACAAGGATTTTCATAAACAGAAGGTTGAGGATCTGAAATAAAACATATCAATAATCATTACGACGGTTATTATAATGTTTAATCCTTCAAAGTATTATAACATCGCTGGCTATGGAATACCGCATAGGAGCAAAAGATAAACATCGTCTATCAGCTAACAAGTATTAATCAAATTTTATGTGCTGACACGCTTAACGTTTTTGAAAATTGTATGCCAAAGGGGCGAACTAGAGGTTCAAATATTGTATGAAAAGACAACCAATTTTGACGTGATTGCATAAAATGAAATAGTAAAAGCTTTTAATAAAAAATATGCGTACTTGTACTTTAAAGCAATTCCCACAAGAAAAAATCAACTAATCAACTTGTCTCAAGTGATAAGCGGAGTACCCGCCTGTATTTTAGAAGTTGCGAGACTATATCTTATAAAGGTAAATTGTTGATTGTTTATATAACCTTTTTTTCCGAGGCTTTATTTCAAATAACTGCGAAACGACATTTTATTGACCTAGGTGATATTTTTTTATTGTGCAAAAGCCTAAGGATTACTTTGATTTAGTGGTGGCTCAAAAGGGAATCAAAGTAACTTCTTATAAGCTACTTTGATCCTTATATTAACAATAAGCTGCTTTGTTTTGGGTTTAGGTCGGTGTCTTATCAAACCGAACTACTTCTAGTGGAGGAAATATAGGTATTAAATTTTATATTTACCTTCAAGTATACACCTAGTAAATGGATCACCAGTAAACCCTTCCGGACAGGAACAAATAGGATTATGGTTGATTACTTGACACAGAGCTCCACGTCCACAGTTGCCTTTGCATGGGTCAATGCAAAGTTGATTAGAACAAGCTTTGTTTAGTGCACATTCTGAACTTGTAACACATTCGGGTCTACAAGTTGGCGGAGCACTTTTGTACCCAGGTAGACATGTGCAAATAGCTTGACCAATTACTTCACGGCATTGACTGTTAGGTCCACATGGAGATGGACTACACGGGGACATATTCTCCACGACAGTATTCGGTCGACATTCAATAAAAGCATTTCCGGAAAATCCGGTAGGGCATGTGCACATTGGCACATGATTATAAACATTGCAAATTGCTGACGTTCCGCAAATGTTTATGCAAGGGTCTATACATTTATTTCTTAAACATGCTTTGTTCTGAGGACAATCTGAATTCATCAAACATTCAGGTCGACAACCAAAATATGGATCGCCATGATATTCTGGTAAACACGAACATATTCCCTGATTACATACAGCATTCGCTCCACAAGGAGATGGATTGCAAGGGTTTAACTCGGTATCTATATCTGAAACAAATTTATAGTAAGCAAAAATTATAAATATGAACTACATGGAATGACAATACCAGCAATACCAAGTAAGAAACTTACCGTCTTGTTCGGAAAATGGAATACATTGACTGAAAGGGTCTCCCGTATATAGTTCCAAGCATGCACATTGAGCAATGTGATTAGAAACTGTACAAATGGCATGAAGGCCGCAGGCTCCAAGGCAAGGATCTGTACAACGCTCATTTATACAGGCTTCATTACTTGGACATTCCGAATTAATCATGCATTCTGGCCGACAATTTGGCGGATTGCCGATGTAATTTTGTAAGCAGCTGCATGAAGATACTCCCCTGATGTTTCGGCATTCAGCGTATAAACCACATGGAGAAGATACACAGGGATCTGTCGAAAGCTCGAACGATGGTTGTGACACTAAAAAAATCGAAGATAATAATTGTTAATCATTATTAATTATAAAATTTATTACTTTTTCATACTTCGAATTGCTAAAAAAATCAGAATACCTACACGTTGAGAAATTACATGTGCAAGCCGCGCAACGTGGTCCTTTCATTGCAAAACCAAGTCAGTTATGTTAGTAAATATTTTATACACCTATTCAACAACTTTATCAAAAGTTGTTTCCTATTTAGTCACCCACTAACGTTAAAGTGACCGTATCAATATTGGACATCTGTATTTTTATAATATATATAATGACTTGGCAATCACAGGGCAACATAATTACATATTACATTATTGTACATATTACACATTAACATTGTGCTGTGCAGGTCTCAGTAATATTAGGCAGATATTATTGTTTTGCTCTACAATTGCCATGTATTTAATATAGATATAAGGATCTCTGATATAGACATTTTAGTATAAAAATAATCTGAATCTGAATAGTATAAAAATTAAGATTTTTAACCTTATGCCATTTTCTATTAGAACTATTAGGTATATTATAATAATTTAGAAACAATAAACAAAATCACCTTTGAGTGGATAACATCTGGTGAAAGGATTTCCTGTTAAACCAGGTTTACAAACGCAAATTGGACTGTGATTTATGACATTGCAGTTGGATCGCTGTCCACATGCTCCAGTGCAGGGATTTTCACATTTCTGATTGATACAAGCTAAGTTGGGCGGACATTCGGAACTTACAACACATTCTGGTCGACAGTTTGGAGGAGTTCCGACAAAATTTAAAAGACATGAACAAACCGCTTGACTATTTATTTCTTTGCACTGGCTATTAGCACCGCATGGTGATGGATTACATGGATTTGACTCTGCAAGTAATGCTAAAAAGAAAATAAAACGAATGAGTGTTAATTAACAAAATAACCCATGATAAATTAATAATGTTACAATTACTCACGTTCTTGTACAACAGTGCAGTGACTAAAAGGATTTCCTGTGTAACCGGTTCGACAAACACAAATTGGCATGTGATTACTGATTTGGCATAGAGCGTTTTGTCCACAAGTTCCTGGACAGGGATCCATGCATTTCATTCTAGAACATGCTTTGTTAAGGGGACAGTCAGAATTGACAACACATTCTGGTCTACACCCATCGTACGGGTTTCCTAAGTAACCGTCAACGCACTGACATGCCCCAACTCCATTTTGTTCTTTACAAAAAGCATTTGATCCACACGGACTAGGGGTACAGGGAGTTAAAATTTCAATCTGCTCTATTTGAGCCTGACAGCTAGAAAATGGATCTCCAGTAAATCCTAATCTACAAATACATAACGGTGCATGGCTTACTACTTTACATTCTGCGTTAACACCACACGCTGCAATACATGGGTCAACACATTTACTATTCATACAGGCCAAATTGTAATCACATTCACTGTTGCTAATACATTCTGGTCTACAGTTTGGAGGAGAGCCTTTAAAAGTAGGAAGACAAGCGCAAAGTGGTCCTTGATCGTTTATTTTACAAATAGAATGTGCACCACATGGTGATGGTTCACACGGATTAACCATTTGTGGGTCTTTATCTGGAAATAGATTAAAATATTGTAAATTATAAGAGAAATATTATCAATTTCAGGTTTATAATGTCCTACATAAAAATAGATACTAATAATATAATATGTCCATCGTAAACAACAATAATTACCTATAACGATGCATCTTACAAAAGGATCACCAGTCATCAAAGGTGGACAGGTGCAAATGGGATTATGATTGATGACATCACATATTGCTCCAGAGCCACATGCGCCGATACAGGGATTAACACATTTCTGATTATTACAGGCTTTGTTCAAAGGACACTCAAGGCTGACTAAACATTCAGGTCTGCATGTTGGTGGGTTCCCCAAATATCCAGGCACACATGAACATACAGCTTGGCCATTAATTTGTCTACATTGACTATTTGGACCACACGGTGAAGGATTACATGGATTTTCCAGAGCAACTAAAACAATACAATTTTTGAGTTTGAATCTGATTCTGGTTTGTTAGACTTATTTTGTTTTATATATGAAAGTGTAAGCTGTTGATTCATCGATTTAAACCCTTATTTTTTGTAAAGCAATTTTGTCTTAGCCTTAACTTTCAAATACCTGCAGCAGGACGGCATTCTACAAAAGCATTGCCTGACATTCCCTTTGAACAAGTGCACATGGGAATATGATTTGTAACAATACAAATGGCATTCAAACCACAGGTCCCAATACATGGATTTACGCATTTATTTTGCTGGCAACCCTTGTCAGTAGGACAGTCGGAGTTGTGTACACATTCTGGTCGACACCCGAGATGAGGATCGCCATGGTACCCATCTATACACAAACATACATTATCTCTGCAAACTGTATTTGGACCACAAGATGGACTGGAGCAGGGCTCTTTAACAGGTTTATCTGAAATAATAAAAAAAAGAATGCATAAACACAAACTACAAATATATATTTCTCGCTGATAGGCGATGTTTATCAGTATCATTTGTAAAACGTACCTTCAAGTGGTTTAGCAATACATTCTCTAAAAGGATCTCCATTGAATCCGTCTGGACATAAACAAACCGGAATATGATTGTTAACAAAACATTGCGCGTAAAGTCCGCATGATCCTTCACAAGGATTTCTACACTTTTCTGCAACACACGCTCGATCACTAGGACAATCTGAATTTACTACACATTCTGGTCGACAGAACGGAGGAGATCCAACGTAGGACGACAAACAAGAACAAGACGCCAAACCATTGATATTACGGCATTCAGCATTTAATCCACACGGTGATGGCATACAAGGATCCGTCGGTTCTGCTATACTTGGCGAAGTTTCTAAAAGTACAATTTAACATTAACAATAATTATCAATGCTCAGTTTATAAGCAAGAAAATTATAGTATTTATGAGTTTTACATTTAAAAATAATCATACTTACGTAAAACTAATGTGCATATCGTAAAAGGATTTCCAGAATATCCCGATCGGCAAGTACATACCGGGCTATGACGAACTACTTTACATTCTGTATTCTGCCCACAAGGTTTAGGGCACGGATTTATACATCTTTGATTAACACATGCTCTGTTTGATTGACATTCTGAGTTGACAATGCACTCGGGTTTACAATTTGGTGGTGCACCAACATAATTTTGTAGGCATGAACAAACCGGCTGATTATTTACTTCTTTGCATATTGAATTGGCTCCGCATGGCGATGGATTACAACCATTGATCACAGCTACGTCTTTTTCTAAAAGATAACAGTTATTTAATTTCTCGAATCGGTATAATGCTAGTTATTATAGTAAGTGATAAAAATTATTTTTAAAAACTCACCTGCTACATGCGAACAAACTGAGAATGGATTTCCAGTGTAGCCCACCTTACAATTGCACGTAGGCTTGTGGTTAATTACATAACATTCAGCATTATATCCACATACTCCCGGACAAGGATTTTTACACTTGTTTTGGATACAAGCTAACATCAAAGAACAGTCCGAATCAGCTAAACATTCAGGTCTACAGCTTACATATGGGTCCCCAAAAAAGCCAGGCAGACATGTACACGATCCTGCATTCCCAAGAACGTTACATTCGGCGTTTGTGCCACAGGGTGAAGGTTCACAAGGGTTTATGTATTCAACCTTTGATGGAGCTGAAATATTGTTTCAGAAATGTGAATTGACTTACCGATATAAATGTCTTTCACCGTAGAAGCACCTTCTTGGCTCCGAAGCGTTAGTCGAAGCTTGCTGGGCTCGATGACGTTTAGTGACCTCCTTATTTCGGCGACAACGTCACTATACTAGCGGCGCCGTCCCAAAGCGACCGTCACGACTGACGTCCTAAGCTTACTGTAAGTGCTAGGTTATCTCCGCGTGCTCCGATCCAAGCAAAGGCATTAATTTCACATAAATAGTTATTTCAAGATGTTACGACCCTTCTGGAAGCAGTTCGAATATCTAAATGATTAAATTATCTTATCTCCACCTTCCTGATCCGTAGGCTTATATTTAAAGCGTTTATTAAATAGGAAAGTATCAGCAGAGTTACCTGCTAACTAAGCGATGGGCATGGTCAACACTCAGTCCCAAGGTAAAACTACATATACAGTCCTATTTATTTTTACATTAGTAAACTGTGTGAGGCGTGACTCTAGGTAAAGGCGTAGACCATCTTTATTTTACACTTACAAGCACTCCTAAAGCATGAATTATATCTTCTATCACGCTTTGCAAAGCAAAGGGTTATAATGCATTTTTCCAAATTAAATTTGTGATTGTTTGAATCTTAATAGATTATATCTTATTACCTTTTCATTTCAAAAAGACAAATAAATACCTTCGTAAGAACTTAGACTGAACTGATATACATAGTACAATAAGTACTCCTAGGAACATCTTTTATTATTAACATCTTTTTGTATTTCTTACCTTTAGGCCGAGAGCAACCCTGGAAAGGATCACCTTCCATTCCTGGCTCACAAGCACAGGTAGCGCGATGGTCTACTACTGAACAAACAGCATTTTGACCACACGCTTGTTCACACGGATCTTTGCAACTTTGGGCGACACAGGCGAAAGTTGCTGGACATTCAGCACTTATTGTACATTCAGGTCGACAGTTCGGAGGAATGCCAATGTAACCAGGCTGACAACTGCATGCTGGTGTCTCATCTACTTTTACACAAATAGAGTTCGGGCCACAAGGTGATGGCTGGCATGGATCTATATTCACGGGTGGTTCTGAAAGTAGATGAGTATAAATCAGTTTTATATCAATTATTCTATATTTTAACCTCTACAAAATATTTTTTTCTATATTTAATAATTACCTGGTGCTGGGAAACAGTACGTAAATGGATCTCCAGTAAAACCATCATTGCATGTGCATATAGGAGAATGTGCAATTACTTGACATTTTGCTCCTCGACCACAAGCGCCCTCACAGGGGTCTCTACACCGACGGTCAATACAAGCAAGTTGTAATTGGCACTCTGAACTGACGAGACATTCTGGGCGGCAATTCGGCGGAGAACCGATATGACCTGCACGACAGGAACATGCAGTCGCTCCGTTGGCGCTCACTGTACACTCACTATAAGGACCGCAGGGCGAGGGCGAGCAGGCTGATTTGGTATCTACGGATTATATATAAAAAATATAATTCAATTGACTAACTGTTTTAGAAATTATATTTAGAAGACAATCGACAGCAAAATCAATGTCTTACCTGTTTCTACTATCACTTCACTGCAAAACGAAAATGGATCACCGGAAGTTTTTGGCGGACAAGTGCAAGATGGTATATGATTATTAACTGTACATCTCGCTCCGGTCCCACAGGCTCCTGGACAGGGGTCTACACATTTTCCACCTTGACAAGATCGGGTCGGTGAACATTCACCGTTTGTTGCACATTCGTGACGGCAACCGGAGTAAGGATCACCAAAGAAACCGGGTACACACGAACAAATTCCAGCATTGCAAAGGGCATTACTTCCGCAAGGCGATGGGTAGCATGGATCCTCAGAAGTTGCTGGAGGATCTACCAAAGCAAAATCAATATAATTAAAAAGGAAGACTTTTATGGTATGTTGAACTGACTAATCATGTGTGGTTATTATCTTTATTATTTACGTCTGTCGTTAAAACAGTTTTTAAGAGAACCTTAAAATCACTTATATATTAAAATACTAGCAAACCCGGCCACGCGTTAATTTGTTATACATAATCTATTCTATGTCTTAAACAAATCCAGCAAAATGGAAAAAAAACATAAATTCGGTTGAGTAGTTTCGGAGTGCATCGCAGTCAAACACTGTGGCATGGAATTATATGTATATATAATTGTATACAGATATATAATTGTTTTGTTCTAAGATTTTGTATAAGGAGCCAAATATCAATATATATATAATATCAATATATATTTTTAAATTTACTAAAATTGATTTTCTGCCCTTTATCTTGTACGTAGTAAGAGAATAAAAGTTACACTTACTGTTACTTTCGACGCACTGTATGAAGGGGTCTCCAGAATAACCATTCGGACAACTGCAGATAGGTATATGATCATGGATACGACACTCTGCTTTAAAACCACAAGAACCTTCGCATGGGTTTCTACATTTTTCAGCAATACATGCTTGATGTGATGGGCAATCCGTATTTACCAAACATTCTGGGTGACAGTTTGGTGCAGTGCCTATGTAGCCATTGCTACAAGAACATGAAGGATTGCCATTGATTGGTCGACATTCACTAAAGGGCCCACATGGATTAGGTTGACAGGGTTGTAATGGTGTATCAGGAACATGTATCTTTTCATAACATCTTGAGAACGGATCACCACTGGTACCTGATGGACAGCTACACAATGGACTATGATTAATAACTTGACAATGGGCTCCAATACCACATGTTCCACGACATGGATCTGCACATTTCAATTTATGACAAGCTCGATCAGATGGGCATTCACTGCTTACTGTACATTCAGGTGTACAATCAGGTGGAGCTCCTCTGTAATCAGGAAGGCATTCGCATGATGCCAACCCTGCATTTTCTCTGCAAATGCTATTAGGACCACATGGAGAGGGTTGGCAAGGTTTTATTTCTTCTACCACTTTATCTTTTCTACATAACTCAAATGGATTTCCTGAATATCCCTGTATACAAGCACAAGCTGGCACGTGATTAATTACAGTACATTCAGCATTAGAACCACAAATTCCTGGACATGGATTAGCGCATTTGTTTCTTATGCAAGCTTTATCAGCCGGACAGTCGGAACTAAGAACACATTCAGGTCTACAACCTTCATAAGGGTTGCCTTGATACCCATTTAGACATGAACACGAACCTGCTCCATCTCGTTGATTACAAATAGCATTTGCTCCACAGGGTGAGGGATCACAAGGCTGAGTGACAATATCTGAAAATTAAAATCAAATTAATAAACTGAATTGAGTGATTTAAATTTAAGCAGATTTAAAATTACAAATTTCACAATTAATGAATACCTGCAAGAGGCACACACTGTTGGAATGGATTTCCTGTATATTTCTCTTGGCAAATGCAGGAGACCATGTGATTGACAATTACACAATCAGCGTTTATTCCACATGATCCTGGACACGGATCTATACATTTATTCATGACACACGCTTGGTTAGAAAGGCAATCTGAGTTAATAACACATTCTGGTCGACAATTAGGGGGTTGCCCAACATAATTGTCCACACATCTACAATTTGGCTTTCCATTTCTTTCAATGCATATTGAATTTGGGCCACATGGTGAAGGATTGCACACATCAATTGGTTCAGGAGGAGCTTGTTCTACATTATAACATTTTTTAAATGGATCTCCGGTTTGTCCTGGATTACAGCTACAGATTGGGCTATGATTAATTACTTCGCATCTTGCTAAAATACCACATGCATTAATGCAAGGATTAATGCATTTTTGGTTTACACAAGCTTTTGTTGAAGTACATTCTGAACTAATGATACATTCAGGACGACACGTAGGTGGTGAACCCTGGTAACCTTCTAAGCACGCACATACTGCAGTGTTATTGAGGGTTCTACATACGCTATTCGGCCCACATTGCGATGGGTGGCAAGGATCTTTAGGAATTTGTTTTACTTCTTCAATTGGCTGACAATAGGTAAATGGATTTCCAGTATATCCATTCATGCAAGAACATGTTGGGATATGATTTACAACGTCACACTTAGAATTTTGACCACAGACTCCAGGGCACGGATCTCGACATTTATTTCTAAAACATGCTTTATCTCTAGGACATTCTTGACTTCCTGTACATTCTGGACGACATGATTCATAAGGATTTCCATTATAATCTGGTAAGCATGTGCACAATCCATTATCGCACTGTGCATTCGTACCACATGGTGACGGATTACATGGATTTAATGGGGAAGCAGTTGTGATAGCTGAAAATAATATTAAAATGTATAATGCGATTAAATTTTACCTAAGGCATTTATAAAATTAAAATGTATATATTGCGCAAAAAATGCAACATACAAAAACATCTTTGTAATATTCTACCTTCTAATAATGCTGTACATCTTGTGAATGGATCACCAGTATATCCATCATTACATATGCACACAGCTACATGGTTCAAAACATGACAATTTGCATCAATACCACATGATCCAGGACATGGATCATCACATTTTTGTCGTAAACACGCAAGTGATGCTGGACATTCAGAACTAATAGTGCATTCCGGCCGGCAAGAAGGCGGTGATCCTATATACCCGGGCAAACACGAGCAAGCAGGTCCAGTTGCTAATAACTGACAGCGTGAATGAGGGCCACATGGTGAAGGTGTACAAGAAGGTGGTCGTTCTGTTACTTCTGGAATAGCTAAAAACCACAAATTTCATGACAAATGTTATTCAAATTCGTAAAAGTAGTACGGCGTTTGTGATTTTGGTTATTTACTCACGATAGCATTGTGTGAACGGATCCCCAGTCATGCCCGCTGGACAGGTACATATTGGATTGTGGTTCTTAACCAAACAGTGAGCTCTAAGTCCACACGTATTTGGACAGGGATTGTCACATTTCTGATTTATACATGCTTTAGAAACGTCACATTCGCTATTGACAACACATTCTGGTCTGCACGATGGTGGTAGCCCTACATAATTAGGTAAACAGGAACACACAGCTTGCATATTGATTTGCTGACATAAACTATTTGGCCCACATGGATTAGGTTCGCAAGGGAATTGCGGCGGTGTAGCTGTAAATAATATATGCAAGGTTAGTTTTGTTTCTTAGTGTATACTATGTTGATGGTTTCAATTTTACTGTGCAGTGTGTAAACCCGTAAGATTGGTAACTTTAAGTACAACCCTTAAAAAACATTTTGAAGTTTATGTCTATTGTTCATATGAAAAAACCCTTTTATAGAAGAGAAGTAAAAGTCTTTTTTAGTTATAACATTTTACCTAGTATTTTATTTCAGTATATAATTTCACTTACGTTTCAAGAGTATTTGCTTGCATTCAAAGAAAGGATCACCAGAATAGCCCTTGGGACAAGTACATATTGGAACGTGATTTTCCACGATGCACTGAGCCATTCGACCACAGGTTCTTGGACAAGGATCGATACATTTAAATCGAATACATTCAAAATTCGGTGTACAGTCATCATTATTTTCACATTCTCTACGACATCCTTGAGCACTATAAGGGTCACCTTCATAACCTTCTGAACAAACGCATGCCCCTGCTCCATTATGTTCCCGACATATAGCATTAGATCCACATGGAGACGGTGAACACGGGCTAGACGTTGGAGTTACTTCGGTTACTGCAAAATATTATTAGTTTGTAGAACTTAACGTCGTACAGTATTAGCAAGCATATTATATAATCTTTGAATACAAGTGCTTTATACCCGAAAAGTCCATTTCAATGCATCTTGTGGCTGCGTCTCCTGTGTATCCTTGTTGGCAGCTGCAGACTGGCTTGTGGTAAACTGTTACACACAAAGCGTTTAAACCGCAGGCGCCTTGACATGGATCTTTACAACGTTCGTTCACACAAGCGGTGTTGCTAGGGCATTCAGCATCTATAGTACATTCCGGTCTACAATTTGGCACTCTCCCGATGTAATTGGGTAGACAAGAACAAGCAGCTTGGTCTCCAATTATTCTGCATTCAGAATTAGGTCCACAAGGTGATGGCGAACATGGCTTCGCATTAACAACTTTAGCTGAAATATTTAAAGTAAATATTATGAAAAAAAAACGTGAAAGTATCTCGGTGAATAGGTAGGTACTTAGTGAGGGCATGAATATGCCATTATGAAATATTGAAAATGGTAGGTGGTCTCTTCACTCATACAATTAAAAATCATGATTATTTCTGACACCTACAACAACGTTAAGGTTCATCTTTAATCAATCAAAAACTAAAAGCACACATTTAAAAAGTAAAAACTAAATTTCGATGGAGTAATATCTACATTTATTTTTTATTAAAGCATTTGATGTTTACATACCATAAGGTTTACCTGAAAGGTACCGCTTAAGTAAGTCAAACCCTTCACACACACACACATATAGTGGGCAAACTTATAAAACCCGTTTTTTATCAGGAATAAAAAATAATTCTAGGTATACCAAAAATAAAATCCCATTAAGAGCAATCAAACTGTGAAATCATTATGACTGGAATAATAAATTAGCTACACGTTTTATATGTTAGCTGGAGAAAGTATATCTGGCTAATACTACTTACAATATGAAGCCGTGTCACAGAGAGCTGCATTTTCAGCTTAAAGTCTTTTTTTTGTTGTATTTAAGATAAGATGATTATTTATTATTCCTCAAATTTCTCAGTCTAATGCAACAGTTGGTTTGAACAATTTGAATTGTCACATACCTAAGTGATTGATGATGGATAATGCGTTTTAACAATTAATTTAAGCAGCACCTAATCTCTTATTTTTAGAATCAAAATTAAATGAGAGGCAACCAAAAATATTTTTTAACTGTAATACTTATTAATAATAAACAATAAATTATAAATAATAATAATAATCCAACTTAAAAAGGCATGTTATCATTTTGTTTTCAGAGGCTACAGAGATTCTTACTTTTTAAAAATTGCTACAGACATATAATTCTAATAAAATAGATTATAGTAGCCGATTTTAACAATCAATTATAAAATCTACTACAAAACTATTATATCAACCAAAATATGAAAGTAAAATTGCCAGTTACGTTATATAATTCGGTTTGGTTTTGTCATTTTAATTACACACATATTTTAGTTAAAAATGCTAAAATATCTAATTTTTGAGTTTAAAGCATGGTACACATTACACGTGCATACATTTTTTTTATTATAATCCGTTACTAGTACTTGATATTTTGTTTATACTTATTTTATACGACTTTCCATAACAACTAAGGGCCTTTGCACACGCTGTCGACGCGCATTTTAGAAATGCTCGTTTTAGAAAAGCGCGTCAGACGCGCGGCGGCAGTGCGTCCCGCTTCCGTTTTATTCCACAGAACTATTTTTTGTATGTGTAATGCTTTTATACCGATACAATATCGATACAGATACCGATTCATACGGGAGACTGCAGATTATGCAGGTATTGAAAGGTAGAACTTTCAATACTTATGAAAATTCATGGTCAAGCTAAGTTTGACTCACTTAAGTATCGCGTTTGTATCGTCACAAGCGAGACGGCGAGCGTCTATTTACAACTAAATAATACATTGATTTAATTGTATTGCAACTTAATAAATAAATTAATACTTACTTTCCTCGGGATCACATCTAGTAAATGGATCGCCTGTAAAACCGGGAGAACAACTGCAGATGGGATTATGAGTTATGACTTGGCAGCGTGCATTAAATCCACATGTATTTGGACATGGATCTATGCAGTTTTTGTTTACACAAGCTTTGTCCTGTGGGCATTCTGAGCTCACAATACACTCTGGTCGGCAAGTAGGAGGTGTTCCAATGTAACCAATTTCGCAAGTACAAACACTGTGACCATTTACAACCCGGCAGAGACTATTAGGACCACATGGCGATGGTTGACATGGATCTATTGGTATATCTGCAATAACTGTTAAAAGATATTGTATTAATATATACAATACAATACTGCAAATACAATAAAAAAGTTTAAATAAAATATCTTTAACCCACTTTTTAAATCACATTTCACCAATGGATTTCCCGAATATCCATTAAGGCAGGTACAAATCGGTGAGTGATTCACAGTTCTGCATTCTGCATTTATGCCACAAGCTCCTGGGCATGGGTCTTTACATTTATTGTTTGAACAGGCTTTGTTTCTATCACAATCGGAATTCGAAACACATTCAGGGCGGCAGCCTGTATATGGGTCACCAAAATATTCGGGCAAGCATGTACATGATCCGATTTCGTTTCGTTCTTTACATATAGCATTCGCACCACATGGTGATGGATTACATGGATTTGGTGGAGGCGGTGGTCCATCTGTGAATAAAAAATTTACGAGGTGATAAAAAATCGATTACTTTTTTGTGAAAATTTAAAACCAATAAAAACTTACATTCTACTTCTGTGCATCCGCTAAAAGGATCACCTGTATAACCTGGTACGCAGTTACAAAGTGCTACATGATTTGCTACCGAACACTCAGCATTGAAACCACATGAGCCCGGACAAGGATCAACACATTTTTCGTTTTGGCATGCAAGATAACCAGGACACTCCGCATTAATAGAACATTCTGGTCTACAATTTGGTGCAATACCTATATAATTCGGTAAGCATGAACATGCAGGCGCTTCTCCAACTACTTTACATTGCGAATATGGACCACATGGTGAAGGTACACACGGATTTCCTTTAGGCCCCATAGTAATAGTTTCTAAGAAAGAAAACAGGAAAATTTTAGAAAATAGAAAAAAACATTGATACAGAAATGGAAAAATGAAAGAATTAGAAGTATTGATTGAAATCAAGATAAGAAAAATAATAGAATTTGATAAATAAAAATTTCAAGTCCAAATTTTTATCAATTTTATTGAATTTTATTAGGATAATCTTACTTTGTTCTAATTGACACGTAACAAACGGGTCGCCAGTAAATCCTGCTTTACATGTACAAATTGGATTATGGTTGATAGTCTGACATCGAGCATTTGCTCCACATGTTCCTGGACATGGATCTTTACATTTCTGTCGTATGCAGGCTTGGTGTTGAGGACAGTCTGTACTGATTACACATTCTGGCCTGCACGTGGGTGGAGACCCAACGTATCCTTCTTGACAAGAACAAACTCCGTGGTCATTAATTACTTTACACGCGCTGTATGGACCACAAGGTGACGGTACACATGGGTTTATATTTTCGATAGGTGCTACAAAAACAAAAAATATATATTATATTTTTCTTTTGAGTTATTAATATTAAACAAAAAAAAGAAGAAAATAATATCCTTACGCTTTCTCTGTGGTTGACAAGAAATAACTGGGTTACCATCATAGCCATCGATACATAAGCAGACTGGTGTATGATGAGCAACCGAACATTGTGCGTTGATACCACAGGCACCTTGACATGGGTCTACACATTTATTATTTGAACAGGCTTTATCTAATGGACAATCATTATTTGTAACGCATTCAGGACGGCAACCCAGATACGGATCTCCGAAGTATCCCGGCTGGCAAGTGCAAGCTCCAGCGCGAGACCGTTCTGTACATAATGAATTTGGACCGCATGGAGAAGGATTACAAGGATTTGCTTCCTCTTCACTAGCAACATTTACTAAAAATAAATATTCAAGAATATTTTTATAAATACAATTTTTACGTTAATTTAACGATATTAGACTTTGAGGGTACCTATTAAGACAAGTCTTCTTAACTCATCGAATACACAAAAAGTCAACATATACTGAAAGCTGTTCAAAACTTGCCAGAGGCGTATCGATAGCCCAACATTTATCACGAACCTTAATAAATTGTGTAGTCAATAAAGAAGAAAACTTGTGGTATCCTCACTGTTTTTATTTATAATTTCCACTGAGTATCTTACCAATAAAACGGCACCCTCTAAAAGGATCTCCAGTATAACTATCACGACAGTGACAAATAGCTCTATGATTGATTACAATACATTCAGCATTTGAACCACATGATCCTTCACATGGGCTAACACATTTCTCTCGTACACAAGCTAAATTACTTGGGCACTCCTCGTCATATATACATTCTGGTCGACAGTTAGGCGCGCGCCCGATGTAACCAGACTGACATGAACAAGCGGGCGTTTCGCCAATTATACGACACTGTGAGTTAGGCCCACATGGCGAAGGTACGCAAGGGTTTCCCGACGGTTTTGGTTCTTGTGCTAAAAAATAATATTTTCATTGGTAAGATATATAGTTTTATTTAAACGACTAATCATGAAAATAGATTCACTTACTTTTTTCTTCATAGCTACAGTGTACAAATGGATCTCCAATATAATTTTGTGGACAACTGCATAATGCGTTATGATTAACAACAGTGCACTTTGCATTATTACCACATACTCCTATACATGGATCGACACATTTCTGATTTATACAAGCACGGTTTGGCATACATTCACTGCTAACCATACATTCAGGCCTACAAGAAGGTGGAGATCCATAGTACTGTTCTTGACATGAGCATATTGCATGATTATCGCTAATACGACAAATGCTATATGGACCACAAGGTGAAGGTGAACATGGATCGATTGGTGTTTCTAAGTGTCCTAAAATTTAATGATTATTTTAGAAAATTATTTTGAATTTTACCTTAACGTACATTTCATATGAAAAACTTACTAATGTAACAGGATGTAAAAGGATTTCCTTCATAGCCTGGAAGGCACGCACATGATGGCGCATGATTGTGAACACGACATTCAGCATTCATGCCACAAACTCCAGGACAAGGGTCTCTACATTTGTTATTATTGCAAGCTTTATCTTTGGGACAATCTGAATTCAATACACATTCTGGTCTACATTCGATATACGGATCTCCATAGTAATCAGGAAGACAAGAGCATGAACCTATACCATGTCTTTCTTTACATATGGCATTGGCTCCACAAGGAGAGCGTGCACATGGGCTCACTTCTTGAGGTTCAATTGCTAAAACATAAATTATACAAATAAAAATCGTGATATTTCTGGGTACATTATATAGCATTTTTTATCATAATTCTTCTGCTACTCACAAAGTATAGGCGAGCATCCTGAAAATGGATCACCAGTATATCCATTATCACAAACACATATTGGTACATGTTTAACAACATTACATGTGGCGTGGAATCCACAAGAACCCGGACAAGGGTTACTGCATTTCTGAGATATACAAGCCAAATTTCCTGGACATTCAACGTCTATAACACATTCTGGTCTACAATTAGGAGGTCGACCCAAATAATTATTCAAACATGAACAAGTTGCAACTCCATTATTTTCATTGCATTGTGAATTGGGACCACATGGGCTTGGAATACAAGGGTTTATAGGTGTCATCGGCCCTGTTAAAATACATAGAAATGTAAGTAATTTGTTATTCTCTTTGAGTATTATATAAAAATTTATAACTGAAACTTACTGTCATCTACGTAACATTTGACGAACGGATCACCAGTATAACCACCAGAGCAACTGCATATAGGGTTGTGATTTACAACTTGACACAAGGCATTAATCCCGCACATGCCAGAACAAGGATCTTGACACTTTTGATTTATACATGCTTTGTCAGGACGACAATCAGAACTGACAATACATTCAGGTTTACAATGTGGCGGAGAGCCGACACATTTGTCAAGGCACGTACAAACGGCATGTCCATTAAATAAACGACATTTACTATAAGGTCCACAGGGTGAAGGTTGACACGGATCAACTGGGTCCGGTAAAACTAGACATGACGTGAAAGAAAGAAGAAATATAAGTACAGTAGAAAATAGGTAAAGAGAACAAAATAGAATAGTAAAGATAGAAAGTCTTACTCAGAACAGGAGAACATGCATGAAGAGGGTTTCCACTAAATCCTGGCAAGCAAGAACATGACGGTGCATGGTTCGTAACTCTACACTCTGCATTTTGTCCACATGTGCCAGAACATGGATTCACACATTTATTATTAAAACAGGATTTAACTGAAGAGCAATCTGTGTTCATAACACATTCTGGACGACACCCTAAATATGGGTCCCCATAGAAATCATCAAGACAAGTACACGAACCAACACCATCTTTTTCACGACAAACTGTATTAGGTCCACATGGCGATGGATGGCAGGGGAGACGTGGAACTTCTTTTGCAGCTGAAAGTTATGGAAATTTACATGCTATCTCAAAAACATCATGCAGTGAATGTGTATAATACAAAACTATAAACATGCAAAAGCACAAAATACATACCATGATATACATATTTTTTTAATATACTTACATTCGAAAGGTGTACAACCAGCGAATGGATCTCCAGAATATCCGTCGTTACAAGAACATATTGGCTGATGGTTAAGAACAGTGCAGTGAGCATTAAATCCACATGATCCAATACATGGATTGACACAGGAGCCCGTAAGACATGCAAGAGCAAGAGGACAGTCTTGATTGATCACGCACTGTCTACGACATGTCGGTGGAGCACCCAGCATTCCCGGTTCACAAGTACAAACTGGTTCGCCGTTAACTTTACGGCAAATAGAGTATGGGCCACAAGGAGATGGCAGACATGGGTCTGGGACCGGATACATGATGTCTGTTGATATAAATTTTATAATTTAATTATTTTAACCTACAGGTAAAATTTTAGAGCGTTTTAGGCCTAGCGTTTGGCATTTCTTCTTTATTTCGGAGGAATATTTCGAAATCATCCAAAAACAAAAAAAAGTAATTTTATTTATATGGATTTTCTGCATTAACCCGTTCCAAAGTAGGCTTAGAAAGGGGTTACTACGTATTTAAGATTCGTTTAAATAAAATAAGAAAACAAAAGCATTTACCTTTTTGGAAACATCTTATGAATGGATCACCTTCAGGTAGGTTATCTGGACATGTGCAAATTGGATTATGACCCACAACGTGACATCTCGCATCAAGACCACAGCTATGTACGCATGGGTCTTTGCATTTAAGATTAATGCATGCTTTATTTGCCGGGCAGTCCGAGTTAACTGCACATTCTGGACGACAAGCAGGAGGTGCGCCCAGAAAACCTGTACGACAGACACATGCAGCTCTTTCGCTTACAACATAGCATTCGCTATTTGGTCCACATGGTGATGGCTCACAAGGATTAAATTTAGTCGCTGAAAAAGAGAAAAAACTCTTATTAGAAGTTAGCATCGTTAGAAGATAATAAATATTTAGGGATCAATTCAAAATTTAGGCATTTATTTTACATGGAGTTTGGTATTACATGTTTAACACCAAATATGCATAGAGCCCTGTTATCACATACCTAGGGGTTGTTCTAAAAAAGTGGCACCGCGCAATTAATATTGAATTTATAAAAATAGTTTAGATTAATTTAATTTTTTAAAACAAAATCGCTAGTCATATAACGTAGACGTTAACCCGATTTTTTTAAATAGGTTAACGACATGCATGTGGCGTACAAAATGGCCTTTTTATCATCAATATAAGGAAAGCGTTTCTTTTAACGCCTGCATATTCACAGACATCAAAATAAACTCTTGTTTACGTATTATAACTTAATATCAATGCAATAGGTGACACAATAACCAAGATTAGAAGACAGAATAGCGATTGCTTACCTACCTATTACAAACTCCTACTTGCAATATATTTTAATATATTTTTTAATATATTAAAATATATTTTTTATCTTTTCCAACGACACCATTGCCACCAGCTTCTCCTAACAAGCACAAGAAGGCGTCTGACTGTGTCGATTTATGCAGGTCGAGGCAGGGTAAGCGAAGTAGTACTTATATAGTAATAGCGTTCATCTCTTAACAGTCAAACGACAAAAACAGCCGTGGACAGACGTTTAGTGCAAATAACTTGTAATATAAGTGTTTGATAGAACATGCAGGAATTTCTAAAGAAACTCAGTTTTCTTGTGTTTTTGTATTTTATAAAATTTATTACGCGGATGATTAGTGAGAAAACGATGAGTAATGAGTGAACGGTTATATAAAAAATATGTCGATGCGCCTACTAACACCAACAATACTCCCACTGTAGTTAACTGATTAGAATCAGTTATGATCTCATTGCTATTCTGATCTAAGAGGCGCTTGGGCCTAAACAATAAGTTATTAAATCGTTGTTCGACACTGAACTTGAAATCGTGAAGATTTCGGTAAAAGAACAAGACTAATCAATTTAAGTTATGTTGATTACTATTATTTCTTTTTTAATTTGAATTTTTTGTATCTCGCGTTGGGATACTGCAGGTAAACGACAAAATTTATTTACAATCTGATTTTTAAATTGTTATACATTGTATTAGGGGTTAAAGTATGAAATTGCCGATTTGTACTGAAAATCTATATTGTTTATTTTTTAAATTTTTAACAAATTTATTTAATCAAAATAGTTGCCATTATTATCTATACATTGCTGCCATCTAATGGGAAGGTCATTAATGCCTTTGCGATAGAATTCCGACGATCTAGACTGCACAAACTGTGTGAAAGCATTTTGTACTGCCTCCTGGGAAGAAAACTTCTTGTCACGTAGATAATTGTCCAAATCACGAAAAAAATGGTAGTCCGTTGGAGCAAGGTCTGGTGAATACGGAGGATGACAAATGGTTTCTAACTGCAGTTCCTGAAGGGTCAAAATGGTTTCTCGTGCTGTGTGAGGTCTCGCGTTGTCGTGGAGCAATAATGGTGAAGATCGATTCATGAGTCGGGGCTGTTTTACTGCTAGTTTTGTCAACATGGTTCGGAGTTCGGCACAATAGACATCTGCCGTTATTGCTTGACCAGATCGGAGAAAACTATAGTGAATAACACCATGCTGAGACCACCAAACAGTTACCATTACCTTTTTATTGGTAAGTTTTGCTTTAGGACACTGTTGTGGCATTTGACCTGGGGTCAGCCATTGCATTTTTCTTTTCCGGTTATCATAAAGAATCCACTTTTCATCACATGTTACAATTCGATCCAATATTCCTTCATTTCTGTACCGGTTCAACAAGGCAACACAAGTTTCAACACGCGTTTCTTTCTGCAGATCAGTCAAATCATGAGGCACCCATTTTTCGTATTTTTTTATTTTATTGATTTGACGCAAGTGAGTCAATATTGTGGGTAAGGTAACGTTAAACCATGCCGCTAATTCCTGGGTACTTTGACTAGGATCGGCTTCCACTATCTCTCTTAATTCATCGTTATTTACCTGTGTGGGCGGTCTTCCTCGTGGCTCGTTCTTTAAGTCGAAATTTCCATCACGAAAGCGTTTAAACCAAAATCGCACGGTGCGTTCATTAGTAGACCCCTCTCCAAACGCAGCATTGATATTGCGGGCTGTTTCTGCCGCGTTAGTTCCGCGTCGGAACTCGTATTCAAAAATAACTCGAATTTTCGCAGTATCCATCTTTCTTGTCTAAATTGAATAACAAAAACAATTGAAAGTCGATATTCAAATGTTTTACATTTTTTAAAAAAAGAACATCATAGAAACCATTTAAAAAAAGTTTCATTCGAAAACCTCAAACCATGAAGATTCTATGTCAATTCAAAGAACCTATTGCAATAAAACGGCAATTTCATACTTTAACCCCTATTATTTACTTAAATGCATTTGGCCTCCATTCAAAAAGTGTCTTTTACTATTCTATCTATAATAAATTATAAGGATGGTGAACATAGAAAAAAGTCCTAATATAACCCTATTGACTAGTTGCGGTGCCACTTTTTTTAGAACAACCCTTAGCCTAAAAATCACTTCTTGGTTGCTATCTGTTTTTTTTTATTTTGAAGAAAAACTGAATTGATGCAACCCTGAAGCAAAATTATCTACTGTTAAGACAGGTGGTTGTCGAAATAGTAAACCAGCTGTCATTAGGATGGTTACTATGCCTTTTTATAAAAAAAAAATCTCAGCCAAGTTTTGACTTTAGACTATATGATATTTTTTGTTTTGTATATATGGTATTGAATTTACCGTATTCGGTATTTCATTACCAAATATAAAGAAGAGTATAAATTATGCTATCTCGTTTCTTGTAGCTCAAAAACATTACCCAAATTATTACATTACAAGTTTCATATTCTACTTTAAACAATATTAAAATTATCGGGGCCGTTAAAAAACTGTCATGATTATAGTCGCGTATATTATAACCATGCCTTTTATTTTAAAAATATAATGAATTAGTTAAATTACTTACGTGGTGTGTACGCTTCCCGACAGGAAGAGAAAGGATTACCCTCGTATCCCTTAAAGCAGGTGCAAACTGGCACATGATTGGTAACAGTGCATTCAGCATTTATGCCACATAAGTCCTTGCAAGGATCTCTACAATGGTTTGCCAAACACGCTAGATGATTTGGACAGTCAGAATTTATACTGCATTCTGGTCTACAACCGCCAGCATAAGGATTTCCCATATTTGGTGGAATACACGTACAACGAGCTACATTGTTAATTACTGTACATATAGTATTTTCTCCGCAAGGGGATGGATTACAAGGACTAGAAGTTTCTACCTTAGATACAACACAACCGATGAAAGCGTCACCTCTGTATCCTTCTAAACAACTACAGAGTGGTGTATGGTTGACGACATTACAGACAGCATTATTTCCGCAGGCGTTCAAACATGGATGTCCACATTTTTCGTTAATGCATGCTTGATGTGAGGGGCATTCTTGGCTTATAACACACTCAGGTCTACAAAACGGAGGTGCACCAGAGTAATTAAGGCGACACGAGCATACAGGCCGACTTGATTTTACTTCACATACAGAATTCGGTCCACATGGTGAAGGCACACAAGGATTTTTTTCAATTGGTATATTGCTTTCAACTATTTCCGCACACGCTACAAAAGGATCACCAGTTTGACCAGGACTACAGCTACATACAGGATTATGATTAATTACAACACAGTCTGCATTGACACCACAACTTCCCTGACATGGGTTAGAGCATTTTTGATTTACACATGTTTCAGTCTGTTGGCAATCAGAGTTACTAACACATTCTGGTTGGCACATGGGTGCAACCCCTCTGTGGCCCGGCAAACATGAACAAACAGCAAAACCGGATGGAGCTACAAGACATCGACTGTAAGGACCACACGGCGATGGATCACATGTTGTTAATACAGACGGAGTTATTGGTGAAGTTTGACATCTTATATATGGATCTCCAGTCGAACCAGGTTGACAGTAACAAACAGCATGATGATTGACTGTACTACATAGGGCTCCAATACCACAAACGTTATGACAAGGGTCTTCACATTTATTATTAAGACATGCCAAATCGGGAGAGCAATCACTATTGACAACACATTGCGGTCGACATGAGAGATAAGGATTGCCGAAGAAATTTGGACGACACTGACACGTTAAGGCGCCATTTTGTTCATTACATATAGCGTTGTCTCCACAGCGTACGTTATCACAAGTTTCTTTAACAACAGCTGAAAAAATAAAAAACATTTACTAACATGTCTTTACCAAAGCTTATTTAGAAAATAAAGTAGATTGTAAACTTACGTCGTATACTGGGTTTACACATTTCGTAAGGGTTTCCTTCGAACCCATCTCTGCATAGGCAGATAGGATCGTGATGGTGGACCATACAGTCGGCGTTAACTCCACATGAACCTGGACAAGGGTTAATGCATTTGTTTCCCAAACAGGCTTTATTAAATGCGCAGTCAGAGCTAAGTACGCATTCGGGTCTACATCCCGGATTGTTGATTGCGTTCGGGCCAACACATGTATCGCAGATTGCAAATTGAGTTCCATATGCTTCACATGGCAAGTTTGGATTGCATGGATTTAATGAACATGGCTGAATAGTTGAGTTATCAGATGGAACGATTATAGCTGAAAAAACATACTCATTAGGTATTTTATGTTTTTATATTATTTTCATAAAACTTAAAAGATGTATAGAATTATTACAAACTGATATTTAGGTATAAAAAGCTAGCAGTTAAATGCTTAAGCAACAATAAATATATATGAAATGTGCTTACGTCGGTATATGCATTGAGTCATCGGATCTCCTATATATCCTTCTGGGCATAAACATGATACAGTATGCTCGGAACACAAACATATTGCGTTTATTCCACAAACACTCTTCAAAGTACACGGATCTTTGCATTTATTGTTAATACAAGCTTCATTAGAAGCACAATCAGAATTCATAAGGCACTCTGGTTTACATTCAATGTTTGGATTTCCATAAAAATCAGGTGGACATAAGCACAAAGCCTCGTCTCCAATATCTTGACAAATTGCATTTTTACCACATTGTGCCTTGTTACATGGCCCTATTGATTTTTGGTCTTCTGGTGGTAAACAACATATCAAAGGGTTCCCGATAAATCCTTCTTTGCATTCACATATGGGGCGATGATTTTCTATAAAACATTTAGAATTGATACCACAAGCCCCTGGACATGGATCTCGACATGTATAGCCTATGCATGCATTATTTGAACTACATTCATCGTCAACGTCACATTCGTGATAATGGCATCCTTGGACGCCATACGGATCTCCAGAGGAACCTTCAGCACAACTGCATAGAGCTAGTCCATCTTTTTCAATGCAAACTGCTTGTGGTCCACAAGGGTCTGGAATACATGGAGTTCTTTGTGGTTGACAACCAGTGTAAGGGTTACCCGCAAATCCAGTTTTGCAGAAACACATTTCTGTATTACTGCTGACGTAACAATCCGCATTTATAGCACAAGGCCCTGGTTGACATAACACAGCCGGAGGTAAATAACCTCGATTACAAGACACATAAGGATTTCCAACCGAGTTGTCTGGGCAATAGCAGGCCGGAATTCTGTTAGGATCACATCTTGCACCAACGCCACAAGTATTAGGCTCACAAGGGTTCCGTGCTTCAACACAGCCGCGAACTGTATTTGGACTTTCAATATAGCCTTCTAAGCAAGTACATTTCGCAAACCCATTTGATAATACTGTACACTGTGTATTGGGGCCACAGGGCGACGGACTACATGGGTTGGTAGGTAATCTGCAAGGCTGACTTGGAGGATTTCCTTCATAATTTGGAAGACAAAAACAGGCTGGTTTATCTGCTATCAATCGACACCCAGAAAATGGTCCACATAAGTTAGGCTCGCATTCATTTCCTTCTGGTACTAAAAAGTGTAAAAAATAATAGTCAAAAGAAAAAAGAAAAGTAAAATAAATGAAAGTTTGATATCATTTTAATTATATTTAATTGACTGGGATCTTCAAAAGTAATACTTACTGCAGTTAACGAAAGGGTTACCAGTTAACCCTTTAGGGCAATAACAAATAGGGTTCCCACCGTCAATTTCACATAAAGCATGAATTCCGCAAGGGTTTGGATTACAAGGATTTGATGGAGGTTCACAGCCAACAGCAGGGTTACCAGTGTATCCTGGTGCACATTTGCATGATGCCCTATGATTTATTACATCACATACTGCATTAATGCCACATCGACACGGAGAACCACACTGGTTATTAATACATGCTTCTGAATTAGCACATTCATTATCAGTGCGGCAACCTTGTACTAAAAAAAAAAAAAAATCAATCGCCTAAACTTTAATATTTGGTATATTATTAACCTAACAGTATTGTTAAATACCTTGATAGCACTCGAGAAAAGGATTTCCCGTATATCCAGGATAACACTCGCATTGGATGCCATGATTTGATGGAATACACTCTGCATTATCACCGCATTTATTTGCAGTACATGGACTAATACAAACTCTGTTTAATCTATCACAAAGAAGTTCCGGTGGGCAATCTTCGTTATACTGACATATAGATTTATGCTCAATTACTAAAACAAAAAACAAACAATAATCACGCTGCCCTATAAACAAACATACTAATGAAGACAAGTTGCTTACCGAGTGTACAGCCGGCGTATCCATTTCCTTGATATCCTTCAGCGCAGCTACAGTCGGAACCATGATTTGTGTTTATACATATGGCATTTTGTGCGCAAGGATTGTGTATAGCACATGGGTGCTGACATGCATTATTTATACAAGCTTCAGTCAGTTGACAATCTTCATTCCGAGAGCAACCAACTGAAGAAAATGTAAAATATTATAAATACACTAAAATATGTACATGACTTTGCTATATTATTGTGTATGAAAAGTTCCATAACCGATTAATTTTTTTTATATAAAACTTCTGTTAACATCCTTTTTATTGTCGGCGAAATTAAGTATTAATTTAGTTTTGATTGTTTACTTTATTAGTATTAGTGATAGCTTACTTTTTTTAGGTGAACATTTTACTGCCGGATCTCCATCTTGTCCCGCGGGACATGAACACATTGGTCTCTGCAGCACGGGCTGACAATTAGCTCCGATACCACATACATTAAATTCACAAGGATTTTGACATAATCCCATAAAACAGGCTTCATTTTCTATACAGTCCCGATCAGATTGACAAGGTTCTGGTGCTTTAGGTGTCCCAGGAGATTCTAAGTTGATGTCATTTTAATTATATTAGTATGTTACAAAAAAGTTAGAGCGGTGTATTTACATAAAAATATTACACTGTAGTATACACATTTGTCCGATAAAATCCACTTGAAAGAAAATAGTTTAATCACGTTAAAGATTAAAACAAACAAGATGTTTAACTAAACATTGATTATGGTATGCAAAATTTTGCTTCATTTATAATAAAAATGCATACCTCGTAAACAGATGTCCCCAGCTTCCTCATCACACAAACAAACAGCGACGTGGTTGACTACTTTACAGGCAGTGTTAAGAGTGCATATACTCGGCACCACCTCACACGGATTCTCGCATACTCCTTTTAAGCAGGCTTTATCCATTGGGCAGTGATAATTCATTTTGCACTTTCTAAACAAGTCAACTTTAAGGCTACCGTCTGCAGAGGTCACGTCAAGTATAGGAGTAGAATCAGTCCAAGCAAAAATGTCAACGTCTTTACTACGAGATGATAAATTTTCCGTAGAAGTACTAGTATTAGGAATTGTTATGGAGGAATTTAATGTCAAAACAGGATTATTAGGTTTTGTTAAGATTATGATAGGTGTCGATTCTGTAACATGGGTTGTTGTGGTAATGTTTACTTCTACTACTTTAGTACTATTTTTTGTGTTGTTGCCGAGGAAAGGACTGTTTGTAAATACAAAGTCTGTATTACTCTCATTTTCTACATTACGCTCATAACTAACTGTAGTTCCAGCAGAAGGCACCGAAGTAACCTTATCATCAGTGCCAATACTTTGATTGTGTGTAGAATTTCTGCTAGTAGTTTGTAGTGTAAGCTCTGTAGTACTCTTATCACCTGTTTTATGATTTTGTATGGATACATCTTCTAATGTGTTATTAGTTCTTAAAGTTGTTGCCATTTCACTTAATGAAGAGTGATGGCCTTCAGTTATAAAATCTTCAAAGCTTCTTGTAGGTGTTGTTTCTGATGTAATTTCTATTTTATTATCTACGTTGTTTTTATTATTCATGTCACTTGTTGTATCAGACATTTCCGTAACAATGTCCGTATTAGTCAAACCAGTATTATAGAAAGTAGATTTATGTATAATTTCTGAAGTAGTACTAGCTATCTCAGTTGTTGTTAGTATTTCTTTTACAGTTGGCAGCATTGTGGTTTGACTATTGATCTTAGTAAAAGGGCTTACCGTATAACTGGGAGAACTATCTATATTATTACTTAATAGATCATTTGTTGTAATATTATTTGCCTCAAAATCATATGTCAGTGTTGATAAACTTTCTGAATAAAACAATGAAGTACTACGATGATCGTCTTTTGGATGTATAGGTTCAGTATTCACGCTTTGTGAAGTCGTTAACTTGAATATACCATAAAAATTATCTTTGTTATTCTCATTATAGTATTTTTCTGGTAACATAGTGTCATCATTATAGTTTTCTGTAGTTGTCGTAAATTGAACATTATAAGTATCAGTATTTGGCTTTTCTCGTGAAGCTACATCTTCATCTGTAAGAAAGTGGCCCATATTGTTTTTATGTTCACTTATAATAGTACTAATAGTATTAGTATCTGTACTTGCTATTGTAAATTCGTCATCGCTTTTTGATAAAGTTAAATATGTTTCAGTGGTGCTAATGTAGTCGTCAGAGTGAAAATCTAAAATATCAACCTCTTCTATATTTACTGTACCTGTCGTCTCTATTTTTGTACTTAAATCGTTTGAAGTTCTATAAGTCGAAGTTTCAGAAGATATTTGATTCGTCGTTTCTACAGATCTAAATTCTGTAGTATATTTTATGTTATCGGGGGTCTGCTTTGTGGTACTGTAAGCATTTGTTGTTGTTTCAGGTTTATTAGTTGTATGAAAATGCAATGATTGGCCATTTGAAGGAACCACTATTCCTTCGTTATTTACTGAATCAACATTTTCTGTCGTAGCTTGAATTTCTGTAGCTTCATTAGGGCTCAATTTTTCTGTGACTGTATGTTCAGATGTATTGTATGCAAACATTTCAGTAACTTTTAGGCTGTTATCAATAGTAGATGGTGAATTTTCGATAAAGTTTGTAGTCTTGACTTCATCTATAGAATTAGTTTTTAAACTTTCTGTAGTTATAATATCGTTTACAGTTTTTGTAGTGGAATCACTATTATTATCTGGATAATATAATGACTGTATTTCAGTTACGGTATCATTTATGAGACCATAATCGTTCTTCGTACTTGTGAGTGATTCTTGATTTTTTAGTATTGTTGCTGTATAGACGGTATCAGTCGTTGAGGCATATTTATCATCGATATCGATGTCAGTAGTAATAACTAAATGTGGATCTAAAAAATTTAAATCAGTAGTAGATGTCATTGAGTTATTTATTCTTGAATATGTATTAATATATTCATCGTTGTGGTTTGTATTAATATGAGTAGTATTAGCCACTGTACCTTGATCTGAATTTTGTAAATATTGTGGGTAGGTGAAGTTTAAAAATGAACCAGTAGTTTCAGAATCTATATTATCACTGACTTCTGAGGTAGTATGTTCTCCAGTATTCGTTGTTATAAAATAAGATGTAACCATTAGTTTTTCAGTATCAGTCGTTAGGTCTAACTGTGGCTTCTGATGATCGGATGTTTCTGTTGTGACATCAGTTTCAGAGTAAAAAGATGCCGATTCTGATGTTTCATCCAAATTGTCGGAGAAATTTGTTATTTCTGTGGCTTTATAATTTGTCGTTGATATTTGTGTTGACATAATCTTATGTGTTGTTTGTTCAGAATTCGGGGTAGCGTTTTCAGTCACTGCAGTTTCTATGTCAATAGAATTATCAGTTCCTTCGGAATAATTAATGTTGTGGCTGTACTTATAACCTTCCGTTGCAAAGCTACTTTGCTGTGTTATTATATCAAAACTTGAAGATTCTGTTGAAAATTTACCAGAGTCAATGAATAATGTATCCTCATCTATCGTAGTTTTTTCTGTAAAACCTTGATCAGAAATAGAACTTAAGGTTGTATCAAGGGTTATCGAGGAACTAGTTTTACCTGCAGTTATTTTTATAATATCATTAAAGTCATAATAATTAGTGGCAGTATTGATGACGTTTTCAGTACTGGCTGATGAAAATAATATATCTTTTTCAGCATTTGGCTGCGAGGAATCATCATAAACGTCTTCTGTTGATGATGGATTGGAACTTATACCGAGAGTAATTTTTTTATCAGAAAGTTTTTCCTCGTCGTCCACTGTAGTATCATTAAATTTCTCAGTGGTAATCTCATTATTAGCGAAATATTCTATGTATGTCGATGTGTGTGCTTTATGATATTGGTCATAACTATTATTTGGATCAATTTCTGATAGTGTAGTGTTGTTAATAGTATTACTTATCGACTTAAATGTAGTTGAAGTCATTGAAAAATCTTTTGGTGAACCAGTTTCCACTTTTGTTGTTGAATATATGCTTTCATTTGTAAAATTGTTCAACTGACGTTGGTTTTCTGGGGTTTTTGTATTTTTATTTTCATTCATTGATAATACTTCGTTTACTTCTGGTCGTATAGTAGAAAAAGGCTTAACTGTACTTTCTACGTGAAGTGTACTACTACTATGTATTAGCTCATCAGAATCAATAGTAGAGTAAGTTTTATAGCTTTCATTATCGTGAGATTTTATATCTTCTATAGTAACCAACGTCAGCTCATGAGTATCTTTTAATACTTCTTCCTCTTTAGATGTTGCCTCTGTAGTTTGATAAATAATCTCTACTGTAGTAGTAAGATTATTATATGTATCACTGAAATTATTTTCCTCGGGTGATTTAGTATCTAAAATGCGTTCTTCATTCAGAGAATCGTTAACATTTGATACTGGATTTGTAGGAAGTGTAGACAAATTTGGATAGACTAAAGTAGTAGTATGAGTATTAGATTTTAACTCGAAGTCATCTGTAACCGTGTTTATTTGTGTTTCTTTAGGGATTGTAAACTCACTAACAGTCTCTGTGTCTATTTGAATAGTAGTTGGTTTGAAAATAATAGCATCGTAAGTATTTGTTTCACTTATAAGTTTAGTCGTAGCTAGTCCAGATGTAGTTGTTTTAATTTCCTCTTGAGTAGTAGAAGTCTCAATTTTGTTTTTTATGCTATCAAACGTGAACTCAGTTTGACTTTCCACCGTAGTTGTAATAGTATCGGAGTATATTTCAGTTAGTGAGACAGTTTTAGGACGATCATCTGTTAATAGGAATGCAATAACAAATCGTTAATCAAATTATATCGATTATTAAATTATCCTAAGTAATAGATATATAAAACTGATAACATTTATATTATATCATATTAAGCATTTTGAAAGAGAAGGTTTATTGCACTTCACTGTGCCCAAGAACATGCAATAAATAGAAGAAGAAAAACATTATAGCTAATAGCGATATTTCATAAGCAGTAACGATATTCATGGATAAAGCTAGCGTATTCAGATTTAGAATGCATGCCGTCTCAACAAACTAATTATTTTCTTGCAATCGTATCCCTTGCGACAATACGTTTGCGAGATAGTCCCTTGTCCTTAATGAAAGCTTACCACCACCACATAATTTTGACTTTATTTACATATTGTAATACAATATTTTTGTTTAAATAGAAAAAACTTAGTGTGTTGAGATGGTATTAAGTCTAAATACGAAGGAAAGGTAAAGACAAAGGGAACTAATCTAATAGTTATTAGAAGTATGTCTACACTATGTAACCTGCGCATCTACGTCCCAAAAAGGTGTCAGGAAGATAATACAATACGAGTAACTTGCCTGCCGGGTCTGCCGAGAATTCACTTGCCAGTACTATGTGGCGTTTTATCGGACAAATGGTATGCCAAATTGTAGCAACAACCAGTTCATCTGGAGTTAGTAATAATAATAGCCGCAGACTTTCCAGTATTATAGTAGAAGTCCACGATATTTTTATTATATGAAAATGGTATATATGAATACATATTAATGATGTTCAGTGTAGAAGTGCGAATCCTTAATCTATACAATAAGCGGATTCACAAAAGGTAACAGTTTATTCACCCATTATTAAGTTTATTAGTTTCATAATTGTTTTTACGTATACCTTTTGTGACTACGTGTACAATACTTACTTTCCATGCAAGCACCGGAGAAAGGATCGCAAGGAACACCAGGGCGACAGTGAGCGCAGTTCGCTATCGGTTGACCTCCTTAAAAAAATTATAATGTTTTATAGGTATGTTATTTAATATAGCCATAATATGATTTTTGTTTTAGGCCGTTACTTATTTTAATAATAAGGTTGACCTGTAACTAGAAACTATGTAATAAAATCTAAGAAGCTAAATATCGCACACTTCTAGTTTCTGTTTTATCAGGAAACTTAGCGTGTATATGTAGTAGTAGGATGACAATGCAATAAAAACCAATAATAATAATATTTCTTCCAATCACACCAATTAGCCTAGCCCAAAGTAAGCACTGTAAGGCTTGTGTTGTGGATACTACGGTAACGGACAGACATACATAATATATGATACATAGATAAGTAATATTCATAGAAATATATATAAACACCCATGACTCAGGTACAAATTCTCGTTCAGGTACAATTCATCATACAAACATCTGCCCCTTCCGGGATTCGAACCCAGGACCGTCGGTGCGAAAGGCAGGATCGCTACCGTTGTACCGAATAGTCGTCGAACCAAAACCTTATCTAAATACAAAATGTTATCAATGTATAAGATATATTGCAAAATTGCAACTTTTTAATAATTAGTTTCAAGCGTATTGTCAAGTTTTCTAACTTTAATAATTTAAAAATTATATTGTATCTTACCTGCTTTGCAAGCGCAACCGTCACAGTAGGTGTTAGGAAATCGGGCACAATCCGCAGATGTTTGACACTGGCATACTGGATAGAATAGAAATACAACGAGTAAATTTGAAATGTATCTTTGAAACAGAATATCAATTACGCATCTATATTTATTATTTTAATGTTAGGTACCTGATTACGCTACAAGTATCTAGTTATTTTTTACAATGATTAAGCTACAAGTATCTAGTTATTTATTACATCTTACACAAACACCTGTCATAGACCACCTTGAAGTATAAATAACATAAGCTCATACTCTGCCCAAGATATTGATTACTGCTGTACTGACTACATCAAAGCGGGTACGTCGATTTTCTACGCAAAACGGAAATAATCAATCCTCCGAAAGCAGTATAATTCCAAATATCATCATACGATTCACACAACGTAAGAAAAAGCAGGACTTCTTAGCAGCCCGGAAAGGAATTTCTTCTGCAGACCTAGGTTTCAATGCAATTTTCAATCGCAAACTTTATTAACCCCTTAAAACCATAAACCTTAAAACCTTAAAACCATATTAACCCCACAGAATAAGTTACTTTACCGATAAGCACGCCTTATCGCTAAGGAAAACAACTTTAATATTGTATGATTGAATGATAATAAAATATTTGTACGTAAGTCGGAAACATCAAAACCTATTTTAAATTAATTCCCATGAAGACCTTTCAAAGATAAAATGACTCAAAATAGACTGTATTGCAAATGGTACTTACTACCTAACTCGAAATTAGCAACTCTAAAAACGTGATTCTTTTTGTGTATTACCTTTATTTATTTATTTATTTTATTGGTTTTTGGAAGGTTAACAGCTCTCAATATAGTTTAATAATTAAATAGCACATAATAACCTATACAAACCTCTACTAGTATGTAACAGTTTTAGATTAGGTATACAAATTTTATAAAAAAATAATATCAAAACAGGAGTAAATTACAATATTAACAGTTATAAACTAGCCAAGAAAATTTAATAATTTGGAACAGAATTACCTATATCTATACGTATACCTTACAATACGAGCAACTACCGATATAATCTAATATTATTCAAAAAATATTTACAAAGATTTACTTCGAAGCGGTTAAGATTGTCAAAGAAAATCAAGCTGACAGTTCGCCTATATAACTTAATTTTTTTCTTTGTAAGAATGCTAAACATCTGTAATATTTCCCTGAGGTCTTTTGTTTTGTTTATTTTTTGATTATAAACACCTTCATACACTGTTCGTTGTCTGAGCTAAACGACGTCCACAGCTTGACAAAAGCCACCCCCAAGGATCTCCACAATGACCGGTTCAGCGTTGCCCGCATACAGGTGCTTCCCATGACTTTCACCAGATCGTGGGTCCACCAAGTGGAAGGCCTGCCTACACTACATCTTCCGGTCTGTGGTCGCCACTCGAGAACTTTGCTGCCCCAACGACCATCAGTTCTACGAGTTATGTGCCCACTGCCACTTTAGTTTGGGTATTCTGCGGGCTATGTTGGTTACTTTAGTTCTCCTACGCTGCTGCTCATTTCGGATTCGATCACGTAGGGAATCTCCGAGCATAGCACGCTTAATCGCCCTTTGGGTGACCTTGAGCCTTCTTATTAGGCCCATAGTAGGAGACCACATCTCTGTTCCGTACGTCATCACTGGCAACACACACTGTTCAAAGACTTTAGCTTTGAGGCATTGTGGTATTTTGGTTGAAAAGATGTGTGGAAGTTTCCCGAACGCTGACCAGCCGAGTTGGATTTGACGATTGACCTCTTTTTCGAAGTTGGACCTACCTAATTGAACTGTTTGTCCCAGGTACACCTAATTGTCAACAACTTCGAGTATAGTCTCCAACCTTCAGTAGACCTTCAGTAGTGGGTACAGAACGGACATTTGACTCTAACTTTCGTCTTATGCGTGTTCATTTTGAGACCCACTTGTTGAGAGGCTTCAATAATACTATGACGACTTTAGCTTTGGTTTATGGACTTTGTGCGCACTATTAAAGACGACTTTGACTCTGGATCACTACTACATGCTAGTACTTTGGTAAATTGGTTGGGCTAGATATGAGTCGAATATATTACCTCCTGCACCGTTTTAAGGTGATATGTTGGTCATATATGATAATGAAGAAAATATAGATACTTAATGTATAAATAATTTTTTTTTTATATAAGTTTGCATAAATACAATCATGATTATTGTAATCTTGACATGATTAATTTAGAAAATTATATTTTCAATAACTCATTGTGTAAATTTAAACGTTAATATGGATGTATCGAAGTAATATTAGCTTAAATTACATTAAATCATGTTCATGCAACTGTTTAAATTGATACTTATAACTTGTACAATTATATCCTTATCGGCACTATAGGTCTTTTATAGCTAGTAATTAGATAATAAATACTAATGTAAAAAAATACTGTTGCCAAAAAAAATATTTCAGCGGATTTTACTGATATGGCAGTCTCACCTTTGGAACAGACTGGCTGGTGGTTGACGACGGCACAGTGCTGGCCCGTTGCACATGGACCACCGCGAGCACAAGGGTCGCTGCACCGTCCTTCTATGCATGCCTGCTCTACTGCGCACTGTTCATGCGCTCCGCACCCCTCCGCTGCACAATTATCCACGTAGTTCACATAAAAGGATTACTATTAAATTTTTACTTAAATTTTGTCAAGGCTCTATTTCATTTATTCCTTTATTTAGAACCGATATCATCGCATCTCATAAGTTTTTGAGAGCTATTACTTCATGGTCAACGATTAAATTTAAGTTAAGTTTTTATATTCGTTACTATTACAAGTGCGTTCGAGAGGTGTTGAAATCGGCCCAAAAAACAAAATATATCAAACGTGTGATAGGGTAATAAAAGGCAAAAGAAATTTAAAAAAATCGACGTTATTTGAAATTAAAAAACATTCTAATATTTCTATTAGTATGTCTAGGGTCGGTAGGTTTAATATGATAATATTCTATTCTACTAAATATGTTTGTGTATATATATATATCTCTAGAATAATTAATAAAAGAATACTAATAATACTAGAGCATCACAAAAAAATTAACACAGTCACACATCAAATATTGTAGTCAGTAAGCGTTCTAATAATTATGTTTTGCAATCTCTGTCTCGTGGCAGTTTTGTTGCATTTCATATTAGTATTGATGTTTTATAAGCGTTAATGTAAATAATTATACGCCCCGACACCGATTAAAAAGTGATAATTATCATACTTAAAATGATACAATGCTTGTATTTACATTGTTGATTGAAAAATAATATCATGCTTGAAAATCTACCTGCTATAGAAGAAATAAACTGTGGTAGAATGCTGAAATTGACATGCTAGAAAAAAAAGTAAAGAAACAGCGAAAGAACTGAAATTCGTGAAGTAGGTAGGAACTATCAACATATTTCCTGTAATAAGAAGAACAATAAAGATTATTAAGATCTTATAATCGCTAAATATACTAGGTGGCACATATAACATATTTGATTCTACTCTCAGTAGAAATTACCTTTAATGCAGCCTCGTTTCTCATCGTGTGTGAACCCATTAGGACAAAACTTGCATACGGGGTGGTGGTCTTCTACTGTACATGGCGCACCACCGCAAGCCTTTTTACAAGGATCTTTGCATTCAAAATCTATGCATGCTAAATTATTTGGACAACCTTTATCTCGTAGACATATCGATAACATCGGCTGACAGTCTTCTAAACATATGCATACAGCGCGATGTTCTTGTACTTCACACTGTTTGCCTTCAGGACATATTGGTTCTCTAGCTGCTAAACACGGATTCACACACTTGGAATTACGACATGCCGCATTGGATGGGCACTGATCATCTCTGGTACATTCTGCGTATTCCGGTGCGCATGTCAATTCCCCTTTTTCGTTTAATGCAAATCCATTTCGACATACACAAAGAGGCTTATGATTTCTAACCTCGCATTTTTGGTTTCTTTTGCATTTTTGATAACCCAAGCAAGGATTACGACATTGTTTGGTAGTTAAATCGCACGCCAATTTCAGGGGACATGACTTTGTTTCTGAACATGTGAATGTGGAGTTCACATCGGTGGTTGGTTTGCAGGTAGGGTCGAGACGACAAGCGATCCGTGGCTGTCCCACGTAGCACTGCGGACATGAGCACTGCGCACGATGCATAAGAGGTGCGCACAGTGCGTCCTCTCCGCACACACCACGCACTGTACACGGATCCACGCAGTGCAAACTGAGGCACGCTCTGTCTACGGGGCAGTGCTTGTCACTCGTGCATTCGACACCTAAGAAGATGTGAAAGAAGAAAGCAGAGTCGAAAGAGCGGTACCTTCAGCCGCGAAGAGGAAACTTTCTCACGAGACAGTGCATGCTTTTTGAAACTGGATAGTTTATGACCAGATATATGTATACAACGAAATAAAATATAAGCAATATGTACATGAAGCCGTAAAAAATGTTACTGACTGATATACTCAAGCACGAACGGTGAGAATGCTTCCACTAATATTAACAAATAGTAAGTACAGTTAAGTTACAATTTCGTTTAGTACGAAACAATTTTTTGTAATTTAACAGTAAATACTACCTCAATAACTTTATTGAGTATGGTGATTATATTATACAATAATAAAGATAATAATCGCAGCTTTTATTCAAACCACCTACAAAAAATACTTATTGTGGACATTTACCGCTCCTTTTTCACCCAATCTCTATTTAATTGTTCTAATATATGAAGTTTTAAAAAGTTATATACATTTCGAGAGCTTAGTTTCGTTATATTATTTAAACTGACGACAATGGAATGAAGTTATGCTTTTACAGAATATAGTGCATTTTTACATAGTGTCAAGAGAAATACAAAGACCTGACCAATACGTAAGCATACTCACTAGTATGGCATTCAATATCGGCTTGTCCTTCTGTACCAGGAATACAACGGCATACAAATTCACCACCTTCTCTCAAACATTCTCCATTAATACCGCATCCCGTTGTTCGGCAATCAACCACGCTTCGCTCTAGAGCACCTATGAAATATAAAAGTGATTAATTGGAGCGGAGCGAGCGAAGCTTCCATGGATCAGCTTCAATGGCGCAATGTCTGTTACGCCATAACTTCACGCGTTCTTAACCGATTTTAGTAATTTTTGTGTGGAATCGAATCAACAGGTTTAGGACCAGATTGTGACGTAGCCTGAATTGAAATTCGCAATAATTCCCATCGAAACAAAAAAAATCTTTTTTAGGTATTACGCTCCGCTCCAATATATGGTGCTAGCATAGCTTTATGCTTAGTGACTGCATCGCCTAGTTATGATAGGTTTAAAAATGTTACGGAAGATCTTTAATATCATAACAATTGAAATATAAACTTATTTAAGTGCCAATAACACCGTCATTTATAAAAGTCTTTTTAAATTAAACAGTTGATTTTAATAGTTAAGTTCATGGAACACTGCGTTACTTACATTCTATATTTGGATCTCCATTAGGATAATTACGTGGGCAATAACATTGTGCTTCTCCATTTTTCCCAATACGACAGTGCGCATTTGTTCCACAAGATTTATAAGCACAAGGCTCCATAGCTCCACAATAGCATTGTTTTTGTGGATTACCAGCACAGGTAGGAGGGCATGTACATTCATAGCTGCCGTCATCAAAATCTCGACATCTCGCATTTATTCCACAAGGGTTTCGCAAACAACTTCCTGCAGGAGACTTGGTGCACTCAATTTTTGGATTGCCAATATAGTTCGGAGGACATGAACATAGAGGTGCTCTGTTTATTGGGCGACATATTGCATTGATACCACATGCCCCTGAACATACGTTTCTGCACTTTCCATTATCATGACAATTTTCATCAGCGTTACAATCTTCATTTTTGAGACACTCATATGATTTACATTCTTTCAGTGGATCTCCGGAAAACCCACTGGGACAACTGCATACTGCTCTATGTCTAGTTGCTAAACAATAAGCGCCTTTACCACATGAATCTTCCCTGCAGGCATCAACACAAAGTTTTTTAGAGCACAACATATTGTCTCCACAATCTCTATCGCTATTGCAACCCGGCATACAAACACCTCGAATACATAACTGCCTCTCAGAACATTTATTTCTTGGAGAACAAAGTATTCTACAGCCACCATTGTAGCATTTCTCTCCACAGGAACAATCTCTATTGTCTTCACACAGTGTTATACAATATCCACTTTCATCGCAGGGACAGAAGCCGTCGCAAGGTAAAGTTTTCCTTATACATTCTACTAATGCATTGCCTGTATAATTATTGGAGCAACTACATTGAGCTCGATGATTAAGTACTTTACAATCCGAACATATACCACATACACTGCCTTCTTGACAAGGATCTGTAATAAAATTCGTATTTTGTGTTTATATCAGTAATAGAAATTAGTAGGTGTATTGAAATAAAATATTGGTTAGTGTCAACATTTTATTTTTATATTATATCCATGTACCTTTGCATTGACCGCTTATACAAGCTTGATTTATATCACACGCGTTATCACTTCGACAACCTTGTTTACATATTCTATTTTCACAAATATGACCTTCACTGCAGGCATCATCACTGTTGCAGACAACTCTACATATTCCCCTGATGCATTTTTCGTTTGATAAACAAACACCATCACTGTAACATGAAAAACGATAATCAATCTCATAATTTTTATGAATAATCTTATAATAATAAATAAAATTTACTATTATTTACCTTCTACAAGACGGATGACACGAATCCCCATAACAGTTGAAACCTTCTGGACAATTTTTATTTGTATCGCAAGGTATAGGTACTCGTCGGCATGCTGCTTTTGGGTCACCGATCAACGATGGTGGACATTCACATACAGCTTGGTGAGCTTTAGCCGAACACAGAGCATTAGCACCACATGTTGCGGACTCTGTACATGGATCAACACACTGTCCAGAAATGCATGCGAGATGGTTAGCACAATAAGAATTTGTTCTGCATCCGGTGATGCATAGTCGTCCATTACATATTTCATCATCAGAACATTGATCGTCAGAAGTACAAGCAAAGCGGCAAACTCCTGAATCACATCTTTCTCCCTGTAAGCACTCAGATCCTTCAACACTACATGCAGGTCTACAACGATCAGCTTCACACCTTAATCCGTTACCACAATCAGTATGCTTGAGGCACGATGACGAAGGTGCTCTAACACAACCGATATTTGGTGTTGGGTTCGGTATTAGATCTTCCATACATGAACAGACTGCTTTTTTTTCTAAAACTGTACAAATAGCGTTTGGCCCACATGGATTAATGCCACTACTGCAGGGATTTTCACAATAATTGTTATTACAAAATTCATCTGGTCCACAATCTTCATTATATCTGCAGCCGTACTGACAACTATTTTCCAAACAAATGTGACCTAGGAAACAGTCGTTATCCACTCTGCATGTTACTGTAAAAATACACGTCATGAAATATGTATATATATTTTAAAAATACAGGTCACTCCTCTAAGCTAACTTACACAAACAAACGGTGCCAGAACATCTTTCGTTTAAACCACAGTCTTCATCAGCATTACAGGTAGGTAAACACATGGAATCTTGACATGTAAATCCGTCCTCACATTCTCCAAAACTTCCACATAGTCTAGGTACTGCAAAAACATTAATTATTATTTACCTTGGTCTAAATTTGTTCAACCTCCTGTGATAACTGTATCCTTATTGTTTATAATTAAGAGACATGTCATCATTAATTTCGGAAAGTGACATTAATTACTTAGCCCAAAATACATATGAATTCATTATAGCCATTTCTGACACTTACTTCTAACACATTCTACGTCTTGATTCCCGGTAAATCCATAAGGACAACTGCATTGTATTATATGATTCTCAGCACGACACTGTGCATTAAGGCCGCAAACCTTTTCTGTTTGGCAAGGGTCTACACATTGACCGTTAAAGCATTTTTCTACTGATTCGCATTCTTCATCCATAAGACATAAACCTTAAATAATGCAATCGATTATTTTAACACGTGAATCCTTTTTAATAAACTTATCAATACTATGTATTTGATGATGTTCTGGTGTTTGGAGACTGGTATCCGAAACCTGTGTGATATAGGGCTAACAACTTTACATTTTACTAGTTTTCGACATTTGGACAAATCATTTTCCCTTAATTAATACATTATGTATTAAATAAAATAAAATGTTATTTAGCTTTCTTACCTTTACAAATACCTTTATAGCAATATTGCTCGTCAGGGCAATCTGTTTTTCTAGTACAAAATATTTCACGAAGTTGACAGCCGTTCTCACCTAAAGCATTCCCTACGTATCCAACTTTACATTTGCATTGCCCCATGTGACGAGAAGCAACACATTCAGCATTAGCACCACATTTCATATTTTCACAAGCATCTAGAAATTTAAATTAGAAACAGATGTTACTAGTCATGACACAAGCAACTCAACCTATTAAAAAATCTTAATTTTTCTAATCAATAATTTAAATAAATCCCCACAATAGTATGTATACACACAAATTACCTGTGCATTTTCTAATACCAGCCACTACGGTACATCGAGCTACTGCTGGACAATCCCGGTTTAATCTACATTCTTGAGCTTGACGACACCCTTCTTCATACGGATTACCGACAGCGTTGTCTGGACATGTGCATTGTGCACGATCTCTAGTATTTTTACATTCAGCACCATTTCCACAAGGTTTTGATGCACACCAGTTTATTGGATTACACCCTAACAGAGGGTCTCCTGTATAACCAGGTTGGCAGTAACATACATGTTTATGTCTTTCAGATGAACAAATTGTATTTTCACCACAGTCATTGCTGGCTAAACAAGCGATTTTGCACATATTCTTGTCGCATAATTTATCATCGGAGCAATCTGTATCTACGTCACACTGTTTTCTTTTACAACCTTGTAAGGGATCTCCAAAAAAGCCTTGTCGGCATTCACATACTGGTTGGTGGTTCTTTCCCATACAAGAAGCTTGCCTTCCGCAAGGGTGTTTATTGCATACATTTATGCATTGGGGAATGCCGTTTCTACCCACTGCGCACTTTTCATCATCAGAACATTCATTGTCAGACAAGCAATGCATTTCTTTACTACAAATCCTGTTCAAACAGAACTGGAACTCTGGACAAGTGCTGTTGAATTCACATGTTAGACGACAAGCTCCCTGTATACAAACTTGGTCATTAAGACAGTCCCTTGAATTTTTGCATAATCCTGAAAAATAAACGTGTGAACTATTCATGTTTAACTATAAAAAGCTGAAAAGCCACTTAAACCATTAAAACGACTCAACTTACCAACACACAGATTGTTAATACACTTTGTTGCTGATGGACATCTTCTATCATCTGTACAAACTTGAACGGGAACACACCCTAAAACAGGATCTCCCGTATACCCGGGTAAACATGAGCAATGACCGATGTGATTTCTAGATAAACAATTTGCATTTTTTCCACACGCTCGCGGTATACTACACGAATCTTCACACTTATGATTGACACAGGCCCTCTCTGTTGTGCAATCAGTGTCTTTTGTACATTCAAATTTAGTGCATTTTTTATACGGATCTCCTTGGCTATCTGGTAAACATTCGCATGAAGACTTATGGTTAGTAACTATGCACTCAGCGCCCTCGCCACATGGCGATTGTTTTTCACAAGGGTTTATGCAATGATTTTTATCACATGTTGTTATGTCTGAACAGTCATCATCCGAAAAGCAGTCCCCAGGTACTTTACAATTTCCATTTATGTTATCTAAAATGGTGCCATTCACACAACTGCAGGTATAAGATCCTGGCGTATTTATGCAATTAGCATTAAGTGGACATGGATTATTCAAGCATTCGTTTATATCCTTACACTCATTGTTGATTAATTCGTAGCCTGATAAACAGGTACACAGTGTTTTGTGATTTTCGATTTTACAACTTCCGCCCTGACAAGCAAATTCGTTACATTTATCTGAAAGTATAAATAAGTTTTAATAAACTTTGGTTTGTCAATCATAAGATAAATAAAAACTGCCCAGTTTGCATAAAGGTAATAAAATTTGGAAAAAATCCAAAAATACAAAATTTTAATGTATATTTTGTTCAAATGTTACAAATATTGATTACTTATTAGCTAACTATAACCCGGCCATGCGTTTCTGTGTTATAGATTAAAATAAAACGTCTACTATATCCCAAGTCGGAATAAATCCAGCAAATTGAAAAATGAAAGTAGTTTTGGAGTTCACCGCGATAAAACACTGTGACAGGGATTTTTCATATAAATAGATATCATATTTTAATATCAACTCACCTGAACATTTATTATTACGAAGGTTGCAGTATTTATCATTGGAACAATCAACGTCGTCAACGCATTCTACTTTAAAACATCCTATATTTTTATCAAACGCATTACCAAGATAACCCTTCTCACATACGCAAGTAATTTTATGTTCGATAACCGAACATAAAGCGTTTTCTCCACAGATTTTACTCTGACAGGGGTTGGTACATTTCCCTTTTATACACACAAGTAACTCTTCACATTGATTGTCATTTCGACATTGATTCGGTAACAAGCAACCGGTTTTGTATGGATCTCCAATAGCGCCAGTAGGGCAAACACATTTATAGGTTCCAGGTGCATCAACACATTGCGCTGAGGGGTGACAGGGATTGTTATCACATTCGTTAATATTGATACATTCGGTGCCAAAAACTTGAAAACCTTTAGAACATTGGCATTTTGACGACTTACAGACTTCATTATTTAAGCAGTCTGTATCTGCTTTGCAACCAGTAACACATATACCAGAGCTACAATGTTCTCTGTGTAAACAATTACTACTTGAATGGCAAATCTTGTGGCACTTGTTATCATTACATCTTTCGCCGATTGCACAATCTGAGTTACCTTGACACGGTACTTGACATAAATGTGCTATGCACATATGATCAGGTGGACATTCTGATGTCCGAATACAGGAACTTGGTTTTCGCACACAACCTTGATGGGGAGTTGGTGTTCCTTCAAAACCTAAAGGGCATTCACATTTCGTACTATGATTGATTCTGGAGCATATAGCATTTGGACCACATACTCGTGAGGCTAGACAGGGATTGACACATTTATTATTTACGCAAGCTTCTGCACTGTGACAGTCTTCGTTATTCCTACACCCAATTAAACACTGACCACTCACGCAAGCTTGACCAATTCCACAATGTGTATGTTTACTGCATTGAGTAGTACACAGATTTTTAATACATATATCACCTGGATCGCACTGACTTGAATTTTTACACGCCGTAAAACATTGGCTATTAGAACAAACGTCCCCATTGCAGTCAATTTCAGTGTGACACATCAGTAACTTTTTCTTGCAGGCATTTCCACCTTGTACGCTTTCATATCCGTCGGGACATAGACAAATTGCTTTCCGATCAACTATCTTACATAGCGAATTAAGTCCACAAGCGCCGTCACAGGGATTGACACATCGCCCATTAACACAAGTTGCTTCTGCAGGGCAGTCTTGATCGGAGTTAATGCATTCGCCTTGTTTGCGGCATCCAGCTCCTTTTGGATCTCCAACGAATCCAGATGGGCATTTACAAGTATATGACAAAAGACGTGGCTCACAGATCGCTGTGGGGTGACAAGGATTTGGATTACATAATTCAATTTTTTTGCAGTTTATTTCTGGTAGTGGATCAGCTTTGAAGCCACTTGGGCATAGGCATGTTGTTATGTGATTTTCGCCTATACATACAGCATTATCACCACAAGAATCTTCATTACATACATTGACACACGTATATGTTAATCTGTTACAAAGCTCGTGAGAAAGGCAATCAGAATTATAAATGCAAGGTACTGCTTGGCATCCTTTATTTAGATCAGTTGGGTTTCCAGCAAATGGACCCGACGGACACTGACATTTTGCAACATGGTTATTTGTTACGCAAATAGCGTTGGGACCGCATATAATTTGTTGACATGCTGGTATACATTTTTTTATATTTCCAACAGTTTTGCAGATCTCACTTTCCCTACATTCAGCGTCAACATTGCATTGATTTTTATTGATCATGACGCAACCATCTCGATCGTTAGGATTTCCAGCAAATCCAATCAAACACTCACACTGACTTTTATGGTTTTTGGTAGTACATTTAGAATTTTCAGGGCAAGAATACAATAGGCAGTTATCTTCACATTTCTTAACCCCCAGCACATCGTGTTGACAAGATTTATGATCTTCACAATCCTCATCTTTTTCACAATCTGGGATGGAAGGTTGTGTACAAGAAGAGCTAACAGGATTCCACAGAAAACCATCTTTACAGTCACATCGGGCATTGCCATCAATGACTTGACAAACTTCATTAGCACTACATGCGATAGTAGAACATAGGTCGATACATCTTTTCATCGAACCGTCTGTTAATACACATACATTTGGATCAATACAATCACTGTTGTCATTACATTCAACCTCACTCGGTTCTGCTTGTTTTAAGTGACAACCTATTTTGATATCGGTAGGTTTGCCAATATAGCCTTCAGCACAGATGCAATGTGCTTGATGATTAGCACCAATACATAAAGAATTTGGACCACACTGTAATTTACTACAAGAATCTACACATTTACGAAGATTCTTAGCAATCTGAAAACATATTTGTGAATCTCTACATTCTGCGTCTGTCATACAAATGCCGTCTGAAATACAACCTCTTTGCAAGTCATTAGGATTCCCAAAATGACCTGGAAGACATTGACAATTGCCTTCTTCACATACGGCTTTTGGGCCGCACATTATAGTACGACATACGTCAATGCATTTTGACTTTTCACAAATATAGCCGTCGGGGCATGTGACATTATGCGAACACGTGCAAATATTGCCTTCTAAACACTTTGGAATGCTAACTTGTGAACATAGCTCGTAAGGATTACCAGCGTATTTGCTTTTACAGACGCAACTGAAACTTCCTGGGGTATTTATACAGATAGCATTTTCACCACAAGGTCTAGAACTACATTCATCAATGTCAACACACTGTATATTAGGATTTCCTAAGTATCCTGGTGGACACAAGCACTCAACGTGAGATCTTGTTTGTTGACAAACTGCATTAATGCCACAAGACGTTTTTGCACAAGTTATTTGTCTACGTGGAAGACATTGTTTATATGGATTTCCTGTATATCCTTTATCGCATTTACATGCGTTCGTTGGTCCATAAACACAATGCGCATTTTTTCCACATCCAGGTTCACAGGATGGCGGTGTTATAGCTGTAAAAATAATAAATTTACGTTAAGATCAATGCCTGTATCACTTGCATAAACTACAAAATATGAAAAATATATAACATCTTTAACAGCCTAATTTTTTTCAAAATTAAACAATTTTTTTTAATTTATTTAATAATAAGGATTCAATTAATATAATGTTTATAATGGTTTATGGGCTCACGTTGCAAAGTTACCTTAGCTTAGTATAATTATTAATACCTAAATATCCAGATGGCTAACAAACACGACGTAGTAACAACGTTCACTATCCTATGTCCTCCTCTTGATATTTTAAAAGCTGCATTTGCAATTTGTGAGAAACGGGGGGTTTTATTTAAGTCTCCCCTACCTGTATAAAATGCTGTTGAGATTTTACAAAAGATGGATATGTTACGACCGTTTGGTGCAACAGTAGCGATTCTGTCTTTCGCACCGACGGTCCTGGGTTCGAATCCCGGAAGGGGCAGATGTTTGTTTAATGAATACGAGCATTTGTACCTGAGTCATGGATGTTTGTATATATGTTCTATGAAGATTACTTATTTATGTATGATATATGTATGTCTATCCGTAACTCTAGTATCCATAACACAAGCCTTAAACTGCTTACTTTGGGTTAGGTTAATTGGTGTGAATGTAGGAAATATTTATTTTATTTATTTGTTATCTGTGTAATAATGATTTTTTTTGATAAAAAAAACTTACGTGGCATACATAATAGATCAGGGTTCCCAACGAAAAATGCATTACAAACACATCTGCCATTGTCCTGGTTACAAGATGCGCCTATACCACAAACAACCCCATCACACCGTTGCCTACATCTTCCCGCAACACAAGTTAGTGGTTCCTCACAAGGTATCCCAGATCCGCAGACATCTCTTTTACATACTCCTCCCGGAAATGGATTACCTACTGTACCTTCAGGACAAACGCACGTAGGTCCAGATTTTGATATTATGCATTGCGCACCAACTGCGCATGAGTAAGTGTCACATCCTACAAAAAGAATAACGTTTATTTAAAAGTTCAGTCTAATTTATTAATTTTATTTTTGATTCTCAATGATTATGAATATAATATTTCGATAAGATTGTAATACCTCTCATTTATATACGTCGTATATAACTCACCAGAAATGCATTTTCCACCCTCAGGTTTAGTATAACCAGGGTTGCAACGGCACCAAGCTGCATGGTTATCAACTTCGCAGAAGGCGTTAAGCCCACATAACACACTACTACAAGGTGAAACACAAACGTGGTTTAAGCAAGCTAATGTATTGGGGCAATCGTTATCCGAATTACATAACTGTTTTTGTGTTGGCTCATCTTCAAAAGAACCTGCAAAGAATGTGTATCTTTTATTTTATATAGCTAGACTCTTCATTGTTATATTAGTTTAGACCAATGCTGAAAAAAAAGTTAAGAAAGTTTAATACATATAATTACTTACATCCAGATTTATACGGGTCACCAGTCATATTCGGAGGACAAGCACATTGATATCCCCCCTTTCTGTCGTGACAAATTGCACCGTATGCACATGGAGCACTGTGACATTCATTTCTATTTGTGCAGCCGGTATAAGGATCACCCTCAAATCCAGACATGCACATACAACGCGGTGGATCGCTAGGTGTGCACTTTGCATTGATTCCACAAGTAAATCTTTCACAAGGACTTTTGCATTTTTGGCCATCAGTCACATCCAAATAGAAAGGAGGAGGGCAGACGCATTGTCCTGGTTGTATGCATTTTTCATTTGGAAAACAGTCGGAATCGCTGATACATCGCTTTTGATTTAATGCACAATGCCCCGATGTTGAATCTTTGCTATAACCAGATGGACATTTACAAATAAAAGAACCAAGTGTGTTAACACATTCTGCACCAAAACCGCAAACGGGTTGTCCAGAAGCACATTCATCTTTATCTTCGCAAGAACCTTCGGCTGTTTGGGTGAAACCGGCTGGACAAGCACAATAGCTTACTCCATCTGATATTATAATACACTCAGCTCCTTTTCCGCATTTGTTATCTTTTGAACATCCAGATAAAACACAGCTTCCGTTGACTACTTTATAAGGCAGCTGACATTGACAATTAATGTCATCACAAAGTTCACAAAGATTATAAGGATTGCCGCTGTATTCAGGTGGACACTTACATTCATAGCTTCCTGGTAAATTTTTGCAAATAGCATTCAGGCCACATGGCGATCGTCCATACTGTGTGCATTCATTGATATCTTCACATAATCCCGTTTCTTTGTTTCGATAGAATCCTTGAGAGCAAATACAGACATGCTCACCTTCATGAAGAATGCATTGTTCACCTTGTGGACATGGATTTGTGGCACTACATTGTATAGATATTTTGCTAGGCAAACAACCATCAATATATGGATCACCAATAAAAGCACCAGGGCATTCGCATTGGAAACGTCCGGGTAAATTCTTACAGACTGCTCCAGAGCCACATGGGTTTTCATCGCATTCATTAAAATCTTGACAACCACTTGGTGAAAGCGGGTTTCCCGTATAACCACTCCGACATGTACATTGTGCCACTCGGTCGTGTAAAAGACACTCAGAATTACTTCCACATTGTAAAGTTTCACAGGGATCTGAAAAGCAATATTTAAAATCTTAACTTAAATGTCATAAATTCAGTCTAAAAGATTTCGCATCATTAACTCGTTAACAGTCCAGTGTACCCTATGTGGTACACGCGGAGCGGTTTCGCTGAGTTCGTGTACCCTATGTGGTACACGAGGCCTGTGTTTCGTTATAAGCTATATTTTAATGGACTTACCAAATTGGCTAGTGATCTTTTCTCGACTTGTGGCCAAGACTTTTATAAAATTAAAAAATAAAAAAACATGACTAATTTTAATAAAAACATAATGAACGAATAATACTACGAATAATGTCGACATTATGGCGCATCCGAAAATTTTGTATGAGGACTGTTAACGTGTTAAAATATATTAGTTCTTACAGTTCCATGGCTCAAAAGAAACCCTTATACTATAACTTATCGTTAGATAAATTTTTGATTTCTATTAAGTAATACTTCGGATCCTATTATTTTTACCTTATAGATACTGAAATTAAGGATTGTACGTTTTGGAAACAGACATTTAAAACATATTCGAAAAATATAGATAAAAAATCTTCCATGCGTTATAATCCCCATGGAGTTAGTTTTGAGACCTTGGTGCGCAGTCATACTCGTACTTGACCGATTTTAAATGCGATAGATTTTAATAACCCATAAATACTAGAAAATATTGCTTTAAAAATTAACTGGGAACCAGAATTTTAGGTAATTCTGGTCAACTGTCTGAAAAATATATTTAGTTTTCCGTATTAGTTAGTAATCCTTGAAATTAAATTTTCAATGCAAGTATGTAATCGTGGTCATTCATAGTCAATAAAATTTGGAACAGTTATTTATCAAATATTGGTTTTTACATTTATTTGTAATAAAATATTTTTTTTATTAATTAGTATTGTATACTTACGCCTACAGTCATTGCCAACATTTGGTTCAGGACATAAACATCTTGAATTTGAATCGCATAAAGAATTACCAGGACATTCATTATTATTTTTGCATACTAAAATTTCAGCACATCGTATATGAGGATCTGGGTCTGAAATAGAGCCTTCAGGGCATTCACAAGAGTATGACCCTTCTCGGTTAATGCATTCCGCACCAATACCGCATGATCCATCAACTTCACATTCGTCAATATCTAAACATGTTTTATAAGCGTCTCCTGTAAATCCTTCAGGACATTGGCACATAAAACTTCCAGGAACATTAGTACATTTTGCATTTGATCCACAACGTCCCACTGGTCCAACTGAAGTATCACATTCATTTATATCAATACAACCCGCAGCTATATCATTAGGATCGAACGTCCAGCCCTCTTCACATACACAATATGCTTCAGAACCTTCCGGTTTACAGAAAGAGTGGTCACCACATTTAACATCTTCGCAAGGCGCGCGACATATTATTCGAGGTGGAGTTCCTATGAATCCAGTGGCGCATTCACAATTGTAGCCACCGGGTGTGTTAATACAGAAAGCGTTCTCTCCGCAGACAGTCGGGTTTTTTACACATTCATCAACATCCACACAAATTGAACCTTTAGCGTCGAAGCCATCCTTACAGAAACATTGGTTTTCTATGCATTCTGCATTGTTGGTGCAGTCAAAATTTGATTTACATAGGGTATTTACGTCGACCTGAAAAAAAAAAAATAAATTCACCGGAAAAAAAGTTAGTTTATACATTTAAATTGCGATTTTCATACCTGTTCGCAAGCAATTTGCGGATCAGGTTTGGCTCTGTAACCTTGTGGACATATACAATTATATCCTGGCTCCGTATTCTTGCAAATCGCGTATGTACCGCAGGGTCTTTCTAATACTTCACATTCATTGATGTCACGACAGCCACCCAGTTCGCGCGCATCCCCTGTGTACTCTGGCTTGCACACACACGCAAAGCTGCCAATGGTGTTAGTGCACACCGCGTTTATGCTGCACACTGACTCGTTATTCTTACATTCATCCACGTCTGGTGTAACAAACAACGCAATCTAATTACATTTGCCGCTTTTGCGGACACTGATACAATACGCACATGTTTGTAGGTACCCCGACAGCCACTACGAAGAAGAAAAAAGAAACACACAGACGCCAAAACAGAGGGCTTTCCTTAAAAATTGCTAAAGAAAAGAAATCGTGAAAAGAAAAATAAAACATGTTGTGATTTTATATAAAGAGAACAAATGTGTACATGAATCGTCAACCAGTCCTATTATGGACGACGTAAAGTTAGCAGTCTCTGCAAACTTGTGATACAGCTTATTCTGAAAATCATCCATTACAACGATGTTAAGGTGAAGGAGGTTGTTAGTAGAAGCGTGATCTACCACGCGTCCATTTAGCGGCAGTTTTCAACGCGACGTATTAGAAGTTGTTCAGTATTAAAAGCATTAGAGACACTAGGTTAGAGACAACGTAGACGAAAGTGTTAATATCTGTCACACCTACTGGCGCACCGATGCTTATTCTTACCGGTACACTGGACGTCAGGATTGCCTTCGAAACCTGGCGGGCAGACGCATCGAAATCCACTAGGGAGGTTCTCGCATAGAGCATTCCGGCCGCAAGAAGTTCGTGCGCATTCGTCTTGATCGCGGCAGCCAATTCGCGGGTCGCCTTCATAGCCTGCCGGACAGCTGCACTCATACCCGCCATCCAGATTCCGGCATAACGCACCCGTACCGCAGGCATCCGTATTCAAGCACTCGTCAACATCAATACACTAAAGAATTCGACAAACCATTAAAATAGGTACTGTGTGTAACTTTTTTAGAAGTAAACGTAACGTAAGAAACAATATATGAAACTAAATCATGTAACTACTTACACCATCAAATGGATTTCCGGTATAACCAGTTAGACAGGAACATGTGTAATTTCCTGGATAGTTATGGCAAACTGCGTTCACACCACAAGCACCAGGTCGTCGACACTCATCAATATCTACAAAGTGAAATAGTTGCATATACACGGTTCAATAATAAAATCTTATGTTCTTCTAGTATATTATCATTATTTGAATTAGGCACTTGCCTCGGCATTCATCTTCGCCATCGCCTTCGAAACCCCGATTACATTTGCATATAAAATGAGCTGGTAAATTACAGCATTCAGCATTTTCAACACAGCGAGCCGCTATTTCTGGATCTTCGCACTCATTTATATCTTAAGGAAAGAAAAAATATATAATTATTGTGATGGTATAAAAGAGTCGAGTACGTGTTGTTGAAGTAAAATGCAATAGCGAGACTTATATTCAATACCTTTGCACTTAAATCCGTCACCGACGTAACCGGGGAAGCATGAACATTGAAAACTGCCAACAGTATTTGTACAATGAGCAAATACGTCACATGGCCTGTCTTTACATTCGTTTACATCTGAAAATTGTAATATAAAAAATAATAAAGGATCGTCTTATGTCGATACTCATTATTTTCTGAAAGAGATTAACATACCAAGGTCCTGGCAGTTGCAGCCACCGAAACCGTCGTTGCAATGGCAGACACCGTTTAGACATGCACCATTTATACAACGAGCGCCATCTTCTTTGGTACAATCGTCTAAAACGTTATTAAGATTAATTTGAAGGTTCGTTCATTACGTCTGCGTTTAAAAAATTGAATATAACCAAAATCATGAATGGCAGATGATTAGAATATATCAAAAAGCATATTCGAAAGATAATTATGAACAAGTTAGCCACCATAATAACGTAATGATCCACGTGGATTCATAGTACACGTAACATTCATTAATAAAATCGTGATATAAGGTATGGCGCTACAAACGTATTGTAGTTTAACAGTTTAAAACAATAATCTCTCAATTAGGTTCATTATTAATTAGGTATTCATCTTGGTATAATGCCTTTATATTTAGTAAGTGGAAGAATGTAAATATTTACGTTTACATATTCCTAATACTTATATTTACATTAACTATGTAGTTAAATTTGATATCATCTCCTATATGTATTCGAAACCCTGCTCAATATTTTTAACACTATTCTCCTTAATTAAAACTCATCAAAAATTAAAGCAATATAAATAAAAATTTAAAATTAAATAACTCACCTGTGCATTTTAACTCTGATTTAAGTTCGTCGGATGCCTTATAACAATCAGGCACACCGTCGCATAATTTTGATAATTCATATAATTGTAAGATTTGTGTCGATTCGTTTACTTGACAGCCAAAATAACCGTCTTCTAAATTTAAGAAAAATACTTCTCGTTTTATTCCTAAGCCTATTCCATATTGGTTTTGTGTCGCTACCTGTAAAAAATATTTTAGGAATAAAAAGTCAGTGTTGAAGTCGAAACTCCTTACAGTCAAATATATTCTACTACAAATTACTGTATAAGTTTGGCGTTATTTATATCACATTTACGAGTATATATAACTTCACCATTATTTTTTTTAGTAATTATTAATTTCATATCAACGAAAACGATGATTAATACACACTTTTACGTGGATAACTCCTGTAAGGCGTTAAAGTTACTCAGTTTGTACAATTAATTTGGAATCACAACCATAGTTTTCATATATTACTACAAAAGTTATTTGAAATTTATTTATATTACATTATAAATTTTTCATGTCTTCTTCTTGTTTTCGCAAAGTTGATGCTTTGATATGTGTAACTTTAAATACACGGTTTTTCTTTATATTTCATTTTAATAACGACTTATTAAACACAAGAGACGTACAAAAGATTCACAACGAAAGATCATGTACGGCGGCTGTGGCCAATCGGTTGAGATTATTAGCTTTGACCCAAGCAGACCAAGTTCGATCCCCGCTGATGTAAGTACTACATACATGGACCACTCGTTACTCACGTCAGCGTTTAAATAACCACGAGGGGTTAACGGGAATATAAGAATGCGTCAACATTGTTGATATTTTTTTGAAAAAACAATAATTTACACAGCTGCTAAAACATTTTTAAAATGGTAACACGTAAAACAATTTTTTCAGGCAATATTTAAAGACACCAACTATTTATTGTACCTGTATAATATTAACTGAGAATATACTTACATTTGTCGTTGTGACTAAGAGCGTCCAAACCACGAGCGGTAAGGTATCTATGTACATTGTTTCTGTAACAAAAACAATTTTTCATTAATTACTAGGCTTATCAATTTTGTAGCTTGCAATATAAAATTATATTTAATAAAAGCTTATTATCACATATCGCTCATTTGGTGCAACATTGACGTAATTGTAAATTTTGTATTTTTGAAGAAGAGGGAAATAAATTTGAAATACATTTTCTTTTTTAAGTTATCATTACCTTAAAATATGACTACAAACATATACTTTTCTTAGTTTCACATAGCTTCTAGCGAAAACTATAACAATTGTATTTCTTTTTTTTTCTGTCGATGTTTTTCAGAAATGTAATATTGACGATAAGTGTAATTGCGTCATTGTTGCACCAAATGAGCGATATATTTGATTTGTATTATAATCCCTTTGGTTTTTACGATTTTTACTGTAAAAACGTTGTTGATCCTGCAAAAGTTCTTGTGGGTGAATAAATCTAATCGTAATATAGCTATATGCACCACTAACCCACTACATTCATTCATTTTACGGCTAAAAACGCTCACTTTCGTGTGAAGCGTCACCTATACATTTGTCAAACTATTACATGATATGGGTACGTTACAGTTTAAAAAAAAAGTCCTTGGCAAAAGTTTGCCGTAAAATAATAATAAAAAATGCTCTGATACGTCCAAAGAAAGAAATTATTTAACCATTTAAACATACTTCAAACAATGATTTTCAGATTCAATATAAGAACAAAAATGTTTTGCTAACTGAGACAAAGGTAGGGTCTTTAATCAACTGAGGCCGCTCGAACTTATCCCGCGGGATCAGTTGACTGATCTATTGAATGTTTTGGATCGGGCAACTGATCCCATGGATATATTTTATGATTTGTATAGTCACGAATAAAAGTGTTTGACATTAGATTTACGAAATAACGTCAAAGTGCAGTTGAAGGTCAACTCGTCGAATTGTGCAAATACGTAAAACTTTGTGCGGCCTTTTTAATCGATTTTAAAAAACAAGGTTTCTCAATTCGACCGTATATGTTTTTTATTGTTTGTTAACATTAACATTTTTAACAAAAACAAAACCGACTTCAAAAAGTAAACTAAAGAGCAAAAATTAAATTTATTTCGCACAATGTAATACGTATTTTCATTTAATTAAATAGAAATGATAAATAAATATTTTTTTATCATTTTGATGTCGGTGCCAAGTAAACGCTACAACAATTTCAAATTATTACCTATGTACACACAATATTATTAAATATATCAAAGCAATTACAAAACAGTTAAGAGTGTTAGAAAAATATATGAATGGGTACCTACTAACTATCAAAGTAACTTTTAAATATTATGTACCTAAGTACTGGCTTACAAACTACTAGAAAGATTGATAACAGTTATTGTTTTACTTGGCACCAATTTCAAAACTATAACATAATTATTTAATCATTGCTATTTAATTACATGAAAATACGTATTACTTTGTACGAAGTAAATTTATTTTTTCGTTAAGTTTCCTTTTTGAAGTCGGTTTTGCTTTTTCTTACGTTCCCTCAGAGTTGATTTATGAAGAACGGCTCTATGTGATGTAAGAAGCTCCCAATAACAAAAGAGTCATGGAATTCAATAACTACTTCGTGAATACTTGGTTGGAGAATGCACCACTTGCACTTGGTGTATATTGCAACAAATCCATTAAACAAATAATGTCATGGAATCCTGGAACTGACATATAAAAAATAGGCCAAATATTGCACAACTTTTCCTTCCCACCCACCGGCCTCAAAATTTTAAAGAGGTTGCCAGAAACAAACGAGATAAAAAAAAAAGACTAAAAATAAAGAAAAATGCAATAAATCAAGTACTCGGGGACCAAATCACAGTAGGGTATTGTTAAGAAAAACTTAGATCTTATTTTTTTCATATAATGTATATTTCTCATTTAATAATTTTTATATTTAAATTTCAAAAACCGATTTGATGGAAGATTAAAAAAAAACAAATACATAATAATATTTATCTTGTTGAATAGTTTTTAGTACTATCAATGTTAACTGAAACTGTTAATAATTATAATTTTAAAGTTTTACTTTTTTTAATAAGACTAATATTATGTTGAGATTATTTAAATTTATTTTGTTATACATAACTTTTAATCAAACGGCTATTTGACTAGTTCTAAGGAAATATTAATAAACACATTACTGACATAGTTTTTAGCTAATTTTATTATAACAATGGTGATTTTTTATTGTTTAACTTTACATTCTTAGGATTTACGAATATAAATAATAATTAAAAATATATTTTTCCTTAAATCATAAAATAATTGTGTTAGGTTTGTTTTCACGTCAATCCGATACGGTTCGGTTAAAATTTGAAGCGGTTTCTGTTTACTAATCAAACAACTATGATTTTTAAGATATCTTTATAATCAAGTTATGGAGTGTCCTTTTTTCCCCAATGATTTTTTTCACGTGTGTACATGTCTTTCAAATATTACAATACACTTTATCTTCTTTTGAAGTGGGATCAGTTGACTAAACAAAAATAATAAAATAAATCTTTAGTCAACTCATCCCGCGGGATAAGTTTAAAGACGGATCAGTTCACTAAAAACCCCAAAGGTACTGCTCGTGTCCTATATTTTAATTTAAAAGCATTTTAGTATGTTTTAATTTGATATACCATGTATAACAACAAATAACATGACCTTCAGATTATATATTATTATGTTTCAATAAAAAATTAAGTCTGACAATAATTTTGGATTATAATTGGGTAAAATAATTTACAAAAAAATTTATTTGGAATTAGTCAAAAAATAAATAATATAAACACCCCAGTTTTATGAATTAATTCTGTTTGACATTTAAATTATGTACATTTTAAATTATTTTGAGTAGAAATATAATGTGGTATGAAATAAAACAGTCAGTCTTACACGTAAACCTTTCATTAACCAGGCGGGAACTCGAACCACTACGCCACTGAGACATTGATTTAATCTGCAAAATTTGTCATAGGTTGTTATAAGTATGTTTTCGCAGCAAAAACAAAATCTCGTCGCATCGTTAAGAATTTGCACTTATCAAGACACAAATGATTTTTGAAGTTATACTTCTTTATGAAAAAAATATGAGAGTGAAATTTTCAGATGCGCGCGCATCACTGTGACACAAAATTATCATGTTGAAGTTGGCCGCAAAAGCGACATAGAATTAACCAGCAGGATGCAGTTGGCCGCTAATTATGAATGTGTAGGTGTGTGTGTGATTTTAAATTATGTATGGTAGTTAACAATAATTTATATAAAATTATAATAACAATTTTATATTATATAATAACATTATAACAAATTTATTTAAGTGGTTTTAATTTTATAAACTTTTAAGTGCGTTTATTGATTTGAGGTTAACTGTCGGTATGTATTCTTTTTTTTGTTGATATATATATATATATATATATATATATATATATATATATATATATATATATATATAACGATAAAGAAGTATAACTTCTTACGCGCGTACACACAACGGTTTTTTAAATATTTCAAATTTCACTTAACAGTGACACTGTATGGTACCTACTACACCTTAGCCTGGTAATTAATTGATGACAGCAGAATGAACTTGATCACGTCACGTTGTTTGTCCGCGATAGACTCCTAAACTACTTAACCGATTTTAATCAAATTTGTACACCGTGTACAGTTTGATCCAACAGCAACGCGGACTGGGTCAGCTAGTATATATATATATTAAAAAAAATATCATCAACTGGGCAATCAACTTTTCTTACTGCAACACCGTAAGGAGAATGAGTTTACTCACTAAGCGGGTCGAAAGCGGATTGCTGGATGTTAACGACAGCAGATGTAGACCAACGGCTTCCAAACCAAAGGGGAGCTTGAGAGAGTAATTTATGAGTATAATAAAATTTTTGAAAATTTATTATTTAAATAATTGTATCTATGATCTTTGTAGTTTAACATTTTCAATTGTATTTTGTATGATAAAATAAAAAAAATTAAAATTGATTCGGCTCGTAAGGTAAAAAGTATTAGAAAATTACGCAAACATTGAATCGGATATCCAAAGGTTGAGTGTTCCATCTGAGAATAACTCGTGGGCCGTGTCGACTTTTTCTAGTAAATCGTTAGTTAGTTAGCTACTTAGTTTATAATTAAGTCCTCACAATTATTTAGATTTAATTTGGGATTTTACAAAAAATAACATAGAACTTAATCTTTATATAAAACAGGAGTAGGACTGAAAAAACCGACTGGCTGTGCAAAGAGGAGCGTTGGTACCGGCTCTTATGTATGGAAGGGAATCGTGGGTGTGGCAGAAAAACACAAATGTATGATTAATGCATTGGATATGAGAGCTTTAAGAAGTAATGCTGGAGTAAATTTGATGGATAAAATAAGGAATTATGTGATAAAAGAGTGATGCGGCATGGTAGAGGTTATAGTGACAAAGATAGAAATAGGGATGCTTAGATGATTTGGACATGTAGAGAGGATGGACGAAGGAAGATTGACTAGATTACTTGATATGAGGCAAATGTGCATAGGGAGTCGGTAAAGGCAGACCGAGGCGAACTTTCAGGGACCTAATAGAAGATGTTCTAAAAAAAGGCAAGGTCAAAAGTACCCTCAACGGACGCGCTTGTTGAAAAGTCTGATCCCGAATCAATCGGTTGTGTGTACCGTATATACCGTACATACAGATTCGGGAGAAACTGAAATTGTTGAAGTACTCAACGTACGTCATCTATCTAACACTTTGGTTGTCAAGACAAATCTAATGATAGCTTATTTATACATAGATATGGATTAAAAATAATTTTAGCTGAATAACACTAGAGGACTGAGTGCAAGTTTTAAATGTGCAAAAATTACTGCCGCGTTTTAGCTAAGAATTCTATTAAATTTAACTCAACCGCTATAGTAACTTTTGGAGTTTTTATAAACTTATTTTCCGCTCTGTTTTGCTATGGAGAACTTGCGTCACAGACGACTACAGATTTAATTTCCTAGAAACTGTTAATTGCAGTCAAATCTTTAATTGCATTACCTAAATAATATTAATAAACCCTTTATTGCTCACTCTCTTAAGATTCATTACAATGACACTTTAAAGAAACGGACAAAATACGAAAAATAACAAATTCTGTAGGGCAGGGGTACTTCTTGCGAGTATTGGTAACGAGTTCATTGCCTTCTATTTTTACAGAGTTTTTAACACTTACTAAATACTTTAAGTAACAGAACTTTTGATGTCTGTTTAACGTTACGCCATGTCTTTCTCAAATGCACAATAAACAGTGGCGGATTTACCAGGAAGCAAAGGAAGCAATTGCTTGGGGCCCCGCTTGGAGAGGGGCACCAAAATTTGAAAACTTATTTGAAAATGTAAAAATAATTAAGAATATTAAAATTTTTTGAAATAAAATAAAAATGACATTCACATTTACAATTCTTCGATGGGCCAAGAAAAAGCCAGTGATTTAAGCCTACTGTTTATCGAAAACGACAAGCTTCGAGAACTTGACTTTGATGATATTATTAATCAATTTGCGACTGAAAAAAGTAGAAAGAAGTTGCAATGGAGATGGTTCAAATAATATATTGATTTTGCAAAATTGATCTGTTTTTTGTTATTTAAAAAGAAGAGGGGAGGGGGGGGGGGTTATATTAAAACCGGCATTGACTCACGGCATGGTCTGAGGTAAATCCGGCATTGACAATAAAAATCATCTTAGGTCCTTCTGAAGTATTGGTATAAAATAAAGAAATACCATCTACAAAGGTGAGTAAAGGTGAAAGAATTATTTACATACTTAAACCTCAATAGAGACTCCGCAATTTACCTCCATGTTCCAAACTTATAAACATTACCAACCTCGTAATATTAGTAGTTATTTTTCACCTTTACATCAAATTCCATTGGTGAAGATGTGAAGTAATGTCTGTATTTAAAATTTGTCTGTAGCTAGTCTACCATTAAACCGACAACTTTCGGCATGTTTCTACCTTACGGATTAGTTTTAATTTGATCCACTAAAAAGAAACTTCAAAACGTAACAATCTTACGTTTGGTTGTTAGTTTTCAGTAGGATTACACCAGTAGAAACAGAGTTTTACCATGAACAATAAAAAATATTCTACTCCCACATTAACGGATAACGCCTAATGCGTAGTTTAAGGATTAAAGTGTATGTATACAAGTTTACAGGTGAGAAATGTAAAGTATAAATGCTTTCGAAAGGAAAAAACTAAACAAGCACACCAAAATCAAATATGCTCGATCATTGTCAGACACCGTGGAAACATAAAATCATAGAAATCTTAGGGGATTAGGTACTAAACTTTGATGAAACCGTTAAACCTTACAGCTGTAAACAATCCCCACATCCAGCCTATTTATTCTAAAACCTAAAATAGTTGTCTTTGAACTTGGTTCTGCTCACACTTCGTCAAAAGATGATGCAGGTCCTAAATTTGACCACATATTTCACAATTAGGTGTATTAATTTTCTCCATCATGTATACAAACTTCCTTAATGGAACATGACCGGACATAATATGCGTAATTTTGCCTGCTTAAACTACTATTTACAAACCATGGTATTTGAGGAGACTCACTAAGTATCGTTTTATGCCAGACGCCTTTTGTTTTCGATCATTCGTCAAAGAATACCTTCCACTCTAAATGGCAACCTTTAATCTCTGTTATATTTAGAAATCATTTGTCTGGGTAGAAAAGTATAGGTACTACAAATGTAGCAGGTTAAATAATGCATAAAAAATACTAGACCTAAATAAGTTAAGGCAGACTGAAAGCAGGACTGAATACAAGTAAAATGAACAAAATCCGTTTGCCGCTCCTTATTTCTAGTTAAATATTTTAATAGTCTCATACCTACTTTTAATTCACTGTTCCACGTTCTATGACCCAGCCATTACCGTTCGGGCTGCCCGCCTTTGGAACTACCTTCCGGTCTCTAATTGGCGTACACAATCCATAAATCTATAATCTAAGATCACAGTGGTTTGTGTGTTTGTCTGTCCGCTCTTTTTCCTGCTCTTTTTCCATTGTATCAATAACGTTACCATAGCAACGCGTTAACCGCAAGTAGTTCGTCTACCGGACGCTAGATGGCGCTAACGGAAAAATATTTGATAATAGAAAAAAATTAAAGAATTTTGTCCACCCGTGCGAAGCCGGGACGTGCCGCTAGTACATACATATAATCATGCCGTTGTTATCAGACTTTTCAACAAGCGCGTCCGTTGAGGGTACTTTTGACCTTGCCTTTTTTTAGAACATCTTCTATTAGGTCCCTGAAAGTTCGCCTCGGTCTGCCTTTACCGACTCCCTATGCACATTTGCCTCATATCAAGTAATCTAGTCAATCTTCCTTCGTCCATCCTCTCTACATGTCCAAATCATCTAAGCATCCCTATTTCTATCTTTGTCACTATAACCTCTACAATGCCACACCACTCTTTTATCACATAATTCCTTATTTTATCCATCAAATTTACTCCAGCTATACTTCTTAAAGCTCTCATATCCAATGCATTAATCATACATTTGTGTTTTTCTGACACACCCACGATTCCCTTCCATACATAAGAGTCGGTACCAACGCGCCTCTATGCACAGCCAGTCGGTTTTTGCTGTCCTGCTCCTGTTTTATATTAAGAGTAAGTTCTATGTTATTTTTTATAAAATCGCAAATGAAATCTAATTAATTGTGAGGACTTAATTATAAACTAAGTAGCTAACTAACTAACGATTTACTAGAAAAAGTCGACACGGCCCACGAGTTATTCTCAGATGGAACACTCAACCTTTGGATATCCGATTCAATGTTGGCGTAATTTTCTAATACTTTTTACCTTGCGAGCCGAATCAATTTCAGATTTTTTTATTTTATCATACAAAATACCATTGAAAATGTCAAACTACAAAGATCATAAATACAATTATTTAAATAACAAATTTTCAAAAATTTACTCATACTCATAAATTACTCTCTCAAGCTCCCCTTTGTTTTGGAAGCCGTTGGATCTGTATCTGCTATCGTTAACATCCAGCAATCCGCATTGGATCCGCTTAGTAAGTAAACTCATTCTCCTTACGGTGTTGCAGTAAGAAAAGTTGATTGCCTAGTTGCTGATATTTTTTTCACTCTGATGTCTAACTGACTCATTCATTCCAAAATCCGATTTTCCAGAACTTGCCAAATTTATTTACCTAAAAATTCGGAGTAATACGTACATATATAAAAGGTTACTCAATCAGTCAAGTTGTACTCAAGGGATGCGCTTACCAAAGAACAGCAATACAATTTTCTATAAATATAAAAACTAATCATCCATATCACAAAAATATTAATATTGTGAACGGCTTGCGCACACTACTAAAGTTTTCGTTTATAATTACCAACGCGACAAAGGCGAAGGCTACGGTACGAGGTCGGGTAACTGTGTAAAAGGTAGATGTTTATTTCCATAGAGGATACTTATACTTAGACTAAGATTTCGAATTTTTATTTTTGATAGCGACTATTTTTTGGTCGTGCGTTAAAGACATACCTTAAGCTTGGTAACAGTGCCGGATTAAGGTCGTTTAGGGCCTCTAGGCACTTTATGTTTGGGGGCCCCCTTACACAACGTGTCCGACGGGACACATTGTATAAGGGGGCCCCCTGGTGACGACCAGTGTCGGAGTCTTTAATGGTGTGAAATATAGCATTTTTCATCGACAAATTGCCCCTCAAATTTTGTTTAAATACTCATTTCTTGAGTGAATAAATACAAAATCAGAATTTTTTTTTAAATAAAAATTTAATATTTGCATTTTTTTTATATTTTTACATTTTGGGGCCCCTTCTACACCGGGGCCCCTAGGCACGTGCCTAGTGTGCCTAGTGGGTAATCCGCCACTGCTTGGTAAACGTTGTAGTTGTGATTATAACCGGGAAAATCTATAATTATGGAAATTTGTGTTTTTTAGGGACTTGAATCATATCAACGTTACTCATATCTATCTATTATTTCCACAATTATTAATAAAACTATATCATTCAGATTGATCTACCTCACGAACATTGGCTTGTGTAAAAGAAATCTATCAATTTCATTCACTTAATTAAACCAAACCAAAATAAAACCAGCTTAGAAGTATCACATAAAAGGGTATCTTAATTTTTCTAATGTAATTTACTATATTTTACCATCTTATTTATATACATATGTATAAATATACAATATACATAAAAAAACATTATTTTATAATATGTCTTATATTAAATCTAACAATATAAACACTTGGAAAATTCAACCACGTCCAAGTAGTTTACTTTATGACATACACAAAACTCAAGCACGAATTTCGTTACACGTAATACTGCCCATAACGGTGTCAATAATATATTTTACCTAGGTACCGCTATAAACCTTTTTACATGAATACTAGTTAACCCATAAAATCAAGCTTAAAATAAATATTGGATATGTAAAAACTCAAATGACTTAAAAAGTAATTTTATAGTTACTGACTTCATTATGAATTAGAGCGGTTTAGGTAGACACAGTCAGTTGTCACATAGGTTAACACTGAAGCCCAGTCGTAGAATGGCGTTTTGGAGAACTAAATTTTGGAATAGTTAGAGTAGCACTATCACATTTTCTCCCAAGGCGATCAATGCTTTAGGTTGGTTCATTAATGACCATGATAAGTGGTGTGGTATAACGACGCTCTGTGGAAAGTAAAGTTACCATGACAAATGTTACTTATTTAAAATTCATCTAAAATCGGTTTATTTTGCATAAAAACAGGCAATAGCCAACAAACTGTAGAAAGTAGATAACGAAAGTGAAATACATATCAAGGTGCTATGATTCAATATGATTGAAGGCATGTTTCTGCACACTCATCATAATGCGCCACTAGCTATCAATCTTACGTCACGATTTTAGTAATCAACATGTGGGTTCGCGTGTACGAATGTGGTGCCTATCACTTCACTACCTTAGCCAGAATGCGTCGGCGCGTCCACAATTCACGCTTGCCATTCACTTTCACAAAGCGTCGCCATCGCCCGCGCTCGCTGCCGGTACCTCAGAAAGTAGGCTGCTTACAATGCCTCTTTGATGGTTTTCTCTCTTGAGAAGCAATTCCCTGTTATTATGGCGTCCATTTCTTATCAACATCCTACGAGTTTATTATTTTCCAACATGACATAATATTGTATTTGATCGGTATAATACCTATGTAATATGAACGAAATAGTGCTTCGAATAATTTCAGATCCAGTACATTTTTATCTTCATCTTATTGATTATGTTAAAGTTATGTTGTTTTTGTTATGATTCAATTTTTAATATAAAGTTTTTTGCATAGGGTTTATTATTATGAGTAATTGCATCAAAGGGTCGAGGCTAAAGATACCTCTCGCCTAGAACGCAAGTACAAAAGGAGAGAAAGAATTTAGAAAGGCAGAGTGATAGAACGATGGGCAAGAAAAAGGATATAGAAAGAAGGAAATTGATGATCCAGTATATTATACGCGTGCGCGTATCATTTTTTTTTAAATCATGTAAATTATTATTGTTATTCTAGCCTTCTAGCCTATATATAGCCTTTTGAAATCTCAGTTTTTTTTATTAATTTCGTTGTAAAATGGGCTTTATACACAAAAACTGTCTTCTAAGCCAATCGACCGTATTTTTGTATGTAAGGATTACATCACAAATATTCACAACATTTGTAGTATTTCGTTTAAATCAATAACGCTGTGCTTAAGTGAACAGCGAAGTGACATAAAAATGTTACAAATTCCATGGTGTTCAATAATAATGTCTCTCAAACTAACTTATTTAATTCTGATATTGACCTTTCAAGTTTGTAAAATATTGTGCAGTTATTAATATACTTGATTATAAATTAAAACTTGAATAAAGTTATTTCATTTGTGTTTTTTTTATGATAAAAATATGCGTGATTATCGATCGAAATGTGGGACCTGTGCAGGAAGGCTAATCTACTATGCTCTGCCTATATAAATTACTCTATAAACCAAATGCAGAAAAAATACCGACGGCTGTGTTTATATTGTCTACACACACGACGAGATTAACACTGCACAAAACAGCGATAATAGAAACAAAGAAATCGCAAATTCTTCCTGGACAAGTAATTTTATCTTTCTTAATATTCACATCAAAAGTTTAATATTTGTCCTTGCCAACAGAAGTAGCTAAACCAGTTGAGCTGGTAACTAGTAAAATCTTACTCCGTAATAAAACACGCACCGACGTAAGTATTATTTATTTCATGTTTATTGTACACATTCTATCGATTTGATCTCTCTGCGGGGTCTGGTTAAGGATAGCCAATCAAACAACAATTCTTACGGTGAATGTACTCGGGTTGATGGTGATAGTTGAGCTCGAAATTGCGTTGTATTATCGATAATAATCATTCAAAGTGAGCGGCTGGCGTACCATTCAAAACGGTACGAGTAGTAACACTAGCGGTGCATTACAATTGTTTCAATGCAATAGCGGGATAAAAACGTTGACACTGTTTTAATTTTTTTTCATTTTAATTTATATACTTACAGGTTTACATGGATTGAAATGAAATGAACTTTTTTTCTGTAGCTGTTGTTACAGATATATTAATAAATATCATTAGACCTCACAACTAGCTGTTTCCAGAATACAAAAACTTATATAATTCAAATTTGGATTGATTACAATTTTTTTTTTAAATTATAATGTTAAGTTGTAATAAGAACTTTTTGGAACAATTGAAAAGAAGTAGAATCTAGCAAATCAGTTGAGTTGTTCTATGATTACAAGAACGTTTACTTATATTGTTTTGTATAAAAGTATGAACCACTACTTAATTATTCATGCGATTCCAACAGTGATTGTGATGCATTAGGTATAATGATTCCGTTAAGTTTCTCCGATCGACTTTAATATTGAAGAATTACCTAGGTGGCCTAGGTGCTTATTGTAATAATACAAGTTTCAAGCACTTTTGTCCTGTTCCCATGTTAATATACTCAATAGTTAAGTAATAAATAATCTAAAGATGTTTGTGACTGACTGCCAGACAACGCAGAGCCTAAAATGCGGAACCTTGAGATTTGGAATTCGGAGATTGTGTTTATAAAAGGAAATTTTACCCTTAAAGGGGACAGAAAGGGATTGAAATACAGTATTAAATGTCCAAAAGTTTTGAAATGTAAGGTATGAATTTAAGTATTAAGACTCTTGAAACCAAATAAAATATGTTTATAAAATATCATTTCTAAAAGAGACAAATTAAAGCGGTCACCCTGGGGCACTTCCCCAAATTATAAATGATTTAGACAATAAGCATTCCCGGGTGACAAAATCATTGATCGAATGGTAATGATACTAGTATTGACCTAATATCGATGGAATTTTAATTTGTGAGTCTTAGTTCTACACAAGTAAATCTACTCAAAATATCACCTTTAAAATTTAGAACAAGAGCAACAGACCAGAATTAGGTATTAGTTGTATTACAGTAATTAGAATATTCAGTCGTTAAATGTTATCAGTGCGCTTGTCATCGTGCTATTTAGTATCTGTTACCAGTACGACAATAATTCACATAAAGTACCATCAATGAGTCACACTCCTGAAATTATATATAAAGTAACCTAACAGTTGTTCAAATATCGGCAAATAGCACATATATTGTCAAAATTGTTACCATAGCGACCATTATTTACGACATCGCTAATTAGGAATATCTATTTATTAAATAATCTGCCACACAGCACCAGTTGTAACTACGGAATAGTAGTTTTTAAAAACGTAAGTTTATTTCGTCACCAATAAAAACACTACAAAATATATATCAACTATTGAACTACTGAAAACTGCACCAATTCTTTTTAAAGTGATATGAATTAATTATATTCTAGTATGTCTATGTAGGTAGTTAACAGTTATTGTCTGTTCAATTCAACTGCTCAAATAACTCTTTGAAATAATTATTTGTATTCAGGTTAATCAACTTTGCTTTTTATTGTATTTCAATATTTACCGAATATTGTGCATGATATTGCGAAAAAATAGAACTTAAAACAAAAACATTTGTATTTATACACAAACTATCTCCTGTTATAGGGACATGTTTCTGGTAAAACAAAATATTTTGTGTAGACATGTATGTGCGAATATGTGCTAGCGCAGTGTGATGTGTAAAGAAATGACACAAACTCTTCCCCTCCACCCGCGCAGAGAAAGTTTTCGGTCTGCCTCGAAAAACAAATATATTGTGTATTTTTGTGTAATGTTTTAAAAAATACACGCCGAAGATACACCTTGAAAATTTAATATTATTTACGTCATATTCGCCTTAGTGCAACGATTGCTATCCTGCTAACTGCGTCAACGGTCTTGTGTTGAAATTCTGGTTGTAACACAGTAGTACACAAAATATGTTTGTGTGTTTGGCTATTCGAAATTTATAGAAATTATTGATTTTATCCTTAATTTCGTGCACTAATTCTTATTTATTAAACATACCGTGTTTTATTATAGAAAACAACTTCTTAAACAAAAAAATACTACTTAATCTCTTACAATATTAGTGATTTCGGTAATTTTCAATGTGCCAAGTCTTGTCGTGTTTCATTTTATGGTAATTTCCGAAGCGATCGACTGAAAGGCCGTCATTGTCCGGCGTGACGCGACTTCGTGCGTTGACGATACCATCAACAAAGTATGGAGTTTTTCGTTCTCAGGAAGGGTTGTCATACTACCGCTATACTATAAATTGTGGGTCACGGCCAATATTGATAGTAATTGTTACTACTGGTAATCTTTTTTGTTCAGGTTTTAAAATTATGACTCAATATCTGAAAAATCAAATAATGTCCTTAAAAAACCTGTCCATTAGCAACTTAATGATAACCCTAATAATATCAAACTCTTCATGCCGTTCCAGTCTGGCGTCCGCATGATTCATAGCACTGCCATGTCTTTAGCTAAGAATGCGGATTACATACGCCAAGGATGGCTACACATCTTATAGCTTTTATAAATTGATTGGCAATTGATTGGTTTCAAAGTTACCTGTTAGGGCGTCGGCAGCGCATTCTGCTTCTCTATAATCTGTATTCTAGTACCTTCCCTTTCTATTAAATTTCATGTTCTGTTGCGATAACAATTTCAAATCTTGAGCATATTGAGCAAATCATTCGCCCTGACCGTAAATCCATCCAAAACGCAATGTTTTATTACTGGTAGTCTATATTTCGTTTCAAGGATCGATTTCTAACATCGTACTGCATAATAATATTACATTCACACCCATTAGCCTAGCCCAAAGTAAGCACTGTAAGGCTTGTATTAATAACATGTACATATTCATACGCAAAGCGGGTTCGCTACCGTTGCACCAACGGTCAATGACGTCAGTAACTTTGGATGACACAGTTGCCCCTTTATTTTTTTTTATTTATTAGATTTTTTTAAATTAATCACAAATGTTACTCCAGTAACACAACAGAAACTAGAGAGGTTTATTCGTGCGCAGTACTATATTACTATTATTATTCGTGAACGATCACTTTTGCTGTCAATTATTCAAAAAGCCTCTGCTTGTTAGAGTGATTGGACAGAGAAGATTCACTGTTAGTCTTCGCAAATTTGACCACGTTTCATATTTCTACTCTAAACTAAATTGGCCGGCGCTGGGACTTATATGCACTAACGCTTCTTTGAACCATACTATTCCTGTCTTCTTCTCCACCTTATCTTAAAAGTTTAAAACTACAATAGTACACTACGAGGTTAAGACCTGGCGATGTACTTTGCGGTTCTCTTCTAACCTAGCCTCGCAAATGTCTGAACACTCGATTTTTATTCTCTTACTTCTTTTCTGTATGTTTGTTAAATTCCTTTTCCGATATCTAAAGTTAAGTTATATAAAGAGTTATTTTCTTTCTCTTGCTTCTCATGAGTTACAATTATATATTTCCTTATCTTTCTATGGATGTATTCTCTTATCTATTGATACTTATTCATTCTTAAATTTCACTTACTCAAAATTGCCTGGAAGAGATTGCTATTAAGCAAAAAAACCCACTTCATTGTACTCTCTTTTTGTTCTGCTGTGTGCTGTTGTGCAATAAAGTTTATATTACACTTATAACAAAAACACACAACAAGACCTAGCGATGTAGTAAATTCATTTGGTAAATAATTGTAAGATAAAAGTTGGTCCCTCTGTCCGAGTTTCTACCGCTACTTCTTCTTGGAAGGGCCTCCAAATTTTCGAACTAGGTGGTAGACTAAGCAGTTTTCAATAATATAAAAATAATAAAATAAGGAAATTGCAAACTATAATAAATATGTGCTTTATACCAATTATTTTTTTTCCGTTAAAAATAAAATCCTGCAGTATACACTTGTAGAAAGACAACTCTTAAGTAAAAAAAATCTAATTATATTAACAAGCACAATTGGGATACCCGGACAGTGAATTTACTCACATCCTAGTCATAATAATCTTTAGCAATAATTATAATAATCAAAATGAAATATAAATTTCATATTTTAATTTGACTAATTCACCAAAAACGGAAAGTATATATCCAAATTTGACGTAAATTACACATTATACATAACTCATGTTGATAATTATGAATTTGACTTCAAATTCAATAATTCTTTTTTTCTAGTATTTTTCAATTAAAATAATTTACATCATCATAATTTACTTCTAGCAAGTCAGTAAGTTTAAGTTTCTTAAAACTTATCCAAAAATGTACTCACAACAGGACGTCAACATACCGCAAACTGTTTATTTAATTGGTATTGAGCGTTAGGCTGAAAATCGAATGCGTCTCCATTCGATTACATTCATATTCTTACAGTTTTTTATTACACTTATATGACACTATCATAAATCAAACCAATTTACAATATAATCTTAATAACAGGTGATTTTATTAATTATAAGAACAAAAAATATACACCTTAGAATATTATTACTTGAATAGGTAGCCCTGCGAGCAATGTTCCGGTGCGGCTGCGGTTGCGGCCGGCAACGGCGCTCGCGCCACGAATGTATAAACAGACCAGCCGCCCATTGTTCACCCTCGCGGCACACTATGAGCCACATGTCTTTGTAAACCATCCAGCACATATAACTTGACGTTATTTTGAAGTGTGCCATCCGTCCCTTTTAATAAACTCAATATTTTTTACCAAAGAGTATAAGGTATTATCTATAACTCGCAACGGATTTCTGTAAATTGCTCGATAATTTAATAATGTTAAGAAGAACAATACCTGTCACTAATACAACGGAACTGCTAAAATGGCTAATTTATTCACGGAAGTAGTTGAAAATCTTAAACACTGATTATATCTAGTCGTGCATAACATATGGTAAGAATGCTCAGTAGATTAGAAAACCAAATTCTTAGTTATATCACTATAAAATACATTCAGCTTAAAAAACCCGCGGACCCAAATTCATTAACAAAACAGAGCGCTTATAGAGATCGTCGAAGTTAAAGAAATAACTAAGCGATGCAATTTTATGAGATTTCCTTTTAAAAAAATCCAATATTTTACAATACAGTACTTAAATGTAAGAAAAATTAAAATTTAAAACAAGTAATCACTTGCGTTATTATTATCAATATAAAATTACAACCGTTTTGAGTGTAAACGCCTAATTTAATCATATACTTAATATTCTGGAAAAAAAACTAAGTTCTTTACGACACTTTGCTAGAGAATTTAAAAGCATTTCTAGGATAGCGCTTAATAAAATATCAAATTTTATTAATATTGTAATATAAGCAGAAGAAAACAAGAATCGTTCTCATGTAAAAACCGTTATGTTAAATATCTATGTGACTCTTATTATACCCGCTTACTGTAACAACCCATGAAAAATCGATAATAACGATTGCTGAACCTGTACAACATATCAATTTACTAAAAATATTCCTGTAGCATTATGTTATTATTTCTTATCAAGGTAGGTAAAAAGTAAAAATAATTTTCTAAACATGTATATTACTGGTTATAAATAATAAGTATTATAACTAAAGAAATTTTTACTAGAAAAGATCATTTAGATATTAATAATATAAATTATCATATGCAATATTATCTTAATATATATAAATTACGTGTCACGTTGTTTGTCTGCGATGGACTCCTAAACTACTTAACCAATTTTGATCAAACTTCGTAACTATCTGTTATTTGATCTAACTTAAAAGATAGGATAGATTTGATTTTAATTTATAACACAGCAACGCGTGGCCGGGGCAGCTAGTAAGTTAATAATAATAATAAATTACGCTTTATTGCACACACAGATAGAATACAGAGAAATAAAAATAACAAAGAAAAGTATACAGACAGGCGGCCTTATTGCTAAACGCAATCTCTTCCAGGCAACCTTGGGTGAAAAGAATAAATAAATATAAAAGGATAATGATGAAGTGGGTGCGCATATTGAGAGGAAAAAAAAGGAAAGGAAATATATATTTTTTAAAGGTAATGGTGCATATAATAATAATAAGATAAGAAAGAAATAAAAATAAAATAGAGTCAATAAATATTGGAGGAAAGGAAGTAACTTTTAACTCTCTCGCGAAAGGATCCAAGAGTTTGAGCCTTTCTGATAACCTCTGGTAGTGAGTTCCATAAACGGACAGCGTAAACAGTAAAGGAATAGGAAAAGAAGTCGGTAGAGGGCCGTGGAACTTCCAGGGAAAGGTTGGTTGCCGAACGCAAACTACACTGCGAGGTTGAGGAGCGAAAGGAGAAACAAGTTTTTAGGTAGGGTGGAGAGGATGGCAAAACAAGTATGGAATAAGGAGTGAAAGAACATGTAAGTCCCTGCGCCGGCGAATAGGGAGCCAGTTCAGTTTAGAACGGAAGTGAGACACGTGGTCATACTTACGGAGGTTGAAAATGAATCTGATACAGACATTCTGGAGTCGCTCGAGTTTATTGAGTAACTCTTCCGACAGATCAGGGTAACAGACATCAGCGTAGTCAATAATTGATAAAAGGAGAGATTTTGCTAGATTAGTTTTTGTCCTAATAGGCAGAAAATTACGGAGCCGATTAAGCGAGCCGTACGCAGCAAATACCTTTTTCCGCAATTCATCCACCTGTGGTCTCCAGGACAAATGCTGGTCAAAAATAATACCGAGGTTCTTGACAGTTTTCGAGTAATGGATAACAGCACCGCCAAAAAACACTGCGGGAAGTTGCCCAAAATCTGTCCTCGAAACGTAATGAGGACTACCGATTATTATACACTGCGTTTTAGCTGGATTAACCGCCAGACCAAAGGATTTACTCCAGGTGCTGATTTGTGCTAAATCTGAATTGGTGACTGCTATTGCGTGTGGTAGCTCTGTAAGGGGCGCCTGTATACATATTTGTAAGTCATCCGCGTAGAGGTGGTAGGAACTAGAAATCGATTGTGTGATAGAATTAATAAAAATCGAAAAAAGAAGTGGAGATAATATATTTTTAATATAAAATACAACAATAATAAACGTTATTTTTATGATAAATATTAGCTTATTTTTATATATGTATATAATTCTACTGTACGTGTATATGTCACTGAACTCCTCCTTAACGGCTGGACTGATTTGATTTTTTTTTTCTATACGTTTGTGTGGCACCCTAGGTGGTTTAGTTTCACAAATCAGCCCGGCAGATGGCGCTGCAGTCGGTAGAGCAACGCGTGGACAGTTTTGCGTATTATTCCTTATACAAATTTACTATTTTTTATATTTCATAAATCTTACGACGAACATTTTTTCCGCCATTTTGTAAAAAACGTAATGATTGCTGACCAATGTATAACTTTGGCTATTATGTTTTGGTATTGATTGATAGATAACTTTATGACAAACATAAATACTTTTATAGTTTTACTAAAGTTCCGTTCCTTTCGCGTTATATTTACATTCCAAATACATATTTGCTTTGTGACGTGCATAATTTCGTGACCGGTGACAATTTATTTCAGAACTGCTGCTAAAATAACTTTGTGTCTAATTTAGAAGTGCTTAGGTAATTCTGATTATCTAATAAATCACGAAAAAGTTTGAATAAACCCAATAACTGAGGACTTTGAGTAGTTACATTGTATATATAAAATCATACAATCAAAATAATTTTAACCTAAATATAAAATGACGCATTTAATCTATTATAAAAATATTGCATGTTTTTTAAACAAACATGATAATAACTTTGCTAAGAGGGAATAAGTGCTTTCTCACGGGCAGAAAATACTATACATAATCTGACTTTTGTGCAACCGTTCATTCAAATTTCATGTGACCTGTATAGATACAAAATAGTTTCTATGGGCATACTACGATAGTCTAAAAAAGTTGTCTTTAGTAAATAGTAAATTTATTATGAGCAAATAGCTTAATCTCATAAATAAAAACTCATTTCAAACAAAAGCTAATCATTTACATTCATAACTGAACACAATAACAGCCATTATCAACCCGTGTTAGAAACTAATGGGGTGAGTGTAGAAATTTTTCACAGAGGTTGAAAGATTGATGGCTGATGCCTGAGAGCATGGGACAGTGGTATTACGGAATGATATAACGGACCCGAGTCGCCGCGGTCCAAGCGCCCTGACAGGTGCGCAGGCGCCGGTCGCACCATCTGCGAGGTAATTGATGATATCTACCTGTTCCTAAGCTATCGGGTGTCAGGCATTCCATATTGCGTTAATTCTGACGTTTCTCCTACACTAAATTAAAACCAACTTAATAAGAAAACGGATAAGGCGTATTTATTTAGTTACTTAAATAGAGTAAAAATTCTCAAGTTTTATTTTTAATGAAGTGATTAAAAAAATATATACAAAATATAAATACAGATATATAATAATTATACTTAGAATAATGTTACGAAGAATTTTATTAAAAAGCTTTACTTTAAATAACTAATGCCTAACCTATAGAATGGTAAGTCATGAATATTAATTAGATATATAATTTCAAACTACTTCAAACAAGGCAAGTTTATGAGGCATATGTGTATGGGAAAGTCGGTAAAGGAAGACCAAAGCGAACTCTCATAGTAGATGCCCTGAAAAAGGCTTAGTCAAAGGCAAACCCTCTATGAGCTTGTATGATTTGATGAGAGTCGAAGAAGCGAGAGATGTATGTCAGGATCGTAGAAAGTGGAAGTCCGTTATCTCTGCCAACCTCTTCGGGAAAAAGGCGTGTTTGTATGTATGACTTTATTGGAGCGGGGCGAGCGAAGCTCCCATGGATCAGCTTCAATGGCGCAATGTCTGTTACGCCATAACTTCCCGAGTTCTTAACCGATTTTAATATTTTTTGTGTGGAATCGAATCAACAGGTTTAGGACCAGATTGTGACGGAGCCCGAATTTTGAAATTCGCAAAAATTCCCATCGAAACAAAAAAAAAATCTTTTTTTAGGTATTACGCTCCGCTTCAATATATGGTGCCAGCGTAGCTTTATGCTTAGCGACTTCATCGCCTAGTAATTAAGGGGCAATAGTTGCCCACCATGATTGCAGTGCCCTAGCAGGGCGTCACTTGTACAGTACCTTCCAAATCTGTGCTTTTTAACCGGCAATAAATAAAACGCAACAATTTTGTTGAAAGATAATAAATAAAACAAATAGGTATATGTCATATTTTTGAAAAAGGAAATGCCATTTGTTACATGTCAAACTACTTAAACTCTCGGCAATTTTGTAGGACTTTAAGTTAGTATGGAGAATTAATTTAAACTTAATTAAAACACAACAAACGCAACATTAATGCCGTGCGAATCGTCTATGCATTCTCAACATAGAAAAGAATAGCATCTATTTCGAAATATTAGAAAAACCTTCTCGATCCGTTGTTGATTACATCCAACCGCTTTGTGGGAATAAATAGCAAAGAACAAAGAGGCCTTGGTACAGCATGCCGTTTGTTTAGAGGCGCCACGCATGGGTGAAGCCTGGCTACCCAATACTACCCATGCTAAGCCTTTGTTCTACCCATTGTACATATGTTGAGTAGGTAAAAAATTGCTAAAGCAGTAACTAAAATGTAGACAGCGTACATGACTTTCTTTAATAGCGATAAATCAGAGAAATAGTGTTTCACATGCTACGAAACAAATACAGATGTCACTATGCACCACTGATTTTTTAGGTATCACATATCATATATATATAAATTCCGTGTCACAGTGTTTGCCCGCAATGAACTCCGAAACTACTTAACCGATTTCGATGACTTTTTTCATTTTGCTGGATTTGTTCCAACTTAGGACATAGGTTAGTTTCATTTTAATTCATAATAATAAAAAAGAATTATGTAAATTATTTAAGTGTAGCCACAGCTACACATGGCCGGGTCAGCTTGTAATTATATAAATCTTGCCTAATTATAAAATCCGTATACTAAACTAAACGTCTTTGGTACAGTTATTAAAAAAAACTCTATGCTGTTCCAAAGAACTTTAATGTTTTTACAGTTACATACGATTGTGGCAAGTCTCAGGCTGGTGAAAACACTATTAATGTGAAAAAAAAGTGAGAACGGCGTATTGTTCAGTAAATACCCGTTTAACATACTCTGTTCAAGGCTGCCGACCATATTTGTCCGAAGCACTGATTCAACTGTCACGCGAGTGTATTTTACTTAGCGACAGATGCTGTTAATAGTTTTTTTATTCCAAAATTTGAGTATGAACAGTAGTAGTAATTTGAAGTTATTTGAAAAACAGTGATAGCTACTGGTGGACTGTATTAAAACTGCGATATGAAATATAATGGAAACACGGTGATTTTACGATAATTATAGTAATTTAATTAAATATTCACAATACAATTAAAACAGACCTGTCAGCCTGACACACAAAAACAAAACCCAAACCACGAGACAGAAAGGAAGATGAAAAAGTATCAAAAAGGTAGAATAATATAAAATAATAAAAAAGGTTTGCGTATCAGCCAGTCGCCAACAAACAGGTATCGATCTTTTTAACTGTGTAAAGTTTTAAGTAAGAAAAGCACTATTAGAATAGTAACGGGAGACTGGGAGCAAGTTTGTAAATAGTAGATTCTAACTTAATCTACAATATTGACAGTAGCCAACAGTGTTTTAAAGAGTGAGACTATTATTTATTAACTTGAAACTTATGTTTATAACTATATTTTTTGTTATAACTTTTAATGACAAAAATGTTGACTCTCTTAGGCCTAAGTCAATAACAACGTGTGATATGTCACAAGTGACATTGTGATTTAACAAAGGTGTTGTTTCCTAACTTCGATGTTGTCTGTTCGTTTTTAATATCGGTAAAGCCCTTCTTTGTTAAATATGTATTACTAATTTTTAGATTTAAATCTGATGAAATTTTTGTACCTTTTCTTCTGGGTCAGCTTATAAAACAATTCTGTGGTTAGTATAAAGATACTGATTGCTTCAAGAAAACTTATTTTTCTTGTAGGGCAGATTTTTTATTGTGACATCACATAAAAGAAATAAATCTAAATAACGTATCATAACAAATAGCCACAGAAAAGCCTCAATTATATTGCCCTTTTTTTCTAATACAGGTGAGAAATGAATTTGATTAGACAATTTTATCTTAAAATTCATCGAAGATATTAAAAAATCCGGCCCTTAGTTGACTAACATTTTTTTTCTTTCGTTTCCGGTCTACTTTGTTCACAAATCTTAAATTATATATACGGGTGAAACTCACATTATTAGTTTAATTACTACATAGTTAAATCTTTGTTTCGGCAGTTATCTCTGCAATTCCGGTTGTTTTATGGTTAATAAAATCCATTATAATAGTATTATTATTATATTATTATTACATTATTATATTTCTGTCATCAGAATTCTGGTCAAATTCTTAAGTAAACAAAAGGCCAATGGTATAATTTCACGTATTTTCATTATTATAAAACACTTTTTACCCGACCAATAACTTACAGTTTAATGCTGTAAAAGTAGAATTCTTAACGTCTTAAGTATTTAAATAAAGTACAAATAATAAAGGTAGTAGTGATTTATTGCGAGCTATTTAGTTATTATTCAGGAAAATAATTGCAATTTTGTAAAATATCATATGAAATCTGTCTTGGTTTACATGTCAAATATTTAAGAGATATCATATTAACAGACAATCAGAAATGTTTCTCATTAAGAGCGTTAACGCTCACGATGTTGCAAACAAAATTTCTTAAGTTTTATACTTATGCATTTTCTTTATTTAAAAGTCTTTGGACTAGAAGGTTATATGAGATATCGTGCGCATTCCCTTAAAAGCGCCCGCCCGCGCTTATATGACCCTGCACTAACACCTACAGATCGTACATTGTCACACCCACTCTTGCAAGTGTTTCAATGATAAATTCCTTGAATTTACTTAGAAATATCAGCGATGACAAATAATGCCTAAGGCTTAATTCACATTGGTACAGAAACGAAACGTCAATCTTATATTTTACGTAAAATATACGAGGGTAAAATATAAAATTACCCATGCCCAGAAGTAGTCGTCGTACAGTTGATGTGATGATGATTAAGTTCTTTCTTTTACGCTTCGTCTCTGCGTGATATAGAGATAAGTATACAGAACTCGCGAACTCTACCATCCTTAACTATATTTTTTCTCAAACTAAGTAACATCTAAGTAGGAACGAGTATATAAACAGTGATTCGACAAAACACTTCTTTTTCCTTATTTTAGCTTAATAAGCTAAATTATTACAAATTGGTAACTACTTTCGTTATAATAAATATGGATTCTTACTTTTTTAATAAAGCTGTTACATTATATGGCGCAAGCAACGACTGCGCCGGATGCTTCTATGGAAAAACGGCTTTATCCCAGTATGGAGATGTGCAAGTTACATAAGCACACGGGCGCCGCAAGTGAAACCTACCGATACGTGTTGCAACGCATTACTAATCCTTAACAACGCTTACATGCTTAAGTTTCTATGTCCTTCTTACATAATATCACCTTTTTAGACGTATCATTAACCATTCATCTTTTTAAATAGGATAATAAACATATACCTCTACCACTAAGCCGTTATATCTGAAAATCTTAGAAATCAGTTTTAAGAGGTGTAAAGTTCAATTCAAGTCCACATCAAAACAAGTAATACCGGACTTACATGAAAAGAGTAATTATTTTTTTATATTCTTTCATGGTCGACGTCTTCTAATTATAACTAATTGTGTCTTATGGTTTTAAATCCCATAAAACCTATCTACCGTCAAAACATTCATGATGAGTAACTCGTATAAAATATTTCTTGGTTTTCTCGGGTCCTATAAGAAGTTTTAAATATTCAACCTCAGAAGGGTAAGCTATAAATCGTTATTTATAGTCAAATACAGAATAATAAGTAGGTTACCCCTTTATGTACAAAAGCATATTGCATACATATTCTTAAATAGTCCTAATATTGCGACTCTTCCTATCTTATATATAAAGTACTCTACCTCCTACCCAATTTCATACTACCTACATCTCCTACTTTAATGTAGTTAATCTTTTTTGGTGAAGTATTCTCTTATTCATATTTAAGTCTAGCTAAACTTGTATGTAAGTTTTGAATAAGGGAAATTATAAAAGAGAAATGGTTTGCTTATTGTTAGTGACAGTGCGGAACTTGTTGATTCGAAATCAGCGATGAATGTTATTGGAATGAGATCAAGTAGAGAATGTATCGAGAGAATGCGAGCGCGGCCGCGGGGTCGTGTCGTGCTATGTTGCGACACGGTTCCACACGGGCGTCGCGGGTAAATGTGAGGCGAAAAACGATGCCAACCTTGAGATCATCGGTGAGTGCGGGTTCGGTGGTGTACGGGGCTCATTCCTCCCGGTTGAAGCGATCCGCCTTCCCTCGCTGTCAGGCGAATAGCCGTTAAATTAACTCCGTGGAGCTGGGCACACTCCTCTGGTAGTGAGACTTTATAGCGATACACTTGAAATTGTATAGCCAAAAACACACTATCACTCAGCACTTCAACGATAGGGTTGGAGAGAACCGTTCGCGTAACGGGCACTCGAACGACAGACGGATGTAGTAGCGACAAAACTTTCGATCGTCAGTACGCGCGACCGAGGTTTCGGCCGGACAATGACTGAGCGGCGGGCGCAGGCTGCAGCGCACGAGCAGGCCGTGCCGCCTTGCCCTCCCCCCCTTCCTCCCCGCGCCACTGCAACCTCGCCCTCCGTACTTTCCACTGGCCGAGCTTTTGCCAGCCCTGCTCTACACAAGTTACGTACTAAAACTGCAAGGGCGATGGAATGAACTCCAAACCTGTTTCCAACCTTATCAAAATAAAAGAGCCGCCGAGATCTATACTTACAATAACAATTTATAACGATAGATTAAAAAAAAAACAATTTATGGTGTAGAGCTAAAATTATATCTTGAAAAATGAGCCTTACAATTTTATAAACTCGATCCCATGAGTTTCGTTATAAATTAAGATATGTATAAAAATGTGTGGTACTCCTGTGTGGCTTTTAACATACTCTCGGCCAAAGCCCGCCGAAGCGCGGATCAATAGGCGTGTTTCGTTTTTTTCTCCTCACCAATTACAACTATTTTTATAGGTCCATTGAAAATACAATCGCAGTAATGGCTCTACAATTCGATTGTATGCGGTGAGCACGCCTTAACAGATATTCAATTCAAAGCTCTACGATAAAGATAAAATAACATAAGTTGGCTTTGAGGGCAGCCCCATATAATTAGGCTTTGTGGTAAAAGCGTTACTATCCTAGGAATAAAAGAATATGAATTTTTAAAAACAGTGGCAGATGTAGCAAAAATTACCAAAGAAATGGGTCATTTCTACGTTCACGTTTGTTAACCATCACTATACAGCCTTATTTAATGCAAAAAGTGTCTTGTCAAAATAGATCAAAAATTATAAGCAATTACTTCTTATGATTAAACCACAACCATTTCGCTAGAAGAATAACTTTATGAGAACGAACACAGCAGAAGCCTAAATACACATTACTTATTAATTTACAGTGACGAGTAGGTGTCATTATAGTCACTTAACATATCACAAAAACATTAAAATACATCTAAGTAGCATGATGATAATAAAACATTTGTTGTTTAATTTGTATATTACAATGAGTTCCTTATACGTCATACAACATGAAATGTCCCTTTTAAATGTCCTATATTTAAGACATCAACGCGCTCACTTCTTTCCTGATTATAATAGAAATATTTATATTACATTTTTTTTAAAGTTAAATTATTTTATCAAATATTGTCTGTTACCCGATTTATTAACTTTATAGTACTATTCATACATTTTAAAAGTTAAATTAATTTATAAAATATTGTCTGTTACCCGATTTATTAACTTTATAGTACTATACATACATTTTATAAGTTAAATTATTTTATAAAATATTGTCTGTTACCCGATTTATTAATTTTATAGTACTATACATTGATATATTAAAAAAATACAGCCAAACAACTTAGGCAAGCACCAAAGCACTGATTGGTAACCGACATGTTAACGATATGTCGTAATTTTTTAATAAATGTTTACCTACAGATAAAACCTGGGGACGAATTAAAATGCGTTTTTGCAATCCTGTAAAATACAATTGATTTCCGAGTAAGCATTAATATTGTAATATAAAATACAATTTATAAAATATGACACTTCTATATGGAAATTTAATGCAATTTAATTCATTTCGCATTAACTATGTGATACAAATTGAATGATGATGTAAAATAAAATTAAGAATGCAATGAAATTAAGTAAAAAAAATGTGAAATAAAATAACCATCACCTAAATTCTAAATCCTTTTTGAGCAATAGGAATTGTCAATACAGGTAAATCCCTTTATATGTTTGTTGTAATAAACTACAGCCAAACTACTTTCAATATTCAATTATCAATCATTCAAATCAATTTAGCGAAACCGAAAGCAAGCCATGGTAATGTATTTTTCACTATCAATCATATTTGAGAAATGGATGGATTTTCTTTGGTGCAACACCGCGAAAACATGGTCTGGTTTTAAAATTAATTAAAAAAAGAAGTTATTATTGCCTTCAGAATTCCTAGTAAAGAATTCACTGTTAGATGGATGTAATAAAAATTCTTATATTATAGGCGAATAAAAAAAGAAACTAACGCAGTTGGAATTTTCAGAATTTTGCTTTAGAAGTTTTTGTCTTTGTTGATTAAGGGGCAATATTCGTTAGAGTTACTATGTTTTCCTTATTCTAAATTTGGTAAGAACTTCGTCACTTCAACCCATTTTACTACATTCAGTGTGATGGATCTCATGTATCATATCTGTCTGAAAATGTGTAAGTAAAAATACCTAAAAAGTTAGAAATTAACCATTTTTCCTTATATCCTAGGGATTTCTCGAAACTTCTAGTAATTCTTCATTTTCCAGCCATATTAAAAGCTTTTATAAAGGGAAACATAACATGCTTAAGATACCAGTATAAATAAATCTTAATACAGTGCTAAACTTTAAACTGAAATCCATTAAGTAAAATGTTTCTTCGTATTATTGAAGTTCTAATGTTACGCAATAAATAATCATAGAGACTTGGCAGAACCGGTCGAATGCATAAATGTGATGCTATTAGTGAGGTCATCGCTGAGTACTCCAGTGGTCGCACCGATGCGGCGCGCGCTGCTGAGCTCCAGCCCTCATTTCCTACGGGATTGCTGCAATCCAGATAATCACTTGAAAATGTAATAACGTACCACTCCAAACAGAAATACTTTGTTAATGACCTGAACTGTAAATGCCACTATCCAAGATAAATTACAACAGCAACGTCTGCGTAAGAAGTCGCATCCATCGTTGCGTGTCTCTTTCAGAAAACTACGAATATAAACCGTTCGTATTTGACTCCAAAATGCTGAGAGTAAACTGTTCTTGATTCTAATTCCCAACGGTCTGAATGTTGTAGTCATTTTCCACGTCGTGGCACCGGTGTGCGAAGTAGCGGTGACCGGATAACGGTCACTGAGTTACTTGACTCACACTCGGAGGGCATGCGGCTCCCGGGCCATGCTCACACCGAAACCTGAGAGTCGCACTTATCATAACCTGCGCCAGTGTCACGGTCGTGTTGTCATTGCAATCGCTTGCCACGCAACAAGGTTGTATTCGCATACGTGGCGGTACGTAATGTTATGCCATAACATCATTACCGCACCATATCATTACTAACCATAATAACGATAAAACGTTTGTATACTGATTTTAAATCATTTTTGAAAATAAAAGTTGAAGACAGCTTATAGTAATTTAAGATATTTTATAGGAAAATTCTGAGTTGTTCTAAAGTGACAATATCTTTCTTAAGAACGGACGTGACGTAAGAAATTCAACCATTTAAAGAAACTCAACCAATCCTTGACGTAAATAGGTATCGTTTGCAAACAAGTAACAACTTTAACTCGTCTCAATTAAGTTTCTATGAGAATTGAGGGAGAGATATTTCATGAAGATATGACACAGAGGTTGTGGGTGTAATTTCGCCAGACCAACTGCAACTTTCTCCATATGTTGCAAGCACGAACGTCACAAGTGACTGGTTTCTGCACACAACGAACGGGTCAGTTTGACATTTTAAATATCGCCAATCAAATATCAAGGTAGGCAAGTCCAATGTGCCATCCGAATTTGGTAAATAATAACCGGATTACTAATAATCTTTTCCAGTCTTTAGAATGTTGAGAATAACATATGAATCAGCTAGTCTATGTGTTCAAAAAGGAAACTTGTTTATTGCTGTTGGCTAAAAGAGCTTAATTTTTAAACTTCCTTTTAAGTATTATGGCAAGTTAACTTTTCGCTAGTCTGCTGCTTGTGAATTTTTAAGTATTTACAAATTACTATTATCTGCTTTTTGAAGTTATTCCACAAAACTGAAACGTAAAACTACACTTTCGTTGTCCTAAACTAGTAGTTTTAAGTTTTAACTAGTTATAATATTTTTTAGGACCAGTTCTTCCTTGCCGAAACCTATTAGAAGCTTTTCGTTTCCTATATTACTTCTATATCGTTTACACTGCAGCTAGTTTTCCAGGAAAATATATAAACATCGGTACCTCAAATAAATAAAACATGATAAAAAGCATTTCCTTCCAAATTATGAAGCCAGGTGTAAGAAATATCATTTTTTCCCTCTTCAAGTACGTAGGAATTCTGCTGACATCATATATTTTCGTAAAATTATAAGTTATTTTATAGACTGACCGCAGCTACTTGGTGAAATTCGTTTCTGAATCCCAACAATGAGCATACGTAATCATCGTTCCATACTAGTCCTGATGTATAAAAGTAATTATCGCAAAAACTCCTTTTTCTGCAGGGCGGGTGCACTCTTGAACGATTTTTCAAGCTTGAACCCCTCAGTAGACATATTCACTCGATCAAATCCCGCGATTATAAGGCAGTTGATGGCCAACTCATATTTTAACAAATAATATTAATATGTGCTACTATTAGTTATGTTCTCTTTTTATTTTGTTTTGTTTCTTCTAAATTGGTGTTAATTTCTGATTTTACCTGTGAAAACTTGTAAATGGCTTTTAGATTTTATATAATATGATTAGATTATTTATGTTTACAGCTGTAAGTTTTCCAATCAAAATAAATAAAATAAATAGATAAAATCACATTTTCAATAATACTAATTCTTTTAATTGTATGAAATTATCTTTGTTACCTATGTCAGTTCATTGATGTTCTTTACATGACAATCTAGTGAACGCTGTTGCATAAACGGCAGCGACATTGCGTAATGAGGACCGTGGGCAGAGTCCTCGATGGCTAGCGAGACGTGGGCGCAACGAACGGCGCCGGTATTGCCCGCACCCGATAACAGTGTGGGAGTAACGTAAAACTCGCCTCTCACATTTTCTTGATTGATACTAACCTATTTGCAATTTTTATTATTTGCAATCTTACTAACAACCTTAAACAACGATGTGATTCCCTAAAATCTCCCTAGTGTAGTATTTTAACGACAATGAGGATGTTTCGATATCGTTTTATATTAATAAATTCAAAAGAATTTACTGTATTTATTAATATCGGCGTCTTTGGAATTGCTACCTTTGCGCCAACTGGCCATTCTAATTAAAATCTTACCAATCATATGAGTATGGTGGACACACAATTTAATAGTTATAGAAATGGTAAAGTTCTCCCAAAAGTAAATTTATACAGCCATCAAATAGTCAGTGAAATTAATGATAAACCAATTATCACTTGGATAATAATTATTAGTATAATTCCCGAATTACTTTTACACTTACATATAATTGTGTATTGTTAATAACTAGGTAAGCGGCACAAACTTTTCTTCTCTGGGTTTAATACTAATAAAACGACTATAATAAAATAAAAACATTATTTCTAGTGTCTCTAAAATGTAAATTGTGCTGTCCTCTACATGTATAGAAATATGAAATGATAAAGAAATAAAAATTTATAAAGTGACAGATCACGACTGTAAGGAGACTGAGTAAGTTAAATCTGTCCGTACGTGTGTGTGTGTGTGTGTGTGTGTGTGTGTGTGTGTGTGTGTGTGTGTGTGTGGGTGTGTGTGTGTGTGTAGGTGTGATGGATGGTAAGATGGAGTGTGATAAGTTTGGACGAGTTATAGTGTCTATCCTAAAGTAAAAACAGCAACGAGTACCCACTTTCTTGAGCCACCGCTAAGTATAACCTGGTTTAACTCGATTACGGATCTATTAAGATTTCCTTTTTAGTTAGAGCGTCAAAGCGGCAAAAATGCCAAGAACAGTAACTATTGGTGTATATTTTTATTGGAATTTGTTATGATACAGATCAGTCAAGTCATATTTCCTATAGTCTCATACCCACATTGATATCATAATAATTCTTATATTCACACCAATTAGCCTAGCCTAAAGTAAGCACTATAAGGCTTATGTTATGGATACTATGGTAACGGATAGAAATACCTATGACTCAGTACAAATGCTCGTATTAATCACTCAAACATCTGCCCCTTCCGGGATCGAACCCAAGACCGTCGGTGCGAAAGGCAGGATGGCTACCGTTGCACCAAACGGTCGTCAATATTCTTTGTTGGTCTAATAAAAAAAATCAAGAAACTTTTTATATTCCACCTTCTTGCTTTGTAATTGTATTTTTTTCTTGCTACTGTTATGTTGGTACGTTGGTAAACCAAATAAATAAATGAATAAAATAATGAAATTTGGAAATTAAAAACTCAGTACCTAAACATAATTTTATGAACTTTATTTAATCAATCTATTGCTCACATTGGTCATGCTAGACAATTAATATAGAGCTAAAACAAACAATAGCTCCTTATTCGACTACGAGTCGTGAGTCTCTACAGCTAAGCCCCACCACATTATGCGATCGGACACGCTCTGAGTATATTTACCGTAAATAGAAATACTACTTAGCAAAATTCCGAGAACAAATTTTGGAAAATTCCGAGCACAAAGTACATTTCAGTATAACAGCCCGCTCTAAAGGATTTAAATGTTGACCTTAACGAATTTTAGTAATTTACTCCTTAAGTTCTCCTATGATGGATTACGCTTCTAATCTTAAAGGAGACCTTTCTTTTCGGGCCAAAAATGTACCTTGGTACAAGTTATTTGAAAATATTCATAAATCTTTACAAAATCTTATTTAATATATAATTATTATATTTAAAATAAATTTTTCGAAAGATAATAAAACACATAAAATATACACTATATCACAACTGCGTAGAACGAAACGCAATCAGTGCGACGTTGACAGGACGGACTGACATAAATAAACAGTGACAGTTGTCACGCCGATTGACGTTTTGTTGTTAGATTCGTTTATTATTAAGAATCAGAAATTATATTTTAGAAATCTGGATGGTAATAGTACTCGACCATTACCTTGAAATTTACTTTAATTATTATTTGCTATTTTTCATTGCAACAGTCACTTAATTTACCATTTACGTTTAAGTAATTTCCGTTGACACTAAGAAATATATTTTTGTTGGTTATTTTTGATATGGTTATGTACCTATTAATTATTTAGATTGATATTATTCTGAACCATAATAGATAGCATTAATATCTATTTAAAGTAGATTGCTATTCTTAGCTACACTTACATAGGTTTATTGAATAACTATAAAAATCTTGTAATAAAACCATACGTATTTATACTTTTTTATTTAATTACTTAGTTTTCTACATCGTATGGGTCTTACATAATTCTAATGCAATAATCCCTTTGAATCAGAATCCAGTAGGTAAGCACAGGCTGTCGAGAATCCAAAAATTAATAACAACAGCCAAATCATCAAAATGTCAGTCCAAGTTAATACAGCCAGGCCATTAGAGTAAGTGAAACGAAAATCCAGAAAGAATAGCCGATTTAAAATGAAAAAAACACCACGGGCAAATCAAATAGCACTCCCAGAGACAGGATAATACGGAAAAGTGATAACATACTATACGGAATGTATAAATAAATAAAAGCCTTTATTTTTAATGTGACACTTGTGATAGTCAGTCAGATTTTAACAAATTTTTCACTCTGCTCTGGAATACGGTATTTTAATAAAGTCCGTAGGCTGATGAAAATTATACGCTTAGAATGATTCGCAATAGCAAGAAATATCTATTTTTGTTCTTGATCCTCTTGTATTTATTAAAAACAGAAGAATTCATAAAGCAGTATGTTGCTGATAAACTTGTATACATTTTATATTTAAGACTGAATATCGAAAAATGTTTACATAACTTTAAGCTACAAAACGTTTCAAAATCATAAAAATTGTGCTTGCTAGTTAAAAAAAAAAATGTTGTCAGTAATGTATATTTTTGAATGATTCTTTTAAGTGGTACAAAAGAATTTAAAAATAAATAGGTATTTTTTCGAAATTTACAATTTTTTTGCTATTTTTTGTCATCTTTGAATCTTAGGTACATCATACATGTTTAGCCTTAGTTGTATGGAAGAAAGAAAGGCTCCTTTGCAATGGTAACATAAATCTATTACTTTCTACTGGTTTCGTTAGTTAGACTATCCTCTTCTTTTAAATTTATATTCATAATGTACATACTCTCCGCATTCATCATAATGCATTCTATTTTTAAGTCTTTATTTTAATTGAAGTTACTGACATGAGTTCCTTCATTCTAAATAAGCAATTAGTGCAAAACGCTGGCCTTACAACGAAAACAAAAACGAAACAAACAATGAGAATGATTGAACGATCACCTACTTAACTATTAACAATATTCATATTCATATATTTAATTACTTTCTTGTTGTTCGGTAGTAAAAAAAAAAAATTTCCAAAAAAGAATCCCATAAGGGCACTGCCATTTCTTATACCTAACAAGGCAAATTATATTAAGTGGTAATATTCTAGTATTTTCGCCCTTTATAATTCAATATTTATCATTTTCTGTAATAGTTTATAAATAACCTAAAGTTATACTTATCATGGAATAAATTAATAATAAAAATTATGACGCCTTAACAATTTCCAGTGTGAATAAACCTTTTGTCAGTCTTAAGAAATATTGTAATAATAATATTTCTTACATTCACACCAATTAGCCTAGTCCAAAGAAAGCACTATAGGGTTTGCGTTATGGATACTAAGGTAACGGATCGAAATACATAGATGTGTAATATTTATAAAATTTTATATATAAATGCCCATGACTCGGGTACAAATGCTCGTATTCCTCACACAAACATCTGCCCCTTCCGGGATTCGAACCAAAGACACAAATGGTCGTCTGGGCAAACAAGTGATTTAGTGAACTCATTGATAATATTTTACTGCCCACGCTTAGACATCGTAATCATTTGGTTAGCAAATGAACAGCAACGTAACCGAGACTTATTTAAATATGAAACCTACCTTACCTTGTGTACACCAAACATCTGACCCCCTCTTCCTCATACCAGTTAAACTGTTGTACTTTTGTATAATCCTTACTAATATTATAAATCGGAAAGTGAGTTTGTTTGTTTGTTCCGCTTTCACGCCGTAACTACTGAACCGATTGCTTTGAAATTTTGCAGACGTAACGATAAAAGTCCGGATTAAATAATAGGGTACTTTTTATCCTGGAAAAACTTGATATTCCCGAGGAAAAACATAAATATTGTTTGCTTGATGTATGGATTGTAGATGGCGCTGTGTGTCGTTTAAAACAAGGTAAAATATTGCAAACGCATATAAACATGTAAACTTAGAAGCTAAATGATACGATAATGAATCCCCGAAAATGAGGAATTCCCGAGGGATGACGTACAATTTGTTTTATCGTCTAAACTGTTTTTTTTTTACATCTACTTATATGTTGCAAACGAATATGAACATGTAAATTTTGAAGCTAAATGATATGAAAATGAATCCTCGAAAATGAGGAATTCTCGAGGGATGACGTACAATTTGTTTTATCGTCTAAATTGTTTTTTTTACATCTACTTATCCTGAAATCACTAAAGTCAACGAATTACTAATTGGTATAAGTATTAGTTACGTTATTTAGTTCTTGAGGTATGCGATAGATGGCGCTGTGTGTTTTTTAAAACATGGTAACGATGTGTTTTTTAAAATACATAAGAAGTGGAATGATTGCTTACGCTATTTAGTTCTAGAGGTATGCGAAAGATGGCGCTGGGTGTTTTATAAAACGTGGTAACGAAGGGTTTTTTTAAGATACGTAAGAAGTGGAATGAATTATATGAATTTTGTATCCAGCGTTACATCGCGCTTCTTAGATTTTTCCGTGGGAATGAGAAGTTTTCTTATAGTTGTGCTTTATACCGCAATATAACCGAATTCCACGCGGGCGAAGCCGCGGGCGGAAAGCTAGTAACTTATAAATTAGTGCGTCGAAGTTAAGAGAAAACCCATGTAGTAAGTAGAATTTAAAAGTTTGTAATATAACGGCAACTTTAAATTAACCATAAGAGACCTAAATTCCCATATAAATAACAGCTGAGGTAATCTGACCAAATATAAGTTGTTTGGTTAATTAGTTTGACATGTATAATGGTTGTACCATTAAACGACAAGCGGGAATGATCTTATTACTCGTCATGCAACTGTTGCGGAGCTCGGTAACCCAGTTATTAGTAAGTTCGGCCCATTATTGCAGAAGTGAAGCAACATGCACAAAGGCTGGTCATCAAATAGGTGATCGAAAAATTTTCCTTCTTGCTTCGGAAACCACGTTAAGCCGTTGGTCCCGACTGCATTTGCAGCTGTGAGGACCCACCAATTGACACTAGACCAGCGTGGTGGTTATGGATTGTCCGATTATTCCTAAGGTGTTTTCATCCATAGGGAGGGGCTGTATCCCAATAATGTAAACTTTTACAGGTTGATTGATGATGATTCCAATGCGTGGGGTGAAAACTATCTGAATGCCCTTACTGTAGCGGGCAACAAAACCCAAAATTGCGCGGGGCTGCCACGCAGACACTTGTTTTCAGAAAAACTTTGGAAGTAACGAAGGTACACAATACATTTGCCTATATAATAATACATACTTACACCAATATGACGTATAAAAAAACTTAAAGACAAAGATAACTCATTTGTTCAAGACGTGTAACAAAGTTAAACACATTTCATTTACAGTTTTATCGCCAAAACGTTTTTAGTTTTGTAAGCTATTAAAATGTGTCTTTATTACTATGTTCAAGAAGTATAAAAATCTAACAGCATTTTGTTTGTGAGTTTGCACAATAGATATTAGCTGTACAAGTGACGTAAAAATTTTGGACTAAATGCTAAAGTTTGTAAAACAATGTATAATATCTTGGATTATTTCGGTCATGGTGGCTATAAATCAGTAGCCACGCGTAGACATTTATAGAATTACCATTATTTCGCTTATTATACACATAAATACTATTGTGTGTACGATGCAAACTAAGTACAATGTACATTGTGTTAAAATGTGATTTGCCAAACAGGTTAACGACTGCTGTAAACTTACAATTCCATAATCTAGCATAGATAGTCAATCGTAAATCTCTTCCAAGAAATAAATTTATTTTCAACGTTATTTACGAACAAAATGTAAGCATTCAAATAAAATTACAAACGATTACGCTCTTAGTTACTGTTTAACTCTTCTTTCTAAAGCTCTTCACACAGTGTGGTAATCACATTAACGACGATGTCACTGACACTTGGATGGGAATTGTAATATGCATAACAAATCGATAAGTAAGGTCCGACGAACCGCAGTCATAAGTAGTTCTGCTGCAAAAAATATTAAATTATAACATCAAGCTCTAACACTACACTCACATACCCGTACACTAAGCAGCATGAAGGGCGCCGCGCGTCACATGCCAATGACATCATAACAGGCCACTACTGTTACCTAGTCTATATGCGTGATCAGCGTTCGAAATTACTTTTGTTATTCATTTGATATCCAAACGCAATACTTCCTACAGAAAGGCTCCGTATAAAAGTAAGAAATAATTATTCCTAGGTACATATAAAATCTTTTTCCTATTTTTTTTAATGTAAATCAATGAAAAGTAACTTAATTTTGAACACAGAATCCACATGTCCTTGCTAAACTATATGATATGAAAAGGTAATAAACGTAATATCGTTATTTGTATATAAATTATCCAACATAATAGTAAAAGACCTCAACCGTTCGCAATTGTTTGCGTCTTTATAAATTATGTTTTATTGATATTCCTGGACAGTACTTTAGTGGAATGAGCATTCTGGATGCACGAATGAGGTGCAGCGAGCAGTGACGGTGACACAGCGCTAAAAATAGAGAGTGCATGGGTTGGCGAGCATGCGGTTACGTGCGTCCGGACCAGTCCCGGCAACCCCGTCTCCCACCCGACGTCCGCCATCTTGTGCTTTGCAGACCGAGCCGAGAACTACACTCTGAATGCCGAATATCAAGGACGTCCCGATCGCCCACAAATATTTGTATTTTCCGGTAAATACCTAACACGAAATCCTTCTTAAAAACATTTTTGATAAAGCATGCTATATGCAATTACAATTTAATTCACAAACTGTTCTGCGATGATTTTATATAACAATCGTGAATAAGATCTACCGAGAGAAACTTTTAAAAGTGGTTGCATAATAAAACGTGAACCGGTTAATACCTCCTCTTATTTTAATAATTTTTACTCTTAATTGAGCATACAGACTTGCCATTTAAGTGTCAGTATATTGTTAATGATTATTCCACAAATAATTTATAAGAGGTAGGTATAAGGTTATTTTCAGGATATAAAAATGTTACTAAAAAGCGTAATTATGTTGTTCGGCATCAAAGCAGTTTGATGTTTACCTACTTCGATTCATCTGCAAGGTCAAGGTAATAAGCAGACGCAACGCTTACGCTCAATAGTGTTGGTTATAAAAAAGAAACAATACTCGTCAGATAGGTTTATAAAAATACTAATTTAAATTATTATTTTGCAAATTAACTGATGCTGTGACTCAAATCTAAAAAATTTAACAAAATCTTTGCTGCAGTAAAAGATTTGATCATTTGTCCACAACAAACAACCGACATACAAGTCCAAGTTATAAAAAAAATAATAAATTGATTATTTTTGGAGCGGAGTTATGACCAAAAAACATTGGCCCTATGGGATTTCCCATTGAAACAAAAAGCTCTCGCTTTTAGAAAGTTTTCTTTCTTATGGAATTTTATTTATTTATTTTAATATTACTCTCCGCCCCAATGTATGGTGCTAGCTAGCTTTATACTTAGCGACTGCATCGTATTAGTTTATAGCATACTTTTGGAAAATTTGAAGAATGCGAAGCCCTTGAAAAATAATATAAATCGTTCTCAGACATCTGTCACAATTTTAAATTTCAAATTCGATTTGGACGCGAACTTTTGCACCACAGGAAGATGATGTCATTACATCGACTGGTTTCGTTTATTATTCAACTGGTGTTTAACGAAGATTCGAATATATTAACCGAGTACTAATAAAAATGTGTGTTTTTTTCTACATTTGTTTGATATAATTATTTATAGGTAACGCTTGATTTAACTTCTTTAAATAACCATTAAATTAGCAGATTTATACTAAATAAGGGGAAATAGTGTTTGACTTACCAACTTACCTCTTTTTAATGGGTTCTGTCTGGATCAAGCTCGGGGCTAAGACAGAAAACAAAACAAAACCTAAAAAGTCGAAACAATTTATTGGCGAATGTATTAATAATATTATAGTCACCAATTGCAATATAGAACTTTTATAACTAATTTCTAAATATAATATAATTTTGTAAATATGATAATGAGACCTGCAAACTTTAATAGTAGTTCCTTTTTGAAACAATTTTTAGAAGATTAAGCGACCTATTAGTCAACAGATTTTAGTATAAGTATAGAAGAAGGAAGAACTCTTTATTGGGAGAAATAAATGAAAACTAAGTTAGAGGGGTTTAATTAAACTGAATTGATTAGCTCAATCTAACAACAGGCCTCTCCTTATATTTATTTTCATTAAAGTTATTTATATATATTAGTAGTTATTTATATTTTATTTATGTAAATACACATTAACATTAATCATAAGTTAATACCGAATTACCTCTTCTATATTTGACTGCAATTGCAGAGGAGTTCCTTGAGAATTAAAATAACACAGAGAAAACGTATCTGCGTTTTCAATTTTTTGTTATATAATAATCGCGACCTTTTTCTCTCTCTCAATAACGAGAAACAAAGCCAAATTGTGATATGTATGGTTAATAGCCTAGCGGTCAGCCTTTCTTAGAACTTTAATTCTCAGTGCCCTCCGACGACATTGAGATCATTCTCTAGACTGGATGCCAGTAAGATTTTTTCTATCTTATTACACACTTAACTGCTCCCTCCACAGACATTAAATAGGCTACACGAAAAATAAAGCATAGTCAAAAGGTCGTTTAAAGAAGTAGCGATAGCTATTTAAAAACAAACAACACTCATGTTTTACGACCGCACATCTTTTTTTACGTTTTCTTTGATTGAGCCGAATCATTGGAAAACCTTGTACAAATCTCATACATCAAATTAATTGAACATATCTGCGCAATCGCATCAATAATAAAATACAAAAGATTTATCCGCACATCATTACAACATTGAGAAAAGCTAGCCGATACATCAAATTAAAAATAATTTTATAGAAGGTCTATTAAAGAATGAGATCATCCAAAGACCTCGACTGATGACACAAGACGTGATTCAATAACGCTAGCGGGCTCTGGAAACGGAAAACCATTTACACAACACCACATACAGGAAATAGGTGAAGATAGGTTTTGTCGAATACAAAAAAAAAATGCAAAACCTTTTAATTTGCGGCTTTACGATGAAGTCACTAGACCAACATATACTAATCGTGGAATTACCATACATTATATTTATAACTCTATAAACTAATACATAAGTAAACCTGTTTACTTATGTATGACGACCGTTTGGTGCATCGGTAGCAATCCTGCCTTTCGCACTACTTTCCGGGTTCGAATCCCGGTAGGGGCAGATGTTTGTATGATGAATACGAGCATTTGTACCTGAGTCATGGATATTTATATGAATATTACATATCTATGTATTATATATGTATGTTTATCCGTTACCCTAGCATCCATAACACAAGCCTTACAGTGCTTACTGTGGGCTAGGCTAATTGGTGTGAATGTAAAAAATATTTATTTATTATTTATTATGTTTTAAGTAAGTACTGAAGATTTTTAGTCCATCTGTAGCATTTTAAAGTTACAGATTTAAAGAACATAGCATAGAATATGCATTAAAATAGTTTGAGCTACTCTTATGTAAGTCCACATAGAATTATATTATGTAAACTAGCATCGCGGCTTCAGTTTTTCCTTCCTGTAATCATACTGAGACCTTGCTCATCACAATGAACAAAATAATGTTGATATTAGCTAAACAAAAAACCTTGACGTTAGTCACCATATTAATATAAGCTAAATATGTTATACACTATTTTTAGGTTTCGTCGTTAAAGCGTTTAGCACTATTTGCTACACGGTTACTTCGTTGTCGTTTTAAATAGCAAACATATGTGGGTGTGGCTTAAGACGGCCCCGTGCTATATCTAGTGGTTGTCGAAATCGGCATTTACGCAACGCATCTTTGGACCGGTACACTTATGTTTAAACAAGCGCGACCGTCTACTTCATGTATACAGTTCTCATTATTTTCATTGCGAACAGCACACGCGTTTTAACCTACTTGAACCGGAATCGAACACACTGAGAAAACCAAATAACGTTTTACCAGTTAATAGATAATTCGCAGGAATTGTAGCGTATCTCACTCTATACTGTTTTCTTAAATGTAACTAAATATATGATTCCTTTTTTTATAAAATATAATCATAACATTTCTTACATTCACAGCGATTAGCCTAGCCCAAAGTAAGCACTATAAGGCTTTTGTTATGGATACTAGGTTAACGAATATACATACATATATGATACATAAATATGTTTTATTTATAGAAATATATATAAATACCCATGATTCCGGTACAAATGTCCGTATTCATCACACAAACATCTGCCCCTTCCGGGATTCGAACCCAGGACCGTCGGTGTGAAAGTCAGGATCGCTACTGTTGCACCAAACGGTCGCCAAATATAAAGATATATTAGTTTACACACAACGGGCAATGCAGAGAACGGTGCTTCTTGATTTTGTAGCCCCGCATAGTAGAATCAGAAATTATGAGATCCGCAGGAAAAATGATAGCACATTCATTAAAGCAAGCAAGAAAGTTCACGTCCAGTATGAAAGATTAAGTTGGTCAGCGATATGTTGTGAACGACGCTTTCCCTTACTCTGTGATCTTTTCAATGTTTATTAACAACATTTCTTGAGACATATCTTATTATTTTCGCATTTACTTTAAAATAAGGAAACGGATTTTCATGAATTATACATTTAAGGAAGTACAACAGTATAAAATGTTTTCGATTAGATTACTATACTCTAAATTAGAGCAATTTCAAAGTATTTGGACTTGACAGTTTATGAAATAATATGCGGCATTAACACTCTTAAATCTCTAAATTATTCAATTTAACAACAGACATGACGTTATAGAAATAATATTTTGTCTGATTGTGGCATTCTTATCGGTTTCACAGTCAGCACCTTGATCAAATAATTAATCAAAATTGGGCAACTGTTGCATTGTTCTAGTGTCGTTACTAATGACGTAGTTTTAATTGATATATAATTTTTTTTCCTTTTTATTTCCTTATATTATTATATTATGTGTTTTAGGGTAATATTGTGAACTCTCCATCAATTTCAATGCAATAACTCATTACACACATAAAATAATCATTTGCTGTAAGAACAAAAAAATAAGATTTTTGTTTCTACAAATGGCCAAAAGACAGCAAAGCCCTTCCATTTGAAATCACTATTACAACTGGCTATTACATCCGTAACCTAAATAAAATACAACAACGTTTTAAGTCGTTGTTATATCAGCTAGCTTAGAGACTGACAGCTAGCCAGGCTGATATTAAACTAAACTATAGTCAATCAAACCGAGTATATCTCCATCCCTAACGGTATGAACCTGGGACCTCTGAGCGTAGGAACCGGGAGGCAAGCCACACCACACAAGCCGTTTAATGACAATCCCGATACATCAAGCAGTTTTAAGGGGCCTAAACAGTTATATATAAAAAGTTATTAAATACGTAGTAAATAACCATTGTTATAGTAAAAATCTATTGATTTTCGAATGGCGCTAAGAAATCAGACGAATGCTTAAGTATTATTAAGAGAACTTGGCAAGTAATATCAAAATTCAAGGCTGTCACTCGAGCTAAGTCATTAAGCCATGGTGTTGAAGTTAAAATAAACAAAAGGTCATGTTGACAATACTTATACGCTTTGAATGTCATTTTTAGTTACTTAAAAAGTTATTACGTATTTTAAAGTGATTACTTTTATTACGTATGTAACTAATGCTGTCTGTCCGTCGTATACTTTTCAGACAGGCTGTAATCACCATAAAATACATATACTTGCGATATACGCAATCACAAATCTATTATAAATAAATAAATGATATAGATTATAAATAGATAAATGACTTTGATAATGTAATTTGAAATAGTACGGAGACGTTGGTATATTTTTTTAATGTTTATGCACGACCAACAGCTTTTTAAAAACACAAACTAATTTAAAATAAAAGATTGGCGCATCAGCCCAATAGTTGGTACAACTAAGAGTTATGTTGAGTGGCTGAAGGGCGAATAAAATACATATTACTTAATGAAGATTATCAATGTACATTTGATCACTAATAAAAACAAATCACTAATAAAAGCACAGAAACACTAACTGCTATTTTGAACCCTAAGGTAGGTACGGATTCTATTGAAAAATTTAAGAAGTTCCTTATAGTTCGTAGCACTGCCGGAATATACAGCAGCAGAAAAGGGTTTTAATAATGTATATATAATAAGATAAAAATGCCAACGGTGGGTTTTGCTTAGAACTGATAAAATTGAACTACTCAACAAGACAGTACGAAAGCGCCCAGGTATTTGGTAAAATATATCATTATGATTAAATGTATCATTAAACTCGTTTGCGATTCTTATTATAAAACTATTTTTCCTATTAATAACTGTGGTGTCCTCGATTTCTGTCAGGGTATCCATTAAATGAAAGCAGTCAGTAGTTTCACCAAGCAGCACACGCATGTCCGCACCGGCCGACGGTCGAGCGAGCAATGCCCCTCTACCGCTGTAGGCCGTGCGTACGGGCGTGTGTCGCTTGCACTTTATTAATACGTCACACCTCTTCCTTTTCAACTGATTCGAATAATTTGAGACAATGAAAAATAATTAAAATACATTTATGTAATTAATATTCTTAAATAGTATATCTTGAATTGTTATTTAACTAAGAAGTATTTTTTTTGAAATTATGTTTTATTACTTGCAGCCAAATACTCTAATCTTACGTGTCCTCTATTTTTCTTTGAATACGCCACTCTCCTTTTACCTTTTTACATTAATTTATTTAGTTTTCGTCGAATCATCAGCTTTCAATATTGTTTAATTACAAGCTATATAACTTAAAAAGCTAACAAAGCATTCACACGGAAAAATTGGTCTAGGTATTATTAAAGTGAGCTCACTCAGTGTGTGAACCCACGAACCCCTATTGTAGTATCTGAATGCCAACTACCCTATTAAGATAAATGATTGTGAATGATAAAATGTCGTTTTATTCGGTTATCTCCTAATTAAGGAGTCACAAATTAATAAAACAATATATATAATTATATATTTATAGCATCATGCAGTGCATATGCAGGAGATGACAATTTTGTTTTATTTAAGTTTCTCTCTAAGTTATCTTCAATTAACCAATTAAGGGTTTGATTCAATATATTGTTACGTCATCAACGAACAAAATACACGGTTCATTGATAACCTTCGGCAGGTCTATTATGTAAACTAAAAACAAGAGAGTCTTAGGCACTCCCTTGTGATGTTAAGGCATTATTATTTTTAATATCAAATCGAACTCTTTAAACTTTTCTACTCGTATGATTATAATATTCGATTAGAACATATTGCTGTCTATCTTTTAAATAAGAGATAAACCATTTGTGAGCTGTATTTGGATACAATCAGTTTATTAATATTTTTGTTGCACACGGTCATACGCCTTGTACATACATATGTAGCAATATTCGAATAGCATATTTTTAATGTCCAATTACTTATTATCTTTTGAATGTATTTGAGAAAAGCTAATAAAGTTGACTGACTGTAATTATTTAGGTCACTCTTTTGGTTATTCTCATGTAATGGTAATCACTGTTGTTTTTTAATGAGTCAGGATAAACTTCTACTTGCAAAGATTGATTGACAGTGAAAGAGAAGGTAAGTTCGACCACACATTCACAATCCAATGTGAGCGTAGTTCATCAAAACCGTCACTCCTATATTTTTATTTAGTTATTAAATTCTCACTACGATTACATTGTACACTACTGAGTCTACTACCAGTTCGGAAATTGGGAGGCCCTTCCGAGAAGAACTGGCGGAAGAAACTCGGGCAGGGGGACCGACCTCCATCTTACTGTTATTATTTGCAAAGAGAGCTAACTACATCATCAGGTCTTGCAATGTGTGTTTTTGTAGGTATTAATTTATGAATTATTGGATCCCAAGCAGGTGGAACGCTCCAACCATCGTCTCTATTGAAATTTGGATGATTCCTGATTTCAAAGCCTCGCGTAGTGTCCTAGGAACAAGTCTTTGTTCTCTAGCGAGAATTTAAAGTTTATCGATACGAATGTAGTAGTTTGGCCCCTTAAAAGCATGCTCACACTCACACACTGCAGACTTAATATCGTGCCTATGTTTTATGTCAGCTACGTGTTCTATAATGCGCGTCCCTATACTTCTCTTTGGTTGTCCGAAGTATGGGAGAACACAGTCACAATCGATTTTGTAGACACCTGCTGCCTGGAGGGGTATATTGCATTTGACCGGTCGTAAGAATTGGTTAATCTTCCTGGCTGGTTTAAAGTAAGTATTAATGGAAACCCGCTTCAGAATGTTCCCAATCTTGTCAGTGACCCCCTTCATGTAGGGAAGGACAGCAGGTTGACGTTCTACTGTGGCTGATTGGTGCGGCTTCTGTGTCGTAGTTTTGGTACTCGCAACTTTTTATCTTGTAGTACTCGCTTGTCATGCTGAAGTAGTCAGATATTGTTAGGCACAGATGTCGCGAGTTCTCTGAAACAAAGATTTCCCAACGGTAGCCAACTGTATAGGAGAGTTAAATGGTGAGAGTCACCATTTAAATATATATCTGTATGAGTTGCCTTTCTATACACTGTATGACTAAGGGTTTGATTTAGATTGCTGCTGATTTGAACATTTAGAAAGGCTGTTTTATTGTCTGTCATTAATTCCATAGTGACATAATGCAATCTTGTACAGGTAAGCTTGTGAATAGAGATTGAACATCGAAGCTAACCATAGTTTCATCATTAGTGAGATGTAGATCTCACTAACAAAATGGTAGGTATGGTGCCTTACTTTGTTTCGATAACAGAAACTCGTCAAGCTTATTGCTTACTATTTTATAAACATCAAAAGTAGCTGTTACTCATTATCATCCCATAAAGAGAAGAGTAGCTCTTTTCTTGATTGTTGTATCTACCCCCGTTGTCAAAAGATATATTCCCAGGGTCGTCATCCATTTGTCCCAGCGTAACCCCAGTGACATCGAATTGTCATCGCATTGCAATGGCTCTACGATGGCAGGCTGAACATTTTAGGCGACCCAGAACAATGTCTGTACGCCTTTATTTTGCGCCCTTGGCGCCATTGAATATGGTGTGTCACATTTATACCTATGCATTATAACAAATTTAACGGTAACACGCCCAAGTTTCTTTTTAACATGTTATCAGCAGTCTGTACTTGTAACTTGACTTCTATGCATACTGGTATTCTATTATTTATTGTTTGGTTTTGTGTTTCACAACAAGATACCTATTTTACTATAATAAATGTCATCTCACATCAATAACTCTTTTTACTTCTTGTACCTACTTCTTATAAATTCCAAAATTTGTATAGTGTATAAATACACCTTGTATGTAATTTTTTCAATACATTAACATATTTTTGAAGTCACATAACAACAATTTTTGGTAAAAATTGCCTTTATTTTATGTGTTTTCCTACTAGAAATTATTTTATTAATAATTATGTCTGATGCTAATAAATAAATAAATGTATTGGTATTTTTGTTGATTTATTTTCTCTTATAGACTTGTGTAACTCTGTTATATCCTGGAGCTTTATGCCACTCCGGATATATATCTAATCATTCCATTCAAAATTCTTAGCATATCCAGTATATCCAATCCAATCACATGGGTCAATTCCAAATCATTTGGTCAAATACCGACTGGCTAACTACATAACAGATATCGACAGCGAAATCGTCGAACGAAAGACTTAGAGCGCCGAAAACGCTTTTTGTGTTTTCTGTGTTTTCCGATGAACGGTAAAATTCTTAAAAACGCAATACTGCTGATGCTGCGTTCGCTCTGACTGAGGTGGCAAGCGTCATTATAAGCGAAACAAGCGCTGCATAAAGCTTTGTTTCTATAAAACGGTAGCAAATTTGAAGCGCTTCATGTGCTCTTATTTTGCGAAATCTTATTAGTCCGGATTTAATAAACAGATGCGGATATTGATAAATATATATTATAACACGTTAGTTGGATATATGGTATGATTTGATATGGTTTCAAAGAATTAAACTACTAGTCCGGATATATTTGGTGGATATGGATAATCACTGGATCTATATCTTTTTAGAAAGAATATAGGATAACTCCGATATATTTCCGGAGTCACCTTACGCATGTCCAGTCCCTTACCCCGTACGGTTAAGAGTGTATTCAGAAATAAATTTACTAGCGAATATTCATTTTATACCATTTCCAAATTACATACTTTGCCGATAACATTAAATCATCTAGATTGACTGTAATTCGATAACTTTTAACTAGTATACAATATTTTTTTACATATATGACGGCGAGGCCTCACGCCGGTCATCAGAATGCTCTTTATTGTCCAAGAAGAGTTGCAGCGGTCTTTAAAATAATAACGTGTATGGATGTAGGATAGACTTCTTTATTATTTAAAACCACTTGCAGTCTAAAATCGCAAATGATGCACGAGATTTCAATGGATGAAAAACGTGGTGAGCCCCGAGACGGCGTGACAACCTCCCTGCGTGGTGGTCCAACGAAAAGTAACGTTCTCGCTCGGTATAAGCTATGAAGTAAAAGTTATACCCTTATAGCGTGCTAACGGTCACTATAAACTAACCGTTTTACGCTTATTGTATTCTAACTAAACGTTTACACTTAAAGCACGCTGACAGTCTGTGCTTCTTAAGTCATCTTAGAAACGTTTAGTGTTGCCAACTTGCAACGCCTCTTTAAGGTCACGCCATCTAGGATTTCACCCAGGTACTAACCTGACGTTTTCCATTTGATAAAATCGTACCTTGTACACGAATCCTTACTGACAACATTATTTTAGGCGTAACCTCTAGAGTTTAATTTAATCTAATTGAAATAATCGAATGCTTCAACATATATAATATTACTAACCTAACCTATTAACAAATGAATACCAAATTCAGAAATAACATTACGTATAATTCTGAAAATATTATTTGTTTATTTCAGCTATAAGTGTAAAATACTAATGTCTTTTAATATCACTATAAAAGACGAGATAGTTATCGTAGGTAATTATGTTTGAATGTCTTTACAACGATTTAATTCTAAATCGATGCCCCTTAGCAAAGTCACACCTTTGTGCACCTTGTTACCATTGTTGCACTTTGGCAAAATCACACCTTTGTGCACCTTGTTACCATTGTTGCACCTTGGCAAAATCACACCTTTGTGCACCTTGGCACTATTGTTGCACCTTGGCAATATATTCTTGTACCCCTTGGTACATGTCTTTTTTAAATTAATGTATTGTAGTATATCCACTTGTCTGTATAACCTTTATATAAGTTTTGACGTAATAACCATTGAAATTCAAATCGTTGTTTCAGGAATATAAGAAACAACTTAAAAATCTATACTATGGTATGTTTTATTTTACCCGTGTAATGCAATGTAATATTTAACCCGTACAGGGTTACTATTGACTGAATTAAAATCTCGATCGATTTAAATCATAAGTAAGATTAGGTTTGGTGTGGGTAGGTAGCACAAGCCAGAATTATTAAAAGCAAGAACAAGACATTCATTACTAGAATAACATGGCATAATAACCGTGAAGGTAATAATAATCTCAACACATACATTATTCAATCGAGTGCTTATTACAAGGTTATAAAGATTTTCTTTATAGCAAAATAGGATGACTTCATATATTTTCTTTTCTTAAAATAAAATAGTTATCAATAATTACACAAGTTCTTTAGAATTGCAATTAACACTGCCGTTATTCAAGTTGATATTTACATTGCTATAATCAATGATTTTCAACTCTTCTTAGAATCAAGTGGATATCAATAATTACACAAGTTCTTTAGAATTGCAATTAACACTGCCGTTATTCAAGTTGATATTTACATTGCTATAATCAATGATTTTTCAACTCTTCTTAGAATCAAGTGGATAAACTATTTAACATATTTTTTTCTCAATACTATGAGACAGCCTTTTTTGCAGATGGGTTCGTTATCTCCCTCCTTTAATTTGATTTTCACGAGGTAATTTTTCTATATACCACTTACTTGAAGGCTCGTCGCCACGTGTGGTGTCCTCGATTTCTGTCAGGGTATCCATTAAATGAAAGCAGTCAGTAGTTTCACCAAGCAGCACACGCATGTCCGCACCGGCCGACGGTCGAGCGAGCAATGCCCCTCTACCGCTGTAGGCCGTGCGTACGGGCGTGTGTCGCTTGCACTTTATTAATACGTCACAATAACCATAAACAAAGGTGGATCAAAATTATTTTTATTACGAGCCTTTTCTAATTCCTGAGCACTTAATATGAATTTTACCAATCAAATAAGAAAAATCAATTAAATTATTATCAATATTATAGAACAGCACTTATCGTCATATTAACCACTGTTGAATTTGTTTTGAATGTTCCTTATAGTACTTAAAATTTCCGTGTCACAATGTTTGACCACGATGAACTCCAAAACTAGTCAACCGATTTTTTTTCATTTTGCTGAGTTTGTTCCTTAGGATATAGAATAGAATTTATTTATTACAGAGCAACGCGTGGCCGAGTCAGCTAGTTTTATATATTTTGATTAAAACGGCTTCCAAGAAGTCGAGACATATTCCAATTGAAAGCTTACATAACAGTCATATCTTATAGATATATAAAAATCTCGTGTCACGATTTATGTTCGGGATAAACTCTGAAACTACTCAACCATCTGTTATTTGATCTAACTTGGAAGATAGAATAGGTTTCATTTTAATTTATAACACAGAAACGCGTGGCCGGGTCAGCTAGTAATAATATAAGTGTCTTAAGATTTCTGAAGTCTATACTATTTATATGCCTAACTCGTTATTTTACTAAAGTGCGAGTTTAAATACAAACCACTATCCAACAAGACTCCCAGGTCCCTCATCTCGTTTACCCTATCCAAAGCTTTGTCGTTAACGTTGAAGTTAAAAGAATTTTTTACAGTCATTAAGGGATTTCACTGTCAATGGTTTTTGTTAGTAGTATGTGAATTTAATACATCATCACTACATAGTATAAAACAAAGTCGCTTTCTCTGTCCCTATATCCCTATGTATGCTTAAATCTTTAAAACTACGCAACGGATTTTGATGCAGTTTTTCTTAATAGATAGAGTAATTCAAGAGGAAGGTTTATATGTATAATACATGCATAATATAGTAGAGCATTGCATCCGTGTGAAGCCGGGGCGGGTCGCTAGTTACATATAAACTCTGTAAACAATTACTAATCTGTTAAGTATTTTAATTAATCAAGAATGCAAGGTCTTTGAATAAATTTGCCGTAATCCCTTAATGAAATATCTTTCATATATGTTTGCTCAAACATACTATATATACCTATATATAGAGAAACATAGGATAGGTTTCATTTTAATTTATAACAGAGCATCGCGTCGCCGTGACAGCTAGTGTTTATAAAAATAGCCTGACTGTGTCTATTCTTTTTCAGTGATGGCATAAGATCGAAAATTAAGACAAACTGTACAAACTTTTATATGTTCTTGTTGTTAAATCACCAATAATAACGAAGGGCTGCTCGGTTGTATCGCAGAATACGAGGCATTGCATAATGCATAAGCGGGGAGCATTGGCCTCTGCAATCTGCTTGTAATTAGTCCAGGCTAGAGAGCCGGCGCTGATATACCTGGTGTCTACTAAATGGTATAATCCCAAACTCACCTTATTGCCAACAAAGTTATAAAAAAATATAAATTTACACAACAGAATTTAAACAATTTAATATCTCGGCCATCATAGAATTTTGTTTTAATTACAAGAAAATTACAAAGTTAAAATTTGCTGACAAGTTGTATGTGAATTATATTGTGATAATATTAGTTAAACGAAACCAAGATTCAAATTGGTTGACTATAAATTTTAATAAAAAAGAAAATACAAATTTAACCTGCGCCCAAAACAAATACTTATAACGTTGTTTGTCATTAAAGATATCGGATGACAAAGCACCTGAACGATATGTCATAAGCCAACATTTAAATTCTTTAATATGATCAACATTTAATAAAAAACTTTTGTTGAAAACAAAAGAACGTGCTAAAAAGAGTGTAGCAGGATAAGTATTGTGAATCGGCCCCCAATGACAACTTCTATTCAAATTTTAATGAGTGTGTAGAGCTTGTCAAGTACTATAACATATATTTCTTCGGTGATTGTAGGTTACCAAAAACACTAAAAAATTTAAGATGAAGAATTATTTATTAATTATGTATTCTCGTAATAATTTAAATATTCTAAAAAAAAAAACTGAATATACTCTTTAACGTTTCCTACAACCTCGTTTTGGATTTATCTCTCCAGCTCAATTATTTTTTAAGATATGGCTGTTTGACGGATAATCATACATACATCCATATCTCTATATTAAAGTGGAACGGCAAATTCATAGTAATTGCATACGCACATCGAGTTGATACTATAATATGAATTTGAATAGAAGTTGTCATTGGAGGCCGATTCACAATACTTATCCTGCTACACTCTTTACTTATACGTATCTTTACAACTGATTTTACCCTATTTATAACAAAAACGGACCGCATTATTTATTACTAGAACAAATTACATGTAAGAGATTACTAGCACAAATTTGAATAAGCAAATTTGCCACCCTTTTAACGAATATTCAAAAAATATATGGCCGTTAAACCATTCGAATGACAGATTAATATAGTAAATAAAACAAAATTTCATAAAAATACATAATTCTATCAGTAGCACAGGTGTATGTCTACATCCACTGAGAAGCATTAACGTATCCTATTCTAGTCATTGTAATTACTGCACAAAAACCACTCGTCACACTTTAATTCTCTTTTTTCTATAGTGCCTCAAAAAAAGTGGCTAGTAGGAATGTACCTTTCCAGATGGGTTCTCACGCAACGTCACTTAACATACTTACTAGCTACTGCTCCGCCTACGATCCGCCTAGCGCAGCCTAGGTACAACTTCGTTAGGAATTCTTCAATATTATTTTCTATACGAATTACCTCAGTGATATATCAATATACTATAATAGGCATATTTCTGACATTTTCGACATGTGTGTACAAATTACTGTTGTTAGCTTTGGGACGGTTCTGCCCAAAAACCAGCTCCAGACGATTCAGTCTATTAAGAGGAGAGCCGAGAAGCTCATCGGCAATAACGACCTTTTTATAAATAGCTCAAAAGCCTTGAGCAGTGATGGAAGCTAGCTATCCTATCTGTTTTATATAGGATACATTTCGGAAAGAGTGCTGCAGAATTGCACAACCTTGTTCCCTTTTTTTTATCGTACAATCAAACTTACAAATAGGCGCCACTATTATATATCAAAGAAAAAAAAAAAAAACGTTTTGGTTCCAATTTCGTGATACGTACAGCGAGGAAGTGGAAGTCTTTGCCTGTGTCTGTTTCCTGATAAATACAATTTAGGGGTCTTCAAGTCACGAGTGAATAGGTATCTTCTAGGCAGGCGCGTCACATCCTAGATCGCATCATTGCGTACCATCAGGCGAGATAGCGGTCAACCGCGGCGGTACGGTGTAGAAGTCAATACGCTCAATGAAAAATCGCTTGCAACCTGTTATTAGGGGAGGGAACACCAAGTATTGATAGCAATAAATTTTATTTCTTTTTGTTAAAAAAAATGTTTCATTTTGAAATTACCTAAAAAGATTGCTTTTCCTTAAATCCTTATTTTGCCACTGCTCTCATTCGAATGACATTATTTAAAAACAATATACACTCGAGAGCAATGAATCCGGGTCACTTAAAGAATGTTAAAAATCTCGGAAACTAAAAATGATAGGTTAATGCAATAAATTGTATTTAATAGACAATGTAATACTCCTTAAATGAAAGTAAAAAAAATATGAGTCACCATACATTTTATTAACACAAAATTACATAAAGAAAAAAACTGCTGATCTCTCCTTAAAACAAAAATAGGAAACATGAAATGTTTGAACTTTATTACGATTTTCTTGAATTTTAATACTTCGTATTGCCTCCTCGTGCTTCCATTACTACGTTTACGCGGTTTGGCATGCTGTACACCAAGTTCCTTATACGATTTTGGGGAATATTCTCCCATTCCTCTGTGAGAGCAATTTTGAGCTCACGAAGCGTGATTGGGGGAGGGTTTCGTTGTTTTACGCATCTGCCTAGCTCGTCCCAAGCATGCTCGATCGGGTTGATATCCGGGCTGCGCGCTGGCCACTCCATACGAGTAATGTTCATCTCTTGAAGGTAGTCATTCACAATCCTACCTGTATGAGGTCGGGCATTGTCATGCATAAATATAGCATCCTCACCTAAATTGACCATAAATGGACCAACGTGATCATTGAGGATTTCTTCCACATATCTTACGCTAGTTAAAGAGCCGTTTTCTATGATCACCAGCTCTGTGCGACTTTCAGAAGAAATTCCGGCCCACACAAGTACAGACCCACCACCGTAGGCTACTTTTTCTTCGATGCATGCTTGCTTGAATCTTTCCCCTGGTCTTCGATACACTCTGTGTCTTCCATCGGGCTTGTAGAGCATAAATTTTGATTCGTCGGAGAACATAACTTTTGACCAATCTTCAATACTCCAATTTACGTGGCTATAGGCATATCTTAGTCTTGAAATACGATGCCCACGCTCCAGTTTAGGGCCGTTTGCAGGTCTAAGGGGTTTTAAGTTAGATTCAGCAAACCGACGTCTTACTGTCCATGCACTTGGGTTACTTCCTCCGAGGCGTCGAAACTGATTGGTGAGTTCAGTTCCTGTGAGAAAGCGATTTCGAAGCATGGTGTTCACCAAGTATCGGTCTTCTCGTGCTGTGGTACACCTGGTTCTGCCCGTTCCTGGTCTGCGTAGGTTAGAACCAGTTTCTTCGTAACGTCGGAGAACTCTTTGTACTGTTGACAGCGACACACCGACAGTCCTGGCTGTATCGCGCTGACTCCGGCCGGTTTCCAGCATTGTAAGTATTCTGGTGCATTCTTCAGGCGTAAGCGACATAATTTCAGCTTGAATAATGAATATAGAGCACTATCAACATGGTTTATGTACCCACATAAATGACAGATTACAAACAAAAGCAAAACCAAATGCTGTAATTTCGTAGTTCCATCTTCGAAAGTGGCCCTTTTTCAAATTTGATTTTTTTATGATATAACTTTTCAATAACTAAGAAGTTATAATACCTTCATTTAAGGAGTATTACATTGTCTATTAAATACAATTTATTGCATTAACCTAGCATTTTTAGTTTCCGAGATTTTTAGGATTCTTTAAGTGACCCGGATTCATTGCTCTCGAGTGTATATTGGCAGTAATGATATCAATATAGAGCTGAAGAGTCACGCTTTAAAATAATGTATCTTTTTATAGGATGTTATTTGTTACACGGAAAAGAATAGGTACATTTATATGCACACTTACACGTTGAGTTGATTTGCTTGCTGGGGAGTGTAGATTACATCGCGCTTATGTTTTGGTTTATATTTTATTTAAGACCTGATGTATTTAAATAAATTAGTCTACTATTCAAAATTCATACTGAAGATTACATTCTGATTTATTTTTGATGCCTATCCTAGACCACCACGTATCAATCTTAGGTTATCTTAAACAAAAGTAAATTTTAAAAAATCAGTAACTAAATATTTTATCATAATTAATTTATAAGACTGTAAGTAAAATTTCAATCATAAATGCTGTCAACTTCAACTTCCGATTTTATTCATTTTTTGATGAGATCACTCTTCCTTCACTCGTTCTTTGTAGAGATACGAACTCTGGTCAAAGTTTCGAAAATAGTGCATTAATTGACTTAAAATACATAAAACTACATATTTTTATCTCAAGGTATTTATATATGTACTTCCCTAACAATTAATATCAGACTTAATCACAGCGAAGCTAGCAATATATAAATTCTTACATAATTGGGTTATTAAAAATATATTACAGAATAATATTTGCATAATCGACTTTATGACTATATTGTTAATAAAAATAAAGATTCATCAATTGAACTGCTATAACGCTATAAAGCATTTATTTTAATTTGTAATTTGATATTTTATTTTAACAGGTATTAACCCTCTATTATTTTGTAACACAGCAATCTTGCTGCATTAATCTTTTATGAACCCCGAAAGAAAATTAACCTGTATATTTTTCCACAGGAGATAATGTTCCCTAATTTATAATTTTTAAATTTAGCAAAATCAGTTTTGCAGTGACAAGGTAAGCAACCATCGCAATTCAGTCACCAATAGTATAGTTATCTGATTATTGTGTATAAAATCGATATATTATTTACGTTCTCGTAATTAATCCATGATTTGCACTTTTTCACTTACCCTTCTTACACGTTTAACTCATCGACCTTTGTTAAAATATAAATCATTTTTTCCAGCACGTCTAAATTTGCAATTACTCTGAAAATAGAAACATCTTATCCGTCTTGTTAAGGTAATCTGACCTGTCAATCTAAAAAGAATAATTATAAAGCTTAGGTACAGAATAGGTGCTATTCTTCGCCCATGTTGTAAAGTACTATCATAGTTATCTCGATTTTAATTATGGCATGCATCAATATAATAATTACCTAAGCGATCAATCCATTGGACGTTTAACTTACAGCTTGGATAAAAAGGCTCAGGCCAACGAACGCCATAACCGGATCATATTAATTGGTTCCTGTGAGATGCATAGTCTGAACTTACATGGAATATTATTATGCAGGCAAATTAACATATATCTTTTATAATACAAACATGTAAATGCTTGGGAAAAAGACGTATATCACCAAAGTTGGCTAAATAAGTTAACTTATACGAACGAATTTTGTTCTTAGTAAGTATTTATTTGCAGAACAAATTCTCAACGAGTTAGTATCGCAATATCGTCTTTGTATGGTTCTGTTTCTTTCCGTCATGCTATAGAGATCTTGAAGAGGAAGCGTTCGTTTTACGATCGAATGAGTTAGCTTTTTACAATACAAAAGACTAAACCGGTTAAAGATCGACAGTAGATCCCAATGGGCGTTTGAACCATGTTTACAATTGGCTCTTAACAAAAAGAAAGTAAAGATACAGATTTAGTAATTGTTTAAATAATTTCATGTACAGTCCAAATTAGATCATTAATACAACAATGCTCAAATAAAATAGGTATATACGTGTACGTAGGTCAGTAATTGATGCTGTCTCTGTCTTAATTTTTGCAAATGAAAGTGACAGTATCGCTTTTAAACCAGGTTTACCTTCGAATCCAATTTTTTCTTCGTTCAAGTCTCGGATACTTTTGGGGATAAGTTTGTGGAATGGATCAACAACATCAAGCGCTGTTATATAAAGAAATGAGAAGAAATATACAATATATATTATTAATAATAATAAGGAGGAATGGGTTTAAAATATGTTTACTTTAGTTATTTTTTCCTTCGTTGATGTTATAAATAAAAATAAGATATAGAATGACTCATTATACATTGTAATCAGATATCTTTCCAGTCAGTCCTAAAAACATCAAGAAATAAGCGCTGACAATATATTATGTATGCTGACGTAACAAGTTCTTGATCTCATCATTACTTCCTGTTTTATAAATACAAGTACAATGAGGTCATATCTTTTTTTAAATTGTAAAAACAAATAATAATTCATAAACATGTTCAATATGTAGAAATTAGCAAAGCAGGTATTCAATAAAATGTCATTTTATTAAATCATATGACAAGTAGAATGAAACGACGGCTATTAGATGAGTAATAATAATTAAACGTGTACTTAATTACCTGCCGCCGTGGTAGGGTTAGCAATAATGTACAGCACGCAAACACTTGACCAGACTGCCTCGACACTGTTCCATTGGGTTAGCGAGAATTATAATCTAGATTTAGATACCGTTGACTCCGCTTTGATCATTATCATCAAATGTATCCTCAATCTGAGTTACCTAATTCCTAGTTTGGATGAAAACCTACCAAAATCTACTTTTACAAAAAGGAAGAGGTTCTCAATTCAAATCTATATTTTGTAATGATCAATTTTAACTTTTCAAAAAAGTAAACTTCTGTACCTAAAAGATTAAATGTTGTACTAGAATATAAATAAAATTACTAATTAGGAAATTAAGTGACAGTTTTTATAGAAAATGTTAAATTACTAACTGCTGACACAGTTTCCAGTTGATACGTTACTATTTACGACGTGCTTCAGTGCGCTGACTTCAGTTCCAATTTAAGCAATTTCAAGGAAATGCCAAATGCCAAATTTGAATCTCATCAAGCCTTTCTACGTGTCTCGTGTACGGGTCGTTAGCGGTATGACATCAGCGTCGCATCACCGCCAGCGATATTGCTGCAAATCCGCTACTCAAGGTGACTAGCTTTGTTCTTCAACCAAATGCATCTTTTTCATCATTTCTATGTGTAATTTCAGTAATTAAATTTTAATTTGCTTACTCATAGTTCCTTGATTTGAGCCTTATATAGGTACCTACTTAGAAATCGTTTTGTATTGTCTCTTTTGCTGGAATTCAAATTGACGTTGAGCCATTTGGTAAAAAAACAGAATAAAATGTATCGACAGATCTCTTATAAACTGCTGTAGGTATAATCCGAACGCACGAAGCGGGCGAAACCTACTTTAAGTTGCGTTTTGATGTGTCATAAAGGTGTGAGTAGTCTGCCCGGGGTCGAAAGGACTATTTAATATCAATTTCAAGCATACAGCATTATTTGCCTAGGTTCAATTCTTCAATTATTGCAAATAATATTTATATATTTTTAAAGAATACTTATAATGCGTTAAACTCGTTATTATTATTTCCTATAATCTAAATGCTTGTATTACTTGAGCTCAATATATTTGTGTATGAATGCTTTGAAATATCTGTAAAATATAACCGATTTTCTTTAAATTCCATTGGCCTTAACATATGTTAATCGTCCTTTGTGTATTTAATATATAACGAAGCCTTGAAAGTATTCACGAAAATCATGTCGTCAATAAGAATCCACCTAACATCAGTTCACTATTTAAGGCTTCTCTAGGTCTACAAACAACCTTTACCTTAAAGTCTATGTTGCATTATAAAGAAGGGATTCAGATAGAACACTTTTGGAACTTTCATAACTTTGTCACATTTAGAAAAATAACTTGTTTTAAATTTTTTATGGACTTCAATAATAGCTTTTAGTTTTCAATAACCTATACCCACTTTACGCAACTTATATTCATTGCACCACTACAACTTTGAGATATAATGTCTTATCAATTATCATAGAAAGACAATGAAGTGTAGTTTTATCTTCTGAGCTGCATAATCCAAAATATAGAAGTTTGTCTAGTTTAATGTGTAATTTTGAATATCCCTCAATAGCGTTTTTTATAACATGAAGACATTAGTATGCGTATTTTTAGATTCAATTAAGTATATACTTATACGTAAACATATACTCATGCATCGTATTTGGCAACAACACAGTTAATAGCAGTCATAATAATGACTTCCGTACCTAATTCAACTTAGTCATCAAGAGAGCCACCGAGAAGTCTTTTATTTCTAAAAAGTTATATAATTTTTTTTCAAGCTGAATAATAATTGAGTAATACAGCGACGGTATTTTCAAAAATATTAATTCAAATCGTTATTACACTAATCCTTGCCAAGAAACAAGAACCAGCAAAGTATTTATGGTCTATATATATTATAATAACCTCATTACTGAACCGGCGGTGGTCGAGGATCTGCATGTAGAAACGATCACAGCAGTCAGCATTCCACACAACCAGACTTGTTCATAGTGTGTACTTGTAAGCGCATTGAATTATCTGTTTTAGAAATCAATAAAAGGATATCTAACCTTAAATTTCACATATAGATAAATTTTGATGTCAAATGCATGAAAAAATTAGAATTAATACCTACTACTTATTATTGGCTAAAAATAAATGATCACGTAGTTAATGACAACAGAGAGTGAATAGTTCCAAGAGGCACGATTTCTAAAACACCCATATGTTGGTGATGTCAGCTAGGCGCTATGACGGAAATGTGTTCAAGGTGATGTAGAGCAATAGATGATCGAACCTAACTAACGCATGATGGCATTAGGTGGCACTGCGCCCCAGTGGGCGAGGGCCTCGACCGCTATTTTGTAGACCTGTCGCGCGTTCATTACGTTTACACAAACAACTCACGAAATCTGTCTGCACTGGCGCGCAAACAGACTCAAAATGTTTACACTACTCGTTCGTGTCCTCCTTTATATGCTTAAGCAAATAGCAAACTACTTTTTTATTGACAGTGTAGAAAAATTATTACATTCTAAATGTTTTTTATGCATTTACTGATACCCAAAAATGAATATTGAACTGATTAGTTATGAAATAAATAGCCATACATTCATGCAGATTGAAAAAATATAAGCTGTACCCGACAAATATAATTAAAGAATTAATGAGGTACGTATGGCGCGTGGTAGTTTTAGCGGTTAACCCCGACCACAATTTTAATCAAACAGATGATGACTAACCAAATAATAATCATTACGCATCTTTTTATTTCATAGTGTTAACAAAGCTAGTTTTATTTCCATTTTAGAGTCATTAAGCCAGTTCTCTCAAACTCCATCTAATACTCAGATTAAATCACAAAGTCGTGAGGTTTGCAAGACTATTGTAATTAAACAAGCGAATGTCGAGGGACCAGTTTGTTCAAATGTGGATATCACGGGGGTTCAATGCTCGAGAACGGTCGGGCCCCGGTGCGGCGGCGCGGCGCAGGCGCAGCGTTGCCGGTGCAAAGAGCGCGCGGCCGTGGACTGGCGGTGCAAGGCGTCACACGCGACTTATCGTGCCTAGTCTCTTATCCGTGATCGCATAATGGCACATTACAACAGTAAACGACTTTTGCGTCGCCTGTGCTCCAGAAGGTTGATATTCTCACATGGAGAGAAACTATTTAAAAAGACGAAGAAGCTTTTCAGCAGTCTTTAATGCTGATATTGTAAATTTTAGACAAATAAAGCAATTATATGAATTCTTATTTGAAATACTCTTTCTAGGCTGACATTATTGTGTTCAATGTAAAAAATAATGTACTCAAAGAAACATAAATTACAATTGTAATACCGTACTCTAGTCATATTTATATTTTTGTACCCTACGGCATAACAAAAATAGATTTGAATGCAAAGCTCGACTCACGGCTTCGCAATGAAATTAAATCAACCGATAATTACCGATTCAAGATTCCCGTTGAACTCTTTTGTATGAACTCTCGATCCCCAATGCGCGGTGAGTTAGGTACAACGGCCCTTTACGCCTTCGTCGGCGCCTATAAAATATTTGATAAGTACCAAATCCGTCCAGTATTAAAATACTGGACGCCTCTGATTTCATCACAACTGCAATGCATCAATCAAGGAGGAACATATTATTTACCTACTAAGCTGCACATAACCCATCATATAAAGTGGCTGAAGATAAAGATCTGTGCCTCAGGGTTATGATTTTAAGTTCTTCTATTAATGATGTAATAGTTAAAATAAGTATAAAAAAAAACTTTGACTGTGTTATTGTTTATACCTAAACTTACAAGTCGATAACTAAATCTTAAATTAATGGTTTTAATTGTTTCTATAGTTTTTAAAAATTTTATTATTAAATAAATTAAAAAGTTTTAAACACTTTTAAGACATGTCTTAGTCGAACTGTCGAACCCCCTGTCGAACCCCAAGTACTTCCAAATTTTTTATGTACCTCGGCCCAGCTGGAAGTACTCACTTGAGACGCCCCGCCCACTTAAGTGTTTTTATAGCCTTGTCAAGAAATTCTTACACTTAGAACAATCAAAGTATATATTTTTGAGAAGCTAGTGAAACAAGCTTTACAATGGTGTATAAATCATAAGCTTTTGTGTTTTTGTAATAATATTTGTAAGGACAGAAACAAACGAGGACGAAAAGAGACTATACTTTTTCAATAAATGCTGCCTGAGCCATAAATTAAACTATATTATTGTTTTATTTTTAATTTCCTAGTATCTGAAATATATTTACTACAAGATAATACTATAAAATACATATGTACCAGTTATAAAAATACTTTAAAAATAGGTCACTGTCTCCAAGTAAACAACTCTGCGACAACGTCACGGCACAGTACCAACTTCAGAATGATGTAAAAATTTATTTTTTCATTATGGCTGCTCTGATTTCTTCTTTGTTTTGTAGCAAATGTCATTACGAATCCATAAACACTAAGTTTGCTAAGGTAAAAAAGAGTTTAACGCACTTAAAATAAGGTAGAAATGCCCCGACATCGCACGACATCGTTTGATGTATCTGGGCCGTAAGGACAACTTTTTTCGCGACATCGTTTGATGTATCTGGGACTCAACAGGTGACATGTCTACTTTTAACTTACAAATTAAGGAAAGAGTTAAGGTATGCGGTGAAGGAATTTTATTTCAGTGATGAAACAAGACGCTAAAGAAGTAAAATTAAAAAGTGATATAAAAGTAAGTAAAAGTAAGTAAGTAACCACTCAAACACTTTTTTATTAAAAAAAATTAAGTGATAACAAAAGCTTTAATCAATTACAAACTAAAGTGGCAACGAAAATTAGGGCACTAATATTAAGGTGGACGTCCGTCCTATCTAATGGTCGCAGTCAAAAGGTCTCAGCATACGTAACGGGTTAATTCCTCGGACGGAACGGATGATACGTGTCGTGCATCGTTCATAACGTGAACGTGGTTTCAAAACATACGTACAGTGACGGTGTTAAACGATAGACGTGCTAGTGCCGGACCAAATAGCCCAATATATTTAATATTTTTACTGAAGAATAAGCAATGATTGCCAGAAATTGCATTAGATAATGAGGATGCTATTACAAAAAGAGAAGACTTACTCTTAGACATGAAGAAACATGGCAAAAAAAGAGAGAAGGAAGTCGAATTCCATAATCTTTATGTTCTGGAACTATTACATAATTAAAGCCAATATTATAACAATTTTTTTGACAACCAAATTGATAGGGGTCAATACTATTATATTTGTCAAAGAAACTAACTAGTTAAATTAAACTTTAAAATAAAAAATAATTTAATTCAACTAACTAGTTAAGAAACTAACTAATTAGTTTCTCGTTATTCATGATGGCGTCATGGATGAATGGCGCGCGGAACAAAACAATTCACTACACTACAACGACAGTGAAGGTAATGCGCATACGCGGTGGGATCTCCGACGGGGCGGGGCTCGGGGCGTGCGGAACGGGGCAAAATTCACCGTAAACGATTTTCTTTCTCGTGCCGTCCCATCCCGTCCATGTTTCTGGGTACGTAAATATTGTTGCCAAGTAATCGTCCCGTTCCTTCACGAGAAAAAACACGTCACGTATGCTAAGACCTAAAGAGAGCGGAGCCGGCGGGCGGCGAGACGAGGTGGCGGCGCTGGCGAGTCCCCCTTCCTCCGTACTATCTGTAAGCACATACAAAGTAAAACTAGCGGTATAACAGCAAGACATTATTTCTCATCCACAAACCGAAGTATAATGCCTCTAATGACAGCAAGACACACCGTTTATAACATCATATGGTGGGGGAAAAACCCCTACTTTGACAAATAACCAATCACAGCGCACGACCAATCACCGCAACCGGTCAATTCCACGTAATCGTTTAGTGACTTTCAAACACCATGATACTCATTTAATAATTGCACCTACTCTTATTCATAATTTTGTTTTGATAATAATAATTACTGAACAATTTGCTAGCACAGCTTACATTTATCATCGCGCCATGCTGACGTCATAGTCAGCCAACGCCTACTAGGATCCATTTTTCAGCTAATTCGGCCGTTTCTGAAAGCAGCTCGTCCTCGGTCATAGCATCATCAGAAAACATCCGGCACCGCACCGTCGCGATGGTTGAGCTTGGATCCCCGCTTCTACCTCTTGTAGGTTCCCATCCATACATTTTTTGTTTTCAAATATAGAAGCCTCAGCTTGATTATCTTTGCCTATAAGCGATATAAGTTGCGTTAGTACGTATACAAGAAAGCACACATTAGCTTATTTTACATAAGCTTTAAATAATCAAACAGGCATTTACCTTTTGGGTTTATTTTTATGTTAGACAGGGCCTAGGTTATCAGACAAAAATATACACACTACTAGCAGAGCCCTCAGTTTACTAGATACCGTGCAGAGCCCTCAGGTTACACAAGTGACTGAGCTCTCGACTTACCACATAATACGCATTTGTATGACTGGCAGAGCCCTCAGGGAAACAGATTTCTCCAAACACAGAGCCCTCATGATGTCTACATAACATTGTAATGACAAGCAATTATACAATTGAGCCATCAGAGGGTTGTTACTTAATACGCGCAGAGCCATGGATGCGCACCATGCATCACAAAATCGCTTACTGATACTCACATTTGAAGAATACCGTACACACATCGGAGGTCCACTCTCCTCGCGCAAAATCATATACTCAGCCGCGGCTCTCGTGGTTTTGCTGTAAGACCCACTAAACAGCCGGAGCTCGTATCGGCCGTGTGGCAGTATTTTCGTGAAATCGTAGGGGCCTCGCATCCCAGAGTCCAACTTGCCAGTAGGCTGACTTGTCTTGCGTACAGAGACTAGGTCATCGAGTTGGAAAGATCGGGGCACTCTGCCGCGCTCGTTAACACGAGCGTCTTATTGTGCTAGATTTTAATTCAAGAGCTTGCTTGTGCGCTGCCGCACCATTCGCGCAGTGATTCTCGGTTAGGGTTTGCTACTTCTAATGCAATGTCGGGAACCACGGATGGTACCGCTGCCAATTAATTAATTCAAAGGTAAATAATGAGTAGACTTTTGCACTGTGATATTCAAGTTGAGCTGTAGTTTCCATAATGCAACGCTCGACCTGTCCATTACTTTGGTGCATTTTTGCAGTAATAAAATGTATACCACTAGACAGACCTCTAATCCATTTACAAAACGAAGATCTCTCATACATTCTTTCTCGATCCACTACAATTAAACGAGGAGTAGTAAATAAGGAAATAGCATTCTCAAGGCTTGCTTGAATTCGTAAGTATCCTCTTGAGAATATATTTCTTTTTCTTCTATTAAAATGACAGACTTGTAGCCATTCGATTCGAGAAGAGGGCCTAAAACATCTGTATGCACAGTATCAAAAGGAGTACCAGGCTTCTCCCACGATTGGATTGGCTGTAAAGGTTGGCACGGTACCTTTTTATGATCTAAGTAGACAATACAAAGTTGATACAACAACACAATACAGTGTACTTTCTAACAAATTGTCTTAACCCGGGAAACCAAAAGTATCGGAGAATCAAATTGACTGTATTCTTCGTACCTATATGTTGGTGTTCCACAGTAAAATCCGCAGTAAACCTTTACCTTTAGGTAGAGTGACCTTTAGGGATATATAAAAAAACAACAAGAAGGTTCTCCGGTCACACTGAGCTTTTAATACAACACATCATTGCGTTTTACATTACTTCGTAATCGAGTCTCTGCAGAAGCGACCGAGTCTCCTCGTCAATGGCTCATTTGAGCCCAGTTATGCGACCGCGGTATTTGACACATATAAATAGCGTTAGGACTAAAGCAGTCAACGTGTGAATCCCCTTACGATGATCTAGATCAAATTAATAATCCTGCAAATAGATCCACCACCAAGCTATCTGGCAAATTAGCATTCGTTGCAGCTGCGCGGATTTGTGGGTCGGTTATTCCGCAAATAATTATTGCAAAAATTTATTCTTAGCTTAACCCGGAAACAACACTTAATCGCATCAAGAAAACGTCTAGCTGACTATGCATATGTAGGATAGTGATTAGAACCTGTTTTCATTACATCAAATAAAATATTGGCGGTATTTATTCTACGAGGGCACAATGATTGAAAAATGTCGCTTAAAATTTGACCAAGAAACATTCACGATCATCCCATTGATGATGAAGTGCAAATATTCCACTTCGTCACACCACATAGAGCTCGGAAGCGTGGTTGTTTTTATATGCGTATTTATTATCTAGTGAAGCTATTATAACTGTATCCCTTTTAGTTGATTTCTCATTAAGGGAATAAAAAGAAGCCATATGGTGCCATATCAGAACTGTAATGAAGGCTGACCCAAGACTTTGACCAGTACGGTGTCCCTCATTTAGAACGCTGAGTGCGCAGACTCGTTACCGTGGTGAAGCAGCCACCGGAAGACCCTGATTTCCGTCGCATTTGCTTGCAGCATTTCGTAGTATTCCATTAGATATTGATGCTGATTTAATTTTGTAACGGAAACGACACAACTTTAACGAGGTACCTCAAAATATAGAAACTAGCGACCAAAATTTTCCCTGTGCTTCAATTTATTACTCATACTTAATTCTCTTGTTTTTCCCCAAACTTAGACGACCGCGCTTAAATTCGTTATGCCACATTTTAAATCATAAAAAAAATCATGGCACGAAAATGTTCCTGACGCATATCCATTTTTCAATGAGACACGATGTTTATTTCCAGACATATTATAGAAATATACTTGACCCAGAAGCATGTTGTTATTGTCTCATTGGAATACGTTATTGTCTCAGTGTAATTTTATCTTAATAATTCACATGTTAGATAAATATAAACAACCACCGCTGCGGTACTTTGGAGACCCAACACTAAACTACAATCAATTTGTAGTAATTAAATCTTTTCATTATTCCGTGAAGAAACGACTCCACAAAACTTTTAATCTTATAAGGACAGGATAGATTACGTAATAATGATAAGATACTTATGTAGGTATATTCAGCAAAAGGTCACGGTGTGCGGTGACCGTGGCGAACCGGGGGTATTGTGCGAACTCCGCTACACGGAAGGAGAATGATACCTACTTATTTTCTGATTTGCAAAACATTTTTAATGGCTCATTTCAGTTTTTCTTTACTTAAATAGAAAATAAGATTTTCAACAACATCACGTACTTACCTTGTTCCGATCCCAAACTAAGAAGTTAAAACACTTGTGCTTTGAATTCGATAATAATGACGCTCCCACATCCATTCGAAAAAGAGACATTATATAACCATTCGTATTCTAAATTGAAACCACAGGAATTCGAAACGGGACCTCAAACAAATGTGTCCAATAATAGTGTAAGACTATGGATAAATAAGACAATACACATCATGTATGAAATACTCGCCTTATGACTAGTTTTGTTTCAGTTGGTGCGCATTTAAGACACTGTAGAAGTTGGAGTCAAAATTAGTTTTATATGCGCCTGATGTCGAAGCCTATGTATTTTCAGACCTCTAGGCTCTATTAAAAGTGCATGTTCATGGAAGAAATTAATTGTTACTTGAAACTCCGTTAGACTTACAAAAAAGTTTATCGTTTTTCCTTTTTTAAAGCAAGAGTTATAGAGATATGTAGTAAATAACCTCAAAATATTGAGGCTAGTATTCTAATCGTTAGTACTTAGAAACTGTTTAAAAAATGCAAATAGGTATCTGCCAATTAACAATGATGAAGTGATCAGTGAAGTTAATAGGTACAAAAGTATGAACATTTCAAAGCGACTTGAACATATATTAAGTTGGTTAGGACAATAAAAAACTTTATTCTTTATTTCATTTAAGACGGACTCTATATATTCAGAGAGTTACGGAAAGTATTAACACTCTATTCTTGACGAATTGCATTTGTCAATGTCATACAAAACCATCATAAATCGTCAATTACGTGATAATTTTTAGTGTCTATGACACTGACACCAATTAAGATTTTAACTCATCTGATCTAAAATGTGGAGTATGGTCAGTGATAATAATATTGTTTATTAGAACGTATCTAATCTTGAGTTTCAACGTTTAGTTTTTACACTTTTGAAAGCGTCTGGTTCCACCCATTATTTGCAATTTGAAAATAAATTATCTTTTTATACATTAAATATAAAAATCATGCCTTTGTAAAAATAAATTGTAAGAATTAAACATAATTTTATTTTCATATTTCCGATAGTTAACGGTTTTGTAAAATATAAGGGTGATTTTCGCCGGTCTTCCTTGACATTGTCTTTACAGTCAGAGAAAATATGTGAGGAATAAGATGACCGAAATTAACCATATTTTCTAAGAACCTATATAAAAATAATGTTTCATGTAAGCTTTAAATTTCATATGCCACAATATCTATAAAGGTGTATTTTATTTTTTGCCTTCACAATGCCATATTTCTATAAGACAAAGGTGTTTAAATCGGCTACAGTGACGCACTGAAATTGAAATATTGAAACAATATAATAACTAGAGTCGCCCAATGTGTGTTGCAAGGTTTTGTTTTTTAGATATCATTTTGATGACGATGCACTTAACAATTTAAACTGTTATCATGAAAGGTTCCAAAACAAATTACTAAAAGTCAACTACATGGGATTAAGAACCGCATTGATTATGCGAGTAACTGGCTCGTCCATAGCATTACCCAGGATATGACTGCTTCCGGGGCGCTCTGACCCGTTATTGATAACGGTCACAACTTATATAAGTTGCTGTGACATTAACATTATAAGGAAAAAAACATTAAGAGTTTGAATTTGAATGATCAGCAGGATTTGAAGGCACTAAGTACTATGGGTTTTTCAGCTTAAAAATAAAACTACTGACCATCAAACACACGAATAACACAGTTAATTAACACAAAAACAGAAAACAAAGGCCTATCAAGACTGCATGAAGAGTGGCAAGAATTTTGTTATTTGACTGCTGAAACTCGCTTATGTATTCGGTATATGGTGATGATAAATACTTTGTTATAACAAATTATTATGCAAAATATCAAGGTATTTTGATAACAATGTAAACCTGTTACTTGCCTTATTTTAAGACTTATGTACTTACTTATATATTTTAAGATATATGAATAACCATTTTTGTAGGTATTTGTTGAAGTTGTTGGTTTTCTAAATAAAAAAGTATACTACTAGCTGACCCGGCCACGCGTTGTTGTGTCTCAGTTATAGATGTCGCTGTACCGAAATGAATCGCGCTAACGGTTCGGTTCTACGACGACACAGTTAGCTATATAGCTAACCGTTCTTAGCCTTCTTGAATGTTATTCTTTGACACTATGCTAACGCGTATACAATGGAAAAAGAGCGGGAAAAAGAGCGGACAGACTAACACTCAAACAACTGTGATCTTAGATTATAGATTTTCACTATGAGATTATAGATTTCTGATTTTTATAATTCCTTAGAATTGAAGAGGAATTCGAAAATTTAGTATTAACTTTTTTTTAAGAATTTGCAAATTTCACAATGAAGACGTTTTTGAATGGAAAATAGGTGTATTTGTAAATTTTGTAACATTCATAATGTCATTAATTTGATAGAATCGGGCGTTACTTGCCAGAAGTCCATATACATTAGTAAAACAAAAATATGTAGCTTACTTCCCCAAAATGCAAGCAAAGTGCACCGCCCGCCCTCCCGCAAATAAATGCAGAAACCGCAGACACCGGCACCTTGCAGCACTAGCACTTAGTGCTCGGTGTTGCACTGTCTAACAGCTCCTGATGATGCCCCGTGTGGAAGTGAAACACGTAAAGAGCAGTTGGTGAAGGTGCCGGTGTCTGCGATTTCTGCATTAATTTGCGGGTGGGCGGCCGTTGCACTTTGCTTAGATTTTGCGGAAGTAAGCTACAAATTTTATATTGCTCGTCACTTGTCATTTCCCGTAAACTAATATTTAAAAATAACCTGTAAACCAGTACTCTTTAATCACATTTGTTAAATATATAATTTTATTTAACATATTATTCAGTTGATGATCTGTCAGAGGGCTGCACTTATAACAATTTAATTTTGTATAATCCACAGAACAATAACTTAAGTTCTTATGAGGCATAATCTGCATTTTCTGTCATCTCTTTTCTGGTCGATGGATGATCTGTACTGTGTGAAATAAAGTGTTATAGTGTGCAACAGAAAATCTGAATTTCATTTAATATATTTAGAATCCCATATAAATTCAATAAATAAGAACATTAAAATCTACTTACAAGTGTAAACAAATAATTTGATTTAATATAATATAGTCCCTTTTATTAGACTGCCAACCAACAATAAAATTACATGAGCTTCGCAATAAAATGTAAATGGCTACAGGCATCCGTCGTCCTACGCCTGCAGTTTGCAAATGCAGTGGTTTTTTATTTTGATTATACATACATAGTTTGCTTTTATTCTGTACGGGTAACTGTTGCAACTCGCAGATTCCACAATCTGCGTATTGGTTTTATATTCATGCTCGGAGTCCTAGACGGGCAGCAGAAAAACAGTCGATATAGCTAAGGATTTTTATTGAAGTTTTCTTACAAATTACCAATTAGCAACTATAGTTTAAAATTTCTATTATTTGGCTTATTGGAATTTTTAGACCTTTTTATACTGTTGTCATAACAATTTGTACTGATGTTTCTGTTAACGTATCATACGTTATATCATTGCACTATAAACGGCCTTTGCATATTTGGATATTTGCAAATTAAGAAACCGTAAAAAATAACTTGGAAAGGAATATTTACGTTTTTATAAAACTTTGTTGCACTCTTACAATCCTATATTTTTGTGATTTTAAAGTCGCAGCCTCTTTTAATAATAGGCTTCCAAATGCATTATACATGAGACAAAAAAACTCCAAAAGCCGTAGAAATATTTTATACTATTTTGTTGTCAAATAGTGTACTCACATCCTTAACCACCTCGACACTTCTAGCTGTAGATAAAATTGTACTCACATTAAGACAGAGGGTTTTGATTAACAGTGAAATACTACTACTTTAATGCTTTTAATTGTATTAAATTTTATTCTTTGTATATAATTAATTAAGATAATATTAAAGAGATTTACAATTATTAATAAATGTGAAAGCAACAAAGAATAACATCGCCTAATATTAATAAGTTAAAAGTATCTTTAAAGTACGTTTAGACTATGACAAAATTTACGACATAAATGTTAGAAATTAATGTCTGTACTGTTTACACTTGTATAATGTCTGAGTAGTGTCTCTTTGTAAGTGTACGAAAATTGTGTCCGAGCTGTTCAAACTAGTTAGTGACGCTTACTCAACATGGATAAACGCAAAAGACGAAAACGCAAAAGAAGTATTTGGGGACACCAGTGGATTCAAAAAGACAAGATATAGAGCTTATTGTAGATTGCTGAATGATTTACGCACAGAAAATCATCAAGGTTATAAAACTCTGTCGAATGAAATATGAAAGATTTTGAATATTTATTACAAAAAGTTACTCCTATACTACAAAAAAACATACGAGAATGAGATCGTCTATGAATATGAATCCAGGTGAACAATTGTCAATAACATTGAGACTTTTAGCATCAGGTACATGAATAGATGATTTGCAATAATTAGTGCGTTGATTGTTCAAGTTCTATTTTGATTATGATTATGATAGATGATTTCTTTTGTTATCTATTTTCAGGAGACAGTTATCATTCACTTATTTATCTATTTCGTATACCAGTGTCAATAATTATATCAATAAAGCAATAATCAATTAAGCATTTATTATTCAGTCTTAATCTGTTTTAACAATTGCAAAAATTAACAGTCTAGAAAAGGATTTATTAATTATTTAATAAACTTTTCAAGAAATAACACTTCTTAAGCATTGAGGTGTTCAGTCTTAATCTGACTTAACAATTACAAGAATGAACAGCCTAGAATAGAATTTATTAATTATTAAATAAACCAATCACATAGAATTAAATGAAATTTCTCTTTCGTTATCCTCAGGACTATGCATGTATATATTTGATATCGAGGATGGTACATTTTCTTGTAACTCTTCTTGTTCTTTTATGTCTAAAATAATATGCTTGATTTCTCGTGTCATTTTCTTTTTTATTTCATCTTTTTTAAATTTCTTAAAGCAGAAGCAACGTATTTACCAAAAATACCAGCACCATCTTCTGGTCCATTCATTATTTTGATGCCTGTTCTAAAATTAAATCTTCTTCCTTTTTCCTTTTCTGCTTCGGAGGTTGCAATTTTCCATAATCTTCATTTATTTTAACCTCTTCTGAATAAGAACTTGATGTAAAATCCTAAAAATAAAAAAATATGAAGAATTTAAAGTTCAGTGGAATTTTTCAGGCGCCCAAAAACAGCGCAAGCCGTTATTACAATTTCAAAGGAACCTTCAACATAGTTTTAATGGTATAAAGAACTTAAATTTATTTATATCGATGTTGGCTGTCAAAAAGTCAAAACTAGACTAGACACTTGGACACAACGTGTTCACACAGCAGCTGTTGCGACAGCTATTATCGTGTTACAATAAATTTTACTATTAGAGACACTCGTGTTCATACAGAGACAAACAAAGACAAGTGTCATAGTCTAAACGTACCATTAGACAGACATTACATTTATATATATGTTATTCTGGATAGGGCCAACGTAAGAACCCACTAGAAATCCAGTCTGTATGTCTGTCTGTCTTATCTAGCAATAGATGCTCTCATAGAAATTTTCACAACCATTGCAAATAATATCATCACCGTAATTAAACATCTGATCTCGAAGGCTGATTTATTCTATGTTGCACCATTATTAATACAATATTCCAGAATATTTTAAAGACGGACTCAATAAGTGGCGCACTATGTAAAATTATTTATAACAATATAGTCGTATTCTAAGTCGTCATCCGTACAAAAACAAGTACTTATCTTATTGTTAGTCCCGTTCATTGAAGTATGTTTTTGACCTTCCAATTACCTATTTTTGAACATTCTCTGATAACCTTAATAAATGACCGACTTAATATCTGACTCGAATGAACTTACTTCTTCCTAGATACTTTGATCAGATTTATTATTGTTGTCTGTTGGACAAAATAACGACAGATATGATAGAAAGTGATGTAAAATTGCTAATTTAATTATCTTGGCTTTCATTTAACACTGTCAAAATTTAAATTTTGGGTATTATATGCGATATATTATTCCTGAATGAGTACACAGGTTATCAAAGCGATAAATTGTTCGAGTTAGCGATATATATGCTCATAGGGAGCATTAAGAAATGGTCGTTTGTCCCATTGTCCAAATGAAAATGGAGATTGAGAGTCAAATTATTACAATTGTGTCGTAAATATAGTTGTTTCTAACCTTAAAGAGCCCGAAGGACCGTATTCGTGAGCACAAGGCGGGAACAGGCGTGCGGCGGCGGCGTGGTGTTGTTCCGATGCCCACTTTAGATTTGATCAAACAGCAAGTCTGGTCTTTAATTTTTCCATCACTACAATACAACAAATCTGGAAAATCAATAAAACTTCGATCAATCTTCGAGATTGAATGAATGATATATGGATGGAGGAATTTATATATTTTTAATTTATTTATTGGATTGATCGATTTTATTAACCACATATCCTCCCTTCTAGCCCAGACCTCAACAGTCATAAGTAACTATAAATAATGGTTAATTTTATAGAGCAAAATTATTTAGAATCTCTAACATCTCTCTTATCTATCTTTCTATGTAGGTAGTAGCGACCAATTTCGAAACAAAACTGTGTTTCACTCAAACGCTTAGTAGGTATTATATGTTAGAGGGTTTATATTAAATTAAAGAAACATTCTTTTTTAAAAAGTATTTTAACCGCCTTGCATCTCTAAATCTCAGTATGAAAATATAATCTATACATATAAATAGAATTGGAGCGTCTGTTTGTAATATTGAAATAACAGTTTTTTACTGCATGCATATGAATATATATACGGTACATACACCAAAATAATTATTTTACAATTTTTGTCTGTCTGTCTGTCTGTTTGTTCCGGCTAATCTCTGAAATGGCTGGTCCGATTTTGACGGGACTTATATTGGCAGGTAGCTGATGTAATAAGGAGTAACTTAGGCTACTTTTATTTTAGAAAAAATCTTTTATTTTAAAACATAACCAAAATATTTTGTTTCGTGAAAATTGTAATAACTAAGCCACAGCGACGCGTGGCCGGGTCAGCTAGTTTTCAATATATGTAATAAATAAAAGTTTTCAAATTTAAGAATATTTTGCTATTAACAGTATTTTTGGCCAACTACTCAAAAAGAATAACGGCTATTCCTGCTCTAGTGTAAACGAAAAACTCTATTTCGAAGAATACGAAAACCAGATGGTTTATTGTTTGAACAATGGAAGATAAATCAAGACTAGGTTAATGGACATCAAAGGACACAAAACAAAATGCTAAAATGTGACTCACATCATACAAGTATTACACAAAATATATTATCGTCACTAGAACCTACAAGTAGAACGTCTCGCATCAACGTCCGCTAAAATCAGGGCTTTCAGTTGACCCCTGTGACGTCATACCACACCACACGACCTTGTCAGTTTGCGGGCGAGAAATTTATAAGGATGCAGATTAGATCGAAGAAATTAATAAAAATAAAATAATCAATTAAAATATTTGAAATAAATACCTATAATCGGTTATAAAATAAAGATAGTTTAGGCTTGGGTTAATCAAATTCTATTAAAATCATTATGAACCTGTATGTATATATACGACGTAGTGGAGAGGCTCGCATATCAGATTTCTTGGTAAAACCACTCCGACGTCTCGGGTTCGAACCCCGGCCGGGTCAATGTAGAAAACGAACTTTTCTACTTTGGATCGGGTCTTGATGTAAGGGTACCGTCATTGTTCCTTGATTCCATAACACAAGTGCTTTAGCTACTCGTAAAGCTACAATGTACGTTATATTGTCTAATATTATCATTATTATTATACCTATAAACATATGCCATAAGACCGAGTGCTGAGTAAAGCTATATCAGATTGCAGACAAAATTATGATTATAGAGTACCCCAAAAGATTCCTTGGTAGATGGAACACGAGAAAGGACCGAACGGGCGAACGCGGCAGCGCGGCATGCGGGCGGTGAGCGACGCGCTACGAGTCCCGTGGATGCGCGGGTTCAATACCCGCGCCCATTCCATCGCCGCCATCCACAATGGCCGCCATACCATACTTGAATAGAGCCCCGTAAACCACCATCTTAGGTTTAATATTCTTTCATTATTATAATGCGTGACTTATTAACATTGCTGGTGAATATAAATCATTTAACTATTTTAATGAAAACTTAAAAAATCTTTTTCGAAGAATCCAATAAATATAACGCACAGAGAAGGAGAATGCCCATGGCCAGTACTTTTGTAAGATGATTTGTGTCACAATGATTTTTAAACAAAAAATCGACTTAAATATTTTAAACACTAGCTTTTTTTTAATTATTCCTTTTGGGATTATTTTTCTCAAAATAATTAGTTATGCAAGTAGGTAACCGGACATCCGTTTAACTACTACTAAACAAAACATTTTGTCATTGATATAAAAGTTGAACCAAGGTGCAAAAGTAAATCAAATCGATCGATTAAAAATTAATTTATTATTTGTGTTTATATTTATTGTACAGTACTCTCGAACTCGAGTAAAACATAGACATTTAGTCTTGTACTTAAAATAAGTATTAAGCCTTAATAAAACGGAGAAATGATATCCGCTTTTTAATCATAATTATAGAATTGATTAGGTGAATCACTACTTGTATTGTTGTAGCTGTCATTCGACTGTCATCGTTGTTTGTCTTATTTGTACTTGTTGGTGTGTTATGTTTGAATTAATAAGTAAATTGTACTTCCGTATTATAACTTAAACACATTCCCCCATTTAAATTAGGCATATGGTGCTGAAATTGATTTATAATTGATATTTTGATTGATCAGTAACTAATTAATAGCAAACTAGCAGGTTAAGCGAAAAAAGTTATTGATTTTGAGATTGGCGGGTTTTACTAGTATAATGCAGTCTAAAGATAATAGTTTAGAGTACTGCAAAGTATAATTAATCATTTATTTAATTATTAATTAACAGTAAACGAATCACGTTTCACGTATTCACTGCGACTGCGTTCTTGATGCAGTCTACCCAAAATTAATTTGTTCCATCTAAGTATATTAAGCAATTGTGTATTTTGTCTTGATACACCTTATAATTGTCAGCTAGGAAAACTGGAATTCGTCAATTAGATCCAAAATACGAATGCGAGTCTTAAATATGGTTACATATAGTCCATATTACTTTAAGGTGGCTTTACCCTAAAAACCTTTTTATTTTGATCCCTATCTCCTAAGTATAAAAATGAAAATTAACTAATGTTGGAACGTTAAATTCATAAGGATAGCTTTATCAAATAAATCCATTTTCAACAAAACACAAAAATATTTAGTTCAGTGAATTCATCCATATTATTTGGGGAATCTCCTTTTTGATAAATATCATTCTTTTAAAAGAAGAAGTGACTAAATAAGCAATAAAATAAATATTAATACCTATAGATCTTTTTAATAGCTCTAAACATACGGCGAATAGTTGATGTTCTAAACAGAAGCATGCTTATAAAAGAAATAAAGCATTCAAAGGTCGGGAAGAAGTGTTTTTAATACAATGTCAAACTGACGCTGACAGTTGTTTTTTTATTACCAAATGTGTCTTTAGAATGAAAGGGAATAAGTAATATTATTCAGGCGCCTTAAGCGATTACGGAAGTAGCCCCTGCAATGCTTAATGACGATTATGTATGTTGTAGCATGGTAATATCTGTTATATTAGCAGGTCACGATTTATTATTACATTAACTAGTTCAAGTACTGGCGCACACAACCGACTGTTTAGCCTATTTTTACTGGCTTTTATCATTGATTTTATGACTTATTACACACGACGGGTTGTTAATCATCCTTGGTAAATTCTTGACGTATGATTCCCTCGACAGCTATTAACAAAATTTCGATTGAATCGATTATAGAATCGGTACGAAAATAAGTGAAAAAACGGTGCTAAATTTGGTGAAAAAGTCAATCCTTTTAACGGTCGTGTGCTTGTACTTATCTACACTGAATGTAAGTATTATATCTGAATATTGGATAAAACTAGAAGAAGTTGCAAAACCTTAAAGAAATAAAAAGTAACTACTAATTAGTTGATAAATACACAAACCACAGATGTTTTTTGAATTCCAAATTTAGGAGGAAGCCTTATTGCAGGAATCTATGCCACAGCTGTGCGCTACAAAATATATACAGTTTACAATAAGTACAGTACGCGGGCAGATATAAAGCATGTATTGATATTGGCTCTTGTGTCTTTGCCATAGCGCTTTCAATCGGCCACTGATATCTCTTTGTTTAACGGTAAGTAGAAAATCCAAATATTTAACTTAAATCGTGTTCCTTTTTCATTACTTAGTTAAGTAGATGGGTATTGGTATGCTACATACCAATACCAATCCACTTAACCTCGTCTAAATAATCGTCAACAAATTTTAAGTTATTATTTTGGGCAAAATTATTATCGTTTAGGTCTTAAAAGGGTAGAATAAGAATAATCAAATCGTGAAATAAACAATGAAGATAAGAAAGAACAACCTTTGATTAGAAAGTAGGACTGTAATTTTCTAGTTAATTGAGTAAACATTGTTTAAGAATTTGTCTTGACCAGAAGAAGTAGCCAATATCGAAATAGGAGTAGGTATAAGTCTTTTCCTTACACTCTGAATTAGGGAAATCATTTTAAAAAAATACGTAAATGTCAAACCCCTTGAATGATATTCACAATCTATTAAAATATTTAAACTAAAGGTAAAAAGTAATCAATTCTTTGTTTTAAATTCTGACATATATGGTTATAATAAATATTACGAGTGGGATGTCGGAAAATCATACGAATTATACAAATCCTGTGGGTAGACACCTTTAAGGTCAGCCTTGCACCCACACGCGCCTTATAAGTTAGCTCTAAAATGTTATCTAAGCGCAAAATAAAAAGAACTGAAAGCGTTTTCGGAGATTAAAGAAAATAAAACACTATAATTAGGCATCATAAGGTTCAATATTACGATATATTTTTAAACCATTATAAGTTGTTTATACTTTTGAGCATGGTTTGCAACATTCACCTTTGCCATAAGAGGCAAGCGGATTTTAGAACAGCAGATAGTGGGCGATAGTCGAAAGTAGTAATAGATATTTTCTGGTTGGTGAGTAACTTCATGATTTATGAAGCAATGTATGCTAACATTTGTCTGAAGATATTTAAATTGAGCTAGCGAGTCTTGTCGCTACACACCTGTCGAAATTTTCTAGTACTTTTACATTAGGTACACGTTTCTACTAGTTTTTACGCTGTAGGCCAGCGTAGGCTGTAAACCCTTAGAAATACGAAAAGACGCTCCTCTCATTGAAAAGATAACGCTGGCTTACAGCGTAAGAAGTAGAAAATTACTAGAAAATAAAACCACTTATTTGCGCCCTTGAATAATTTATCGAATGATTCCATCCAATATAGCACTATTTCTCAGAGTTGATCAAAGATTGGTTCTCCTAGCTGTACGATTCACGTTATCGTTTTTATTTTATTATTTCACAGGTATTTCTGCCTGTGTCAGTTGTGCTCAGGTTATAGGCATCACTCGTAGGGGAGCGCTATCAACGTTTAATAAAAGAGCGCTAAGTTAAACAGAACTATGATTTAAAAAACGAGCTAAAAATAACTAGGCGATGTAGTCGCTAAGCATAAAGCTACGCTGGCATCATAAATTGGAGCGGAGCGTAATATCTAAAAAAAGAATTTTTTTTTTCTTGTTTCGATGGAAATTTTTGCGAATTTCAAAATTCGGGCTCCGTCACAATCTGGTCCTAAACCTGTTGATTCGATTGAACACAAAAAATATTAAAATTAGTTAAGAACTCAGACAGTTATGGCGTAACAGACATTGCGCCATTGAAGCTGATCCATTGGAGCTCCGCTCCAACTAGGCGATGCACTAGTACCATATATTGGAGCGTAGCATAATACCTAAAAAGGAAAAAAAAAATTCGATGGGATTTTTTGCGAATTACAAAATTAGGACTCCGTCACAATCTGGTCCTATACCTGTTGATTCGATTCCACACAAAAAATATTTAAATCGGTTAAGAACTCGGGAAGTTATGGCCTAACAGTCATTGCGCCATTGAAGCTGATCTATGCTGATATCTCCAATAATGTATATATACTATTATCTGAATGATTCTGTATGTTTTTTTTCAATAAAAATCTATTGCTCACCAAGAGAAGCCTAAGCTATTGCCATTCTTAGCTGTAATTTATTAATAAACTGAGATGAAAGTTAAGTGACATGGGCTCCCGTAAAAAACTTGGATGGAAACTTGGATAAATATACTAAGAAATAATTGATCAAAATTGGATAAGTGGCATAACACCCTAAGTTTAAAAAAATGCAACCGTCAAGATTTTTAATTCATACACTATTTCCTCAGTATTAAGGTCTTATATTATCTCAATATTAAAATAAAACACTTTTTTATGGATTTTGCGCATATTTTATTTTATATTTAATCCTGACGTTGCGACTCCTTTACAGGAACCGTGTCATGTGAGATGACACACATCACATGATGATGATCACATCCTGTGATTACGGCTCCTGTAAAGGAGTCGAAACGTCAGGATAAAACATAAAATAAAATATACGCAAAAAAAGTGTTTTTTTTCTAATGTAATGTAATGTGCGCGGAAGTGTAAGAACTAAATATGAAAATATTAAATCAAACGCGATAATAACATTTGCACATTCAAAAACTTACACTCAAGCCTCTAATTTCGTTTCATTTTTGTGTCAATGTGTAGTTATATTCCCACGCGCGAAAGTGCGGAGTCTAAAACTCTCTACACACGATGACTTAAGAAGGAGATGAGATTTATGAAATTAAAACTGGTAACTTAAGTGAATTACTTTCTGTAATAAGCGGTCGCATTACACATCGCCTTTAAACTGCGGACTTTTCCGTGTTTTGTTACAGAGATTTCACAGCTATAAGTTATACCAATCCTGCTATTCGTTCGGTCGTTCAACGAACGACGCAATTATCTTCTTTTGTTAATGATTTTTACAACTAGCATTTATTGTGTATAAACGTTATTTATATTAACTAGCTGACTCGGCCACGCGGTGCTGTGGCTCAGTTAGTTTCGTTACAGTTATATTATCACTATCAGACGTCATCTAATAGTCATAGTGAAAATTTATAGTGACGCCGCCATAACCAAAAGATGCCGCCTATAATAAGTCTTTGACAATTTACTTCCTAAGAAGTGTAGAAGTATAAATGCGAAGAATATATAATTTAGTGCAATGGGAAAATAAGAGAAATACGCCTTCATTTTTATATGCTCTCAAATTATTTTAATTTAATTGTGTCTTTTATTTTCCTTAAAGGTATAATAGATATAAAGTACTTTGTATCCCTTTCATGGGTACTTTTAAGTCTCTCGTCGGTAATCGGTCACTTTCTCCCTTCGATAAACAATCGCTCCCGGTACATGTAGCTTTTGTATCCGCGCCCTCACGGTTTCTGTGACAGCTTACTCCTAACCAACAACCGTAGTATCTTACCGAATGGTTTATTAGCGATTAAAATTTCAATATTAACATAAATATATAAATTTAAATAAAACCATTTTGTTGGTTTAGGGCACAGAATGGTAAAACAGTAACGCTATCTTGTACACTAAAGCGGTACTAAAACAAAGAAGTAAGCTGTTATTTAATATACATGGCTGACCCGGCCAAGCGTTGCTATGGTAACGTTAATTGATTATAAAAACTGTTATTCTTAGGCTTATGGTAACTACGGTAACTATATATGGTAACAACCCACAAAGTCCTTCTTTTATATAGTAGAGATAAAGCTGAATATATATTAAAGCACTATCGCACTTTTAGCTAGGAGCTGGTGGCAGTAATTTTTATATGATTTCATAGTCTGACAGAGGTTAATAATATTAGATTACTAAGTAAAATATTCATTTTAAACAATTTCTGCCATTCCAATTACTGCAATATCAAATAGTAGCTTGCTAAAAATCTTAACAAATAAGTGTCTTAAACGATATTATCGCTTCTATCGATAGTCTTAAGATATAATAAAAATATTAATGCTAGTAGCAGAAGTTTTTCCTGTTGAGTTTTAGGGTAATTATTTTTTTTATTATTATGATATATAAAAAATCAATTAGGTAGGTACTTCATCGGCAGGCATATTAGAATAATTGAAGTTATACTTCTTTAGGCGCGTTATGAAATAATGATAAGAGTGAAATTTTAAGATGCGCGCGCATTACTGTTATCATGTTGAGGTTGCCCGCAAAAGCGACATGGAATAAACCAGCAGGATGAAGTTGGCCGCTAATCAAGAATGTGTGTGTATGATTTTAAACTATATATGGTGGTTAACAAAAAAATATATAATAACATCATAACAATTTTATTAATAAGTGGCCTTTATTTAATTAACTTTTTAAGTGCGTTTATTGATTTGAGTTTAACTGTCGGTATGAATTCTGTTTATTTGTTTATAATATCAATTATTATTAATAGTTAAATAGTTTATATTAATGATTTTTGATACATTACTTGACTCTGTATACAGATATATAGAAAATATGTTAATTATATTTATAATAAATAACAAACAAAAAGTACTGGCACATGGAGGAAATTTTTAGTTATCTTTGTTTAGTTACGCTAAAGAAGTATAACTTCTTACGTGCGTACATAAGTACACACAACGGTTTTTTATTGATATTCTTATAATATAAAAGATAAAAAAATATGATATGGGGCTCCCATACAACTAGGGTTGCCATCTCTAAAATTTGGAAAACAGGACAAGACGCGTGAAAACCCCGGATTTTAGAGTCCGGAAGCCGGACATGTCAACAAGATCTTTTAAACATATTCAATGTAATAAAAAACAGTTAAAAATGTCATAAATCACCTTTTTTATTCATTAATTATTTTAACAAAACAGAATCATATTACAATTTGTTTATATAAATCAGCTTTCAATCAATTCTTGAAATAAGAAAACAAAACCTTATTAAAATATTAAACAAAAACATATATTTAATGAATTAAAATCTTAAAAGTACCTACTTAGACCATTCTAGCAATTATTGCACTCACACGATTTGTCTATCTAGCTATTAAAGCGTTTTCCTCAGCCTCTTGCCTTTTTACTTCTCAGTTTTTTTGTATTTATCATTTTTTCCGATAGCTTTTAGAATATCTTCCCTTTTTAAAAGTAATTTATAAAAATCAGTGCAGCTGTATTCTTGGAAATTGAATTTAATTTTGAAATTGTTTCTACGCTTAGTAAATTTCTTTCTTTAGTCCATTGTTGTGTAATTAATGAGAATACCCTCTCCACGTTGGCATTATGCGCCGGAATGCAAAAAAAATATTGCGCAATTTTCAGCAATTCCGAATATAAATTCGCATTTGGCGTTTTAAAAAATTGTACCCAAAGTTGATTGGAATTTAAAAGTTTATCTTGTCCAGTTAAGTTTTGGCAAAAAGCCTTTAAATTCAGCCACTCGTCAATTAATTTTGCGTCGTCAATGTCTATGTTTTTATCTTTTAAATGGAGGACAGTGTCTTCAATAAGAGTCCACTCTGTGTTGTTATTAATTTTTGGCAAAAACATCCAATCAAATTTCTCAAATTGTTTTAAAGGTTTCATCCATTCTTCAATATATCTTTTAATTTCATTGTAGAAGTCATGTGTGCATTTTTTAAACTCTTGTTTCCTGTTTTCATCTTCTTTGTTTATAATACTCTGAACGTTCAGCGGCACAAAATTTTCCTTAATTCGGTCATCTAAACTTTTTGTTATGGAAGCAAGTATGCTTTTTGTTTCAAGAATTGAATTATCGCCTTTCTCTAATGTCTGTATTTTTGTGTGTGTGCATAATTGAGTGTATAAGGAACAGGTATGCTTCCGAGAGAGGCTTTTTGAAAAACTGTTTAATTAAAACAGGTGGTCTTTCTATGCTTTCAAAATAATTAAGTAAAAGACGGTAGAGCTTCAGAATTCGCTCGATAGCTGGAAACAGGCTTAGCCAACGCGTTTTGGAATGATACAGAAGCTGTTTATATTCGACCTCAGCCGTTTCGTTAAGAGCTTCTTTAAGAGCTTCGGTTCGTACTGTGTAAGTGGAAAAAAAATTAAAAATTTTAAGACGATGGATTCTATGTCTACTGCCAGTAAATCACATCCGTGGTGCACTGCGTTGTTTATGACATGTCCAGAGCAACCCACACCAACCAAGTTTGGGTTTAGATTTTCCTTCAGCTTGTGGAAAACATTATTTGTTCCATATCTTTCTATCCCACCGAAGTTGGTATTGCAATTACTTTCCACCAAAAGCAATACATTTAGACAAGAGATCATGCCGGCGAAGCTGTGTTATTATCAGTTCAATAATAGTGTCAGATGTCTTGTTTTAAATTTCAAGCACCTTAGTAGTGATTCCATTTTTTACATCAAAATATTGAATAACCAGCGGGAATAATTTTGTGCTTCCGTGATTACTAGCATCAGTAGCCACACTTATAAATGGTACATCTTGTAAATCAGTCTTAAGTTGTTCAACCGACAAAGGGCTTAGCACTCCGGTGGCGATCGCAGTTGCTTTTGTTCGATTGCACGTAACTTTTTTTGCAGTATCTGACGCTACAAATATTTCGCGGTTGAGAGCACAGGTGCAGTCCAATGAATTAAAAGACATGTGCTGGCTTACAGTATGATAGACGAGAGCGCCTTCCGCAGCTGAAATAAGGAAGTCCTCCGATGTCGATCTAAAATAAGTACCTAAAAATATAGTCAATAAAGAATTTCGAAACAAAGGGGTAAAATTAGAACTATAACAATTACTAGCCACCCACGACTTTGTTCGTAAAAAAGCATATTTGAAAATCTGTAGAAAGAATAGAAAATTCTAAGCAAATAAAAATTAAACTTTCAAAAAGCAAAATGACTGCATCTTGACTTAATATTATTATATTTTTGGATAAAAAGTAGCTTAAGTACTTATCTGTTCATGTAAAAAGGTTACTAAAACAGATAGACAGAGCATTCAGAAGAGCAGTGTCACACTACCTGTAAAAATTAAACTACGATGTTTAAGAAAAATATTCTTTGCTTACCACATGTACCTACGTAAGTTCACCCACTTAACTGGAATGACGCAATGTCTACATTCGTCAAACCGTCGCTGCGGAGTGCGGGACGCGGGTCGCGAATTCGAACGAACGAACGGCGGACCGTGGCAACCGTGACGGGAGGGGTGGGGGAACGCTGAATATACTTGGTTCGTCGGTTGATCGTGGTGTGCGAGCATAGTCCGTGGCTCGCGGGCGGCCCAAATTTTTTTTTATTTATTTATTTTTTAAAACACGGTCTACAAATGAAACCTTCCCCGGACGCTCCCCGGATGCCCTCTAAACTAGGACAAATCCGGGGAAACCCGGACGGATGGCAACCCTACATACAACAAACGTGTTTTTTTTTTTTTTACTTAACTAAAAGCTTGTACGGAACCCTTCGTGTGCGAGTCAAATAAGTACTTTACAAAATATAAAAATAATATTTGAAAAGACGATGGAATTTTTTTTTGTTTTTTTTTTTTACAGTTTAATAATATTTTTTTATAAAAACTCCCACAATCCCGACTTCTGCCAGCTTTCATTTCGCTATCTATAAAATGTATTTAATGGAAATAATTGTTGACAGAAACGATAATATAATTTAAGACAGTTATTTATTTTACAATTTTGAAAATATTAAATAAAAATCAGAGCTACCTGAACTCGCCACTTATTTTTTCGAGTTAACATAGGTACAGACTATTTTATGAGGAGGCCGGAAGCCTGGCCAGACGGACCCTTGAAGCTCTGGGCCCGGTCCTGGAACGCTGGCGAGTTCGCAAACACGGCAAACTCAGTTATCGTCTGACACAAGTACTATCCGGTCACGGCTGTTTCCGTAAGTACTTGTGCCAGATCGCCAGAAGAGAAGCAGAACCCAACTGCATCGAATGCGGAGCGGAGGAAGACACGGCGCAACATACCCTGGAGGTATGTCATGCCTGGGCGGCACAGCGCCATGTTTTGACAGCCGCGATCGGCCGGGACCTCTCACTTCCCAACGTCGTCTATAAGATGTTGGACAGTGAAATCGCATGGGAGGCAGTCGCACTGTTCTGTGAAGAGGTGATGAGCGCAAAGAAGGCTGCGGAAAGGGTAAGAGAGGACGATCCTCTAGCGGACCCCTGCCGTAGACGCAGGAGAGGACGTAGACGGCGCGAGTTTGATCGTCTTCTCCTACCTGATAGTACCGGAGCTGGGGTTGGTTTTAACTCTACCCGCGGAGGCCAGCGGGTGCCGGGCTTGGGAGGCCCGATACCTGCACAGCACAGGCCTCCGCCGACTCGGAGTGTCCGGAATGTCCCGGGACACTCCGTAGTTCTCCGTCATCGCTTCCCGGCGGAGAACAGAAGTGTCTGCCTAGGGCGGACGTCCACCGATGGGGCCGCGGTAGTGTCCGCGAGGTTTCCCGTGACCCCATCCGGTGCCACTGCACTGTCGAGATACTTGTCATCAGATGATGACCAGTTGTACGACAGTCAAGTGCCACCACGGTGACCGGAGGGACATCTTGGAGTTTTTAGTGGGTAGGCCCCTGCACACCAATCTGACGAGCTTTTATCGTCAGATAGGTCCGCAGGGGAGAGTCCCACATAACTCCCGTCCCACTCCCAGCGGCGGGAGTATGCGCAACGCATTTTCTCCAAGTAAAAAAAAAAAAAAAAGGTACAGACTATTTTACGTGTGGTATAGTCTCCGGCAAATAAGTTGAACATGATTTTGAAATCACGTGACATGCGGAGTAGCAAGTTTAGGTACATTATTCACTACTGCGCATGTCACGTGATTTCAAAAACAATGTTCAACTTATTTGCCGGGGACAATAGTAACAAGAATATTCACTTTATTAGTATTGTTTCTATCTTGATGGTGGTTTGTTTGACCATAAAGAGCCCGTGAATATATAAATCTCGATACTGGCAGAAATAACACTTTTGAGGAGTTGCTACCATTAAATATGAAGAAGCACATGCTTGGCTGTCGTAGACAGATTTGCGTGGGAACTTTTAAAAGTGGGTACACGCGTCTTTTTAAAACCACTGTTTTTATTTTGAGTTGTGAATAAAAAAAAGGGTGTGTGTCAGCTCCGTTTCACGACTGGAGTTTACTCTAAAGAATGATTGTCTTTGACAAGCACAAACAATAATAAAACCTAACTTCAAAATTTATTCTTACCTATGTTAAACTACATTTATAAACATCATACCTGTATTCCCCAAAAGGATAGGTAATAGAGTATGTTAGTACAACTTTTGGATGGGTTTGGTAATTTTTCTTTGGCAGCTGGTGTATCCAATTAGGTACTGGTATTTTAATTTTTGATACAAAAAATCCGTTTGCCATGATAGTGGTATATAAGGACATTTACTTATACAAACAAAATATGTTTATTTGATTATACTTAAATTAAGAGTCATGTTATGTACCCTTAATGCTCTAAAACCTCAGAACAATAACTACATTGTTCTGAGTCTAAAACCAAAGATTATTTTTCTTTATTTATGGCTTGCACGATTTGTGTATTTAGCCAGTGTCAAGTGAGTATAATTGCCAGTTCTTAATTATTTTTTTTTATTTAATAATAATGAATGAACAGTAAAATATATTTTTAATAAAGATACCTCCCCGTGGACTTTTTGAGACAGCAGGAAAAGAACGTCCGCTGCATTGTTAAACTTGCCAACACTCTTGTATGTTCACAAACACTTAGCGGATTAGTAATCCATAATTATTACACACTAATATACACAACAACACAAATTTCAACACCGCGCCAAAAAGTCTAAACCAAAGATTAAAATAAACCATCGTAATAAAACTAAAGTTTCGTTGAGATACTTTTCTATAAAAAGCAGAAAAAGTCGTCTTTTCAAGAAACTGTTGCGCGAAATCGGAAATAATACTCATTTTTTTGGGTGTTCTCGTTTAACATCATCGGCAACATTGCTTGCTTGTCTAATGTGACATTAGTAATGTCTATTATTTAAAAAATGGCAGGTGATGAAAGTGACAGGTTTGTAAATAGTAGAGATTTTTTGGTAAATGTAATAATTTAACCATAATTCACTATTTAATTGAGATGAAATAGCTAAATGTTATTTACATAGTATTGAATTGTGTTTTTACAGTGATCTGAAGCCATCGAGTGTTGCGATCATCAGAGAAGTGTATGATAGTGAAAATGCCCACATTAAATTTGAAATGGAACTGGAAAGAGCACTTGAGGCCGGCGTGAGTGTGATTGTAATAGAACCAGAGCCACTTGGAGAAGAAACAGCAAGGTGGATTTATGTCGGAAACCTCTTACATAAAGTTTCTGTTTACAGTGGACTCTGCAGCATTGCGTCAGGTAGCTATCTACTAATTTTGACATATCGGTCATTGGGAGTAACAAAGATGAAACTGCACAATATGCTATTTTATAGGAGAAGCAATCAAATATGTTAGTAATAGCTACTGTAAAATTTTGATGTTAGTAATAGCTACTGTAAAGATTCTAACTAAAATTGTGTTTGATTCAAAATTAAGTTCTATGTTTACAGTTTCCCTTATAGCCATTATCTTCGCACTGAATATTGCATATAACGGGATAAAGCTATAAATACCTTAAGGGGAGGGTGTAATTTCGTCATTGTTGCTTTACAATTTAGCTTGAAGTCTAAGAAGTTTTAATAGGAATCTTATATTTTTGACGAAATGAAACTAAATTATTAGACACACTCAGTAGAAATTATAGTTTTAGTCACTTTAATTCAAAAAACCTTTACTATATGTTATAATCTTCTGCACTACTGGTACCACGTTATATCAAAATATTGGTGCCAAGAGTGACCTGCTTTGTGTCAACATATTGCTACTGGCCGAGACAAGCTTGATAAGATGATTTTGAACATGTAAATAACAAAATTGAACAGTATGACAGTATTTTTGTCTAGTCATACTCGTTAGTGAAACAGTATGTTTCCTTTTCTCTGTATAATAGTTGTCATCTCTTTCAGCTGGAGAAAAATCCCTACCACCTTTGACATCTGTATCATCTCCACCAAAGTCCAAGATCCAACTACATTTATATTTGGCATTGCCTCGTTAATTTGAGTGTAGTTTTATCATTGCTGGAGCATGTCTCATAAGTCATAATCACCTTTTTGTCATTGGTGCTCCAAATACACATCGCTCATTTGGTGGCGCAATTACACTTTTGGTCAAAATTACATTTCTGAAAAACATTGACAGAATTGTATTTCTTCTATTTTTCGCTGGAAGCTAAATGAACCTAAGAAAAATATATGTTTGTAGTCATATTTTAAGGTAATGCTAATTTAAAAAAGAAAATGTATTTAAAATCCCTACCTAAAATTTCCCATCTTCTTCAAAAACACAACATTTACAATTGTGTCAGTGTTGTACCAAATGAGCGACATATACATTTGGCAGGGAGTCCCACAGAACTGCCTTATCAGATGCTGTTGCTCCAGAAACATAGCAAACTAGCTCACTTCCACAATCACACTGACAGCATCTAAGCACCGAATGGTTGGAAATTCTTTTCTGTCTTTGTTTTCCCTAACGTAAACCATGTTTATGGTCATTTTGGCATATTTAACTCTTTAAAAAAAATATATGTTAATTTCGTTGTTGTAAACTCCAAATGAGCGATATCCTTTTTCTAGTTTATTAACCATTAAGCCCATCTCAGAACAAAAATTACTTATACTAGCTGCTAAAACAAGAGTTATGAAATAATATTATTATCATATTTTCTTTTAGACCAAACTGTCTGCTCTTCTCTGCAACAAAAACATGCTTAATACTACTTAGCCCAACAATCTGCATTAGTAATAGTAATTTAAAACACTTGTTATTTAAGAAAAGTTAATGTTTAGATCGTCTTTCATTATACAGCATTATATTATAAATACCATCAAATTTTTTTCTAGGCATAAGATATCATTCAATACTTAATTTAAAAAAAAAATAGGTAAAATTTATGCAAAAAAAAAAAATTGTCCGTATAATTATTGCAACAGCTGGTTATTAAATATACTCACAGTTCAACCGCCCGAAATGTTTTGAATGAAATAACGCCCACCGAGCTGCGCGCGCAAGGTGCGCGCCGAGTTCAGTCAATCAAATCAGTCACCCGGGAACCTCCCGCGGCGCATTATCTTGCGTTCACGCATGTGCATCGCATAATTATATACCTAACCAAAATGTGTTCACACTTGCTATTGAAATCGTAGGCGAAATTAAACGGCGGGTTAATATTAACGGATAAAGTGGTTAAAATAAATGCTTTTTACTCCTGTTATTTTTTTCTCCTTCAATTTTGAATATTTTTCAAATATTGAAATGTCGTATGGTTGAATTCATTGCTGTGTTATACGGATTTTCGAATTTACTATGCGTTCCCTGTGTTTTTTTAGATTCTGTGGTTTTTTAACCACATCCTTTGCTTTACTCGTAACTAATTATTGTACATAAGTTGATTAATTTTTTTTTTAATGCGCCTTAGTACAAAAAGTATGGTTTACTTTTATGTTCAATTTATGTATCTTTTATTAAAAGCGATTCTAATGATGATAATGATTCTAACGATGACGTTCTAATCAAAGAACAATACAACTCATACCTTCTTCAATATGACGTTTCTAATCTTTTTTCATTGAAATTTGCAACTTATAAAAATGATTGTAATGTTCGATGAAATAACGAGAGGATGGGGCGGGGTAGTGTAATCAACTGCACCGTGTGTAGCGTTATTGTGACAGCAATCGGTAGTTTTCTTTGGATAACTTTGTATAGCCTTAACTTAATATTTTAGTACTGGGCAATATTAAAAGAAAAAATACCTGATTTGATTCGTTATATTTTTAAAGAATATAATATATAAATTTGGATGGTGTTTATAAAATGACCCGGTATGTGAACTGATAATTATTGCTCATAAAATGGCAGCTCTTCCGAATAAGGCCCACTCGAAAATGAGCATATAGTGGTATATTCTTGTAGGGCAGGTCATGCGCAGTAACATGATGACATTCATATGTGGCGCAATTCAACTTGAAAGTTTTAATTTAAATATATGTTGATCAAGTTAACATTACACCCAGCCTAGGTGGTAAAGTGGTTAGAGTAGCTGGGTGTGGAGCACGGAGCTCGAGATCAAATCCAGTTTGATATATTTTGTATCTGTTTTATTTTGTTCAATTTGGATTGTATTGGTTTGGTTAGGTTCAGAAGTGAAATATGTTAGGTTCAGAAATTCACGATTAATCAGACCAATTTCGATGAAAATACGCGCAAATATGAGGGGTGTATTTCAACATTACTTTATTACTTAAAATGAATGAAAAATCAAATTTCGAAAATTTTAAAGATACATCATTTTCCCGCCCGGGGGCGATTCGCGCCACAAGTTTATACTGATATCTTACAATGCCCATCAACCTCTATTAAAAAATGACGTTCATCCATCAATTACGTGTGGGCTTTATTCGGTAGTGCAGCCAATAAAATTTTATAAGTCTTCTTTTCGTAATTTTATAAGTCTTAAACTTTTAAAGTTTTATAAGTTTTAATAAATTTTAAAAACTCAGTAAAACCTATGTTTTCTCATACAAGTCTAACAAATGCTATTGTATAAAAATTAGGATAAACATGGCCTGCCACAAACCTAGGACTTTTTTTGAATTTTATTAAACTTATTAAATAGATATTAAGGTTAATTACTTTTTGTTGACTTTATGAACCTTGAAAAACTACGCTCATGAGGTATGTTAACAGTCAATATGTAAAGTCCAGAGTTTTTCGAGGTTCAAAAGGAGGAAACTTTAAGAATTTGTTTAGTATATGGTATCTGAAAACCTTCCATTTTTAGGTAGGCTTCCAACCAGCAGATGATGGTGATAAATAGCACAAATAAAAGATTATTAATATATTGAAAGTAACATATCAACAGATGCTATGTAAAACCTATGTATTTCACCTTTTAAATTAAACAAGTAGGCAACAAGATTTGTTTTCATTTCTAAATTCTGCTTATGTAGGTATGAAAAAAGCCACTAACAAAATGTCATCCATCCACTACATGACAATACCAGTACTTGTTAAGTTGTTAATGTGTTAAGTTACAGGTTTTTTCTATCAGAACAAGAATTCAAGGACTTAAGTTTAAAGACCTAATTTATTATTCTATTTCAGGCTTAGCATGGAAATCATTAGCATGTGCACCATTTGGTATTGTGTCAGTGTTGTGTGCTGGCTGCTACACTCTTTCATGGCAATGGGATCCATGCTGCAAGTATCAAGAGGAAAAGAACCGACGGCACTTAGCCACTTTACCTGTATTGAGTGATCTCACATCAGCCACACCAGTAGTCCTTGTACATAAGGATAATAGAAGAAAAATCTTGTTACATAATACAGTATCCTTAGCTGCAGCTGCAGTTTGTTTATGGAGACTTTATAACACATTCAAATAATATGTAGCAGCTAATAAGTTTTGGTCTTATGAGTCATCACAATCGGTTGAAATGTCCTTAAATTGTGAATACATTATTTACTAATATCTTAGTGCTCATTAATGTTTGTTATTGTAGATATCAAAGTCTACTGTTATAGGGAATCTTACAAAACTAAAAACGTAACACCAACTTATAAACACCATATCTCCGAGTTAATCTATACAAAAAAAAAATATTTACAGCTGTGAAAGTTTAATATATTTTGTGTTTGAACATGGTGGAGCTTCTAGCAGAGTAATTTGACAGATTCCCTATTAGTTGTTGTAGGAAGTAGTCAATGTAAAAATTGTTATACATATATTTTATTATGAATTGTAGAACTGTAAACAAACCTGTACAAAAGATATTTTCTTTATACTATAAGGAGCTTCTTAGTTAAGTGTGATAGCAGTTTGTTGCAAGATTCTGTTAGGTGGATGTATTCTAGGCTACTGTTGTCAAACAATAAAACTAAACTTTGAAATATTTCTATTTATTTTGATTTAAATTAGACATGCATATGTATTTATTCTAAGGTGCCTATGTAGACTTATTTTGAACGTTAATGTATCGGCATTAAATAAAGTCGACTGAAAAGCAACTCTTCAAAAATGCAACTATACAACAAATGAGTCGACAGACAACCAGAATAGGATATACTCTTGTTGTCATGCACGTGGCTTATTAAAAATAGTCACATAATATTCTATTTGGAATTCTAAAATGAAAATAGTTATTTATTTAATAAGTTTACTTGAGTTATAGTGACACGTAACATTTTATATACAGGGTATTCGGAAGAATGTTGAACATACAAAAATGAGGGGCAGGTGAGGTGGTCTGTTAACTAGTAGTAGTAGCCCAAAAGATTTTACCTAGGTCTCAAGATTGTTTTTATTTATTTATTTAATTTCTGGAATTTTTATTTTGTACATTTAAACAAGTGTCATTTTTTTTTTCACGGCCAGATCTATTATTTTTTTCTTTATTACAATCTAAGTGACCGTTAGATCCTTTTAAAATTAAAAGTTGCACATTGCATAAAGTTATGAACTCTCAAACAAAAAAAAAGAATTAAAATAAATTGTGAAGCACAACTTCGCGTTACATTTAAAAAAAATAAGAGTGATGGATGACTTCTGATTTGTTAAAAACATCTCTAAAGTGCGAGCTTTCTACCGATATGTGATTTGTTTTGATATCTTTTTGGTAACTTAAGTTATTCGAGGTTTTCTACCAAGGCGGACCATTTCGACGAAAATCTACTGTGTAGAAAGTTAAACGTTTTGCGAAATTTATCTAGGCAAAGATTGAAAAAAAATTAAACGAGCAATTCAATTTTGGTATTTTTTATTTAAAAACATCAATAACATAATAAAACCATAAAACATCTTAACTTATGACTTCAATTCGAGCAAGACTTCATTTAGTTTAAGTGATGCTCAAATTGACGGCCCTCATTTGAACCGTTGCACGGAGGGACACGCTCCATACAAGGGCGGTCATAAATAGTTAAAGTCCTGTTACTATCAATACATTGTATTATTTTAGTGACTTATAGTTGTAAAAGTGTTTTAGGAACATTAAAATGAAAGAAGCACATGTATTTACGGAATAAAAAACGTTTACTTCAGTAAAAAACAAATATAAACAATAACATACTTTTACCTAAATTTATCATGAACAAACACTTAAAAATTGGAATGTAAAACATATATTTTAAATAAAATAAGAGTCAAAACATTGATAACACTATTTAATTATAATAAAATAATAGAAATAAATAAATTAAAATTAATTAAATACAAAAAAAAACAAAACAACTAACACAATACAAATAAATTATTCTTATTCTAACAATATTAAACATGTAACAATTCTATTACACTTTGTGACAGAGTATTTTTCTTTTTAGGGGGAAGTTTCCGAAGACTTGTAATATAAGGATCTGAATGTAATAATAGTCGTTGTATTAAATCTTGATTGGTAACTTCACGTGACATTTTTCGAGTGTGACTTCGTCTATAAATTTTGATATACTTATTTGTCGCTTCAACAGCTTCTTCGGAAAGTTCTCCTATAGATAACAATGCATAACTTATAATATCTGATCCATGTACGAGCACCTTGTGGACAGAAGCAGGAAGACTATACCACGGATATTCCTCGACCAGGCTGTATGCTGTTTGTAATGCATAGTCTTTAAACTTGCATTCATTAATTTTATGTCCAGAAGATAACGTTTGTAATATTACACAACAACGATCTATGAGATCCTTATTCAAACCTGTAATTTCAGCAGATACAGCTGATTCCAAAAAAAACTTCCTGGCCGTGTTTCCGTCGTTAGACGTCCCGCTTCCACCACTACGCGGCTTGTCAACTATTAAACCTAATCGTTCCCTAAACTGGGACTGTAAATATTGTTTTTTATTTGATAACAATTGTTTATCACTATCTAGCCTAACTTGCCATTTTTTAATATCTAATCTATATGAAAGATGAATAAAATATTCGAAGAAACGTATCCAAGAATGTAGTGGTGATAATCCAAATTGGTATCTACTCTCTATTACAGGTTTTTGTAAACATTCGTCTATTTTATTCATCTCTTTAGGGGTAGCATTACATATATAACATCTACTTGTAGATGTTTCACTTAAAGCACTACAAATTTTACCATCTACCATTGAAAGCTGCAACTTATGAGAAACGACCAATTCACGATTGTCGATCTGAATAAAAGTAGGTTGCAAACTTTCAATTTTATCCTTAAAATAAGCTTCCTCTTGCAAAGACACTGCTGTGCTTTCTTTCAAAAATTGAAATCGAATAGGACGGCAGTACCTAGTGGAAGAGGGTCGAGGATTTTTCCATAAAATTTTACAATTATCTTCAGCTAATTTTACAATAATTTGAAGGGGTACATAAGATGTTACAAACAAACTACTATCTTCTAAAGTTGAATCTGAAAAAAATTGTTTGTATTCACTATGTCCAGTGCTGCCATCGAATCCCCATTTCCCAAGTAAAGAGATATTAGACAAACAATCATCAGGAATCTGATCTAAGACCTCTTTTTGAGATTCAAGGATTCGAGAAGCTGTGTGATCAAAAAGACTTTGTAATTCAACTTCAGCTGAAGACTCGGAAACAGTTATATTAGAAGGGTAACATCTCTGTTTCGCTTTAGTAATTTGTTGGTAACATGGTAATACATTAGGAGAAATCTTACTATTAACAAAGTTTTTAATTTATAAATACTGATGTTTTGTCAACTGAGCATCAGTCACAAGTGACAAGACATCATCAGTGCTAACTCTAGATATACACGAATCGAATGAACAGTCTGAAACATCAAGCAATGCACTCACAGTAGAATCATCAGACTTTGACAAATCAGCTACTCTCCGAGGTTTAGTCCTTTTACTACATTGCGTAAAAGGTTTTCGAGGATGACCACGTGAATGACACGGCGACGTTTCAGACGGAGTACATTGCTTATTGTTTTTCACAAGTTGAATTTTTTCAATAACATTAAACCAATCGGAATTCTTATATAAAAGCTTGGTTTTATCCCTATTACATTTTTTCCAGAATCGACCAATAGCTTTACATAAATTATTAACAATTTTCTCTAAATAATGAATATCAATGTTCTCAGCATCGTTCAGAGTAGTCAACAAACTTTGTAGGACTTGACGACACTTTTCCGAGTCATTATCGGTATTGACAGTTAGCCATATTTCAAGAATATGCATTCTTGAAAACGAGCATATATATAAATTACCTAAAACAAAAAAAAAACGGTTAAAATTCAGTCACAAAACCTACACAAAGCACTAAGACTAAATAAACTAATTTCGTAGCAAATGCTACGAGATAATCTGGCAACCGTAGCACCCTTGTCATCGCCAAAAGGGCAGATAAGGGCAGCCAAGTTTTAATTTTCCTAAGATAAGAAAGTCTAAAGATTATGGTGCAATATACCTCCATAGTCGGAGCGAGTGGGAACATATTTAAAAGTTTATTCAAACTTTGAATATTAAAATATAATACTCCAAGAAAAGTCGCCTCGTAGCAATGACATACTAAAGAAAATATATACTAAGATACAATAAAAATAAAAATATTAATTATTACATACCCAGTTCTTGGATATCCATTTCAGAAAAAACACACACACAGCACTCACAGGTCCCGCAATGACAACAAATGACGTCACGCTTTTTAATGACTCACTGATAACAGTATTTACGATTGGCGATGCGCTCTCTTTGAATGCACAATAGATAATGAAGGCGCACTCTAATTACTGACCTATTTATAGTTTCAGAAGGTACCGCAACTATCCAATGTAACGACAAGGAATAAAATGTAAAACTAGAAAGCAGGTTTTTAAGATTTATGACCTATGGATGTCCCACAGTGCGTTGTATGATTGTGTCCTTTGAGAGTGTTGGGTAAATAATTTGGTCCAATTAACTTTTTCCGATCACTCCTGCCCAAATATTAACACTAAACTTTCATTGGAAACCCCTTTGTCGTTTTACGTGTGGGTTTTCTCCTTTTTTTGCCCAGTGGTGCAAATTGTGATAATTTACTATTCCCTCTTTGTCAAATTTGGATCCGTCGATCCAAAGAATTCTCCTCAAAAAGTGTGTCGTCCACATCGGTATGGAGCAAATGCCGGCAAAATGCGACACGTCTCCCGAAATCGTTATCTTCAAGACCTCATGACAAACAAAACAAGAATTGAATTCACTACTTACAAAACATTATTTTTATTAAGTATTTAAAGTAAACAAATTAATTTAATGCACAAATAAGATAAGAGATTGAGTTATTAGGATCAAAATCAAAAAGTCAAGTGTTCCTTAGAGTACATACCTTGAACTAGAGTGTAGTGAAAAGGATGCCTTCCATCGTGCCGGAGAACTGACCACACTTTCCATATGCCCAAGCCAAGTGCTACAGCAGCCTGTCTCACACTTTACGTAGGGTCCGCTTCAATCTCGGGAAGGATTTGCTCGACAATATTTACATTGCCCTGTCTAATGTTGACTCTCAGCTCTCGAAAATGTAAGTTGCCGATTTCCCGTAAATGCCAATAAGTATTCGTAAACGTTTGGTGACTGGGGACACGTCGGTTAGCATAACGCTCTTGATAAACTCTACGAGCTTCACGCGCATTGGAGTTAGCGCTTCCATATGCCATTAAAATGTCCGCATATTCCTCATTGGTAAATGAAGTCATTTTACCAATAAACAAACGTAACAAAAATAATAAAACTTAACAAGACAACAATAACACAAAACGAAAATAACGGTAACAAGAGTAGGCACAATGGGCACGTGAGATTTCAGAGGCAGTTAAATCATATCATAAATAAAGGGGTTTGAACATTTTTGTATGGAGGGTGGCCCTAACGTCGGCCGCCATTTTGATTTTTTTCAGAATCGCGGTGAACAACGAAAGTAATATACTTAGATGGAAGACACTTAAAACAAACAAAAAAAATATAACATGATATCCTAAAGTTAAGTATTTAGTATATATTTTTTTTGTGACGCTTTAGGACCTAAAGCGTCACGTTTCGGAGTTATTCACCAAAATTAAAGCATAGGTAATATAACAAATCATTATAATTAAACACATATCTTATTCCTATACTGAATTGTATTAAAAAGATATTAATGAGCAAAATCAAATATAAATATTAAAATATTTGTTTTCTTTCTTTGTCTGATTCAGATTAAAAGTAAAAACTTAAACAACATGAAATAACAACAAAATAAATTCGTTATAACAAATGTTATTTTTATCTTTGAATAGCTCAGAAACGTGACGCTTTATGATGTTATGTTATATAACATTTTATGCTTGCATAGGTAAGTGTCCCCCATCCAAATATATACCGCGATTTTGAAAAAAAAAATCAAAATGGCGGCTGATGTTAGGGCCAAAACCTTCAAACCCCTTTACATAACATTTAACTTTCCACTAAAGCAGATTTTTGTCGAAGTGGTCCGCCTTGGTAGAAAACATCGAATAACTTTAGTTACGAAAAAGACATCAAAACAAACTACATATCGGTAGTACATAGGGTATGTTTTTAACAAATCAGAAGTCATCCATCGCTCTTATTTTTTTTTAAATGCAACGCGAAGTTGAGCTTCAAAATTTTTTTGAACTCTTTTTTTATGTTTGAGGGGGTCCATAACTTTATTTCTAACAATGTGCAATGTGCAACTTTTAGTTTTAAGATCTACCGACCACTTAGACTATAATAAAGAAAAAAGATAGATCTGGCCTTAAAAAAAATTAGACGGGTTTAAAGGTACAAAAGCGAAAAATTCCAAAAATTAAAAAAATATAATTAAAAAAACATCTTGAGACCTAGGCAAAATCTTTTGGGCTAGTTAGTAAGCAAATCACCCACCTGCCTCCAATTTTGGTATGTTCAACGTTCTTCCGAACACCCTGTATATATACAAGTTTATTTTATAAACACCATCCAATTTTTTCTAGGCATTATATATAATTCAAACACTTCACATTAAAAAAAAATTGGTAGGTAAAATTTTCAAAAAAAGAATGTCAGAGCGAATTATGACACCGGCTAGTTACTGGTCAGATGTACCTAAAGTAGACATGAGTAACTGCTCTGAACCGGTTCAAATGTTCAGATTAAATAGACTTGAACCGTTGATCTGCAGCTCAACAACAAACAAACAGTTCACGGCTCATTAGATTAGGTATACCACAGAGTCACAGAGCGTTTTCCATTTAGAAAAAAAAGTCGACACTGTGTTGCACTGTGTCAACTTTTTGTTTATGTGTGTGTGTGTGCCAATAGGTTTTTGCTATAGTGTGGTCGACACAGTGCAACACAGTGTGGACTTTTTTTTCTAAATGGAAAACGCACACAGACTCGCGAGTATTATTATCGGCGAACGTAGAAACGACACGTTTAGATTTAGGTACTGAGTGAGCTGATCTGTGAACCGGTTCGCAGATTCAGCTCACAAATGTGAACCGTGTATTCATCTGCGGCTCAGTTTTTTGTTGAGTTACCCATGTCTACCTACAGGTCAACCATCTCCCGAAATGTTTTGAATGAAACAGCGCCCCACCCCGCTGCGCGCGGAGTTGCGCCATGAATCCAGTCACGCGGGAACCTTCCGCAGGGGGGGTCAACTTCCTTAGGAGCCAATGCAAACATATGGAACGATTTGCAAATAGAGATGGGTTTATGTGAAAGAAAGAGATAGAGCAATGTATCTGACAATAAGAATAATGACAAGACCACGGCCTCCATACAGCCAAATCCTTAGTGATAGTTTCTTCATAACGTTAGTCAAATGCTGCAGAATTAAGTCTGCCCGATAGGTGTTCAATATATGAGGCCCCATTTTAATCCACTTGCAATCCAAAGGCTCTTTTGAGTATGCCCTATTCGGAAAAAAATGTTACCTTTAACTTTTTGGCTGTATATGATCACCTCTTTGCTTTCCCTAAAATTAAAGAAATAAAATTGCTACCTGTTTTTACGCAATTGTTATCATCATTGTTTTTCTTTAAATCCCTGACTGTGTATTGGCCTCTTACGCGAAATTGGCAGAATTGCAACAGAGCTATTAATCCAAAAGAAGAAGTAGAACTTTTTTGCAATGGTTGCGAAAAAAAATGCTGTAAGTGCGGCATAACTTCTAAAGAAGATACTCCCTAAAACTTTCATAGATTTCCTCGCCCGTCAATGCATGGGTCACTCAAGTAAGTACCTATCTATACTACATAATTTTATGATACTGCCAAATCAACTCACCCCACCTCCCATTGAACAACAATGGGCTGTCGCTGGTGTGTTTGTGCGTGTAGTTTCAAACCCTATAGTTTGTGTTTAACTATAATTTGGCATAAAATTGAGATTCCCAGGTATACAGGTATTTTTGACATTACTGGCAATCACAAAAATTGGGTTGAATAAAAATATGATGCATAATACTTGTTTTGTTTTAGGGCTAAAGTATGGGCCACATCCTGTTTTCTCAATCAAGATTGGTCCACTGAAGAATCATTGTCAAGGCTATATGCACAGCATAAGGTGCTCTGCAGCAAGCATTTCGATGCAACATCATATACCAGCGGCAATATGAAAAGTTTGCATAAATTTGCTATACCAACTGGAGCTGAAAATATACTGTCCCAGTTACCAGAGGAACAATTAAAAGCAAACCACCAAGTAGAAGTACCACGGGTAAGATTTTGAATCATTCCTTAAATCCCTAATACAGGATAGCACAATCATTTTTGTACTGGAGTTGTTATTAGTTAGTTGATTTAATTCATAAGTTTGGATTCTTTTCAGTGTCCTTACCTCAAGAAGCTATTGGCACAGGAATTATAGCTTCCAACATGGACAAGCTCTTTGGTGCTGTCAATGGAAATACAGCAGATAGAAAAAGAGGCAACCATTTCTTACAAATTTATCCGAACATAGTTTGCATTTGAAGATTTTCAAAAAAATGAAATTGTTTTTTAATGAAATGTAATGTATGCCTAAAACGTTTCTGCAGATTAAAGAACTTACAGTTTGTTGAGGAAGCCTCCAAAAAAAACTCTTATGAATAAAATTAATTTATTAAAACGTTTAAATTTTAAAATCTTGTTTTATTTCTTTTTTCAATATTGCAGTTTTTGTTTTGCAGCTAATTTTGGCTGTACCTAGCTTGGTATGTACCCCTATATGTAGTTTTTATTTCGCAACCAATTTTATGTACAATTGGTTGCGAAATAGAAACTACATTAATTTTTGTACCTAACCAAGAAATTAAATAGTATTTAAAATTCGCGCCCTATTTTAGTTCTGGTGGAACAAACTGGAGCGCTAGTGAGTTTCCATGTTTGCAATTTTTTTGTATGAAGTTGACGTTCTTGGACCTAGATGTATTCTATGACCTTCCGCGACGCAAAACATGTGTTCCCGCATTTATGTCTAAAAAAAAGTAAGGGTAAAATATACCTCTATCATATTTATTATTACAAAATAATGCGACTCGTATTTATGTGTAGTAAATGTTATCAGATAAGTTGTTATATATTATACACTCAAGATTTTCTTCTCCGGGACGCTTTCTAAACAGTGCCTAGCTACGAAACGCGGGCGAAGAATAAATCAAAAACTTCACAAACATCTAATGATGCTATTTACTATCTGTATAACTATTGTTTAATAAAGTGCGCTTCTTCTGACAAAAAAAGTTGTTGAATATAAACAAATCACAAAAAAAGTAATAAACATCGTCCAATTATCGTGTTTATTTTACAGTTTAATCAATAAAAACGATACCCACCGTCGAATCTGTTGTTAGGGAAGCCCGTGAGAAGTCTTATTCGGTTGAGGCCCCCATGCTTCGATGCAACATAGCCGCTACTCTCTCTCTCGCCCCACGTTTAATCAATTTATTTATTTGTAAGCTCCTCATCCTCCAATTTATTTGAAAGCTCAAAACAAAAGCTTTAATTTATATCAAAACAAAATTCACTGTATTTTCTTAGCCCACAATTAAAATGCCCGTAAACAAAAAATATACTCACTTCAATACTAACCAGTTGCGCTACTACCACCTCCCTATAAAAACTACCCCAACAGAAGAGCGGTAGTCTCAGACGAAGGCTGACCCTTCCCGGATACCAGTCAATCTCAGATGGTGTTTAGTCAGTACGAGTCTGACATAACTTCGAAGCTGGGCCGGGGTATCCATAGAGGATTCCCCACCTCCCTCCTCCGAGTCCGGAGGGTGCCCAGTCGCTAGGGGCGCATGAAAAAAAAGTACACCTTATCAGTCGCTTATCAGAAGTTGACCTCTACACATCTACGCAAATTACACCCTTGTTTTGACGTCATTATGGAAACCACGCCTGAAGAAGCCACTCTAGTTGTTGCTCTTTCGCAACAAGGCCTAAGTCAGCGTACAGTTGCTGCTCAGCTCGATTTGAGAGAGACGATTCCAGGACACTGGTGCCTTCAGTCGTAGACCAAAAACCAGCCGCTGCCGGTCCACTTCAAAAAGAAATGACCGATGTGCAGATTTTGCAATGAAATTGAGACATCAAATCGGTCATCTCTTTTTGAAGTGGACCGGCAGCGAAAAGTGCTGCAATTCACACCGGAGAGGTGGAGATTTTGCAATGAAATTGAGACATCAACTCTCTGGTGTGAATTGCAGCAAGAATTGAGACGTATCCGAGGAGTGACTGTCAGCGAGTAGTCAGTAAGAAGACGTCTGAGAGAAGCCAACCTTACTCCGAACCAGCCCGAAATCGAATACAAGCCATCGACAAGCGCTACTTAAATCGAATTACCTCGATTGGACTATTGAGCAATGGCGGTCGGCATTGTTCACCGATGAATGCAGATTGTGTATGCATGATAGTGGCAGAAGAGGCAGAGTCTACAGGCGTCCTGGAGAACGACTTGCGCAGTGCTGTTTTGCTAAAACAGTGGCTTATGGCGGCGGCTCCTGCATGATATAGGCCGGTATTTCGTTGGAAAGAAAAACCGAGCTCGTTTTTGTGCCTGGAGGATGTAAAGGAGGAATGACAGCTGATCGATACATTACCGACATTCTCCAGGACCACGTTGTGCCTTACGAAGGATTAGTAGGTGACAACTTCTTGTTGATGTACGACATTCCTAAGAAGCCACGATGTCTTCGGTGTTTCTGCTAATCTTCAATATATCATCTGTAATCTTTTCCTCGGTTGACAAGCGCCACTCGCCGGCCACTCCCCTTTCTGTCTTGTCGCGACCTGCTACACATCTGCATCCGCATCGATTTATACGGTGCGGATGCAGATGTCTTGATAGATGCGGATGCGGATGCGAATATTCTCAACATCCCTAGTAGCTTTTTTGTAGGTACTTACCTACGTAATTCGCTGATTAAAATTGGCAGAGTGATAAAAGTTATTTTAAGTTCTCTAATCTCAATTTGATCTCTATAAGACAGTTTGTGTTAAATAAAGGTTTAATTTGATAACGTCAAGTTTTATTTAAATGCACCCAATGCCTTCTTAAATGGACAAATAAATCATATGCAATTTTGATTTATTTGTCCATTCCAGTCCTGATTCTACCCAATGTTCTTTAAAATAACTAAATTGATTGGATTCTGACATGCATTAAAGGAGTATAGAGTAAATCAGAAAAAAAAATAAGTATATATTTTATTTCCTTTTATGAATATTTTGGGTATATATGTAAATCTATATTGAATAATTATATTATCTTTTAAGTATCTTTAGTACGTCTTTGTTTTATTTTTTGTTGCATTTCTTTAAAGTCTTAGTTCATAGTAGTATTGATTTACTGTTAAAGTAATAACTTGACATTAACAATAAATTAAAAATATTTAGTGATAGTCTTACCTTGCCAATGATTATTGTAATCCCATATAGCTAAAGTTATCTGCGGGTGGGGCCTAGTTACCTGTAGTTCAGGTTCCTCAGGAACTTTTTTCAGGGACTTCCACAAAGTTTTATTTTTTTTTATTCCTAAGCGTTTTATAGTGAAGAGAAATAATTACTTTTATTATTATTATTATTATTCCCTAAACGTGTTTTTTCCAATTAAAATATTGGGCAGTAATCAGGGTTGCCACCTTTAGGGGAAAAAAATCGGGACAATCGGGCATCCATGAAAGACGTTCCGAGTTTGGTCTTATCAATGATGACCCATGTGAGACAGACTGAGGAAAATGAAACTTTATTTTGGTGTTTTTATTTGTATTTATTTTATATAATTAATTTTTCCATACGTATTTCTTGTTGTTACGAGCCGCTTTTAATAATCCTACATCATTTTTGTATTTATTTATGAATTCTGAACAAGACATGTGTATGTTCAAAGAAATTAGTACTTCTGCATTTATCAAATCTACCGAGCAACGATTTCTGGAATCAGACCATTTCATGGTCATTAATGAAAATACGCGCTCTTAAAATATTGACTTGAAAGATTAAATTAAATATTAATAGGGTACGTAAACTTCAGAGATACTTACATCATGTTTTCAAAAGCACGTATAGTTTAAACTCAACGAATGTAATTCTTTCACTCAACTCAACGAAGAAAAAAACTCGTCGCAAAGCACAACTAATATGTATGTGTGTGTGGCACATATTTGTGCTGCGCCATAGATTACTTAATAGGCTGCGCGCGCGGGAGGAGGCGAAGACGAACGCGGTACATGCGGCGCGCGGTAGATGGCGCGGTGGCGCGTCATTGGGTTGGGTACCCGTGATAAATTGATTGAGCCTATCGCATATTGGGTGCATACAGCCGAAGCAATCGCTTACTAAATGCTACAGTCTGAGTATATCTTTCACGGTATACTAAACTATAGCATTAAGTCAGCGCTTGATAGCTATATTCTAGTATACGTCTAAGAGTGCACTAGACTATTGCACTTAGCAAGCGATTGCTTCGGCTGTACGCAACCATTGTCAAAAATCGGGACAAAATCGAAAGGCCGTCGGGACGCGGGACAATGTCTTCGATATCGGGACTGTCCCGGCAAAATCGGGACGGGTGGCAACCCTGGCAGTAATAGCAAATGTCATTTATGAGCTGGGCAGGACGATGTTAATATGCTAAGTGAATTCTTATCTGATTAATAAAAGATACTGATCAATGTACCGTTTCGAGCGAGATCATTTGAAGATTGCCTTCTTGATATCAATTGAGGTGGATGAGTATTATTTACCAATATTTGTAGAGTTGCGTGTTTAATAAGTTGTTTCTGTCCTGTGATTTGATGAAATGCGTATTCGATCATCTGCGCATTTGACGACATACTTGTAATTCCTCGGGAAAAGAACCACCCTTTCTTCATAACCTGTAAGAAGCCCGATCGTATATCTTCGAATTTCCGGGAAATGCCAATTTTTTTTATTGGATTCGCTCTTGATTTCAGTCAAGCCAAGGGGCCAAGACAGAATCTACGATGGAATGAGCTAGCCCAGCCCAGAAGGTGCCTATTCACCCTGGCTTTGAAAACGGACGGGTTATAAGTTACAATTATTATTTCACGCATTTCTCTTTGATTTTAAATCATGAGTACTGGAATTTATGAAAGTAAGCCACGCCATTAAATTCGTAAGAGTAACCCAATTCCGAAAAACGATTTATATAGGTACTGATGCATTCTGGCTTCGGTGCACCACGGCTTTCATATCAGAGTTCAGGGTACCTTACAAAAATGTTTAAAATAAAAACAATCTTTTTATTGTCCTTTTACAAGCTTTTATTTTACTGTAATCTATTAATGCCGTAGTCAAAAGCGGTATGCTCAACTTAAATTATTATATACATGTAAAATTATAATTCAGTTTCTTATACAGTGCCTTAAAAAAACATTAAAGAGGACTATTCACTAAGAATATCTTAAAAACATTTGTGATTGAAATTGATTTTAGGATCTCTCATTTTGGTACTTAATTAAGCGAAATTCCTAGGTTGAAAATTCTATACCTAGTAAAATAAATAAATTTTATCGGAAATGAGTCGAAAATAACATAAATAACGTATATTTAGTAGTTAAAAAGAAATAAGGATAGTAACAAAATAAAGGCCACTGTATAATTTAAAATGTACTTCGAGGATTGATTGATTATGATGTATTTCAATTTTTTTGAGATTTGGAATTCATGAGATGTCCTAGGTCAATGTTCCGAATTTCTCGGAACAGAAACAGTACCTAGTTATGTATTTTTGATATGTAACTGAAAATATACTGGTTGCGGCTTTGAGGTATTCTTTTAAGCTTGTACAGTTTTGCTATTTATTTATTAAAAACCTAATGATGCTATTTGAAGTTTTTTAACATCAAGAGGCATAGCTAAATAACTAAAGGCCCTGGTGCGAAAAAACTGGGGCCCTAACTAAACTTGTGGGGATATGATAGGTGTATTAGTTACTCAAATGAGTTGTCATGCATGATTAAAGTATGGCAAGAGTAAAATTTAAAAAACATCGTCTTGTTTAACTATCGTAGAAATTAGTATATGCGACAGTTGTTGATATCCGTAATCTATTTAAAAAAAATAGAAAATACAGTGCAACCTTAATATAACGTACCTCAATGTAACGACTTTCTCGATGACAAATGTGGTATTTCACCTTTTTTGAAAACTATTTTAAATCATACCTGAGGTCGTAATGAACCAGTAGAATTTTTATTTCAATATATTATAAAAATTGAATTATCAAATTTAAATTGTATTTTTATGAATATATACAGAAGATTTTCGTTAAATTTTAACGAAATCTATCATAAATATACGTTATTGTATTTTTTCTTACATAGGGTAAAATTCCCTATTCTTGGTAATCCCCTTGAATTGTCCATAAGAGCCAATGTAAAATATACCTTTACATTGCGAACATTTTTAGGAACCTCTTTATATCGAATTTTCAACTATCAAAAAAAGTGTAAATACCTCTAATTAAAGAATGTTCTCAACCAAAAACCTTTATATAACGTTCATACATATTACAGTTCATATATATATTTTAAATAAAATAAAATAAAAATAAAAAAAAAATAAAAAAAATAAAAATACCATAATCCCATACCCTAACTCCCATACCCTTAATCCCATAATATGTGACTCATGTCGCGACAGGTTTCGACACGTTTTTTTTTCGTGAAACAATCTTTGTTGTTTAGTGGAAAGTAATGTCAACATTGTCGCTTGTTGAAAATTCAAGTTACAGTGGCTCAGAAACGTAAAAGATGTTCCTTATTAATCGCAGAAAAGCGAAATATTATTAATTATGTTGACGAAAATCCTAAGACGAAAAAAAATTACATAGCTAATAAGTTCTGGATTCCCGCAAGAACATTAGCTACAATTTTACAATTTAAAGATAAGTTTTCAGAAAAAGTGTTTTGCTTGTAAACAGTAGAAGAATAAAATCATGCTAGTACAAAAACGTGATGCGGTGGCATCACGACACAAAGCATATTTGGCCTGGGTGGAAGCTCGATCCCGCAAAGCTAGTAATACGCGCGAAAAGCAGAAAGCCTTTAACAAAGCGGCCAAGTCCTGCAAAAAGGTTGTAAAGACAGCTCGCTTCAATCACATAGGCCACATTCGGAAGAAGCTTGATTATTACCCTTCGGGTAGTAAAGCATTTTGGTCCCTGGCTAAGTCGATCGAGGGTAGGGTTGCCATCCGTCCGGGTTTCCCCGGATTTGTCCTAGTTTAGAGGGCATCCGGGGAGCGTCCGGGGAAGGTTTCATTTGTAAACCGGGTTTTAAAAAAAAAAAAAATAAAAAAAAATTGGGCTGCCTGCGAGACACGCACTATGCTCGCACACCGACAAACCAAGTATATTCACCGTTCCCCACCCCTCCCGTCACGGTTGCGACGGTCCGCCGTTCGTTCGCTCGAATTCGCGACCCGCGTCCCGCACTACGCAGCGACGGTTTGACGAATGTAGATATTGCGTCGTTCCAGTTAAGCGGGTGAACTTACGTACATGTGGTAAGCAAAGAATATTTTTCTTAAATATCGCAGTTTAATTTTTACAGGTAGTGTGACACTGCTCTTCTGAATGCTCTGTCTATCTGTTTTTGTAACCTTTTTACATGAACAGGTAAGTACTTAAGCTACTTTTTATCCAAAAATATAATAAGATGCAGTATCATTTTGCTTCTTGAAAGTTTAATTTTTATTTGCTTAGAATTTTCTATTCTTTCTTCAGATTTTCAAATATGCTATTTTACTAACAAAGTCGTGGGTGACTAGTAATTGTTATAGTTCTAATTTTACTCCTTTGTTTCGAAATTCTCTATTGACTATATTTTTAGGTACTTATTTTATTATTTTCAGATTAGACACCAAAATGCCTAAGCGTAAATGCCTATTTAACAGTAATTTGGAAAGTAAGTTTAAAAAAGGAAGATATGACTGGGAAGCGTTTTGTGTCGTTTGTTCTACGAGGATTTCAATCGCAAACAAAGGCGTTACAGACCTAAATGAGCATTTAAGTACGCTGAAACAGAAAACAAATTTAAAAAATCAATCAAGTACTTCGAATATACAAAAAGCATACTTGCTTCCATAACAAAAAGTTTAGATGACCGAATTTAGGAAATTTTTGTGCCGCTGAACGTTCAGAGAAACATAAAGAAGATGAAAACAGGATGTTTCCTGTTTTCATCTTCTTTGTGTTAGAGTTTAAAAATTGCACACATGACTTCTACAATGAAATTAAAAGATATATTGAAGAATGGATGAAACCTTTAAAACAATTTGAGAAATTTGATTGGATGTTTTTGCCAAAAATTAATAACAACACAGAGTGGAATCTTATTGAAGACACTGTCCTCTATTTAAAAGATAAAAACATAGACATTGACGACCCAAAATTAATTGACGACTGGGTGAATTTAAAGGCTTTTTGCCAAAACTTAACTGAACAAGATAGGCTTTTAAATTTCAATCAACTTTGGGTACAATTTTTTAAAACGCCAAATGCGAATTTATATTCGGAATTGCTGAAAATTGCGCAATATTTTTTTTGCATTCCGGCGCATAATGCCAACGTGGAGAGGGTATTCTCATTAATTACACAACAATGGACTAAAGAAAGAAATTTACTAAGCGTAGAAACAATTTCTTCAATAATTAAAATTAAATACAATACCAAGAATACAGCTGCACTGATTTTTATAAATAACTTTTAAAAAGGGAAGATATTCTAAAAGCTATCGGAAAAAATAAATACAAAAAAACAGAGAAGTAAAAAGGCAAGAGGCTAAGGAAAACGCTTAAATAGCTAGATAGACAAATCGTGTACCTAATTATGAGTGCAATAATTGCTTTTTATTTTTGTAGTTAAAGTTATGATTGTTTTCATTGAGTAAAAACTATTTAAAATATGGTTGTTGATCAAAACTTTAAGTTGATGAAAATGAGTAAAGGATTGATTATTTTGTTTTAAAATTGCAATAATGTAACTTACATTGCTGTAGGTCTAAACTTTAAAAATGTTCTGTTTTGTTGTTTAATATTTAAGAAGACTGAATTTAGTTTATATTCTGCTAAAATAGGTATATTTTGTTATATAAATGACTGCTGATAAAAAGTAAAGCAGAAAATAATTATAGAACTATCGCTAAGAGAATTACCTCAAAAATTGGAAGACTGAATACTAGAATGGTCTAAGTATGTACTTTTAAGATTTTTATCTACTCTGATACTATAATACAAAGATTCTAAAACTGAAAACAAAATGCTTATGACAAACATTACGTACAGGCCAAAAATAATAAAAAAAAAGTTTCATTACGATACAGGTCTTGTATGGACACCTGTAACATAATATAACTTTTTTATCATAACGATACACCTATACAACCTCCATCTGGACCAAGGAGGTTGAACCTCTACTTTAAAAAGGTTTCAATGAACGAGTCCGTGACGACGCAACAGCATGCGCAATCGATATTTGCACCTTGGCGCCAACATTTGACATTTAAAAATTTGTTGTTATATTCAGCGTTTTATTTGCAATATTGTTTTACGTATTATAGTATGAAAGTAGATAAAGTAGTGTATGACACTATACATAACTTGGTCTTATAACACTCGTGTGATACTATAAAAAAACTCGCCTACGGCTCGTTTTTTTAAAACACACTCGTGTTATAAGAACCCTTATTATGCAACAGTATCATAAACTACTATTATCTACTCTAATACTATAATACAAAGATTCTAAAACTGAAAACAAAATGCTTATGACAAACATTACGTACAGGCCAAAAATAATAAAAAAAAAGTTTCATTACGATACAGGTCTTGTATGGACACCTGTAACATAATATAACTTTTTTATCATAACGATACACCTATACAACCTCCATCTGGACCAAGGAGGTTGAACCTCTACTTTAAAAAGGTTTCAATGAACGAGTCCGTGACGACGCAACACGCATGCGCAATCGATGTTTGCACCTTGGCGCCAACATTTGACATTTAAAAATTTGTTGTTATATTCAGCGTTTTATTTGCAATATTGTTTTACATATTATAGTATGAAAGTAGATAAAGTAGTGTATGACACTATACATAACTTGGTCTTATAACACTCGTGTGATACTATAAAAAAACTCGCCTACGGCTCGTTTTTTTAAAACACACTCGTGTTATAAGAACCCTTATTATGCAACAGTATCATAAACTACTATAATTCATGAAATATATGTTTTTATTATATATTTTAATTAGGGTTTTGTTTTCTTATTTCAAGAATTAAAAAAGCTGATTTATATAAACAATTTGTAATAAATTGTAATATGATTCTGTTTTGTTAAAATAATGAATGAATAAAAAAGGTGATTTATGACATTTTCAACTGTTTTTTATTACATTGAATATGTTTAAAAGATCTTGTTGACATGTCCGGCTTTCGGACTCTAAAATCCGGGGTTTTCACGCGTCTTGTCCTGTTTTCCAAATTTTAGAGATGGCAACCCTAATCGAGGGTAACTTTTGGCGTACCTCAGTGTCTCCCTTGCTGAAACCTGACGGATCATTAGCACACACGGCCAAAGAAAAGGCCGATTTATTTGCCGAAAGTTCGCATTTGGACCCTAGCAATGCTGTACGTATGAAGGTATCCCGCATCTTGATGTGGGACTTTCATGTCTGAAATTTGTATAAGACAAACCGAAGTCAGAAAGGCATTGCGGGAACTGGACGTGAATAAAGCCGGTGGTCCGGATGGTATACCAGCCATAGTACTAAGAGAATTTGCGCTCCTGAGTTAGCTCTGCTATAGTTAGGTATATGATAGTTGCGTGCACGCAGTAACAGTGAATAGTGTGGATTATTTGTATATGGATATAATTGTCCTGTTGCTTAGTGTCTTTGTAGGTTAATTAATATGCCCCGTCACGTATCAAAAATATAGGCTTATTTCGAGGTGATAAATGTGGATGGCAATAAAACAGCAAGATGTAATTATTGTCGTAAACATTTTGGAATCAATGAAAACTTCCAAAGTTGCTGGTAATTTTGGAAGTTATGAGGAAAACTTCCGGGAGTATTCCTGAAATATTCCAAAGTTTCGGAAAGATTCCGAACTTTTCACCTCTAAATATGACATGGTGAAGTCGATTCACATGGAGTTCCCATTAAAACTGTGGTAGCGGACGCGTGCTGGCCAAAGACCTCATATAGAAAACAATACAATGCTTTATCGGGCGCGACGGGTATTATATGATTATGACGGGTGTTATTGCACAAAATTAGATTACCTAACTAGAACTACTAGATATCCATTACAGTATAGGAAAACTGTTGAAAGTAACCTAATGAGATTGAGGCGTGCTGTAACACTTATAGGGCCTTATCTCTCAATCGATTATCATGAAATTTTGCGTACACTTGTCAGGGGTACAGTCAAATACATAGGGTACCTTTTATCCAGAAAAAGCACTTTTTCCGAGGGATAGAAATATTACTTTAATCTGTAGTCTACATTAACGTAAGCGAAGCTGCGGGTAAAGGCTAATTTTATATAATAATAAAGAAAATTTAAAAATATTTTTATATATTTTATTATTTCACTAACTGTTTTAATTTATCCATAATATAAATAAAAACTGAACCCAACTATTAATTATTATTTTTCATTAATACATAGACGATTTTGAAACGTAAAATGCATTGATAGCTTTAAAATAAATTTATTCAAATATATTAAAATTAATAGCTTTTGACATACCATTTATACTTACAATAGATTTTTCATTCAAATGATTACATAACATGTTTTCGATTCAAAACAAGTTCGAAAAAAGTATAGAGCTGAAGTAAAAATAACGTACAAGGAATCTATCAACTATCAATCACATCAAATGTAAGTTACCAAGTTTTGTTTTTCAACGGCCACACCGTATCTTTCTGCAGAGCGTTCTTTGTCTGTGTGAAGCCTGCAATTCACGCACACAGCAACGCTCTCACAGCGAAATACATAATTAGCGCTTGCCGTTTATGTTCGACACAGTCTCAACAGTACTGTTGGGAACAAATTGTACCGGGACCTACAAACTTAAGAAAAAATAAATAACCGCGATGTTTTAAAGATGCCAATAATCTGCCAACAAATTAAACGTCAAACCTTAAGGTTGTAAAGTGTGTTATTAGTAATAAGTAGAAGTTGTTCACTATTACAAGACGAGATTTTTTTACCTTTTTATTATAAATTTTAGACCAATGTAACTTCAATATAACAAACCTCAGTTAAACGAATTACTCGATATAACGAATATTTACTTGTTCCCCTCCGATTTGTTATATCGAAGTTGCACTGTGCATATCCATGCATATCCACTATACAAGGCCATGAAAATGAAATTAATACCACTGTTGGCAATATTATTGAATGGCTTAAATAAAACAAATTTTATGCAATTCAATGAAACTAAACAAAATAAATATAATTTAAACTAACCATTGACAAAATAAATGAAGTTCCATACCAAATTCTTAGGGGTAATTATAGACCAAAACTTGAAATGGCACGTTCACATAGTAAATGTATCAAAAAGAATTAACAAATTCGTTTACGCCCTCTACAAAGTGAGAAATATTACAAACAGGGAGACAGCGATTACTACCTATCGAGCTTACGTGGAATCAGTATTGCGATATGGATTAATATTGTGGGGTCAAGGTATCGATTAAGTATAAGAAGGCATTCATTGCACAAAAAAAGTGTATAAGAGAAATCGGTGGGATCCCACCAGACGAGTCGTGTCAACCATTATTCAAGGGCCTAGGCTTACTACCACTACCATTAATGTATATTTATGAAGTTTGCATTTTTGTACACAATAACTCAGGACTATTTAAAAAAGTCTCTGATGTAAGTTCTTGACTTCAAAGGAATCCAAATAGGCCAATATTAGAAGAAAGACCAAAATCAGGAATGTATAATAAAAGTTGTCTGACTACATGTGTACATATTTACAATAAAATTCCAAATAACTTTAAAATATTGACATTAAATGTATTTAAATTAAAATTATATGCCTGGCTTAATCAACATAATTTTTATGACATAAAACAATTTTTAGACTTCAAGACATGACATCTGTTAGTAAAATAATTAGGGTTGAATTTGCTTGCTTCTATAATAAGGCAAAACGTGCACTTTTAATATTATTGTAAGAACAAATTTTCACCGTGTTTTTATGCAAATAAAGAATAATGAATTATTCGGTAAAAAAATATTTTTCTTCTTATTTTAACATCCAACATCAACATTACAACTTAGTTTCTACAGCTCTCTTTGCCATAGCCCAGAAAAAAATTGATGGTGCAAAACGTCTTAGAAATATAGCAAAATTAGGTAAAAATTGGCTGACTCTTAACTCGTTTTCTTTATTAACTATTGAATTCAGCATTCTCTCGGCAAGATATTCTGAAGTGAAGCCAGTGGCAGTGTTGTATTCCATAACTGAAAAATAAAAATAAATGTATATGAGACACATTATATATCATATATTACTAATTAAAAAACCATTTCTGGTCTTAGAAGCAGTGTATGTGTCTAAAATATTTATTATCCAAATAACCTTATATAAATAAATGCAAGTCAACCTCTGGTAATTAGAGCTTAGATTTTGAAATCTATAACAAGGACACAAATGGCCACTCAGAAAAGTTGAAACCTTTTCTAGTATTATTTTATTCTTATTTACAAAAATCTAGCAGTTGAATACTCAAATAAAAAGTGTAATAATTATCATTGCTTATTTATCTGTGATCCAGGGGATAGAACGTAAGGCTCGTCATCCAAACGTACCCAGAAGCGTAGACGAATCTGTTATATTATAATGTTTTATATAAGAGCAATATGTCAAATATTTTGCGACAGTTCTAAAGACTTGTAAGATTTTATTTTTTTAAGGAAATCTCGTATTATTTAATTGTGGTGTTGAATAGTAATCTGCTTTATAGAACTGCCTTTTTTTAGTAGTAGGTGTCATTTTTAGGGGTATGGAGTAGGCCAATTCAATTTCTAAAGGTTAATGATGAGGATCTTCGGGAACTAGTGGATGCTAACAATAACTTTCGTTGCTTAAAATCAGGTCTAATAATCTGTTATTTATATTAAAGTGAGAGTTGTATTGTGATAATAAATGCAAGTTCATAAAGTTTGCTGTGTGACATTATAATCTATCATTATTCTCTTGTATATGTGAATTGTTAGACGATTTACTAGACGAGTACCACTGAGCATAGGAAACATTGAAATCACCGAACACCAAAAAGGTGTCGTGGGGCTTTGTGTTTATAAATTCACTCGCACGGTCATAAAAAGAGGCAAATGGTGACTAATGGTTCGGGCCGTGGGCTATATAGGTAAAAATAATATGAAGGTGTCGTTGAGTGATAACGCCGCCGGAATGCCCGTAGTCGGCCGCAAAGCGAAGTGGCACAGTGATTCAGACCTCCTCAGGCGGTCCAGGACCACCCTTGTCGATTAGGTTCTGCGTACATATCAGCACGGTTATCAGCACCCCCTCACCTCGTGCTTGACCGGTCGAGACATAATTGCGGTCACCGCGGAACACTATATCTGTTATCGATATATTCATTATAATAAAAATTATTATTTAGCCAGGCCTCAGTAATACACACTTCATCGTAATTAGTATTCAAAATATTGTTGTTGTCGAACGGGTAAGTACGGGAGTCTCCCACGCCATGTAGCACGGAGCATAGGCGTGTGAATACCACAAGCTAAAATCACTGTGACATACTACACCACTAACCGTCAGGGTCGATGGCGGGATCGTGTTACCACTCAATACCTTTCCATTTGATACCCAAATAATCCAAAATTTTATGAAAATATTTCAATAAATATAAATCTGAAAATTGGTCATAAGAGCTGGTAATATTTCATTATATATCGTTTTTTTTTTGCCATATGAGATATTTCTAATTTTAATTCTATTGATTATACCATCACATCTGAATTCGATCTTGATTGCCTCATATGTCAGAGATGGTGGGAGCCTGATGACCTGTGCTAAGATTATTTTTCATTATCTTTCCAAAATTCTAATTTAAAGGTATATTATTTATTAAATAAGTGTTTGTACAGATTTATGAATATTTTCAAATAACTTGTACCAAGGTACATTTTTGGCCCGAAAAGAAAGGTATCCTTTTACCGTATGATAATTTATCGTATGCAACAAATAAAATAACTGAGATTTGTATTGTTTAGTAAGTCAGCTACGATAATAGGCACTTCGTTAGTCAACGAACCTAAACTTAACGGCAGAGGCTTCGTTGTCCTAGTATTTTAAGATCAACTCCCACATGGGCTACGACACGTTAGTCAACTCATCGCTGCACATCGTGTCATATTTTTTGGGACTCTGTAAACGCTTGAGTAAAGGGCTAACACTACTTTACAAATTACAGCATACAAATACTTCTAAGAATTGAAATTTGGTCGTTTCGGCATCCTCGAGCAGCGCCGATGAGAAAGTGTCAACCATAACTGCCGCTTTCTTTGCTACTTTAATGTAGGCAGATCTTAACAGCAACAAGATTCAGAACATTTTATAAGAAAAGTAGTAAATTTTTGTTTGAAACAATGCACTCTTACCTGAATTTTTACCACCTGATTCATTAAGAGCATTTATTGAAACGGCCGTTTGAACATATCCTGGACTGACGACTGTAACATTGATGTTGTGCTGTTTCATTTCCGCACGCAAAGAATCACCAAATGCTTGTATAGCATGTTTAGAGGCAGTGTATGCTGCGCGATCCGGTGTAGCAATAAGTCCTTGGACTGAACTCACAAAAACAATATGACCACACTTCTTTTCTACCATCTTAGGCAAGGCAGCTGTAACAAAAAATATTTTTACTTAATTTAAAAAAATGTAATACACAGGCATATGATTACTTAAACGAAACAGGTTCGATATAATGGACGAGCGAGTGCGCTATTGCGAAGTTCTGCACGGCCCATTATGGGGTTTTTGTCCGGTCTGTACAACTAGCAACCCATAAACAGGCATAATATCGACATCCCTCGAAATCCAGACGCACTGCGGGCTACCACCCTTTCTTGGTCGCTATTCCTACCAGTCGCACCAAGCAATATAGTAGTTAGTTCGCAATATCCTTCATAATCCTGCGTCCGTATTTTCGAAAACTTATAACCCGTCCATTTTCAAAGCCAGGGTAAATAGGACCCTTCTGGATTAGCTCGTTCCATTGTGTCTTGGCTCTCGGACTTGATTGAACCCATTTTAAATAAATAAAAATAAATCCCGACTACAATACACCTATTTTGTGATTTTAAGACCAGTAACTTCTATATTTCCCTTCTTTCCTTAGTAAGTGAGACGCCAAATTTCTCTTCGATCTCTTTCTATCCTGTCCATCTATCACTCTTTCTGTCTAACTTCTTTCTCTTGCTCTTGTGCGAGAAGTAACCCTAGCTTCGACCCTCGAGGTGACTACGACCAATAAATCCTAAAATATCCTAAAAATTTATATAATGTGAAATAGTTATATATAAAATTTGAACAAATAAGAACATTAAAAAAATCATAAGGAAACATCTCTGGTGAAGATGTTTCCAATAATAATTATGGTAATAACTTTCCATGGTCCCGCTGCAGACTACCATCGAGTGCCATACACCTACTTACGTAATTTTTTACGTGGTTTTTACACTACACTTCCTGCAAAAACTATCAGATGAGTTATAGTGTACGAATGTTCGTACAAATGACTAACAAGTCTGATATCGATCAACGGCCTTATACTTAGTTATAAAACATATTCATTGGGCAGGTGATATTTCAGGGACCTTTTTAACAAACACTGTTCGGCTAATTTACCCAACACAGGAGTTTTAGTTTACCTGATGTGACGCGGCGACTGAATTATAATTTTCAGTGATTTACGTACCTATCGATTCCAGTATTTCTCAAAGTGGGCGATAACGCCCCATTGTTCGCGTTGGAGACCTAGAGGGGGGCGTTTAGGGGCCCAGAAAAAAATAGGGGGCGTTGGCGTGGTGTAAGGGGGCGATGGTTGACTTGTAATTTCATTTACTTTATATTTTAAATTTCACTAAAATTAAAACCTACCTACCTACTACTCAATATCGAATAATAAGTTTATATTTCTACACAGTATGATGGTATAAAAACTTAAAATACTTAACATAGATTTCGTAGGATAGCCCGCACGCCGTACGCAATCAAGTTGTAACAAGGTTCTGTTAAGTAACGCTATTGGTGCAATCCGGTAGCAATCGGCGGATTCATCAATACTTGGCCTAACTTGCTCAGTTCGCCTAAGCGTCGAAAGAGTTAAACGAGTTTGTGCGTGTTTGTCTTATTCCTGTCGGTGCGTGCTATATTTAAATCCTATATAAAAGCTCGTAATATTTCTTATATTTTCGTTAGTGTTTTCGAGCGATCTTTACAAAAGTATTTAAGTTCAACACTTTATTTACATATTCGTCAAAACAAAGCCATGTCGGAAGCAAAAAAGAAGAAACGGTAATACAGTGCAGAATATATTAAATACTAGCTGGTGCCCGCGACTTCGTCTGCGCAGGATTAGTATTTCGAACAATATGTTTATAAATTGTAGCCTATGTGTTATTCTGATGTATAAGCTATATTGTGGTAAAGTTTCATTCAAATCCATTCAGTAGTTTTTACGTGAAAGAGTAACAAACATCCATACATCCATACTTACAAACTTTCGCCTTTATAATAGTAGTAGGATGAATTCAAGATCATTGAATAAAATGCATCCAGAAAGAGGGACAAAAATATAGCCTATTTTCAAGATCTGGCAGAGAAGCATAATTCTTAGCCAAGTGTATCGAAACTTTTTTCGGACTTCGAGCTTCATACAATACCTCTTTGATAATTGCTCAAACAGGTAAACCACACACCATCGGAGAAACGTTATTTTTGCCGGCAATAAAAGAAGCTATAACTACTGTGCTCCATAAACCGGCGGCAGATATTATTCGAAAAAAGCCTTTGAGCTATAAGTTCTGTGCAAAGATGAATTGATAAAATGGCTGAAAACATTAAAGAGTCATCGTGCAATCATCTGAAGACTAGTCAATTTTCAATTCAGTTGGATGAGTCCACTTTACCAATTAATGAAGCAGTGTTGCTGTCTTACGTGGGGTTTATTAAAGATTTTTAAAAATGTCAAGAATTATTATTTACTAGAACTTTAGAGACATACACAAAAAGAGAAACCGTATTTATAATACCGGAAAAGCTTTGTGATAAAAAAAGAATTCCCTTGAAGAATATTATATGAGCTGCTACTTCTACTTAAATACAACTGACAACCTGACAACCTGGCCATAGCTGGAACACCATCTATGTTCCAGCTATGGCCAGGTTGTCAAATGGGCTTCATAGCGTACTTAAAAAATAAAATTCCAGATGGCTTGCTGTACATTGCTTAATACATCGACAACATTTAGCTTCTAGATATTTAAAAGAACGACTGTTTCAATCATTGCGACATGTCATCAGAGCAGTCAGTAAAATCCGAAACAACTCTTTAAATGACAGATTATTTAATCAGCTTTGTTTTGCTAATGATGAAGATTCTCAAAAGGAAATTGTCTGCTCGATTTTACAATCCGTTTGACTCTGTTATAGAGTTCTTGGAAAACAGAAGCAGAATTGCGCGACAACCTCATCACATCAGAGAATGATATCGCATACCTGACAGACCTTTATAAATTGCTTAACGATATGAATCTCTAACTTCAACGCGATGACTTAAACTTAACAAAAACAAAAAATGTCGTCGCTGGTTTCGTAGCTGCTCTTACACAAGAAGAATATCGGCAGACGTGAGTTCCATAATTTTCCCAATTCATCAGTATCCTGCAACAACGACTTGCTTGTCTACTGCCAACATTTGGAAAATCTGCACAGAGATTTCATTGAAAGATTCCAGGATATTTTGAAATTGGAAATACCTTAGAAATAGAAAGACCGCCAACTCAGCTGCTTCTTGAAAATTTAATATTTTATCATGTGCGAGTTACCTAAAGGTCATCATAACCAAAAAGGGTGCGGCTTTAGTTCCGTACGTCACTGTGCATAATTCTAATAAATTTCTTTTGTAGTTTTTTTAAATAATTTTCTGCAAATCTTGATCTTTTTCTTGAATCCAAAGACGAAACATTTTTTCTGTGTCCGCTGTAAATAGTATGCGATATTGTCGAATTTTTAAAATAAGGCGCTGTAAATTATTTTGTGGACATTAGATCATTTAAACTTTTACCGAATGTTGTCCTCGAGGAAGAGTTAAATACTAGTCGTAGTATTTAAGTAGAAGTAGTGCTGGAATCTTTACGCATCACACAGTGAGTAAGTAAAATTCCTGTTTTGTGTTACTTTAACACGGTTGTAAGTGGTTTATTGCTTTGTATTAATCAATAAATTGTTTATATTATTGTGCGGTCTTTTCATTTTTCAAAAATTTTCTCTCTATCTGCTTATACTGTGCTATTGCGATTGATAATAACTTTCTCAATTGTTCTTCAAAATTACTTATGATCGGAAGACATACCGCATATCTACCATCTAAGGTTTCTGTGGTCGCCTTATGAAATTGAATGCACTCATAATCCTCTGATGATAAGGACAATTGATTTTGAGAAACATCTTTCTCTCAAAATCGTTCTATGACGTCAGTGCCGATTTTGCATTTCGTTACAACAAAAACTTCTCATATTTCCGCATAGAATCCATCCTAACCGCGTTTCTTATGCAATAACAAAATATCAATAGGCCGACTTATGTAAAATTGAAAGTCCGCTAATTCAATGTTTTTCAAATACAACCAGTTAGGTTTAGGAAACGTATAAATAGGATGATTTTTAGTAAAATTTTTCATGGTGTAAACATTCCTATTGAATGAATAAGATCCGTCTAACGAATAATAATTCATGTACCTAAATACTCCTTTTATAGCTGTTGTCCTTGGCACCTATACCAGTTATCTGACCCTTGTATTTGGTCCGTGGTAAGCCTAATAGCTGTTCAGCGATTTCCGATATCAAGGTCACCTGTGACCTTTGATGAATAAATGCACGTTATGTTTGATAAGAGCCATCGTGCTTTTGGACTCTAATCATAGCCGTAGAAAGTAATGTATCTGGCATTTCCAACGCCTGGGCCACGTGCGCATTGCTATCATGATAAATTGTGCTCGATTACCAATCGTAATATCACGCGGCGTGACCTTGTTCGCGTTCGATACTCCTGGTGCTAAGTTGTATTCTTGGCTAACACAAGCTTCGTGAAGTTATAGTATTATGACACTCATTACATTCGCAGCATCGTTTTGTTTGAAATGCATTTATTTCAGTTGTGGTCGAACAAACAATTACCACAGTAATTTAACCTTTTAATTGTCTGTCGCTTAGCTATGGGTGTCATTTGTTGAAATTGTTTGCAATAAAATATGCGGTGTGCGCCGATTTTGCATATGAGACAGTTTTTAAAATGAGCGGAAACTCGGTTTATTAATAGACTGTGGCATAGTTTTATTTACAGAATATGCTTGTTTATAATTATATGGTTGTTAGTATTTATTGTTACGATAATTTGATGGGTAATTTTTATTTAGCTGGACATTTTCTTTTCGTTTTGATGACTCATTAAAGTAAATTTACTTTCTTAGAAAGACAAAAAATCTGCTAAAACAGGCAGTTTTCGGGGATGTTTAAGGATGCTGTGTACTCGTGTCTGTGTACTATACCTATTTTCGAAATACGTATGTATTCCTGTTTTATTAGTTTCTGTGATTAAAAGATCTCTTAGTTTTGTATTTTTCAGTTCAGTGTTCATATGTCCGTCAGACAAAAAAATCTAAGTCACTGCATAAGGCCCGCATTTTTAAGGGGGACGGCAATACAAAAGAGGAAACATTTTCACAATTTTAATGTCTTGACGTTTGTAAGCTTCGTATTACTTTCTAAAGGGGTATTCCCCGTTTGTGCAAACTGAATCACTTTTGAACTCGGTAGCCGCGCGATAGAGCTCTATTTCTACGTTCAGAGAACCCCTTACGTTCGGGGAATCCTTGTACCTGTGACACCGTTCGCTCGTGCCGGCCGGAGGGATCCTAATGCCTTTATTTCGATATGACGCACAGCGCACTCGTGTTTTGTAATAAAAAAATTACACTTATAGTATTTCATAGTAAGTGTTTAGTATCTAGTCGAATTAATGCGAAATTATTTTAAACATGGTAAATAGGTATAGATAGTCATTGTACTAGTAATGACTGGCCTTTAAAAGTACTACTGTTTTTTTAATTCAATTCGATTTGATACTCGGAAACGCAGAAGTAGTCCACAGGATAGTAAGTACATAGGTGGTTTGCACGCGGGCTCTCAAACAGATAGCGGCAGATCTGTTCTAAACGCGCTGCTCACGCTTTGTTATACTCCAACCAAGTTTTTATCTGTTATTAAAAGTGTTATCGATTACTAACGTTCTAATATATACTCTAAGAACACATTTTTTTTGTTTGTGTGTTTGTCTGTCCGCTCTTTTTTCCGCTCTTTTAACGTTACCATAGCAACGCGTTACCATAGCAATGCGTTACCGGGTCAGCTAGTCCCAGAACAAATCATATAGAGATTGATAATAGATGATTACGCGCAACACAAGAAACGTGGTTTTATTTTGGATAAACTTGTAATCTTAATATTTTAAATACTGCGTGATATTAGGAGAAAAAACAGGTGCTTCGTTATTTTTAAGAATATTATATATACATCTGTACGGTGTTTATAAATTAACCTTGTACATAGAAACTAAGGGAATGTTAAAAATTAACATGTTCTTATGGAAGCCATAGACCATCCTGCCTATCATCCAATCGGCAGCCTCATACTGATTCGTTATGTACAGATTTTTGTATCTAGCGCACATTTACTAGAAAAATATCGACTGGTGTCAGGAGTCAGACGAGACTCGAATCTGTGGCCTTGATTTGACCTTAACGATAATTCAGAATAAAACACTTTTTTACGGATTTTTGCGCATGTTTTATTTTATTTTATATTTAATCCTGACGTTTCGACTCCTTTACAGGAGCCGTGATCACAGGATGAATAGTCATGTTTTATTCTGATGTGTAATGTGCGCGGAAGTGTAAGAACTAAATATGTTAACGATAATTGCTTTAGATATAAATAATATTTTAATGTAATTTTTTTTAGGAATAAAAGGCGTACTGCATGGGTTTCTTTGATCAATACTACTCAAATCTGACCGCAAAGCTGGAAGAACTAAGTTATATGGAAAGTTTACATAAATTAACTTGTTTATAAATATACAAAATAATACCTTTGGTTAGTGCAACAGATCCAAAATAATTGATAAACATTAATTGTTTAAACACTTCCATTTTAGAGTGCAATACAGAACCACGATGAGACACTCCACCATTGTTTATCAAAATATCTATAGATCCACACTGTTCATAGACCTTTTGCACAAAATCCTCTATTGTATTCAAATCTGCAAGGTCTAAAATTAGAATCACTGGTTCTTGTGTGGGAATAGACTGAAATCAGTGTTAATCATGATAATAAGTTAAATAATTTAAATTCTTTTATAATGAGTAACTAATTTATAATATAGTATATGTACCACATTCTTAGACTGAAGGTTATGTTTAACCCTCTCAAGTTCATTTCCACGGCGCGCCGCTAAAACTACTTTACACCCTTGGTCATAAAAGGCATGTGCGAGTGCTTCGCCTATACCAGAGCTTGCTCCAGTAATAACAACTACCTGGAAGACAAAAAAGATACATTGTTTTATAAAATAAATAATATTAAGCCCATTGCACGGAGGGACACGCTCCATACAAGGGCGGTCATAAATAGTTAAAGTCCTGTTACTATCAATACATTGTATTATTTTAGTGACTTATAGTCGTAAAAGTGTTTTAGGAACATTAAAATGAAAGAAGTACATGTATTTACGGAATAAAAAACGTTTACTTCAGTAAAAAACAAATATAAACAATAACATTCTTTTACCTAAATTTATCATGAACAAACACTTAAAAATTGGAATGTAAAACATATATTTTAAATAAAATAAGAGTCAAAACATTGATAACATTATTTAATTATAATAAAATAATAGAAATAAATAAATTAAAATTAATTAAATACAAAAAAAAACAAAACAACTAACAAAATACAAATAAATTATTCTTATTCTAACAATATTAAACATGTAACAATTCTATTACACTTTGTGACAGAGTATTTTTCTTTTTAGGGGGAAGTTTCCGAAGACTTGTAATATAAGGATCTGAATGTAATAATAGTCGTTGTATTAAATCTTGATTGGTAACTTCACGTGACATTTTTCGAGTGTGACTTCGTCTATAAATTTTGATATACTTATTTGTCGCTTCAGCAGCTTCTTCGGAAAGTTCTCCTATAGATAACAATGCATAACTTATAATATCTGATCCATGTACGAGCACCTTGTGGACAGAAGCAGGAAGACTATACCACGGATATTCCTCGACCAGGCTGTATGCTGTTTGTAATGCATAGTCTTTAAACTTGCATTCATTAATTTTATGTCCAGAAGATAACGTTTGTAATATTACACAACAACGATCTATGAGATCCTTATTCAAACCTGTAATTTCAGCAGATACAGCTGATTCCAAAAAAAACTTCCTGGCCGTGTTTCCGTCGTTAGACGTCCCGCTTCCACCACTACGCGGCTTGTCAACTATTAAACCTAATCGTTCCCTAAACTGGGACTGTACATATTGTTTTTTATTTGATAACAATTGTTTATCATTATCTAGCCTAACTTGCCATTTTTTTATGTCTAATCTATATGAAAGATGAATAAAATATTCGAAGAAACGTATCCAAGATTGTAGTGGTGATAATCCAAATTGGTATCTACTCTCTATTACAGGTTTTTGTAAACATTCGTCTATTTTATTCATCTCTTTAGGGGTAGCATTACATATATAACATCTACTTGTAGATGTTTCACTTAAAGCACTACAAATTTTACCATCTACCATTGAAAGCTGCAACTTATGAGAAACGACCAATTCATGATTGTCGATCTGAATAAAAGTAGGTTGCAAACTTTCAATTTTATCCTTAAAATAAGCTTCCTCTCGCAAAGACACTGCTGTGCTTTCTTTCAAAAATTGAAATCGAATAGGACGGCAGTACCTAGTGGAAGAGGGTCGAGGATTTTTCCATAAAATTTTACAATTATCTTCAGCTAATTTTACAATAGTTTGAAGGGGTACATAAGATGTTACAAACAAACTACTATCTTCTAAAGTTGAATCTGAAAAAAATTGTTTGTATTCACTATGTCCAGTGCTGCCATCGAATCCCCATTTCCCAAGTAGAGATATTAGACAAACAATCATCAGGAATCTGATCTAAGACCTCTTTTTGAGATTCAAGGATTCGAGAAGCTGTGTGATCAAAAAGACTTTGTAATTCAACTTCAGCTGAAGACTCGGAAACAGTTATATTAGAAGGGTAACATCTCTGTTTCGCTTAAGTAATTTGTTGGTAACATGGTAATACATTAGGAGAAATCTTACTATTAACAAAGTTTTTAATTAATAAATACTGATGTTTTGTCAACTGAGCATCAGTCACAAGTGACAAGACATCATCAGTGCTAACTCTAGATATACACGAATCGAATGAACAGTCTGAAACATCAAGCAATGCACTCACAGTAGAATCATCAGACTTTGACAAATCAGCTACTCTCCGACGTTTAGTCCTTTTACTACATTGCGTAAAAGGTTTTCGAGGACGACCACGTGAATGACACGGCGACGTTTCAGACGGAGTACATTGCTTATTGTTTTTCACAAGTTGAATTTTTTCAATAACATTAAACCAATCGGAATTCTTATATAAAAGCTTGGTTTTATCCCTATTACATTTTTTCCAGAATCGAGCAATAGCTTTACATAAATTATTAACAATTTTCTCTAAATAATGAATATCAATGTTCTCAGCATCGTTCAGAGTAGTCAACAAACTTTGTAGGACTTGACGACACTTTTCCGAGTCATTATCGGTATTGACAGTTAGCTATATTTCAAGAATATGCATTCTTGAAAACGAGCATATATATAAATTACCTAAAACAAAAAAAAACGGTTAAAATTCAGTCACAAAACCTTCACAAAGCACTAAGACTAAATAAACTAATTTCGTAGCAAATGCTACGAGATAATCTGGCAACCGTAGCACCCTTGTCATCGCCAAAAGGGCAGATAAGGGCAGCCAAGTTTTAATTTTCCTAAGATAAGAAAGTCTAAAGATTATGGTGCAATATACCTCCATAGTCGGAGCGAGTGGGAACATATTTAAAAGTTTATTCAAACTTTGAATATTAAAATATAATACTCCAAGAAAAGTCGCCTCGTAGCAATGACATACTAAAGAAAATATATACTAAGATACAATTAAAATAAAAATATTAATTATTACATACCCTGTTCTTGGATATCCATTTCAGAAAAAACACACACAGCACTCACAGGTCCCGCAATGACAACAAATGACGTCACGCTTTTTAATGACTCACTGATAACAGTATTTACGATTGGCGATGCGCTCTCTTTGAATGCACAATTGATAATGAAGGCGCACTCTAATTACTGACCTATTTATAGTTTCAGAAGGTACCGCAACTATCCAATGTAACGACAAGGAATAAAATGTAAAACTAGAAAGCAGGTTTTTAAGATTTATGACCTATGGATGTCCCACAGTGCATTGGGGATCTGCGTGTGTGAATCAGCAGAAAATATACTTTACTTCTTTCTATGCTTCATCTGTCACATATACCCATAGCTGAATGTACTAAGATTGAGGCTTTTCTTCTTCATCGATTGTTCTATACTTGTAAAGTATTAAATTCAATGTTTTATTTAGCTAGCATCAACTTAAAAAACTTAAGTAAATAATGTTTATCAGGATTTATTTTATATTAGGGGTTAAAGTATGAAATTGCCGATTTGTACTGAAAATCTATATTGTTTATTTTTTAAATTTTTAACAAATTTATTTAATCAAAATAGTTGCCATTATTATCTATACATTGCTGCCATCTAATGGGAAGGTCATTAATGCCTTTGCGATAGAATTCCGACGATCTAGACTGCACAAACTGTGTGAAAGCATTTTGTACTGCCTCCTGGGAAGAAAACTTCTTGTCACGTAGATAATTGTCCAAATCACGAAAAAAATGGTAGTCCGTTGGAGCAAGGTCTGGTGAATACGGAGGATGACGAATGGTTTCTAACTGCAGTTCCTGAAGGGTCAAAATGGTTTCTCGTGCTGTGTGAGGTCTCGCGTTGTCGTGGAGCAATAATGGTGAAGATCGATTCATGAGTCGGGGCTGTTTTACTGCTAGTTTTGTCAACATGGTTCGGAGTTCGGCACAATAGACATCTGCCGTTATTGCTTGACCAGATCGGAGAAAACTATAGTGAATAACACCATGCTGAGACCACCAAACAGTTACCATTACCTTTTTATTGGTAAGTTTTGCTTTAGGACACTGTTGTGGCATTTGACCTGGGGTCAGCCATTGCATTTTTCTTTTCCGGTTATCATAAAGAATCCACTTTTCATCACATGTTACAATTCGATCCAATATTCCTTCATTTCTGTACCGGTTCAACAAGGCAACACAAGTTTCAACACGCGTTTCTTTCTGCAGATCAGTCAAATCATGAGGCACCCATTTTTCGTATTTTTTTATTTTATTGATTTGACGCAAGTGAGTCAATATTGTGGGTAAGGTAACGTTAAACCATGCCGCTAATTCCTGGGTACTTTGACTAGGATCGGCTTCCACTATCTCTCTTAATTCATCGTTATTTACCTGTGTGGGCGGTCTTCCTCGTGGCTCGTTCTTTAAGTCGAAATTTCCATCACGAAAGCGTTTAAACCAAAATCGCACGGTGCGTTCATTAGTAGACCCCTCTCCAAACGCAGCATTGATATTGCGGGCTGTTTCTGCCGCGTTAGTTCCGCGTCGGAACTCGTATTCAAAAATAACTCGAATTTTCGCAGTATCCATCTTTCTTGTCTAAATTGAATAACAAAAACAATTGAAAGTCGATATTCAAATGTTTTACATTTTTTAAAAAAAGAACATCATAGAAACCATTTAAAAAAAGTTTCATTCGAAAACCTCAAACCATGAAGATTCTATGTCAATTCAAAGAACCTATTGCAATAAAACGGCAATTTCATACTTTAACCCCTATTATTAAACAAAACGAAGCTTGTGATTGTATATGACGATGTGTTTTTCCAGTCTCACAGTCGTCTTTAAAGGAGGATAGCGAAATATTAAATCGAATACATTACGCTTGTCGAAAACTCACTGCGATGGTCTTACTTCTTAAGAAAGATAATATTTATGTAAAACCATACCGGATTTACGACTCGTTTAATTTTGTTTTTTTTTATAGTAAATCCTTAAGTTTCGACTCCTCCACTGGACCAATGTTCACAGCAGGGACTGAATGCGGTTGTTAAATTTCGATATTTAACCACCTCGAAATAATGACACCGTTTTGTCACACATTTCATTTCGGTATCGAAATATTGAAACTAACGTATTAAACGATATTGTACTACATCAACCGTCAGATGCATCGGCAAGTGCCTGGGAAAGTTCCCAGTCATCAAAAGTTCCCGGCCTCTTTTGTTTACTGTATTTACTACAGACATTAGTAAATGCTTCCTACATTCAAAGATCTTGCTTTTCGCATACGATATGAAAGTGCTTAAGGTAATTTATAACTCATCTGACTCTCGCGAGTTACAACAGGATCTGCTTAGGTTTCAAGAATACTGTGTGCAGAACAGACTAGAACTTAATGTATCTAAGTGTTATTCCATGTCATTTACGCGAAAGACCAGTAAGCTAGATTATGGTTATACTTTGCATAATTATCAGTTATCTAGTGTAAATAATATTAAGGATTTAGTCGTAGTTCATGATAGTAAATTAACATTTGCGCATCATGTTTAGCACATTGCCAGTAAGGCTTCCAAGGCTCTTGGGTTTATCATGAGGACGTCTAGCGACTTCAAGTGTCTTAAAACAATCAAGGTACTCTATTGTGCCTATGTACGTAGTCACTTGAAGTATGCCTCACAGGTGTGGAACCCACAGTACAACATATATGCAACAAGGTTAGAAAAAATACAAAAACGGTTTTTGCGCTTTCTAGATTTCAAATCTGGACAGCGCTCCCTAGCTAGACTATGAACATCGATGCAGAAGATACCATTTTCTGCCTCTTTACATCCGTCGGGAAGTTAATGATGCTTGTTTTGTTTCGAAGCTAGTCAATGGAGGCATTGACTGCTCGGAATTACTTTCAAAGATTGGTTTTCGCACTAACACACTGGCTCTGCGACAACGCCCGCTGCTTTACTTACCCTTTGCACATACAAAGTACAGGGCGAACACTTTTTTGATACGCGGTCTCGCTACTTATAACAAGTATAGTGCTGACTTTGACTTTGATTTGTCAGTGACAAGCGCTGCAACTATTAGGCGAACTGTAAGCTTGATTTTCTTTGGCCATCATAACCGCATAGAAGTGAATCTTTGTGAATAGTTTTTTAATATTTATTATATTAAAATTATTCATATTGGTAGTAGCTCGTATTATTAATTTCATATAATAAGATCATATTGGTAGTAGCTCGTATTATTAAGTTTATAGATATAAAAAACTCTTTTCGTTTTTAATTTTTCATTTGTCTTGGCTAGTTTATAAGTGTAATTATTGTAATTTATTCTTTTTTCTGATATTCCTTTTTTTTGTTATAAAATTTGTTTGTCTCGGCTAGTTTATAAGTGTTAATATTGTAATTTACTCCTTTTTCTGATATTCTTTTTTTTGTTATAAAATTTGTTTACCTATTCTAAAACAGGCACACACTAGTGGAGGTCTGTAGTAGGCTATTAGGTGCTATTTAATTGTTAAACTATATTGAGCTGTTAACCTTCCCAAAACCAGTAAATAAATAAATAAATAAAACGATCAATCATTTAAATTGGCAGCGTGCACTCGTCAATTGACGTAGCGCATACTCTAGTTGTCTGATACTGTATTGAACTACATTAGTGGGTAGTGTAATTAATATTGTTACGAGCTGAGGCTAATGAATAGTTAAATGAATAATTATTTTTGCCGAGATTTAATAACTTAACACTATGTTGTCTGTAATTAATGCTGCTGTGTCACTACTATTTTTCATACATTGCCTACAGTTATTAGACGCTACATTGTGGCAGTATGTATGTCGATGGTAATTACACTTGCGGTGACACTAAAGAGTGCCCTTTCTTATTCTAATATTGAAAGGACACGGTCTAAAATTGTATGGGAGGTGGTACTGAGAATTAATCAGCTTCGAAATTTTGGCAGCACATAGGTTACATTTCTGTAGACCATCTGGTAAAAAAATTACATTTTAAATATCTCCCGTTTTGTTGTAATTAATAATTGAAATTATTTAATTCTGGCAACATAGACGAATTAACACTTGCCCCACCCCTATCGGCTGCCACTCAAGGTATGTGAAAAAGTTATCGATTATTGTTGTAATCGATTATATTTAAAAACACAATTTCAATTAACTTTAATCGATTCTAAAAATCGTATTCCTTTATTTTATATGCAAACCAATAGTTTTATTTTTATTTTGCTGCATAAATTATGTTAAAAAGTGGTGTAGGAATTAGAGGTCAAATTCTGCTAATGATTTACCGCCGAATCGAAATAAACCACTAAGCATTCTACTTACTTTACCTAATAAATACTTCTTAGACCTTTTTGAGTTTTTGTTAATTCTCTCATTGAATTTTTTTTAAATTTCCTTTACCTCCAGCGCATGACTGAAACAGTAGTTTTCTACTTTTACAGTAGATTTTGAATGTAATTTTTCGTTAAATTGTTTAGGTGCAAAAAAAATCGACTAATTCATAAAAAACATATTTTCCTTAATCGTTTTTTTCTAAGTGGAAATAATTTATTATTTATATATAATTAGATTTTTTACGGAAGTCTATCCCAAGTTAAATCAATTCCCTCAAACACTAGTATGAACATTATGTTACTGAAATACGTTTTACTTTAAACATTAAACTAGAATTATTTTTTTATATTTTGTTTTCTATCTCAGGTAAATTGAAACTGGTGGTAAATAAACTGACACAACGGAAGAAGTATACAATCCGCAACCGCACAGCTAGCAGTTAAAAATTAAATGTTGCTCGAGTAAATTCAATATCACATAGAATTTGTCAAGCCAAGTCTTGTGTCCTTGCCCTCCCGGGCGTGTTAATAATTTTATGGTTTTTAACCAAACATAAGAAATCGAATGTCGATTTTCTAGGATAAAACATCGATTATTACATATAATTTTAAAAATCGATTTCTTTGGACTGAAATATCGATTCTTCGATATCAGATCATCATCCCTAATGTTATGTCAGTGTCACATTGACAATGTCACAGACTAAATATAATAATTCAGGGTGGCGAGCAATTAAGTCAAATAGTCAATGACTTATCAAAAATTAAGTGTCGCGTGTTTGAATTTATTATTACTTAATTGATTACATATTATTATTTAATTCTGTAGCTAAATTAAATTAACATTATATAAATAAACATTTTACAAGTTACCTTTGAATAATTTAATAGAACTTTAATTATGTTTTCTTTTATATTGTGTCAATATTCAAATATTAATAAAAAAAGGAGAGATATTTAAAAATTAAAATACATTGGATCTGATAGCCCTTAACATAAGCTTTCCAATGATATGAGTCCCGTCACTGACTAAGATATAGTACCACTTTTAGTCCATGTCCTTTCATTGCCGGCAGAAATTTCAACGTCGGACGGCGTACTGTCATACCACTGTCAGTCGCTTGAATGCTTGTAGGCGTTATTGCCCACCATCGTGTTAAATAACTTACACACAGTATAAAACCTCCCAAACAAAATCTAACTTTTTCATATCGTTACTAGTTTTGGTTAGCACTTCGGATGGGGTATTCACATAATGCCTCATAAATATTTTTGGAGTTGTTGTATTTTTACGATCGTTAGAGTTTGCAATACTGTCAATCTGCCAGCCTGGAGTAAATAATGCAATATTAATTGTTGTATTATTTATAGTCTTTATTGCCTTGATCTCAGCACTTTCAGCTGTGAGCATAAAGTTAAAATAAAGTTTAAAGTAGTGAAGTATATTTTCTGCTGGCTCACACACTCAGATCCCGAATGGGTGGCGCTTTGAGTATCATAATTATATTGTTTTGGCCATGTTGTAGGATGTGTACTTAGTTTTGTGGGTTTAAGAGTTTTAAATTGGACGGTTTTATCTTTCTATGGTTTTAACGGTACTGTTGTTTTTACCAATCTTGTTGCCTCGTGCTTTGAACTTTTTATTGGATCAGCTTCCCGAGTTCTTAACCGATTTTAATAATTTTTGTGTGGAATCGAATCAACACATTTAGGACTAGATTGTGACGGAGTCCGAATTTTGAAATTCACAAAAAAGTTATGACCAAAAATCATTGGTTCTATGGGATTTCCCATTGAAACAAAAAGTGTGCGCTTTTTAAAAGTTTTCATTCTTATGGAATTTTTAAATTTACTAAATATTATTCAATTATTTTTTTGTAATTGTTTTTTTAATGTTACGCTCTGCTCCATTATATGGTGCTAGCTAAGCTTCATGCTTAGCAACTGCATCGACCTAGTATATTAGGGGTTTTATAGAGAAGTTGGTAGGTAAACCTTCTATATTAATGCTAAAAAAACAAATATATTTTATATTACATAACATGAACTTATAGTTTTTTAAGTTATTCATATAAACTTGCATTAGGCAATCATAATCGATGCTTTATTGTTAATAATTTAGAAGACTGGCAACAATGGGGCAATCGGACAGGATGAAACTGTCTAATAAATACAGTCAATTGAGTGTTGCGATGAAAATCTTAATAATCTAGAATATAATATCTAAAGTATTGTATCTAACGCATCCAGCTCATATTTAACCATTGTATTGAAAGATAAAACTTCAAATATATAGTGCTTACTGAGGCTATTAGGCTCAGTAAGTGGCTAGAGGGGTAAAGGCGAACACCGCTCTCGTTACAAGTTCGGTGGTTAAGTCCTTCAAGATTTCGGTTTTAAAAATTTATAAATAAGGAATTTATCATTGATATAAAAAGTATTGATATAAAAAGTTAAGCACTTAGATATTGATATAAAAAGTTAAGCACTTAGATATTGATATAAAAAGTTAAGAACTTAAAAACTCACTTTTCCTTGTAAAGCCACACGCCATTTTCGTAAGCGTATTTTCTTCAACAAGATATAAACCGCAACACCCACAGTAAGAGGTATCCCAATGTAGTTCAAATACCAAGTGGTGACATTTAAAGCTGAAGTGAACTGTTTCATTTTGACAACCTGAAACCTCCACAAACAAACGTACCTTTATATTGTACTGTAATTTTATACATGTTAACCTATTTATTTATTCTATGCTATGAGGAACAACACCAAATCAACCTTTTACTTTATATCATAAGTGATTGGTCACTTTACTATATTCGTTGGTCTAAATTTCTAGTGGTTGAATTTTAATTCTGAACAATCAAACCAAAGGGATAAACTAAACAGCCCTGTGTTACATAGATAAAATATCATTACAATATTAGTTGGATGTTTGGAGAACATTTAATCTTAATTTTTTAAGATTACAAAGTTCTAATGACAACCTTCTGTATTTTATTAACCAAGCAACAAAATATATTATTCTATTAATGATAATATATAGCAAAATAAATAGGCTACTGATGCAAGCTATTAACTACAAAGAATAGCAATGACTGCTTTGAGTTTAATATCTTTTTAAATATAATAGGATTGATTTAAAGCAGTTACAAGCAAAGTACATACTTAAGTCTGATAGATAACAATGCATTGTTTAAATTATTTTAATTTAATTTAAAAAAAAAATTGGCTCCGCTCACAAGTGAATTTTCAGGCGGGAGCGAACCCGCAACCTTTTGAAAGTCCGGTCCAATGCTCTCCCAATTAAGCTACCAAGCCTTGAGACCACCCATTGAAATTTTCCAGTCCCTTTCTTATGTAACGCTATAAGCCAGCATTGTCTCATCAATAAGAGGAACATCCTCCCATATTCAAAAGAAACATTTTTACAAATGTTTGGGCATAATTAAGATGAAACAGCCATTTAGTTTTATAATTTTATATATTTTTTGCATTTTGTCAATGCTATCTTATAAGATAAATTATTTTAATAGAATTTTTTTTCCAGTATTTTTCTATTAAAATAATTTATCTTAGAAGATAGCATTGACAAAATGCACAACATATATAAAGTTATAATGCATTATTTGTTTAAATTCAATATATCTTTATGGACTATGGATGAAAAAATATTTATAACGTTAAAGGTGATGTTTTTGCAACTGCTATTGATAACAACGATATCTGCAAAGTTCAATGTACGAAGTTGACACCAGTAAATCAACCTATTAAATTACACAATATCTAAAAATCACATGAATTGTACGGTAAATTAATGTGATATTGATTGTACATAAAATATAACAAATATCATAGTATACATTTAGAAATGCCGCGGCATTTTTCTATATAATCGAAAACTATTTATTTTTATTGGTGCATATCAGCAATGACTTTTCTACATTAATTGATTAAATATCTACCATGAGGCCTGCATATCGATAAATAAATAAAAATATGTAATGAACTGACACTTTTACTACAGGTTTTAACTTTATTCGTGTTTATTTTAGTCACTTATACCAGAACTTTCTTTACATTCTTTTCATTTCAACGTACTTACCTACTAAGTTTTCACAGACTCTCTACCACTTTAAACATTATACTAAGTAAGTCAGGCGCCTGGCGCATGGATTTTTATTGTATATAGGGTAGTCGGGCCCTTGAACTAGGGATTTGCAAAAAGCATCGATATCTGAGTATACTCGATACTTTGGTTACGATACCAAGTAATTTAGTATTGATACTTTTTAAAACGATACTGAGTAGGAATCGATACTTTTCATGGTACTCGATAATTTTTTCGTCGTATCCATCCCTATTACAGTTCTATTTTGATGTTACGCCTATAGACTCTATGACCAGAGGAAGCCCCCGTCATAAAAGAGAAAACACATCATGCACTGCATGACCCTTATGACCTAGAAAATAAGCGTTATTAGTTTTCGCTTTCATTTATTTGTTTGATTCATTAATTATTCGTTGGCGTGTAAATCGTATCGTATGTCCATTTAAGTTCTTATTAGTCAAATAATTATTGCTTGTGGTTTCTACGTAAAGTTAAATTATAAAATCATTTGGGGACATCCCAAATGATATGAAGAAGCCCCTAGAGATGCACGGGAGGTAAAGGATTGCAATACCAGAATCCCCTCCGATAGCAAGTCGGTTCTATAAGTTCCTTGTAGCTACCGAGCCACTTCGAGCCTGTTTCATGAATCTCATCTAGACCATAATTCAACAGGCGTACATAATAAGGTATATAGGTCATAGTAACGAGGTAATGAGACATCTGATCAGTTGGCAAAGAGGGGCTCTGACACCGTGCTAATCAGCCCAGAGCCTGTCATCTCCGTTCAGTTAGTTCAGCAACAGAATCCGTGAGCACACATTATTTTTGCATGGGAATACTGGGATTCTCTAGAGACATAAAGACAAGCAAAACTCTCAATGCCATGGATGAATGCTTGCTCTCCAGACACTCTCTGCTTGTCTCTCCAGTCACTCTCTACTACAGCTAAGTTGATCAGAACTACGCATGGTAACAGGTGCCATTACTGGTTATGGCAATTTTAAAAGGCACCTTTTAAATCTAGTTAGCACCTACTGCCCTTTATGCACAGGATGCATGGTAGTGAAAAAAACAGCCGCCCGTCTTAATGTAATACTGAAGATAGCAAATCTAATAAATAAATTGGTTCGGGTCCAAAATTCTACCCATTATAAAATGTTCATATTGCAGATTCTACACGTGTTTATTATGACACATTACCGTCCGTTCTAGTGTCATTGACATACCAACAGCATAAAAAAAATGTTAAATGTTTTTTGGAGCGGAGAGAGCGAAGCTCACATGGATCAGCTTCAATGGCGCAATGTCTGTTACGCCATAACTCCCCGGGTTCTTAACCGATTCTAATATTTTTTGTGTGGAATCGAATCAACAGGTTTAGGACCAGATGGTGATGGAGCCCGAATTTTGAAATTCCCAAAAATGCTTATCGAACCAAAAAAATGCTATGTATGTAAATTTTTATATATTTATGCTTAGCGACTGCATCGGCTAGTAATTTTATTTTTATCGATAGTAATATCGATGCCGTTACATCACTGACGTAAGGGAAACTAGTGACAACCTTATAAATTATGAAACAAAATCCTTATACTTATTTCTTTCTTACACATTTACAACTGCATACGTCAAAGTAGTACGAACTAACGTATTGCGTTGTTATTTTAGCACGGCTTCTATAGCTTTAGTTATTGTTCTGAGAATGTCAAACAAAAAGTACTCGATACCTGAGTAACTAGATACTTTTGATGCAAGTACGATACCGGTATCGACTACCTTTCTTGCTATTCTACTCATGAGTTTAGTATCGATACTTTGGTTTCGATACCATATCCCTACCTTAAACCACCAATCAAAATGCTCAAGTATTAAGTGTTGGCAGTAATGGCAATTAATGACATTTTTCATTAATTTCAGAAGCATGCTAATTTTCATGTCTTAGCATGCTACGTGCTATTGCTATGCTATTATGCTAATCGTTTTAAATTTGATTATGAATAGCTATGATTCGTGAAATGCTAATATTTCTTCATTAGGACAACATAACATATTATATTAAATGTTTATAATTTAGAATTTTCTAGAAAAAAAAATATATTTCCCGTTGGTTTTATTTTCGGGTCGCGTCGAGTCATGTTAATTCGCATCGAATGACATTAGCATTAGCACGCCGCACACACGACAGTCAGTTAGCGATGCGGTGCGAACCAGCATGATTTCTACTTTTCGCATGATGAATGATGAAAATGATGTGAACGCACACGATTGCTGGGATCGATGCTATAATTAGCGATTATTTGTTTTAGCATCTATGAATAATTTAATAATTGCTAATAGGCCTTCAGCAAATAATTATTATTGCGAATGATAATTATGCCAATACTAGTGATTGGTCGATGACATCGGTGCATATATAGTTTGACGGGTAGAAACTGACCTCCATGTTATAAGTACGCTGGACTAAATATTATATACGCAATTATTTTTTTTGTGCCGATTTAAAGCGCCCCGCTCGAGCGTCTTAAGGATAGGTATTAAAACTTACGTTTGTTGCAAATGGCCGATTGTTGTTTCGGTACATCACTGATGATTTACGTGAAAACCGTGGAATAAGACTTTCTTTGTGTATTACGTGATATTAAGAACATTTTTATCATGACAGTATGCGTATATTGTAGAACTGGCTTTAAAAAGGCAAGCGGATTGGCTTACAACAATGATTTCTCACTTCTGTCGTCGTGATTTTCAGCAGCATTTCCTGTTTCATTGTTGTGAAAGCTATTTCAATCATTTAAAGTAATTCTTCCCTTGAGGATATTTCGGTAGTGTATACGAGCTCCTTTGCCTGTCCCCACACAAAAGAATTTACCGGAGTCAGGTCGGGCGATCGTGCGGGCCAAGGGATAGGGCCATCTCTGTCTACCAAATTGGTTGGAAAACAGTTATTGAGATCTTCCCTGACACTAAACGTCCTATGTGCTGGACATCCATCTTATTGAAATATGATTGGCTTATCCCTATTTAATATTAAATATCGATATATTTTCTATATATATTCATAACAGTTTCTCCCTCTGGTATTCCTGCTATAAATACACGTTATTTAGTTTAATAAGTTAGTTAAACATATATTATTGATGTGACATCTTTCCTCTCGCTTTCCTGCAATTTGTGGGAGTGATTTCGTGAAATGGGACGGAAGTGTGTAACAGGAAGTCGTGAAAGCACGCGCTATTCGATTTGACGAATGAGCGCGCGGTTTTAGAATTGACCGTTAGATAGTACCAACCAACTTTCCGAGAGATCGGTACTGTCAGCCATCAGCTGTGCACTTAAGTTACAGTGTTGTAATTCCATTGTCTCCATTAATATTTTTAGTTTTGATTGAAAAAATAAAAGAAAATACTAGCCATTTACACGGATATATATATATATATATTGTCTCATATTTTAGTTATCATAAGTCTATTATATCTACTCTCCCTCAAAGTGGACAGTAATAATAACTGTATTTAAAACGAAAAAATTGCATTACTCCTAGTGTCGATTAAATAAAATACAATTTTCATTAAAAAGAATTATTGTTTGTTGTGAAGAATAATTTCAAATAATACCTAACCCATTTTTTTTCAGAATATAATTTTAAAATTGCTTATTACTAAGGTGAGATGTCAAATGTTACACATCATTTGCGACTACTGTAAGGCTCGCTCGTTTTTTTTAACTAACATATATTATTAATTAACAGAATGTTGACAATTTACTTCTATTCCATCACCGTTACTCGTGTTATTTCCAACCAACTTCCATAATAGTTTACTAAGTAGTTACCAAAATTATCAATGCATAAAATCAGTGTAAATTCATCAAATTAAAAATATTCTTTATAGACAGTTACATTCAAAGAATATCGAATGTGATTATCAATAAAAATAAATCTAGAGTGTTGGATATTGGGATTGGTACAGGGCTGACCAGGCTAGTGGTATTGAAGATGGCGTACGCAATTTAATATAAACATGTATTTTATTTTCTTAGTTATAGATCGTCGTGCTAGTTAATTTATATAAAGTAATATGAAACTTGTGGGAAGGGAATACATATCGTGTCCCTACAAAGATCATTGTTTATATACTTTCTTTCCCTATTCTACTTAAGAAAAAGTGTTCTATCGAAGTTATAAGGTCCCCATTATTCTAATATGCCAAGGGCCTTTAATAGGTTGAAGACGGCCCTGGGTATATAGCATTCAAAGGAAGGCGAAAACTTCCGTTGTGCTATTTGACCTATGGGTGGTTTCATATTGTGAAAAGATAGATACTATCAAGAAACTAGTGCTCAAAAGTTTCTTTATGAGCCACTAAATAACTAATTACTATGTTTTACTTGTTTTATTTGTATGAGCCTTTGAAGTTTATCCCTAATTTTTTATAATAATAAAAATATTACTTACATTCACACCAGTTAGCCTAGCCCAAAGTAGGCACTATAAGGCGTGTGTTATATAGATATATAGATGCTAGGGCTTACCCTAGCATCTATGTATCATCTGTATCATCTGTGTATCATACATGTATGTCTATCCCTTAGGATAGACATACATGTATGATACACAGATATGTTATTACATAGAAGAAAAAGAAATATATATTTAATACATGGTTGTTTTATTTTATTTTTACAATCATTTGTACCTGAGTCATGGCACTTGGAGATTGGAGTTGCGAGTATCGCACTATTAAGTGGTAATGGAGCACAGAACATATATACTCTCTATGGAGTTATCTGACAGAGGCATCAGTCGTGCAGCTGATTAACTACTTTTTCAATTAACATGATAGATTATAATAATTTGGCACATTCGACCTCGCATCGAGGCTTAACAAAGCAGAGCCAAAAATGCCTTATGTACGTTAGCCCATAGACTAGATCACGGCCATATACATAATATTCTCCTCAGCGCATTTTTGTAAAATACCTACTTTTTGCTATTAACTACTTACGTGAGTAATAAGAACCTCATTATGGAATATTAGATCCCCGTACCCCATCTGCCAATTTATATTTTATTAGTGCCCAGCGATGACATTAATTAAATAGCGCGCTAAGTTATTCCGTGAAGATCTTTATAACGAATGCATTCATTTGCCGCAGTTTTAATGAATTTTATACCGGCAACACTGACACTTACAATTTCTTGAATATACCTAAATGTTGAAATAATGTTTGATTTGCCCTGGATGTAATAAAATAAATAGTAACATAATGTTTCTGTGAGTATTTAATTGCTTAATTTAATAGAAAACCATTTATTGTTTTAACGACATCAATCCAATTAATGTATTGGGAGTGTCGTGTAGATGCGCTGACCTTCGTTTGGATGCACAACGCACAACAAAGCATCAAATTGACGGCTGCCCCATTTCCACAACAAAAATCGTATTTGGTGTTGTTTTATGAAAAGTGAATAAGTGTAAGAAATGAGGACTCATTGCAAATTTATAATCCCACAATGTTTGTGTGTACATGTGTTAGACACGTAGAAAGTTAAACGGCAATGGAGAAACAGCTACGACAACGCAAACTATTTCCGATGATGTGTTTTACTGTCCACCAGCAAAGACTTTCTTTTATTCTAGGAGAGCATTAGCGGACTTGGACAAATAAATTTTGGTTATTTATATTGTTATCAAGATGAATGAAAGGGATATTCCTAGTGTCCCTATTACAACATTAGCAGGTGTAGCCAGCTTGACAGACTGTAAGTAATAGAAATCATTTATTGAAGTAGATATTTAATTTAATTTTTTAAGATTTCTGTACTTAACACTTTCAAGAGGATATATCTAAAACATAATGGTTTGTGCATAAGTCATTCTTGAAATTTTATGCACAATGTAATTAATGTAGTAATTTTAAATAGTAAACATTGCATTAATAGAGAATGTTAAGAAATAAGACATTGGTTTAATTTTTGAATGTATATTTAACATAAACAACTAAAGTATAAATTTACACAATGTGATTTCTACAATAAGTGCAATAAAAAACAAACTAAAGCTCAAAGATATTTAATTGTTTTCTTGAAAACAACTGTTTTCTCTATATTTGCCTAGAGAGGATTTCTACAATACATAGTCTGTCAATCAGTTCTGTTTTACAAGAACAGATAGAGCTTACTTTTTATAGCAGAATGTCTACTTATTAACAAAGAAAAATAAAAGCCTAATGATTTATTAAATGTCTTGCTAGAACTGAAAGAGAGCTCCTTTTACTTGCTTGTAAGAGTATTTTGACACTTTTATTCTATTTTACAATTTCAGATTTACTGTGAATATGTATCTATGTAACCATATTAATTGGTAACATGGATATTTCAAATAGCAATTATTTATGTAATCAAACCATATATTTATTTTTTATTACCTCTAGAATATATAAAGCACTTTTATTGCATTTATATTGGAACAAATGTTACTTTTAAGGGATAATAAATTTAGTTTTGAGCCTTTCGGCAAGTTTATGAGCAGACACAAACTAAAGAGATTCTTTAGGTGTTTTCTAAAAGTACCTTCTAAAAAATCATTTGAATAATTTCTTTTTCCAGAAATCACACAGCTTAATAGTTTTGAATAGCATACATTAAACCATTTAACTATAAGGCCCATCTAATAATGGCTAATCAACATCTTCCTGTTTTTTTTTAGTTAAAGCATCCTAGCTCAAAAAATTAAGTCAGATTTACCCCTAGTTAAATTCACATTTATGGATCAATAGAGTCACCACCATTCTTACTTTACTTTGCATTTTTAAATAATGATATTTAATAAAAACTAAGGAATAAATATAATCCATGATGTATAAAGGAATAAGGAATAAAAATATATAAAATATATAAAGGAATAAGGCAGCCGATTCAATGGGCTAACGTATATCATGATCTGTTGTCCCATACTATAAATTAATTGTTGAATGCTAATTACGGAATTATGGCAAACTTGAATTAAAATAATAATAACAAAAGTCTGCCCAGTATGGTCAGTATGGAGGACTTATAGGTAGTGAAACAGTGTTTTCACTAGCAGGTTTCCTTTTTTAAGGCATAAATCTTAACGAACAAGCTATAAAAATAACTTTGGCCTTTGATTTATTCTAGAAAAGTAATGCCTAAAATTTATTAGGCTCCACCCAACTTACTTTTCAATCTGCTGTAAATTATGTGAAGAACCATATATATTCTTCTATTTTTGTCATTTTACAATCCAATTTATCTCTAAAACCCAAAGCTTATTTTCATTCAATAATTAACATTATAAAATGTTGAACTGTAAAAATTTGCAAATAAGTCAAATTTGTTTAATCAAAACACTTCACTTAAAAAGTAAATTTTATTTCAAACTAGTTTAAGTGAATAATTTTATTTTACCCTTACAGAGATACATCTCTTTTAGTTGTTCCTAAAAAGTGTAAAATTCACAAAGACACTGTGCCAATGCCAAAAATAACAGTTTTAAAAAAAAGGTAGATGGTAAAATAATCACACACAAGTTTTTTCAATTGTTTTTGTACTTACTGCAAATATGTACGTCCAATTGACTTTGCAATCATATGGTTGGTCATCAACCAAAAACTCTTGTACTTTATTTCATTTATTAAAAAATATATTGTTAAAGTATTGATAAATTGTTAATTCAACTTAGTGGTAACTCCTTAATGGAATGATATATGAACAAAATTATTTTTTTAATAATATTAACATGAACATGTTAATGTTATTAAAAAAAAGAATTTTGACTAGAAAGTTAAGCAGTTGTCTGTTCAATTATCCGTTAATTGACAGTCTGCTTTTATTTGCATTTATTCAAAGAAACTAATTTATTAGAAAATAATAATTTGCTATTGAAAATCTATAAGTATTTCTTACAATGAATACGTATTTTTATAATTTTTGTTTTTAACATTAAAATATTAAAAATGGTATTGTTTATATATTGTATTAATTTTAACTTTATTCTCTTTTAGTTGCATAAAACTGTGTATGTATTTGCAGTATTACCAGTGTTACCACTTCCAACACCATTACCATCTACATTAAACAACAAATCACAGTTGTTTCACCCTAGGGTTGCTGAGGAGGCAGCCATTTTACTGGCAACTCAAGATGATAACTTAGTTTCATTATTGATTCAATCTCTTATGCAAACTTCTGTTCAGCATATGTAAGTATATTCTATGTTTTCAATAGGGTTAAGCTAATTAAATAATAGTAAATAATGCTTATTAGTTTTTTTTTCAAAGCAAACCATTCATCTTTGCCTTTATTCTATTATTTACATTATATTCTTGGCTTAAAAAAATTTCTAATTGCTATTCAGATATTGCCTGTGCTAGCCACTGCGTCAGAGATATTTGAAATGCTTAAACCCCTTTTTGCATTTCAGAGACTTAAAAGATGAAAGTATACCTAATGCAGTCAGTCCTGCTCCACAACAGTCTACACCTGAATTACTTAAGGCCATTTTAAATGTAAATCCAAATGTGTTTGATCAACAACAAAGAAACCACTGGAATAACCATTTACACACAGCAAAATATAATGGAATTTCGCCAAATGATTCATATAACTATTCATCTCATAGTACTGTTAATTCAAGTCCTTCGGCTCTTCACTCAACTACCATTCCAAACCAGCAACTCCTAGCTACACCATGTCAGTCATCACCAAATGTGAATATGGGATCTCCACCTTCGCAGTCTAGACCTGGAACACAACTCAATATTAATGCGCAGAATAATGTATCACCAATGTGGAATAATGCTAATTCTTCCAATGCTTATACAAACTCTTTGTCGAACACCTTAGTATCTAACTCCCAGAATGGCGGTTTTTACAACAGCTTGACTTCAGAAAATAGAAATTTAACTAATCTGACTGAAGACAAAGATCCACTCTCCATGTCACCCACAAATCCCACTGACCAGCCAAGAACTATTTTACAGTCCCAAGATAAATCTTTTGTACAAGGTATGTTGTGTCATTTGCATTTGTTCATTATTTTGACTCACTTTCTTTTATTAGACTGTCATATATTTAATGGAATTGGTAATTAATAAATTGGTCAATAATTTTAGATGGCAACGTAGTTACTGGGCAATCGCCCGCACAAGCGAGCGTGGCACCATCACCGCTGCGCCAGGAGCCCCATGTACCGCAGCCATCCATGGGCGCGCCTTATGCTTTGCCTCCTATGCAGGCTGACAAACAAGAGGCTAATAAAAGTACTAGGACTACCTCCAACAACAGATACCCTGTCGTTAAAATCGGACGTCTATCGGTAATAGTTATCATTATTTTATTTCTCAATATTTTCCAAACAGATAATAATAGCCCCACATTATCTCATGCACTATTGCGGCATTAAAGCATATTTTTCTTTGTGTTTGCAACTTATAAATCATAATGTCCATACTAAGAGTTATACAAGGTCATTATATAAACACCATCCAAATTTATAAATGATATTCTTTGAAGAGAGTTACGAAACAAGATTTTTTTCTTTTAATATCACTCAGTACTAAAATATTAAGTTAAGGCTATACAAAGTTATCCGAGGAAAACTACCGATTTACTGTCACAATCACGCTACGCACGGTGTTGGAGCAGATGATTACACAACCCCCGCCCCTCCCCCCGTATTTCATTGATACATTACGCTGCACACGGTGTTGTAGCAGATGACTACATGACCTCCCCCACCCCCCCCGCCGCCGCCGCCGCTCCCGCTCCCCGCTCTCGCATATTTCATTAATACATAACAATAATTGTCATAAGTTCCAAATTTTTCCTTCATACTTGATCGGGCTTAGGGCCGTCAAATTGCAGAAGGTATGAGTTGTTTTCTAATAACAGATAAAAACTTTGAACGTAAAAGTAAACCATACTTTTTGCAATAAGGCGTGTTTAAAAAATCTGGAACAACTTAGGTACAAAAATTGGTTGGAGTATAGCAATGGCTGTGCAAGGCGTCTAGAACTTAAGATTTTTTTTGTCTCACTGAAACATACAAAACTAAGAGAACTATTAACAACAGAAACTAAAAAAACACAGGAATCGCATACGCAATACGAAAATCGGTATTAAAAAGCAATAAATTCACTGATAACACATTTCAATACTTTTCCTAGTCCTAAACATTAACATCGCTCATTTAATACTAATCGGAAGCCGGATGAAAAATAGAAAGAGTAAAATTATTATTAGATTTTATAATTTTTATGACTCACCCGGATTGCGAAAGGTCGTGGGTTCGAATCCCACCTTAGGGCTCGGAGACGTAGTTGTTTTTTCATACGTATTTTATATCTTATAGAAATATTGCATCATGAATGCAAAAAATTAAATAAAAAGCACATAATTATAGCTGGTTCCATCTTAATCGATTGTTTAATATTTGTAAAAATATTACTTTCGATGTTGAACTCATAATAGAAGTTGAAATACGTTTGTAAAATTCGACACGTTTGCCAGCGTCTCGGTAGCTCAGTGGTCAGAGCACTTGCCCGGATTGCGAAAGGTCGTGGGTTCGAATCCTACCTGAGGGCTCGGAGGCGTAGTTGTTTTTTACACACGTATTTTATATCTCATAGAAAATATTGCATTGCGAATGCAAAATAATTAAATTAAAAACATATTTTTTGAAGTCTAAACGCCCTGCACACCTTTGCTATACTCAAACCCAATAATAAATAAAAGAACCAATCATAATACACTTACATAAAGTTTGAAAACAATCGTTTTAAGAGTACTTCATTAACTGTTCAAAATGTAGACCATTTCTCTCCAAACAGAGTCTTGCACGTTTACGAACATTGTCTTTAATTTTATTAAGCACTACAGTGTCATTTTTCACTTCGTCAAATGCACGGATTATTTTTATTTTTAAGTCCTCGAGGCTTTGGGCCTCCTCCACATAAACCCGCCGTTTAATTTCGCCCCACAAAAAAAAGTCACAAGGCGTGAGGTCTGGTGATCGGGGCGGCCATGGGACGGGGCCTCCACGACCGATCCAGCGATCACCATGTTCGGTGTTTAAATAATCGCGAACTGCGGCCGCATAATGAGGTGGTGCTCCGTCTTGTTGGAAATAAAACACGCGATTTTGAATAAGCGCGAGTGGTACTTCGTCCATAAAGTCGGATATTACAGTGCGTAACATATCAAGATACGTGCTTCCGGTCAACCGCCCTTCAATAAAGAACGGCCCCAGTACTTGGTTACCGATAATACCCGCCCACACATTTGCACTAAAACGCACTTGATGATGGTTCTCCCTTATCACGTGCGGGTTCCGGAACGACCACCAATGCTCGTTGTGTTGGTTATACAGTCCCACGCGAGTGAATAAAGATTCATCAGTCCATAAAATAACAGCACCAGGATGTTCAATCAGCCACTCACAAAAGGCACGGCGAGGCACGGCATCTGCTTCACCTAAAGACTGCACTTTCTGATAGTGATAAGGATGCATGGTTGCGGCGTTAAGTAATTTCCACACCGCGGGTTGACTTACGCCGAACCGTCTTGCTGCGTCATTCGTACTTGCTCTGGGATTTCGATCAAAGAAATCAAAGATTTCGTCTTCGATTTCAATTGCAAGTCTCCTTCTACCACCTCCTCGAGCGTGTGATGGCGTCGTAAATTGTCCGTGGTCAAGTAAGCGTTGATTCGCAGCTAAAATGGTTTGACGATTCGGTGTTGTAGCATTTACGAAACCACTATTTCGAAGACGAGGAAGACTTTCAGCTTCGTACAGTGCACAGGCACCGTTTAAGCTTTCTCCACTTAAAATATAGCACCGCACCATCTCGTAATACTCGCGATTTGAATACATTTTGTTAGGTAGGTATTTATGTGATGTAAGCTCGCGGGAGCACAAGACGTACGTCGCGGGAGGTTCCCGCGTGACTGATTTCATTGCACAGGTGTCGCCACAACTAGGGTTGCCACCCGTACGAAAATACTTTATTTCGAATGATTTGATTTTTTTGGGAATTTGAAAATTTTAGTAGTACAGCTCGACAATAAAGAGTTGACAAAAAATATTCCGCAACTAATGTACACTTTTTGTTGGCAACACTTCCTTATCTGTCAAAACTGTCAAGAGGTTGACTAATTTTTTGCTTAGTTAAGAAGTCAATTGTTATTCTAGTGTGTTTTACGTGATATTTCTTTATCCTGGGTTTCATCATGAACAAAACCTACCGTATCGGTTCTCGCACAGAACAGAACTCTCTCTCGGAACAGATAGTGAATATGTTACACCGAAAAAATGTTTAAAAGAAATGATAGGTCAAAAAGAAAAATAAACGATTGCAGTAAAGTATAAAAGTACGTGGGAAAACGGACATGGTGATTGGTTAATTTATGATCCACAGAACGAATATAATGGAAAATGAAAATTGTGTGGAATTACATTTACAATTGCTTCAGTATAGGAGTAGGACAAGTAAGAAGACAAATTTTCTTTTTCTGTGTGTGTGTGTGAATTGATATGGTTGCATTAAATATCCAAACTAAACTATGCTATGCTAGACTGTAAAGATGCTGTGTTTGCAATTGTTTAATAGAAATACTAATTTGATACAAACTGCAAAAAGCAATAAAAAATATGCTTTTAAACATAATGATAAAGGAAAATAAATTGTACTTTATTTTCATACTATGTACTTTTTTTTCTTACCTATAATAACCAGTGTACTTTAACTACAAAAATAAAAGGTGGCAACCCTAGCCACAACCTGCGCGCGCAGCCACGATCGCGGCTCGCCGCATGCGCTTCGAGTATTTAAATTGAGTAAGTCATTGTTCTAACTTTTTGCAAGTTATAAAAACATCGACTTCAAAGTTATTACGGTTTTCGGCAAAAACAAACAATATTTTATTTCCCTTCATTGTTCTAATAGAAATAGTAGTATTTATAAGGCTATTGAATTATTGATTTTTATTTTTTTCTTTTATGAAATAATCAAAATTTACTATTTCAACGTAACATAACAAATTTACGGTAAACATTATTATTTTAATTTTATACAACTGTCCGTTTTGCAATAAATGGAAAAAAAATATTGATTATTTTTCCTCTTTTAAACAAACAGGCAACAGTATTTTTTTAATTATTTAGCAAGAAATGGTTTAATGCGAAACAAATTCAAATAATTAACAAATTTAAATTGTTAGAATGACATTAATTAATACAAATAAATGAATCGTGGTCAAAAAGTGCACTACACATGTGGACTTATACTGCAGGCAACCGTATTATTGGACTTTTCATTCTTTTTCGAGGTCCAGCTTCAAAACGGTAAGTTGTATAAAAAAATTGTTCAAACAAAAGTCGTTGACAAAATCCTAAGGAACAACTTTTACATTTACATTTTTGCAATAAAAATGTATTTTCAAGGTGAAAAATAAAAAAACACCGTTTGAAGACTTTGGCGCCACCTACTGTGTGCATTTGTTGGTGTACGGGATTGCAGCAATGACATTTTTTGTAGATTTTGACGTCCTCTACATTTTATAATCAATCGATTTTTCTGTGAAATGCATACATTCCGAGAAAAATGCATTTCAAATTTTTTTGGCTCGTTTTTGGAGTTTGCAAAAAGACGCACCAAGATGGCGCGTGGCCACCTTCAAGGTAGATAACTAACACCATTTTACAGCAAATAAAACAACTTTCACCCATTCGGCAATTTTCTCACTCAAACGATTTTTTCTTCGACAGATTGACTTTCTAACAACTCAATTTTGGAAAAAGAAAGTTACGTCGTTCTTTCTTACTGTACCTCGGCATCAACACCCCGCGACCCCACCCCGCTGTTTCATTCAAAACATTTCGGCCGTGTTTGACCTTTCGGGCGACCTTTCTTTTGACCAGTAACCAGCTGTTGTAATAATTCGCTCGGACAAAATAATATTTTTGCGGAAATTTTACCTACCAATTTTTTTTCATAAATGAAGTGTTTGAATGATATCTAATGCCTAGAAAAAATTTGGATGGTGTTTATAAAATAACCTTGTATATAAATTGACGGTTACACTGCAGGAAGGAATACTGAAAAAGCATGAACCATCATGTGACGAGAGATCTCAAAAAAATAGCACACTTGAATCAGACTCTGATGACAATACGCCACTCAAAGCAAAATCCAGTAACTTATCTGCAACAGTAGACAAAGAAAGAGAAGCAATAGATATTGCTCGAGAGAAAAACTGGGAAGCAGTGAAAAGAAAACATGAAGAAGCAAGTAAAAAAGAAGAAGCGGAAGCTGCTATTGGTATGTTCAAATAGAAAAGTTTTACTAAAAATGTTTCATTGGGTTATCCATGTATAACCCAACTAATAGACAAACAAACATGCTTTTACAAATAATCAAAAATATTAAATTTAGTTTTTACATTACATTCGCTATTAAGGAGAACTTTATTAAATATATGCTTTTCTTTTATAGTTCGCCCGAAATTAAGAAAAGTTGAAAGGAGATTAGTTCCTGTATTGGAAATGTTATCAGTTGATGAATTAATGGAGACAAATACCTATCAACGTTTTAACAAATTAATTGAAACAGTATTTGAGACTATTGATGATGATGTTATAATAACTGACGAAATGGGTAAGTTTATAAGATTCCATTCAATAAAGTTTAATACAAATTGTGCTAACTGTAATATTTCCATCTTTTCCAGAGGGTACTGATATTCCCGAAGATTTATTATTACAACGCTATCAACTTCAAGAGCTGTGTTCAGAGGCAGCAAAACTTAAGAATCTTGGTGCTATGGAAGCTATTCCTTCTGACAGATTAGTTCGCTTGCTTAATATACTGGAGAAGAATATTAGAGCAGCTGAAAAGATGTCTTTAGTTGGAGATCCAGTATGTGGACATATATAAACTAAAACTATTTATTTTGTCATCGCACACAAGTACTAAGACTGAACTTTTTAATTTTTTAGGAAGACAGTGAGGAAATGCGACAGATATGGATGGAATCTGCATTAGAAAGAGTGATGTGTGCATCAGACGCGTGTTTGACTGCATTGTACATAATGACCTCACCCAGTATGCCTAAACGTGTTTTCCTAGAAGACGTAATAGATAGAATTATAATGTTCATAAAATTCCAACTGAACAACACAATTTATTGTGTTTACGATCCTGTTTACAGTATTCAAACCACGTCCAAAAAGAAAGGTAAATATTCACGTAACACAAACTAAAATATTGCTTACATTTATTCTTTACAAAATATTAATATTCCATGAGCAAATTGTTGTTTTAAAGGTAGTTTACAGTATGTCAACCTAAGCATCACCTTTTTATTGAGATTTTTCTATAAAATATCATCCCATTTCTGTTGATTTCCCGAAAAACTTTTTGATACTAATATTCCCCCAATGATTAATAACACAATAAAAAAATCAACCAAATCAGTAGAGATATTTTCAAGATGACATTTGATACACGCGGTCTGCGAATTACGCGAGGAATTAGAGCATATCGCTCCTACTTAAAATTCCGAGGGAACGTATAACTCTTCCCGCGGGTGAACAAGCCTGAAGCCCAGGATTCAAGTAACCCACATAACAAATTAATCAAAACAATAAAAGACAGCTACTTTCGGGCTTACTTAAATACTAGTTTTTACCAGCTGCTTCACTCTCCTAAGAAGGACGAAGTGGGTGAAAGGTGTAGTGGTTCCGTTTCGTGTCCCTTTTTTTCCGTTTGAGGTACGGAGCCAATAGGATCATTTTGTTGTACGTCCGTCTGTTTGTCAAGACCCTTTATCTCGGGAACGCGTGGAGAATTCGAGTTGAAATTAAAACCATATACTCAGGTCTACAGTCCCTTGAAGCTGTGGAAAAATCAAACTTCTAAGTTAACCTAAAAAAGATACGACTGTTAATGGCGCAAAAAACGTATATATAGCGACATTCTAATCAAAATTGATAGGATATTTTCCGTTGACTTAGAATCATGAAATTTGCTATGAAGCAATGTCATGTAAAATAACGAAAGGAAAATTTCAAATACCGTAAATGTAGTTGCATCACAAACAATAGTCATTTGTTATGCAAGGCTGCAAAGTTGAGATTTGGCTGCGAATTACCTCTATTGAAGCCTGAGCCAGCGAATCCTAAGCGTAGCGAGGGTTTCGAAGTTACGAGACTCTAAAAACTTTGCTGCCGAGCGAAACACACATTTTTCACCTCACTGTCTGTCCTGCCCTTTTCCCATTATTTGGGGTCGGGTCTCCTCACTCGTTTGCGCCAGGATAATCTATCCTGGGTTGTCTCTTCAGGCAAATGGGCTTCCTTGAGGTCTCTTTGTATTTTAGACCACCAGGTCAGTGGCGGGCGGCCTCTACCTCTCTTCTGTTCAGGTAGTCGTAGTGCAATATTCACAACATGATTTTCGCTTCGTCTTCTGACATGTCCATACCATCTGAGGCGGTTTTCAGAGAGTTTCTGGGTGATAGGTGCGACTTTAAAGCTGCCTCTTATATATTCGTTGCGTACTTTATCAATTCGGGTCACACCTCTCGCCCATCTCAACATCTTCATTTCGTTGACGTGTACCTTTTGCTCGTGAGTTCTCGTTACTGTCCAGCATTCGGATCCGTAGAGTAACGCTGGGCGAACTGCGATCTTGTAAACTTTGCCTTTCACTTTTACGGGAATACGTGGATCACACAGTATTCCTGTGAGCGTTCTCCATTTTTGCCATGCAATATTTACGCGGTGGATGACGTCGTCATCCACATTTGCATCTGGTGTAAGCATGGATCCTAGATATCTGAACCTCCTTACAGTTGGTATGGGTGTTGTACCGATGTGTATTGTCTCTTCCTTTGTGTTTCCACTGAAGGGGCATTTCATATATTCTGTTTCACTTCTACTGACACGTAAGCCGTACTTTTCCAGAAATTGTGTCCACATATTGAGGAGGTCCTGCAGATGTTGTCTTCGGACTTTTGTGCTGGTACCGTGGTACATGTCCTGAATTATCTGGATGCAGTGTTCCGGCACGTTTTGGGCTCGAAGTGCCTGCCATACAAGTTTACGAGGCACACGGTCAAACGCCTTTTCAAGGTCGATGAATGCTAAATGCAGGTCTTTGTTGTTAGTCCTATGCTTTTCCATTAGGATTCTGATCGCTTGTATGGCGTCGGTGGTTGACTTGGATGCTGTGAAACCAAACTGATTTGGGGATATTTCGATGAGAGCTGTGATGCGTTTGTTAATGATCCGTTCCCAAATCTTTAACGTATGCGCAGTGAGTTTAATGCCTCTATAGTTTTCGCACTCTGCTATATCGCCTTTATTTTTGTAGAACGGCAAGACGTAACTTTTCCGCCACGATTTTGGGATGTTTTTGGTAGTTAATATGACGTTAAACAACTTGGTCAACCAGGTTACCGCCAACGGGCCAAGTCGCTTCCATAAGTCCGCTGGCACTTCGTCCGGTCCTAGTGCTTTACCATTTTTCATTGCGGTAACCGCTTGTTTAACCTCTCTTTCGTCTACTTGATTTAAAGGTCCTAGCGTAGCATTTAGTGGTGCTGGTTCTTCGTGTGGGAACTCCTCATTAAGCAGTTGCTCATAGTATTCTAGCCACCTGTTGTTAATCTGTTCGTTGCTTGTAATTAGTTGCTGATTTTTGCTCTTAACGTATTTATTTACTTTAATATCCTTTGTTGATCTATGTCTAGTTTTTGCAATTTTGAGTACCTCAGTCTCTGTTTTGGCGTTTTCTAAATTGGCATAGAAAGCCTGGTTCAAGTTGGCTCTCTCTTGTGCGACGATTTTCTTCGCTTGTTTCTTCGCTTCTTTATAATTGATTCGATCTTCGTTACAATTGGGATGTTTGCCAAATCTTAAACTGCGATTTCTTGACTGCCAGTTTCTCTTGCACCTTCTCATTCCACCATTTAGGGTCTTTATCGGCACGAAGGGGACCCTTGGATATACCTAAGATCTGTGTTGCTTTAATTTTACACTGTTCTTCAAATTTGATCCACATATGGTCAGCGCATTCATAATCAAACCCCAAATCAGTCTCAAGGTAGTTTCTCATCTCATCGATTAATATATCGCCTTTAGGGCCATCTAACGCCCCCCACTTAGTTCTAGGGGATCTATCCACTATTGTTGTTATGGGCTTAGGTAAATCGTATACAGCCACAAGTATGCGGTGCTGAGATGTTAGGGCTTCTCCTGGGATTACTTTGCAATCTCTGAACTTATGCTTTACAGTTACGTCTGAGACTATGAAGTCTATTTGTGAGACTTTTCCTGCGCATTTGTAGGTGATTAAGTGTTCCAGTTTCTTTTGGAAGTTCGTATTTATCAAGGTTAGCGAGTGCCTGGCCGCAAAATCTAAAATTTCTTCTCCTTGCTTGTTCGCTTCACCCATCCCGTAACAACCGTGTACAGTTTTGTCATATGCAGTGTTGTTAACTCCAACATGACCGTTCAGATCTCCTCCGATTATCTTATATTCATTTGCAGGTATGCTACGAATTAGGTCATCGAAGTCATCCCAGAAATCGGACTTTTCTGTATCTGCGCAGCCTGGTTGTGGGGCGTAAGCTGAAATTATATTGGTGATCTGCTGGTCATCTAGAGCTAGTTTAATTGCAATTAAGCGGTCACTCTTACGTATGATGTTTATTATTCGCGCCTTAAAGTTGTTGTCGAGCACTATTGCCACTCCGTTTCTTTTGCTACCCGTGCCGTGGTATATAACCTGATAGCCATTTGCTATATCTCTTGATTTTGAGCCTTTCCACCTCGTTTCCTGTAAGCAGCAGATGTTAATACGCCTTTTTTGTAAGATATTGCTCAGTTCTTGACTCCTTCCTGTTAGAGATCCCAAGTTCCATGTTGCAAGTCTTATCCTATTAATGGTGAAGTGCGAATATTTGTTCTTGTCAAGCTTTTCGTCGCTTCGAGGGAACGCCCTAGTATTGGTTGCATCTCGTATCGCACTATTGATATTTGCGTCGCTTACAGGGTACACCCTAATATTTTTGCCTTTGTTCATTTTATGTCTGTATTCATGTGAGGAGAAAAAAATTTTGGCTTATTGTTTTTTCACCTCACTACAGCGAGGAAAATTTTTAGGTCCAAGAAGTAAGTTATTTAAACATTGTTATGACTATATAATAAACAGAGATTTAAATCCATAGAGTTAACATCTTAAGAAAGAAGCCTCCTCCGTAAAATATTAAAATGATTCTGCTCTAATATTCCGAAGTTTCTATGGAATATTTCGAATAACACGTACAACAGTACGTGCTTTATTTAACAAACTCATTTTCGCATTGGAATATTGGAAAGGATAATTGGAATCTACTTTTATTTCAGTCGACGGACGGAAAAGGCGCGGCGGCGGTGCGGGCAACACGGCGCGGCGGGGCGGCGGAGGCGGCGGCGGCAGCACGCGCGCTGTGCGCGAGCTGTACACGCACGCGCACGAATGCGTCACGCTGCTGGCGGAGCTGCTCGCCGCACACCACCTTACCGACACCACAGTGCTGCACGCCTCCACCGTCGGCGTCTCGCCGTTCTTCGTCGAGAACGTCAGCGAGCTTCAGTTGTCTGCACTCAAGCTTGTCACCACGGTAAGATGGGAGTCTTACCATGTTCACAACATACTCTAGTTATCCTCCTTAATGTATAGTAATATTTTTCGATAATCTAATCCATTGTAATGTTTAAAATTATGCTTATTTAAATATAGTATCATAAAAACAAATTTATTGTAATTTAAGCTAATTTATAAATGCATGTGATAGATGGTGCCCTCTCTATTTTACTAGTGACTTCTTAATATAGACAATACTTGACTCTTTTGGAAGCTTTAATTATGACTTTTTTTTTTATAGATATTTACCAAATACGAGCAACACAGGCGACTCTTATTAGAAGACATTCTGGCGTCTATAGCGCGCATACCAAGCTCGAAGCACAATCTCCGTTCATTCCAGTTAAGTTCCGATCAACACATACAGATGCTCACAGCACTCGTGCTTCAGCTGGTGCAGTGTGTGGTCACTTTGCCCGAATCCATGTGCAAATCTCATGATAAGGACAAGGAACATCCAGAAACAGATAGCAAAAAAGTAACTATTATTTATTTACTTTATTCCCTTATTTAATTAATACGGCATTAATAAAATAATATTATCTGGAAAAAAATATGACTTGATTGATTTTATGCCTGGAACATTCGTCAAATGAATAATAATTAGTAGCCTTTTAAATATATATGATTCCTCATCGGTCTCAAGGAAAAAGACAAAAATAAATTATGTGACATTCATCTAGGAGCTAATGACAGAAGTAGTGATAATCCAATCAATTCAGAAAGTAGTAGATTTGAAATATATTTCATCACTTATCTATTTTTCAGCAAATAGACAAAGACCTTATGATAATATCAAAGTATGAAGCGGCTATAAGTGTGGGTGGCACTTTCCTGACGTCGTTCCTGAACAAGTGCCGTAGCCGTTCGGAGGAGGTGGACTTCAGGCCCCTGTTCGAGAACTTCGTCCACGATTTGCTCACAACTGTCAACAAACCAGAGTGGCCTGCCACTGAACTGCTACTTAGCTTATTGGGAACAATGCTGGTATTATATTTTCTCTTTCCATTTTTTATTGTCATTTCTTAAAGAGTTAAGTCCTCGGTAGTGTGTAAAAACAATTAGAAAATGCTGCACCAAAAAGAGCCAAACCTTTTGATTGCAATTGTTTAAATATACGAGCGATACGCTATGATGGTAATTTTACTATTTTAAACTCATATTGTTTCGTTGAATATAAATGTATCTGTAAATACATTTATAAATGTAATTTTCATGTTATCATATTTTCATGCCTTTGATTAATTCTATTTTTTATTAATTTCATTAGCATGCTAATTTTCACGTCATAGCATGCTACGTGCTATTGCTATGCTATTTGCTAAAATCGCTGTGATTTGTGAAATGCTAATGTTTCTTCATATTATGATTAATATAAAATAAATTATAAATGTAGCATTTACCGGTCCACACCAAAGTATTTTATTTCATTTAATGAACTTCTCTTCATACTTAATCCAGGCTTAGAACTGGCAGTGGAATTTAGAAATAAATAAATTCAACAGGCGTACTTAAAAGTTCATTTGATTTTATATACAATAGGTGACTTAATTTAAGGCATTTTAGTTCTTTTTTTTGTTCTTTTTTTTTAGTTTTTTTGTAATTTTTTTGTATTTTTTTGTTTTTCGTTTTTAAGGCATAAGTTTCTTATAATCGCAGTTATTTAGATTGGAGTTTAAAAAAACCAACTGCTCAGTTTTTCTAACACATAATCTAGTCCTTCTTTCGGACAATGTGTATCCGGCTTTGGAAAAGAGGCGTTCGCTAGGTACAGATGTTGCGACAACGTTACAATTAGTCCGAAAGAGTTTGGCGAGATTGGGGTATTTAAATTGACTGGAATGCCACCACTGACATGGGTCACATTTACTATCGGCGAAATCGTCTTGTAGGTAAGACTCCACCTCTTGATATGCAAGATTAGAGATGTTTTGTACAGGATTAGCTTTCCTTTCCTTTAAGATAAGGTTTCTTTTTCGCCAAATACTCACTTCGCCATCATCAATATTTGAAGTGTCGACTAGGTCCACAGGCTGTGAATTGCTCTCGTTTTGCCGCATTAATTTCTCAACTGCCGTTACTAAATTAATTTTTGTATTTGTTGCTGCGTTTTCATCAATAAACATTGATAATTTATAACGGGGGTCTAAAATGGTACATATTGCTAAATTGTCTTCGTATTCTATGCTTTGGAAGCGTGTATTCAACTGCGATTCAGTATTTTGAATTACATGTTTGACCGCGTCATAATATTCTGGCTTTTTCTTCAGTTCCTCCAATACATCCATCAACCCGTTAATGATAGGAATTGCTTTCGAAGCGGAAACATATTTTTCGGCGCTCAATTCCTTTGTGGCTTCATTAAATGGCTTCAACACTTTGCAAAGTTGTTTTAATGCAGTCCACTCTTCGCCGGTAATTATCGGCAAGTCTATATCTAAGTTTGGCATCGTTGCCCTAATAGAGTCTTGAAGGACTACAAATCGTTCAATCATAAAGAACGTGGAATTCCACCTTGTAGGCACAGAATTAATGAGTACCAAAGGTTGGCTAGACCCATGTACCTTTGTTTGGTACTCCAGTAACTTTTCCTTTGCCTTGTAGCTCGACCTGTAATGGCTGACTATTTTTTTTACTTTCTTTATAGTTTCTTCAATTAAATTAAAGGAATTTTGTAAAGTTAAATTCAGCTTATGTGCTATACACCCACAGTGTTTCCACTCCAATATATTTACTGCCCCCACTATATTTGCGGCATTGTCCGTCACACATAAATTTATTTTGTTTTGTAAGTCCCACTCTTCACTTGCTCGTTTTAAAATTGAAGCCAGGTTTTGACTTGTGTGAGGCCCACTAATTTCACTGCATTTTATCACGATGGATTTGAATTGGAAGTCCTTATTTATAAAGTGAGCAGTGATGCCAATAAAAGCATCCATTTTTATGGAAGTCCAACAGTCTGTTGTTAAACATACTGTTTCAGCTTCCTGTAATATTTTTTTTTGTTCCTCGATGCATCTATTATATAAAAATGGAATGAGTCGTTCCGATATAACCTTCCTCCCAGATAAAATATAATTAGGGTTAAGCGCCTCGACAAATTCGACGAAATCGGGTTCTTCCACGATTGAAAACGGTTGATATGTTTTGGCAATTAATTTTAATAGCATGGCATCTATATTCTTCTTTTCATCCGTCCGCAATGGCCTTTTTATTCTAGCAAATGTAGAAATTTTTGACTGGCTCACAGTTTTACGGGTTTCTTGAGGAGTCAGGACATCGCTCCTGTTTTCATTATGTGCGGATGTGGAAGGTTGTGGATCGAAAACTTGTTCGTTTGAGGGTGGTGGTAGAACGCGTTCCAGGCGTGGTGGGACAGGCTGACTTTCTGCCATAAAGGAATTATAATGTCCTACATGTTTAATTTTTAAATGAGTTTTCAATTTTGTTATGGAGGTCTTGTATGAAAATCACTTAGAGCATTGGTTACATATTGCTCTCTTACCATCACCTTGCACTTTAGAATAATAGTCCCATATTAAAGTGGAAGCTCGATTAGCTATATTTGTACTTGGTTATTTAGGTAACTGCGTACCAACTGTCACGTAACTAAAAGTCTACTTATTTACACAAAGACACACTGAGAAACAATTTAAAATAGAAAATAGGTATCTACACGTAAAAATCAAATGTAATATTATTTAATTTACTACAATCACACGATATTAACACTTTTTATTAAGTAATTTATCTAACACAGACAAAAGTCTAATCTTTTAATGGTTACTTAGGGTCGTTTACCAATTGTCACGTAACTAAAAGTTTACTTATTTACAAAAACAAAAAACAATGAAAAAACATTTAAAACAGAGAATAGGTATTTACACGTTAAAGTCAAATCTTATATTATTTAATATACTAAAATCACACTATATTTACGTTTATTAAGTTATTACCCTAAAACAGTCAAAAGTCTAATCTTTTCAAAATTAACAAAATATCAATCACACGATCGATGTCAACCTAACTAAATTATTAACCTGACTGAACCAATAACCTACGACCTAAGCAACAAGTGCGAAACATTAATAAACAAAATCAACTTAATAATAATGAACCCTAAACATAAGCATTTTACTTTATTTTTTAAGAAATTGCATTGGCGCGAATGCTTTTTCTCTTCTCACTCACTCCTACACATTCGTGAACTGTCGTGTCGCGTCGAGTCATATTAATTCGTATCGAATAGCATTAGCACGCAGCACGCACGGCAGTCAGCAGCACGCACGGCAGTCAGCAGCGCGGTGCGAACGAGCATGATCTCGTATTTTTCGCATGATAGCAGCGCCGGACGCGAACGCAGACGATTGCTGGGATCGATGCTATAATTAGCAATAATTTATTTTAGCATCTACGATTAATTTAATAATTGCTAATAGGCCTTTAGCAATTAATTATTATTGCGAATGCTAATTATTCCAACACTAATTTATGAACCTGCGAATTTTACAAAGGCCACAGCTAAGTTTATGCCACTACAATTGCTTTTGATAAACTCTAGTCAGCAGGCATAAAAGTTGCGATTTGGCGTTTTTCGTGAAGAAAAATTGTTCTTTCTTTTTGACTTTGGAACTATTATCAATCTCGCGTATGCGGCCTAACGTACCAAGAAAAATGTTGTGAACAGTAAGACACGCGAGTTCGTTATACGATTTATGCTTGAAAATTCTCTATTATTATTTAAACATTTTTTCAGGTGAAATACATGTCGGACAAGTCTATGGAGATGCCCGTGCGAGTGGCGTCGCTTGAATACCTAGGTTTGGTGGCAGCGCGATTGCGTCGCGACAGCGTGCATTCGCGCGCCAAGTTGGCCACTATGGACGCGGTTGTGCGTGACATACGCGCTGAGGAGGAGAAAGACGGCAACCAGGCACAGGTAACTTGTACTTTAGTGATCAATTTTATGCAATGTATTATTTTGCTTGATCAAAGGCAGAGATATACTGCTATTATATTCTCACAAGTTCTCTCTCTTGTGACGTGACTGACTAAACTCTATAAAACTTAAAACTATATTATTTTATATAAATAAGGTAGCACGATCGTTCTCAGTACTATGTGAACGCGTCCTAAGGCCAAGTATTAGCTATTTTACCTCTTTTACAGAGTATTACAACTGGTCTTGATGAAGATGAGGAAAGGACAGAATTTTTACAACGTGTATTACTAGATTACCTGGCAATCAATGGACAGAAAGATCAAGCTTGGAATTGCGCGCGACATTTCTACATCACTCAGTGGTACAGAGACATGGTCGTGCAACCTAAAAGTACTTCTCCCACCAAGAAAGCAAAAAATAAGTCAAAGAAGCGCTACAAAGATGAAAGTAGCGATGAAGAATCCGATGCAGACGAAGACAGCGACGGCGGTGTCAAAGAATCAAAGCACGATAAAAAACAAGTTACTACTGCCGTGATGTCTGCCGAGAAATTTAAAACTATCGAGAGGCGGAAGACTTTCTTCTTAGAGAAAATAAGACCATTCAGATACCAAGGAGGTACGCAGGTGCAGGTCATGCAATCGTACATTGACTATAGTGGTGCAGAGTTAATATCGCAGTATCTGGCTTCCAAAAGATCCTTTTCGCAGAGTTTCGATAGATATTTGCGGAAAATTTTGGTGATTTTGTGCGAAAACACCATAGCTATTCGGACGAAGGCTATGAAATGTTTGGCGATGATCGTGGAGGCGGACCCGGCCGTGCTCGCGCGACCAGACATGCAAATCGGCGTCAATCGTTCGTTTCTCGATCAGTCCACGGCAGTACGCGAAGCTGCCGTCGATCTCGTCGGCAAGTTCGTCTTGAGCCGACCGGATCTTATCGACAAATATTATGGAATGCTCTCCAATAGGATACTGGTAAGCAAAATTTTTGCACAGAAGTTAATTAACATTTTTGACCTTTTATTTGAAACTTTCTTTTTTACATGCAAAATAAATTAGAAAACCGATTAAGATCATCTAGGTTAATGTATTTTTTTCATAACAACTTTTTCAATAAATAATTGGATTCTATACAAGAATCACGAATTTTTATAGTAAGTATTATACTAATTAGGGCAATATAACATGTTACCATTGTAAATTTTTCTATTACAGGACACTGGAGTATCGGTTAGGAAACGAGTGATCAAAATTCTTAAAGATATATGCATAGAATGTCCCGAATTTCCAAAAATTCCAGAAATCTGTGTGAAAATGATCAGGCGAGTAAACGATGAAGAAGGGATCAGAAAACTGGTTATGGAAGTGTTTCAAAACATGTGGTTTAGTCCATGTCCGAATTCAGCGAGGCTGGGCATGCTCGATATGACCGCCGCTGCGGCGGATCCGCTAACTAGAAAAGTTCTTAACATTACTGATGTAGTCATATCCTCAAGGGATATGGGTCTCGAATGGTTTCAGCAATTACTTATGAGTGTAAGTATAATTATAGGATTTGTTTAGTGGTGTCTCGGTGAAGTGAAGTACACGGGTATGTCAGACTTACTGACGGACTAGTCCCAAATAACCCCACCGTCCACCCAGTGGTGGGGTATGCGTAAAGCATTTCCCCTCAAAAAAAGGTATTTTTTAGTTCGGTCTAACTTTTTGGAAGTTGATATTTCATTTTATTTAGTGTTTATTTATAAATTTGTTAAATATATAGAACAATAACTTTTTGAGTAACATCACCCTACGATTTTTATGCTGTATTCACTAATTTGAATAGTATTATACTGTGTCATTAAAAATTTTCAGTTATTCAAACCAAAAGAGGACAAGGACGATTCCACTAAAATTATTTATCAACCACCGAAATCACTTCTAGTAGCCTGCCAACAAATTGTAGACTGTCTAATAGAGAATCTACTACAGTTGGAAGAGTCTAGTACAGAAGGTACGGAGTTACATTACAAAGGCGCATATAAAAAATGTCTTCATTTTGACCAAATATTAAATACAGCCTTTTTTACAGGTTCTGCGTCGTCTCAGCGTATATTAGCGTGCCTTTCTACATTGCATTTATTTGCTAAAATTAGACCACAATTGCTAGTTAATCACGCTTTAACATTGCAACCGTACCTGAGTTTAAAATGTCAAGTAAGTATCTCAAGATAAATTCATAACCTACAAAAATAATTCATAAGAACATTCTCGGAAGATTCATTATAAAAAAATATAAAAAGAGGTTTTCAAGAACTTTATACAACTTAGAAAATTAAGTTGTGCTAGAATTACATTTCTAATTATTTGCATTCTGTTTCTTCATACATGTATCATTGTTACATAACCGTGACCGAATTTCATTTAACGGAAATCTTTTCACTATTTTCGGTGCGCTTTTTTTCGTCGAAATCATGTTTGCCACAATATTAGTTTAAATTTGATTATTTTCTTTACTTCGACGTCAAATGTCTGCAAAAAAAAAGACTGCAATTAGTCATAAAATTACAATCCTGTATAAAAAACATTATGAGAACTCCTACTACGTCGTCACGTTTGGTATGAGACATTGCTATAAACTTCTAGTAGGCGTCTATATTCTTTTAACTGACTACGTAACAGGATAGGCAGAACATTATAAACCAAGCAAAAAGAACGAGTAAAATAGTAAAACAAGTAATTACGCAATTTTTAAAAAGAAACGATTAGCACCTACCGTCATAGCTATTTTTAAATTTTTAATAATCACAGCAATCGTTTCTCATATATTTACTTGGCAACCTCTTATACAGTGCCACCTAAGAGCGGCCATAGTGGCATGAAAGGCTACTTTGTATGGTGGTCCCGTGTAGCTTTTATTATAGTAGAGATATCGCTTTACTTTATGCCGCTAGGTTAGCAGTTCGCTTTGTTGTCCTAATTCTTTCAAAACTGTATGTATTAATAGTCCAGGATCCCCATACCCATTTTTCACATTTATTACTATAGAGCTATTTTTTTGTAAGTAGCTTCATTTTGATTAGACGCCCAACTTTGTCTCTTACATCACTTCTCCATTGTGGTAGCTAACAGAGGTAGCAGGTCATCGAGCACATACCCCAATAGAGTAGAAATGCTAATTATTTTGTTTGAAAACAATTCCGCTAATTCGCCGCTACTCACACTGCTCTAACTGCGCTCCGATTGGCTATCCTAAGGTCAACTATCACTCTAGAGATGTGGTAGTATCCAAGTATCTAAGGTTCATCGATATCGATAGCCAATACATCAGTAATTATAGCAATAGTGAATAATACAAACGTGTTCTCTTATGGAAATAAATGCTGCTAGTGATCAAATAAGAAGATATTAACCGCTGAATTGCACCTCAACAAGAACCAAACCAATTATCAAATTACATTTATTTAGTTGCATTAAAAGTAAAGATGAAATGATCAATTAACCATTCATCGGTTTACTGATTTTTAAAATGAATTAGCTTCGTATAAATTCTTCTGACTGATTGTTTCTCATCTTAAGTCTTTTTATTGCTAAACAAAGCTAACACAAAAAACAATTTCTTTGTTAAAAACCGATTTATTTAAAAAAGTATAAAAACCGTTTATTTCAACTACTCTAGATACCTAATATATCGGTATAATCGATCAAGATTTACATAATCAATAATGCACAACACTATCAATTAGATCATTAATGCAAATATTATAATTTCAAAATTACTTTTATGTTTGAATAAAATATGTAATAAGCTACAATAAGTTTATTTATCGATACACCCCTTGATCCTTTGAATGCAGCACTAGTGATGAGAGCGTAGACTAGAAAGAGATGGCGTAATGGGAAATTGCGTTATGTGGAAGCAGGACGCATAGAACCATTTCACTTTGATGTCCAGTTTAACTTGAGCCCTGACATTTTTTTATAAAAAGTAATTTTTAACTATTACTTACCGATGAAAGGTTATTCCTTCAGTTTTATAATTTGAAGTTCTGCTGTTTTTTCCAAACCACCGAATAGAACAGCACGCCATTATGAAACTATTTAATTGAAATTAAATTTCGGAATAAGCAGACACGTACGCACAGATCCAATACTGGTTACGTACTGTTTTAGTGGGAGCGAGCGTTAATATTTATAAGTGCAAAATCACTAATCAGTTGCGGAGGCGGACAGCCCAATATTACCACTCTATTGGGGTATGTGCTCGATGTAGCAGGTATTTATAATAAGTCGATTCGACAAATCTCAAAAATGTATTAATAACTGAGGGCTTTTTATTAAATCTTAAGAAAATAATTTACATTATTGAAAAAAAAATATTTGTCCTACAAAATGTATGGTTTCATCAAAGAGTTACAACAATTCTTGTTTTGTTGGTGGCAAACTGGAAGAATTATATCCTACAATTTTTTTTTCTACAATTTTTCATTTTCAATTTTTGATTTATAGCCTTTTTCAAAAAATTCATAACCTCCTTTTTTGATACCATTTTTTGTTTTTAATAAGTGCACTACAAACTACCTTCTTTGATGTTGTCAAAGCTGTATGTTCACTGTGTAGGAGTTGATTTATTTTACAATACGGAAAGGTCTCTTTTTTCCTTTACCCACCCCAAAATGATGTCTCTACTCTCGCTACTCTTCTGAAAATCGCATTGTATAGAATGATAGATATAATGCTACCATGACAAGAAGTTGATTTTAACTTTCTAAAAAAGTCTATTAATTATTTATTTATAAAATGATATTTTATTAATCTCCCTGGTTGATATTCTATATCAATTATCTGCTAGACGTCATGGTGTATTTTGTTTCAGAATCAATATGAACAGCAAATAATGTCGACGGTAGCATCGACTTTGGAGCTGGTGGTGCCATTAATGGAACATCCGAGCGAAGTTTTTCTCGCTCAGCTAGAAGAGGACGCAGTAAAGCTGATTCTTCAACGGGGACAACTTGTTATTGCGTCATGCATAGCCTGCCTCGCGGCAATAGTGAACAATTTAACGCACAACTACAAATTAATTAGGGATGTCTTCAATAAATATCATGGTAATGTTATTTACAACAGTTTGGGTAATATCAATTAATCAATTACTTAAAAATTTTATCAGATGCAGAAACTCTTTATAATTTATAATTTTATAATAACAATGTGAAATATTTCCAAATCAAGAAATCAAAGTTCTTAAGACTTACTAGCTGACCCGGTAACGCGTTGCTATGGTAACGCGTATACAATGGGAAAAGCGCGGGAAAAAAGTGGACAGACAAAACACACAAACAACAAATTTGTGTTCATAGATTATAGACTAGCGGCCCGTCCCGGCTTCGCACGGGTGGACAAAATTCTTAAAATTTTTGTCTATTATTAAATATTTTTCCGTTAACGCCATCTAACGTCTGGTAGACGAACTACTTGCGGTTAACGCGTTGCTATGGTAACGTTATTGATACATTGGAAAAACAGCGGGAAAAAGAGCGGACAAACAAAACAACAATCCACTGTGATCTTAGATTATAGATTTTATACACTATTGATCTACTGTAAGCAATATAGCGGACATATGGCCATTGCAGACTAAAGAGTTGCTACTTTGCAGGCGTACTTCTTCAGTGGAAACACAGTTGGCAACGGAATCCGGAAATGACGAGAGCACTGCACACGAGGCCACACTTCCGGCGCGCGCTTTTCATAGTTGGTCTACTGCTGCGGTATTTTGACTTTACCGACGCAAAGGTTATTGAGGGCTTGCCGGTCAGTTAATATTTTACAATGTTTCGAGTTCATTCGCATTTTTTTGTTTCATATTTTAACTAATTTATTGCAATTTTTCAGAGTGATATTAAAGAACAAGTATACAATACTATGATGTTTTTTGTGGGTCTAGAAGACGAAGATTTTGTATCACATACATTAAAAGCTCTTGGCTCAATATGTGTGAGGCACTATGAGTTCATGCTAAGGCCAGAACTGAAAGAGTTTTACCATCAACTACTAACGTCTGACCTGGCGCCCATTGAGATGAAGGCTGATGTCCTTAGGAATATAGAAATGTACTTACAGGAGGAAGAACAAAGGATGATCCGACAGGATAAAGAATGTGAGTATTGAGGGTGGAGTGTATTGAAAGGCTTGATTTTCTTTATTTCTTTATTCTTCTTATTGCCGAGTTTTTGACAATTACACAAGCAATACAGTGGTCCTTATATTTAACTTAAATCTATGTCCGCAACTCCGCAACCAACGTATCGACCTATCACAGAGCTCCTTTGTTTACTTCCCCTCGTACGACGCCCCGCACCCCTTGGACACCCGTAAATATAGGCCCTGTGATTGGTCGATGTTTACGCGGTCTGCACGGGTTCATCTTAGCACGGCGGTCGTCAGCAGTGAGTTTACCCTTCTATTAATACTTTTAACTGAGTATTGGAATTAGCATATAGCTTGTTTCTTAAAGCTTAACATTAATAAATAATGTCTGAGTTTTGGGCCTATGCAGTTGAAGTAGAACTGTAGGCTTGAAAGATCTCAGTTTCTCCGGGTTGGTAATATGACACCCCAGGTTGATACTGCACTTTCGATTAGGGATCCACGTTCACATAGGAGTTGTTTTGGTATTTCTTTCTCCTATTCTGTATCGGCAAACATCAGTGTCACTTAATTTCATGTGAAATTGGTGTCTGTTTAGCCTTTAGTGTCCCCTTAAGGCTCTAGCAATCGCAATAATATTCGCCCTGCTGACCTATATGAATTCTGCAGTTTGTTTTTGCGAGTTCCCTTCTATCAGGGTTTTGACGGGTACCAATTCGGTTGTTTTAACCAGTATTTTTGATTGGCTTAGAAGATTATTCTTAAAGAGTTGCCTTACCTGGTTCTTCGGGATACCACAAATATACTCTGGCCCTATTTGTTTGCCCTGAGCTTTAGCTCTTACAAATTCATCGGACTTTTCATTGGCGATAATTCTTGAATGTCCTGCTATCCATTTTAGAAAAACTTTGGTTCTTTGACTTAGTTCATTAAGTTTCTTTGAGCAGTCTATCATATAATTAATATAATAATAATAATATTAAAAGATAGCAGTCTACCACGACTGAAGATGTTTCTATCGTATTCAATGGAAAACGTTTAATTTTTTTAAAGACACTGAATACCGAAAACTTATTTGAGCGAGCTTTTTTAAACTGCTATGTCAGGTTTATAAAACTTTAGCCATATTACTTAAACTTATATTATCTTACGACAAATTAACCTCGGACATTGCTAAGAAAAGACTAACAAAAAAAATCACTTGATACCATACCTATATCCATGCAAATGCCAGAAATATGCCTAAAGTGTTCAGCAAATTAAAAAAATATATTTTGAATATGTTAGTAACAATGAAAATATTAAAAAATAGCAATCTCTTATTATTTAGTAAACAGTTAAAAAAATCAATAAGTAAAGCTCAGAAAAGTTAAATTTGTCATTTTTAGCTTTTTACATCAGTTCTAACATTATACAATACCTTACACATTCCAGGGTCGAAGCGGTCAAAACACGAGAACCTTAAAGAAATGGGAGATGTTTCATCGGGCATGGCGTCGACTGTTATCCAACTGTACCTGAAAGAGATCTTGGGGTCGTTCCTCCACGCCAGTACCGTAGTGCGTTCTAGTGCTATGAAGGTCGTACAGCTTGTGTTGGCTCAGGGACTTGTTCACCCTGTGCAGGTAGATCAACATTTTTTTTATAACCTATTTGACTAAACATTAATAATAACTGGTCTTTTAGTTTATGGACACTTGCAGTATTAGGATTCTCACAACTGTGTTGTCTACTCTCTAAGCCAGGTTTTCTAAATCTACACTAATATTAAAAAGAGTAAAGATTTGTATTTTTGTATGTTTACAATGAATAAACTCAAAAACGACTAAGCCGATTTCAATAATTCTTTCACCATTGTAAGCTACCTTCACGCTGAGTAACATAGGCTATATTTAATGCTAGAAAAAAATTAAAGAATTTTGTCCATCCGTGCGAAGCCGGGACGGGCCGCTAGTTTAAATAATAAAAGGAAGAATTTATAAATATTCCTTAGATAGTTATATTATTAATATTTCGCTTATGTTATGATTATGATCAAGTCTGTATCGCAGTGTAATATTATAATGGTGCTCAAAATATTATAGTCGAAAAAAATATATATTAAGTAAACATACTGTATTATGGTAACTCTGACTTTGGAAATCATAAAATATCATGACATCAAAAAATAAGATAATTATGTATATAAGTTTTACTAAATAACATGCACGTCATTCTGAATCTTGGCGAGAAGCCGATTGTTTGATTGCCTGTCTGTTCGATATGTTTATTTAGGACTTGATTCCTGACTTTCAAAATTTCTTTGGAAAGAAGCCAGCTTCTTGTAACGCCCTAAAATCCATGTCAACTTAACATGTGTGTTAATGATTTCCTGTTAAGAACTAATGATGCGCCTAAATATTTACAGAAACATATCTAGCACGCAACCAATAATAAAAATCTTGATTACAATAACATGTGGTATAACATTTAGATATTCGTCTAAAATTTTTGTGCCTTAACCATTAAATTAGTTTTTTAATAGTATGCTTATACCATGAAATAACGATGTGCAAATATTTATGTCAATATAAAATATGGGAAATGACAAATTATTACAGTAAAAACATTAAAAGTAAAAAATATTAAAATAAAACAATAATGTAAGTATCATAATATGAAATGTCAAAAGAAATTATCTTAATCTTAATACAGAATTAGAATAGTGTCAAATTCATTATCATTATTATCCATCATTAAATGTTATTGAAAAATAAAAAAGAAATAAGTTGATTGTAAAATTTGTCATGTGTATTTTAGTATTCGATAAGACCTTTACTGCATAGTGCCAAATCTCTATTGAAATAATATTTGTTTTTCACAACATTTTGTATAGAGTACTTCACATTTTTTATAAAAACATATAAATGCAAAGATGGTAGCGGGAATACATTTCTTTTATTGAATAATAGGCTTTCAACTGTCAAGTGTCCAGCACCATAGGTAGTTTTCAAGCATGTTTGCACTTAAAATACTTTAATGTTACGTACTGCATTGCCCTACAAAACCAACCCATACTTCAATATTGTTCATACATATCTATAATAGCCTAACATTGCTGACTTTTCAGATACCATATTTTATATAATTTCTTAATTCATGGTCTAACTTAGGTTATAGCTTTTTAATGTGTAATTTCCTATTTATGTTTGTCAACAGTCATGCCTAGAAACCTAAAGTACTCCAATACTGTATTCGAAAAATTATTATGCAAATTGACTGATCTTAGTCCAATATATAAATATCCTTTTTTTACAGATTGTTCCATATTTAATATGTATGAGTACAGACACGGAGGTCACAGTGTCACATACGGCAGACAAGAATCTTCAAGATATAGATAAAAAATATCCTGGCTTCATCCATATGAAGGCGCAGTTGGGAATCAAACTGTCGTATCAACTACAAAAAATATTACAATCTAACAAGAAAAGCGACATAATTCGTGGATTTAGGTAAATATCTATGGAAAACTCTTACATTAATTCACATTATTTATTTAATTTTAATATAGATGCTACAGTGAAACAAACCTTTTTATAGGAAAAAAGATCAAGATGATTTACCAACAGCTTTAAATGGATTTTTATATTCCTTACTAAGGAACACGAGGCCGCAACGACGAGCTTTAGTCTTGTCACTGTTGAAACAATTTGATGATGTATCTGTAAGTGTTGACTAAATAACAATTTTAAAGGAGTGGTTTAAGCATTATGAATAACAAAACAACTATTAATTCTTTTCAGACTGCCCCTCTGGATCAAATGTTGTACCTGGCAGATAATCTAAGTTATTTCCCATATCAAGTTCAAGATGAACCATTGTTTATTATACATCACATTGATATTATCATTTCCACATCTGGGTCAAATTTATTGCAACTTTTTCGTGAGGTAAGTGATAAAGCTCTGCATAAAAACGGACTATTAGCAATTTTATGTACTAACTAAAAAATATGTTTAGATGTTATTATTAGAAGGAAATAACTTCGTCGCCACAGACGTTTCTTTCTCAATGGAAAAATGTTATTGTGGCAAAAAAATATACTTTACAATACTAAACTTCGTAACGATTTAAATATCTATCTTTAGGGGCTAATCAAAGAAAACTCTGAAGAGAAAGAACCACTGGACGAAGAGGAGGATGATGAAGAGGCGGAATCGCTTATTAATCGTTTGCCGGATAGCACGCGGCCTCTACGGGACGCAATGCGGCAAGCGCGCGGCTGTCTGCTGCTACTCGTGCTAAAGCAACACCTTAAGCAGCTCTACGGCTTCACCGACGCGTGAGCAATTGCCTGTTGTACATTACTAGGGACAGTGTTTTAGCGACTGTTTGCTTTTGAAACCACCCCTTCTGTACATTTCTTGATTTACCCCACATTTACCTTTTACTTGAGACCTACTATCCTCTGGACGCAGGAGACAGAGTTTCTTACGAATTAAATAAAAACATTAAAATTATTGGGACTCTGATATATCTTCCATCCAAAATACAGAATTAAACACGACCTCAATAAAGTTAAAATTGGGTTTATATAGTATGCCAAGAAACTACTAACAACGGAATAGTTATACAATTTATGTAATAATGTAATTGTTATTGATATTTTCAGTAAAATAAATCAGTATTCGCCGTCGGAGAGCGTGAAGGTGTACGAGAAAGCAGTGTCGCGACGGCACGCGCCCGTATTTGAGCCCAAGGCGACCATGGCGCAGCTGCACGACGCCGACCAGGATGACGAGCTCGACGAGCGCGGCCGCCGGCGGCTAGTCGACGACTACCTAGAAGTGAGTAGTCCTGGGTAACTTATACTATTCTGGCGCGGAATTATTCATCGTAGCACTTTTCGCCGAATTATTTTGTTTTTCAATATTCCTGAGGGACGGACTAAACGACGACGGCGCTAAAAACGTACTAGCTCAAGGTTTAATTAAACGCGCTTTGGTTAGGTTATAACAGTTACAAAGTATTAAAAATAAAAATTCAGCGAAAAATTGTTTCTGCGAAGAAATAACAGATTAACAATTCGAAGCTCACCCTAATATCAATCAGTAGTAGTTTCGTCATGGAAATCGGAAACATTAAAGTATGATGCCTTTGTCAGCAACCCAATGTCGAGATACAGAAAAAACATTTCCCATATTGAACTGACTTAAATAACCAAACATGTGTCATTTGTTTGTCAATTTTGATTAGGTTTATATGCTATTAATTGTGCATAGCAATTTCTGTTATATACTATTATATTATATACCTTGACCACTGAAGTACAACTTAGGACTTCAGACGTGTCTTAAAGACTCTTTGTACCTATTATAGGTTAAGAGAGCGTATTTTAGTAGCGCATTCGGCGTATGAATGCGGATATTAGGTAACATTCGCAAATGCTAGTCGGATGGGTGACCAAAACCTTTGCTCCGTAAGTTAGTTCCGGCTACATCCCACCGATCCACATTAGGCGGTGTTTTCATATCATCATCAGCCTACAAGGCTACATTACTCGTTATGGGGATACTTGGGATAGGCATATGGCCAGCGATGGCCCAGCCATCGTAAGGCAAATAATAGTGATTACGTAAGATCACATAGATAGAGCTCCACAATAGAACACAATATTTTGCGCAGTTTAAGCAGTTGATGCTGAAATTCGACCCGGAGGAGGAGGAGGACGAGGAGTTGAACCCGGCCGCGAGCGCTGGAGCGGCGGTCGCGGCGACGACGGCTGCGGCGGCGACGGCGACGGAGGCGGGAGGCGGCGCGCCCGCGCCCACGTAGCCCGTCCGCGCCCGCCCGCCTCCCTGTACATTACCCCCGCCCCGCTGAATACGCGACGATCTTAAATTTAATAAGTTATATTTGAGGAACTCGATTTTGTTTTTATATTAAAGTCTTGTGTGTAGATAATTTTTATGAAGAATATAAAGTATATGTACCTAATCTGACTTGAATTTTTCGCCGTTTGTACGATTGCGCTTCGCTGGGCGCCCGTGTAACAGTTTGTACATACTGAGATCTATTGTAATATTGATAAAATATTTATGTTCACATTAGAGGGTCCTGCAATAAAATGCATTTCTTATGATAAGGAGAAATTAAAGTTTAAAGGTTAGATTTTTACAAAATTTATTTTTTCACTTCACACCCTTTTTTTTAAGCCCACAAACTTTGTGCGATTATATTTTATGATTATTTAATAGACAATATATTTCTTTTATACGTTTATAGTGTTTGCTCAGTTATGAAACTTTACTCTGCCTATCGTCTGATACAGCAAATTTATTACATAGGAAAAATATTAGAGTCTCCGAAGTAGGCTTCACTTTGCCATCAGCTATTAACCGCCGCAAATTGCGTATCCGTTGTTTGTGTGGATATTCCTGAGATCCATGAGTTGGCTGAAACAAAGATTGAATATTTAAAGATACCTTGTTGTGGGAGAAATGTTTTTCTTTTTTTTCATTAAAATAAAGTTTACTACATGGATATTATCAATAATTTTAACAACGTCAAACTTCTTACAATCAATATTAGAATAAAAGATGAAATTGGGCATAAGTTAAGGCTGTCATTTTTTATCATTTTACGTACCTGTAGGCAAAATTGACTTACAATCATATTCTTTGAGGAAAAGCATTAGTATGTCATACAGAAAGACAGAAAACGTTTCCCATATGAGTGTACAGGCGCGAGGCGCGGAACCCCATAAATGATAAATGGCAATTAACTTCAGTAGTTTACCTGTTCAGCTTCAGTTGGTTCTGGCGGTGGGACACCGATAATTGAGCTATCCCACATGACTGGATGCCAGGGGCGACGCACCGGCTTCTCTGGCGGTAGCAACGGCTGCGGTGGTCGAAGCGGTAACTTGCTCACGTCCACGTACTCATCCTGTTCTATTTCAGTTCTTGGAGGGGAACTCATACCGGCTTCCTAAATCGATTAAAAAGTAGTTTTTATTTCTTTTATTATGATTTATAGATATAAACACTTATAATTATAGAACAAATAAAGTAAGAATCCTTAAAAAAATCTAGTTTGTTACCAAGTCGATAAGTTTTACTAGTTATGGTACTAATGTTGGTTGTGCGGGCGATTCAAAATTAGTGCACTGTATTGCGATATGAGAAAATTAATATCTACAACAAACATGGGAGGAAGATGAAGGGGGCACGATACCATGACCGCCACGTAGTGACAGATCCTGGAGGCTGCCGGGGACGTCTCTGGGCTTTGCTGTACCTTATTGTTATGCACATGAGGATACCATCACATAAACTATAGTTTGTTGTAGGGTTTTTGCGGATAAGCCACTGGTTCAATTTAAAATTGCAAAACTGTGCACGCATGCGAGCGCTCATCAGTTGTACTTTTTTCTTTTTGCCCGCATGTTGGCCACATTGCGGTATGATTTGCAACCAATAGATGGCGCGGTCGTATCACTCTTCAGTATGCGACGCAAGGTATGTGCGATAGGGAAATGGAATAAATGGAGGTTAAGCTACTAATCAAAACTACAAAAGCATACAAATTAATAACGCAGCACATTTGAATCTAATACTGGGGCACAACCAAATATCAATAAAAAAAATATATTAGACTATACCATAAATCTGATTTGGAACTCGCTGAGTAAAATCATAAGATTGTGTAAATGAATTCATTTATACAGAGACTTAAGTTTCAGCCAAATATTAACTTGGAAGTACCGAAAAACAAAGAAGCATATGTGCGGACTCCCATATAAAAGTCATCGCTAATTTAAACAAGAAACTATAAAAATCTATTTTCAAGAGGTTTTCAGTGAACATGAATGTTAGTACTGCAAATATAATAGATCTATGACATTAAATAGAAATTTTTCTGCAGTGAGACTAATATCTAAAAAAACACCCACTGCGCAATAAACTAAGACGTGCTTTTTATGCGAATGGTTAGTTGGCAAACAGACAAGAAATAAAATTTTCAGCGTCTAGCTGTGATGCCGCTATTAAGAAATCAATTGTTTAATTTGAATCGGGATATAAACAATAAATCACGTAATTAATTTTAGCTCATTTACCAAAATTACACCAAATCAACGTCGTCCCATACCACAAGAATATTTTGCAAGATATTCAATGCAATGTTACACCAAAAACAAGATTTAGTAGGTACTACTCGTGAAAGCTTTAGATAATAGCCAAACTACATATTAGACAGCGCTCTTTCAGTAGATTTACCGACGTAGGTACCAGTCAATAACACCAGGTCTGGCATTTTAGTTATGAAAATCTATCATACAGATATTCTCCCATCTACACTAATATTATAAAGAGGAAAGGTTTGTATTTTTGTATGTTTACAATGAATAAACTCAAAAACTACTAAGCCGATTTCAAAAATTATTTCTCCATTGGAAAGCTACATACACGCTGAGTAAAATGGGCTATATTTAACGCTAGAAAAAATTTAAAGAATTTTGTCCACCCGTGCGAAACCGGGACGGGCCGCTAGTTTATAATAATTATAGAACATGTTTTTTTTTTTAATATACTACGTTACATAAAATACATTGCTAAGCTCTTCTGATACCAAGATATATGCTTGGACAAAGAAAATAATTTATTGGAAAACAAGACTATGACTCAACAGCAATAGAACCTCGATTCTCTGAAAAGACATTAGCCACTGAGGACGTTGATTATTAGTGTCATTGACATGATACTTCAACTAGATGGAAATTCAACACGATGGTGGGATAGATTTGCTAATATTTTTTCTTGTTTTGAAAAAACGAACGTCTGTGTCGCTATGGATCCACATGGTAAAACAATACTGACATAGTATAAAAATAATTTAAATTGTATTTCTAAATAAAATACTTATGAATTGATAAAGTTTCCAATCTGATTATAAATTAATTTTTAATACGCTTTCAAAAGTATTTTATTAAACAATATTGCAAAGAAAATATTTCAATACATTACCTACTCTTTAGCAGCACTAACTGACTGATATTATGTAAGACGTATGCTTATTATTATAAGTATTATATTGCGTATGCTTACGATTAGTAATTTTACATTTATAGTGACGTTATTTCTTTCGGTAATAAATATCGATAAGTGTTTGTGGATACATTAAGGGATGTTAATTAGTTCGTCTCCACTGCTGGGCTGACTTTTCTTATAAATGAATACATTTTAAAAGGAATAATAATAATATTTCTTACATTCACATCAAAGTAGCTAGCCCAAAGTAAGGCTTGTGTAACGTGTAACGTAACGTAATACTAAGGTAACGGATAGACATTATACTACATAGATATGTAGCTAATATGTATGTCTATCCATTATTCATTATATATATTTATCCATTATTAACACATATATTTATAAATGTATTAATACCCATGACTCAGGTACAAATACTCTTATTCATCACACAAACTGCCCCTTCCGGGACTCGAACCCAGGACCGCTGGTGTGAAAGGCAGGATTGCTACCAATGCACCAAACGCTACACAAGTCGAGTCAACTACTCAGCTTATGTGGTACTAACAACTGCAGAGCCAGCCAAGACCAACGGGTTAATGTGTCTTCTGAAGCACAGAAGAGATCAAGATAATAATTTTTTGATTATCCACGCTCCGAACCTTGCTTGACCTCCACAGTCATTATCCAAACGCGCTAACAACTGCGCAATCGAGTACCATTGACTCGATAATTATTGATAAATTAAGAAAGTATGCATAATGTATGTACCTATTAAAATAATATTTCTATTATCAATATCAATTGAGGTTATATACTACGGTCCTTAGTTTGACAAGACATTAAGATAAACAATAAAGATAAAATGATCCGAAGTATGAAAATGAATAAAAAGATCCGATGTTTCGAAGCATATCACTGTGCTCTCGACCGACCGTACTATTAATTAATAATACTCTTATTAATCAATATTACAATTCCTCATAAATATATCTCAAAAATTATCCATTTAAACCTAGTGTTAAAATTTAATCTGAAATCGTTTTGTGTTTCTATATTCAATATTTATATTTAAATATCCACTATTAATTAACCTTCATTTCCTCTCAAATTCTAATTCCTACAAATATTTAATAATCATGTATCATATATGTATTTCTATCCGTTACCCTAGCATCTATAACCCAAGTTTTACAGTGCTTGCTTTGGACTAGGCTAATTTTTAATTATCTTATTCATTAAGTTACGCTATCTGATTAATTTTATTTTTAAGGATTTCACTAGGGTTCGTTGTTATACGTAATTACATCCAAGGGTCGAGGCTAAGGATATCTCTCGCCTAGAACGCAAGTACTAAAAAGAGAAAAAAAAAATTAGAAAGTAAGAGTCTTTCCTATCGATCTGTTGCTCTTGCAACAGATCGATAGGAAAGAAAGAGGATAGAAAAGGAAATTGGACTAGACTAATTGATGTGAATGTTAAAAATATTTATAATCATTTATTCCTCTGTCGAAGTCATTTTGGTCTCACGAGTAATACGAGAACAAAGCTTAAGTATAAAAACTTCATAGATATTTTGAGTAATACTACCTTCATTTTGACAACAATCTACAAATTTTGGTCTCTTTCGACGTCACTTCTTGTCTTATTTATCAGACTGGCGTTTGAAATTTATGTGACTCAGCAAAATTGTGTTAGGAAAATGTTGGCAAAAACGGCGACTTTGCCAGAAAATATATTTATAGCACTTAAAAGGTTTCATCGTAAAGATAAACCGATGTAGAGGTTCTATTTTTGTTAAAAAAAAATTCCACTGAAAATTTGATATTAATGGAAGGGAATCTTTGTTTTGGTAATATAAAAGCAACGTTAACCCTAATTTGTTATTTAGATGTTAAGGTCAGTCAGAATAAACTTGCGCTTTGATAAATTCACATAGGCAAGTAAAACAATTTTTTTTTTCATCTTTTTTTCAGACGTTGACATTTTTGATATAGCAATTGTCTTATATATTTGGCTTTGACATTGAAAGGAATAATAAGTTACAAATGAGATTTTTTGTTGTCCCCCTCGAATCATAATGATTTAAGTATCTACCTGCTAATGTCATAATGAAAGGCATAGGTAATATCTAACAGGAGAAATCGTTAGACTACCTTTAAAATTAGATATTCGACATAGCCAACAATTATCTATACATACATTTATAATAAAACTATCGTAACGTTGTTATTAAAAGTTAATTAATGAACTTGTTGAGAACTTACGGTTAATACTAAAACAATCCAAAAATTGAATTTATCACGAAGTTTGCGCGTCTATAAGGAACAAACACATCCAGCACACAACGCAATCTTAACTCTAAACTCAAACAGTTTTATTATTGGCCAATGTTGTAAAAGTTATTTATAATTTCAAGTGAACCGTTGCATGGATTGTTATATACTGGCATGAGCTACTTTCTCTAAAGTTTGGCGTAGCTTGTAATTCGATTGAATCTACTCCTTGACGTATGTTGGACAGTTACCAGCAAAAATAGGAACATTAAAGACAGTTCCAATCGACATCTAGGACAACAACCGGCCGCGGCCTGCGGGATCGCTGCCAACTATTATTGATCTGATGACGTCAAATTAGTAATTTTATGTAAACAACAATTAAGATAATAGTGAATGCATGGATTCGGATTTACTTCATAGCATTTAAATCAAATTAACCCAAGTCCTATATGAAATTATAATATTATTTAATTCATGCGTGAATTTAAAATATGACTATACCCATGGGTTTTATAATTTTTATATTTTATGCATTTTCAATGCGATCTTATAAGATAAATTATTATAATAGAAAAATACTAGAAAAAATCGACTCGGGTCACAAGTGAATTCTCAGGCGGGAATTTCCAAAGGTTGCGGGTTCGATTCCCGCCTGAGAATTCACTTGTGACCCGAGTCGATTTTTTCTAGTATTTTTCTATTATAATAATTTATCTTATACCCATGGGTTTCATTTCAACTATTACTCAAACAGTTACTACACAGTTTAAAAATAATAGGACTACTATGACCGATAATCGAACCCGGAACGTTACGTAATGGAGATTGCCATGCTGGATGGCGGTCGGGTTTTTCAGTTATATTATCTTACGCAAAAATACATTAAATAAAAGCCAATGTTTAAAAACTATCAATTTATTTTCAATCATATCTATAACTAGTTAACAACGAACAGACAGTCCTTGTGAAAAGTTTAACAACATTAAAATTGAATTGCTATACCTATATCACTTCATAATAATAGTAAACAACAAAAACATTAACGATAAAAACCTCATGGTTTTTTTCTTCATTCGGCTCTGTCGACTTATTTCGAAACTGTTCACGCCGAATTAGAAGTAAATCTGTGAAATCTTATTTTGTTACACAACAAATATCTATTACCCGTGATACTTTGTTGGGACTTTATTTAAAGTAAAGTATTGTAAAATGGATACGCTCTATTAACATCGGGTTGGCTTACAAAACCAGTCTTACGCGCCAGCTACAACTTCATCGAATGAAGCTTCGTGCTCTGACCTTGATAACATAAACTCGGGTAAAGTGACACCCAAGGCCGCACTGTATCGTGGCTGGGTCTCTGCCCAGAATGCTCCTTGAGAGTTATCTCCTGCGAATTCTTCGGGTGGTGCTATATTAGTTTCGTCAACAATTTTAGCTTTGTTTTCTGCGTCAGCATCGACGCTCCTTTTCGTTTTAGGAGCGGCTGGTTTTTGCAAAGAAGCTGCCACAGCGGGGACCGCACTTACAACTGGTTTAGAAGCAGCAGCGACGGCCGCCTGTGGTGCCTTTTTACGTTTTAACTTCTTTCCATAGCCACTAGTGGCGACTACGTATGCTGCAGATTTTGGTGGTGTACTCGTCGTCACTGTTACGCTTTCAGCTCCTTCATTTCCGTCGTTAAGGGTTGCTGGTTTGGAAGTAAATTCTTTTAACTCTTGATAAGCTAAATGACTACGTTTCGGAGCAGATTCAGATACAAACATGCATTCTTCATGTTTCAACCCGTTTTTGTCTAGACACTGAAAACAGGTCATGCCATTCTTATGGACCTTTTTGCAAGCTGACCTATCTTTTTTCTTAAATTCAGCTAAAACGTGTTCTACGTCTTTTTTTTGATCGTTATTAGAGTAAAAACCAGGTATAGCTTGTTTATAGTTATATGGTTTAACTAATGGGTCTTTTTGTTCTTCAGAACTTTCGTTGGCTTGGGTAGCTTGCAATGCTTCGCTTGGAGTTGGTTTAGAGGTATGCACGTAAAAAGCTTTATAATTTTCTCCAGAATCATTCGCTTCTGGCTTCTCTTCTTTTTTATAACTACTGTAGGGTTTTTCTTCTTCAGACGAAGATGGTTTAGCGAATTGTTGAGCATCATCCTTAGGGTTTTGATATTTTGCGGCTTTGTTTGAAGTTTCATCAGGGTTGTCTTTGGTTTCTGGTTCGTCTGGTTCATCATTGCTGTCAAACTTTCTTTCCTTTGAATAAGCGTATTTGTTATTTTTTGGTTCTGCAACATATGAACAAGACTCATAATTTCCCCCTGTTTTTGGGTCCTTACAAATCATACAAGTCATGTCGTCTTTTTTAACTTCTTTACAATTTTGAGGGTTTTGTTTTATTTCTGCTGCCTGTTTTTCGGACAGCTCTTTTATTCTTTCATACTCCTTGTGGTCGTAACCCGAATCATATCCATAAGGATATTCGTAGTCTTTGTTGGGATCTTTTTTTTCCTTGTAGGCGCTACTATAAGGACTTTCGTAACCTTTGTAGTTGTATTCTGATTTGGTAGGGTCTTTTTCTTCTTTATAAGCGCTGCTGTAAGCAGGACCGTCGAAAGCCTTGGGTTTGGATAAATAGTCCACTTTGTACCCATACGGATCATCTTCATCCTCTCCGCTGCTTTTTCTCAGATTTTCTCTTTTTCTTCCACTTGTGTATCGACGTATACGGGATAATCCTGGAATATAAGCATTTGGCTTGTAGTTTTGTTCAATGGGATCTTCAGTTAATTCCTCTTTTCTATAATTTATAGGGTGAGCAACTTCAACATTTGTGACTGCGGGTTGGAAATAAGCGGCAACAGAAGGATTTTTTTTCAAAGCAGCTAATATTTCTTCGTTTTGTTCATCCTCTTCAGGTTTATAAACTTTATAATCAGCGTCATGAACAGTTCTTATATCATATCGCAAAGGTTGGCCAATGACTATTTGTTGCTGTTGTGGTTGTTTTGGTTTCGCAACTAATGGAGCTGATTTCACGAGCGGTTGAAAGCTTTGACTGGCAATTGGTTTAAAACCAAAATTTTCAGGAGAAAATACACTTTCTCTAGGTGCTGAGCGCGTTTGCAAGTAATCGATGGAACTACTGACAATAGTATCAAATAGTTGCGGGTATTGGCTCTTATCTACTTTAAGGACTGCTGCGGTTATGGGATTCGAAGCCAGTGAAGTTATGCCTGAAAAAACAATAACTTGTTTGAGGCATCTTTTAAGTTGCGTGCACGCATAAGCATTTAGTGTTTTAAGAGTGATTTAACGTCTCGCTATAGTTATTACCCACCCGAATCTCCAGAGTCGAACACAGGCGTGAAATCTAGTGGTTGAACGAAGCCATTTTCTTTCTCTTCTTTAGCAAGAACTCCTTCACATATCACCCAAACTAGTAACTGTAACAGATAACACATTTTTAAATTATTCAATTCAAACACTTTGTGTCATATTACTTTTTAAAATCACAGAGCAGCATACCAAACAGCCGAGTTTTGACATTTCTGATTAAATGGGTATGAACCCAGATACAATATTTTATTCCACTTCTCCTCACAGTATCGAGTTGTATTTCTCGTTTGGGTTGGGATGAAAGTAACGTCACAATATTGCAATGACAACGTTTTATAGGTGTCAATATTGCGAAGGTGAAAGATCGGTGCAACCGAGCGCGCGCGCCACTGAAGCGTGACATGCTGCGGACAATGTCCGCTTACTCCATCCGGTGCTGGACTGCGAGGGGTCACCTCCGGCTGCTGTCACGGCAGGTGCCACGCCGCCGTCACGGAGCACAGCGAGAAACCAAAACGCGTTAATAAAATCTATGACCATATTTGGATAATTAGTCGCAATTCCTACTTAAAGTGCAATTGAAAACTCAAGTCTTTGCTTAATGACCAGAGAATTACGACTTTCTTTCTTAATACTTACTTGGGTTTTTTACAATAAAATATATAGATACGGATGAGTAAAATAAGTAGTTAAGTTTCATAATTACAAAAAAAAATTACGAACGCTTATTTTTAAATGCTATTGTTTTACGACGAACGACTGTGGAGGACTTATGAATTGAAATAAATGTGAACGTGGTTTTCTTCAGCCTGGATCTATAATTATTTTGGTACAGATAATAATTAGGTAAAAATACCTACCAATCATTCTTACGGCTAGGTAGCTCTTTATTTATTTAGTTAGCTCTTGATTCCAATCAAGCCCAAGGTATAAATGTTTTATTGCAAAAAGTTATTCGACGCGCGATACGCATTTGATTTGATTAAATTATGAGCAAGGTTTTTGTGTGTGTGAACTACCAAAGTGGACAAACACTCGGAAAATCGCGTGTACATCCACGATCGTATATATACAATAACTCATACTAACAAGTGTGAGACAATTACAAATATCTATACATAATATTAGGCGTCACTCTCAATTGGTAAAATCTAGTGGAAACTATGTGGATATTCATAAACGTAAAAAATTGATAATTATCTTTTTATATGATTTTCATGAGTAGAAGTGAGAGTAGAGTTCGTAAATAACCACGCTAATCAATGGCGTTAAAAAGCGACGAAGCACTACTATATACTATAAGAGATTATTAATATTAATCATTTATTTCAGAGAGTAACTAAATAAAGCCTGAGTGTATGTGTTTAAATAATCAAACATTACTATCGAGTTTGAGTGAAGATTTTAAATTCCGAATTCAAAATAGTATTAGGTTCTAGTAAAACTACATTTAACCCTCTAATAACTATTCGGAGCTCACGCCTAATAGTTCAAAAAGATTGTCCTTATTTAAATACACGCAAACTCAATAAGATACCTATCTACGTGCAACAGAGCGGAGAAGAATTGCAGATGGCAGAATGAATGATTGCGTGCTAAGGGCTCGATCACGCAATCAAAGGGATTGAAAAACAGACTAACTACATAAGAAGTATTTTCTGTTTTAAAGTATGCCAGTCTTAAATTCGTTGTTGTATTGAAAGGAAGAGAAAATATAGAAAAAAAAATTAAGAAAATATGAAAACATATACATAATATATTTTGAGTACTTCACGTCAAATCGTTTATCATTTTGCAATCATAATAATTGTAGTCTAATGCTGGTTTTGGTTGTTTTTTCATACAACACCCAAGTCGTATTCAATTTCGTACAAGTGTGTGAAAAACCGCCCCAACACGTTTTATAATTTGATGCATCAAACATGATTGTAGTTACATATCACAAAATAAAAAGAACCTTAAAAATGTGAACAGATATGCGTATTATTAAAGTTATTATATATTTAATTATTACAGTTAAGTATTTTATAATGAAGCTAATAGTATTGTAGTATTTTTTTTCAAATTGCAATTGCTTAGTTATTAGAGATTTACTTCTATATTTTGGTTTGTTACGGGTAGGTACAGTAAAAATCCAATTCAACTGTTTTACAGCTACCTATGTGAATTTAGCTTTCCTAGACCGCCACTCGCCGCTGCCGGCGCTGTCGATTCGATATACTTACTTGTTCGACAAGTAAGTGAAACTAACATAAAGCAATAACAATAACAAATACCTGGTAGTTCAAAGCGACGCGGCGCTATAGGTCTTAAGAGTAGTATTTATAAATGGCACAACTTTTCTTTCAATGCACAAGCATTAGTTGTGAAAATACTAACAAAACGGTTTTTTGATGGTCGTTATCTTTAAATAAGAAGGATATAGGTAATAACTCTTTATTTGCATAACATACAGAGAAAATGAACAACATAAAAAAACATAACGCATTTATTTTAATAGCAATTACATAATTTAGTAACAAAATACAGTTGCATCCGTATTTGTAGGTACTAAATGTCAACTTAGAGGGTTTAAATTCAAAATCAAAATATTTCTAACGTGTTTTCGTTAATGGAACTTTAATTTCCAGTGTTTAGTTATAACTTCATCACGAGTTCCTTCAAAAGCTGGCAGTTTCTTATTTAAATATTATATCTTGTTTAAAAAAAAATCCAATTCGAGTTTTAATTTCAGCCAAAACAAGTGGCTGAAAGACTTTTCCGCTCTTCATGGCTGTAGCTGTTGGCTGCTCTTTGACACTATTGACTCCTATATCGATTCTAAATGGGATCCATTCAAAGTTGTACAGTGTGCCGCTTTCGAGGAGGTAATCCAAACGTAACGTATTTCATTCCATATTATTCGAACAATATTCTAAGAACAGATGGACGTCAAATTAGTTTGTTGTAATTTTAAAGCCATTGGGTGAGTCGCAAATTGAATTGAGACTAAGAGTCATTGTAATATTTAACTGTGTTTCTATCTTTCTTTTTTGTATTCCTCCATTCCATCTCATGAAGCTGCCATATGTATTGCTTTGATTTGCAGTTGTAGATGATTCTAGTATTTCTTTTTACAGAGGAGCCTACGGATCATAATTTTACCTTTGACAGTAACACTTAACTAACGTATCTTAAGTTTTACTGTACTCATAATAAAAACTAATATCAAACAAAAATATCTTATTATGAAGCCTTCGCACTTTGAATTTCAGCGCTTACGTGGCTATTTTTCGAAAAAACTTTTCATCGTTATAAGTTATCACATTGACTTAGCTCAAATCCTTGCTCCATAATAGTAATAATAAGTAGGCACTCTTAAAGAAGTGAACTAATAATAAATTAATCAAAAATGTAATGTACGGGTAGTTGGAGAGTGCGCGCGGGAAGGCGCCAAGCGCTGTTGCACACGATGACGTCTCGTATAGTTTTTAGCCTAACTAATATCTTTGTAAATACTTGTCGTATCGAACATAATAAAAAACTACCGAATTTTTATAATGAGATCTACAATTATATACGATGTTTTTTTTTATTTTCCAAAGTCCATTATAGAAGTAAAGGAAACTGGCTCCGAGAAACCCAAGTGTAGTGATGTCGCAGCAGCAAGTTCTACGACAAAGGCTTATTGGGGATAATGAGAGAGTTTGGCCCTGCACAAAGGAGTACTGTGCCGAAAATGGGAAAATGCGCGTGTTGATAAAATTCACCTCCAGTTAGTTTTTCCAAGATCGAAAGGAAGTTCTGCAATTGTTTCACAAGGGTTTCTCGGGTGGTCAATTGGGAGTGAAAAGGACCCTCGTCAAAGTGAAGAAAGATTTTATTGGATACACTGCCAGTATGATGTAAAAGAATGGCGTCGGAGATGTACCAGCTGTGCTGCAGTTAAAGGACCGCATACACGGAGTAGGGCAGGAATGAAGCTCTATAACGTCGGTACACTTTGGGAGAGGATTACAGTAGATGTGGCTGGCCCATTCCCCACAACAGAAAAAAGGAATAAATACATAACGGTGGTCATGGATTACTTCACAAAATGGTCAGTAGTTTTTGCCATACCAAACCAGGAAGCGATCACAGTAGAAGTATAAGTAAATTAAGTTTTCTGCAGATATGGAGTGCTTTTGGAATTGCACAGTGACTAAGGAAGAAATTTCGAATCTCAGCTGTTCCAGGAAAATTTGTCGAATAATGGGTATACATAAGACAAGAACAACACTTTATCACTCGCAATCGGATGGCATGGTTGAATTCTTCAATCTAACGTTGGAGAGACATTTGGCGAAATTGGTTGCTAGCCATCAAAAAGCATAAAAGAAATAGTGAAATATTCCACTATTTCTTTTATCGATAGAAGTGCTTATAGATGTGACGTCCGCGTTAGTGACCTTTGGGAGACAGTTCCGTCTACCTCCGGATGCAGTTACTGGCCGACCTCCAGACGTACCAAAAAGCATATCGGAATATGGCTCAGAAATTTGAGACAAGCTTTATAACATCTACGAATAAGTGAAAGTAGAAGAAAGAAAATAGTAGTAGTTGAAATATGTTTTTAAATATCGACGCCTCGGTAGCTCAACGGTCAGAGCACTCGCCCTCGATAGCGAAAAGTCGTGGGTTCGAATCCGACCTAAGGGCTCGGAGGCGTGGTTGTTTTTTACAGGCGTATTTTATATCTTATAGAAATATGGCATTGTGAATACAAAAAATAAAATTATACATAGTTACTTCTGATTTTGGAAATGATGCAAGCGACTTGAAAGTAATTTTTCGAGCAAATTGAAGAGTGAATAAGCGACCGTAGCGACTTACTAGACTATTGTGAACGTGGTTTACGCACGCGACTGAGATATTATGCAACGGTATTGAATAGATCATTTCTGACAACTTCGGCGATTTATTGGATAATTGGAGTTAATTAGCAGATTTGTTTCGGAACTTTGTTTAAACGGTTTTATTCCGTGTGTCAATTATTTGAATAATTAAATCTCGGGATAAACAAATTGGCTTATTTGACTATCAAAAACCCGCAGCTCGTAACATTAATATTAGCTGCTGACACCAACAGCAGCACAGTGCGTAGGACATTACATTACAGTGTGAAAGTAGCTGAGGTAAACTATTCTTGCTGTTTCAACATCAGATATGAGTCTTATTTTCTTAACGGCGTACGAGGCGGAACTAAGTCTTTTTGACCAGCAGAGCCGGAATAACCCCATGGCAATCTAGGCACGAGCCTAGGCTTGGTTGAAAAATAAAAGTGCCAGTAAGTACCCATGCACCTTTTTTTTCGAGGGGCAATGCTTTACGCACCGTTGGGTGGACGGTGCGGTTATGAGGGACTCACCCGTCACGAAGGCTAACGGGCATACCCAATATAACCCCCTGCTGTACTACACTCCACCCTGTGACCTTGTGGGTCCCTTTTTGGGAGTCACCACTGTGGCCCGGTGGTTGGCCTGCTTTAGGCCTACTTACACAATATAAAAATATTCTATTCGCCTCATATGCTCGAAAAGATTTGGTTTGTCATTCAATTTCTGCGTGGAAATTTGCGTTTTATCCGTTAGCGTGGAAGTGTTTTAAAATTAGAACTTTTCTATTCAAAGAAAAACACACATGGTACGTTGCGAGTAGTTATTTGTCTTTTTAAGTTACATTTTATTCTTATTTAAATAAATATTCCGTTTTTGTGTTATTAAATTATTTTAGTTCATTAAATTATAAAATCAAAAAGAATAAATATTATTTAGAATACAATATTTTATTATAAGAATTTTATATGTATGGTGGGTGAGCTTTCATAACATATGATTGGACCGCACCCGAAAAAGAACTGTCAAAATAATTATGGTATTCTTAGTCAAATCACATTTAATAGAAACCATTTAAAAAATATATGTTTAACATTGCTAATTGTAGCAATTTTATTTTTAATTTGTGATTGTAATAAATCAATTTACTATTTTATTTAAGCTGTTTTTATTGCACCTAATCCTCGCTGTAGTGAGGTGAACAATTGTGTTTTTCACTCGGCAGCAAAGTTCTTAGCGTCTCGTACCTTTGAAACCAACAAGGTTTCATAGCCGTTTCTGAAGAATAGTACCACTACACTTCTGTGCCATGCCGTTGTCGTTTATCCCACGAGTATGACGTAATCAAATAGCTTTTGAAGATCCTTTAGTACCGGCGTGCCGCCTGCTTTCAGAAGCTCAGCCGTGATTCCATCTTCAGGCATTGCCTTATTGTTTTACAATTTGAGAGTCATTCTAATCTCGTACAGTCTGAGGTCCGGGATATCTTCGGTATAGTGTCGGGTCAATCTTGCTCTTGGGTCTTCGGCTAGATTACTGATAGGTATGAGTACACAATGTGTATAAAGGGTGGTGCGGCGACGCACGGCACCGCGGTGAACAGCGTTGCGCTGCGGGAGCATTACACCTCCCCGCTTCGTCTCTCAGGTCCCAAGTCCAGCGCGCTGCGGTGCGGCGCCGCACGGCGACTTAACGCGTCGTGTGACGTGGTATAGTGATTTGTATGTAGGATGAGGCAACGGCATCGCTCAGGCACCGCACCGCACCGTTAACGCATCGTGTGGCCTCGCACTAAATCGTCCGTTTTTCAAATTGCAGGTTTAGCAAGCCAAGCGCCTTTTTGAACAGCCTTGCTGTTCTATAACTTAGTTCTTCGTGTTACTGTATTAATTTTTAACAAAACTTTTTTAATTATGCAATATTTAGGGTACTCTATAATATAATTCAAACAAATTATTGTAGAAACGTAAGTAAAAACTCTTTGTTTTTAATCTCTTCACCAAATATCAACTAATCCTTGTCTTCGAATTGACTCCTAACTTATAATAAGTATTATGATGAGGCAGATGATGGCACAAATGACTTAACGTTGCAATAATAAAAGTATTACTCAAAAGATATCGTGGAATAGATGATAGATATCGTGGAATGGAATAGATGTGCTTCGAAACTTTTTGGGAAACGAAACCTAGTATAAAATTTACCACTACCGTTTTCAGCGGGTTTTTATAATCATTATATGCGAAGTTTATTATTAATAACATTAGTTCTAATCTCCCATATTTTAAATCTTTCTATAAATAGGAACTGCAGTGGGTACAGTACAACTTAAATACAAGGTTATGCAAAAAATCACGTTAGAAAAAGAGAGTAAATGATTACTGCTTTGAAATAATACTACAGGTTAACTGTATCTCGGAGTATTTTTATTACTATTTCTACTTACCCACATATTTAACTTACGTAAACAAAGTACATTCATTTGATATCGGATATATGCGCGAAAACCAATTCGGCAATGTTTCGCTAATGTTTGGTGCAGTGGTGAAATATCGCGTAAGTATTTATCGCTGTTTTGTGTTTGAGATCATGTCACTACTATACTCATTTGAATCTTTGGGAAATGGAACACAGCTCAAAAAACTAAAAATCTATGCGTACGAAGCTTAGCTAGTTATAATAATAAAAAATCAATTTATGTACAAATTTAATACATAATAAAAAGGACATTATAACAATATCAGATTACTTATTACTTGACAATTTTTAATATCATCTATGTAGTTTCTTCTAATTTCCTCAACAAAACTTGATTCGATGGGTCCTTCTTCAGTGCTGATAACATCGATTTCTGAAAGTAATAAGTGTGAATAAGTTTACCCTCCCCCGTAATCGTTGCATATAATTTTTCTTCGTTACACATCAAAGAACACAAAGTTAATAAAGGTATGGCACAAACAGTCTCGAAATTACGAAAGTTGCCGCTTTTTATTCCAAATCATTACGAAATGTTGGTGAATAGCCAACTAATTCAATGCACAAAGTATACTATTGGTTCTGGCAAACTAGATCCACAGCAAGGTTTTGAGTGCCTACTTGTTTCAAGACATAACAAGCCTTCGAACACAAGTGTTTCTGTCTAATCCGAACTCACATGTTTCTGTTTAAGCAGGCCATACAATGTAACAGCAAACGTAATGTCAGGCTACTGAGGGTGTTACCCACCGTGGTAAATGTTTTTCATCATTGTCTACTTTTTTATTTTGTCAAAATTACATTGTTTATGAATAATGCGTCATGGCAGACGATTTGCACATATTCACAGGATGCAAAACACATTTAATTTAGAATGAAAATCAAAAACCGACTTCAATAACTACCTGTTTTGTAGCTGTTAAGTCGTGGGTTAGAATCCCACTAAGCAGGTGAGTTTTTAACACATTTTTTTCTCTAAATAGGGGAATATATACACGACCGATAGTCAGACCGATTTTTTTACAGACTTTTATCACCGATTTAGTGACTGATTCAACGCACACAGCCCTTTATTCATCATTGTCTGTAAATTCAAAATGAGCTCGTCGGTCACAAAATCAGGGAAAAAGTCGCTGAAAAAACATCGGGGTCGCTAATGAGAGATTTTTGCCATATTTTTGTACAAACCTATGAAAGTAATGACATTTCACCTATTGTTTTTAGAACAGAAAAAAGTGAATAATTAAAAAATAGCTCGAAACGAGAGACTGTACTTACAGCCATGTTATCGTTGGAATCCTGGGACTTTCGTGATAGCATCCACAGATTGGCGGCCAGACTCAACATGGGCCCCTTAGTCAGATCCCCGCGCTTCACAACGCGCCAAAACAGTTCAAGGGCAAGATTGTATTGTTTCTTATTTTCTTTAGCGTCTCCCAGTGTCTTTAAAACCACTAATAACTCCTGACAAATGATTGTAGCATGTTTGTCTAAAACCTCTATAAATTCCTCTTCGCAGCCATATAGTTTATCGTTCGAAAGCACTATAAAAAAAAGAAATGCATTTTACTTATCTCATTACAGGTTTTAGTTCTAAAATTAAAGGAAACTGTTGAAACTAACCAGCATCTATGTGGTAAGCATACGTCTCTTGTGACATTTCAGAGAGCAAATCCAAGATGCGTAAAAGAGTGCCATAGTACAAGGGATCTGATTTACTCCAATGGATTCTCTCCATCATCTTGATAAAACCACTTAAGACATAGGCTTTACAGTTGGTGTCCATATTATCCTAAAAGCAACATAATACACACAGGTAAATAATTCATCATTAAATAATTTCTAGTAAATTCTTTGTCACTAAGATGCACGTTAGTATTGCAAATAGGTAATCTTATTATATTGTTATTTATTTTAAATTTATGTGTAATCTGTAAGTAACAATTGATCTCCACTATCTAAAAGAAAAGGACTTAGTGGGTTTGTTACCATATATAGTTACCAAAGTTACCATAAGCCTAAGAATTACAGTTTTTATAATCAATTAACGTTACCATAGCAACGCGTGGCCGGGTTAGCTAGTTATATATAAAACATTAAGTATGATATGTTCGAAGCAAATTTCAGTATTGCTTTACTGTAGGTCAAAGTAAAATTATTTTAAAATGTATTCATTTATGTATTTCAAATTAAAAAAAATCATAATAGTTATTCGTAAAAAAATATTTGGTATTCCAAAAGGACTTTACAATTTAATTATTATTATTATTATTTAAGACTTATTAAGAGTTAACTTTGTAAATATATTGACACTCATTCACTTGAACGTTCGACACTGGTTTTGCATATATGGGGACGAAATTTCTCTCATTTGAGATGTGTGTACTAAATAATTGTTATTGATATGTAGCTTCTTAATATTTCAAAACGATTTAATAACATTGTCATAATTATTCGTATATTATTAGTATAGAACAATAAGTAGGAAACGATTCCGTGCACATAGGATCATTTAATGTTTACTAAAAACTTGTTTAAAAGACGCAATTTTGGAATAACTCTGTATAAAAGCTAGTTTAGATGCTTGAGCCGGCAAAGTTAGGTAAATATTTTTACATACTTTAAAAAGAGTAAATAATAGAAATCGAAAATGAAAAAAAATACTTAGGACATCTAATGATACTGACGGGCAACAACAGTAATGTCGAGAGAAAGTCGCTTATCATTCCACTGACTTTGACTTTTGTAGGTTTTCTTTGGTTATCTTCTAATATGAACTCTGGTATATCAGGAATCAACCCAACAAAAGCTTTGAAATTTGCTTCAGCTGTGAACAAAATATAAAGAGAGTGTATTATTATTTTTATATAGACAACTCAAATGAACTAAAAGAAAATACTCTGTAAATAACGATGCTGTCCATTTAGCGTTCAACTGGAGGTGTATGGTGATTATCTGTAGTATTATTAGGCGTTTTTTGGAACACCCTTAGGTATAAAGGGTTCATTCTATTCTGTTCTACAAGACACCACAAGGCGAATGTTTATTATAATCACGGTAAATTCCTGAAATTCTTTGTACACAATAAGTTTTTCAAATCAGAGCTACTGTCGGCAATTGCAGCAATGACGTTAGGCAAGATAACACTATTTATTTTTAATTAATTTTTACTTCTTTATTTTGTTTTTTCCGAATTTATCATACATGACTATGATAGATTAATAAATTCAGCTCCATAGCTAGAATCGCTTTCGTCGTCGTCAGCGTCGTCAAACCGATAGTAACATTATTTAATAACCATAACATTCCAAGCTCTGTATGGTAGCATATTCCGTTATTTTATAAAAAAGTACGTTTTGATACTATGATATGTATTGTAAATATGAATATGCGTTTATATAATAAACAATATACCTTGGGTTGCAGTAAAATGTTGACTGTAATAATATTCTTTAGAAAAATCGAAAAACTTTTTTTCGCAAACCAACTCATTTCCATGTAATATTTCCCCAATTGTTATATAGCTAGAGTACCTTGGCCGATGCAGTTGTTGAGCAGCGCCACTTGTCCGGAAAGGAGGTAGAGCTGCGCGCGTGCGAGGGCGCAGTGTAGTGACGGCACCGTGACGAAACAGTAAGCGGCGCACGCGCGCTGAAGCCACCGTGCGCTACCACCGCCCCGCGCGCCCACACGGGCGGCTAGCCTGTTCACGGCCTGCAACGATAAGTTAGCATTCCAAATATTCCGATGTTAACGACCGCGACAGGGGACCGTGATCAGGACAGGCGACCGGATCGCACGACTCACTGATGAACTTGTATGAAGCCCTAAGTAACGCAAGCGATTGCGTCGCGTGACCTATGCTCTCCTTGACCTATGCTTTCCTCCACTGCTCCAGTAGCAGTGACGCCGCGCGACCCAGCCACGTTGTACGTCAAAATATAATACTACGACAATATAGAAAATTGAAACAGTTGGCATATTGTTTTAATACGCCCCTCTTTAACTGGTTCTACATAATACCAGTGCTTTTGTGTCACCATACTGTGGCATTATGCTGAGTGGATGCCCTTTGGGTAGCATAATTATAATTGTATTGAGCACTAGAACATAGCTGTTTATAAAAAAAGCTGCCAAAATACTGACTGTCTGACTAAATGTTTATGTACCATGTTTTGATTGTAAATAAATAAATAAAACCTTCAAAACTTTATTTAGAACTAAAATGAACTCTGCAGTAATGCTGCTTGTTCCTACATTTCTCGTGCAGTGTCAAGTGCTCTGTGCTAAGCGCTATGGGCACTTGACACTTGGCTATGGATGTTATAGAAGTAACGGGCGGCGCGTAGTGCTCCAATCGGGTAAAAATATGGTCACAGTAGCGTCTTTCGTACTGACCACGAAGCTAACTATTTTCGGCGACGATGACGACAATTTGTTGTTACAGACGTACCCATCGTGTTAGAAGCGTGGTATGTATTTTAATGTAACTTTTTATACAAACTACTGCGTTATTGTATCATAAAAAATGCGGTCACTTATATAAATGCTTCAATAAATAAATAAAATAAAAAATAATAAAATAAAAATTCCAAATGCTTCGATATTAACTTGAATATTACATTACATAAGAAGAACACAAGGGAATACACACATTCATATCATAATAATTTCAGTTTATAAGGATATGCATTCAAGAAACATCTAAACGCAACGCATAACAGCATATTTTTACTTTGTTATACGAAAAGTGAGAACAAGAAAATACAATTATTTTAAAACAGACATGAGTCAAGAAACACAAATAAAACACTTTTTCTTGTCCCCTTCAGCATTTTTTCAGATTTTAGAGACCTAACGCTGAAAACAGCGTTAGGTCTCAACCAAAAAATACCAAAAAATTGGTTGACACCTAATTTTTAGACAGCTGGGCGTCTCAAAGGAAATAGTAGAAAAAGTGAAATAATGACACCCATACCTATGATAATAATAAACAATATACATTTATACATACATAATTATGTATAGCATTAATTAATAGAATTTGTATAAAAATGACAAACCAGACTTCATTTATATGTATTACCACGATGCATCTCCTATATTGCAATGGGTGTTGAGAAATTATTTTTTATTTTTCATTTAAAGGTGTAAGACTAATCGATCTGTCTCAAAGGTGGAGAGGAAATATATCATATTTCGGAGGCTGCATAACGAAAGGTTTTTTCAAAGGTGCAGATTTATACGCAGGCGTGACTAACAGCTGTGAGCACTGTCCTATTTCGGAATGACTCTGTGGTCCAAACCTGCTGAGCCTGTATTACAAGTGGTGGTTCTTAATGCTAAACAATTACAAAAAGTAGACAGGCCAGCTTTCGCCTAGACTTAATCTTTAACATAAGATTTTTTTTAAAGAATGATATTTCCTCTAGCCTGTACTGAAAATCAGAATGCAAAAATGTAGCACGGAAGAATATCGCATAGGACGTTTAATATTGAAATACTCACATGAACCAGGGCCACGAGGACGGCGTCAAGTTTTATGAATGCAGACCTACACTCCACGTAAAAGTTTAACTGTTGTTCTAAATCATCCTCATAGTTGACAGCTTGAATAAATTTATTTATTAACTCAGCGCATACTTTACTTTCATCTTCTACGGTCACCGCACTGAAATGAAAGTATATGTTTAAATATATAAATATATTTAAATCACGGACAACTTCTTGCGTCACCCAAACTGATAGGCAATGTCATTAGAATTATATCCTGTGTCTGACAGAATTTCTGTTCTTCGCATTAAAACTAAATCACGAATATGTCAGTAATGAAAGCTCATGTTCGGACTGAGGTATCTGATGAAAGCTCCAAAGATTAGTTCTACGTTGAAATGGAGGCAATTTATGATCAGTTACCAAGTTTCGACATTAAGATATGAATAGACGATTTTAATGCACAAGCTGGGCGAGAAGATAAATAAATACCTACAATAGGAAGACACAGCTAACATGAAAAATCCAATGATAATGGTCTGAGACTCATTAGCTTCGTATCTAAAACCATGATAATAAAGAGAATCATGTTCCCTCATAAGGAGATTTTTAAAGGTACCTGGAAATCGCCTGATGGCAGAACGGTTAATCGAATAGACCATGCGCTTATAGATGCCCGACATAAAACCACTATTGAAGATGTTCGAAGCTATAGGGGTGCTAATGTGACAGCGATCACTACCTTCTGGACATAAAAATAAGAGCTAAGATAAAAATAGATATATTAAGACCTATATTGATGGTGCTGATTATGTCTGAATCACACACATATAATATACGATAGTACCTATAAGCAAGTCTTGTCTACTCCACAGATGCCATTGGTTAATTATTACCTAAAAAGCCACCCGCTTCAAATATTCATTCAATGCAGCGCGCTCGAAACAGCTGAATTGACGCTGTGAGTAAAATTTGCTTTGGTGTGTAGCGCGAAACGGAGGAGTAGTCTATGATGTGTAGTGATTTGATGTTTTCTTGTTTGCTCTCAAGCGAAGGCAGAAATTTGAGATATTTAAATAGTGGACTCTAATCATATATGGAGCATTTGCTTATACCGTACTTGCATTGTTACCTAGTAGAGTAAACCGGAACCATTTGCACACATTTAGTGTTTTTTTTCTATAAATATTTAACACGTGATATATTTGAAGTACGACTAGCCTTTTTTATAAGGAGAAACCCGATTTATCAACCCTTTCTGTTGGTGAAGCGACGGAAACCAGGACCCACTTAAAACTTCGTGATCGATGTCCAGTCGTAGATTACGAAGTTCCGCGAAGATGCAGATCGAGCAATGGCTGCAATGGCAGCAATCTTGACCTTAAGTAAGACTGGCCTAGTTATTGTTTTACAGTACGCACGCTGCTTATTAACAGTGTGATATCTATGACTAATTCTTCTGATAAGTACAGTTTTTGGTTTATCATTTTATCACTGCAATTTATAAAGGTTTTTATTTATAAAGTTTGTTGAATTATCTTTTAAATTAGTTTTATTTACATTTTCTATCAGTAAGATTTTGACAAATTATACCTAGTCTGACTATTAACTCATAAATACTATTATAATAGAAAAATACTAGAAAAAATCGACTCGGGTCACAAGTGAATCTCAGGCGGGAATCGAACCCGCAACCTTTGGAAATCCGGTCCAATGCTCTCCCAATTGAGCTACCGAGCCTTGCGAATACTCGTAGAAATTTTCTAGTACATTCCTGAAATACTATTCAATTCATAAATACTATTTAAAACAATATGCTTCTGTTTTTGTTCCAATTACATAACCAGAGATTTAAAAGAATATTAACAATGCCGGTAACTTATTATTTATACTCCCATTAATCCCTCGGGGTAAGCTAAATGCTTCTGTTACGAGCGAGTCCACATTTATATTACATATTAAAGCTGACAACTCAGCAGATAGGCTGCGGTATGCTTACTTTATGGAATCGTGTAGTATACAGCAAAGTCTCATGAGACTGGAAATTATTATATGATCTTCTATGGTGGCCAAGGTGTATCGAGAGAAAAAAATTGAAAGCACCGTCTTAGCCATCATGGTGCGGGCACTAGATGTTTGAACCAACTCCACAAGCGGCATGAACGCATCCTGTTAACAGAAGCATTATACAATGGCAATAATTTAAAGCGGCATTTGTACGGTCGGCCAAGAAAGTGGTGTACCACTTTTGATTTAGTTTGCTAGTCATCGAAAATTACAACAAGGTTCTATTAGACTTAGCTGAAGGAGATGCATAGTAATGACGTAAACCTAATTGATAAATATTTATACGTCATAGGTCACATAATAGTGTATGCCATTTTAACCTTTGTTATTTAAGAAATAAGACATTAATTACTGCCAAGAAAATTTCAATGTTTCTAATCAAAAATAATACAAACTATTTAAAGAGTCAACCAAATTCTTTATAGAAAGAAATCTGACATTTGACATTATGTCAAATATATTTTAATAATTTCTGTTATTTTCCGTGTTAGTTTTTATTTAACTGCATAATAAATGTCTACGTCAATGCCTGCTAACTTGACTATTGCTGAAATTTTTTTGTTCAACCAAACTAGTTTTGATTTAGTTTCTAGCACCTAGAGACTTTCAGTATCTAATAAAGTACTCTTTGCTAGTGACTAATAATATCTTTGCATAAGGTGACAACTGTGACAAACGTCAATATCATAAGATAGCAATGTTATCAGATCAAGGTGCAAGCAAAACAAATCTTTATTGCTCTGTAAACTGCAAGCGACATTTAGCCTTAGGGTGGTACACCACTTTCTTGGCCGACTGTACATGGTAGTTTTAATAAGTTTTCAAATTAAAAATTTCAAAATGCATGTTTCTTAATAAGTCCGACTGTGAAAACTGAAATAAAATATGTCATAAAGAATAATTAAAAAACTTAACAAATATTGTTCAGTAAAATGGCTTAACGGACAGTCATCAAAGCGAAATTGGTCGGTATAAAATCTAATTTAACAGTTATAAAAACATTAAGCCGGTAAAACGCAACGTAAAAAACTTAAAAAAAAAAAGATGTTTGTACATTAGGGTTTTTTTTATCGTAAATAGGAAAACGCTTGACCACTATCTCGTCTGATGGAAAGCACGATGCGAACTAAGATGTAACGCGCTTGCCTATAAGATACTTATTCACACGTGACTTGAAGACCTGTATGACCTTGTATTTATCAGGAAACGCAGACTCAGGCAGAGTTCCACTCTTTAGCGGTACAGATTACAAAATTAGAACCAAAACGCTTAGTGCGACTCTTTGGTATATCACCCATATAACGGTGGCGCCATTTCCTAAGTTGGCCGATGAAAAAATGGGGACGGCGGAACAATGCTGTGCAATTCTGCTACACACTCTCCGAAATGTATCCTTGCTACCTGTCGTCCATGTTCAAGGCTTTTCAGCTTATTATTAAAAAGATCTTCATTGCCGATGAGTTTCTTGGCCCTCCTTTCAATGGGACCGTCCCAAAATGAGAACAGCACTCCATACACGATCGAACTTGCACTTGGTAAAGATTGAGCAACTGTTACCTACCACCAAGTACCTTCTCACCTTCGCCAGAATGCCAAGTTTTTTTTTAAGCTAATTGAGCCTTACTCTCAATGTAAGAGCCAAAATTGAGAGTTGGTGACAATGACATACCGAGAAGCTCAAAATGGTCTGTGGTCGGCACGGATACACCTAGGAAAGTAGAAATCAATTCGAAAGGACTCCTTTTAGCTGAGAAAAGACACGCCTGGGTCTTTGCTGGATTTAACCTTACCAGATTGGAATCGCCCCATTTGGAGACTGCCTGCAGAGCTAGGTTCATGCGGTTGACCATCGCATGATCCTGGATCTGTTCAGCAATGGCTCGTGCATCAGACATATAGCTCTCAACAACCGTGCTGTCATCTGCGTACCCCAAAATATCGGGCATAAGCAGGTCGTTAATATGAAGCAGAAAAAGTGTTGCAGAGAGTACGGGACCCTGAGGGACCCTGAGGGACGCCGGCAAAATTTTCATTATTGCTCTAATGAACTTAAGGTGGAACGTAATATGATATATTTGTATGCTAGAGCTTTTTCCTACGTTTATGCGGGGTTAAGATGCCGGCTATTATAAAAAGTTATCATAATTTTTGTAATACACGTTGAGACGTGTCGGTGCTTAATAGTGAATGAATCGCCATTTGGCGCGACGTCACATATGCTCTACTATACTTAATGTATACCACTTTACTTGGTGACTATTAGGCTATAAATATAAATAAATAAAAATATTAGAAAATATCACTTAGATTGTCTTGAATCTAAGTAGCTAAGGTACTTGTGTTATAGAATTCAGAAACAACGACAGTAAGACAACACCCAGACTCGAGCCAATATAGAAAAAAAACATTTTTTACATTGTCCTGGCTGATGATCAAACCCGGGGCCTCGCAGTGGAGTTAACATGAAAACCTGTATGCGAGCCACTCGACCAAGGAGGTCGTCTGTGACTCCGGCAAATATCGAATGTCAGGGCAATTATAGGCTAATAGATCTTTAATCTAAATTAAAGTTAACACATGCGCCATTTGTGATCGACCACAAACATCTTCTGTAATTTTTATTCCAACCATTTAAAAAGAAAATACTTCGGGTGTTATCGCTATTGGTGAACTGCCAAAATATTCCATTAAACCTAACCAACTAATCTAATCTAACCAACCAATTTTGTTTTTGTTACTGTTTGTTTTACTGTCATACTAGTTTACCAAACGCCAAATAAAAGACTGTCCGTTAATTTAACACAAATTTCCTAATAAACTCTGTAATGTACAAATAACAGTTGTAAGAATTATTACACTTATACAATCTTGTTTATATAATAACCAACTTAATATTTAAATTACCATTAAAAAAAGTTCTTCTACATCAGGAATTGATCTAAGCATCCTTTTGACAACAAATTGGAAGTTGCCAGAAAATTCGTCAGCAGGTTTGCCACATTTTATCATATACCGAATTGTTCCCCTTAAAATAATATTTACGTGTTGTGTCTGAAACAATTTTAAAGAAATTGATATGTGAACGCACTAATATTGAAGTATTTGTAATAATGCTTTATTATACTAAGTGTCTCAAGAACTCGAGTTTTATTTACTGAATACCAGACAATATTATATACCATAATAATAAAACATATAAAATACTAATAAATAAAGTATTTTTTATTCAATATCAGCATTTACAAAGCGTGTATTGAACATCAAAGCTACGCCATGGCTTCCTACGTCGGGACCTGGTACCGAGAAGCTTATGATTCATCGATTATTATTATATTATATAAAATAATGACACCTTCACATTGCCCTAATAACCTGTTTTATCATATTGTAAATGGAAAAATAAATGACCTGAAGCGAAAAATCGATTCGCGCTTGGCTATTTCCATGTATAGTACTAGAACTAACAATGGCTGAACGTTTTTTATTTACATAAAGTACTGTGAAATGATATCTGATTCGTAAGAAAACGTGTAGTAGCAGCGATCATGTTCCATGGTATTAAAAATATTTTTTTACGGCTATTTAGAAGTAAATTTTTTTTACAAATAAAAGATTGCGAAGCCATTATTATTGATTAAAGTTGGCTTTTTAAAGTAGTGGACAAGTCAGAAGAGTTGGCAACATTTGTCGCAAGACACTGTTGCCAGATCGATGAGTCTGCCAAAATCTTAATTACTAGCGGCCCGTCCCGACTTCGCACGGGTGGACTTTTGGAAAATTCTTTAAATTTTTTCTAGCATTAAATATAGCCTATGTTACTCCGCGTGAATGTAGCTTTCCAATGGTGAATGATTTTTTGAAATCGGCTTAATAGTTTTTGAGTTTATTCATTGCAATCATACAAAAATACAAATCTTTCCTCTTTACAATATTAGTGTAGATTAATTACTATGAGTTATGTCAGTAAATAGTTACATGAACTTACCGATAAGTGTGTGCATGCAAACTGTATCCATGGTTCTAATATTTGTAGAAAATAAAAGGTGGATTTTATAGAACTTGTTATTTTCCACCATGTTTGGATTAAAGCCTCTGGTGCCAACTGTCGGTGATTTTCGGCCTTACACAAATGTTCTCCGAGAGATGTTAAAATTTCATTTATTAACACTAAAAAGTAAAAATATGATTATAATTGTGCATTAATTTACAATCTCGTTCATGGCGTGGTCATTCCTGATCTAAAATGGCCACACCTTAATCGTCGAGATTAAAAAAATATACGCTTCTATTATTTTAAAATAAGAAGATTAAAATAAGAATATCTATGTTGTTCGTGTGATGTCCAGCAAAGTATTAATCCTTCATACTTAAGGGTGTCATTTATGTTATATTATACAAACTTTAACTTATTGATGTAGTTTTACCTATAAAACTAAATAAAATGAATGACTCCTTTACAGGAACCGTAATCGCAAGATTAAAATCACAGAGAGCAATGAACGTCATATATTTTAATCTTCACAATATATTGATCGGGCGCGTTCCTAACTGGTACATTTATGTAAATCAAATTTATCTTTATTTAAACACGTCAGTAAAAAGTTGGTTTATTTAAAAATATAAAAATTCAATTTTAAACGTTAATAGCGATAAAATTAAAGATGGTAATATTACCAACATACGTGTTTGTTTTATATTACTGGTTATAGATAGGTACTTTTAAGCAAAAGATTAGCAATCCTCGGGGACCACTAATTACCACAATGGGAAATTTCACGCCAATTACGGACAATGGTTTTATTGGATCCTCCTTGTAGAAAGATAACAATAGGAAATAAATTACCGTGAAAGTTAATTAGTTTATTTAAAGAAAAAGATAAAAACCAATGGTAATAAGAAAGTGTCTATCAAGTGGTCAAATTGAGGGTTTTAATTATGAAGATATGGACTGACGATGACATACCCATTTTATCTGCGGATTTTTGTACTAATTCCAATATCTTTGAGGACTCTTTAATCACACTTTCAGAGTCAAAACTATGCACAAGGCAAAAAAGCAGCAATTCACTGAAATAAATAAATTATCGAAGAATCAATCGTTTTATTTAAAATACTTTGAAAATGGAACGTTTAAAATGTAATACATACGAATTTTCTGTATCTTCGCATTGATGAAGCAATTCTTGAAGGAGAGTTAATTTACATCTATTGGAATTAAGAGTTCCAAATAACAACCAATCAACTGCTGGTACATAAAGATTTAAATACTTGTCTAAAGTTAATAACTGTGTTTCATACTTCTTCTTCATCATTGGGTGGAATATCTGAAAGAAAAAATATTTTATAGTACTATGACTTTGAAATGGTTCCATTTTTATTTTTATTTACCTGTTGGTATTCATCTAAAAATTCTTTTAAATTTTTATAAAAGAATTCCTCACTATCTCTGTCCAATAACTTTGAAGCCACACAGCATAAATAAAGTCTCAAATAAACAGCCACCAAGGGATTTCCTATTCCTCGAATCATAATGGTCAGCCGGGCTATGGTGGGTCTAATTTCATCTTTGGATAAAAATGCATAACATTTTAATAATGACATTTCCATGTACAATCGTGGAAGCAATTCACGGATTGAAGCCATTTTAAATAACCAGTTCTGACAAGTTTCTTTTGCAGTCTCTGGTATTAATTTAGGATCAATTTCATTGATATCTTTAGTTTCATTTTGCCTAAAATAAAAAACAAAAATATAGGTATAATATTTTGTTATAAAAGCATTTAATTGTTAATTTTTATAGCTAAAGACATTTTACAAAAAATATCTCAAGGGTCAGGCGGGATTCGAACCCAAAGCTTCACGCTATAGGGGCAAGTGATCTTAAAATTGAGCTACCCATTTCATTTGAAAAAGCACTCGCCTAAATATCCTGGATAAAAATGTAGCAGTTAAATGCTTCAGTTACAAAAAATAATTATTATATGGCTGTTTCTTTTTTATCGATTGTTGTAAAAGTATTGCATTCGATGTTGTACCTGGAACATAGCTTCAGCTTAGGCATCAGTTTAATATAAAAAGCCATGAGATAACAGCAGTGCATCTTGAAAGTGGTTCGCAAATGGTTCTACAGCATCAGAAATAGATAACGTACAGTTCACTAGTGTAATTGCATAATTCCATGAGACGTAGAGGAAAATCACCTAAGATTCAGGCAGATTAGGACATCACATATTGGATACAAAAATGCTTCAGAAACACATCTCACATAAGGTCTTGCATGTCAATCCTTCGGCCCGACTCAATGGAATTAACAATGCTCGGGACGAGCATGTCTAAGGAGAGGGTAGTGTTACGACGGAGGGCTGTGACAATCATTTGTTACTTATGTACTTATGAAAAAGGAAGCCACGCAACTGAACGGAGTGCGTAGGTATAAAAAGTAGATGTAATAGAAGTAGGTATAAAGTATACGAAATAGATAGTGAGCGCACACGGTGCCGCAAATGAGCGAGACGGTGTGCGAACTTTGTTAGAGAGTAGACTTGACGCGATGATTCTGAAACGTTTGCGACTGCGTCCACGCATATTTAAATCAGAGAACGGCCGCGTAAAGAGTAATTTGGTTTTGGGAGAGCGATCGAAGCGACTTGGATGTAATCTTCGGAGTGAATTGCAGAGTGATATAATAAGCGACCTCAGCGAGTTGCTGAACTATTGTGAACGTGGTTTACGCATGCGACTGGGATATAATTAGTGAACTTGTTTTGGAACTTTGTTCGGGAGGTTTTATACTGTGTGTAATTTATTTTAGTATATAAATATCGCAATAAATTAATTATTTTATATACTATCCGAAGCCCGAGGCTCATAACAATATTAATTACACTACCCAATATAGATCAACACAGTATCAGACAACTAAAGTATGCGCTACGTCAATTTACGTATGCAGGACTGCCAAATTAAATTATCGTTTTAATTGCTGGTAAGGTACCTACGTGGATCCATTTACATATTTTGCGATCTCTGACATGCTCGGAAAACTTTGGTTCGTCATTAAATTTCTAGGCACCATTTATTCAATTTAAGACAAATTTCTGAAGCCAGTCTGATATTGTAACATGTCAAATGTTTGAGTAGCTCAAAATTACCATGTACCTGCACTTATTGGTAGGAGGCTGAAAACACATTTTTATCAATAGAATTTCGGTAAAAAACGTTACTTACTTGAAACTTTTTCCTTTAAGTCTATCAAACACCAAAATTCCAAAAGTATCCAGTATATCAGTGATCAGAGCAAATTTACTTGGATAGAATTGCATGACATTAACATCAGAGAGCATTTTTGAACATTGGATACCAATTTTAAACGCCTTCACTCTTTGCTCTGATACCCATGCCTAATAAAAAAATATATATTACCAAACTATTAATTGCGATCAAATTAAAATAATTAAATACTTAATAGCTTATAGTACATGTCGCAGTCAATTTATATAATCACAAACAGAGGCTGTTTTGTTAAATGCGTTGACGCGCATCAATAAAATGTAAGAAGTGGAGCTGCAAACTATCCGGTGCAGCATATCAAGCGATGTAACCGACACGTTCCCCGGTGTAACCCGAAGCGCCGCCATTACACTAGACGGGTCAATCAACAAACTTTGTCTTTTGTTTTAAATTATTTATTTTATATCGGGCAGCACGTACGAAAGCTAACTAACGCCGCAAATACGTAACAGAACATTTTTTTACAAAAACGTTCAGTTACGTAAATCAGTGGCAGTAAAACAATCATCGCTAAAATTCGTGTTATATATTTTTACGTCGTCATAGAACTATTACCTTAACTTTCCTTTTGTTTTTATGGTTAACAATTTTTTTTTTAAATATATATATTTTTAATTTTAAGTCTTGAAATTACATCACTCATTGGTTTTACTGTTTGATTCTATTGATAAAACGAAAAACTGTCAAACAAAATTACTTTAAATATTATGAAGTTAGTTGTTATATCATATATTACCCATTATATTGTTTTAATATAAATTATATGACTTTGAAAATTGGTACATTTGACTGCGACATATATATGCATTAAGTACTACACTATCATCATACCTTCTTAATTTCATCATTAAGCATATTAATCTTAGTCACAAACTCTTGCTGACTTAATCCCATAGTTTTTCTTACAGATCCTTCGTCAAAGTCATCCAATTGTTCAAGTCTATGTTTAACTTTCTCATTTAAATTAGACACCTGTCTGAAAAGAGCTGAAATAGAACTAACTTAAAAGAAAATAAACAAAAATTTTAAAATATTAATATCTATTAATGAAATTAAAAAAATTCCAAAGTTGAATATATTGAATTGATACTTTTTTCGCCTCCAGGTAGAAAGCTGCTCACAATGGTCAATTTTTCTCCAGTTGTATATTTATTTAGAATAGTTAAACGTCTCCCATTCCAGGCATTTGAATAATTTGTGACATCATCAGTAAGGGATTCGTTTGGACTTGCATCCTACACAGGAAACAAGTAACTGTTTAATGTTAAATAAATTAATATTTTTTATAGATTATGCATATTGTACTGGTGACAGCAACCAACCAAAAATTATCAAAGGTTCTGTCCGGAAAGGGGTCAAATCGCCCCCCCCCCCCCCCCACTTCGATTTTCAATTCGGGTACCTCATTTTGTTCCCCTCTTCGAGAGGTGACTTGAGTGCAATTTTGAGCCCCCTACCCCTAAACAGTGAGGAGAAAACCGCCCCAGACCGCAAAACTAGAAATGCGGATAACTCGAGAACCATTTGAGCTACAGAGTCGATAGACCCGGTTTTGGAAAGCTCTCGGCAAGCACTACCCGAGAAAAATATCAGATCGGACGATTTACGAAAATTCGACCCAAAAAAATGGAAAAGTTGGAATGGAAAAGAAAAACGCTCTGAGATACCGGGTCGAACGACATCTTATCAAAAACCTCTCATGCTGGCCTGGTCAATGACTTTGATTTGGCGTTCCTGGAAAATCAGATTTCGTCATTCCCCATCAGAAGATCGGTTCGAATTAAGAATGAATGAAAACACGAGGTTTCGCAAGCTGCGAAATCACCGTAAAGCTTTATTAATATGGATTTTCTGCAGAATTCGTCGCGAACTCCGTCGACCGTACCGCGAAGTGATTCTTGGATGATTCTACTCACTCGGCTAGTTATCCTCCTACTCGTACGATTCTGAGTCACTACGTGTAGGCACGAAAAGGTGATGCGGGCAAATGCCTGGCATAGGCCAGGTAGAGGATGGCAGTAGCTACGTGGGAGCGATCCGATCGTTCTCATCCCGCTCGGGCATTCGCAGTAGTATCGGCGTACACCGTGGACGGTGTTGTTCGAGGGGTCGTAGTCGATGTACAACCTGTACTTCTTAGAATTCCTATGGCGCACGCCGAGGCATTACGTGACACGTGAATGACTCCGATAATGAGTAACTTTGAGCAGCTACACCAGCTTGTAAGGATCGCGAGAAAGCCGATCTGATGACGCGACTTTTAGAAACAAACACTGAGACGCTCTCGAGAAGCGAACACACATCGTACTCTAGCAATACAATATCCGGAGATAAAGAGCCATGTCTTCATCGTCACGTCGGTCGCACAGGGGTCGTAGTTAAGCTTGTCCAGAGTATGAGGAAAAATAACGAACTCTGATTTTCCAGGAACGCCAAATCAAAGTCATTGATCAGGCCGGCCTGAGAGGTTTTTGATAAGATGTCGTTCGATCCGGTAACTCAAAGCGTTTCTGTGTTATGAGCATTTTCAGTACGCCTCATTGGATGGAAAAACCCTGGCCCGCTCCAGAAAAAAAATTATTAAACTATCGGGCCATGCACCGATTTTGATGAAACTTCTTGAGTGCAAAGTGGGGTGTTGGGACTACATTCTGAGTAGTGTTGCCCAAATGCAAGAACAAGACGAGACTTAGCCAGTCTTGGTCTTGGTCTTGCGCCAATACACCTGGTCTTGGTCTTGGTCTTGGTCTTGCGCTTGCAGTCTTGGTCTTGGTCTTGGTCTTGCAGCAAGAGTCTTGCAAGTCTTGCAATTACCTATTAGTCTATTGCTATTTATTAAAGTTTACTTTAAATCTTAGAAAAACGTATTAGAATTGGAACATTGTGAGCTTGAATTAACATAGCCATAGTAAAGATCAATCAGATTAATAAATAACTGAAGATTTGATAAGAAAGTCGAAAAATCAACTGACCTATATGTCGTTTTCCATGGAAGTAACTGTTTCTTAATAAACATTTATGATTTATAAGCTTACATTTGCTAAAACATGTAAAAAAACAAATTAATTACAATAACTTGACTGTATTTTAAATAACAATGTCTGTCTAGAAAGAGATTGAACCCTCAACTTGCATGAAATTTAATAAAAGAGTTTTATGATTTATCATTTATTTCAATCAAAAATAAAATACAACACAAATCAAACATAACAGTACACAACAGCTTTATCATTAGGTTATGTTACTTTATATCAATTCTTTTGACCAAGAATTAATACAAAGTAACCATCTGGCTGACTCATCACTTAACCTATTTCTATGTTTTCTAATTACTAATGATGCTTTAGAAAATAATCTCTCAGCAGGTACTGAAGTTGCAGGTATTGAGAGAAAATCACGGGCCATCTTCGATAAAGTCGGATACTCTGTCTCATGCGTCCTCCACCAATCTAAAATGTCTTCCGAGCTGGCAGTTCTTGGTTTTCTCAGGTACTCCTCCAACTCGTCTATCACTAAGCCTTGAAGACAAGATCCAGATGACGTCGAGGGACATTCATAGAGTTTATCAAAGTCTATAATGTCTTCATCTTCATCACATACTTTATTTTCTTTTCTTGGCAATTCCAGAGATTTGTTCAGTGAGTGTAGACTTTTATATTCTTCATAAAGTTCATTGAACTTGCGCAGACTTTCTGTTTTAAGTTGCTTCCCCCACATTGTCAGGTCAAAAGTCTGAGCCTTATGCCTTGGGTCTAAAATTAAAGAAGTACAATAAATCCAGTTGCTCTTCTTATAATGTTTAAGCATTTTGTCTCGAGCTGCTTGGAAAGCTAGAATGAGCCTTTCATCCACTTCAGATCGATTAGGTTTCTCATCTAACTGTTTTACCATGGATTCAATTTTATCTAGCAAGAGATTGAATGATACAATGACTAGCGGTAATGTAACATATTTGTCTCCACCAAGTTTTGTACTTAAAAGTTTAAAGTTTATTAGAAATTTATGTAATTTTTCGAGTACCTGCCATTCACTAGCTGTGATTTGAAAATCATTCAATTCGGTGACAGAACTGCACAATATGTTAATGCCCGCTCTCACTTTTAAACCAAATCCAATCATATCATGTGTGGAATTCCATCTTGTTGGACAGTCAAGAATGGCATTTAGATTTGATGGCACGCCAGCTGCTTCACAAGCAGACTGAAACTTCTTCTTCACTATCTCACTTCTTTTTATTTTACTGGAAATACTGCGTAACTTTGTTACAGATGTACGCGAGTCAGCAATATTTGGTGCATATTCTTCATCTTCCTCAGTTTCGTCTGCATAGTCTTCATACTGCTGATCTTGCGCGTTAGTGTCAGACTCACAGTGTAATGCTAAGGTCTCTAATAAATCTTGTACACCAAGGTTTAAAATGTGAGCAAAGCACCGGAAATGTTGATTGTCTGAATCAAAGTGTGGCAACTGTTTGCCCAGTTCATACATAAATTTGGTATTTGCAGTTGCGTTGTCGACCGTGATACCTTGTATTTTATCAATTATGCCATATTCCAATAAACATTCATGGAAAATCGTTGCAATATCTTCCCCAGTATGTCGACCGCGTGATGGTATAAAATCAAGAACTACAGATCGATACTTCCATTCGTTGTCTATATAATGCATAGTAACCCCGTAGTAACTCCTACCAGCAATTGACGTCCACCCATCAATGGTAAATGACATTTTAGATGATAATTGTTGAAGTCGTTCCTTGAGATTAAATTGGAGCTCTTCAAATCGCTCTTTGACTTTCCTTCTAAGTGTAGACCTTTTAGGAAACTCCATATTAGGGCAAATACGTCGAAAATATACTTGTGTAGCTTCGTCATCGAAAAATGAGAAGGGAAGATATTTTTTCACTACCCAATCAACTGTAGCTGTCGTGATGTTGTCACTGCTGTTTTCCGACTGAAATAAAACAATAAATCTTGTGTTATTATTTAAAACATACTAGGTTTGAGCGTTTAGGAGGAGGAGGTTTGTTGTTGTTAAATCGAGAAAATCGTTAAATTGACATTTGTTATATTAAGGTTGCACTGTACTGTAATTTACCAAAATAAAGTACTTAGTTGTTACTGGCCGATTATGAAAACAAATGAAAATATAGGTGTTTATAAAAATATTTAAGACGATAATTACATACTTAATATGTCGCACCCCTAGATGAAAACACCACTAACTCAAAAATACTTACGTAAGTTAATGGCGTTTTTGAAAGTATCGCATGAACAGCTACGCGGAGTTAAAATTCCCGTAGCGACAATTTCGACCATTGTTAAAAATGACGCGAAATATGTACCTATGTATTACTATTTTATCAATATCTATAAAATATTCCGAAGTCAGTTTAAAGTCATTTGTTCAAAAAAGACTTTTTTGAGTTCCTGGAGTTTTCATATAAAAAAAATATATTCTTACCTGTCCACTTCTTCCAGCGGTTACTAAAAAGCTTGTGATATCTCCACTTAATTTTGGTTTAACAGGAAGAAATATTTGTGATTCCTTTTTGTGGAAAGATATTAGATGTTTCCTTAAGCCTGAAGTGTTTCTGTTTTTCATTTTTATTTCAGTCTTTTTATGTTGGCACAATTTACACAAGGCAGTTTGGGATGCATGAATTATTTCGAAAAACTCCTCAAATTTGCTTTTGGGTCTTTTAGATCTGTGACTCAAACTCTCGTTACTCGGACTAGAATAATTTGAATCTTCGTCACTCATATTAAATTGTACACGTGATACGTTTTTAGAAAACAACAAGAATTAGTAAAAACAATTATTAAGTTAGACTCGAAGCACAGCTCAATTGGAAATGACTGGAATTAAAATAATTCCTTTGTTTATAGTACGTTTCCTTGCTTTCTACCGCGCCGCCTCGCCACGTGCCGGCTCTATTAAAAGGATGCCGCCGCAAATCAAACGATGCCGCGTGCGGCGTACAAACACAGATTATTACCTACTTGTACAGACGCGACGCGTGAATAAAATATATGTAAAGAATTAGTGCCAATCACTATTCTTTACATATAAGTGAATGTTTTGGCGTACATCTATACTAATCTATACTAATATTATAAAGCTGAAGAGTTTGTTTGTATGTTTGATGACAGAAGTTTTAAAATAAATAAATAAATCCTGAACGTCACTATACCTCCAAAGTTACTATTCTTCGTGGGCGAAGTCGCGGGCACTGCTTGTAAATACTTTTTTTTTTTTTTTATTTATTTTTTTTTATTTATTTATTTCATATACAAGAAAAAAAAATACAAAGATACAATTTAGTCCCACAAAACCGACTTGTCGGTTTGACTGAGGGATCTTTAGTCTCTTAGCTTATAATTATAATTATGTAGGTATATAATACAACTATAACTGTATCAGGTAAAGTTAAGTGCACAATAATTGGATTTAGACTGAATTACAACAAACTGAAGGAAAATTTAGCGGTGATAATAATAAGATACAATTGTTGTAAGATATAAAATACGTGTGTAAAAAACAACCACGCCTCCGAGCCCTCAGATGGGCTCGGAGGCGTGGTTGTTTTTTACACACGTATTTTATATCTTATAGAAATATTGCATTGTGAATGCAAAAAAATAAATAAAAACATACAATTGTTGTGTTAAATAGTAGTCATCAGATAATCTTTTAATATTTTTTTAAATTTATTTTTATCCGTTTCACATCTAATAGTTTCGGGCAACGAATTAAGAAGATTTTTTATTTTTTATTTTTTATATAAAAATCTTTATTGACCATAAATATAAAATGGTACAAAAGGCGGACTTAATGCTAATTGCATTCTCTCCCAGTCAACCTTTGGGAAAAAGAAACTTAAATGCGGATACAATAGAGATATATACTTAAACTTATCAGTTTAACATACATATTAAATTATATACAAAACATACATTACGTATATAACTATATTACACTACATATATAAACCAAATATATATATATATATATACATACAACTAAATACATTAAATAAGTTACAAAAATATGATGATTCCATCACTCACTCAAGGTTTATAGCAATTTTACTATTACTATAAACCTTCAGTGAGGAAAACGTGAACTTTCTTTTTAAACGTAATCCTACTGGGAGAGCAACGAATAGAGTCTGGGAGGCCATTCCAGAGACGTATAGCTTGGAGTGTGAAAGAATTTGACATAAAACCAGAACGGTAGAGAGGAATAGACAGAGCAAGAGAATCAGCAGAGCGAAGTTGGCGCTTATGAGAATTACACAAATAATTAAATTTGCATTTCAAGTATTCTGGGTAGTGGGGATTATTAACTATAGAGTACAGTGAACAAAGTAGTCTCGACTGCCTGCGCTGACGAATTGGTAGCCAATTGAGTTGCGATCGGTAAGCAGAAATATGATCATATTTTCGCAGGCAGAAAATAAAACGGATAGCATTGTTGATAAGGCGGTCCAGTTTATTAAGAAGCTCTTCATTTAAGTCAGGATAACAGACATCAGCATAATCAATGAGTGGGAAAATGAGGGAAATAACTAGTGCAGTCTTAGTTTTGATGGGTAGAAAATTTTTGAAACGGTTTAAGAAACGCAAAGAAGATGTAACTGAACGGCTCACCTCAGCGACTTGAGTAGTCCAGCTAAGGGAGCAGTCGATGTGTAAGCCGAGATTTTTGACACTAAGATTGACAGGGATGGCAGAGTTTTCGTACATGATAGGGCGAAGGGAACTGTTGTCAATCTTAGCAAGTTGTTTCGAGCCGCCCACAACAATAGCCTGACATTTTGCCGGATTGACCACAACACCGAAGTCTGCTGACCACTTACTGATGCTATCAAGGTCTGCATTTAACTTTAAGATAGCGGAATTTACCTCCTCTGCACTTGATTGAGCATAAATCTGTAGATCGTCAGCGTACAAATGGTAAGAGCAGCCAAGCGATAAGGTAAGGAAATTAATAAAAATGGAAAATAAGAGAGGAGAAAGTATACCTCCTTGAGGAACACCAATCGATAAATCCCTCCAAAGTGATACCTCGCGGCCAAGACGCACCGCCTGTTGACGGCCGTTAAGATAATTAAAGAGCCAGTCCAATACCAGTGGGGAGAAATTAAGATACTTTAGAGTAGCAAGTAAGATATCGTGGTCTACCATGTTGAAAGCGTTGGAGAAGTCGATGAGAACGATGATAGTGACCAACTGATTCTCCATGCCCAATCTTATATCTTCAGTAACCTTAAGAAGAGCAGTTGTTGTACTGTGTCCAGGGCGAAAACCAGATTGAAAAGGAGTTAAAAGATGTTTGGAGTAAATGAAAGACGATATTTGCTTGTGAGCCACTGCTTCCAAAATTTTGGAAAGGAAAGGGAGGATAGATATCGGTCTAAAGTCATTTAAATGTTGAGGAGAAGAGTTTTTTGGTAAAGGAGTGACATATGCTCTACGCCAGGTGTCGGGAAAGACACCTTTCTCAAAAGAGAAATTAATAATGTGCACTAAGACAGGAAGGATTTGATCTAAAATAGTGACAATCATGACCCTACTCACATTATCACAACCAACTGCTTTGGAATTTATTGCTAAAATTATCTTACTAATTTCATCAAGTGTAACTGGAGTAAATGAGAAGGATTCCGAGAGTATCGGGGCCCTGGAGGTGATGTTACTGATGGTGTTGGCTTTAGTAAAAGGGTTTAAAGACGAAGTGGAAGAAAAATGATTATTAAAGTCATCAAGAGAAAACGAGTGTGAAGACGCGTCGGGAGAACATTTACCCAAGCCAAGGGATCGAAGAAACTTCCAAATATTAGCCGAGGAACAATCAGTTACGTTTTCGTGAAAATATTGGCGCTTGGCAGCCCTTACCAATCGATTGCATTGATTACGTACAATTTTGTATTGACCCCACTTCGTCTCCGTTCTACGGAGACGAAGTGGGGTCAATAAGAAGATATGGTATACGCTTCTGTAAAGTTCTGTCACCAAAATAATTTTGAACCCTAGGAATTACAAATTTCTTTTTTGAAGTGGCTCTAGTGATCTGGTTATGATTTATGTATTCAAAAGTGGAGACACACTCTCGGCTGCCGTGATTATTTACTAATAATAAATCGCAGGCTTTTTATTTTATTAGTAGGTAAGTACCTACGCTTTTTATATTATTTTATTAATTATGTAGAATTTTTTTACACGTTTCAAGTATATTTAAAAGTGGCTACAATATTTATCAAACGGGTGATATTTGAACACTTTTTTGCTATTTTTTCTTGTAAAAACTTAAGAAATATAATGACTAAATGTACAATAATAGTACCTAAGTAATTAGTTTAAAACCATATAATCAATATTATAATATATACTTACTAGAATAAATTATTATGACATCTACTACCTATCCTTACCATTTTATTCTAATCATAATACTACTTGCGTGATCAGTATAATGTATTCATTTTCATTATAAGCACTCTGAAACTTATTTATTCTTTGGAACACCTGTAGGTACTCTTAAAATTCGAAATTATTTTGCATGAGTATACCTACGCCTACGCCCTGTGGCGGCAATCAAATAGTGTCAAATGTTGTGATTTCGGCGCGGCGGCAACGATTGTTGTATATGATTTCAAAAGAAGCCGCCGGCGCGTGTATTATAACCATGTGCTTCCGAAAAGCAGCAAATTTCTTTGAGAAGTAAGTACAAAACCTTTGATGCCGCATTATCAAAGTGCCGATGGTTAAAACATAACTATGCATGCACTCAGTTTGATTTTAATGGATATTTTTTTATTCGCTATGTAGGTATGTTTATGGTATTAGTCGTAATGCGCATAGATCCAGTTTTTCATATTCTTTGATACAGTTTTTTGCGTCTCATAGAATTCCTAAGCGTACCTATACACCGAACTGTTACACCTAACTACTCCGTGAAATAGCGCTAAGTCCTAGCTGCAAGACGCAAGAGTCTTGCAGGCTTAGTCTTGTTCTTGCTCAAGTCTTGCACGGTCAGTCTTGGTCTTGGTCTTGCTAAAAATACGCGGTCTTGTTCTTGGTCTTGGTCTTGCAAAAACGCAAGAACAAGACCAAGACTGCAAGACCAAGACTGAATTTGGGCAACACTAATTCTGAGTGGTATGTGGTGATTGAGTCTCAACTGCATCAAGTGGAAAAAAATCGCCAAAAACTACTTTTCCATTTTTTTGGGTCGAATTTTCGTAAATCGTCCGATCTGATATTTTTCTCGGGTAGTGCTCGCCAAGAGCTTTCCAAAACCGGGTCTATCGACTTTGTAGCTCAAATGGTTCTCGAGTTATCCGCATTTCTAGTTTTGCGGTCTGGGGCGGATATCTCCTCACAGTGTAAGGGTAGGGGGCTCAAAATTGCACTCGAGTCACCTCTCGAGGAGAGGAACAAAATGAGGTACCCGAATCGAAAATCGAAGGGGGGGCGCGATTCCGGACAGAACCTTTCCACAAAATTCTGTGTTGGGCTTTGAGTCGATTATTGAATGAATTAGTTTTGTATAGGTTGCTGTGCTGTTGAATCTACATTATAAAAAGACAAAAGCATTTATAAAATCATTATAATGAAAAATTTAATTATAACACACATGAAAATTAATTTTATCAATAAATAAAAACTAAAGCTTACAATTATAATACTACAGGTTGACAATTATATTACAATAAAAAGTATAACAACAATAAAAATAGTAATCCATTAATTAATCAAAAAATATCAAATATTACATACCTCCTCCAGTTTCATTCGTTCAAATCTCAAAAGGGGGTCCACTTCTTCAAAAGCAGAACTCCATTTGCTCAAATTTTCTATAAAGCTTTTACTAATGCTCTGTTTCTGTAATAAATTGCGCAATTATTGAATATTATTGTTTAATTCTTAATGTCAATGGTGCAAACGCATGACACAGAACATAAGATCAGTTGAATCTTGATACAAAATATTGAATTATTTAAAATGTTCAAGAAAGTGATAGGACAGTTTTAACTTAGGAGTAATATTGAGTTTACACATATATAACAAGGATCGTCCTTTAAAAATTAATAATAAATCCTCATGTGACCATTTGTGGATTTTTTAACCCCCGACGCAAAAAGAGGGGTGTTATAAGTTTGACCTGTCTGTCTGTCTGTCTGTGGCATCATAGCTCCCGAACGAATGAACCGATTTCAATTTAGTTTTTTTTGTATTAAAAGTGTTTTACGGTCGAGTGTTCTTAGACATGTTTGATGAAAATCGATTAAGCCGTTTAAAAGTTATGGGGGGTTAAAGTGGGGAAGAAAACCGAATGTCTGCAAATATGCTCAAGTGGGGTCTCAAATGAATTTGAAATCGACAAGAACCTATGTATTTACAACTTAACCAGAGATATTATATATTACCTTTAAAAAGTATAAAATAAAAAATTAAATTAAAAATTTTAAAAACCCCCGACACAAAAACATAAGCTACCTTTAAAAAGTAAAAAATAATAAAAGAAAATTATTCCTAAAGTACCTATATGTATGTGTTAATATTAAAAAAAAAACTTCGCGTTCGGGGACCGCTCCAAAACTAAATTACTAACTATTAAACAAAATTAAAAATTACTAATCTAAGAATTTAATTTAATTTAATAGTTAGTAATTTAGTTTTGGAGCGGTCCCCGAACGCGAAGTTTTTTTTTAAATATTAATACATACTTATACATATAGGTACTTTAGGATTAATTTTCTTTTATTATTTTTTACTTTTTAAAGGTAGCTTATGTTTTTTGTGTCGGGGGTTTTTAAAATTTTTAATTTAATTTTTTATTGTGATATATATTGTGAAGGTTTAATAATCAATAAATACTAAGTTGGAGTAAGTTGGTGGATGTAAAGGGTGTGCAGGGCGTCTAGGACTTATAAATTTATACTAACTATACATTTCCTCATCCTATCATATAAAATGGACGTAATTAAACATTTTTTACTCTTGTAATTTATGTTCTGACTTCGGGTTTTAAATGTAAATGACTAGTAAGTGTTTGGCACGTAATAATTTTGATGATAAAAACCTTAAATTTATGGACGCTGTTATGCTTTTATTTACTTTCAGCTGTCCAAGTATCTATCATAAAATCTTAAAGGACAATGAGCCAATTTGGACCAAATTTTCACCACCAATAAGAATAAGAATAGACCATTGAATACTAACTAATGTAAGGTGGAAAAATCATCAAAAAAAGTCACCTTTTGACTTTTCCACGTGAGCACGAAACCAATAAATCTGCGCCCGGTTTGACCTTCGCCTCTATTACCTGCATGGTTTTCGGTCCCTTTCGCACTTGGGAAACAATGGACGCTGAGCGGGCTGCGGGCCAGTATGCTACTGTAACGGGATCTTGAACTAAACTATGTTGTCCTACCTAATGTCCTTCACATTCACAGTCGTCTGTTTGCTTGCTCTTGGTGCGTACTATGTATTTGTTTGTGGATTATTTCTAATTGTGCCCGTGGCTATCCCTACCGGACTAACTGTGAAACAGATATTTATGATCTTGGTCATCCATACCGAACTTTCTGTGATTTGAACGCGGCAGGACGTTGTATATGTTGTAATTGTGCATTACTTAGAAGACATTATCAGTTACTACACACGTATTTTATATCTTATAGAAATATTGCATTGTGAATGCAAAAATTAAATAAAAAACATAATTATAGCTGGTTCCACCTTAATCGATTGTTAAATATTTGTAAAAATATTACTTTCGATGTTGAGGCAGTTAGAGTTCAACATTGGTGGAACGATACTAGCTCATAGTAGAAATTGAAATACGTTTTTAAAATGCGACACGTATGCCAGCGTCTCGGTAGCTCAGCGGTCAGAGCACTCGCCTGGATAGCGAAAGGTCGTGGGTTCGAATCCTACCTGAGGGCTCGGAGGCGTAGTTGTTTTTTAAACACGTATTTTATATCTTATTTCGTCAGATTTTTTAAATCTCGCCATGGATCATATTATTAATTCAAGACAGCCAGTACGTGGGAGAAATTTTACGAAGTATAAGGGAGAGGATAAATGTACCCAAACGTTTGGCTGACTATGTTATTGCCAGGAATTTAAATAGACAACGGGTGAATTTTAGGAATATTGAAGCCGATGTAATCGGAAATGATGAATTTCCAAACTTGACGGAAGAAGTGTTGATATTGTTCGCAACAACATATGAAATAAAGCTTGCGCGAAGCTATTATAGCGAGCATATCCGAAATGGGGTTGACCAAATCGAAGCAGCGAGAACATTAATTTAGATTATATTGCAGAATTCGGGATTGACCGCGACAATGCAATGATGCTACGCGGAAGGATTCAATCACAACACGCCCGTGCTAGAAAATATTATTCTTATGTAGTCGTCCAAAATGTAAATGGACGCCAAACTGTATCTAATTATTATTGCTCATGTTTCTCTGGGACTCGGGACTTTAGAATGTTGTGCACAAATAATGATGATTACGTGGTATTTTGGATGGGCGAGACATCAACCCGTAATTAGGCTTCCAGCCTCAAATCTAGATAATATAAATATAGATGTTAATGTATGATTTCTTACAGGTTTATACATACATACATAAGTGGTCTAAGTATGCATAGGTATGATTTTCCAATAAAAAAGGAGTTAAATACACGTCTATAATTATTATTAGGTGTATATATCTCAGTTGGAATAATAAAAATGTTGAAAAAGTTTTTTTAAATAGTTATAATATTTTTGAATAACAGTATTTTTTTCTTGGATTCTAGAAAAAAATAGTCAGTATTTAATGGACTATTTAGTGACATAGGTCTCGTTGGTGGTGGAGGTCCAAGCTCCATACATTTTTGCCCATTGTCCTTTGATCCACTCCAAGATTTTGATTGCCTTTAAATTTTAAATGGATATATATACAGTGTGGCAATGCAATATTATAATGACATAAAGCTGATCTGATGCTGGAGCTGGAAGGTGGCCATAGGAACTCTGCAATAAAATGACACAACCTCATCCAAATTGGACTTGTTTGATTTGTCTTGATGAGTACTTTAGTCCTATCTAATCCATATGCAACCTTATTTTTAACTTCTAAGTTCTTTTTATTAACAAGTAATATTAAAAGCTTGTATTTACAAAAGTTTATTTTCAAAGAAAATTATAACATATATTTTTCCACCGGCTTCAGTTTTAGTAGTAAATGAGCACTGTTAATGTTAAGGTAAAACTGTAAAATAATTGGCCACAATTTTGGAAGTTTTGGGAGGAGAGGGGGTAATGGGGGGAACCGCCCATCATCCCTAACACACTCCCTTCTAGTGGAGACTCATACTTTAGAAGATATTCATGTTTGAAATTTGAGGTTGTACATCAACATACACCATCAATATTGGGATCTGTTATTCGGCCGCTGCTGCCGCGCCGCACTCACTAGCCTGCATGCGTAAATGGTCACTGTTCTATCTTAACCTAACCTGATGATTCAATAACAGTGAACCCTTTCGTAAAGTAACAGCAACTGATAATCACAGATTAATAATGCAATCAAAATGGTGTCACAACATTATGACGCTTCGTTTGTTGTAATAGAAATAATATTTTATAATTTTTTGGATTACTTTTTTTGAATATTATTATTTCAGCGTTTTACATCACAAGTATATACGTATAATGGAGAATAATAAATAATCACAACACATTATTTCTAATTTATAAATAAATTTTGCAACTAACAGAACAATTTTACTTACTTTCTGTGGCTGGATGAAATCTTGTCCTTTATATTCTAGACTAAAAACAAGTAAACATGAATTATACATGTTAAAGTGTTGTCAGTATTACGCAAAATTATCAATCTTCAAATATTTATCCTAAAAAACTGCGATGTTTCTCAAATTAATCTTTGCATAAATTACTTTTATACACAGACCTTTTTGACAAAAAATTGCCAACCTACAATCGTAGATCATTATTGTACAGTTTAGCTAAAAAAGTTCAAAGTCCTAGACACCTTACAACGCCTTTGTCATACTCCAACCAATATTAATTCACAGATATTAACATCAATTTAGAAAAAATTACAGCATTAGTTGCTATAAATCTTGCATAAAAAAGGGCAACGAATATTTAAAACTAAATTGTATGTATTTTACCACATTAGTATTGATGGTCTTCAATGGATGACTCCCAACCTCAATACGAGGATATTCGAGACGAAGGTGTCCCGTTTTTCTTATAGATGTCCTGGAAGGTTTAAATAATGGCATTATTCTAGTTTGTAAGAGAAGCAAACTATATTAACGATCTTACCATTCATAATAGGAAGGCATGACAATGGTTTTTTTTTATCGATATATCACAATATCTTTACCATTATGTACGCAAAGAATTAGATTATATGTATATATTATTTTAGATATAAACAACAGTTGCTTCTTATTTTCTGGGTAGATAAGTAATGCTGCAAAAAGAAAGTCTCAAGATAACAACACACAGAAAAACAAATATCAACATAGGCCGCGTTCCGAATCACGCTAACAGCGCTATTAGTCCACTAACGCCCGGTCCAATTCATGCTTATAACGCTCATGTGAGCTCAAATGACGTCATCGCTCGTGCAAACGACGCTCACGCTACGGCGCGAAAACATCGTGAGAAGCGTTGGCTGTAATGTCAAAGTGCTGTCAATAGTTGCGATTGCAATCTCAGAAAACAAACAATAAATAAACCTTACAATACGATGGCTGAATTTTGTGATCTACCCGTATTTGTTGATGATATTAATAAAGTCATAATATTAAAAGTGCTTTCCGATGATGTGGCGAGAGCCAAAACTGGTAATTACAATTTTTTTGTTGTTTTATGTACAAAGAATGAAATGATTTTTATCATTATAAATTTCATAAACATTTCTATTTATATAAATTCTACGTACTTAAAACTAACCGATTTCGTCATGATTTGACTTAAAACTAACTGACTATCTGTCAGTAGTAGTCTAGTAAGTCTCGTAAACGTACAGTTAGAACGAAGAAGCGTTCAGTTTGTAAAACAAGACGTTCAACAAGAAGCAACTATTAGCAATGTCACGGATTTCAGTATCAACTTCCCTCCTCGTCGTGTACATAATTGCCTGTCTTCTTCGTCATCGCTTGATGATGAAGATAATAACATAATTTCTATGTCAGTGTCTCCATCGCTTTCAAGAATTAAAGCAAATGCTTGATGAAAAACTTATTTGCTCATTATCGGTAAATCACTTAAGTGTCATGAACCCGCTCACAACTGCTTAAGAGTGGTCCGAATCAATAATACCGTAAGCGCTCTCATAGAGCGTGCTAATGATTTGGACCAGGCACAAAATGATGTCAGCGGTCTAAGCGCTGTTAGCGTGATTCGGAACGCGGCCATACATTGACAAATTGACATTAAACAAAAGACCCACCCCCTCCCCTCCCCATACGGGAAAGCAAAGGGTATAATTCTCATGCAGCCTTGTCTTCAGTAATTTATTTTTTATACATTCACATCAGTATGAATGTAAATAAATAAATAATAAATAAATATTTCTAACATTCACACCAATTAGCCTAGCCCAAAGTAAGCACTGTAAGGCTTGTGTTATGGATACTAGGGTAACGGATAGACATACATATATGATACATAGATACATATATAATATTCATCATACAAACATCTGCCCCTACCGGGATTCGAACCCAGGACCGTCGGTGTGAAAGGTAGGATCGCTACCGTTGCACCAAACGGTCGTCGATGTGTCGATCGACGGTCGTCGAAATGTGATAGATCTATATCGATAATAATTAAACGAACGATCTTAAAATTGATCGATTGTTTCGGTCGATCTGATCCAGTGTTAGTTTTGTTTATTATAGAAACATCCAGTGTTATTTAAAAAAAAACGCACTTTACTTTTATCTTTAATTAATCATGGGCCCGATTTTCAGGTCACTCAAAATGATTTCATATACAAATCCCTGTTCGAATTGCACATTAATCTAAAGAAGACTTAAAAAAATTACTACAACAATAAAATAATCGTTTGATTATTTAATAAAACAAGAGCGATCCCGTTAAAAAAAAACTTAAGTTTTGTCAGCGTAGTTCATAAAATAGGAAAAAAATGGGTTGTCTCTAAAGTCGGTTAACGGACGATAATTTTACGTGATAACGTCATGAGAAATTATAAGAAAAAGTCATTCTCAGAGTTTTGGTGATATATTATTTAGTTTTATAGGACACAATAATATATCCATTCTCTAATTGGATGTGATTTCGCCTCGCTTAGTGAATATGTAGTTTATTACTTCCTTTTTTTGTTTCCCCTCCCGATTCGGGCGAGGAGGTGGTGAATCCTACATGGATACTTCGGGCCAGCCTGAGAGTTACGTTAGGTTCGTACCGACTAAACACAATCGCGGAAATGCCATAGCCCGAGAAGGCTGTACAGGCTTAGTACTTACATAGTAGTGAAGGAGCGACGCAGCGCCGCGTTAGCTAGTTGATATGAGTGGGTAAAGTGGGTTTGAATGCTTTTCCGCGGTTTTGAAAAATCGCTCGGAACATTGTTGGATATGCTGTGGTATGATGTCGGTACATACAGATAGCTGTGTAGGTCCGCGTTATGGACGTACAGAGGCGCGTCTGTTGTCCTACGGCAAAAGTTGCTCTGCATGGCTTGTAGCAACTTTAATTGATTCTGTTTTGCATGAGCAAAGCCTGGGGATGCATATGTCAATTACCTAAAGCAAGGATGCAACAAACTTTCTTGCAGGCTCAAAGTGGAAATTTACCCATTTGTTACCTTACCAATGAAAACTGGGAGTTATATATCTCTGAACAATATCACCTCACCTCAATATCTCTGAACGATATCACCTTAAAATAATGGCAAACATCATATAAACCTAGAAAAGAATAAGACTTGCAGTGGACTAAGGGACACAATATTTAAAATAATGAAAAAACTATATATATATATGATATGACACATTTTATTTGTTAAAGTACAATTTTTTACATACTACCCTTATGTTTAAATCTTGTAACTGTGGTACTTTATTCTCATCATGTGTGCTTGTATAACAATGTTTTTTACATTTTCTAAAATCATAGCACACGCAGCTCACAGAATTATTTTGAACAATAGCATTCTTATTTGAATATTCAGAATAAGTATCATTTATTGTGTTAATGCTTTCAATTGAGGTTGTTAATATAAGATTAGAACTAGGATAGATAATGAAAGCAAACAAGGTCAATGCGACTAGACATTGAACAGGAACTGCAGTGGACCAGTACTTTTGGGGATAGTAATAGATATTAAAATAATGTAGATAATAATCTGGTATAAATGCCCAGATGCAGTATACACCTAGAATTATTTTACTGAACCAGTACATAAAAAAACCATACAATGACCTTGCCGGTGTTGGTGCTGGAGTGTGTTCGGGCATTTTTAAACTGATTTTGGAAACATATCAACAGTTTTAATAATCAACAAAATACTTTTGATAATAGAATTCACAGCCACTCTTAGTTTTTTAAGATCTGAACCATCAAACTTTCTGAAACAAAAACTTTGTTAAAAACTGTGTTAAATTCCTTAGTTTACATTTAATTAGTTATAACCTAAATACTATTATTACTATACCCTTTACTTTTTAAAACACCTATGAAACTGCTTCATAAAAAATATATTTATTTTATAGTTAATATACAAATAGACCATTCATGTGAACTTATAAATAATAACATACTTACATTTGTAAGTATTCACCGTTAACATCAATTTTTCTAGTTACTCCACTGCTCCGGAGTTCCTTATCTACATTTAAAACTTCTTGAACCAAATAAGCTGTGTCAACAGAGTCAAAAGGGACACTTAAACATCTGCAAAGAGAACATTTTAATAGCTTAAGTGAAAATATCCGTAATCTTAGGTTTTTTTTTAAAAACTACAGTTACCTACACAGACTTATTAACATTAATTGTTTCTATCATGATGCAGCAAAGAAATTATTTGAAAAGTATTTTACTGAAGTTGAATAGACAGAGACATAATAATAATAATAGCCTGAAATTCGATTGATTTTAAGTTGACTTGACAGTAGCTTTAGTTCAGTGTGACCAAATTAATTTTTACGAAAATACCGAGGCACTCCAAAAATATACCTACTTGCACAGGGAAAATATACCAATAAAAATACTGATTTTCCAAACAGGTTTTATTCATTCATCATCGTAGTAGTAAATATTTGAATTTTATTTTAACATATTATTCGAAGGCCTAAAATTAACACAACCTCCTGCATCCTTTACACCTTGTTTTGTTTTTAAAATAGAAGATACATTTTTGTGAATAAAACGGTTTCTTTGTTCAGTTTTTGTTAAATTTATCTGTAAAAATATGCGCTCGCATGCAGCATTAGATACTGGTAAACATAATAGACATTTACTAGATATATGTTAACAGAACTATTTCACGATGAGTAAAAATCAATGGCTTTACATAATTGTATTTATGCGTACAAATAAATGTAACTTGATCAATTCAATTGTGATTTCCATTTACCTCCTTTTCTATATCCATACAAAATATTTATCAAACAAATAAAATTAAAATTTTCTTTTGAAAAATGCAACCATTCCATCAGTATTTTCTTATGATGTTGTCACGTTCAATTTCTCTACGCGTTCAACTATCGTCAGTGAACCGACTTTACAGACAACCGATTTTTTGTTAGTGTGCAGCTCTCGATTTGTATTAGTGTGCGTGACTAGGGATGTCACTAGTGAATCGATAAAGTCACTTTGAATCAATATAAACTCGATAAGCGTGTAGTTTTTTCAAGAGCACGTCAAGTTTTACCACACAGGATACAAATTTAAAGTATAAAGCTTGATGTACTCTTGACTGTTCATAATTAATATTATTGGGCCATAAATAAAAGTCATTTTAATTGTAAAATAAACTAAATGAAATATATTTTGAAATCACACATCACAAACACACGAGACATTACAATATTGACCCTAAAATAAAATAAATTTAGTGTACACATTCCTAACACTGTTTTTAGCAACAGCGTTCTTCATCACAAAATTAATACGGAGCTGTAAATAAATCTCGCAAATCGACTTTATGAGAATATATTTATGATCTTCAAATATACTGAATTCTGACAAGTGTTCATGTAAACATTGGAAAATATTTTTATAGCTTGAGGAGTGCATAGTCTGTAATACAACATCTCTGATCATTTTATATACATGTTTGCTATCTATTTTTCTATGATGGGTACATACATATCTAAGCTTTGCGCAAAATCTTTTCACATAATTTACAAATATAATAGACGTCATCGCTTGGATAGATTAGACCTCCTTTTTCTTTTTTATTTGTCAGCGTATTTCTTTTAAGACCTTCTAAAGCTAATAAACAAACCTCACATGCCAATCTCTTTTTAATATTTTTTATTACGAACCCCGATATATAATAAATTATCTCTGTAACATATTCGGTGAGTTGACTCGGGTCGTTTACATACGCGTAGCAATGATCATTATCAATTGGAGAATCAATTTTCGATATTTGGTCCAATTCCTCTATCATACTGTGTTTAGAGAGAGACTGATTAATAATCATTAAATAATCTGTTTTTTTTGTGACATATAAAATAGGTATATCTTCTAAATGTATGCAATTTCCTTCAGCAGCTTTAAATTCTGCGTGTATAAGCAGTTTTTTATATGCAGACCTAAATTGCTTAGCAGAAGGATTATTATTAAAGCCTCTCATTGATCTCACTGCGCCAAAAAAAATTCCAGGTGATCCTGAGAAAACTTATATGTGCATATAAAACGCAATTTCGGCGAGTCTTTTGTAAGTAAATTGTCATAAAGATTTTAAAGCGATTGTAAACAAACAATGTGCGTTTTCCATTTAGAAAAAAAAGTCGACACTGTGTTGCACTGTGTCGACCACACTATAGCAAAAACCTATTGGCACACACACACACATAAACAAAAAGTTGACACAGTGCAACACAGTGTCGACTTTTTTTTCTAAATGGAAAACGCTCACTAAAACCCAAGAACCCAACTCAATAACGAAAGTGTTAGCATCTAATTTCAAATTTTTAATATATTCAATACCATTTTCTATAAATCGATACGTTTTGTCGAGCTTTCTTGGTAAGATTGCTTGTTTGAACTCATAAGAGTTCAAATTTCTAGAATTTAATAAATCAAATACATTGTTGAACATGGTAATGAACTCGCAAGCTGGTTCACAATCTGCAAACTCTTCCAGTTTTATGTCATCTCGACAAAATATTAATGCATCACACACTGATTGGCTAAGCATTTGGGCTTCAATCCTTCATTTTTTGTGTCATATAATCAATATGTGCTCGTCTTAATTTATTTGCCAAATGCAATTGTTCTGGAGTCTGCAGATTGTGAAGCAATTTGAAATACTTAAAACATATTTCTTTACCGTGGTGATTATAAATTATCTTTCTATCTTCCAGCGTATTAGGGGCTGTCCATTGATCACGTGAGGTTCGAAAGGGGGGGGAGGGGTCCATAAAAAATCACGAAATATCAGAAAGGGGGAGGGGGGTGTCGTAATATATAACGTGTATTTATTTTTTTGTCAAACGCGTACAAAACGAAAGCGGCTTACTACTTCTGTACAAAGAAATAAGCTAAGGCACATGTGAATTCTTGTCACAAACAACTGAATCCGAGGTATAATAGTCTAGAGATGCTAGAATGTTCGTTATTCCAGCATCCTCACGCGACGATCGAACGGTAGATCGAGAGAGATTCTCTGCGTTGTGCGCGAAAATGATGACGCCGAGTCAGTGTTTTATGGAACCAAAAAAATTTACACTTAACGTTTTTTACAAAAAATCGATTATTTTATACCCTAATAAAGGCAAGACTTCAATTCCCAGATCACTATTTTCCGTAAAAAAAATGAAGTAGTAAAGTTTTTAAAATTTGCGCATGCAAAAATGAACAATTTAATATCCTCAAAAGACGGTTCCATCTCTGTCCATGAGATATTTGCCACTTGATAAGGAATTATTGAAGGCATAATTTTGCAATTTTATTGTATTTATAAGTGTCCTACTTTCTGAGGAATACATATTTAAAAAAAAAAATTTTTTTTCTCCAATAATCGGCAAAAGTGAATCTGGATTTAGTATAGAAAGGTTCCGTAAGCCAAGTTATATAACCCATAAAAAATCAAGTCCCACTTTTGCGGTTTTTAGAAGTTATGATAGAATTTAGATAAATGTCAACTTTCATGATCTTAGGTTGCCACAAAGATCAACTATTTTTTGTTTGGTAATTAATACCGTCAATCAATTGAATAAATTAACAACACCTATAGTAGAATACAGTATACTTACATATACTACCTACCTAATGTAGATATGTGATAATGTAGAACTACTTTATGTATGTTCGACCACATATTTAATTTTGTACCTTACACGCTAAACGGTCGCTAAAATAAACTATGTTGTTTGAAATAATTGAACATACACACACACACACACATCCTATACTTTAAACGAGCAATTCTCGCATGTACCTATATAAATATATTGGCATGTAATTGGTTTCTCGGAAACGGTCCTAACGATTGTGATAAAATTTTGGATTTACAAATTCATTCACTTATAAAATCTATCTAAGTATCGCTGTCTCAATCGCATCTTTAAATAAAATAGCATTCGATCAGAAAATAAAAGCAAAGTACAAAGTCGTAGGCATTAATCAGTAACCAGCCATGAACTTGTGTCTAAATAATTAACAGTTAATACCCAAACGAAAAAAACATTTTTTTTTTTTTTTTTTTTTTGCCTGTAAAGTCGGTTTTACGGGCGAAGATTTTACGTGACAACGTCTTTTTCTCGGTAGAATATTTATTGATATGAATATAATTAAATTGCACAATGCGCGCGGCAGACCGATCATAGTTGAGTGGGAGAGAGACGCAAGGCATTCGGCGGGCCTCTCTCTCGTTCGGTGACTCATCGTAACGTTACCGAGCGTTACACTTTTTCATAAGTGACTCCCAGCCGCAACCTAATTTAAGACGTTGTCACGTCAAAACGTTGTTCACCATAGTGACTTCCTCCTTGACTGGGAATCACCATAAGCGTTCCTTTTTTGCTTATAAAGCTTGGAGCCTAAAAAATAAGTTGAAGGTACTCAAGCAAGTTCCTAAAATCTACATTATTCTAAACTCGTTCAAAAATAATACACAAATTAATATTTTAAAAATTTTCGTTTCAGGTCAATTTAAAAATGAATACCTATCTTCTAATCGCCGCAATAGTGGGATGTGGCTTATTTATGTATGATATACCACATCCGTAGGCTTATTTCTATCGTAGTTCTAGTTTCCACTTTTTTGTTTTAAGGGAGAAAAAAATCAAATACGAAATTTTAAAAAAATGCTGCTCCCAAACCAATGCATTTTTTTAAGCTTAAGAAACGCGTTTATATGCGTGTGATTATGTCCGATTGACTCATATTTATTAAAAGAATATATTCTTAATATTCACGATATAAAAAAATATTTTAGATTTCATATGTCAAAGGTTACGATAAGTTCATGATTTTTTTTCTCAAATAGTATTTGAGTTAAACTTCTGGGAATTGAAGTCATGCCTTTGTTTTCATAAAACACTGTGCGAGTGGTTTGATGAAACCAATGTTGATCTTCAACTTTGTTGTGCCAACAACTGACTTGCAAGATGCTTATCCAGTTATTGGTGTTAAAGAAAGTCTTGCTAATCCGTGATATTGTACATTAAATTATGTTCATGTATTAGTACAAGAAAAGTTTTTCGCATTTCTTTCATTCTTTTTGTGTCAGTCAAAAACAACCTGTAACAGACAGAAAGCTGTCTACCTCTAGACGTTATTATTGTAGTCTTTAATTTTCTATAATGAAATAAGATGATACTTATACCTGTATTTAATAAATATTGAAAAAAAACTTAAGATTCCTTGTAGGTCCTTAAACATACACGTGATATAGTGGGGGGGCGGGGGGGTAATCTGAAACCTCACCATGTATCACCAAGGGGGAGGGGGGTTAAAAAATGCCAAAAAAAAAAAAAACATCACGTGATTAATGGACGGCCCCTTACGAACTTATTTTAAGCAATGGCATGGATCAAGAAGTATCAAAATTTTTTAGCCATTATGTTCAATGTATTTGAAGTATTTTTATCGAGATAGCAACCAAGATGCTTTACCATTGATAGATTATTTGGCGCACAATCGAAAGTTAATGTGACTATGGGGACACCGAACTCAGCCAAGAAATCTAAACATGTATGAACAAGTTCAGCTTTTTGAAACCTGTTATACCATTTATTAAAAAATATCCCACAGGTATTTTAAAGGACCCATCAACAGCAGTCATCATAAACGTAAGAGTTCCGGTGGCTAATGGAACACTATTATCTTCAACATTATACATTAACATAACCGTGAGAACGGTGTCCATCCCATTCAACACACTTTCTTATGGCCATTTTATTTACATACAGCACCAATAAAGGGTTGTTTCTGTGATTTTATTTTAAGTGCTTCAAAAGACAGGTTTCTCTTAATTTTTTTAGCATCCTAAGTCGTCTCGCGGCCAACATTCGAGTTTGGGCAAGAGATGTTAAAACTTTTACTGCTCGCCTGGGCGTGTTAGGTATATCTTCTATGCTGACACCACTCTTTTTCATTTTCTTCAGTTTTCTAGGTGTTATAGCTTGAGTTTCACCTTGTTGCTGAGGTCGTTTTCGCTTCGTTGGTGCCTAAAATAAGTAAAAAAAAAATAGTGTTTTCTCAGGGTTTAGTGACTATTACACATTGAGTGAAACAACTTTTAACGGTTTATATCACGTTAATTTTTTTCGATACTTAATTCTTGACGTTTCAAACACTTTGAAGTATTCAGTTATGGTCATGGAGCCCCGTTATGGTGAATATGAAATGGTGGTGGTGGTGAAATGGTGAATAAAATCTCAAGTTCATCAAAAACTGCTAAATATTTCGACACTGTTAGCAGTGTCACTATCATGATCTACTGCTCGACTATCATGATATATTTACGGGCAGTAATTTAGTAATAGAATATATTAATAAATCTTACCGATTGATAGTAAGCTGGATATCCTTCAAAAATGGTCGGCACTGCATGATTTTTCAGTTTTTTTATTATTAAACCGTCAACATAGCACGATTTTTCGAAATGTTTGGAACAGAGTCTTGAATATTTGTAGGCTCCCAGTTATCGCGTTTAACAGCCTTTACCCACTTACATCTTATTTCCAGGCATTTTAGGAACCTCAAAAAAGTTATCGACAAAGCTACATTACATGAAAAGATACATCACTACAAATGATGTCTAAAATAATCCTTGTGTTTGGCAGAAAAAATCGCTTGCGAGCGATTACCAGCGCTGAGTAACAAACTGTCAGTTTTCGGCAAGGACACGTTTGCTAACTTCAGTAGCGCTGACACAATCCGCCATTTTGCTTGGATAAGTTTGTTTACAAACTTAAGTTAACCGGTGGTTTTGTGCAATTATTAAAATAATAGTAGTAAACTCGTCTTCTTCAATATTGTCATACATTAAATTATTCAATATATTATTCATAGTTTAAAACTTTTCACTGCATTTGATAAAAGCAAGCGATTGTAAACAAAATGGCGATCGTAAGCGGTAAGCGCTGTCAAATCGTAAATAGCTATTTTCCTCTAGGACGCAAACTTAGCGGTCACTGGGGATCATAACCTCAATTAAATATATTTCTATCAAATGCAGTGAAAAGTTTTAAACTATGAATAATATATTGAATAATTTAGTGGATGACAATATTGAAGATGACAAGTTTACTACTATTATTTGCATGATTGCACAAAACCACCGGTTAACTTAAGTTTGTAAACAAACCTATCTAAGCAAAATGGCGGATTGTGTCAGCGCTACTGAAGTTAGCAAACGTGTCCTTGCCGAATACCCTAGGGGTATGCCTTATACCTTTTTTTTTATTTGGCCAGTGTCACTTTCACAGTATACGCACACACATACGCTCACAGTATACGCAGTATACATACGAATCTAACGACACCTCTCAAGCTAAAATCAATCGAACCTTTCAGGCTGCAGAGCGTGCCAAACATTTGACGCCGCAACCCGCAAATCCGCCATTTTGTTTTTCTTATTTTGATACACCCAATGTCACTCTCACAGTAAATATGAATCTAACACCTCTCAAGCTAAAATCCATCGAGCCGTTCTGGTCGCAGAGCGTGCCAAACAATTATACATACATACATACTCTCGAAAAACATAACCCTCCTTTTGGTGCAGTCTGGTAATAAATAACGAAAAGGCAGCCGTGGCGAATGAATAAATTGTATTAGAGATAAGAGCGAAAACCGCAAATAATTTCCACAATGCAGGCAATTAAAACTAAAATCAACTATCTGAGGCTACTATTTTAGTAGCGCATGAAAGAAAGCGATTGCGAATGCCCGCGATGCCGTTTAGACGGCTCGTAAATGCTGATTCGACGCGGCGAATTTGGAGCGTTCGCAACGGCTTAATCTTAGCTGCCGCGCATGTTTAAAGTTGAGCGCGACCGCGTATAGAGTGACGACCGACGTGACTTACAAGTAACCTTCGGAGCGAATCACAGACTGATTGAAGAACGACCTCAGCGAATTATTGGACTACTGTGACCGTGGTTTACGCACACGATTGGTATATTCTGCGACTACAACAAGAATTTTGGAAGCTTTTATATTGTGTGTAAGTGTGCTGTCTTAGATCTTGTGCATATGCTGGGGGTTGCAATACATACTTATAAAGTACCGTTGAAATCGCAGAAAACATTTCGTACAGTTCACAGAACAGTAATAACACTTCGTAGAGCTCACAGAACAGTAGTAACTAAAAAACATGCTCAGTAGAAGACGAATCGTCTTTAAAAGATAGGTGGTCTCGCTTCTATGTCGCTCCACGAATTATAATGGCATCAGTTTTGCCAACCATAGAGTTAAACGATGTCCCTTTGCGAACACACATCATGATAGCATTCCCGAAACTACTGGATCTAGGATATTGGTTTTGGACTCTCACTGCTAGGGCACGTCTTCGTTTTGAGCAACAAGAGTAAAGATGCAGAGGTCCTTTCATATTGGCAAGGTTTCTCGAAACCTATTGATGTGATTACTGGATTGTAGTTATTTGGTACGGAACATTAGTCTTATTGTATCAGTTATGCAGTCTGCGTATTTTCAGAGAAACTATACAAATACAACATATTTTATTTTCAAAAAACAAGTTACAAGAATGCTATGAATTGGAATCCCCTTTTAAGCTCATAGGCCTGTGGCAGGAGACTCCACTCTTCCATAAAAGCGAGCATTTTACACTTATAATGGTCCAGCTGCGGTTATGTCATTTTAGACAAATATTTAGTGTACATAAGAGTCCTATATATCTGCATGATTAAAGTCGACATGTCCCATGCTTAAGTAGGGTATACACCAAGGCTATTTTCTTACAATCTCACGTACGACCGTCCAGGTAGTACCCCTCATTAAACGAAATAAAATAAAAATATCTTGTAAAAGATTTTATTAATATTTCAAACGCAATTTACTATGTACAAATTACTTTGTAAAAATATTCAATCTTGTCTTATTATTTATTACTTACTGATTCATTTATTGTAGGCAACACTTATAAAACATAATATAGAAAAAACAATCATGAAAATTATTATGAAAAATAGACATTTCATTATAAATTTATCCAATAAGTACGTAGAAACATAATTATTTTTCGACGAGGATGCATAAAATCAGAATACTTACATAATTAATTCCCACTAAATAAAATTAATGGATAAAGCTTTACGAGAATGACATTTTAGATAAAAGAACAACAACGATGATAATAATAACAACATGGCCATAATAAATACTAATAGTAAGGACAATACATTAATCAGTTTTATATTTCATTGTAAAATCTCGATTGAGACAAATTAGTTTGATAAGCTTTTCCTCGATTATGAGAAATACGATGAATGCGGAATATGTACTCTTTTAAAGAGTGCAGATACATGCAGATTCAATTATAAATTTGATGTCACTATAGTTTATAAATTACAGAGGCACAGTCAACCGCTGACGCGCACCGTCCCACCCGCGTTCTCCCGAGGCGCCAGCAAGAGTAGGCCGCATCAACAACAATCTAGAATATACATCCGTGGCGTTCGTACATTCTCTATTCTACCGGCAGACTTTATTATGTGTGTATACATTACATTATATAAATATATCATGTTATACAAATATTTAATTGTAACAATATTAATGCACTCACCATGAGACGCAACGGCCTCCGGCACGTAATGAATGGTATCCGTTCGATTTAGCGAAAGAGAAAAACAGTAGTTGAAATGTTAACTTTAAATGATGTCGTCTAGTCTCTACGCACATTATTAATGTCTATAACTGTGAGTAAGTTTCACCGATTACTTAATAAAATATTGAATAATCAACTGTCATATTCTTTAAGCATCACTATCAATATTTGATAGTTGATTATTCAAGCTTTTATAAAAATGTGTACACGAAACGTCGCATCGGCAGACATAATCCTAAGCTACCTCTTAATGCTGCTACAAATCTTCGTTATTAACATCCTATTGAGTACGAGGTTTATATTTGGCGAGGCCATAGTATCTTGACTGGATCGATGCGTAGCGATGCAGCGAGACTGACGCACCTATCGTTCGCTCGATGCGTATTCGGTAAACAGTACTTGCCAAACTTTATGGCCGCTCTCTGTGTAGGCAGCAAACTCGCCTTTAGGCACGATACGTACGGCAAGGACGTGGCACACACTTGCTGGTTCACAGCATAGCACAGCGAATTGCGGTTACACTCGGAGCGGACATAGAGTGAAGTGCTTGCTGTTTGGTTTTGTTATAATTTAGCGACGCGGTCCCCAGGGTGCGGGTGAAGGGGAGGGTTGGGCGGGTGTAGGCGCGCCCCCCCTTCCACCTGGCATTGTAGGGAACTCGTGAGTAGACGCGGTATCAGGAGCACGTTGTTCCCAGGGGCCGCCCTTTACGACGAAACCGGTATTGACGCCCGCCGGGGTCGTGCCCATTGCCGCGCTGCTCTCGCTCGAGCCAGCCAGTACTTCGCCAAAGTCGCCCAAAGACGGCGCCGCCGGTCGCTGGTATCGGTCCACCACATCTTGCAGCTGTCATCACCAAGAGTAATTCGTCAAGTATGTTATTATTATGAGAAGTATCATTTTTTTATAGAAAAGAATATCAACAATGAGTTAAATCATCATATAAATGCTTCTGTTATGAATGGGTCCACGTCCGAAAGGTATATCGGCGAGGTTCAGACTCTGTCTGCTTGTGTTAAAGCTGAAATCTCAACCGAAGGGCGACATCCGCCATATTGTGCTTCCTATTTTCAAATTGTCCTCTCTATTTTCTATAATTTGTAGTATAAATTAATTATTGTTAATAAATACTAGTATAAATTGACCTTTGGTGTCAGACAGTAGAATAGCAGCAACCTTTTACACTTAAGGTGTTGTGGAAGGCATAATTATAAAGGAGGTTATCATCTTACACTTTCCCTCGCCCACAAATTGGGTGGTAGTGTTTTCAGAGTTATGGTTATATAGTGCAATCTCCAACCCGCCTACCAAGCATGGCATAGGAATATGCAGCCATTTTTGGGGGAGACATTCAGCAGTGGAAGTTTTTCGGTTGTAATAAAGCAATAATATCTAAAGATAAGTCTGCCCATACTAGTAAACCAATATTATGAGCTCTACAAGATGATTACAGAAGCATTTAATATTATTATGCTACCAATACTACCCCAGGTAGTTTCGTGATTCCGTATTATCTAGTTTAGTTGTTTTTGGTTTATAAAATATACATGTACTGAATTTTATTGTTAATTTGTTCCCATGCATTGGTCAAGACAAGAATGTGAAATAAATATTAAGAAAACTCACGTATTCCTCTGCTAGATTGAGGAGATGATCCTTTGCGTCGAGAACGTTGTCCTCGTCTCCTGTAATGACGACTAGGCTGTCATCGTTGTTCTTAGGGAACCTGATGTCGACCTTGTACTCGTCCATTATGCGCCTGATGTTCTTGCCCCTGAGTCCTATAAGCCGCCTGTGCACGCGGGGATCTATATCCACTTCCTCACGGAATTGGTTATCCTGGATTTTATTATCATGTTAATAATTTTAAATATCAGGGTCGGATTAAGTTACGATTGTTTTTTTTATAATATTAGAAAACATCACATACATACATTGTTCTGAATACCAAGTTAAGTAGTTAAAGCATTTGTGTTATGGAATTCAGAAACAACGACGGAACCACAACACCCAAAACCGAGCCAATATAAAAAAAGTTCGTTTTCTACATTGACCCGACCGGGGATCGAACCCAGGACGTCGGAGTGGCGTTACCATAAAAACGGGTATACAAGCCACTCCACCACGGTGTTAATTGGGCATGGAATCATTTTATTAAATTATTCTTTGTTTTTATAATACTTATCGCTGTTATAGGAATCTACTAACAACAGTGGGTTGACTTAATAAACAAAACACTGCAGAAAACATATTCAAAAGAGAACAATCAATCACTGAAATATTCATAATGATACAGAAACGAATACTTTACTGAAAGACACTTATGCATACTTTCGCTTATTGTAGATATTAATTATAATAACAAAATCTGGAAGCTATGTGATAAAACTTACGAGTTGGTGGACGATTGCCATAATGGCGTCTTTGGCTTGATGAGCCTTGTCTTCGTATCCTTGTACAGTGATGATATCGTCATCGGGCTCACCACGTTTTGGCAAATTAATTTGTACGCCATAGTCAGTACGGATTTTGGTAATAACGGAACCTCCCTTGCCAATAACGAGAGGATGATATTCTGGGTCAACTTTGAATTTGAGCTCATACGATCTGCAATATCAAATATTTGCTTATAATGTGATTTGATTATAAGCTGTGTGAATTTAAAACAATTTTTAAGAGTATAAATAGAATGGTTTCCAAAAGCAATTTGTAGTAATTTGACCAAAAAATATTTATTTCCTATTTACATTATAAAGAATGAACGGGATTGGTATCATGGTAAAGTCTACTTATAGGAAATACGATTATAAATTATGTCATCTCAATCATTTAACCAAACAGAATATAACTTTTGACATTCTTTTTCTATGTTATTAATGACACATCTAAGGACAATTTTCATGATGGATGCGATTTGTGAAAAAGTACACAAAATAATTATGAATTCCAAATTTCTGTGTTTTGTTAATTTTCTTAGTTTGTCTGTGTCGGTATAAACGCCACTAAATTAATATAAATTTGATAGTGTACTATTTCAATAAACTTACCGGAGCTTCCTATCCTCTTTCTCTTTTTCCATTTCAACAATCTTCTCAGTTAATGCTTGCTTGGCTTTTTCTACATTTGTGGGCGTTCCAGTGACCTTTATTGCAGATTAATAATAAATGTTACATATAACAATGTCAAATTCGTTTCTTAAGAATTATTTATTTTTATTATATATTTACCTTCACCAAATCACTAGGGTCCTCATTAGGTGGCAGCAAAATGTGGACGTCGTAAGTCTGCATAAGTTCTCTCCGTTTTTGCCCAGCAAGAAGCCGATGCAGTTCGTTCGGGACTTCCACATCGATTGTTATTGGTACCTACATGCATTTTTAAATTATTCATTGCACTTTACAGAACTAGAAATGTTCCAGAAAATTTTGAATCATTCAAATAGAGGACGCAAGACAAATGTGACAAGATTATGGATAATCATTACAAAATAATAATCATAATAAGATATAAGTGCTTGTGTTTGAAATTAGTGAACACTAATAGAAAGCTACTTCATTCCCAGATAACCAGGGTAATAGCAATAAAAGGCAGATTGGCAGCTCTGGAGGTATTTATGAAAAATTCCGATTTCTGATTATAGCTCAATCTTTATAGGATAGTCCGTAAAGACATTTCTTGTTACTTGGATAGCCTATATCATAGCTAACGATCTCTCTAGAACAGTGTTTCCCAATTAGTGGTACGCGTACCCCCATGGGTACGCGAGATTGCATCAAGGGGCACGTGCAGCAATATCTAAACTAAAATATTAAATCCTAACAAAACAATAATGCAAACAATGGTCAAAAAATTATTCAATTTAATTAAACGATCAGTAGGCAATGCATCAAGCGCTTTTCCGCGCTCCATAAAAACTAACATCGTCACAGACTTCAGCTCGAAGATGACTTGAGATTGAAGCTCACCATACAACAAGCTGACAATACAACTAGATTTTTAGGATTGTGCAATCTAATGACAGAGAACACATGTTTCATTTGATGATAATAAATTTAAAAAAAATGTGATTTCATTTTTTATTTAACATTCCTGCAATAAGGGGTATGCTAGTTTGAGGTCTTTCTTGAAGTGGTACGTTGAAAAACCTAATTGGGAACCACGACTCTAGAACAACGAGGTGATATACCTGTTCTAATAAGGCTTTCTTGGCCGCTTCACAATTCTCTGGGCGGCCAGTAATCCTGATGATATCATTAGCACCAGGTTCGGCGTTGTCATCTCCATTCTTGACTGGGATATCGGCCGCCTCGGCAGTGTCGCGTTCCGGGAACTTGATCTGGACGTCGAACTCTGCCGTAATATCCTTTACTTTAGCACCGCGCGCACCCATTACGGTGCGGTGGTGTCTTTGAGGTATCACACATTCGATTGTCACCTATAACAAAATATTTTGATTTGAAGAAAAATACAATAGTTTTATTTAATATTTGATGTTATTTTAGAAGATTCAGTTATGATAACAACTCATACAAACGAAATTATTGCATTGACACTTTCTGTTTAGTTAGTTTTGTCCAACTGTTTGTCTAATGAAAACGATCACTTGTACCTGAGTCGTGGGTATAAATATAATAAACAAATAAATGTCTATGTATCATATATGTTTGTCTTTCCGATACCCTAGTATCCATATCACAAGCCTAATAGTGCTAACTTTGAGCTAGGCTAATTGGTGTGATTGTAAATAACATCATCATATCATTTATCTCAAAATGATAAGGGCCGCCCAAGTTTTTTCAATTAAGAATTAGATGTTGTGATTTCATAAAAAAATAATTACAAATATTGGGGCCTTGGGTGCCTTGTTCGTATCATTGATATGGATGATGTAACAGAGGCTACGTAATTCAAATATACATGGAAAGCTGCTACAATGTATTCACTGTTATTAATATTATCTGCTCAAAAAAACAATTAATCTTATCACAAAATAAAATCTTTCACTATTAGCTTTCAAAAAAATATATATTGTGTCACCATGAAGGTATTATCTGGCCGAGAAGTAATCAAAGTGTAATAGATAATTAGATATTGACATCAACTTGGTGTAAATTTTTCTATTTCTAGTGTGAATGCTTGTACCATAAGTTGTTTCTGTTGTATTCACGATCGGTTTTACTTGAGCTAGTAAAGAATTCGTGTCGCCGGCAGCGCCAGAGCACATTTAAGTGGCTTAGAGTGCGGACGTTCTGATCTTTTAAGCAAGGCTTCCATCGTCGCGTCTCCTCTTTTGTATAAATAAATAATACACCTTTATATTTTAATTACTATAAAAAATGGAATGCCATTAGGAAATGATCTATATTAAAAATATTAAAAGAATTAAATTAATAATATTAACGTCATTCAGTATTAAAAATTGCGGAAAATATCGCCAAATTTACAGAGACAATACATTGCTCAATGAAATTCCCTCAACGAAAATGTATCACACCGTCTCAACTGAAAATGTACTTACTACACATGGCAATAAGGTAGAATTTATACTATTAATAATAATATAAGCCGCCCCACTCCCACTCAAGCACCAAAAATCCACCGATAGGTAATTACTTAATTAATGAATCAAACTTTTCTTTGATACTTTATCGGGCGCAGGACCGACAAAATTACGTTTGGATAGGTATTAAGTTAACAAAATAATATACTAAAAGTAATTTAGAACTCATAGGTCATTAAATTATTCACGAGTAATTTTGGCGTATTTAAATAGTTAGAATCGGCATTTGTAAAATGATTATTGTTATGTACATTACCTGTTCACATTTAACTCACTATCTTACAAGTATTTCATTAATTGTTCAAAGTGTCCTCCCTCATTTTCAATACACACACGAGCCCGTGTTAATAAATTTTCTTTTAAAGTAATTATAACATTTCTTTGCATTTTCACTTCATTAAAAGCGTCTATTATTCGCTGTTTTAGCACGTCAATAGTGTCAGGTTCACTCACATACACCCCCAAGCTTTATTTCACTCCATAAGAAAAAGTCTAAAGGTGTAAGATCTGGTGAGCGCGCGGGCCACGGCACCGGGCCGCCGCGGTCGTTCCATCGGTCACCGAACTCTTCGGTGAGGTACTCTCTCACATCACGATAGTAATGTGGAGGTGCACCGTCTTGTGGAAACCACAATCCTCTTAAGTTCGCCAGTGGAATGTCATCCAACATAGTCAAAACCAACGTACGGAGTAGATTCAAATAGGCTTCGCCCGTGAGTCGGCCTTCTATAAAATATGGACCAATTTCTTTTTTCAATATGTCGGCCCAAATGTTTACACTAAACCCATGTTGAAACGAATGCTCTCGCGTGAGAAGACGAAGATGAAGTTGTTCATACATAGCCTATGTCCGTCAGGTTATAATCATGTATGTTCATGCCAAAATTCGTTCGAATCGGTTGAACCGTTAAGTAGGAGGAGGGAGACAAGCGAAATTTGTGAGTTACCTAAAAGAGAGCTTTGCTCAATTATAGATTTTTTTTTTCTACCTTCAAACAGTATCTTCCTTTTAATCTTGATGAAATTATGATTTTATTGTGTATTAAATGAAATACAATAACACAAATACAACAACACATTTGTTTTATTAAGCAACCATATAATTTTATCCTCATCTTTTTTTATGTATTTATTTAATTTATTAATTAATTGTAAATTCCTCTCTGTATTTCTTTTAAAGAAGCCACCCATGTTATTATTGGCCATCCCTTGTAGCTTTCGGGTTACAATGGTCTCGTAACAGAATGTGACGTGCCTACGACCTGACCGTAGGCACCTCACATTCTGTGACCTACGAGTTTAATTTTTCGAGTCGGGAGCTCCCGTACCTACTGTTTTATTGGACGTCGATCGACCCATTCAGCCTTCTCCAAAAAGGCGTCGATAGAACGACGGACTGAGCCACCAAAAACAGGGAAGTGAAGTTAAGATACGACAAGCCCCAACCCAGATTTTAAACATACCGATTTCTTTATTTTTGATGATGAATATCTTTTCTCACTTACTGAGTTAAATCCCGTCACAATGTCTGTCACAGTAGCAAAAGTTCCAGTACTGGAACGGGAACTTGTTTTTACACTACACTATACCAATGAACCAATACAATAAAAAAAAATTAAAGGCAGTGTAAAGTCAAAATAAGATATTGGTTATTTTTATTTAATTACTAAAAGAGAACTAAATTATTGGATGTTGTTACCATGGAGAAGCGTAGAAGTGTAAGTTATTTTAATGTTTCTGATTAAACTCTTTGTTGAACCATAAATAAATAACAGTCATTCAAAGAAAATAGATACACACCTTGGCTTCCAAGTCTTCGATGATTTCATTGATCCGGGACTTCGCGGCCTCTATGCACTCCTTAGGTCCTTTAAGCACAACGCGATCACTGTTGACGCCCTGGCGCGGGAAGGAAATTTGCACGCCGCCGCAGTCGTCGGCGATGCGGCGCAACACCTCGCCGCGGCGCGCCACGAAGTGTCGGTGATGGCGCGCAGCGACATTCATCTCCCCTTCGGACACGTTGCTGATCTCCGCCACTGCTGTTTCTAGCTGCTTTCGCGCCGACTCCACTTGCTCCTCGCGCCCTGAAACAATTGCGTTTCAATACGACTACAGCCTAAATGAATTTGTTGTTATGTATTAAAAAAGGCATTATTGTTTATTATACGCAATGAACAGCACGCCGCCACAACAATACGTGTGTATTCATGAATTGAAATGTTCAGATATTTGAAACACGGAAAAAATAGTGGATCTATATTTAGTTCTTACACTTCCGCGCACATTTCAATAAAACTATTTTTTTACGAATACTTGCGCGCATACTTTATATTTAATTATGACCATTCAACTCCTTTACAGTCGTATCTAATAAGCATTTTGTATTTTGAGCCCACCTTCAATTTAAATTAGGCATTACCGCGCCGAAAGCATCGCACGCCTCTTTGATTTCCATAAAGTTCCACTAATTAATATAGATTTTGTCATTTCAGCCGAGGACCGCAGCTGGAAGGAAGCCTACTAATAATTTCAAGTTATACATTAAGAATATAATTAAACTTACCAATAATGAAAATAGCTTCCTTATCTTCATCCTTTTCAGTTGGGAAGATGATACGTGCACCGGTTTGCTCGCGGATTTTCTTAATATTAGCACCATTCTTCCCAATAAGGAATTTGTGATGTTCCGGTTTAGCGCGCACGTGAGCAGTGTGCGAGGTGAGCTCGCGTTCCGATGCGTGTGCAAGAAGTTGCTGCTTGGCTTTTTCTACATCCTCGACGGGACCTTTTATCACAACCTTATCACTATCGCTCTCCGCAGCCGGAAATTTTATAAGTACTCCACCACACTCCTCCATAATGGAATGAATAAGTTTACCACCCGCTCCAATCAAAGAGTTGTAGTATTTAGGCGCAATAGTTACCTCCTCAGTAACTATGTTTGCTTTTTCATTGTGTATTTGCTGTATGCGTTTCACTGCCTCTTCTACATTCTCACGTTTCCCCCGTACGGTTATGACGTCGCTATCATCGCCTTCGGCCGGAAGATCGATCTGTGTCTGAGTCTCATCGCGAATTTTTCTCAGGTTAGCACCGCCTTTCCCAATGATAAACTTATGGAACTGCTTGAAAATTGGAACCTCTTGTACATAAGACGATTCGGCAATTTCCTTCAACAGTTTGTGTAGATACTTTTCACATTTCTCAATATCTTCTTGTGGACCTCGTAACTTAATTGGGCTCCTCTTTTGCCCTTGATCTGGCAAAGTAATAAGAACGCGATCGAACTTTTCGCGAATTTCCTTAATTTTCTCTCCCCTTACCCCAATAAGAGACTTGATATACCTATGGTCGACGTAGACTTCTTTCGTTCTTTCATTTTCTAGCTTCATTACCATTTCCCTTAATTCCCTTTCTGCATCAGCAACGCCTTGGTGGCTTCCCTCGATACGAATAACATTGTTACCTTCATTCTCAATTATGTTTATAACTACACCAGTCTCATCTTTCAGTCTGTTAACTGAAAAAAATAACAAAGTTATTAAAACAATCATGTTTATGAGAGGAAAAAACCGGCCAAGTGCGAGTCGGGCTCGCACACCGACGGTTCTGTACAAACTTTTAGTTAAGTAAATAGTTTGTTTATCACAGGAATCGAAGACGGATTGAGAGCAAAGTTAACTTTCCAGCTGGAAAACTGCAAATATGTTTATGAACGTAATTTTCTTTTGATGCAACAAAAACATTTCTGTTTTTAGATTTTTTTCTTTACTTTTTTCATGCCAAATTTCATGATTCTAGGTCAACGGAAAATAAATACCCTTTAAATTTTGATTCTCCTGAGAGTGTCGCAATATACGTTTTTTGCAGCATCAACGGCCGTATCTTTTTAACTTAGAAGTTTGATTTTTTTCACAGCTTCAAGGGACTGTAGACCTGAGTATATGGGTTTAGTTTCAACTCGATACCTCCACGCGCTCCCGAGATAAAGGGTCTTGACAGACAGACAGAAGGACGGACAACAAAGTGATCCTATAAGGGTACTGTCGCGGAGATCCGCGATTGAGAACAACAAAGGTTAAATTTATTTAATTAACACTAAAATTAATTAGAATAATGTAATTTTGTACTAGCAACTCCCGTTAGACATGGAATGCAAATTTTTTACTGTGGTATCATTAAGATAATAATTGTCTATAAAAAGCGGGTTGGTAAAAAAAAAAGGGGAGAATTAGGTACAAGTGGGCACGAGGTTGGCAAGAACGGAGGAACGGCGCGAGATGAGAGTCTCGCGGTACTGATGCCGGAATTCGGTGAGTTCGTTCCATGTATTTGCATTTATCTATTGTGTGAAATGATATTGTGTTACTTGTCGTGATTCTTATAAAGATCGTAACCAGGTGGTGTAAGGATGAGGATGGAGGGGAAGGTGGCCGCATCCTCCCAGGGTCTTGTGGACCCTGGTCGCGTACATACAATTATCAATTCACATAGTAGAGAATGATAATCGTGTTAATGTGATTGCGTTCATTAGTTGATGATGCCATTAACTAATCATTTATAACATGAATAATTTGATTATTCATTAAACCTAAGTAGGAACATACTCTTAGTCATTATTTATATAGTAAATAAAACCCAGGCAAAGAAAATCCACCACAAAAATGGTGGAGGTGACTGTCGGAAAAGTACCTTAAAGTAAGAATAATTTGATTATTCATTAAACCTAAGTAGGTACATACTCTTAGTCATTATTTATATAGTAAATAAAACCCAGGCAAAGAAAATCCACCACAAAAATGGTGGAGGTGACTGTCGGAAAAGTACCTATAAAGGTTAAATATAAAGGTTTACCCTACCCTCCCTTTAATTGGTTACCAAGAAATTTGAGCAGAGCTTGATAGACTCGAGAAACTTAGAAGAAAGACAATCTATTTACTACAATATTTTGTCGAACCCACATTTTTTTTCTGTCGGGAGGTCTCGTGTATGCATACACTCGTGTATACTTTGTATACGTAATAAGACTTGTTAAATAATTAAATGTTCGTTTTAAAATAGATGTTTGTGATGATCAATTATGTTTTGGTGTTTGTAATATTGGTTTGGTTGAAAAAAAGCATCGTAACAGTGTACCATTATAAAATTTCGAACTGCATATACCATAGACTTATGGAGCAATGGTAAAGGGTATAAGTGCCATGCAGCCAAATTTATCTTGTCTGAAAGTTATGCTTCGTAAAAAAAAAAAATATATATATATATATATTTTGAAAGAATAGAAAAAATGCATTGGTCTTGTGTGGTTTCTTCTGCAAGCAACTGTAGTTTATGAGAAAGAGACTCAGTAAAGGTTCATGCGGTAAGAGCGCACCCCATGAACTGGGTCACTGGATTTATTCCCCGCGGCAACACTGAGAGAGAACATGTGATAAAAGTACCAATCACACACACCCTTCCAAAAAAGAGAATTGTGAACTCTTCGCAGAGTTCTTAACTCTCAGGCAAATGGTACATTTCGAACTCGTAGGTAGACCAGTATCACTCGTGGTTAATGTCGTAAAATTGTTACGAGCCAAGAACACCCAATGTGCGCTGGGTAGAGTGGGTCTACAAATTCTACGGACGTCCGTGCCTTTTTTATGAAGAGGACGGATGGATTAAAAGAAGGTATACAGAGTGGGTGCCTGTATAACTTGTTGCACCGAGAAAGCAGTTGTTGCTTGCATAGGGTTATTCAGTGAACGCCATCTGAGTCTGTAGGGCTTGAGAATTGAGAATATGGTATTGCTTAAAAAAGAAAATTAAGCATCGCCACTTGGCCGGCCAAGCCTAGAAAGAAAAAGAAGTGACCAGAAAGTATTGTCAGTATGGAGTGAACAGAGATTGTATGGTAAATGAAATGCAAGGGAAGAATGATATATGTTTGGTAGAAAGAAAGAGAAGCAGATGTTTGCAGAAGGAAATCAACTAGCTTTGCTATAGAAGACCCAATTTTTGGCACAGAAAGAATAAAACTAGCTTTGTTACAAAAATAACGATCTGGTTTGCCATAGAAAGAATAAAAAAAAGAAATCTGTTCGAGAGTCTATCATGCCTTCTAGAAGTGTTTCAAATAAATAAAATAATATCACAATACTTTGGGAACGTTAATGGCGTTATCTGCATGAACGAGAAATAAGTCGACTTATAATATTTGCGTCCATGTCTAATGAGGTCTAAATTGAGAGTTTGTAAGTCATGACGCTTGCTTGAGTAAGTGTCTGTGACACGGTTTCACAGGATTGTTTGTTAGATTGTTTTGTGTGAAGTGCTAACAGTAACATTTATTTTATTTATTTATTGAAAAGGGTCGGGCCTATGGCAGGACCACGGGATTTAATCACGAGAAGTCAAAGCGGTTGCATAGTCTTAAGAATTAATTTATAAGTGTCAAACAGCATATGAAATAAGGGTGAACAAAATCTCTAATTATGCATAAACTCGAGTTTGGCAGTAATGGTTGTGTAAAACAACCGGTTGCCACTTAATCAAGAAGCGAAGTGATCTATTACGTCGGGCTGTGTTGCGTCATAAATTTTCGACGTGGTGTTACGGTCCGATGTGAACTCGGCGAACACTCGCATTAGCGTTCGCGATCGGATTGACAGTGTAGGAGTACCATTAGAATAGTATCTTTCTTGTCTATGATTTTGTCGTCACTTTCACTTTTTCGTTTTTGAAGCGTCAGTTTGTGTCGGCTTTGTTTAAGTATTTAATTATTTATATTTGAAAGTTTCATTGTTGAGTGGCAAGAATAAATACAAAGTGACTACAGAATTCAGGTGAGTAAATAATGTCAGTCATTGGTACTTAAATGCAACTGGAATATGAATTTGTTTGTTGTATCTACGCTAGAAAAAATGGCGGACATTAGATTTAAAGATTGTATGATTGAATTTCAGCGTTTGCACTTGATGAAACTACTTTCAGTAGTATCAAGAAATATCAAATCAATTAAGAGTTTGACTGGAATCTATTACCTACACATCCTCTTTAACGAATCGTTAAAAACCAGAAGTAACGTCCAGAACAAGAGGAATCTAGGAATAGGATATCTAGTTGGTTCTTATTGTTAAAGAATCTAAGAAAATGGAGAAAATTCTTAATGCCCGTTTGCAATTGCACATACAGCAGCTGCAACGTTTAGAAGAAGAAGGTGAAAAGGCATTTGAGGAGAAAGAAACCACGATGCATAGTATTATAAGACTGCGCATTGCGCTTAAGCTTCATGTGGGCAATCTTAAATCAGACTTTGCCTCATATGCCAACACTGTAAACCCAGACGCAGACCTAATAAACACTTGTTTGGAAACACTATCGAAGGCCGAAGAGTTGTTGATTAACATTAAAGCAGCAATCGAAATTAATGACCGGACCAAGGAAACCCGACCAACAACTATGAAGCTGCCTGTGCTGGACCTACCGAAGTTTAACCTCTTACCTACTTCTGTACTTCGCATAGTACGTAAACTTAAAAATAATCGATTTGTTTATTTTATACCCTAAACGTTCAAATATTTAATTTTTTGGCAACATTGAACTGTCTTCATTTGAAAAAAAAAAATTAAAAGTCAAATGTCATCTATCCCTTCCGAAAAAATGGCGTCGGGGGAATCACGCGCAGCACGTCGAACTCGCATGGGTAAGTTAATCAACTATCATCTTATGTATTTTTTAGAAATTTCGGTTTTTTTTTATTTCAATTAGTTAATAAAATAATAAGTTCAATCTGCGAAGTTGTATTTTTGTGATTTGGTTCACGGTGTTCGAGATTCTATCCCTTTTTTTTCTACGTGCTTTTTAAAATACAAAAGTAGATACTTAATAATTAAACTGTTAAACTATATTTGTACTTTGTGGTGTACATAACGATATGATTGCGATATTACTTTTAAAATTGTTTTTGTTTCAGAGCTATCAGAACACGATATCCCCGATGCACTAAATGACTCCAAAATAGACTTCTCAGGAGAAGATTTAGATGAAGATCCTGCCTATTCTCTACCCGAGTTCCTTGAACAGAGTAACCATGCATCAAATAGTAGCTCTGATGAAAACGAAGTCAATTTTGAAGTTCCTGTGCCTTCTCCGGCTATTTTTTGTGATTCTGAAATTGTCCCTAGTTCCTCAGCGCCACGTACCCCAACTAGAGGACGCGCTAGGTCTACGACCAGGCGTGGGCGGGAACATACACGCATGCGTAGAAGTTCATATTTACGTATTAGATCGTCGCCTGCGTTACGTCTTAGTATTAACTTACTCGAAGAACAAGAAGATAACTGGAATTTAGACAATTTTGATCCAGAGGCATTAAATTTTACACTTCCGGCATATTACCATATAGATACAACTGCTTGGGAATGGAATAATTATTACGACCCAATAATATATTGATGACGAAATATTTCCACAATGGTAGAGAGTACAAATAGAGTGCATATACTGAAGACTGGAAAATCACTTGGCTTGACGCTAAAAGAACTAAAAACTTACATAGGTATAATTATGATAATTTCTGCGCTTCATTATCCACAAAATGTTATGCAGCTACGTCAGTACAAATTTGAGTTTGTACTAAAAACCAAACCAAAGCCTAAAAGAGGAAGGTGGTCGTAAAACCCATACCCATTCCTGAATGTCGCCAGCTGATCATTTGCCTGAATGTAGTACTGCAAAGCAACATCGCTGTAGAAGACGCGGATGTGACAAAAGAACCACTGTGTTTTGTAAGAAGTGTGACCTTTTTGACGTGACAACGTCTTATAAATTGGTTTGCCGGGTGACACTTCAAGAAACTGCGTTACGCTCCGCTCACGTTATGCGCTTACAATGAGAGCGAGTGAGAGGCACGCGTCCCTTCCACTCGGGCATGGTTAGCCCGCCTAAGAGCGAGAGAGACAGACATAAAAAGTGGAAGGGACGCGTGCCTATAAATTAATGTTTTAAATATAATTCTTTGTATAAATAAATGTTTTAAATTGTTACTATTATTTCATCCTTCTTCCTACTATACGAATGAATATTCACATTAAAATTATTTTACCACTCAAAGTCGTTGTCACGTAAAACTTTCGCCCGTATACCGACTTTACAGGCAACCAACCAGTTTTTTTTTATATTTTGTAGCTGGTAGAAATTGTTTTACACGATTTCACGAAAATATTTTTTAAATAGCATATAAGCAGAACTATTTGATCTCATTAATAACTATTCATATTTGACTAATTACTTACTTTAGAAGCTTTTTTAGTTTTTGAGAAGAATGTTTTTTTTTTCAATACTATTATCTTTTATTACATTACTGTTAATGTTGCTAAACTGGAATTTTTAAGTCTTTATTATTAAACGATATTAATATATATATGTAAGTATCTTATTTACATGTTTGAAATAATATTTTACATGCTTAAAACCATGTGAAATTTATGTACTATACAAAGCACAACATAATCTAATACTGATGTACTTTGCAAAGAACATTGAGAAAATGAAGATTTTCCAATTTGGGAAATTTTTCACTATTTTTCCCGAAAACTGTTAGTTCTAAGAAACATATCCTGAAAATTTCAAAACTTGATTCCAAAATATTGGTGGTGAGTAGGCAAGAGGTTAATGGTGACATCACAGAATTCAGTGAATTTTGGGATAAATTTGATTCGGCGATCGGCTCTCGAGAATTAAAGAATGTGGAGAAATTTGCTTACCTGATCAATTGCCTACAAGGACCAGCACTAGAAGTAGTCAAAGGACTGTCGACTACAAATGACAACTATACTATAGCCCTGGATATGTTGAAACAACAGTATGGAAGCAAAATTAAGTTAATTCAAGCACATTATGAGGCGTTGAACAAAATAAAAACAGCGATGAGCACTGCTGCTAGCTGCAGGAACACATTAAGCTGTATTCAACGTCATCTTGGAATTTTGGACTCACTTGGTGAAAATTCAGATGGCAATCATGTACGTGTCCTGTTAATGGAGAAGTTTCCACAGAAAGTTCTATATGAGATAAACCTTCTCAAGGGTCCGGACTGTACTCCAAAGGAAATACTACAGGGACTAGAGAGAATCGTAACGGCGATGGAAAATTCTTATAAACCTGAGCCTGATGACATTCAGAAACCCGGATCATCTACGGAGGCTCTTCATATACAACAGGCTAACAGGAAACCCTGGAAAAGGTTTGAGGAATCGTTCCAGACAAAACGCAAGATTTCAAGAAAACGCAAAGAGGCACCAACATTTGTCATTAAAAATGACAAAAAGAAAAGAAGACAGGGTTGCATTTTCTGTAAAGGAAGCCATTTTAATGACAAATGTGACATTGTGAAGACCTTTAAAGATAGAAAAGCAAAGTTAGGCAAAAGGTGTTTCTTGTGTTTCAAGGATGGACACATTAGCAAGAACTGTAGTGAAAGGATCCAATGCTATCACTGCAAAGGCAGACACAACAGTGCATTGTGTAAAGAGCTATATAGTAAGAATTCTCATGTTTTTATACAATCAAATCAAAATGATCATACACACACTCTTAATTCTTATGCAACATCATTTTTACAGACAGCAACCGCAAAGGTACAAGGCCTACAGAGAACAATAATTAAGAATTGCAGAGTGTTGCTAGATAGTGGTAGCCAACGAAGTTACATTACCAATCGCCTCGCAAATGACTTGAAATTAAGAACAACACAAGAAGATATTTTAATGATTTATACTTTTGGCTCGAATACACCTAATGAAATAAAATGTGCTACATCTGAAATTGAAATTCAAACTAAGAGAGGAATAACTAGAATTATTCATGTTAATATTGTTCCATTTATAGCAACTAAGATATCTGCACCAGAAGTCCCAACAGTAGCTCCTATAGATATTTTAGCTGATGATGAGTCCGCTGGTCACAGTGTTGATTTGTTGATTGGGAATGACTATTATTTTTCTTTTATACGAGATCAAAAAATTCAATTGGATGAGAATTTATATTTAGTAGACACGGATTTTGGCTGGATGCCTTCAGGAGTTGTGGAGATAAACAAAGAAGAAGACATTGCATTATCTGTTGTTACATTTTGTCATTGTCATAGACCTGACTGTTCATACTTTACTGAACCAGATCTTCCTCTTCGTAGTATTGATATTAAGTTTCTGTGGTCTTTAGAAGGAATAGGTATCACAGATTCTCCTAAAGCATCAAGAGAAGAGGAAGCTGTTGAACAGTTCAACAATACAGTAAAATATGAAGATGGAAGATACCAAGTAAAGTGGCCTTGGGTACAATACCCTCCTGATCTCCCAACCAACTACGGAATGGCATTTGGTAGACTTAAAGGACTACTGAAGAGACTGGACATTGATTCTCTTAAAAAATATGATTCCATATTGAAAGAACAATTAAAAGGAAATATTATAGAAGAAATAAAGAAACCAGAAAACCCATACCAGCAAAGCACACCACCTATTCATTACCTACCTCATCACATGGTGAAGCAAGAAGGAAAACGGGGGAGACTTGTCTATGACGCCTCATCGAAAGTCAAGGAAGAAAAAAGTCTAAATGAATGTCTTTACAGTGGACCATCAATGCTTGAAGACTTAACTGCACTTCTTCTGACCTTCAGATTACACAAGATTGGACTTACCGCAGACGTGGAGAAGGCATTTCTACAAGTTGGCCTCCAACAAGAAGATAGGGAGGTCACTAGATTTCTCTGGTTAAAAGATATTGCTAAAGAGGCAACAGAAGATAACATCATACATTTAAGATTTACAAGAGTTCCATTTGGCATAATATCTAGCCCATTTCTACTTACAGCCTCGATCAGACACCACCTGATCCAGAAAGATAGCACACTGTTAAAAGATGTGGCTGAAAGATGTTATGTAGACAATTTTATAACTGGAGCTCAAACAAAAGAAGAAGCTATAGATCTTTTCAACCGTACAAGGACTGCATTTGACGAACTGTCTATGAACATTAGAGAGTGGACATCAAATGACAATGATTTTTTACAAAATATCCCAAGAAGCAAGCAATCCAAAGAAAGAAATGTAGTCAAAGTTCTTGGCCTAGAATGGAATTTAGAGGGTGATACTTTACAAATAAAGTATAAGGACGTACAAGAAAAGACTCTTGAAACCAAGAAAGAAATACTAAGAACATTAGCCCGCATTTATGATCCATGTGGATTTGTTGCTCCGCTTGTCCTAGCAGCCAAAATTCTATTTCAGGAATTATGTAAACGAAAACTAAAATGGGACAACAAAGTACCAGATGATTTAATTCATAAATGGCGAGAAATAACAGAAAACTTAAAGTATATCAAGAGTGTGAAGGTACCCCGCTACTTTGGATCAGGAGAAAAGGGAACGAAACTAGAATTACATTGTTTCACAGATGCGTCAAAGGATGCATATGCCGCAGTAGTTTACCTGCGAATCAACTGTAAAAAAGGGACGAAAATAACTTTTGTGATAGCAAAATCCAGAGTAACACCAATAGAGCAAAAGGATTCTTTGAAAATACCAAAACTGGAATTACTTGGATGCCTTATTGGATGTAGATTATTAAAATATGTGCAACATAGTTTAGCAGTATCAATTGACAAACAGTATCTATGGACAGATAGCCTTATTGTTTTAAGCTGGATGCGATCGGCTAAATTGCTACCTCCTTTTGTCTCAAGAAGAATTGAGGAAATCAAACAACACAGAGAAGTACTACCATATTATATAAACACAAATGAGAATCCAGCTGATTTAGCCACACGACCTGAATTGTGGCTAAAGAAGAAGGACTTATGGTTTAACGGGCCAGAATTTCTGCTAAAAGATGAAACCAATTGGCCAGAATCTAGATCTTTAGATTACCATCGATCACATCTTGTCTTGGCGGAGGATCAGGATGTCTGTCATCCTGAAGAGATGATTATCGAGGACAATTGCGAAAAAGAAATTGATGTGGCCATGGAAACTAATGAAGATGAACATAGAATGCCAGAAGAAATAAGTAAAATCAAAAGATTGCAACAAAAGTACTTTCCAGAAGAGTTTAAAGGAAAAGAAACTCATCTCACTAGGAACTTAGGCTTGTTTCTAGATATCGACGGCATATTGAGATGCAAAGGGCGAATGTCAAATACCTGTTGGACATATGATATGAAACATCCCATGCTGCTTCCAAAGGATTGTAAATTTACGAATGACCTAATTATGACAACGCATGTAAAGAATTATCATATAGGCACAGCACATGTACTCAGCTTAATTAGACAACAGTATTGGATACCACAAGGCCGAGCTCAGGTGAAAAAGATCATTGGAAGATGTATCCAGTGTCAGAAACATACAAATGGTCCGTATAAGTTACCGATTACTCCAGCATTGCCACCAGAGAGGGTGAACTACAGTTCTTCTTTTACATATGTTGGCGTAGATTACCTTGGACCTGTCTTCGTGAGCTCAGAAACAGATAAAGCTAAGAGATGGATATGCTTATTAACATGCCTAGCGGTAAGAGCAGTGCATCTAGAAGTTGTGCAAGACCTATCAGCAGAGGAATGTTTATTAGCGTTAAGAAGATTTGTATCATGCAGAGGAGTACCAGAAGTGATTGTGTCAGATAATGGCACACAGTTTAAATTAACATCTGAAGTGTTATCTGACTCCTACTGCATACAGAATAAGATAAAATGGAGATTCATTCCTCAATTAGCACCATGGCATGGCGGCTTCTACGAAAGACTGATTGGGCTCGTGAAGAACTGTCTTAAGAGAACATTAGAAAAGCACTTGCTCAATGATACACAGTTAGTGACTGTAGTTAAAGAAGTTGAAGCTGTGATCAACAGTCGACCTCTGACTAACATCGGATCAGAGATAGAAGCTGTACTTAGACCATCAGATTTCTTGACTTTAGGTAAATGTCTTGTAACGGATATGTCAGAAAAGGATTTAATACAAAATATAACTAGTACTAAAAGGAGTTTAGTTGAAGGATGGAGAAGAGGACAGATTATTTTAGAAGAGTTCAAAACCATGTTTGTTAATCAATATTTATTGAGTTTGCGAGAAAGATATTGTCATTCATACAAGCAGCCTAGGGTAACATCAGCCCGCGCACCTTGTGTTGGGGATATTGTGCAATTGAAGGGAGAATCAAAAAATAGAATTAATTGGAAACTAGGGAAAATTATAGAATTAATTAAGGGTACTGATGGTCACTGTAGAGTGGCTAAAGTGAAAGTGGGTAATAACATCTTTACCCGTTCTATTGGACACTTATATCCAATAGAAATTGAAGAGAAACTGACAGTCGATAATGATGAAACTGTGTGTACTGACAATCTAGAAGAGAAACATATCACAGAAGCACCAGTTACAGTACCAGTACCAGTTACAGAAGAATTACCGGAAGATATACCAGACGAATGCACAGAAGCCATTCTCACTGATAAATCTTCCATACACATCCCTGAAGTAGAACCAGTAGAAGTCGAAACTCCTACTCAAAATGAAACCCAAATGAATGAAAATTTCTTTGAACCTGATAAACCTGATTTGGAAATGACAATTGATACTCCTGAGCCAGAATCAACAGCTCCTCAAAGCGAGAATGAACGAGTTAGAAGAGGCGCTGCTCTCAGGGCACGAGAAAGAATTGCAGAGTGGACTCGCCACCTTGCAGCTTTCCTGACAGCGGTGCCGCCGGGCGGGAGTGTCGCGGAGATCCGCGATTGAGAACAACAAAGGTTAAATTTATTTAATTAACACTAAAATTAATTAGAATAATGTAATTTTGTACTAGCAACTCCCGTTAGACATGGAATGCAAATTTTTTACTGTGGTATCATTAAGATAATAATTGTCTATAAGAAGCGGGTTGGTAAAAAAAAAAGGGGAGAATTAGGTACAAGTGGGCACGAGGTTGGCAAGAACGGAGGAACGGCGCGAGATGAGAGTCTCGCGGTACTGATGCCGGAATTCGGTGAGTTCGTTCCATGTATTTGCATTTATCTATTGTGTGAAATGATATTGTGTTACTTGTCGTGATTCTTATAAAGATCGTAACCAGGTGGTGTAAGGATGAGGATGGAGGGGAAGGTGGCCGCATCCTCCCAGGGTCTTGTGGACCCTGGTCGCGTACATACAATTATCAATTCACATAGTAGAGAATGATAATCGTGTTAATGTGATTGCGTTCATTAGTTGATGATGCCATTAACTAATCATTTATAACATGAAAAATTTGATTATTCATTAAACCTAAGTAGGTACATACTCTTAGTCATTATTTATATAGTAAATAAAACCCAGGCAAAGAAAATCCACCACAGGTACCGTTTTTTCCGTTGGAGGTACTAAACCCTAAAAGTAAGGAAAAATAAAGTACTGTTATTTAAAACATGAACATACTGTTAGATCCACTTTTGCCAATGATGTGCTTGAAGAATTTCGGATCGACAGATAATTCGACGTAGGTGAGCGTAGCAAGCAAATTTTTAACAAAGTCATCCAGCTCCACTTGGGCGCGTTCTACCTCCTCAGGGGGCCCATCAATCTTCACCTTATCTTCAGAGTGTGTAATATCAACATGAACCTGAGAAATATCATAATGTTTAATTCAATTTCTATTCAAAAACTCATATTAAAAAAATCCTTTAAACCAACAAACCTTGGAAAAATCTTGCGTTATTTTCTTGATATTGGAGCCATTTTTACCGATAATATATTTATGAATCCAGGTTGGGGCATCGACAGTCGCTGTTTTTACAGAGTTTGCTTTCTCACACACTTTTGACAAGGCTGCAAATAATTTTAATTAGAAAGTAAAATTGTAATTGAGGATAATATGGACTGCTTCATGTTTTTATTTTATTAATAATATTAACAATGATATACCAAGGCCAATCTTATTGTGGGGTCCGTGAAGAGTGATGGTGCCAGTAGGAGAATCAGGAGGGGGCATTTCTACTGAAACCCCAGTTTCCTTCAAAATCTCCTGGATAGTTGTACCACGAGCCCCAATAACATATTTATGTTGGGATTTAGGTACTTCTACACGAACTGTCGAACATTTCTTAACCTGAAAAACATTTAAACTCTAACCTTTTCAACAATAAACTTAATAAATTGTATATGATATTTTAAAAATTTTTCGTTTTCTTAAATACATTAAAAAACAAAGGCTTGTTAATAAGTATATGGTAGATAGGTAATGATATATAATGTTTCTTGAAAGTTTAAAAACAGAAACAAAAACAAAAAATAAATTTACCATATCATCATAGATTTGTTCAATTTGCGCTTTAGCTGCCAATACACCATTCTTCTCGCCAGCAATGACAATTTCATCCTTTTGTGTAGATGCGGGGGGAATGTGAATACGGGCACCGGTCTCTGCCATTATAGCAGCAGCTCGTTCGCCATATGGACCCTGAATGAACGGATGGTAGGTCTTGGGAATCGTGATGCGCTCCAAGGCTTTACGCGACTGGAAATTAAAACATTAATCAGTAAATGCACAATAAAACCTAACAGGGTGGAAAAGGTAGAAAAGTGGAGTTTGAACTTTTTGTATGGAGGCTGGCCTCACCACGATCCGCCATTTTGAAAAATATCCCAAATGGCGTCGCACTATAATATCTATATATATGGATAGAGGACATAAAAGATGATCAAAAATGTCATGTTTTAGATAATTAGAGTTAAAGGTAACAAAGGTGACCCGAAATATTTCTATCTCATTTTTGTATTGTTTACATTATAAACGTTCAATCCAAAGTTTTAATGCGGCTTTATCTCGTGAATAAGAAATTAAATTTAAGTTTTAAACTCAAACTTACCCATATATATACCTATATAGTACTAGCTTGCAAGGTCATTTTGAATATTTTTCAAAATGGTGGACTGGAAAGAGGCCAAAAAGTTCATACCCCTCTATCAAAAAATATTAAATAAATGGGACGAGAACAGTGATTTTCTTAATCTATAATCTAAGATGAACAGTGGTTTGTGTTTATCTGTCCGCTCTTTTTCCATTGTATCAATTAACGTTACCATAGCAACGCGTTGACCGCATGTAGTTCGTCTACCAGACGCTAGATGGCGCTAACGGAAAAATATTTAATAATAGAAAAAAATTAAAGAATTTTATCCACCCGTGCGAAGCCGGGATGGGCCGCTAGTACTATCTAAAATCACCTGTTCCACTTATTTGATTGTATTGCTCTTAAATATCATATACCTAATAAAGAAATACAGATAGTCATTAAAATTGTATTTACCTGTTCCTCAGAGCACACTCTGATCTCATGTTCAGCTTTTTCAATGCCTTCCTTGGTTCCCGTAATAGTAATTGTTTCGCTGTTATCAGAAATGCTTGGGACACTTATTTTTGTTGCAGTAACTTTCTCAAGTTCCTTCAATTTCTGCCCCTGTTTTCCCAGGATCCAGCGATAGTGCTCTTTGGGTATAGATATCTGCTTGCTGGCCTATATAAAAATATAATGATTTATATCTTCAAATTAATCAAATGCCATGTTTTAATCAAAATACCTAATATAATGTGATTATTTATTCAATTCAGCACACAGAATACCTGTTGTTGAAAGTGAGTTAAAATTTGTCGTCTGGCTTCAAGGACAGCACTATGCTTTCCAGTAATAAGAAAAGTCAAACTTCCGTCCTTGCTGGTAGATATTTCAATATGCGCTCCAGTATCTTTGGTGATGGCCTGACAAGTTCTTAGCGATTCTCCCTCACCAAACGTATTCGCATTATCTAACTTCCTTTCTTCATATGGCACATGAAATACCTGTAAGGAATACCAATAACAAAACGTAAATATAGTTGACTGAGTGACTTAAAACAACTAAACTATAGTACAAACAAAATAAGAGAGTATATAAAACTATCAAGTCTTTTTTTCTTTTGTTCATTGGAATATCCTATTGGGTGACTATGTAAGAATGAAAAGATATTGCAGGTGGGTTAAAATTATTCTTTTATTCACCACGTACGTACATACGTGACGTCGTTACTTAACCATAAACCCCCTGAAGCTGCTCAAGTCAAGCAAAAGTAATAATGTTGAATTACTCCTCTCTCCAGCACGCTTTGCATATGGTGCTTATAGTAGCTTCAACTTAACACGTTAAGTAGAGGGTGTGTGGTGGTATGGGTGTCGTCGTGTGCAATTTGATTGCGTATGTTCACTTAATATTTTTTTGTGGGCGTGTGATACACAGTTTTTGCGTCACTTTTTACTATATACAATAGTTGCAGTATTTATTTGGATCTTTAAATGGATCCCAGTACTTCGTCTAGAAGAAAACAATACACCAATAACTTTGATATTCCACACTTTTCAAACGAATGGCTCTCATTGAAATGCGTCTGAGTTTGACGGGAGCGCGTAGATTTGATATGGCAGATTGTCCAGAAAATGACAAGTCACATAGATTTAGTCAAGTAGATTTTTATTATAAAATTCGGACGGGAGTCAAACCCACATCTCTTCGCTATAGACAGACCCGTCTGGACTAGGTCCTACTTATTACTCGCATAGGAGGCAGTCGCACAGTTCTGCGAAGAGGTGATGAGCGCAAAGGAGGCTGCGGAAAGGGTAAGAGAGGACGATCCTCTAGCGGACCCCTGCCGTAGACGCAGGAGAGGACGTAGGCGGCGCGAGTTTGATCGTCTTCTCCAACCTGATAGTACCGGAGCTGGGGTTGGTTTTAACTCTACCCGCGGAGACCAGCGGGTGCCGGGCTTGGGAGGCCCGATACCTGCACAGCACAGGCCTCCGCCGACTCGGAGTGTCCGGAATGTCCACTCCGTAGTTCTCCGTCATCGCTTCCCGGCGGAGAACAGAAGTGTCTGCCTAGGGCGGACGTCCACCGATGGGGCCGCGGTAGTGTCCGCGAGGTTTCCCGTGACCCCATCCGGTGCCACTGCACTGTCGAGATACTTGTCATCAGATGATGACCAGTTGTACGACAGTCCAGTGCCACCACGGTGACCGGAGGGACATCTTGGAGTTTTTAGTGGGTAGGCCCCTGCACACCAATCTGACGAGCTTTTATCGTCAGATAGGTCCGCAGGGGAGAGTCCCACATAACTCCCGTCCCACTCCCAGCGGCGGGAATATGCGCAACGCATTTTCTCCAAGTAAAAAAAAAAAAAAAGGTCCTACTTATTACAACATCTACATGTGTGTTTATTTTCTTTGAACCCTCAGTGGACACCTATGTTACCACTGTCACATAGGTGTCCACTAGGGGCCTTGCAGTGTGCCACAATCATTTAATTAAATAACAGCCATTCTAGTAGTTTTAATTTATTGATTTTTAATAATATTTTAAGAAATACAAATTGATTTCTGATTTTGAGTGATTTATCTTAAAAAAAGGTAAAGTATCTTGTAATGGTCAAACATATGTAGGATTAAATAAAATATGGTTTCACAATGGAATGTTGCCATCAAAACACTTCTATTAAAACTGAAATAAAATAACATAACCCTTAAGCTTTGTGGTTAGTAAAAATAGTCACATAAAAGTACAGGCCCTCCGAGTCCCTACATCAGAGCTTACATGAAGGAAAAGCCATGTCAGTAGTTGAAGGTTTACTATGAGAATTTATAATAAACTAGCTGACCCAGCCACTCGTTGCTGTTATACTATATTAAAATAAAACCTAACCTATGACCCAAGTTGGAATAAATCCAGCAAAATGAAAACAAAACATCAAATTAGGTTGAATAGTTTCCGAGTTCATCATGGTCAAACACTGCAGCAAGAAATTACTTTTCGAGCGGTATATGTCGCACATCAGTTTGGTTACTAATCTTTTTTTAACAGAATAGGCTGCTAAAATTAAAGATTGAGTTATTTCATTTTTTGATTATTAAATGAATTCAAAACTAAACATATTGCTAGATATTTTTTTATAAAGCAGCCTCAAATAACTGGTATTACCTTTATAATTTTTATATTTTATGCATTTTCAATGCGATCTTATTAGATAAATTATTATAATAGAAAAATACTAGAAAAAATCGACTCGGGTCACAAGTGAATTCTCAGGCGGGAATCGAACCCGCAACCTTTGGAAATCCGGTCCAATGCTCTCCCAATTGAGCTACCGAGCCTTGCGAACACTCGTCGAAATTTTCTAGTACCTTCCTGATTTTACGCTGTAGGCCAGCGTTGTTTCATCAATGAGAGGAACATCCTCTCGTATTCGAAAGAAACATTTTTACAAATGTTTGGTCAATCGACTAAGATGAAACAGCCATGTTAGATTTATAATTTTTATATTTTATGCATTTTCAATGCGATCTTATTAGATAAATTATTATAATAGAAAAATACTAGAAAAAATCGACTCGGGTCACAAGTGAATTCTCAGGCGGGAATCGAACCCGCAACCTTTGGAAATCCGGTCCAATGCTCTCCCAATTGAGCTACCGAGCCTTGCGAACACTCGTCGAAATTTTCTAGTATAGTCCTCTCATTGATGAAACAACGCTGGCCTACAGCGTAAAATCAGGAAGGTACTAGAAAATTTCGACGAGTGTTCGCAAGGCTCGGTAGCTCAATTGGGAGAGCATTGGACCGGATTTCCAAAGGTTGCGGGTTCGATTCCCGCCTGAGAATTCACTTGTGACCCGAGTCGATTTTTTCTAGTATTTTTCTATTATAATAATTTATCTAATAAGATCGCATTGAAAATGCATAAAATATAAAAATTATAAATCTAACATGGCTGTTTCATCTTAATCGATTGACCAAACATTTGTAAAAATGTTTCTTTCGAATACGAGAGGATGTTCCTCTCATTGATGAAACAACGCTGGCCTACAGCGTAAAATCAGGAAGGTACTAGAAAATTTCGACGAGTGTTCGCAAGGCTCGGTAGCTCAATTGGGAGAGCATTGGACCGGATTTCCAAAGGTTGCGGGTTCGATTCCCGCCTGAGAATTCACTTGTGACCCGAGTCGATTTTTTCTAGTATTTTTCTATTATAATAATTTGGTATTACCTTTACTCTCTGTTAAGGATATTTTTCCAGGCTCAGGTCAAGGCAAGGCCAAGATATGATTTTCTAATACTAAGGAAAATAGAATCTTAGGCTGCCGGTACTATGTCCCCCACCCCATTCTTGGATATTTTTTTTTACCATTAATTTAAATGAAAGATTTTCTGTATAAAAAGATTAAATCTAACAATAAGTTGTTTTCGTACTTTTCAAATCTCTGCAAGATATTCTGCCCAACTATATTAAAAAAATATCATAATTGATAAGACCTGCTTCAAATTACATTCACTAGTGTTATCATTGGCAATAAAACTAAAGCATTATCAAGTGATTACATAACAATATCTCTAGATTAGTCATATGTCTGTACAAAAAATATAGACATATTCAAATTTAAGAAGAAATTATTCTTTTAAAACAAGTCTTTTAATTGATAATCATATTTTGTACCTGGGTGTGCAAGGAAGACCCAACACGGAGCTTATTAGTAACTTGTTGTATGTTGCGTTGCACAGGTGGCTGAGAGTGGGGCAGGGCAGGGAACAAGTCATCATATGCATATGAACCACTATTGTCATAGCCCACATTGTTCATTTCTTCGGCATGCACGGGTAATTCAGGGTGAACGGGTATCATATCTCCAACCATCATGGATTGCTGATGCATCATTTTCGTCTCCTCCAGCAGTCCTTGTCCGCGCCAAGTCGTTACAGTACTATAAAGGATACATTTGCTACAGTCATGAAGCCATTATCAATATAATGACTCTATTTGCATTGATATTTGAACAATTGTTTAAATCATATTTTGTTTCTTTAATGTTAATATGTTTGAAGGTTACATGTTGTATCTACATATCAATACTTAGATATGAAACTTAACAAATTGATATTCATAATTAATCTCTTTAAACATTTTAAAATAGATAATATATGAAGAACGCAAAAGAGAGAAAATATAAGTTGTCTACAAATTTTCTAGTCTTTTATTTAAAAAATTAAAGAAAGTATAATTCTCCAAAAATGTCATAAGACATACACATATATGTAACATGATTTCCCATACAGTTATTCTTCTTGCTGTGTTTCTTAGAACCAATTAAATAAAGTATATTGCAATTATTTGTAATCAATTCTACAAATAAGTTTGACTCTTTAAATCTTATATTTTAATTTGTTTTTCTAAAGAATGGAAAATAAACATTTTTATCTGTATTTAAATTTCAACAGATAACAATATTTACATCTTAAATTGCTGTAGTGGTTGAACAGTTTCTAACATACATAATTTATTTAAAAGGAAACTAGTTTACTTATATAATATTTTATGAATATGTTAAACTAAAATGTTTGGATTAAAGAATATAACATAGTATCACTAACAGCATGAAAAAAATGATGATGGCATTTTGTATTGAATGTTAGAGACTAATTGTCTCAAAATTGATAGGTCTTGCTTACATGTTTTTAAAAATATTAGATATTACAAGAGTTGGAACCTATCAAGCAACACAAAACCAGAATTGTACCTAGAATTAATAGTAATCTAACTAAAATCTTCATAAGAATGATGGCCAAGAGGGATTCCTTTAAGTCTAATCTTATTATTTTTCTGTGATTTTGACAGTATAATTAAAAATAAATGTATTTTATTTCATTAACAATTATTATCAGGTTAGGAAAGAATCTTGACATTTCATAATAAGTTTCCAACTAAATTTTATTTTCCTTTATTGGCTAGGGATGTCTTGATATGTGTTATATCAAACTTCTTTTATTTGTTAGAGTAACATTGCATTGGGAACTGGAAAACTGGAAAAATATATGGGAACAGTTCTTTAGTTAAATATTTGTTTGGTGTGATGGTAGCAATACTGCCTTTTGCACCAATGGTCTTGAGTTCTATATATATCTTTATCATATATCTCTCTGTATATCCGTTACCCTAGTATCCATAAAGTAAGGCTTACTATGAGCTAGTCTTATTGGTGTGAATCTAAGTAATATTGTTATAAATTACAAGACATTAATGAAGAAGCAAAAAATACATAAACTATGTGTTCATTATAGTTCACAATAATTGAATACTATCTAATTTTTGGTAAAGCAAGATAAAGCTGAGGCTGTTTCGGTTCACACAGAGAAAGCTTCATTGATAAAACTTTGTATGATTATTTCCTGGACTCATTATATTGTTCAATATGGATAATGAAGCCAGCCAGTACAGCAATTTTATGTAATAAAATAAATTATAACTATGCATAATTGTATGAAAAACTTCTTTTGCACTCTAAATACATAGGGTGTTAATTAATTGTAAAATTTATGAAAAATTTCAAAACAACAGAGTTCAATGTTTAAGATTGGTATTTACGTACAATATTTCACGTATGACTAAAATTAAATCATATAGCATAAAGAAAAGCAATACTAAAGTGTATGAAAGTTCATGGTTCATGAGAAATTATCAAAGGTCTGGGCATGGTGGCTATTATGATAATACGTGTCACCTTCCAACACATTTGACGTGGAACTGGAATAAGTAAGATTCAAGACTCACCGTATGTACTGTAGCTAATCGACCAAAATATTTATCCTTTGGAAGCCAGGGTCAGCTATTCTTCCTCCTGGACAAAATTAAGTTGCAATTATCACGAAATAATGCTAATAAACATTAAATTATTTAAATATTTTAGCAATACACGCATACCTATTGCTGCCGCGAGGAGAAAGATACAGATTAAAGAGAAAATTGAAGTATAACATAGACTATTCCTGTGTACAGATTACATTGAAAAAAATTGGCTTTTGTGCACATCGCTTATTTCTGTTCGGAATGAAGCAGTTTCCATTTTTTTGTTTTAGATAAGGTATTTTTTGTTATAAAATGAAAATCAATGTGAAAGTATCACAAAAATATATCGTCGTTGCGCGTGCAAAAATCGCTATGTGTTATTTAGCTATTTTCGGATTTTTATGCAGTGTTGGTCGTTATTTCAATGCACACATACTGTAAAAACAGCTATGTAATAAATTAAATATTTGAAGAGTTTCGGAATGTAGCTATGCGACATTCATACTTCGAAGGTTCCATATATTTTCGTGAAAGTCAGTTTTTTGCGTCTCCTGTAAAGTATGTAAAAAACACATAGCGTCTCTTTCACGCGCAACGACGATATATGAAATTTAAAAGTTATGTTACCTACTTTAACGCGCTTGCTTCTCTCTCTTAATATCTAAGTATGGTGTTGTTTGCTATGTGTGTTTTTTCCAACAACTGGAATGTGCATTGGACTGATGAAAAGAATCTTAGTGAGTGAGATACTAACGATGTGCTAGTATCTCACTCTAATGTGACCAAACGTTTTAAGCATATATAAGAATTACCATTTTTTTTATCACTTTGTTTTCTTTAATTGTCGATAAAAAATGCTTTATCATACATTTGGACACGAATAAATCGTAGCTCAGTTTGTTATAATATAATGTACTAGTTGACCCGGCCACGCGTTGCTGTGCCGACTGCAGCGTCATCTGCCGGACTTATTTGTGAATCTAAACCATTCTCAGATCCCCTTGAACACACACAAAAAAATTCATTCAAATCGGTCCAGCCGTTTAGCAGGAGTTCAGTGACATACACACTCACAGAAAAATTATATATATAAAGATTGTAATTTGTATTTGTATCATAATATATTATAAGTTTATAATTATCAATAAAAACAATTATTATATTTTTTGGTATTTGCGAATTCAACTGCTAAATTTCGATAGCTAAAAAACGAGCGAGCCTTACACTAGTCGCAAATATCAATTTCTTCTTTTTTAAATCATATGATCATAAAAAAGACCAAATTTAATAAAAGATTTTTTTAAAGCAGTGACGGAAATTAACCTGAAAATTTAAAAAAGCTAAATTCGGAATTATTTTACTCGTAAGATTATAAAAAGACTAATTTCATAAAAGATTTTGTATAAGCAGTGACAGATATTAACCTAAAAATTTAAAAAAGCTAAATACTGAAATACTTTATTCGAATAATTATTTATTACTTGATTTTTTGCCAATGATCTGCACTTTATTGAGACTTATTATCAACAGTCAATGTTTATTTATGTAGTTGAAGTATATAAATTGATTTATATAACAGCAATTTTATACACCGTATTTACACTTACAACACTGTAACTTAAGTGCACAGCTGATGGCTAACAGTACCGACCTCTCTGAAAATTGGGTGGTACTATCGGACGGTCAACTTTTCGCGCTTATTCGTCAAATCGAATAACGCGCGCTTTCGCGACTTCCTGTTGCACACTTCCGTCCCATTTCACGAAATCACTCCCACAAATTACAGGAAAGCGAGAGGAAAGATGTTACATTTTTGATGTGTTCCATCAATTTATATTCTTCAACTACTTAAATAAGCATTGACTGTTGATAATAAGTCTCAATAATCGCTTGTTTAATAAATAAATCGGTTAATAAATGCCAAACTAAGAGCATATTTGCTCTTAGATGCCAAAGAAATGTTTTTTTTCATTCAGTTCTTCAATGCGGTAACTGCGCGAAGAGTTTTTATTATTTGCAAGTCAAACTACAAAATAGGCAAATGAGAATTTAGGCTGTTGTTGAAATTCTTTAGATTTATTATTTGACCAATTAGTTATTCATAATAATATTTGTTGAGCTTAATAAAAAAATGAAGAATGTGTTAGATTGCAAATTTAAAACCGGATTCCTGGTTTTTCTAGTTTATTTGGACAATGGGCGAATCCGGTTAAATTCTAGGGAGTCATTTTAAATTCGAAACTTACAGGCTCACAACACTGTGATTATATGATCAGCAAAAGAAAACGCTTATTAAACATGTTACGATGTCTTTCGAGTGTATAGTGGGGACCTCATAATTATACGATCCTCATCGTTTTAGATTACGGCACATTTCTTTAGGAACCAGGTAATGTAACAGCTTTCAGGAAATTGGATCGTATTTAATATAAAGCTTTGAGAATAATAACTGGAGCAATGTGGTCAAGTCCTACTAACACCTTACAAAGGAGAATGCTGTGACCCTCCTTTACATTTAAGACGACAATATTTTAATGATATATTCCTTTTTCGGACAGAACAGTTTTTAGAACTCCACCTATTAATGAAATTCAAATATTTACATGGAAGATTTTAGGTATCTCAATCCTGGGCAAACAAATTTGCTTCTTGTTTTCTGATAAGTTAACAAAAATGTATCTTTCTTAATTCTCCAATTTATGAATCTAAGTTTGTTCCTTTGTTCTCCTTAAGTTTATTATGCTCCTATAATAAATTATAATTTAATAGATAAATCTGGTTCAAATGCTAAAGTAATTTTTTATCATATTGTCGAGTTAAAGTTTAAAGATACTCATCGCATTTGTACAGGTGCCTCCAAAAGTTCAAGTTTTGGCGAGGTAGTTGTAGAGGTGTACCATTCCCAATATAAAATCGTACAAAAAACTGGTTGGTTGCCTGTAAAGTCGGTATACGGGCGAAAGTTTTACGTGACAACGACTTTGAGTGGTAAAGTAATTTTAATGTGAATATTCATTCGTATAGTAGGAAGAAGGATGAAATAATAGTAACAATTTAAAACATTTATTTATACAAAGAATTATATTTAAAACATTAATTTATAGGCACGCGTCCCTTCAACTTTTTATGTCTGTCTCTCTCGCTCTTAGGCGGGCTAACCATGCCCGAGTGGAAGGGACGCGTGCCTCTCACTCGCTCTCATTGTAAGCGCATAACGTGAGCGGAGCGTAACGCAGTTTCTTGAAGTGTCACCCGGCAAACCAATTTATAAGACGTTGTCACGTCAAAAGTAAAGCTCCCTCGTGAGTCACCCATATTGTCAGGGCAATGTTTTGAAATTTTGAGGGCTGTCGAATACGTAAAAATAATGAAACTTAAACTCTGCTATAATATTTAACGATTCCAAAAGTTCTTAACAAGCTCTGGATAAATTCCTTTTTACTTTAAAACAATACTTTACAATAATCTTCAATATTAGAAAAAATATCCAAGAATTCCTTGTCATGTAGATATAAATATTAACGTAGTTGTAAACAATCTTGCCAAGGACTTAGTATTATGTGGGGATGTACTTAAGTTTCAAAATTATTGCCAAGATCTCCTTACCCTTCCTAAATTATATCTACGAGACTCGTAGAAGGATAATAGTAAGCAAAACAAGCGTAGACACTGCTTATTAGTGCAAAATATATACCCCACAAACCTTGGTTTTCAGTAATACAGTTTGAAATACTCTGGGACACGTGTACGCCTTCACATCTTACCAAGCTCCATATAATAAATGATCCTGGGTGTGAGCGTGGACGATGGAAAAAACCATATTATTAATGCTTTCCCTAGATTTGTAAGAACTGCTTTTTTGAATACACTGATATCTCTCCGTGTTCCATTACCGACAGATATAGCTACCCTTTTGCACGCCAACGATCGCGCTATATACAAATTGAGTACTTGTATATTTTGTTATTTGTACTATGTTTGTTATGTACTATATATGATTCCAAAGCTCTCCTGATCCAATCCGAATTCCACTATCCTTGTCATCTTTTGTAAATAATCTTTTCACGCTTTCCATATTTTATTTTATATTTGAAGTGGCGCAATGCACAAATCGTCGAAGCCACAAAGAAAAAAAAACTGTGACTTTAATCTAATCAGTTCGAAGATTTAGTGGAAAGTGGTGTTCTTTGGTGGTGTTAATTTTAATGTTAAAATTATACAAAGAAAAGAAAAGAAAACGCTAGTGAAATATTATTATTTAGTGTTGCACCTATTACCCATGCTTCACAAATATAATGGATAAAATACCTAGAACTCATGAAGGTAATCGAATTTCGTTTTGATCGGTTTTTAGCATCAGCCATTTTTGTGGACGAGTCTCAATTTTGTTGTAGCTGCGTCGTGATAAATCTGCAATATTTACTTTTCCTTTTTAAGTTTAGTGTTGCTCTATACACTTATTGAAAATGATGTTTACTTTTAACATCATCTGCATATTTATGTCCCCACTGTATATCAGCACAGGCTTTTTTTACGAACAAAACGTCCCATGAAGAATGGGCCATAACCCACCACGAGTACACAGTACGGATTGGTGGGCCCTAAGGATTTGAGATGCAGTGGATTCCATTTGCTTACGTGCCTTCCAAGTTCGCAATTGAAATAATAATTGCGAGGATCGGCTCTTGCGAAACCTCATAAATAGGACGAACATGATAAATGCCGACTATGCCATCAATTTCCCTCAGATTCTGAAATTTATAACCTTTTTCATGTTGTCAGACATATAAATTTGTTTGTTCTTTGTTCCAGCTATTGAAGCTCAAATAAGAGAAATACAATCCAAAAAAAATGAATTGCCTGAAAATGGTTCTGGTAAAGGCGTTCCCATTGCTTATTATGACAGTGATATCTATGATAATTCTGGTCAGGGTGGTAAATCAAGGTATGATGGATATGTTACATCAATTGCTGCTAATGATGAAGTTGAAGATGAGGATGTCGAAAATGTTCCCATTTCTCAGAAAAGATCTGGTTATACAGCTCCTGCCTCTTTACTCAATGATATAGCTCAAGTAAGTTTCTTTAAACTATAATACATGCCTATCTGTATTGCAAACTACAAATATTAAATTATCCAAAGAATGTGTAACATAATTTTTTTTGTTAAAGATTGTTATGTTCTATCCATTTTTCTAGAGTGACAAGGATTATGATCCTTTTGCTGATAAAAGACGGCCAATAATTGCTGACAGAGAAGATGAATATCGCCAAATGAGGAGAAGGATGATTATATCTCCAGAACGTAATGATCCTTTTGCTGAAGGTATGTCTTGGTTTTTTACCATAAGGTGAAACAGAAAATGAAAATCATTAAATGCTGCAAGAGAGGAGAAGAGTTTTATTTTACCAGCTCAGGCTCATAAGATGACTGGGCTTCTCTCTGTTTTTTACTGAAAGTTAAGTCAAGGCTCAATAGAATGCTAGTGTTCTTTCAGTCTAGTTTCAGACTGCTCTAATTCCTCCTACTGCATTATATTTTTCAATAAAAAAGTTTAGTTCAAAGGCAAGAAAAATATTTTTTTTCCAACACAGAAAATATATAAATGTCAGTCTAGACTTCCCCATGTTTTTGTTATAGTCTGACCGCAACTGCTCTACCATGTCTTAGGTTTGCGAGCGGCGAGACGGGGGGGAAAACATTCTCCATTTTGTCATTGTTCACACTGGTAACTAGCCTTATTTGTTACGGACTGTCTGTGTCAGATGCACATGAGGTAAAATATCTAAAGATAGGTCATGCATTATCTCGAGATATCTAGACTGTCATTTTCAAAGTGGCTAAATATTTTAAAAAAAGAAAAGCAGACAAAGAAAGTTTTGAATATAAAAGTAACGCAAATGTCGCCAAAATCGTTGCGGAGGCTATGGGATACTGCGAAAAAACTGTAAGAAATGTAATAACTGCAGGAAATTCATCAACTTATTTATGCCGACTGAAATTAAGTTCATCTAAAAACTAAAAGTTATTAAGAAAATACATGTCATTGACGATTTTAATTTGGGAGTCATCAGAAGAAAAATTCATCAGTTTTATAAGATCGAAAAAACAGTGCCAAGTATTTGTATATTAATGTCAAGATTGAAACAAGATGGCATATTGAATTGTGGACGAGAATATCTCGGAAAACTTATACACACAATCGGTTACCGTTTCAAAAAATGTAGGTCAAATAGATATTGTCTCTTAGAACAACCTAATATTACAGAGTGGCAAGGAAATACTTTACGAAAATCAGGAAATACAGAAGCAAACCGCAATATATATTTCCTAGATGAGACATATATTAATGCCAGTCACAATGTGAGCAAATGTTGGCTAACAGTGTCAGAACCTGCAATTAACACTAACATCGGGAAATGACGATGTGTGATAATTCTTCATGCTGGGTGTCGAAATGGCTTGGTTCAAGGTACATTAACTATATTTAAATCAGATGCTAAGACTGACGACTGTTAGTCGTATGTGGAGTGGTTAGTGGAGACAAGGACAGGCCTACTTTTTATTAGTGAGTGCAATACAGCAGCTTTTTGCACTGTCCAAATTTTCTAGAACTTTTTGGAGACATTTCAACATGTGTAATTGAACATTCTAGTGGGTATTCAAGAGGGCTTGAATAGCTACTAGAATGTCTGCTGCCAGTTTCAGCCTCATATGAAAAGCTAAAAGATTAGATGAACGCATCTTAACGAAGCATTCAAGTTGAGAAGAAACCAACCATTGCAAGCCTCAAAAGTGAAATGCAGAACTGGTTGCGGCGCCACAACATTGAATTTCCCGAAACTATGAAAAAACCTCAACTTCAAAATCTTATCAATAACACACAAAAAGAGCCCAATTACAGAATTGGTGAACTTTAAAAAGCCCATGGACACACAGTACTGCGTTTACCGCCATACCATCCAGATCTGAACCCCATCGAATTGGTCTGGGCAAATGTCAAAAACAATATAGCGCAAAACTATATTAATTCTTCTCTAGACGAAAAGATAAACGCACTGAATTTATTGTTTTCGCAGTACACAGCAGAAAAATGACAGATGTGATGACCATGTCCAAAAAATTAAAAACTATTACTGGGATTGCCACAATAGGATAATATATTTGATAATATTATTGAGCCAATAATAATAAATCTGCAGGATGACTCTGATTCATGCTCCGATAGCGAAATGGAATGTGAAGTTAAAACAGAATCTGTGTCAGAATAGTCAGTGTGATTTATTTACCTAATATGTAAATAGTTTTTAATTTTTTAGTTTGAATTGTCAGTCACTTTTTTTTTCATGTACAATGATTTTATATTCCCAAGGATTGTACTTCGGCACCAATGAGCCAATGACAAAAACAGGGATTGGATATAATTATACTCATAAATCTAGTTTAAATAAATGTGCTTCAATGTCGTAAGATCAGTCAGACACTTAGAATCTCATGTGTGTTCATGTTCTTTCCATCCCACCCCCTACCTCCCGCGGATACCTAAGGCGCGGTACAGCGGTTGCGGTCGGACTATATCAACAACCATTATTGAGGAATTTGACATTTGATATCTAACTTATTGCTTTTATTTTGAGTGATTAAAGTGAAAAAGCCAATCAAGCAAACGTGGTGCTATGTTTGACTCAAGATAATTTGCTTAAATATCATGCTAAGAACGTTGATATACATAGATAATTCTTGATGATTTAGTCTTAATATAATACTGAAAAACAAGATATTGTGTAATTACTATCAGAACAAACCAAATGAGGTTTCAATATTTTTCTTTATACATATAATTTATGTAAATAAGTAAAATCTATATTTCCAGGTGGAAAAACTCCAGATGTTGGTTCTAGAACATATACTGAAATCATGAAAGAACAGTATCTTCGAGCTGAGGAAACTGAAGTAAGTAATTTATCATTTCATTGCACAACAGCCTAGGAAAAATTCTCCCTTATTTAAATATAGGATAATCTAATCCATCCATATTTCTTAAGAAAACAATAAAAACCTTCTTCTTCTTTCTAGTATACAGGGTGTCCCAAAAACGACACGTCACAGTGACACTGGGGTTAGGCCAGCACAAGAGGCATCGAATAAGCCTAACATGACCTCAGTAAAAGTTGCTCGGTTTTCAAGATATTGTCAATTTAAACTTTTTCAAAATTTTCACGTTTTTTAACGTGTTCAGTGCTAGCATTACGTTAGATAGCCCTCAGGTTTCGATTTTTCTTTTGTACTCTTGTTGCGAATAGTTGCTTAAGATGATAGAAGTGTTATTTCGTTGATAACTAATGTAAAATGTGGAAAAATACTGGATTGAACTTGAAAAAATTGAACAACGAAAAATTACTTTCAACTTTGATCACTTGCCGTGAAAAAAAATTCAAAGAAACTAAATGAGCAAATAACGTTAAAAACTTGCATGTCTTATGCTTATTCCAAAATGGTATAACACATGTGTCTTATTTTAATATTATACGATTTTTTAATGCTTCACTAATACTAGGAACCCCGGAAGCTACCGCTAGCAGGTAAAAAAATAATGTCACGCGCAACGATAAGGCATTGTTATTGTTATCTATTAGCTTTTTTGTTTGTCAAATGCATGAGAATGAAAGATAAGGATAGTTTATTACCCTTTTGTCGGCTAGATATTGTAAGCAAATAGCTTTGTTTTTGACGTACGTGTCGTTATCATCTTTTCAAAGAAATGGAGAAGAAAGAGGGGTTGTAGTTTTAATTCTTATGGCCCTGCACTGCAAATCAAGTTGTTACGACAGTTCGTTACCTTGCGTTTCGTACGACAACCGTGTTAATCTCTGCGTTCCTTGTTTCCGTGTATTCCTTAATTTAAATCGACTTGGCTTTTCTCTGGACTCTGATTTCTGTTTTGAACGACAACTCGGCGCTCTGTTGGACACTGATATTGCTTTACGGAACTGTCTTATTAACGATGGCAAATCGTGGTACCCAATACACTCACCGTGACTACTCGGACATGCACTTGATTTACGGCGAAACCAGGCAGGTTTCCAATCGAGGCAATGTTTCGTACAACGCAAGATTGGCTGCAAGATTATACTCCGAAAGATATCCAATCCGTAATCCGACGACTTACGAAGTGATCTTAAGAGTTGTGAACGCTTATCGTGATGGCAGATTACCTGGAGTGAGTCACTCAGAAGGAAGACCTCGGACTGTTGACGACAACGTGGTGTTAGAGCAAGTACGAGAGGAGCCAGGAACTTCAGTGCGAATTATTGAACGCCGCACTGGTGTTCCCAAATCTTCGGCACATCGAATTTTAAAACGCCACAAATACCATCCCTACCATATCCAACGCGTCCAAACACTGGTTCCGGCGGACTACGCTGCGCGTGTCCAGTTTTGCCGGACAATGATTCAGAAATGGAGAGAAAATCCAAATTTCTTCAATGAAGTGTTATGGAGCGACGAATCAGCCTGCAAAAGGGATGGGTATATCAATTTGCACAACATCCATAGCTGGCAATTAGACAACCCACATGAAAAAAGAGAAGACCGATCACAGTACCAATTTAAAATTAATCTGTGGACGGGAATTTTCAACGGTCAAATATTGGGACCGGTCGAGTTGCCGCCTGTTCTGAATGGACAAAATTATTTAGAACATTTGCGAAACAACCTTCCTGTATTATTGGAAGATACTCCGTTGGCGCTGAGACGAAGGATGTGGTTCCAACAAGATGGCTGCCCAGCACACTATGCCTTACCAGTACGTCAGTACCTAAGCAACGCATTCCCCGAAAGATGGATTGGGCGACAGGGGCCAATTTCATGGCCACCGCGTTCCCCGGATCTAAATCCCTTAGATTTCTTTTATTGGGGTTGTCTAAAAGACAAAGTTTATGCGAAACCAATAAGATCCGAAGAAGAGTTACGGCGACGTGTATTCGATGCAGCTCGCACCATATCAGAAATCAGCTTAAGAACATTGAGCCGTAATTTTATTAGGCGATGTCACTTATGTATTAGAGTTCAAGGGAGACAGTTCGAGCATTTACTGTAAACTTATTAAACCAATAAGATACATGTGTTATACCATTTTGGAATTGGCATAACACATGCAAGTTTTTAAAGTTATTTGCTCATTTAGTTTCTTTGAAATTTTTTTCACGGCAAGTGATCAAAGTTGAAAGTTATTTTTCGTTGTTCAATTTTTTTCAAGTTCAATCCAGTATTTTTCCACATTTTACATAAGTTGTCAACGAAATAACACTTCTATCATCTTAAGCAACTATTCGCAACAAGAGTGCAAAAGAAAAATGGAAACCTGAGGGCTATCTAACATAATGCTAGCACTGAACATGTTAAGAAACTTGAAAATTTAGAAAAAGTTTAAATTGGAAATATCTTGAAAACCGAGCAACTTTTACTGAGGTCATGTTAGGCTTGTTCGATGCCTCTTGTGCTGGCCTAACTCCAGTGTCACTGTGACGTGTCGTTTTTGGGACACCCTGTATATAGTTAATAGCTTATTTCTTGCTTCCCAATATGCACAAGCAGTAAGTTAATTGTTAAGTGTGGACAACAAGTCATTCTATCTAAAAAAGACATTAAACAAGGAGACACTTGTGAAAATGTGTTATCTTTAATTAGGCCTTTTAAATGTGTTAGGGCAATTTAAAAAAAAAAATCATAATAATCATAGATCAGAATAGATAGTGCAATTTAAGGTGAATAAGCTTAAACAATGTATTAAAATGGATAAGCCTTAGTTTGCGAGATTTTATGATTGATTATGATCAATTTTAAAAACACATCTTTTTAAAAATTTGTTCATTGCTTTATTAGTGTTATATTAAAGAAAAATAAAAATAAACATACAATACGGAAACTATTTTTGTACAATATTTGTGAAAATTATTTAGTGTGCTAAAATTATTTATGGATTTCTTAATTTACATACCTTTTTAATCATGACAAAAAAATAAGTATTATGTAATAAATAAATAAAATGTATCCAACAATCTCTCCAATATAAAATATCCAATAGTTAAAATTATTATGATTATATAGTGACTTTTTGCAAGTAGCACTTTGTAACATTTTAAAGTGTTTACTAAATTACATTTATTCCGGATAATATATAAATCCTTTTCTTCTTCTTCTTCATTCAATACGGGTGGTATTCGCAATTCGATGACTTTAAGCCTAGAGGGCTGTCGGTGATACCTGAGTAAAAGATATGTCTGTTAAAATTGTCACGACTAGTAATGGCACCCATTACCAGGCGTAGTTGTGGTCTACTTACCGGTAGAAGAAATCTGGAGACTCGATCATCCATCCCCGACAGTAAGAGTTTAGCTTGTCTACACGGCTCTAGACTCAAGTTCTACCGCAGAAGGCGATCGTTGGTCCTGTGTAGCCGGATGTGTAATCCTTTTAGCTACAAATGTATAAATCCCTAATCAATGGGATTCAGTGACATATCCATATTTAGGTAGCATTACCAAATTCCCACAATATTGCACTACCACACTATTTCTAGTCATAGTCACGAAACATAGTTGTCATGGATTGTCATTTCTGAAAGACATAAGTCAAAATATGCGAGTTGATGTGAATTACAGTAGCAAGGTACACAAAATTCGCTATGGGCGTCGTTTCTCATGATCTAATTAGATTACCAGAAAATAATCACAAAATTTATGGGATTCCCGCTTATTTTCCTATGATTATACCATCCTTTATTAGTTACAGTAATTGAATTAAATTTATTTATTTCATTATTGTTATAGTTACGTAAAAAACTTCTGGAAAGAGCTAAAGAAGGTACTTTGAAGCCAGTTGTACAGTCAAATGGTGAAGCTCCAAAAGCAGCTGCTAAACGTAAAGGACGCTGGGATCAGAGTTCAGATGACACGCCCTCAGCCAAGAAAACCATTTCTGCCACTCCCAGCTCTCAAGCAACACCTTCTTGGGATACAGAGGTAAATCTCTAATGCATTAGTTATTTTTTTATGTAAAAAATCCTTGTTTACATTATCAAAAGTTTCTCTGTGAGTTTAATGAAATATTTATTTTTATAGAGAGGACCTTGGGAAGAAACCCCAGGAGCTGGCGGTCGAGGCGGTGAAACGCCTGGTGCTACGCCCTCTGCCCGCGTCTGGGATGCCACTCCCGGACATATTACTCCAGGACACGCCACTCCAGGAAGAGAAACGCCTGCTCAACACACATCCAGGCGAAATCGTTGGGATGAGACTCCTAAAACTGACAGAGGTATGTTAATGTCACAGAGTATATGGAAGGTGTAATTGGCATCTTTTGCGACCTTTCTAAGGCTTTCGATTGCGTTGATTACCGCACACTATTACAAAAAGTTGGAACATTATGATGTCTCTGATACGTCAAAAAGCCTATTACAGTCGTATTTGTCAAATAGAATTCATAAAGTTGTAATTAATAAGAGTCTCCTGGAGCTCCCATAACTATGGGCGTGCCCCAAGGATCAATATTAGGGCCTTTACATTTTTTGATCTATATTAATGACCTTCCTTACTATGTTAAAAATCTATGTGAGGCAGTGCTATATGCAGATGACATTTCCTCAGTTTTTAAAGTCTCTCGAAGCAATAATTGCTCTGGCGATGTAAATAGCACGCTATCAAAAGTTTAATTTGGTTCACCAGTAACAATTTATCACTAAATTCAAAGATAACAAAGTGCATACAATTTACGTTACCGAATGTAAGGATGGTTGACCTATATATAAAATTGAATGATGAAGTAGTCGAATTGGTTGAAAAGAAAAAATTTCTGGGTATAATATTAGATTCACGACTACAATGGGACCCTCACATTGAGGCCTTGTCAAGTAAACTCAGTTCAGCGGCATATGCAAAAAAATAAGGCTTTTAACTAATACTAAATATTATTTATTTTCATAGTGTAATGTCTTATGGGTTGTTGCTGTGGGGCTCAGTTGCTTATATTGAAAGCATTTTTGTGTCACAGAAAAGAGCTGTCCGCGCAATAAAGAGCCTTCGGCCTCGGTATTCTCTCAGAGACTTTTTTAAGGAAATTAATATTCTTACTGTGGCGGGACAGTACATTTATGGGAATATAATTTATGTACGAAAACACTACAATACTTTTGTCAAATTTCGACGTACATTGCTTTAACACCAGAAATAAAAATAGACTTGCCGTTCCAAGATTTAGACTTCAAAAGGCAGGAGGCTCATTCTTGGGGAAAGGTATAACACTGTTTAATAAAGTTCCACAAAGTGTAGATTTGCCTTGTCATAAATTTAAAACGTATGTAAAAAATAAGCTCATGTCCAAACGTTATTACAATATCAACGACTATTTAATAGATCGCGATGTATGGAAGTAATATGTGTCGTTTCAACATGAGACTATTTATTACAGGTTGTGTCAACAAAATTAGCATTTGTTAATTTTTAAAACTAATTTATTACTGGTAGTTAGAGTATGACATGCTCTCTTAATATATTTCTTGGGTGGTGGCATGTGGTGCGGGTCGTTAAGTTCCCTAAGATATGGTTGAGCGTAGCGATGGCTGCATCATGCGTCATGCTCGTGAACGGGTGCTGCCTTGGGAGATGGGTCTCCTTTAACCTTCAGTATTATTTGCTTATAGTAAACGTACATCTTGTTGCTTTCTTAAATTTGTCGTTTATTCCCTGTATGTTATTGCAATGTACAGGGATACTTACATAAAACAGATACTTGTTGACTTTGTTATGATAATGATATCATAACACTACTATAATTTTAATAACAGAATAGTTTTGTTTTTTATGTGTTATTTTGTGGATTATGCATGGTGACGACGTATTATATTGTAAATGTCGTTACTTCTTTTAAAGCTGACAAGTTTTTTGCGCCCATTCTTCTTCTTCTTAAGTTAAAAGATGTCCTGAATGGGTGGTAGGTAGTGATGTGCCGGATGGTCAAAAATGTAAATCCGCGGATACGGATCTAATTACGGATATTTGGTGTCAAGATCCGCAGATACGGATACGGATCTTAACTTTCTTGCACAATCGGTGTCGGTGCGCGCGATCTTGAGTTGAGACATGTTACGACTTGCATTGCGCGGCGGGTCTTTCTTTTGTTTTGTTTCAGTTTAATGTGACACTGGGCAGCATAGATAACTCTTGTGTTATATATAACATTAACACTGTATGTGTCACGTAGTATTAGTTTACTTGATTAAAAAATCATTTAATTCGAATTTAAAATATTACAAAAATCTAAGTTGTTTTCTTGATAAAAAGTGATCTTATAACTTTTTATAATATTGATCTCATTAAAAAGCTAGTTGACTTAGCACCTTTGAGTTATATACTATTGGTATGATAACTAACTACGGCAAAGTTTGCAACGTAAAGGAACCAAATATTTGATTATAAGAAATAAAAAAATATCTCTATTTGAATTTAATAGTTTTTTATTGCTACCTAATCACCTATCTAAGGCGAAGAGTAAGGCGCACTAGCGACGCCAATTGCTTTAAATTGTTAGCTACTAAACCAGATCTATTTTAAATAATTGTGGACCGTCAGAATCTTGGCAATTGGCGTCGCTAGTGCGCTTTACCGTTCGCAATAAAGAATTTTATCTATAAATATAAAATTAATAAGGTAAATAGATCCGTAAAAGATCGGTCAAAATTAACGGATACGGACACGGATACGGATCTTTCCTCTGCCTCGGATATCCGCGGATACGGATACGGATATCCGGCACATCACTTGTGGTAGGTAAAAATGTTGGACGATTCAAAACAACTTATTTTAAGTGCATTTGAATAAAGTTATTTTCATTTTATTTCATGGTTTAATCACTATTTGCTATTACTCGAAACTTGCTATTTACGAAAAGCTTAATTAAGAGTTTTGCTTTCATAATTTTTATAATAATTAATAAAGTTGAAGTGTCCGAAATTTTAATTTAATCCTAAATTACCAATATTTTAATATAAATGTGACACAATCTGTATTACCTATGTATATTTTCAACGTTAACAGAAACTCCTGGCCATAATAGTGGCTGGGCTGAAACGCCTCGTACTGACCGTGGGACGGGCGTAGATACTATACAAGAGACACCAACGCCGGGAACCAAAAGGCGATCCCGATGGGATGAGACACCTGGCGCTACGCCAGCTGCCGCTACACCTACGCCATCACACGCCACGCCTTCCCACGCCACGCCGTCGCACGCCACGCCTTCGCACGCCACTCCTACTCCTCATACACCCGTGTTCACACCAGGAGGTGTAAGTGTTCAACTATAATTGATACTTATTTTGAATTCCGACAGAGAAACTATCCTTTCTTGATACAAAACTTGTTATACAAAAAATTCTTTGCTGTTAGGGAATAAATTTCTTTGTAATCCAATTTTTGTCACTTTTTTTTTATATTTATTGATTGAAACAATGATAATATTTTTATGCTATTTTCATTCTAGTCTACTCCTGTTGGAGTAAAAGCTATGGCCCTCGCCACGCCAACACCTGGACACGTAGCTGCCATGACTCCAGAGCAGCTACAAGCCTATCGTTGGGAGAAAGAAATAGATGAACGCAACAGACCTTACACTGACGAAGAACTTGATGCCATGTTCCCACCCGGGTACAAGGTTTTACCGCCGCCGGCCGGTGCGTATGTTTTAAATGAGTTTATGACTAATGTTATTTATGCTTTTATTATTTTATATACCAATGAAGTACTTAAGATATTTAAGGATGAACAACATAGTTATTAATGCCAACTTTAGTTTCAGGACACATGTATTAAACAAAGCCTTCACTGTGGATATACCATGTAACAATACGTTGAGCAATACATGTGTTATTGAGTTTGAAAATAGACAAACATTTTAATACTCACTTTTTCTTTCAGATTGATGACAATAAGGCTTAAAGGTCTCGTGCCGTCGGGGCCAGATAGAGCTTTTAAAGTGCTCGTTGTTAATGAAATTCTATATCGATTGCATGCTTAAATTCAAAACCGGCGGCCCGAGATCTCACTATTAACGTGTGACATTGTTGACCAGGTTACGTTCCGATTCGGACGCCGGCTCGTAAGCTGACCGCCACGCCTACTCCGTTGGCTGGTACCCCAATCGGCTTTTTCATGCAGACGGAGGAAGTCGGGGGCTCCGCGGCGGCGGCGGCGCGCCTTCTCGAGCCGCAGCCTAAGGGTGCGCAGCAACTGCCCTTCATGAAGCCTGAGGACGCTCAGTATTTTGACAAACTGCTCGTCGACGTCGATGAGGACTCGCTCTCTCCTGAAGAATTAAAAGAAAGGAAAATCATGAAGCTATTGCTTAAAATCAAGGTATCACAGTAGATTATCATATAGGAGTAGCATACGGTAGAATAGGGTACACTATTGGTTGCACCATGAGGATAGGTAACGTCATAAAATAAGCTTTAAAAAAAAGTAGTACATACTCTTATCTCATTAAGCGACATGCGCTTTATATATACGTTGTAAATGTGTACACATAAGGGTAGAAAATGTACATAATACAATACATAGCACTATCGATAATCCATTGAAGAAAAAACAAGTCCATATAAAATATTGTTACAATATCCGATATTATTGCTTAATGCCAGACAATGGATGTATGGGAGCATAAGAGACGGCGCAAAACGAAAATTTGCACTGTAAAATTAAATATATAATTATACAAACATATACAATATAATTATACACATAAAGAAACATATACATATATAAAAAAAATAATCTAGCAAGATAAGATATGTTTACTAATAAATGCAGCTCACCTAAAATGATATATTACTAAATCTTACTTAATTTTTGAAAACACTAATATATTGTGACTAGGAAGAGAACCAAAGCCAGGCAGCCTGAACCGAAAAAGAAGAGTCATAGAACATAGCGAAAAACAGTGTGTAGCATTATAATTTTGTTTATTACTTTTGTCAAATTAATATTATGTTAATGGTACTAGAGGTGTCAGTACAGACACACGGACGGGCATAGCAGTACTTGAGATAAAGTACTGTTCAGTTTATAAATTTTATTTGAGATCAATGAATAATTACAAAATATAAATAACTGGCATGTTGATATTAATGGTTTTCATTTGAGTTCAAGTTTTGAGTTTAAACACTATGAACGTTTAAATGAGGTAGATCCCCGCGCTGTATGACGTAATTTATGGATGATTTTCAATTATTTTTTTTATTTATTCAGTAAATTTATGAATTTTCTTTTTCAGAACGGCACTCCACCAATGTGTAAAGCGGCATTGCGTCAAATTACAGATAAAGCGCGTGAATTTGGCGCTGGGCCTCTTTTTAATCAAATTCTGCCTCTACTCATGAGCCCCACTCTAGAAGATCAAGAGCGTCACTTGTTAGTCAAAGTTATCGACAGAATTCTGTATAAATTAGACGATTTAGTCCGACCTTACGTTCATAAGGTAAATTACTCACATTGAATATAACTGTTAACTGAAGAGCGTTCCTTATTTATATGAATTTGATTGATTTCAGATTTTGGTCGTAATTGAGCCTCTCTTGATTGATGAAGACTACTATGCCCGTGTGGAAGGTCGTGAGATCATCTCAAATTTGGCAAAAGCAGCTGGGTTAGCCACCATGATTTCCACAATGAGACCTGATATTGATAATATTGATGAATACGTGCGGAACACGACTGCCAGAGCTTTTGCAGTGGTGGCCTCTGCCTTAGGTATGTATTTATAAATCGTTGGTATATATTATCTACTGCACAAGTCGTTGGTATTATGCCAGTTGGAATACGCCTCTGTGGTTTGGTCACCTCAATATAAAAACTACATCAACTTGCTGGAATCTATCCAGAGGCGTGTTAAAAGGATCGTGACAATCCGAACTGAGCGGAAACGCGTGTTCACGACTTCTTATACGTCAACGCTTCTATAATTTAAAAACCCTCAAAAGCCGTTTCGGCTAGGCCTCTGTCCTCCTTTTATCGACAGCCAGGGTCGGCCTGTGGCTCTTCTCCACGAGGATCCTGCCGTCTCTTTCCAGGCCGTCTCTCAACATGGTTCCCACTGCCGCCAATGTGTCCTGCCTGAAGGCCCCGAGTAGCTCCGCCATGGCCTCGAACTGACGCTCTTCGGGCAGCTGCCACCAGCTTGGCAGCCTCATCGTACCTGCCTCTTGAGAGCTCTGTTCTCTTCTCGGAGCGCCGTCACCTCTTTGCGGAGCTACTCCGTTGCCTCCCTATACTTTCTGACTTCCGGGGTTCTCTTTTGAGGTCTTCAAGGCCTTTTTCCCTCCCTTCGTCAGTGTCTTGGCAACGCCTCTCCCATTTTGCGGACCGCCTGTTCTATCTCCCTCTTGCCCGCCTCTCCCAAGTGCCTGTTCGCGTTTTTCATGACAGTCTTCAAGGATTCCCTCTGTTCTCCGATCTCATCGTCCACCTCTCCCGACCCCACCGCGGAGCAGTCGGACAGCTCCTCCAGCGATCTGCATGACCAGCTCTTCTTCATAGCTGGCATCAGATTCGCCATTAAACCGGATCGAGTATTTCTTACTGGTACCGGTCTACCTCCCTTGGAGCTCCTCCCTTTAGCCTTTTTCCTCTTTCCCCCTTTCGTCGTCCTTTCACTCCCCAAGCTAGAACTGCACGGCCCTCGCTCTCGGTATCTCTTCGCATCTCTGAGGATGAGATAAAGTCCTCCAGCAGACCAAACCTTAGACGCCATTTTAGCTCATATCTGGCGCCACTAGCGACTGGGACATCCCGTCTGAGACGCACCTAAACCCGCTGAAACACCTAAAAAGTCGAAAGAGGAATTACTTCCCCAATGACGCGGTAAGTAACCCTAAAACACCTACCTATCCGCCCAAAGATAAGTTTCTCACAAACGGAGAATCAGATCTTTCGACGACCCTACTTAATTCTACTCGTACTAGCAGAAGTACTTGCCTCCGTCAATGACCGACAAAACATCGATCAGAGATGGAGACGCGCTATCCGAATAGCTCACTACATAGAAAAGATTACAAAATAGTTGTTGCTTTCACATATAGTCACTCTCGTTGTGATGGTGTCAGCCGAAACTGGACACTGCGTTACCGTGCACTTGCTCGTTTCCAGGACGCTCCGCGAGAAGGCCACCGTCTAGTTCCCCAAACGCTCCATAACCGACCACTCGCTACAGAACTTGTACTAGGTGCAACTGTCGCCGTGTGTGTGTGTGTGTCACAATGCAAAGTTACATTTAGATTAAGTAACTCAACAAGACACTTTTTCGTCATAGAAAAAGTAGATTGCAATTGGAATATTCGTACTTTGTAATGAGAATTAAGAATCACGTTACTTGATAAACTAAATAACATAATTCTTAATTTTCCAAACTTATTAATTATAACATGTAATTCAGTATTTTATTTAGCAAGAAAATAAACATTTAGCGCGACAATAAGGTACTCAATAATACGCGGTGTTCACTCGAGCACAGTCCATGTCTCGTTTGAAACGAATTAGACAAGACGCGCGTTTTTTAAAGCGCATAATTTGAAAAGTATCCCAAAGTATAGCCGACATATCAGCATCGGTATCGGATGCCTTCCTTATTTATTACCATTTTTAACATACATAAAAACCTATATTAAAAATATTTTTTACTTCCAGGAATTCCTTCCCTGCTTCCGTTTTTGAAGGCTGTATGCAGATCCAAAAAATCCTGGCAAGCCAGACACACTGGAATTAAGATTGTGCAACAAATAGCTATCTTAATGGGTTGTGCTATTTTACCGCATCTTAAATCACTAGTTGAGATTATTGAACATGGTACGTTATTTACTCTAGTATAATTTTCTGATATTCCTAATTTCAATTTCAAATATGCTTATTATAATTTGTATATTTAAAAATGTATTGTTAAATTACACTTATTATTTTAATTACAGGATTGGTTGACGAGCAACAAAAAGTTCGCACTATCACTGCCTTAGCCAGTGCAGCGCTGGCTGAAGCTGCCACACCTTATGGTATTGAATCATTTGATTCAGTATTGAAACCTCTTTGGAAAGGTATTCGTACCCACCGCGGCAAAGGTTTAGCCGCTTTCCTCAAAGCTATTGGCTATCTAATCCCTCTTATGGATGCCGAGTACGCCAATTATTATACGCGTGAAGTAATGCTGATTCTTATTCGTGAGTTTCAGTCTCCAGATGAAGAAATGAAAAAAATTGTATTGAAAGTGAGTACTCAAAGTCCAATGCCATTATAATGAACAAACTAGGCTTTCATCGATTTTTTAATTATTTATAATTATAATTAGTAACTTCGCATAATAAAGTTTATAGTAAATACATAAATGTATTTCAATAAGTTTATGTCATAAAAAAGGTATGGTAAGATGTGTGACCTTTTTAAGATCAATTATATTGTTCAAATATTTAACAAAAAATGTCTTTCAGGTAGTGAAACAGTGCTGTGGTACTGATGGTGTCGAACCACAATACATAATGGATGAAATCTTGCCACACTTCTTTAAACACTTCTGGAATCACCGCATGGCCCTCGACCGACGTAACTACCGCCAACTCGTTGACACCACTGTTGAAATTGCCAATAAGGTAATAAATGTTTTCTATTGATATAACTAAAATGCATGAAATTTATTCACATAGTTTAGTTAAATTCTGTTCAAAAAGCTTTCCACTAATTAAGGTTTACTCGTTCTACAGGTTGGTGCGTCAGAAATTATAAATAGAATAGTTGACGATCTGAAAGACGACAATGAACAGTACAGAAAAATGGTAATGGAATCTATTGAAAAGATTCTTGCTAACTTGGGTGCTGCAGATATTGACTCGAAACTAGAAGAAGCTCTTATTGACGGTATACTATATGCATTCCAAGAACAGACTACTGAAGTAAGTATTATACATAACTTGAAGTATTCTATGCAATGTACCTATGTCTTAATAAATTAATATTTTGTTACTAGGATGTTGTGATGTTGAATGGTTTTGGGACAATAGTCAACCAGCTTGGTAAGCGTGTCAAGCCATACCTGCCACAGATTTGTGGTATCATTTTGTGGCGTATGAACAACAAATCGGCCAAAGTGCGACAGCAGGCAGCAGATTTGATTTCGAGAATCGCTGTCGTTATGAAAACCTGTCAAGAGGTAAGTGCATTATTGTGTAAACACATTCTTCATTCTTGTGAGTATATTTAAATTGCGTTGGTGTCATTAGACGACTTTATTATTTTTAATGTTCGCAGGAAAAGTTAATGGGTCATTTAGGTGTGGTTCTGTATGAATACCTGGGTGAAGAATATCCCGAAGTATTGGGCTCAATCTTAGGCGCATTGAAAGCTATTGTTAACGTTATCGGTATGACGAAAATGACGCCACCAATAAAAGACTTACTACCGAGACTGACACCTATTTTAAAGAACAGGTAAATTGATATTTTCTTTGACTATTGTATAGATGTTAATTTTTGATGTTATAATGTTCTAATTCTAATATGTTACAGACACGAAAAAGTGCAAGAAAACTGCATCGATTTAGTTGGGCGTATAGCTGACAGAGGCCCGGAGTTTGTGTCGGCGCGTGAATGGATGAGAATATGTTTTGAGCTGTTGGAGCTTCTGAAGGCACATAAAAAGGCCATTAGGAGAGCAACTGTGAATACTTTTGGTTATATTGCTAAAGCTATTGGCCCGCACGATGTTTTAGCAACTCTTCTCAACAACCTGAAAGTACAAGAACGTCAAAATAGGTAGGCGCTCTTTCATGTCGTTAATATGTAATAAATTATTTTTATAATAGACTAGTCTTTAGGTTATCTTCAGATTCTCGGGCCAAGCAGTGAAAGGCGTTTGTTCAGTAACAACAATATTATTCATCAAAACAATATCAAAAACTACAATTTCACAGTTGTATGTAACTGCGTCGTGGGCGCATCCCCGCGTCGTAACAGGCCAATCCGTGCGGGTCGCTGGAATGAATTTACACCAGAGTCACAATTTTCAAGTTCCAAATGTCTAATATCATTGTTCATTTATTTCCAGAGTATGTACTACAGTAGCTATAGCCATCGTCGCCGAGACGTGTTCACCCTTCACAGTATTACCTGCGTTAATGAACGAATATAGAGTACCAGAGCTAAATGTTCAAAACGGAGTTTTGAAATCCTTGTCTTTCTTATTTGAATACATTGGTGAAATGGGCAAAGACTACATCTATGCTGTATGCCCATTACTCGAAGATGCCCTGATGGATAGGTATGGTATCTTCTTTTTATTAACATTACATATTTAACTTTCAATGCTTAATATCTAATAAATAAAAAGCCTGTTTTGCGATTGTCGAAATCGTAAAATACTGACAAGCTATTATGTAGAGATATAAATTAAAACATTAGTTTTTCTAGTAAGAATGTATTAACAAATAAAAAACTAACTAAATTAGAATGCTTAAATAACAAATTATTTAATAAAACAGTATTGTTTGGGTCAAGCCTAATGTAATATTATTTAATTATAAATTTATTTAGTAATTATGATTATTTTTTCAGGGATTTAGTGCATCGTCAAACGGCTTGCGCTGCTATAAAACATATGGCGCTGGGAGTGTATGGGTTTGGATGCGAAGACGCTCTGATCCATTTACTGAACCATGTATGGCCGAATATATTCGAAACCTCACCTCATCTAGTCCAGGCCTTCATGGACGCTGTTGAGGGTATGCGCGTCGCCCTCGGACCTGTTAAGATTCTACAGTACGCTTTACAGGCAAGATTTATTTGATCGATTTCTTTACAACCATACTGGTATAACTTAGTGGCATGTTGAAAGGCGCTTCCCCAACCTAGAGACATTGAACATTACAATTCCCCACACCACCATACCTGCTATCGTACAAGAAATGAGAAAATTATTAATATAAAATCATTGGTATTAACTGCAAAGTTTGCAGACTGCAGAATATTGACATTGTTGGATTAGGAAACACGTTTATTTCATGTCCTTATCTGTTAACAACAAATAAGGTCCTTAGTGTCACCCAGTTATTGTCCATCTTTTTCTATGGCGACATCAATATTTTTATGAGATGTTGAGATAGCTTTTAAGGTGTCATTGATAATAAAAATATCAACATGAAAATCTAAATGAATACGTAGTATGCTGAATATTACAGCCTGTGCTTACCACGTTTTTTAAAACGCGCTATCGACGCGCTCATGTTTCGATACAATCACGATACTCAAACGCAGCTTGTTTTTATGTAGGTGTTCAAAGGTCTACCTTTGAATATTTGCATATACTCAGTCTCACATTTGAATCGGTACAGACGCGATGCTAACGCGCGGTTGTATCGATTCAAACACGTTAAACGTGCAAAAAAAATCCTCTGTGGAATAAAAAAAAGCGTGCGTATCGAAAACGCGCATTGGCATCGTGTTTAAATTAACATACTTTGTTCATATTAACATACATGATTACTAAATTTTTATACTTTTTCAGGGTTTATTCCATCCAGCAAGAAAAGTACGCGATGTATATTGGAAGATTTACAATACCCTATATATAGGTGGGCAAGATGCATTAGTTGCCGGCTATCCCAGAATACTAAACGATCCTAATAACCACTACCTTAGATATGAATTAGATTATTTGTTGTAACACGTTTAAATCATAAGGCTCTTACATGCATAGATATTTTGTTTGATTTCTATAGCAAAAATAGTTGACATAGTTTTTTTATTCTGGCGTTGTAGCAACTACATATCACATCAATAATAATGAATCTATTTCACTTAATTTATTGTATTCATAATGTTCTACTCATACCAACATTGAACTTAATTTTTTTTCATTAAGATTATAAATACTATAAAAATTATATTTAAAATCCAGTCAATCACTTAGCGGTATTTAATAAGCAATTCTTAACACATAGACATGGTTCCCTAATCTTCTTGCTATTAGTTGTTACATCGTAAGATAAATTTTGCAATATGAATACATAATACTTTGTCAGTGAGAGTGTTAATAATAAAGAAAGTATGTGATGTTTGCACATATAAAAAAGTTGTTGGCTGTTTCTTTTTATATTGATAAGTAAAATGTCTTCTTCACCGAACGTTATTTGCTGCTCACATCTTATATAATTATAATAGTGATCATACAATTTTTAAACATGACTTGTACTTCACAAGATTTAATTATAAAAAATTTCAAAATGGACTCCACAATATTATTTCCGAAATAAATTATTGAATTGAATTTCGAATTGTTTGATACAAAATCGAATTTTCACACTCTAATATCATATTTTAAGAGTAAATTGAAAATATTGAAATCATGACGTATGTTAAAGATATTGCAAAGTTAGATATTAAATGATGGATTTAGATATAAAATAAAATAATAAATAAATATTTCCTACATTCACACCAATTAACCTAGCCCAAAGTAAGCACTTTTTAAGGCTTGTGTTATGGATACTAGGGTAACGGATAGACATACATATATCATACATAAATAAGTTATATTCGTAGAAATATATACAAACATCCATGACTTAGGTACAAATGCTCGTATTCATCATACAAACATCTGCCCCTTCCGGGATTCGAACCCAGGACCGTCGATGCGAAAGGCAGGATCGCTACCGCTGCACCAAACGGTCGTCAGCTATAAGACCATATAAGCTAAGTCATCGTATCCCCGCCCTCATTTCATATTTTTTTGACAAAGTAGCGTTTTTTCGTCGATCTATCTTGTTTGCGGAGACTATATTAAATGAATGAATGTCTTCTTAAATGTTATATGTACTGACCGCTGCTCTGTGATCCGTAGTGCTCCTGTAGTGGTTGAGTGGACTACATCTTTATTGGAGCGGAGCGAGCGAAGCTCCCATGGATCAGCTTCAATGGCGCAATGTCTGTTACGCCATAACTTCCCGAGTTCTTAACCGATTTTAATATTTTTTGTGTGGAATCGAATCAACAGGTTTAGGACCAGATTGTGACGGACGGAACGAATTTTGGAATTCGCAAAAATTCCCATCGAAACAAAAATATTTTTTTTCTTTTTCGGGTATTACGCTCCGCTCCATTATATGGTGCAAGCGTAGCTTTATGCTTAGCGACTGCATCGCCTAGTATGTATGGTTACATTATACCACTGCTAAGGTTGGAACACATGAGATGATATAATTTACACCCCACTCTGTCTCTGGATAGCATTTCAAACAAGTTAAAGTATTTCTACAATAAAATCTACTTAAATAGTTCAATTAACATGCATAAATAGTCTTTATCATCAATAGTTATATATTTTGTCACTGTCATGGATATTATGAATTGCAATTTACTTAAACATAGAATTGAAATACATTAAAAGCAATTGTGGCCCTCATTAAGTAAAAAAAATTTTACTTAATGAGGACCATCAATACTATTTGTGGGAGCGATATATAAATAATTAATTGTGGCATAAAAAATATTATAATAGTGTCCTGAAATGCTCGGGATTGGTAACAATATTTGTAAGTTTAAATCTCCATTCGCTTATTGTTTAAATGAGAACTAATATAGAACCTTTATTTCGATCATATTTCTCGTATTTCATCTGTAATTTTGTATTTCTTCGTCTGTGTCCCTGTGCTACAAAGTTGGAAGTTGATCGTACATAGATGCTAAATTTTTAAAACTAATATTGCAGAATAATATAGTATTATTATTATTTATTTCAGATATAAAAAAATCCCTACTAAAATGTTAGTTACAAGAAATTTTATTCTAACATGCCGAACTCACTTACGTTTGCCTAATCATAAAGAAAATGAAGTAGATTGGGAAGTACACGGCATTATTAATACTTCTTTGTTCACTTTGAATTTTCTTGTGATTCCGCCGTTGCTTCTGTTTTATAAATTTTCCTCAGTAAAACTTCCCTTGGGATCATAGCAATGTATCTGAAGTTAACAGAAATTATCTACACTAAGTGCATGCATCATATTTTACGATCAAACGTTTAGTTGATTTAATCGTTATTGTGGGATAATCTTTGTGTTAAGTCAGGATGTATTTGAACAATGATTTTACGCAAGAATGTGTTACTTAACGGGAACGCAGCTTTCTGTTGAGTTACAGTTACAAGAGAAAAAAATGTGACATTGAGTTACTAATCGGTAATTTTTTTCCCAAGTGGTAACAGTAGGTATAACACAAAATGGTGTAACTCAACGGGAACAAAGATTAAAACTGAGGCAGCAATTAATTAAGCAGAAATTACAAATGCGTGTAGCGTAGCTTTACCACAATTTGTTAGTATTAAGTATTATATATAAGGCATGAAATGTCGAATTAGGTATTGAAAAGCTCATCACAAGGATTCATGTGCAGTAGAAATACCAAGAATCCACAAAGATTTTCTTTTAGCAGATTACTGTACTGAAGGTTTCCGTATAATTCTTTTGTTTCCAAAAAAATTAGGGCGAAATAGCAAACATTTATGAATTTTCATTGATGGCACTTTCGATGCATGCCCAGAACTATTTAGTCAATTAGTTACGATACATGGAGATACCGGCAGTTCAGAGGATACTACTGTAGGGACATTGTTTTATGCACTTTTATGTGATAAAAAATTATCTACATACGAAATTTTATTTCGTTTGATAAAGTCTGAAAGAATATCACCCAGATTGTGCTATTTTTTATTTGTCTGCCAAGAAAAAATTATGGTTTGAACTGAAAATAAGCTCTTCTTTCGCGGAACAAAGAAATATTTACCAATTTTTAAGCTGTTTGTAGTAATCCCTTATCGTATCAGTTCTATCCTTGCGGTATCTAGAGAGAGCAACATCACGCAACCGTATCGTTAACCTTAATAGTCTCTGTCATTCATGGATATGATTTTGCTTTTATAATTCTCCGCCTAACCGGAGCATGCCTATCAAAGAATAGCATTTTTATTCAATATATCATTCAGCGAGGGAACACTAGGCCAGCCTGCCCAATCCATAGCCGACAATTCAATGCACATGCTATCAGTGTCAAGATAATTTGAGGATCGAGACTGTATAGTAAGTGGCCCGATTTTATCTCACTTGATGTTAAACTCACATAGGTGCTATTTACGAATGACCTCTCGTTTCCCAGACCATTAACTACTAAGCATGTAGCACGGAGATTAATGCACACAAGGTCTATAACGGAATCACAGTCATCCGTAGCGTGTGGATGATGTGACTTGCTGGACAAGATCAAGACATTTGAGTGTGTCTGTCAATTTCCTTACATCAGCACCGTTTTTGTTCAACAAATTCACATTAAAATCACCCAGGATGACACAATAATCCTTACCGCCCAAAGCCGTTGTGTCCAGGTTTAGTCGTGGAGGACGATAAGCCGTACCCACAGCGACTGCTGTGGGTTGCCTGGCGTCACTACAGCGGTGCCACACCGAGAACTGTGTAGTTAGGGTAAACTTTCGAACTAGTAACAACGAAATATTGGAATGCTCTGTCTACTCTAAATCAATGTCCTAGTTTCGTACATTGGTGGAACTGGTAAAAATAAAGAGACAATGTTTAGTTTTAAAGAATTGCCGTCACTGAGAACGTTATTTTATGAAAGCGATGAATTGTTTTGCAACTTTAGTTATTTTGACGATTTGATTTCATAATTTGAATTTAATATATACTCGCGAGCAACCAAATCGACTTAACGTGTATCATATAAATGTACTTTTTTCCGTGAAACATGTGACATCCTATCAAAATTGTTTAACCCATACATTTAAGTGATATTTAATTAGGCGATGCAGACGCTAAGCATAAAGCTACGCTAGCACCATATATTGGAGCGGAGCGTAATACCTAAAAAAGAAAAAATATTTTTTTTTGCTTCGCTAGGAATTTTTGCGAATTTTAAAATTCCGTCACAGAATGGTTCTAAATCAGTTGATTCGATTCCACACAAAAAAAATTTAAATCGGTTAAGAACTCGAGGAAGTTATGGCGTAACAGACATTGCGCCATTGAAGCTGATCCATGGGAGCTTCGCTCACTTCGTTCTGTTATACCCCTTAGATGCTAGACCCTGACCCTTCCTCAGGACTGCTGTGCCAAATCAGCAACCTATGTATCAGAGCTTCTCATAGCAGTGTTCAGTAAGCCTCAGTCTGATTTCAACTCCAGGCTGGAGCGGTTGCCTAAGGATCCGACAGATCCTCGCGTATATATATATTATAATTATCCTGTCAGTGTAATTATCCTTTTTTAAAACGCCTTCCGGTATATCCCATCACATTTTTATAAAAACTCTTTGTAAACGGACGTGTGCCCGGTGTCTCGGAGTATTTTGTTTTTATTTTAATTTGAATAAGTGTTGCCGCAGGGCTTTGCCCCTTCACGTGAAGTGTTCGCTGCCCTGTCTGCGGAGCCCCCAGTGAAATAAAGGTAGAAAAAAACCAAACTTTTATTTTCGACTGCTCGTGGGATTGAACTCGTGCCCGCCGTGCTGACACCGAGCGGGCGTACCATTAGACCACGGCCATTGGGAGCGATGCACGCAAAATTTCCAACCAGTATCTACGCACATTACGGATGAGGGACACATTGCTCTTGTTTTTCTTGTAGGCATTTCGTATTCGCCTAACATTCGATGACACGTTGCTTTCGGCTTTCTGTAGGCGCTTTGTTGCCACCGACCTCAGCTTGGAGCATTTTAAATATATTTCTTGAAGCTTCTTAACATACACTTCTAATAATACTGTTGTCTGTAATAATACCCACATATAGTCAGCGCAAATCAACATTTTCATATTGATATTGACAAATATTAACAAGTCTGAAAGTGTTGCTACATCAAAATTATTACCCCATACACGAGGGAATTACCACATCAATGGAGCTTTAAGTACAGTTGGTTTGGCTTATTTATTGAAGTGATTTAACAAAAATGCAACATTCACCACCAAATTCATCCAGGGTCAAAGACAATAATATTAAACAGCGAGCAACGATTTATATTGTATATTATAATATTAGTTATAGTATAATATTTTATTATCTTTTAAATTTAAACCTTCTATAATGTCTAGTTTTACCATGTACTACCAAAATGTCCGTGGTCTTAAAACCAAAACAATTGATTTTATTAGAAATTTAAGTCTTAGTTGTTACGACGTTATCATACTCACGGAAACTTGGCTAAATGACACTGTGTTTGATAGTGAATTATTCGATAACCGATATGTAGTCTATCGTAGGGATAGAGATTTAATAAGTACCAACAAAAGTGACGGAGGGGGTATTCTTTTCGCAATCTCAAAAAAATTTAATTCTTAAAGAAATAACCAATGGGAGAGTACTTATGAAGATCTTTGGGTGACTGTTGACATTCCAGCTACTAGGGGCATTCGCCAGGTTACATTCTGTATTGTTTATTTACCTCCACCTGTAACCATAGCAGCTTTGGATATGTTTTTTTGTAACTGCTATCTTGCCCTAGAACATGTCAAGGGTAAGGCATGCATTGTGGGAGATTTTAATTTAGGTCAAATAAACTGGAATGAGCAAGTAAGCAACAATGTGTCATCTCTTGAATCTTTAGTAAGAGATTTTATGTTATTCAATGACTTAGATCAATTTAATATAATTCCTAATAAGAGTGGCAATATTCTGGATCTCTTTTTATCTAATATACAAGATTGTCAAATCCAAACTGCCACTGATATCCTATCCAAAGTAGACTCTCACCATCCTCCTCTTGAGATAACCTTAACTACCTTTAATGTAAAAACTTTACTCTACAACCGTGATATTGAAAGGTTTAATTTTTATAAGGCAGATTACAGTAGCATAAATGAATTTTTGAAAAGTAAGTCTTGGATGGATATTTTGTTGAATAATACAGATATCAACGGTATGCTGAAGGCTTTTTATGAAGTTTTAAGAGAATCCATAGACCTGTTCGTCCCTTTAAAGAACCCAGTTAAATCTAAATACCCTCCTTGGTATACAAAAAATCTCATTAAATTATTACATGAGAAAAATCGTGTGAGGTTACGGTATAAAAATTTTAGAAACCCTTTAGACGAAATCTCATTGAAAATGTTGAAAAGCCGATGTGAAAAGTTAGAGTCAATATGCTACCGAAATTATCTGAGCGGGGTTGAGGAATCAATAAAAGTAAATCCAAAAGTATTCTGGTCTTTTATAAAAGGAAAACGCAGGGGAAACAGCTCATACCCCATGACAATGCACACTGCAACTTGCACAGCTTCTAGTGGCAAAGATATATGTGAGCTGTTTGCTGACAACTTTGCTTCTGTCTACAATGTTTCGGATGGTAATAGCGGCAACAACGTAAATAAGGAAGAAGTACACAATAACAACCTGCATTCAATCTTTATTGGTTTAGACGACGTTTTGCAGAAGTTAAAGAATTTAGATGCTTGCAAAAGTCACGGTCCCGATGAAGTCCCGGTTATGTTTGTTAAAGAGTGTGCGGAAACCCTAGCTGAACCGTTATATATTATGTATAATGAATCACTAAGGTCGGGGATATTCCCAGATAATTGGAAGCTAGCAAAAGTTGTACCGATACACAAAGGTGGAGACAAATCTTGTGTTGATGACTATCGACCAATTTCCCTACTTTTTGTATTTGCCAAAGTCCTTGAATCAATTATTTGTCCTGTAATTCGAAGTCATTGCAAGCAAATATTTACAGACCATCAGCATGGTTTTCTTGAAACACGGTCTACTTGCACCAACCTGGTATGTTTTGAGAATTTTTTATCACAGGCAATTGATTCACATGGGCAAGTTGATGTTATATATACAGACTTCTGCAAAGCGTTCGACAAGGTGCATCATAATGTGCTGTTAGGGAAATTGAATTCGTGGGGAATTACGGGTTCTTTTTTAAAATGGATTAAATCCTACCTTACAAATAGAAAATTTCAGGTTGTGATTAATGGATATCGCTCTAGTTATCGTGACATACTGTCTGGCGTACCTCAGGGTTCGCATCTGGGACCAATCTTGTTCAACATACTAGTGAACGATTTGCCAAAATGTCTCAACTATGCCACTCCATTCCTTTACGCAGATGATTTAAAGATGGGACTACAGATAAAAACAGATAACGATGCTGTGAAGTTGCAGGATGATCTAAATAATCTTGTTGACTGGTGCACTGATAACGGTATGTTGCTCAATCCAAGAAAGTGCCGACAAGTTCATTTTACACGAAAAATGAACCTCACTGCTACTCAGTATTATCTTCAAGGTGTTGCATTGGAAACTTCAGAGAGTGTGAAGGATCTTGGTATATACTTTGATCAAAAGTTATCTTTCGTTTCCCAAGTAGATAATGTAGTTAAAAGGGCTTCGAAGATGCTAGGGTTTGTAATAAGAAATGCAAAGATCTTCAAGAATACGCAAACAAAAATTTTATTGTATAACTCTTTAGTAAGGAGTATTTTGGAATATGGTAGTGTCGTATGGCGACCACATTTCGCAACACATACTCTTCGACTTGAAAGAGTGCAGAAAAAGTTTGTGTGGCATCTTGCGTATTCTAAAGGCTTGCATAAAAAAATTAAAAGTTACGGGGAGAGATTAAAATGTTTTAAAATGATGTCACTCGAAAATAGAAGGGATCAGTTGGATATAATTTTTCTGAGTAATATCTTAACAAGTAGAATCAACTGCCCCACTCTACTATCACAATTCAAATTTAGAGCCCCGTATAGGATACCTCGAAAGCCCATAACACCACTCTGTCCTTCTCTTAGATACACGGTCTTAGGTGCCAATTCAGCCATCCCACGTCTATCTCGAATTTTAAATAAATATTCGGACTTAATTGACGTGTTTCAAGACTCTCCCAATAGCATACGCAAGGTGTTATACAACAGTGGCATTATTAATTACAGTTAAAAGTCAAATATTGTTTATCTCATTTTTACTTAAAATTATAAAATTAAAATTATGAAAATACTCGTACATTGAATAATAATTGGTAAGTTAAGTCTGTATCATAATATTAAAAGCAAGATGTGTCTTCTTGTAAGTAGTTTATGTACTTAGTTAAGATTAGATAATTAAGTAAGTAATGATGTATTGAGTGCATAAGCTGTGAGTAGGCCTAAGTAAATAAATAAATAAATAAATCCCTTATAACAGTTCGCTCCGCTCCAATAATGTTGTTAATGAATATCTTAAAATACGCAAACTAACGTCATATATCAATGATTAGCAATGAGATGTAAGGTGGCCGTGTCAAATTGAGCGCTCATCTTACCTGGACTACTACTAACACTGCATAGTGATGACGACGTGACCAGACTTGACACGGAACTAGTATTTTACGAGAAATATATCGATATTAACTATCCCCAATCTTTTTAATATCTACTATTCACAAAACAGATTAAGAGCTGATGATGGTCGCCCAAGCCAAGATAAATAAGTTATGGGTATGCTCTTGGATACCAAACCGCTGGCAAGAGTAAAATCGCCAAATTTAAAATTATTTTCATCTTAATATCGAAAGGCTAAAATGTTTAATGCAATAACAAAACAAAAGAATCATTTAAATCAAACATCTTGGTAGGTACTCTTTATTTTTAAATTTGTGACTTTACAAATTATATCTTTTTATAAGACGAGGGGACAATATTATTTAATAGTTAAAAAAATATACTTTCAATTTTCAGCCCTTATTCTTAAAACTCATTTTACAATTTCATTATTCAGTGCGGAAAACGCTGATGAACGGGTTAAGCGAATATCGCTGTGTGCGCGATGACAGCGCCTCTAGTGACCACAATTATTGTGGACTTGAGTTCTGTCAAATAATGGCAACTGGATTGTTTGATAACGATTTCCGGATTGTTTTTCAGCGAAATTAAATAAAAATATCTAAAAAAGTTGGTGCATATTAATAACCGATTTTCCTACCTTAACAAAAAAATGGTATGTTATAATACGTACGGGATTTGAATCGCTAGAACATGATATATATTTCCAACCTCAAACTATGCAAAAAGGAAAAAATAGTATTAGAACAGCATGTGAGAAACGTTGAAGAGCTTAGAACCAACGGACAAAGCTACTTAATATAAGCTCTGATAGACAAACGTCTTTACTGTTACACATAATCCCTTCGAAACATCATTTAAAGTGAGTTCATATCTACTTATTGAAATTGTATTTTTGACATTTCAATAAAACACTTTTTTCCGGATTTTGCGCATATTTTATTTTATTTTATATTTAATCCTTAAAATAATTATTAAATTCTCACTATGATTACATTGTATACTACTCGGAAATTGGGGCCCTTCCGAGAAGAACTGGCGAAAGAAACTCGGGCAGGGGGACCAACCTCCATCTTACTGTTATTATTTGCAAAAAGAGCTAACTTCATCATCAGGTCTTGCAATGTGTGTAATTTACACACATTGTTACTCAGTTACATACAATATAATCGTAGTGAGAATTTAATAACTAAATAAAATGTAAAAATAAAACAATTTGATATGCATAAAACAATTTTAACAATTAGGAACGTGCTCGATTAAAATATTGTGAACATGACAACCATTATAAAAAATATGTGCAAAATCCGTAAAAAGTGTTTTATGCAAATGCGTAATGTGCGCGGAAGTGTACGAACTAAGTATTGTATTTTTGAGTTAGTGCACCTCAACTTATATTAATTAATTTAATGTTAATTTTAATTCCAGATAAATGATGAACGTGTCGTTACGAATGTTAAGTGCGAGAGTGTTTATATTCAAAGTGGCAAGTGCAAACATATTGCTGCTTTGATACATTATATCAACACAGAAGAAAGTTTATCAAAAACAAGTAGCGAACAACAATGGGAAAAACTTTTCCCGCCTGTTTCTACACTTTATAACACTGTGACCCATATCGCGAATTTTAACGTTTTTTCTCAAAAATTCTTAATAGCGTTAGTATGAAATTGTATGAAAATATTGCAATTTGATACATGACAGTCCAGAGTTATTTCACATTTCTGTCACATCGCGCGCTGCGATCGATTTGACGGTCCCCACCACCCACTTTGCACATAGCGAATACGAGTTGCTGCCAATGTCGATCGGCATTTCCTCTAAAAACCAGTTGCACCTGACTTATAAGAGCAATTTTCGACGCTGTATTAAATGGGTATATTAAAGTGGTTAATTTTATTACAAAAAGGAAAGAATAACATTAGAAAAAAATTGGTCATTAAAACTAGTGCTTACAAAAATTAATAATCGTTTGCAAAATTGTTCCCGAAAGTCTGCTCAAAACTATTCACACTGGCGATAGATAGTTGGTTTATGTTGACAAGTTCTTATTTCATTGAATTCTTCGCTGGAAGTTTGTAGTAGGGCATTAAAGCATAGTAAATAGCTATAGGACATAGTTGTTTTTGAAAATAAAAAAAAATCCGGAATAAATTAATATATTATTTCTCTTATACTTTATGTTCTTATAAGTTTCAATAAGTTAATTTAAAATACAGCTTAAGATATAGACATTCATATACACTGGCGTAACATAATATGGACAGGCATAGGAACATAATAAAGACACAAATGACTAGAAAATTATATTTTTTCTATATGATTACAATATTACTATCAAGTCGAAATGCTTGGTCTTTAAACAATGAATTAAAGGGATAGTTATTATTACGATAAAAAAAGAAATCAGTAAATGTGTAGTAAAAAAAATCTACATAAGTGTATAAAAACTTACAGCACTAAATAAATTCTTTAAAAAGTCTTAATCTTCGTTTAATTAATTAATTGCATGAAAACAATTCAAACCAATTGCTATTCTTAAAAGATTATATGTATTACTTACAAAGGCATTTGAAGCTACTTATTATTTTATGCATTCTCATTGAATTCTAAAGCTCAATATTATGGAATGGAAGTAGAAAAATATTCGAGGAATGTTTTGAAGTCTTTCTAAACCCTTAACTTAAGTAGAGGTTAAAAAGAAAATATCCTTAATAATAGGTTGGGGAAAAAGAAATCCATTATTTTTTCGGTAGATGGCTGTAGTGATCGATATCTCGTAAATTATCGATCAAACAATTTCAAATTTATGCTCGTTGTCAAGGTAACAGTTCGCACTAAAAGAATTCGTTTGCAGTTTTTTGTTTTGTCCATTCAGTTCTGAGTTACACGGCGTTAAAGATGGAAGTCAACAAAGAGAAAATTCGGTACATTTTACAGTTTTTCTTTGATAAGGGCGAAAATGCAAGTCAGGCGGCTGAAAATGTGAATAGTGTTTATGGTCCCGATACTGTAACAGCTAATTACGAGCAATTTTGGTTTCGTCGATTCCGTTCGGGTATTTTTGACGTTAAGGATGCCCCTCGCACAGGCAGGCCCGTCGTCGAAAATGTCGACAAAGTCACTGAAATCATCGAAGTGGACCGGCATGTTAGTAGTCGTAGCATCGCCCATGAGTTAAAGATCGACCACAAAACAGTTTTAAACCATTTGCACAAAGCTGGGTTTAAAAAAAAGCTTGATGTTTGGGTGCCACACCAATTAACACCAAAAAACATGATGGATCGAATTTCCATCTGCGAAGCCTTGGCCAAACGTAATGAAATCGACCCATTTATTAAACGGATGGTGACTGGGGATGAGAAATGGGTCACATACGACAACATTATGCGAAAGCGATCGTGGTCAAAGCGCGGTGAAGCAGCTCAGACGGTGGCCAAACCGGGACTAACGGCCAGGAAGGTTCTGCTTTGCGTTTGGTGGGATTGGAAAGGAATCATTTATTACGAGTTGCTTCCATATGGCCAAACATTAAATTCAGACATCTATTGTCAACAACTGGACCGTCTGAAGCGAGCAATTGACCAGAAACGGCCAGAATTGGCCAACAGAAGAGGTGTCGTGTTCCATCAGGACAACGCCAGGCCACACACTTCTATAGTGACTCGTCAGAAACTCCAGGAGCTTGGTTGGGAAGTTTTGATGCATCCACCATACAGTCCGGACCTCGCACCAAGCGATTACCATCTTTTTCTTGCATTGCAAAACTTTTTTAGTGATAAGAAATTGGCATCAAGGGAAGAGTGTGAAAATCAATTGCTGGAGTTTTTCGCTAATAAGGACCAAGACTTTTATGAGAGAGGCATAATGAAGCTACCATTAAAATGGCAACAAATTATAGAACAAAATGGTGCATATTTGACCTAAATCGGACAATGCAAAACATGTTAAATAAAGTCTTGAAGTTCACGTAAAAATAATGGATTTCTTTTTCCCCAACCTAATATTTTAACAAATTTTTCTAATGCATTTGTCAAGCATTGTCTTGAATACATTTGTCCCTTCAAGAACGAGATGAACTTTTTTTTTCTGAAATGCAGTTTCACTTTGATCAGTTTAATGTTTGATTCGGATCAGGTAAACAAATTTTGAAAGATTAAAAATCACTAGAAAATTGCACGGGTACGTTGCTAAAATATTAACCAATTTTTTGTCACGTCAAAACGGTTAATAATATTTCGCAATCTAATACGAAATGACATTCTACAAAATGATTTGGTAAACTGTGAGATCTTTGGCATTAAACAGTCGGGTCGTTATATTACTGCAATGAGCTTCCCCTCGCTGATACGTGGACGATGTGTCCGGGATTTACGAGTAGCCAGGAGTTGCCAGTGGGACTGTCGGCCGCAACGCCAAGTCGTCGGTATAGGCCACCATCTATGCTCACCGCCCACACTTGCTGTTCTGTTACCGACACATCTTTGAACGTTGTTTCGCAATCTGTAAAAGGGAATATATTCACAGAAAACTATGAATAAAACTTTAACATCCTATTTTAATTCCTGATCAGCCGGCCTAGCGTACGCTACTTTAGTTATCTCGTGCACGATTCAAGAGAAATTTGTTGATATTGACATATATCCCTAACAAGAAGGCAAATTGATATTGCCTCTTGATATATAATTATAAACTACTTTTATAGACCAGAAGCGGTGTTAGTTTTTTAAAAAGGAAACTAATTTTAACGCTAACTATCTTTAATTCCAACTATGAACTCTTTATTTAATTAACACAATTGAACACGTCCAGCACGTCGAACCGCCGCCCGTAAAGTGAAGCTCCGCTCCACTTTCCCTGCCCAAGCGCAGCGCCCCCTTCCACTGTGAGTCACATCACGCCATCGTGACGTAAGCCGCTTGGCCCCGCCTCCTCCAGGTCGGATATTTGTAACACGGCCTCTCCTGACAGCGAGACGTCCTCGATCGCTTGGTTTTGGTGCGGTGACTCCGCATCATCCATCGTAGAATCTTCTCCAACTGCAATTATGAACTAGTTGTAGCACTCAGAATGAACGCACGAGATCCAAACCCTTAATAAATTTAGCGCCGCTTCGCAACTGTAAGCGTGCACTCATACAGTCGCGACCAGCACCAAAATTAATAAGACTCGGTCTCAAAAGATAAATGAATATGAAAATAACTTTTAAAGCTAAGTGTTGACTCTTTTTAATATCACATCTACGAGTCACAACACTCTCACTATCAACACAAGTTATAAGTAAACTACCACACACGAAGTTTTTAGGAGTCTATAGATCACGCCATAGGTTGCGGCTTTAGCGCCCGCGCACGTGTCACTATAACAAACCTCTCTTGAGAAATAAAACACACGTCATAGGTAGCGGCCAGTGGCCCGCGCACGTGGTTTCTCAAGGAACTAAGCACGCGCCATAGGTAGCTGCACAGGGCAAGCGCACGCGGCTTCTCAAGGAACTTAGCACACGCCATAGGTTGCTGCACAAGGCAAGCGCACGTGGCTAAACAAGGAACATAGCACACGCCATAGGTAGCTGCACAAGGCAAGCGCACGTGGCTAAACAAGGAACATAGCACACGCCATAGGTAGCTGCACAAGGCAAGCGCACGTGGCTAAACAAGGAACATAGCACACGCCATAGGTAGCTGCACAAGGCAAGCGCACGTGGCTAAACAAGGAACATAGCACACGCCATAGGTAGCTGCACAAGGCAAGCGCACGTGGCTAACCAATAACTCACCAACACCATCGTCGGCAAAGAATGCTGCACAAGCGTCTGGCGTCCATTCACCGCGCCACAGAACCATGTTCTCTGCAGCTGCTTGGGTCTTCTTGCCGTAAGACCCTGACAGAAGCTCCAACTCGTAGCGGGCATGAGGAAGTTGCTGGATCACTTTGTAAGGACCCCTCATGCCGGAGTCCAGTTTGCCGGAACTCTGCGAACTCTTTCCTACAAAAACAAAGTCTCCCACACCAAAGGCACGAGGCTGTTTTCTAGTTTCGTTAACTCGTTGGTCTTGTTGTTGCTGGTTCGCTACAATTAGTTCTGAAGCTCGTTGTCTTCTCAAGATTACCATCGCCTCGCGGTTATCGGAGGTTTCCAGAGCTACATCTCTCACAAGGGCTCTCAGAACAGGCGTAGTAGCTTCAATTCCAACCAAGAGTTGTAAGGGTGAAGTTTGGGTTGTAGTTTGCTTTGTAATGTTGAGAGTTAATTGAATCTTCCAGAGAACATCAGACCAACTCCTTCGCTTATTATTAACCTCAATACGAAGCATATTTAAGACTGTTCGGCAATACCGTTCGGCCTGACCATTTTCATGGTGCATTCCGGGTGTTATTAAATGAGTTGCACACCCTAACTCAGAAACCCAATTTTGAAAACTAGCACTTTCAAACATTCGACCCCGGTCGGTCACGATTAAAGATGGTGTGCCAAACAATGAAATAGCGTTCGTGAAAACACGTTTTAAATCTTGGGTGTCTTGTCTGTACAATGCGTACAACAAACAAAATTTGGAAAAAGAATCCACTAGCACCAAGATATACTTAAAACCATTAGATTCAGGTAACGGGCCTAAAACGTCCATATGGATGACAGAAAATGGGTTATCGGGCTTAGTCCAAGATTCTATAGGCTGGTGCGGAGCCCGGGGAACTTGTTTAAGTGAAAGACAAACTACACAATGGTTAATATATTTCTTTACGAATTGTCTCAAACCAGGAAACCAAAAATGACGGAGAATCAGATCAATAGTCTTGTCCATACCAAGATGTTCATGATCGTCATGAAAGACGCGTAAAAGACTTAGCCTGTGGCCTCTCGGTATGAAGCATAAGAGACGCGATTCGTCACCGGTAGGACTATACTTGTAGTATAAAAGATTGTTTTTAACCACATACCGGGAGGAATCTAATTGACCGTCTCTCAGTTTCTCCATTAGTTCCTGTGTTTCGGAATCAGCAGTTTGAGCAATTTGAGCCCAGTTATTAGGTCGTCGGATATGTAAGACATTTACCGGATTTCGACTTAAAAAGTCTGCGTGTTGCATTAAAACCCCTTTGCGGTACTCAATTGAAAAGCGAAAATCTTGCAAATAAACCCACCATCGGGCCACACGCGGAACTAGATCTTTCTTTCGCTCAGTTAATTTAAGTGAATTACAGTCCGTAACTATTTTAAAGTCGATGCCGATCAAATAGTGGCGGAAATGACGTAATGCATTAACGATGGCTAGAGTCTCTAGCTCGTAACTATGATATCTAGATTCAGCACCATGCGTTGCCCTACTAAAATAACCAACTACGCGTTTTCGTTTCCCTTCGTGTTCTTGCAACAGAACAGCACCATAACCTACTGCGCTGGCGTCAGTATGGAGCTCAGTAGGCAATCCCGGGTCAAATATCGCGAGCACCGGTTCTCTAGTCAAACAGTCAATGACATAAGCGCGCGCCGCGTCTTGCTCGGCACCCCAATTAAAAGGTTGTCCCTTTTTCATGAGTTTTGCGATACATGCGGTTTTAGTAGCGTAACTAGCAATATACCGCCTGAAATACCCGGCGAGACCCAGGAACTGCCTAACTTGCTTGACACACGTTGGTTTCGGTGACTTCACTAAAGCGTCTACCTTCCCAGGGCTCGGTCTAACCTGACCTTGACTTATAAGTCTACCTAGATATTCAACCTCAGTCTCTAGGAAGGTGCACTTCTTTACGTTAATAGAAAACCCTGCTTTGGTGAGACAAACAAGTACTTTACGTAATAAGCTCAAACCCTCGTCAATCGAATCCGATAACACAAGTACGTCATCAATATAATTAAGGACTCTACCAGTATCTATCAAGGGTTTAAGGGTCTTGAAAATGATTCTCTGATACACTACAGGTGCATTTGTCAAACCATAGGGCATTTTTAAGTACTCAAAATGTCCCTCTGGTGTAACAAATGCAGTTTTATTAATAGAATCGTCATCTTTGATAGGAATTTGTAAAAATCCGGTAGCCATATCCAGGCTCGTAAAAAACTTACTGCTCCCTAACTTGTCGATGTGATCATCTATTAAGGGCAAGGGAAATCGTTCCCTGACTGTAATTGCGTTTAGAGCACGATAGTCGACACACATCCTGTCAGACCCGTCTTTCTTTTTGACGAGTATGACAGGACTCGCGTACTCCGACTTAGACTCTCGAATAATCCCTTTGCTTAATAAATCATCAACTATTTTACGAACTCGTAACTTCTCATCGGCAGAAAGTTTATAAGGTCGGTAATGTACAGGAACATCACTTTTTAGTTTTATTTCTATACTCCCAGTATTGACGGTAGATGTCGCTGTCCCAACGACAAATGAATCGGAGAATTCATTAATTAACGTAAGTAAACGGTTCCTATCCTTACCTACCAATGCCGTTTTTAATACAGATGTATCCATGATACGCAAATGACAAACTAGAGGCGAGCTATCTACTCTTATAAGACGTTGAACGTCACCAGTCCTTACATACGTTACACCCTTTCTGTTTAAAACATCTGTTCCCAACAATATGGGAGCATTAATACAGTCGGAGGGTACTGCAAACAGATCAACTTCTACAGATATTTCGGGAAATTCAATCACTGTTGTTACATAGCAAGTAGACTCTATATCTTGGCTGCCTATTCCGCGCATTGAACGATAAGTAGGATTTTTCTTACAATTAAGATGATTAAGTAAAGCATACGAAATTAATGAAATATCTGAGCCACTATCGATTAAGACATCCACCGGTAATTTCTCAATCACAGCTGTCATGACGTTTCGGTGTTCGTTGACGTTTGACAAAAATTTACCTTGTTGACTTCATTACTCTTAGACTCAATGCGTTGTTTAAGAAAACACTTATCGGCAGCATGCCCTAATTTGTAACAATATTTGCAAGACAAAGATTCTTTATTGGAAGCTGTCTGAGCAATAGCCGTATTGCCTTTCGGCTTCTTGAAACATTGCGCCCTCGTATGACCACTGTTACCGCAGTTAAAGCATTTCATAGCTGGCTTAGAAATTTCAGTTTTATTAGACTCAAAACGATTAACATTGGAGGGACGAACAATATTGCGGGTACCCCGAAAATCAGTCTTAGGTTTTGAATAAACGGATAAAAATTCTACTATTTCATTCGGTTGTAATTTCGCATTAGATGCAGCCGCCTTCACTTGCGGTTCAGTAATGCCTCGAATGATGATTGCAGTTTTCAAATCATCCGATAAACCTTTCACGATATTCAAACGCAACAATGACCTTCGGGCGTAATCGGCATACGAAATAAAACTTCTAGAATCGATACTCATAACATTGTACAAGATATTCGCAACATCGACGTTCCGCGGGCAGAGCGAACGAAATTCCGTTTTAAAATTCGTCCATGAACGATCGTCACAGACCCAATCGTTAAGCCATGTTCGTGCATCACCTTTGAGGCACCCCCCAATACGCGACAAACATTCACGGTCATCCCAACGATTCAATTCGCGACCACGATCTACCTCTGCACACCAAACGTCGAAATCGTTAACACTAGGATCGAAGTTCGAAACATAATAATGGCTAGGTTTTGAATGTATTAACGATGACAATACACTTACAATGTTGTTCGTCGCATCGGAATCTGAACTTGACTTACCAGCGATGTCAGCCTTACCTGCAGCAACAGGGGGTGGGGTTTGGTATTCGTGTGCTGGACGTAACGAAGCCGATGTCGAGCTTGTAGATAACCTATCCTCAATAGCATTCAATCTTCCGAGAATTAAGTCTAAAGCTTGGCTACGCGATTGGCTATCACCACTTTTAGAATTATTGCGGCGGCGACGCCGCTTACTAGAGCTATCATGGTTTTCACGTGAAGTACTTCGATGTCTACGAGGACTAGGTGACCTCTTCCGTGACCTTGAATGACGTCCTGACATCGTAGAGGCTGTACTTACGGTTTATGAAAACTAAACTAAATTACTAATCACGCACAAATACTTTGTAAACCACTTGGAATAGTAAAACGGCACAGTTAATTTTGTTATGATTTAAATTAAATGAAGTAAACTAAACTCAAATATGATGGCGAGCTAGGCCTCGTTGTCTATCCCACTTCTGATTTTATAGACCAGAAGCGGTGTTAGTTTTTTAAAAAGGAAACTAATTTTAACGCTAACTATCTTTAATTCCAACTATGAACTCTTTATTTAATTAACACAATTGAACACGTCCAGCACGTCGAACCGCCGCCCGTAAAGTGAAGCTCCGCTCCACTTTCCCTGCCCAAGCGCAGCGCCCCCTTCCACTGTGAGTCACATCACGCCATCGTGACGTAAGCCGCTTGGCCCCGCCTCCTCCAGGTCGGATATTTGTAACACTACTTTATTATCTAACATAGTCACACCGATGTCGTCCATTTAATCAGTGTTGTGTGTTTTACCCTCCGGTTCGAAGGACCAAAAGAAATTGTATCGTATAGTTTACAAGATGAGTTAAAGTACATTTGCAAGGGAAAGTTAATGCACGAAACAAACCCAATGATAGTCGTTCTAATACTGTCTTTATTATTTAGTAACGTAGTAGTAACGTTAGCCGTATGGATGTTAAGTATAAATGCGTATATTTCGGTATTGAAAATTTCCGAATAGAGAATATCAAGCAATGCCGATATACTTCATTAAACAATCACTACCAATACAAATTCATAAAATGTACACCCGACGAGAGACTAATGGAAATAATCGTTAATAAAATCAACCTTTGGCAGAACTGCCTCTACACACACAACGGCAATCAATGCATGTCGACAAAAAGATGCAAGGTCTGTCAAAAGAATCATAATACGATGTTACACGATGCATATGCGAATATAACCCCACCGAGAGCGCTAGGTCGTCATCCTTACCTACGACTTTAATTATAAAAATAATTTATTGCACAAAAATTTTGGGAAAGTACAGGTGTATAAATACATAGTTTAAAATGTGCATAGGCAAATTGAGACAATAAATTTAACAGAGGTCCCCAAACAAGGCAGTGCCTGTGCCTGTATCTTTGGAGACCGGTTAACCGATTACTTGGCTTTGCGACTCGAATTCGCAATGCCTACTGAAAGAAACAGATTATGAGGAAAAAAAACTAATCGGAGACAAATAGGCTACGAAAAAGCAAAAAAATTAAGTTAAATTTAACTATAAAAAACAATATTGAAAATTACGGTTAATTTTAAACAAAATAAGAGTAATTAAGTAAAAACGTTTGCAAATAATACGAAAACTAACTTAGAAACATCGATCGAGAAGAGCTTCAGTTTCAATAAACGAATTATCAAGTAACCACTTAGTTAGGATTTTCCTTGCTTATAAGACAGAACAGTTCCTTATGTCACAAGCTCTTACCGTTGCATTGTAAACATGAGCTCTAACTGAGTTACGCAAAGAGATAAAATTTCAATGCAGCAAGATAGCAAACAACATAGCGTTAATCATGTCGCTTCAGATAATGAAGAGATCTTATTGACTACGTGGCAATCAAGGCTGCTGATGACACTAATGTCACCTTAAAGGCCGTTTAGACCAAGGCTGTCAAATAGCACTTATATCTGAGAACACTGCTCAGATTCTGGCATTGCCTCAACAACGGTACCACGCATCTGTTTGCATTGCACCTGGCATCGGCAATGGATCGAAGTGTGGTAAGAGAGTCGTCACGCTGGAATGTCAATCCATTTAGCAAGAATATGAATTTACAACTGAAGCATTAGTTATTAAACACGTCATACACAATCTGCCAAACATGTTGTTCAATAAACAGTCGTGGCCACATTTACAACATATACAACTAGCTGATCCAGAGTACAATGTTTGTAGATCTATTGATCTCCTGCTGAATGCAAGCATTTACTCCGAAATCATTATGGGTGGCCCTAACATGACGCATATCGCCCAACAGACTAGATAGGGCTGGATACTCGCGGGTAACGTGAAAACATTTAACTGTTTTGTCGTAATTAATAACTTGTCTGAGATATCTCAATATTGGGAGCTCGAAGAAATTAATGACTCAACTGCTGAATTGACTCAAGATGAACAATTTTGAGAGCAGCTCTATCAGCATACAACAAGACGATTAATAATAGGAAGATACGAAGTTGCGACTCCTTTACCTCAACTGCAAAATCTTATCAATTACACACAAAAAGAGCCCGTTTACAGAATTGATGAACTCTTAAAAGCCCATGGACACACAGTACTGCGTTTACCGCCATACCATCCAGATCTGAACCCTATTGATTTGGTCTGGGCTGATGTCAAAAACAATATAGCACAAAACCATATGATTTTTTGTCTAGACGAAAAGATAAACGCACTGAATTTATTGTTTACGCAGTACACGCAGAAAAATGACAGATGTGATGACCATGTCCAAAAAAATGAAAACGATTACTGGGATCGCCACAAGTTCGATGATATTATTGAGCCAATAATAATAAATCTGCAGAATGACTCTGATTCAAGTCAAATAACTATAAAAAAACTACGATAGCGAAATGGAATGTGAAGTTAAAAACAGAATCTATGTCAGAATAGTCAGTGTAATTTATTTACCTAAAAAACAGTTTATAATTTTTTAGTTTGAATTGTCAGTCAATTTTTCTTTTTCGTGTACAATGATTTTATATTTCCAAGGATTAAAGATACATTTCATTTATATTGGTTCTTTAATTGTACTTCGGTCAATCAGTCAGTCCATGACAAAAACAGGGATTGGATATAATTATACTCGTAAATATAGTTAAAAAAAATGGGCTTCCATATCGTTCTTTCCTTCCCACCCCCCATTTCCCCACGGATACCTCAGGCGCGGTACAGCGGTTACCGTTAGATTATAAGCAGTGTTAGAACGACTATCATTCGTTTCGTGAATTGACTTTCCCTTACAAATCTTTTTTACTCATCTCGTAAACTGTATAATACGATACAAGATAAATTACTTGAAAGTAATAATGGAAAACCAAATAAAAAGTTAGAAGTTAACAGATTTATTGGAACGAAATAACGAATTTCACAGTTTTTTTAATACATACCTATTTTAATACATCGGTTTTAAGATTCGAAGTAATAAGGTACAAATAAACTATATTATTTGTGCCAATATATCGTAAAAAAACACGGAATTTGCGACCGGCGATTATCTTTTCCCAACGGGATCGGTAACAACAACCGGGAATGGATGCTGATATTTTTATTTTTATTTAAAATTTAATAAAGAACAACAAGTAGATTTAATCAACACATACTAAACCACTAAGATTTGCAAAGAATGCTAATGAATCAGCTTAAAATACCTAGATTGACTACACAAAATAAAATAAAAACATAATTAGATATTCGTACTATTATTAATCCGATTGTTATAGAAAATATTGTTCCAGTTTTGATATTATTAGGTTTAACTTTCACTTTTAATTATGTAGGTAGATCGTTAATAATAATAAGTCGAGAAACTGGGTAGCCAGCGGTACCTACGCTCGTTGTAGATTATGTTGGCGCTAGCCCGACTTACCTATACCTTAGTTTCAATCGAAATAGCACACAAATCACTTCTCGTCACCTTCTGTCCTTACTAAAGCATGGAGAAGAAATATGTCGAATATCTCTGTTATAAAATGTTGACAAAATTCTGTTGGTATGTTAGTTTGTAAACTTATTAATTATATGTCTATACTAACTATATATATAAAGATAATTAAAATTGTCATTATATAAGTAGACAAGATATGGTAAAAAAAATCCCATCGGGTGGGTTTCAAAAACTGTAGTTAGCTACAACAAAGAAAAGAAACTGAAAAACGGACTGTCGATAGTTTGTCAGCCAAGTCTCAAAGTTAGTCAGAATTTTTGATATGGCAACAGATATGTCATGAGCAAATAGATTTGTTTGATGAACTGTCATATTTGGCAAGTCAGTTATATAAATTATGAATTAGTGCGGTCCGAAAAGTGTTCCTTGGGGAATACCTACATTATTTATAGTCATATCAGATTGAGTAGTTATATCGTCTTTAAGTCTATAAACATTTTTTATTTCATTTCACAAATCATTAATAATGTGTCATTTGAGACATAGTCGAATGCTTTGCTCATATCAAAAAATATAGCCTGACACAGCGGCTGTCTTCCCTTCAACAAAAAAAAAAGGTGCGATCAAAGACCAATAATTAATTATCTCGTAACTAATGCAAATAAATATAACAATGGAATGCATGTTCTAAAATTTCTATCTGTTTTACTATAACGGGGATCCCTATTATTTCTTTGAATGATAAGAACTTACCTGATAAATATTTTAATGTAAATAAAAAAAACAAAGAAATGCATGTTCCTAATTTTTTATCCGTTTTGCTATAATGGGGATTCTTATTATTTTCTTGAATGATTAGAACTTACCTGATAAATATTTCCAATGTTTTCCAGCTTGATGATTTGGACTTATTTCGGTGCGGACAGCAAAGACGCCATTGGAAAGTAACACCCAAGCAGAATGTTTTGTTAGAGATATAGATTTAGCCCCTACAGATTTTTGGTTGAAATTGTTGCTGCATTTTGGTGTTTCTATTAGCTTCCAACATACACCTGCTACATTTTCCTTACATGATTTATCTCTATAATAAATTTCCCCTTTTCTGCCCACAGCCCAAATTAAGTAATCATAAGTACTAATAGCAATGAATGATTGGGGGCTATTGATATGTTCCCAGTGGACACCCTGGAAGAAAACATAATTATTTTCAATTGCAAATAAATATTTTATAACAAAATGTTAAGTGACCATTATTACTTACTGCCGGAGTACTTGAAGTTACTCCAGTACGATATATTGCTTCTCCACCCATAGTAATAGCCCAAACTAAGGTCTCATCTCGATTGTTCTAAAAAAAATCTCATATATTAATGCTGTTACAACTATTCTGATCAAATATAATAATAAAATTTGATCAGGTTATAATAAACTTAGGTATATTTTAATCGTTAAGTTTTAATTTGCGATGTTATAGATAGAACCAAATATTATACAATGTGTCCCGTCACCAGTGTTGGAGCCTTTAATGGTGTGAAATATGGCATTTTTTATCGACAAATTGCCCCTCAAATTTGGTTTTTCTCAAAATGCCAATAATTAAATAATACACAAAAAAGAATCTATTTGTTTTCTTTAATTATTTTTTTCTACTTTTTATTCCATGACAATTGAAACATGATGGCTGTGTTACTGTTGTCTACATGTTTAGCTATAAAAGGCACCTTTTTAATATTGATAGGACATTTACATGAGTAGTGGTGGTCGAATTAATATGAGAGCCCAGGTCTTGGTTACCAAGAAAACAAAATGGCTGCCGTAAGAGAAAAACAAAATTTGAGGTGCAATTTGTCGATAAAAAATGCCATATTTCACACCATTAAAGGCTCCGACAGTGACGGGACACATTGCATATACTTATGTTAGTTAGTATATTAATCACAACGGACTTTATTAAAATAATCGTTAATAAATTTTATCTCCATCAAGTTTTTATAAATATGGTACCTATAATATTTTTACACATATTTATTTACCCATAATGAAATGTCCAGTAAAGCGGTTCCGCCCGCACGAACCCAAGGGCCCTCTGTGATGATTTGAGCTTTACGATACCAACGTCTGCGTCGAACACAATCGGTGAATAACTTTTTACCGTGGTATGGGGCTGGAAAATCCGTTGCATACTGCCAACCATCACTATCGACGCCACCAGGAGTATTATAATCAATCATCCATTCTGATATCTGCAGCAAACAGTTTTAGCCTTGGTTTTTATTTCATTAATTTATCATATTTTGTGGGTTAATTTTTTAGCCATCATCCATTTCTTTTAGGGGCGTGACCACTCGCTATCGCGTACTTCTTCAGTCACCCGCCTACCAAAAAGCAAGTAAGTAGTGTAAATCTTTACTTTTTAACGCGCACCCTCGTGTGATACCTGTGTTTGTGTATGTGTGTGAATTGAAGTAAGAATGTCAATAATTGTATAGACAATTTTTTAGGTACCGCAATTCATTTTTCAATACAAAAAAACTATTTCCTATTTTATTATTTGATGACACTAAACCGCGTTAATGGCTACAAAACAAAAAAATCGGTTGACAAATAGTGGAGAAAGTGTCACATTGATGTATCCTTAAATAGCTGAATGACACAAAAAAGTGGTTTGTTATATGCTCCATAGCTCTTTTTTGGATGGTATTTAAGAAATAAATCTGTTCATTAATAATGGTGTGAATATTAAAGTACTTCAATATTTTCTTAATGAGAGGAAAATAATGTTATAGAGCTAGTCCAAAAAATTTACCCACTGATTGTTAAACTTTCAAGTGTACAGTAAGGCCAAAGATATAACACGACACAACAATAAAGCACAGGCATCTTAGCAATGATAAATTTATCAATTAAAATGTCACTGTTTTATTAGTAACACTTTAACATTTGTTTAAAGAATAAAATTAGCTTCATATCATCCTTTTGAGTAGAAATATAAATACATACATAATTTAATGTAATGTCCGGAACAAAAACCAAATTAGAAGATTTCGTTGAGTCAATTTAATTTATCAACTACCATGGAGGGTAGTTGGTAACTGAACGCGCGTCGTCTGCGCGTTCAAAATACGCCGTGTGCTAGGGCTCTAACAAATCACAATATAACAGCAAAACAAGGCTTTTCAAATTGAGTAGTGTTTGGCATTATTGGGTAGGTTGGTGTTAAAGGTACTTAAATATTAACCTTCTAAGAACGTCACTTACCCAGTGCCAATGACGACTTAACAACTTCGTGTGTTCGCGTGTTCTTTTATGTTTTCCAGTTATGTCGCTCCACATATAACGATCTGTAGGTAGCCCCGTTGACGTATATCCAGTTAGTGGATTCCATCTCTGATTTTCATAAACACAGTATGTCTGCGTATCCGTCATGGCGTTGATACCTTCATTTGTACTTATTGCTGCAACAAAGTTTTTTAAAAGTAAGTAAATAGTAAACTTTACAGTACAGCTACAGATAGCGTCTAAAATATAAACAACCAATATTAATATTATTGAAAACACCATAGTATTGATAACACATGTGGTATCCTGCAGAGTAAAATAGCACCAAACCTTCGCACTTAAGGATGCCGTTATGTTGCTGGAGGTAATCACCATACACCTCCTAAAGACCACAATATGGGCAGCAGCGTTTTTCATGTGATGGTTCTTTACTGTGTTGTCCAAACCACCTACCTAGCTTGGAGAGAGGCTTCCCTCCATCAGTGGACATCTTTAAGCTGAGATGATGATGATAACTATTGATATGATAGGGTTGTTTCAGGAAATCTTAACTGCAGATATTTTAGACATTATCCATACCTATTGAGTAAGCCCTATGTACGTAAAGGTAACTTTATAATTAATATGAACAAGAACAAAATAAATCAATGTCATTGTTATAATATTTTACTCAAGGGGAAATAATATTTCATGATGATTGACAACAATAAATTCTGTTAACTATCTGTTGTTTCTGGTTCTTTCAAATACAAAATTTTATCTTGAAATAATGCCAATTCTGAAATAATTAATTCATTGTCCTCAATTATAGCGCTCTCATATTACTAGATTGGCTATAATTGTGAACAATTTGTGACTGCCAAATTTACAAAAGGTGCACAAACCTTTTAGAACCCCGCCTCCCCATCCTCCTGTGTAAACCCAAGCTCTATGATCATGACTAATGCCCCATATAACGCCATTTTGAGCAGATTCAACTTTGCGCAAGTAACCACCCATAACTCGCCAAATCATTTCTTCTGGATCTATAATAATACTGGTTGTACAATACTCCATAGTGTAAAGTTTTAGGGGGCCTTTCACTAAAATTGTTGTTATTGTTTCAGGATTTAATCTATGTTTAAAGAAGCAGAAGCTATTATCATTGACAATTATCTTGAAACCTTGTTCTTCACAAATTATTCTAACACTAAATTCTTGTCCAGGTGATAATGGTAACATGTGACGTTCTTCGCATCCCCAGTTACCAAATATTTTTGTATTGCATACTACAACAATCTCATCGAATCTGACATTAAAATGTAATGGAATGTCTGTAACTTCCACCTCTATCTTGTGTCTTTGTTTTTTAATTTCTGGTCCTTGTAAGTTTATGTGGAATCTTTTTATATCATCACCTAAGCTTCCTATAACTTTCAAGGAGCTACCTGGTGGAAAGCTGCTACCCAAGTTAGTTGAGAACCCAGATATAACATCTTTTCCAAAAACTTGGAACTCTTTTTTATAAATACCTTCAATAGCTGAATTTAACTGTGACGCCTTAGGATCCCAATTAATTATATCACCTGAACTACAGACGGCCCACAAAGAATTTGATGATGGTTTTCCAGATAGACTATTTATCTGTGATATTATGTCAACTAATACACAAAGCCAATCCTCTTGCTCCACTTCTGATATAAACTGTACCTTTATACCATCCTTGTGATGTCTAGGTACTATTAAAGTTAACCTAGGACATCCAGGTTCAGATGAATTTAATACACTTGAGACTTCACCTAAATTCAATATAAATTTAATTGTCCCATCTGGTTGGAAAACTGAAAGGGTTCCAATATTTTCTAAAGCATGCCAGAAAAGTGACAAAATGCAGTCTTCACCGGTATTATTTGTATTCACCAATCTAGATTCACAACTTCGTGTCCAACCTTTCTCTTCAATAGCAATGCCATAATTTGATAAATCTAGATTGAGATCTTGGTTTCTGTTCTTCAAACTTTCTAATATTTGGATTCTCCATTTAGTAGTTAAATCTGAGTTATAAGCATTTTGGTTATCAGTGAACCAATGGGGGATTTGAACAGTGTCAACATAACAAGCACCAGCATCAACATATGCCCATGAGGTGTCACATGTGCCCCAAGCTGTTTGACTTACTTCTTCATCAAAATACATTCCAGAATCTACATCAAATACACTGCTGTCACTATCTGGCTGAGCTTCCATACCAACAACTGACCCAACACTCCGAACTGGGCTCCAAGCACGAGGGTTTTTCAGAGTAGTTTCATAACTCTTACCAGTTAAATCAACATGTTCAACATGCGCAGTTCCTTTGGACCGATTTTCTTTGACAGATTTTACTGGTAATGTATGCTCAATTGGGGCTGAATGAGATTCTTCCCAGGAACTTATTAAATTTATATTAGATTTGAGCTCTGGGCCAGTTTCACTAAGTGTATTCAGGCTATGATGCTTAGGATTAGAAGCTGAAGAAATTACACTGGCAGTGCTTGAAGTTCGACTCAGTTGCATATTGGCCTGTACCATCCTCCACCGTTTCCCAGTTAACTCGGATGGTGTGATTCCACTACGCCAATAGATACATTTATCTGACTCTCCAATTGCAAAAACTTGATCATTTCTTCCAACTGAAATACGAACCATATTCCCTGTTATCTCTAACCAACCTGTCCCCATGGCAGCAACTTCAGAAGATCCAGCCAAATTACCATCAATACCTTTCCTAAACCAAACTCGAGCATCAGAACTCACCGCCCATACAGCGTTGTAGCCTACAGATATAGAAGATAGCTTGATTTCACTAGGAGACTTCACTTCCAACCAGCCATCACCTATAGTGCAATCTTTAGTTACACCTTTTCTTACAATTGCACGACCAGTCCAGAGAAGGGCCCATACTAACCCAGTTGGGCCAACAGATATTTGTTTAACATCACAGTTTGGTGGAATGCTAACATTTATCCATTTCAATCCTTCAGGTGAAGTTGTACTGACTCCAGATCTGTACATAACTCTGCCATGAGCTGTGATTGACCACACTGATAGTGATCCAGGAAGAGCATGAGGGATTTCGTTTCCACCTATGCTAACATCAATAAAAGGCTCATGTGTTGGGTCTTTATGGAGAGGAGCAATAGCACACCATGAGTTCATAGCACTAAATTTTCGATACCTTATCCACTTTCTTCTCCTTACACATGATTTCCATTGCTTGACTGCACAAAACTGTGCAGGAAAGTCAACTGCATAGCTCCAACCATCATGGTCAAGAGGCTGGCCATCTAATGTTAACTCCAATTGCCAATCACCTTCCCATTGCCAGGCCATCGATGGTAAACGGATATGATCTATTGACCTGTCTTTTAGGCCATCTTGAGATGAAAAATGATATCTATCTGTAGGAAGAAGTCTGCCACTAAACCCTTCTAAGGGTAACCACCTTTCATTCTCATAAGATTCCTCTTTTACACGTATAGGAATTTCTAGACCATGAACATGTAGATATATTTGGCGGTCTCCTCCAACAGCCCATAAGTAATGAGGTACTGCTGAGAGAGTCTTAAATTCTAAGCCAAGATACATAAATTCTCTCCAACATGATCCACCAGTTGATAAAGCATACACTTTACCTTCATTATTGATGGAAAACAACAAAGAACTGCTACTAGACATTTCTATGCCACCATGACCAGAAAAGAATTAAAATTTGTTTTAATTATTGGTGGTTATTGAAGATACATGGTAATAATATTTTGCTGCATTTTATTCACTGAATATAACGCTTGGTTTAGTACATAGGTTCCCAAGATACGGTTATTGTAATATTGCATGTACTATGTATTATAGCATGACACACACTCTGAAACACCAAACTCTCAAAAAACCGAAGTTTGCAGATTGTAGTCTATTTTGATATGATTTTTTTTTACGTTTTCCCATTAGGGCAGGCAAAGGGTACAAAGACCAAACACACTATTGACACTTTTCTTTAACTATTGTTTCTTCATTAGATGATGAATGCTGATGAGAGTCGATCTAAGAATTATGAATTAACAGTGAAAGGAGGAGGGTAGCTAAGACTGGTTTTGACCTATTTTATTTTATAAAAAAATAATCACTTTTTTGGCCATTAATTATAGATCACAAGCAGTCGATTTGCATATAAACGGATCCTTATGATCTATAAACACTAGCAAAAAAAATTTTTTTGTGAAAAAACATAGGCCAAACCAGCCTTAGGCTAAGGCTGGCTAAGGCTGGCTAGGTAGCTAAGGCCCTTAGCTACCCTCCTCCTTTGCATGATGTTAATAAAATAACCCGATATATACTTATCCATCTAACTAATTAATTTTGGGTAGACTGCATCAAGATCGTGATTATGGGCTACTTACCGAAAAAAAATTAGGTGAATTTAATTCAACGGCAACACTGCAATGCAAACAAATCAAACCTTCAAATCCACGTGTGTCGTATTGTAATGTAAAAAGTTTTTATTTTGTGCTGTTACGTGTTACTCAACTGATCTTGGCTTTAAATCAAAAAGTCAGTATGAACTATTTTAGAAACATTTTCTCATTAAATAAGGTCATCCGTTTTTCCTTTATGATTACGTAGCTACATACTATGAGCAGGTTACGCAATGTAATGACTTATTGTTTAGTGGTTTTCTGAATAAAGTACTTCTAAAATGGGCCTACTAAGCAAATTTAAAGTTGTCTTTAAAAAATACCCGCTTCTTCGTGGAATGGCATCTTATAGCATAATATGGCCAATTTCTAGTCTTATACAACAGTCTTTTGAGGGAAAAAATATCGGTATGTATCTGTTACTGCTGCGACTACTTTGCTATAGGCAGAGAGAATATAAGTTACTGTTTATTTTTATATGACGATAAATTCTATTTCTAAATGAATAGGGTTTATTTGTTTTTGTTCTGCTTATTTTAGACAGCTATGATTGGTGGCGAAGTGCTCGATATGGCCTATATGGATCTTGTTATGTGGCTCCCACACTTTATAGCTGGTTAACCGTGGCAAATGTGATGTGGCCTGGAAATACAATACAAGCTGGAATATATAAAGTAAGAAAAATATTTGGGCACTGGATTTGAGTTTGATTTCATTTTTTTTAAGAATTATAAATAATTAATTTAATATATTAACTTACAGACCTTAGTGGAAACTTTAACATATACGCCATTGGCTATGTGCAGCTTTTATTTTTGTATGAGTCTCTTGGAAATGAAGGCTTTAAATGAAGCGATTGCTGAAGTAGAGGCAAAATTCTTGCCTACATATAAAGTAAGAACTATATTATTGTGTTTATATTTTTTATATGGTATTTATAATTAATGGGTATAAAATTTCAAACCTTAATGTGAATGCTGTCAATAGTGAATGTTTTGATCTAAAAGGGTCTTAATGATTACCATTTATTTGACTAAAACATTGTAAGGGGAAGCAAATGTAATAACAGTTTTCCAATCTAAAGAAATGTTTTATAGATTTTCTTTTTTTGCTTTTCAGGTTGGTGCTTCCGTGTGGCCAGCAGTAGCTATGATTAATTTCTGTTTTATTCCTCCTAGGAATAGAGTCCCATTTATCAGTATTTGTAGCCTTATATGGACTTGTTTCCTAGCTTATATGAAGCATATAGATAAAGATAAAGTTAATTTAGAATCTCCTGTTAAACTCCTGAAACCGCTCAAGGTAATATGAATGATCAAATATAAATATCTAAAAGTCCATTAGGCTTTTACTTAGGTAAATCATTGTTTTGAGTAGCAATAAGAAAGCAACTTATTATTTATACATTTTTAAAAAGCAATCTAACCTGTGATAATATAGCTACACTAACATTTGATATAGATTCTTATCTATAGCAAAAAATATTTTTGTTATTCTATTTCTTGACATTTATTCTCAGTTTATGTAAAGTGCATAATATAAACAATTGCTGACACTTTAGAATAGTATCAAATGTGATAATAGTTATAATGAACAATAAAATTGTTATTTACTTTAATAGAACAAGATTAAATCTGAATAGAATTAAATTAAAAAAAATTATAACATGCACTTACTTATCTTGAAATTATTAATTAAGTAGAGACAATTTTTCAGATTACATAAGTTAAGAATGAACAGAGAATACCTTTGATAAAAATTTCATTCTTTAATCTAAATTCTCAGTTTTCGAAACTCGCAATTATGTACCACATAAGTCATACATGTGCAAAAGTCCTTTGAATCATCTTGATTCCTAAGCTCTATATCCCTCCATCAAGCAGAAAGCGCAAAAGGAAGTTAGTATCTATAGTTTGACTGCTTAATGAGTCTTTGCTCGCACGGTACAGGAGCGCAAGAAAAGGCGGAGGGGGCGCACTATGGGCCCACTCCCACTCAATCGACACGCGTCGACTCGCCGACCTATAGAATATGAATTTAAGAATTAATTGGATTAATATCTATGTGTGTGAGATAGAAAACATAGGCATACTTTACTATGCAGTATATGTATGTCAAAACGATACTGTAACATGTAGAATTTTTTAAATGCCTATGAAAAATTCTGTGCGTCATGTGAAAACTGATACATGTCAAAATTGTTAACTTTACAGTAGAGTAGTTTTTCTGTTTAAAAAATCATAAAATTTGTTAGCATAATCACAAAAATAGTAATGCAGCTTGTATTCCTTTTGTATTGTTTATAAACTATTAAGGTTCTACTTAAAAACGTTTTATAGAACAAAAGATATTAAAAAAAAAAACTATTGTATCAAAACACACAAATGAGTTATAGTGTGTAATGATTCTTAATAAGTTGTATCATATTACATGTTATGTGAAGCAGTGGTGAAAGGTGATATTGTTTTGTTGTCAGGTAACTTAACTAAACATGTATTAGATGACACTTTATTAGATGGTTATAAATATATGTGCATAATGAAATTACGTGAGATACATCTAAATACACAATTTTTAATGTATGATGACTTGATTATTGTAGACGATACATGTTAACATGTATTTATTTACACAAAACTATTTTTCAAAACAGGTTAATCTACCTTAGATGTACCATACGATCTCGGCAAATCTTCGATATAAATCGACTTGTATCACTTTTCACAGAACACACAATTTTGCTGAGATGTTGAAGGCAAATCTTATCAAAAATTCGTTTTTTAAAAAACTATTTCAAAATATTAAAACACTGGTTTAATATACTCAAATGCAAATTCATAAAGTAAGCTACATATTCCTTATAAACTATGCTTGTTACAATTATTTCTTTATCTTTAGTTTTTATTTATCAATAGATATATGTCATACAGACCTCGATCGTTTTATTTGCTTATATAAAGCTATCTTTGAATTGGTAAAAACTATGAATCGGGATAAAAAATTAGCGCAATTGCTTAAGATTAGTGCTATACTCGAAATCGCCGCCTTATCAAATGGGTCTTTCGTACCTCAGTCCGCAGCGCATTCCCATAGAAAATTTCTCTCACTGTACTTCCTAGTAGACCTGTGTCGCTCTTTAATCGCCGCCGTTGCACCAACCGGTCGTTGCTCCGATCTCAGACAAATATTACGTCTGATAGAAATTTCAGTGTGAAAATAACCCTATGATAGGTAGTTCCATTTTGATGAAACTGAACTTTGTACTGCTCCAGATGCAAATGTTTAATCTGTTTATGTAAACTTTTTTACCACGACTACTTCTTAGTTATAGTTTGGTCGCGGAGTCGTCACAGCCTTTGACGACACCTGTCTTATTCGCAGAGGCTGATAATGATTCCATCGTTTCTTTATATAGCTTTTTTTTAGTTTTGTTTGCTTATTATTGTTTTATATGTTGCCTACGAAAGCCTTTATCCGTAGACTTAATGCAATTTCAGGCGGTCTAATCTTGCCATAAAACATTAATAACCAACAGCGACCTTACCACCTCAAAACATTGATCGAGATTTTGTGATAGCGACTTGCCCTATTGATTAATGAGTTATTACTTGTTGTCTCAAAATTGACGTAGTTACTGCCACAAGTATTAGACACGAAATGTGGATGTTCTGGTTGTAATCAACTATTAGCATATTGTACTCAATTCAAGTCTCTTCTGGTGACAAAAGAACCATCGATAGTGACCGTAAAATCTGTCCATGGTACTTCTTTAGGTACCGCAAATACCGACGTAGCTTTAGGACATTTGCGGTGGCCATAGTTCCCACGCTTTTTTTTAATGGGTTTGCTCTTGATCCCAATCAAGCCCAAGGACAAGACAGGATCCACGATGTAACGAACTAACCTAGAAGGTGCCTATTCACTCTGGCTTTTAAAACGGACGGGTTATCAGTACTAGGAAATACAGACGCAGGAAGGGAGTTTCACTTCTTTGTTGAGAAGCGCTTGATGCAACAGGTAGGAATAGCAACCAAGATAAGCCGGTAGCACACAGTTCGTCTGGATAACCGATGGAAAAAGGGAGATGGCGGTATGAGCACATACAGGTCCTGAGCACATTCCCCATAGTACACATTGTAGAAGACCGACTGACACTAATGAGCCTTTCAGCTCTGCGCTGAATCGTGTCCAGTGCTGCAAGTTGGTATTTCGCAGAGTTGAGCTTTATAGATAGTAAAAACCTATCCCAACGCGAAATATCGCTTGATTTTATTTAGGATGCCAAGCTTTTTAGCTGCATTTTGAGCCTTTGACTCTATGGTGGTGCCGAAGTTGAGGTCTGAAGACAACTCCATGCCAAGAAGCTGCCGGTAACAGGTACAGATGTACCGCGGAAAGTAGGTAGGAGTCGGTTAAAGGAACTCTTTTTTTGCCGTGAAAAGACGCGTTTGTGTTTTGGCTTGATATGAACGACGTTATTGTCACTCTACTGAGAAACGTAGCTTGACCTCTAATTCGTTTGCTTGTGGCGTCTCTCATCAACATCACATCGTCACTGTTGGCTCTTGCGTTAGACAGTGCCAGGTTTGGCAATGTTTAGAACATTTTTTTAAAACAAATGTTTAAAACACACATCATCATCATCATCATATCAGCCGTACGACGCCCACTGCTGGACATAGGCCTCCCCCAAGGATCTCCACAACGATCGAGCACATACATTGATCCTGACGTTAAATCAAATAATTAAATAAAACATGCGCAAAAATCCGTAAAAAAGTGTTTTATTCTAATGTGTAATGTGCGCGGAAGTGTAAGAACTAAATATTATACCTCTGTCGTTTCTAGAACCCAAACCAACATTTTCATTTGGTTGAGTTTCGTTCGTTTAGTATTATAAATCAAAATTATAATCACTCTGCAATACATTGGATCTGTATTTTGCCTGCCCTTCCAAAAGAAAGAATGTCTACAGAACGATCAAAGGATTCGCTTTGGCAGTACTTCATAGAACTACTTGCATCTACAACAGGGGGTGGTGGAAAACCAAAAAAGTTTTAATTTTTACCTTCCCTTTACTTATCCCAATCACAAAAGAATGCAATTTTTGAAAGCGTAGACTTCAAGTGTAGGTATCTTATTACTGGTCTGGGGGCAAAGAATTTATAACAATGTGTACATAGTTTTAATTCTATCGGGAAATGTCTTCATAATCCTTACGCAAACTTTGATTACTTCTTTTTAAAATGTAATTATAATGATAAGTTTGTCAACGTATAAATTTTATTGCTCGTGCCTATACGTGCTGGACCACATTATGGAGGTCATGGAGGTATTATGGGCTATGATGTTGTTGATTTACTTTATACTAGTGATAACAATCCTTTCGTCTGCCGAACTGCTGCTTCGCATTACTGTATTCTGGCTTAAAACAGATACTTTGAAAATACTTGTCAATTCATAAAATGTTGCAATTGACATTCTGAGTTGTTAAAAAACGTATCTTCGTTGTTTCATAAAAGCGGATAACGTATGATATATTAACTATATTGTTTTTTGTATGACAATGATCTTTACATCTACACCAAATGATTTTTTTCTCCTTCGTTGATGGCGGCGTAACAGGAGATAATGCATTATTTAATCTTCAAATTCCATGATCAAATTAATGGAAATACTGAGAAAATATAACTAAATTAGCAAAATACGTCTGGTCGCTTGGACTATTTGGCAGTCCAGTCACTAACACAAGCGCGGATGGTTGACGACCTCGTAGATCTTTGTTGACGGCAGTCAATGACAACTCCTCCACTTGCCTACGACGTCATCGACCGAGTGTCGTTTGTCTGTCCCCAGCCTAAGGCGATACAAACATTTACAAAAAAGTTGCTCCATCAAAATATAACCCTATCATAAATGAGGACCACTTGTAATTAATTATAAAAAATCTAGCCGTTCCGTTTTATATTATTTATTGTTCTGTTCGAAAATTTGTCATTGGGTCTTGGGACATTCGATCTCAATGAAAATGAACAGGAGAGTACTTCAAACACAGATAAGAATTTAGGTTTTTTTAAACAAGGTAAAATTATACCAATATTTGTACTTGTATAGCATTATAGCACTATCTAATCTGAGCCACCTACTATTGGTTTTAAACGTCCAAATAATCCATTTATTTATTTATTGCTCATAGATGAACTGAGCGGTTGGATGGAAGTTTACAATGTTATGGTACCTAATTAAACTACGAGTTCATTTTTTTGGGTAGTATGAGAAAACTTGAAACAACTATATCTGCGGGGACTGGTCAGTAGGTACTTTGTTTATAAACCTATCGAAATGGATAATTACTTCGTTAATAAAACTAACGCAATGGATAATCAGTGTCATAATGCCTTCATAGTGCTATACTACATCTACACTAATATTATAAAGCTGCAGTTTGTTTGTTTATTTGAACGCGCTAATTTCTGGAACTACTGGTCCGATTTGAATGATTCTTTCAGTGTTGAGTAGTCCATTTATCGAGGAAGGCTGTAGGCTATATTTTTTTTTTCAAAATTAGGGATCCGTGATAAAATTGCTATTTTGTAACACAAGGTGTAAAATCGAAAACCTATTTTTGCGTGCGCTGCAAAAACTATTGACAATAGAACAAAATGATGTACTACGGGTTTGTAGATCCCATTAAGACCTACAAAAAAGTCCGCGAGAACATATATCTAGCTATCATGGTTTAATCACAATAACCGATTTTGTGTTCAAAATAATTATTAAATCGTCTGAAGAAAAAAAACTATGTTAAATATATATCGTAATATTAATCTTTATCGAAATTAAGAACTATGTTATCGAGAGTATTTACGTAGAAGTAAAATACTTTTTGTTTCATCTCAATCGGATATTTCGTTTAAAAGTTATCACGTGTGTAAGATGTTAAGAGCTGGTACCTATTAATGAGTTATGGGGCATAGAGTTTTTTATCAACATAAAATCCTGTAATAATCTTTTTCGAAATATATTTGTTGATGATTGTAAGTATAAGATCTTTGAAGAGTATAATAAATACATTTCTAAAATAACTCTGCTAAGGAAATCCACGCGAGCTTGATGCAAGCAAGACAACGCATGCAAAAGTGTCGGGATCTCATTGTTATCTACACTAATATTATAAGGAGGAAAGATTTGTATTTTTGTATGTTTGAAATAGACTAAAAAACTACTAAGCCGATTTTAAAAATTCTTTCACCATTGGAAAGCTACATTCACGCTGAGTAACATAGGCTATATTTAATGCTAGAAAAATTTAAAGAATTTTGTCCACCCGTGCAAAGCCGGGACGGGCCGCTAGTGTATGTATAAGTAGGTACGGGCACGTCGTAGAACTTCAGTTGTCTGTGTCATGAACTCATGATTTTGGAATTTCTCATTTTGCCCCTTCAAAACTGTTTAAAACTAATCTGTCTACACTATCACCTGCTTGGAATTTTTGATGAAAAAACTTTTTAAACTCGATAACATAGATCCAAGATAAGTATACTATAACTATTATTAAGTTATAGTATACTAATTAGTAAGGTTAGTATACTATAACTTAATAGTAGTTATAGTATACTAATTACTAACCTTAATTAAGTGGTAACATCAATCAAGTTTTAGGACAATTGGTAAATGCAGTGCAGTTGAACCTTTTAACTCCCACGGTTAAGAAATAGGTGAATTGGTAAATATTACTACTGACTTGTTTCAGTAGATACCTAAGTACTTATAAAATTTCAATTAAAACTGCTAACATTAGCAGTCATAAATATCCGCTATTCTGCGCTGGGGAATTTTTATTGACCAAACTATTAAATTATAATGTAAGTTTTATTAATATAATTGACATTGAAATTCCAATTTGTGATTTATTTTAGTAATATTTTGTTAAGACTATTTTTTATATTATATTATATTTATTTATTTAAGGACAGTTTACAAGACACACACATATACATAAATAAATCACATGATCTAATACAAAAAATACGTGGTGTGGCCTTAATTACAAACTGCCACGACAAGTATGTATTAATAGAAGCTTTGTTATAGTGTTATGTTTAATTTTAGATAAATTTAAATAAATGCTAGCATTTCACTTAAAACTGAAAAAAGGATACCTACAGACAATGCAACTTAAAGAGGTTATTTATGAGACATTTTTTCTAATAACATTCTCTTAAATTCATTGAATTTGGCGTTTATTTTTTGAGATGTTGACACAATTTTGCTGAGATGTTGAAGGCAAATCTTATCAAAAATTCGTTTTTTAAAAAACTATTTCAAAATATTAAAACACTGGTTTAATATACTCAAATGCAAATTCATAAAGTAAGCTACATATTCCTTATAAACTATGCTTGTTACAATTATTTCTTTATCTTTAGTTTTTATTTATCAATAGATATATGTCATACAGACCTCGATCGTTTTATTTGCTTATATAAAGCTATCTTTGAATTGGTAAAAACTATGAATCGGGATAAAAAATTAGCGCAATTGCTTAAGATTAGTGCTATACTCGAAATCGCCGCCTTATCAAATGGGTCTTTCGTACCTCAGTCCGCAGCGCATTCCCATAGAAAATTTCTCTCACTGTACTTCCTAGTAGACCTGTGTCGCTCTTTAATCGCCGCCGTTGCACCAACCGGTCGTTGCTCCGATCTCAGACAAATATTACGTCTGATAGAAATTTCAGTGTGAAAATAACCCTATGATAGGTAGTTCCATTTTGATGAAACTGAACTTTGTACTGCTCCAGATGCAAATGTTTAATCTGTTTATGTAAACTTTTTTACCACGACTACTTCTTAGTTATAGTTTGGTCGCGGAGTCGTCACAGCCTTTGACGACACCTGTCTTATTCGCAGAGGCTGATAATGATTCCATCGTTTCTTTATATAGCTTTTTTTTAGTTTTGTTTGCTTATTATTGTTTTATATGTTGCCTACGAAAGCCTTTATCCGTAGACTTAATGCAATTTCAGGCGGTCTAATCTTGCCATAAAACATTAATAACCAACAGCGACCTTACCACCTCAAAACATTGATCGAGATTTTGTGATAGCGACTTGCCCTATTGATTAATGAGTTATTACTTGTTGTCTCAAAATTGACGTAGTTACTGCCACAAGTATTAGACACGAAATGTGGATGTTCTGGTTGTAATCAACTATTAGCATATTGTACTCAATTCAAGTCTCTTCTGGTGACAAAAGAACCATCGATAGTGACCGTAAAATCTGTCCATGGTACTTCTTTAGGTACCGCAAATACCGACGTAGCTTTAGGACATTTGCGGTGGCCATAGTTCCCACGCTTTTTTTTAATGGGTTTGCTCTTGATCCCAATCAAGCCCAGGGACAAGACAGGATCCACGATGTAACGAACTAACCTAGAAGGTGCCTATTCACTCTGGCTTTTAAAACGGACGGGTTATCAGTACTAGGAAATACAGACGCAGGAAGGGAGTTTCACTTCTTTGTTGAGAAGCGCTTGATGCAACAGGTAGGAATAGCAACCAAGATAAGCCGGTAGCACACAGTTCGTCTGGATAACCGATGGAAAAAGGGAGATGGCGGTATGAGCACATACAGGTCCTGAGCACATTCCCCATAGTACACATTGTAGAAGACCGACTGACACTAATGAGCCTTTCAGCTCTGCGCTGAATCGTGTCCAGTGCTGCAAGTTGGTATTTCGCAGAGTTGAGCTTTATAGATAGTAAAAACCTATCCCAACGCGAAATATCGCTTGATTTTATTTAGGATGCCAAGCTTTTTAGCTGCATTTTGAGCCTTTGACTCTATGGTGGTGCCGAAGTTGAGGTCTGAAGACAACTCCATGCCAAGAAGCTGCCGGTAACAGGTACAGATGTACCGCGGAAAGTAGGTAGGAGTCGGTTAAAGGAACTCTTTTTTTGCCGTGAAAAGACGCGTTTGTGTTTTGGCTTGATATGAACGACGTTATTGTCACTCTACTGAGAAACGTAGCTTGACCTCTAATTCGTTTGCTTGTGGCGTCTCTCATCAACATCACATCGTCACTGTTGGCTCTTGCGTTAGACAGTGCCAGGTTTGGCAATGTTTAGAACATTTTTTTAAAACAAATGTTTAAAACACACATCATCATCATCATCATATCAGCCGTACGACGCCCACTGCTGGACATAGGCCTCCCCCAAGGATCTCCACAACGATCGAGCACATACATTGATCCTGACGTTAAATCAAATAATTAAATAAAACATGCGCAAAAATCCGTAAAAAAGTGTTTTATTCTAATGTGTAATGTGCGCGGAAGTGTAAGAACTAAATATTATACCTCTGTCGTTTCTAGAACCCAAACCAACATTTTCATTTGGTTGAGTTTCGTTCGTTTAGTATTATAAATCAAAATTATAATCACTCTGCAATACATTGGATCTGTATTTTGCCTGCCCTTCCAAAAGAAAGAATGTCTACAGAACGATCAAAGGATTCGCTTTGGCAGTACTTCATAGAACTACTTGCATCTACAACAGGGGGTGGTGGAAAACCAAAAAAGTTTTAATTTTTACCTTCCCTTTACTTATCCCAATCACAAAAGAATGCAATTTTTGAAAGCGTAGACTTCAAGTGTAGGTATCTTATTACTGGTCTGGGGGCAAAGAATTTATAACAATGTGTACATAGTTTTAATTCTATCGGGAAATGTCTTCATAATCCTTACGCAAACTTTGATTACTTCTTTTTAAAATGTAATTATAATGATAAGTTTGTCAACGTATAAATTTTATTGCTCGTGCCTATACGTGCTGGACCACATTATGGAGGTCATGGAGGTATTATGGGCTATGATGTTGTTGATTTACTTTATACTAGTGATAACAATCCTTTCGTCTGCCGAACTGCTGCTTCGCATTACTGTATTCTGGCTTAAAACAGATACTTTGAAAATACTTGTCAATTCATAAAATGTTGCAATTGACATTCTGAGTTGTTAAAAAACGTATCTTCGTTGTTTCATAAAAGCGGATAACGTATGATATATTAACTATATTGTTTTTTGTATGACAATGATCTTTACATCTACACCAAATGATTTTTTTCTCCTTCGTTGATGGCGGCGTAACAGGAGATAATGCATTATTTAATCTTCAAATTCCATGATCAAATTAATGGAAATACTGAGAAAATATAACTAAATTAGCAAAATACGTCTGGTCGCTTGGACTATTTGGCAGTCCAGTCACTAACACAAGCGCGGATGGTTGACGACCTCGTAGATCTTTGTTGACGGCAGTCAATGACAACTCCTCCACTTGCCTACGACGTCATCGACCGAGTGTCGTTTGTCTGTCCCCAGCCTAAGGCGATACAAACATTTACAAAAAAGTTGCTCCATCAAAATATAACCCTATCATAAATGAGGACCACTTGTAATTAATTATAAAAAATCTAGCCGTTCCGTTTTATATTATTTATTGTTCTGTTCGAAAATTTGTCATTGGGTCTTGGGACATTCGATCTCAATGAAAATGAACAGGAGAGTACTTCAAACACAGATAAGAATTTAGGTTTTTTTAAACAAGGTAAAATTATACCAATATTTGTACTTGTATAGCATTATAGCACTATCTAATCTGAGCCACCTACTATTGGTTTTAAACGTCCAAATAATCCATTTATTTATTTATTGCTCATAGATGAACTGAGCGGTTGGATGGAAGTTTACAATGTTATGGTACCTAATTAAACTACGAGTTCATTTTTTTGGGTAGTATGAGAAAACTTGAAACAACTATATCTGCGGGGACTGGTCAGTAGGTACTTTGTTTATAAACCTATCGAAATGGATAATTACTTCGTTAATAAAACTAACGCAATGGATAATCAGTGTCATAATGCCTTCATAGTGCTATACTACATCTACACTAATATTATAAAGCTGCAGTTTGTTTGTTTATTTGAACGCGCTAATTTCTGGAACTACTGGTCCGATTTGAATGATTCTTTCAGTGTTGAGTAGTCCATTTATCGAGGAAGGCTGTAGGCTATATTTTTTTTTTCAAAATTAGGGATCCGTGATAAAATTGCTATTTTGTAACACAAGGTGTAAAATCGAAAACCTATTTTTGCGTGCGCTGCAAAAACTATTGACAATAGAACAAAATGATGTACTACGGGTTTGTAGATCCCATTAAGACCTACAAAAAAGTCCGCGAGAACATATATCTAGCTATCATGGTTTAATCACAATAACCGATTTTGTGTTCAAAATAATTATTAAATCGTCTGAAGAAAAAAAACTATGTTAAATATATATCGTAATATTAATCTTTATCGAAATTAAGAACTATGTTATCGAGAGTATTTACGTAGAAGTAAAATACTTTTTGTTTCATCTCAATCGGATATTTCGTTTAAAAGTTATCACGTGTGTAAGATGTTAAGAGCTGGTACCTATTAATGAGTTATGGGGCATAGAGTTTTTTATCAACATAAAATCCTGTAATAATCTTTTTCGAAATATATTTGTTGATGATTGTAAGTATAAGATCTTTGAAGAGTATAATAAATACATTTCTAAAATAACTCTGCTAAGGAAATCCACGCGAGCTTGATGCAAGCAAGACAACGCATGCAAAAGTGTCGGGATCTCATTGTTATCTACACTAATATTATAAGGAGGAAAGATTTGTATTTTTGTATGTTTGAAATAGACTAAAAAACTACTAAGCCGATTTTAAAAATTCTTTCACCATTGGAAAGCTACATTCACGCTGAGTAACATAGGCTATATTTAATGCTAGAAAAATTTAAAGAATTTTGTCCACCCGTGCAAAGCCGGGACGGGCCGCTAGTGTATGTATAAGTAGGTACGGGCACGTCGTAGAACTTCAGTTGTCTGTGTCATGAACTCATGATTTTGGAATTTCTCATTTTGCCCCTTCAAAACTGTTTAAAACTAATCTGTCTACACTATCACCTGCTTGGAATTTTTGATGAAAAAACTTTTTAAACTCGATAACATAGATCCAAGATAAGTATACTATAACTATTATTAAGTTATAGTATACTAATTAGTAAGGTTAGTATACTATAACTTAATAGTAGTTATAGTATACTAATTACTAACCTTAATTAAGTGGTAACATCAATCAAGTTTTAGGACAATTGGTAAATGCAGTGCAGTTGAACCTTTTAACTCCCACGGTTAAGAAATAGGTGAATTGGTAAATATTACTACTGACTTGTTTCAGTAGATACCTAAGTACTTATAAAATTTCAATTAAAACTGCTAACATTAGCAGTCATAAATATCCGCTATTCTGCGCTGGGGAATTTTTATTGACCAAACTATTAAATTATAATGTAAGTTTTATTAATATAATTGACATTGAAATTCCAATTTGTGATTTATTTTAGTAATATTTTGTTAAGACTATTTTTTATATTATATTATATTTATTTATTTAAGGACAGTTTACAAGACACACACATATACATAAATAAATCACATGATCAAATACAAAAAATACGTGGTGTGGCCTTAATTACAAACTGCCACGACAAGTATGTATTAATAGAAGCTTTGTTATAGTGTTATGTTAAATTTTAGATAAATTTAAATAAATGCTAGCATTTCACTTAAAACTGAAAAAAGGATACCTACAGACAATGCAACTTAAAGAGGTTATTTATGAGACATTTTTTCTAATAACATTCTCTTAAATTCATTGAATTTGGCGTTTATATCTAAAGCAGAGTTCTTAAAATATGTTCTAAACTGAGTTTCCATTCTATCTATAGGAGAAAAATGACCCAAATTACTCTTAAACGACTTAGGTGATAGTAGTTTCAAAACTTGAGAATCTGATTAGTTTACGTGGAACAGAAAAAATATTTTTTGCTAAAAGATAATTGCAGTCTATGGAACCACTGACGACTTTATGCAATAATAATTGATCTAACAACTGCCTTCTTTTTTGTAGAATAAGGACATTGAAATGAGATAAACGTCTATTAAAGGAGCCTTCCTACTGCCTAGTTGTTTTACCAAATTGTGTTGGAAGGCTAAATGCCACATGAATCGTTTTTAGACGGATTCTATGCGTTTACCCCTCATAACGAGGGGACCACACCACACTGCAATATTCCAAAGGGGAGCGTATCAATGCATTAAAGATGTGAATTTTTGAATTTGTAAGCTTAAAATTTTTTATATTTCTTATGATGAAGCCAATAATTTTGAAACATTTATTAATTGTTTTATCTATATGGAATATAAATTTAATTTTTTGTCAAAGTGAACACCCAGATCACGAACTTCAGAAACTTCAAGCACATCATGTTGTTCTATTTTATATTTATAAGGAAAAGAGTTTTTTTTTGTAGTGAATCGAATAAAGTTAATTTTTTTTTATATTTAAGTGAATTTTGTTGATTTTGTACCAGACAGCAAACCTTTTAACGTCCTCCTGAAGAAGTAAACAATCTGATTGGTCTCTCACATGTTTGACAATTTTCAAGTCATCAGCATATAGATAAAACGAACTGTGTCTGAAGCACTGCGCCATGTCATTATAAATAAGTTGAAAAATAACGGTCCCAAATGAGATCCTTGGGGGAGCCTGAGGATACGTCAAATGACCCAGAGGATTGACCATCTATGACTACCCTAAATTTTCTGTTGGCAAGATAAGATAAACACCACTTAAGAAGGCTTCCATGCATGCCAAACTGAGATGAGAGCTTTGCGACAAGGATGCTATGAGAAACCCTATCGAAATCCTTGCTGAAGTCAGTGTAGATGACATCAGCATAGGTACGGGAGTCAGTCACTAAATCAGTAACGTAGCAAGCAAGATTAGTGTTAGTGGATCGAGAGTTAACAAGTCATGCTGTTGTAGAATGGGACGTTGTTTCACATGCCAGTAGGTAATCGGATACAGAAGAGACTCCAGAACCTTTCCAAATACAGATAGGATCGAGATCGGTCTGTAATTGCTAACATTAGACCTCGATCCATCCTTAAATAAAGGTACAACCAAAGCCTCCTTCCATGTTGATGGAAATTGACCCGTTAGAAGACTGAAATTGTATATCATGGTAAGAGGTACGGCCAGCACGTCAGCACATTTTAACACAAAAAGAGCTGGAATCCCGTCTGAAACCGCGCCTTTTCTCCAATTAAGTTTTTTTTTAAAGCACGTCCGACTTCATTCACAGAAAAAGATGTGACGCTTAAAGTAGAAGTAGCATTTGGGCCGTAAGTAGAATCATAGACCCTAGATTGGGCAGCTTGACTAATATCAAACGCAGAGGAAATATAATCGGCAAATAGTTTACACGAATCGGCACTACAAGTTCCAGTTTTGTTATTATAAAACATTGTAGTTGGATATGTACTTTTGTGTTTTCTTTTTTGCTTAGTTAGTTAGTTTTACGGGGCATTTTCCGCACTCCTGATTGGGCCATTGTACGTGATTGAGTATTCTTCTTTTACTCCAGCCATCCTAGTCCATCCCAGAAGGCGAGTAGCCTTTTCAGGTTACTACAAGCTTCCGGTAGTGATTTTGGAGACTGGAGAAAGTGTGCCCGTTGATCAGCCACGCTCCTGCACTCCAAGAGCACGTGATGTGGCGTTTCCTCCGCCTCCATGCAGCCTCTGCATAGAGGGCTGTCTGTCACACCTATGGTAAATAGATGTTTATTCAGAGGACTGTGTCCGGTTATAGTACCTAGTACTTTACGGATTTCGTCCCTGTTTAGTCTGTTGAGGTTGCGGGCAAGCTTTTTCGAAGCCACCGGAATGGCATTCTTCGTTTGCCTACAGCCTACACTATTGTTCCATTCTGTTTGGTGGTTTTCCTGTTTTTTTACGCAGCCATGTTCTAACTTGTGACATGGGTATAGGCAGTAATGGTTCCGGTCCATACACGGTTCCATTTGAACCCCTTTTGGCTAGTTCATCTGCCGCGTTCTTTTTTGCTTAATGTAAGACCAGAAAGTTTTGGGATTTGATTTTAATGCGTTCTCAATAAGTGTAATATATGAATGATAGCATGAAATGAAATTCAAAAGCAAGCTATTCAATTCACTGTTTGAGTATAATGATCCGATTAAATGTGAAGAATCTGATGGCTTCCACGATATCTTTCCCAGGTTAAAGTCACCCACTATAAGTGCGGGGCCTTCGTTCTCAAGTATAGTCTCCGGCAAATAAGTTGAACATGATTTTGAAATCACGTGACATGCGCAGTAGCAAGTTTAGGTACATTATTTACTACTGCGCATGTCACGTGACTTCAAAATCATGTTCAACTTATTTGCCGCACAGTATACTAGACATGTGTTGTCAATGAAAGTGGTTAATATATGTTCTTTGATTGGTGAAGGAAGATACACGCCGCAAATCTTCAATCTAACAGGCTTATTGTCTAAGTAAATATCCACAACTACCCAGATATCTTCACATTTGCTTTCATAGTTCGACAATCTATACGAGTAAAATCTTTTCGACACAGCGATCGGAACTCCGCCTCCAGACTTATTACTATGGAAGCCACTAGACCTCCTAGTTTATTACAAATGCCTCTGGCGTTTTGATAGTAAACCCTAAGTGACGCCATTTAGGGATTGAAATATAAAAACAAGGTATAATAAAGTTATTAATGATATTAAATTTGAAAAAATATTTAAGTTATTTTTTTAAGACATCATTATCACGTACATAAATCGGTTCAGAGTTATCTGTCTTACGTGTGAAAATTTGTCCACCGCGAACCCATACGACTGAGTCTGTAGTTTCATTCTTTAGTGCGGATTCTCGTTGCAGCATGGAGATATTTATTATAGGGTGATAAATGTTCCATTACAAAAACAGCTGTTTTTTGTCATCTATCCCCAAGATACTAGTATTAAGCTTGTCGTTGGGGTTGGCGTTGTTATACGTTATAACAGCTGCCAAGAGAGAATCCCTTATGCGTGGAGAACCCAGCTTCAGCAGGATTGAACGCGGTCTGTTGCTGTTGGTGTCTATCTTCGAGATACGTGAGCAATATAGAATATCAGAATCGTTGATGGGTTGCTTGATGACTTGACACTGTTGTTTAACCAGGCTGACAATATTTTCCGATCGGTGTTCCGGTACACACTGGATTTCTAAATTATTAGCACGACTTAATTGATCTAATTGTTTTAATATAATTCATTGAGTTCACTTCCTTTCTTAAGAGGTCGTTATCTTGTTTCAGTGACTCATCGTTATGTGATAAAACATTCGTTTTCAATAACTCGAACTGGTCATTAATAAACTCGATAGCAGCTTTAAGTTCAGAGAATAGGTCGTTTAATTCCTGTACACGCGCGTTTGTGACTTATTAATTTCGCACACACAGCTCTGGACGGCTAACTTCATTTGATCACGTATTATATCTCTTAAGTCAGCCCGGGATACGAATTCGGAGCGCGAAGATGAGGTTAGCGCCGGCGGATCCGGCTTGTTTTGTGCTTTACGGCGCGTCCCGGCAAACGTTATATCGGCGAGGCCCGTAGGTGTAGAAGGCCTAACCATTGAATCCGTATTATCACCTTTAGGTTGTTTGTTAAGGCAGCTCGGACACAACCAAAAAGCCTTTAACTCACTTGTTATGTCTTCAGACGCGTAGTAATTCAGGCACAAATAATGATAATAATCCCTGAACCTCGAGCATTCAAAGTAATCATTCTTATCGATTAACATGCGACAGGCTGCGCAAGATTTATTCGTTGTGTTATTAGGTGTGCAGATATGCAATGAGTCAGAGCAGGACCGAAAGGAAAGTTAATGAGGATTCACTCGATTACTTGTGAGAGAATAAGGTACGATTCAGACCGACCGGCCCGCATCGGCTCGGCCCGGAACGGATGCGGACGGAGCCGTACGGCTGCCGCGACTGCCATATGCGTGCTGCGACAGCCGACAGCGCCCGCGGCATGCGTAAACACCCTGAGCGCCCAGAAGTGCTGCTTGCATTACGCTGTGTAGAAGCCATATAATTATAATAGTACGAACTAACGTATTGTGTTGTTATTTTAGCACGGCTTCTATAGCTTTACTTATTGTTCTGAGCGTTCGACAGCCGCACGGCTCCGAATTGACCCGTCGCATATCGATGGAGCTGTCGCGGTCGCGGTATCCGTCGGGAGCCGCTCTTATCCGAACGGCGCCGACAGGAGCCGACCGGCGCCGGCAGGAGCCGACCGGCCGTCGCGGAATGTATATGTGGCAGAAATATGAACTGTAATTTTTGTAAGAAGTTTCAATTTCCTTTACCGCATTGTGAAATGCCTTCCGGGCCGGGCCGATGCGAGCCGGTCGGTCTGAATCGTACCTAAGATGACACGAAATCGTTCGTTTTTGCACTGATGCACTGTCCCTAGGGTTCCCACCTCTCCCAGAATTCCGGGAGTCTCCCTGAATTCAGCAATTAAAATTATAATCTCCCGGCTCCCGGAAGGAAATTCAAATAAACAAATTTCTCCCGGAATTTCAAATTAACGCGCGGTGGCGCTTGAGAGTGCAAAGTCATACAACGTCTGCTGGTCAGTGCGTGCGATGCGATACGGCTTTGGTTCTTATTAGTGCAGTCATTGAAGCGAAAAATAGGGTCTTACCTCTGAATTTTTTTACTGTGAACCGATTTGCATCGAATTTTGGAATTATGCTCGTCTTACCCTTAACTTCAAAAGTGAAAATGATCTGAGCTCCGCCTATTACTTTTAAGGGTTTAAACAACCACTTAATGGAAAAATTGACATTGATCCATTTTATCACTAGAAAACATGTCTAATAGAAAGTGGTGAAATTGTAAAGTATTTTCTAACGTAATTACTTCATATTAAAATCATTTTCAACCCCTTGAAAATCTTACAACCCTTGCAAACAACCCCTAAATTGAAAAAATCACAAAAAAATACTTTGGTATGACATAAAAAGATGTAAGTACTATACTTACTCTAAGTAATATTTTATATTCTCTATAATAATTATCAAATTTTTAACCCCCTTTCAACCCTTGAAAACTACCCCTTGATAAAAATTGTTAATTTTTTTTTTATAAAATGAAAAGAAACTTGAAAATGATTATCATATTCTTAAGCTTTTCTACCCTTAAAACTACCCCTAAATTAAAACAGTAAATATATATTTACAAATTATATAAAATTGTACTATTATTATTAAAATATAATATTATCATTCATTTCATTCATTCAACTCCCGAACAAGCCGGTTTCCGAAAAGGCTTTAGCACCATAGACCACATTCATACGCTGCGGCAGGTTATACAGAAGACCGAAGAGTATAATCGGCCACTTTGCTTGGCGTTTGTGGACTATAAGAAGGCCTTTGATTCGATCGAGACTTGGGCGGTGCTGCAGCAGGGCTGTAGCTAGAGTCTAATTTGAGGTAGGGCACCATTGGTTACGGGTAGGGCGGAAGTAGTAAATTTATCATAATTGATCTGCCCTCGAAGCACGGGCTCCTAAATCAAACACTATGTATATCACTGACCTCTAGGTCAAGCATTGGACCGGATTTCCAAACGTTGCGGGTTCGATTCCCGCCTGAGAATTCACTTGTGACCCAAGTCGATTTTTTCTACACTACTGGTAAAAGAATTAAAGGATCAAAAAAAAAATTCCAAATTTTTGGGCAATATTCACCAGGCCGTAACTTCGAGAGAAATGGTCGTACATGAAGTCAAAAGGAGTAAATTGTAGCTCCACGTGTCTAGTTTTTGGATTAGAACTTTAAAATGTTGTATCCTACGCGGTTTTTGAGTAATCTTAGAAAAACCAGCAACAAAAAAAATTTCAATGTTTTTTTTAGTTTTTATTTTTAGTCTACGGGCGTAAAAAAATTGTTTTGCTTACCCACTATAAGGATCAGATACTTTGTTTATTTAGCTTTAATTTTTTTTTTATACACCTTTGATTTTTTTTACTGTACGACCATTTCTCTCGAAGTTACTTACGGCCTGTTGAAAATTTCCCAAAAATTTGGATTTTTTTTGATCCCTTAATTTTTTCCAGCAGTGTAGTATTTTTCTATTATGATAATTTATTTTATAAGATCGCATAGAAAAATGCATAAAATATATAAAAATTACAAAACAATTTAATTATACTAATTTATCTTAGTATTTTGGTATTGGTATTTTTAAGGTAGGGCATTGTGATTTCAAGGTAGGGCATTGCCCCACAATGCCCCCCCCTAGCTACGGCCTTGTGCTGCAGTCTCTCCAGAGGTGCCAAGTGGACTACAGGTATATCGAAGTGTTAAGGTGCCTGTACCAAAACGCCACTATGTCGGTCCGAGTACAGAGCCAGAGCTCTAATCCTATTCAACTACAGCGAGGAGTGAGACAGGGAGACGTTATCTCTCCGAAACTGTTCACTGCTGCGTTGGAGGATATTTTTAAGCTTCTGGACTGGAATGGACTTGGCATCAACATCAACGGCGAGTACCTGACGCATCTTCGGTTTGCCGATGATGTGGTCCTAATGGCTGAGACCTTGGAAGACCTGAGCACCATGCTCGAAGATCTCAGTAACGCATCCCAACGAGTGGGTCTTATGATGAACATGGATAAGACGAAAATTATGTCCAACGCCCATGTTACACCCGCTCCAGTAAATGTTGGGAACGTTACACTCGAAGTTGTTGACCACTATGTTTACCTAGGACATACAATACAGTTAGGTAAGTCCAACTTCGAGAAAGAGATCTCTCGTCGAATCCAACTCGGGTGGGCAGCGTTCGGGAAGCTGCGATACATTTTCGCGTCCAAAATACCTCAGTGCCTTAAGACGAAAGTCTTTAACCAGTGTGTGTTGCTAGTGATGACTTATGGCAGTGAAACGTGGTCGTTCACTATGGGTCTTGTGGGAAGGCTCAAGGTTGCTCAGCGGGCAATGGAGAGAGCTATGCTTGGTGTTTCCCTACGCGATCGAATCAGAAATGAGGAGATCCGTAAGAGAACAAAAACCGCCGACATAGCTCAAAGAATTGCGAAGCTGAAATGGCAATGGGCAGGACACATAGCAAGGAGAACCGATGGCCGTTGGGGCGGAAAGGTTCTCGAATGGCGACCGCGTGCCGGACGACGCTCAGTGGGTTGGCCCGCTACGAGGTGGACCGACGATCTGGTTAAGGTCGCGGGAAAACGCTGGATGCGGGCAGCACAGGACCGATCGTTGTGGAGATCCTTGGGGGAGGCCTATGTCCAGCAGTGGGCGTCGTACGGCTGATATGATGATGATGATGATTATCATTCATGACTCAATGCCTACGTTTCCAAAATATATGAGCCATATTATGTATATATATACACATTACAATAGTTGTGGGTCTCTATTATACTGCGTACTTTAACATTGCTCCAAATATTCACACTCCGAAATTTTCAGTTACTAAGTAGAAAAAAATATGATAAGTTTTTGGACCATAATTCCTTCAATTTTCATGCTATCACAATTTATAAAAAACCATTGTAAAGGTAATTAAGAGAGCTACAACATCCTTTATTGCAATATATAGTAAAAAACCTTTTTTGTAAAACGGTGAAGGGTTAAAGGGCTTAAGAGAGGCTGTGATTGCGCTGCCACGCGCTCTTTAAACAATCATATCTCCGTCAATTTTTGTTTGACAGAAAAAACAAAAAACCAAATTGTTTGTCAGAAAAATACCTAAATTTTTAGTCCGTACACTTTTATACGTATCTGTCGTCATTTTTGAGATATTATGAAAAAAAAGTGGGTTTTTTTAAAATTTGAAATTTTGTATTTTTTTTAATCGTGACTTTTTTGAAAAATATGTGTCTTGAAGCAGCCAAACTGATACTATCTATCAAACTCTCCATAATAAAGTTAATTTTAGGCGGAATACGATTAATTTTGGAAACTTTGTGGAAATGGCACTTATGAAACCCATTGATTTAAAAGAAAAAACATTAGATGCTCCCCTTATTTGCAATACAGCTCACTTATTTTACGTGCAAAAGTCTTTTAATAGTGCTCATTTCAAAGCTTAATTCAAGCACTGCAAAACCCTTTTGTATTATAATGCATAAAATGCATCTGCTCGCCGCTAGATGGCATTGCCCACATCGATTAAATTTCAGACAACATAAAAAACGGCTTTGATCTTTAATATCTAGCTTAATATCGCACTTAGAATACTTTATAAAAAACCAAATTGTTCATTGTTTTACCTGCTACAATTTTGTTCTGTATAAAATTTTCGATAAAACGTATATTTTTGGAGATATTTGCAAAAAACCGATGAAAAACGAGAAAAAATTGCGAATTTTCAATTGCCAATAACTTGAAAACTATTGGATTTTTTGAAAACTTTATAGATGATTTTTTGCTTAAAATTATTTAATTTTAATTATTTAATTTAATATTTTGCAAAAAAAAATTCACCCCCGAGAAGGGATGGCAACCACCCCCAGGGTGGTTGCGGAGTTCAAATCATTTTCACTTTTAAAGTTAAGGGTAAGATGAACCTAATTCCAAAATTGTATGCAATTCGGTTCACAGTAAAAAAAAACGGAGCAATAATGCTTCAATGACTGCACTATTATCCATTTAACGATAACATCTTCTGAAAACAGCGATTATAATACTGAGAATGAACTTTCTACTGCAGAAGTACCGCAAAAAAGGCAAAATACAGCAAATGATCTTCTTCATTTCGAGACACAAATGGTTAACTCAATTAAGATGGCTTGTTAAGAAACACAATTTCACTGGAGAATGTAAGTTATGTAGAAAAACCAAATGTGCAAGTATTTGCGAAAGTGTGCTTGCTCCTGAAGCTCAAGAAAGAAGAACATGTAAAGGCAGACATCCAAACGTTCTTCAATTTTAAAATGCATTGCAAAGAGTTTTTTAAATTTGTTACTTCTAGGCCAGATATTTTAAAGTCTGTGCATTCGAATGAAAAATATAAATTTAAAGTAAAATAAAAAGTTATAAAAAATTCGCTGGGTTTTTTTCTCCCGGATTTAGACTAATTAAAGGTGGCAAGCCTAACTGTCCCCCGCGTCACACGAGACCGCTAGCAATTATACTTCACGAAGTAAGAGTAACTGCATTCGAAAAATAAACCGTCCACAAACTTCTTAATGGTTATAACTGTTTAACGGACTTATTTCATAAAATACTAAGAATAAATTGCAACACAACTGCTTCCGACGGCAACCTACGGCGTATTAAATATAGTAATAAATATATAATTTACAGCCTAGACAGTTTTTGTAAGTTTATCCTAACTACAGAGTTCCAGCTGTGACGCTGCTGGCCTGACGTCAATCCAGCAGCGCTATTAACTTTCTTATTATCTCCGAAACTACTTACCTTGACAAAATATCGCCATTTTTATACGGACTCATAAATTATTGACAATTCGAGTAGTGCGATCTAAATTAAATAACAAGACAGATTGTCCACTTCTACTATCACAGATTAACCTTATAGTCAAGGCTCGACTACCCGCACGGTCCTCACGCCCTATCAAAATATTCTTACCACCACAATATCGCAAGAATGATACTCGCAATAGCTATTTTTCTCGCTGTCTAAGGATATTTAACGAACAATTCTACAAATTAGACCTGTTTTGTAACTCATTGACTGGTATCAAGCCAGACATTTCCAATACATTAAAGTAAAATACTAATGCTGTTCATTTTATAAAAAAATGCGTAAATTAATATTTCTAATTGCACACCTAGGTATATATTGTTGAACTATTTTGTTAAATTGTGTTGTTGCCCTAATCATAGAAATTTAATAATAAGCTAATAAAATAAAGTATTTTAATGTAGGTACTTTTATATTTTACTTTAAAACTAGCTTCTGTTCCTACATTTATGTACCTAATTAATATTGAGCACTCATTTGTTTACAATTTATGTCAAAATCTTGTGTAAAATTATTTTTTATACTTAATGACTGTTTCGTGCCAGAATCAATAAAAAATAATAATAATGTATTAATGTATAAAATTGTAACAATGAGTGCACAGGTTGCAGTCTCCTAATCAAGTTCTTTAATATGAATAAAAGTGTTAAAAAATCCTAAGCACATACCTAATTTTATTTTAATGCAAGAATACTATAAGAATAGGTAGGTAAAACTCAGTGAAACCATAATTTAAGGAGCTCAATGTTAATATATTTTATAAGGATAAAACAACACTTCCCATGATTAGTACAAAATAAAATTAAATATATTGTTAGTTTTTTACATAGGTAAAATTTATTTAAAAAGTACAGAACATATTATGAAGGACTACACACTGAATTCAGATAAATACTTAGTACTGACTTTGAAAAATGATGTAAGCCACTTTTAGTATTCACAATATGAACTTATTGCATCAATATTAATGATTATTTTGGCAGACCAAAAGAGATTTTCCAACAGTGCATAGGTCATTAAACCTAATAAATATAATAGTGAAATTTGGAATAGAAGCTGTAAGAAAATCTGCAATTAGACTAGCCACTACATCTTATATACCGAAACATTATGGCTAAGAAACTTTAATATGTGATGTTCCAGCATACAAGTTCAGTTGCATGCAGGCAACAAGTGGCCAGCATACACCCAAATATAAATTAATTTTAAGTAATAGTTATAGATAGTAAATTTAATATATTTTGTACAATAAAATACAATTAAGTACAACTTGTAGCAAAGATATTAAAGAGAGTAATATTTATCTCAAGTGTTAAAGCTGCAATAACGTGTGTGTACGCACAAGGCATATTTACACAGCACACACGCACGGCAACAACACATCATGTGCTGCACACTATAGTTCATAATTAATTTTATTACTTAATTAGAATATAAAGACACGCCCAAGCTGAGAACTCTCATACTTACTTTACATATTTCAATGCATGATTAGCCAATGAACATGCCTGTACTTCACTAGCATTTTGCTATTAAATAATACATTGATCATCGCTTAATATCACAGCTAATTATGCTTTGAAAATCATAGACATGTCTAATTTTCACTAATGTAGATAACAATGTAGAGTATAAGTAGACAATCTGAATAAATTTACATTACAATATCATGTCTTTTCATATGAAAAATTTAAAATTACATTACCAAAAATTAAACAGTGCAGCGCATTATAAATAAATGTGCATACCTTAACATTTAATTGACTAAATAAATTTGTTGCCTGCAGATCTGACATATTTTAAATATCGAGAGGTAATATCTTAAGAGAAATTTTAATTTTAACTATTGAAAAAAAGTTAAATCCAAATTTAAAAATATTTTGTATCTATTATGACAATTCCCTTCAAATCCACCTAGTTATTATAAATGTGAAATTTCATTCCAAAAGCTGAGTCTCCTTCACACATATTTCACTACCACTGTTAATGTGGACCAAAGATTAAGGATCGAAGAGAAATAGTAGCTAGCACTTCACGAGTGTGCATTGCTGTTTACATGTGGCTTCTTTTCCTGTGTGTCTGGTGTACGCTGACCATCACGCCTTGGAGGCATACGCTCATTAATTGCATCCAACCCTTTAGCCTCAGCAAATGAAGTGATTTTATGGTTTGGAGAGAATCCTTGCAAGGCATTCTTTAATGATGTTTTGCCTCCAGAAAGGGCACCCAGAGGTAAAGCACCAGTTGGTGTCAATCCCTTCAGTTGCAAAACAGATTCGCTTTCCTCACGAAGTACAGAAAATACATGGGCCATCTTACCGATTGCACGAATTTTGTTGCGAATGACTTCTTTTCTGAGATTAGCTTCCTCCAATGCATCATCCCCTTCATTGCCCAATTCATCATCAGAGCAAATATTCAATACATTGACCAACATTTCTGTTACTTTTTCACCAACAAATGGAAGAGACCAAGTGAAGACATCCATGAAGTTAGGTAGCCAGTAAGGATGAGGGGAGCAGTTAAATTGTCTTATGTTCATAACATTATTCTCATACTTAAGGACAGCAGCTTTGTTATTATAGACATCCAAGTAGTTAGGAGCAGAAAAAATAGTAATAAGGCTTGGAAAACCTGTGGTTTGGCTTTTTCGGTACATCCGATAACCAGCATCTTGAGCTTCATGGGCACGTATGATTGAGAGTAAATTATTTCTTTGTAGGAAATCACAACATGCTGCATAGCTATAGAAATATGAACAACCTCTGACAGAGTTGTGCGAGAAATGCTCTGCATTTTTTTCATTACCAAAGTCCTCCAAAGGGTCCGACCAAAGCAGATCACACATAGCTCCGAATGCTGGAGGTTCTTTGAATCTATCTAGTTTGCGAATATCATCTAAACTGTTGATTTCAGGGGATAGCCCTCCATGCACACATAGAAACTGCTGATTCATAAGAGCAGCAAGAGGTAAGCAGTCAAATGCATCCATACATGCATCATACACTTTCTCAGAATACTTGATTTTACATTCTTGTTTGAAGGTGAAATATTCTGTCAAATGTCGGCATTCATGGTTGCCGCGTAATAAGAATAATGTCTTCGGATAACATAACTTCAAAGCCCAAAGGTAAAGAACACATTCTATACTGAAATAACCTCGATCGACATAATCGCCTAAGAACAAATACTTGGTACAAGAGGGAGATCCTCCCACCTCGAACAATTTCATCAAATCGTAAAACTGGCCATGGACGTCTCCGCACACGGTCACCGGTGAATCAATCTCTATCATAGTTTTTTCTGATCGTAATAGGGTGGCACCATCTTGGATGATTCGTAGAGCCGCACTCTCCTCAATTCTACCTTCTAAAATAAAATGTTGCTTCAGAACATCTGGAAGAGGCTTTCCAGTTTTTTCATCGAATACTTCAGACACAGTGAGCTTGTGACTGGGAGGAAAAGCAACACTTTGGATCATACGCTGCGTAGTCGACACCTTATCATTGCTCCCGGACATATTTGTCACATAAAAAACAATAGGTCTAATCCATACACGCCACTATTTTCAAAATGGCAGAATAGATACAATACTAAAACAGAATCCCGATTTCACGACAGAGAAACTACTGCGCACTGGAAAACAATGCGCAAACATCTGGCGAGTGGTCAATAAAATAAACAGGGATATCGAGCGCGTTTTATTACTTTTGAAAATATCATAGTAGTAACACTGACACGATTTTCAACGATTGCCAGTGTTCCACTACATAAACTACTTAACATCAAGTTATTTTCGTTTCAGTAAATTCGTTAATATAACGAATTAAATAATATTGAATGTAATAGTAATATTACATATTATGAATTTCCACACAATGAAATTGTAACCCTGTTAAAAAGAAGAATAAAAAAACAGCCAACTAGATTGAATGATTTCAAATACACCTTGGCTTCTTTTTAAAGGCTTCAACATTTAAAGCGATGCAAAATCAGTAGTTTTAAGTAGCGTTTCCGATCTTTGATCAAAACATCGATCTCATGGATCGATAAGGCCAGAGATCGGTTCAGCAAAAAATCGGGTGCCAAAAAATCGATTCGATGAACATCGATCTTTTGATTCAAATTTTTAAAGAGAAATAGACCGGCTAATTAAAAATGGTGAATTGATTTGATTTTTGACGTGACAACGTCTTAAATTAGGTTGCGGCTGGGAGTCACTTATGAAAAAGTGTAACGCTCGGTAACGTTACGATGAGTCACCGAACGAGAGAGAGGCCCGCCGAATGCCTTGCGTCTCTCTCCCACTCAACTATGATCGGTCTGCCGCGCGCATTGTGCAATTTAATTATATTCATATCAATAAATATTCTACCGAGAAAAAGACGTTGTCACGTAAAATCTTCGCCCGTAAAACCGACTTTACAGGCAAAAAAAAAAAAAAAAAAAAAAAAAAAAAAAAAAAAAAAAAAAAGTTTTTTTTTATTATTTTTGATTAGTAAAATTGATAAAAAAATGGTGTATGGTAATCATTGCCTACCCCTCAACAAAGCAAAACCAAAACCATATAGTGGTACGCAAGACACGTAAAAAAAGTGTTGTGCACGTAAAAAAGCATGTCCATCGACATATACTAAGGGACATACCCTAGCGGTAAGAATTGTGGCACTACGAAAGAAAGAGATAAAACTAAGTTTCGGACTGATGAGATAAAAAGTGGAAGGGACGCGTGCCTATAAATTAATGTTTTAAATATAATTCTTTGTATGAATAAATGTTTTAAATTGTTACTATTATTTCATCCTTCTTCCTACTATACTAATGAATATTCACATTAAAATTATTTTACCACTCAAAGTCGTTGTCACGTAAAACTTTCGCCCGTATACCGACTTTACAGGCAACCAACCAGTTTTTTTGACGTGACAACGTCTTAAATTAGGTTGCGGCTGGGAGTCACTTATGAAAAAGTGTAACGCTCGGTAACGTTACGATGAGTCACCGAACGAGAGAGAGGCCCGCCGAATGCCTTGCGTCTCTCTCCCACTCAACTATGATCGGTCTGCCGCGCGCATTGTGCAATTTAATTATATTCATATCAATAAATATTCTACCGAGAAAAAGACGTTGTCACGTAAAATCTTCGCCCGTAAAACCGACTTTACAGGCAAAAAAAAAAAAAAAAAAAAAAAAAAAAAAAAAAAAAAAAAAAAAAAAAAAAAAAGGTTTTTTACCAATTTTTGCCCTCACCTTCGCATTAATAGTAAAAAAAAATTTAGAACAGGCAAATGATATTTTTATTTATTCGACGGTAACACTTGGGTGCTTATTTTTATGTGGTTTAATAATGTGGTCGTATTTCCATTATATTTGAAAGAATCTGAACACTGTTTACACGTAACGAAAATGAAAATGAAAATAAATTTATTCAAATGCACTTAAAAATAAGTTATAGTAATACTTACTTGAAGTAAGTATCCCTGAACATTGCAATAACATACAGGGAATAAACGACAAATTAGGAAAGCAACAAGATGTATATTCAGTATTAGTCAATAATGCTGAAGGTTAAAGCAGACCCATTTCCTAAGGCAGCATCCGTTCACGAGCATGACCCATGATACAGCCATCGCTTCGCTCAACCATATCTTAGGGAACGCAACGACCCGTACCACATGCCACCACCCAAGAAATGTATTAAGAGAGCATGTCATACTCTAACTATCAGTAATAAATTAGTTTTAAAAATCAACAAATGCTAATGTTGTATGACACAACCTGTAATAAATAGTGTCATGTTGAAAGGACACATATTACTTCCATGCATCGCGATCTATTAAATAGTCGTTGACCTTGTAATAACCTTCGGACATGAGCTTATTGACTTGACATGAGCATGAGCTAATCAAGCTGTAAGCTGGTTCACTAGTTATCTGTGTGGTTGTTATCAGACTGTTAAACTCCGTAGACGTGATAGGTGTCTATTCTTTTATCTGAATATAAGCCGATTACTCGTGGTGTGCCACAGGGATCTATACTAGGTCCTCTATTATTTATTATTTACTGTACTGACTTGACAAAAGTAATCAAACATAGCAGATATCACCTTTATGCGGATGACGTACAGTTATACATTTCAGATACACCCTATAATATGAAACATAAGCTGCGAAAACTGAACGAAGACTTAGGTGAAGTAGCGGATTGGTCAAGAAGGAATGGGCTTGTTCTTAATCATGATAAGTCTAAGTTCATGGTGCTGGGTTCAAAAGTACAGATTAATAAAATAACTGATATACAACCGATTGTACACATTCAGGGTAAAAAACTCAACCGTCTTCATGAGGCCAAAAATTTAGGTGTGGTGTTGGACAGTCACTTACGTTTTGAAAGTCATGTGGAAGCGCTTGTGAGAAATTGCTTTTACAGATTAAAAGTTCTGTACAAAATTCGGCATATTTTGTGTGAGAAGGCTAGAATCAATGTCTGTGAATCCTTGGTATTAACTGGGCTAAACTATGCCGATCTGGTGTATGGACCGCGGCTTTTATCGAAAACAAAAAGATTAATCCAACGAGTTCAGAATGCTTGTTGTAGATTTATTTACAATGTCACTCCGCGTACCCATATAACACCTTATTTAAATAAGTCATCAACTTTGAACATGGAATCGCGAAGAAGACTTCATCTCGCTTCTCTAATGTTTGACATTTTCATCGTCAAGTTTAAATGTCCTGATCCTGAATATTTATATTCCAAATTAAAACATAGCATTACGTCCCTTATTTGCGATACAAAAGCACAGGACGGCACAGGAACAATATACCACCGCTACCTAGGCAGTTAGAGTCTAAGTTTACTTTTAAAAGTAAATTGAAGAATTTACTTAAAAGTTAATTGAAAAATCAAAAATTTTGAAAGAGTACCAGTACTTTGGGATTGATTTGTAGTAACAGGCCGCTCGCAGTAAATAATAACTTAATGTAGTAATGTCAGTATCCCTATGGTTTCAGTATGAGCATACAAATTTATTATATTATAATATTTTTCTAATGATATATATTTTATTGATATTTTAATGTTAACATTTAATGTTATATTGATCAATTTAATTTGAATAATTGAAGATAGCAACAATGCATAATATACAAATATAATTTATTCATTTATTGATATTCATGATGCATTTAATTTTATTATTTTAATGGCATGTTTTAGTTTTAATTTTTTTTTCATTTAATCTAATGAGATAACTAATTAATGTCACCGCGTGTCCTTCCCTTGTGGTCATGGCTGAAAATCAGCGATTTGTTCGGGGGTTCTTGAGCAAATGTACCGCTGAGCTGTGACCTTTTTGCGCTGCTGCAGCACACATACATATTTTCTAGTTATAGGTTGTAAGAATTGCAAATTGTGATATTTTTCCTGTTATGTATGTGGCTGTAGTATCAAATAAATGCGTTATCTATCTATTTTTTTATAAGTTTTAAATTTATGATAAGGCAAATCTACTATACTTTGTGGAACTTTATTAAACAGTGCTATACCTTTCCTCAAGAAAGGTATTAAATTTTTTATTTATTAAAAGGGTTGTCGATTAATAATGTTATAATCAAAGAACAAAACAACTCATTTCTTCTTCAATTTGACGTTCCTAATCTTTTTTCGTTCAGCAACTTATGAAAATCATTGTAATGTATCAATGAAATACGGGAGGGCGGGGCGGGGGTCGTGCAATCGTCTGCTACAACACCGTGCGTAGCGTGATTGTGACAGCAATCGGTAGTTTTCCTCTGATAACTTTGTATAGCCTTAACTTAATATTTTAGTAGTGGGTTATATTAAAAGAAAAAAATCTTGTTTCGTTACTTTCTTCAAAGAATATAATATATAAATTTGGATGGTGTTTATAAAATGACTTTGTATGTAACTAGTCAACCCTCCTTACATTCGGTAACGTAAATTGTACGCACTTTGTTTTCTTTGAATTTAGTGATAAATTGGCGACTTAAATACATCCCAAACCAAAGATTTTCTTTTAAGACCCGGCATTTTTGAAAAACATAATTAAAAACACGAAAGCCTACAACAAGGACGGCACTTTATAGTTAACCTCAAAAGTACATAAATGTGATACTTGTATGTTATGAAAGGTTATAGTCTCAAATGATCGGCAAACTTCGTTCCATGTCGGTTTCATTCGGTTTTCAAACTCGAGTCAGATAGAATTCAAATTGAGTTGGTACGAGTTAAGCCGAACTCGAGTTAACTCGAGTTAGTTAATCGAGTCGACCATCACTAAGGTAATGCAATTTTGCAGGGTTCCCAACTTAGGGGTTTTCCCCCTAAATTTAGGGGGTAAATAAGTGTGATGGGATTTTCTTAGGGGGGTTATATGTTTAGGGTTATTTTTCGGGTTTTTGTGATCCTTCAAAAATTTTTTTATATTTTATTTATCGAGAAAAATCAAGATGTAAAGTATGGGCCCTGGGACAGTCTTAACTAGCTAATCAAATTTATTTTTTACCAAGCGACCTCGGACTTAGTAACTTCTAGTGTATTTATAATCCAAGTACAGTACTTGGAATTTTAAATCGAAATGGTGGATCTTGTACAATATTCAACCCATCTCCCAAAATATTAGGCTTATTCAAAGTCAACATGTATGACTTAATAAAATCTGATTCATCAGAAGAAAATGAAATAATATTTGACATAATAAATTTAATTTATTTTTATAAATAAAAAATAAACAAAAATATGATGTCATACAATTTATTTTTTTGGGGGATTTCCAAGTATTAATTAGGGCAATTTAGAGGTTTTTGAATTTGATTTAGGGATAAATATTTTTAGGAGTTGGTAACACTGCAATTTTGAGGGATTTCATAACGCCATCTTAATATGATCATGCCTTTAATTCCCACTTGGTGCGAAGTTATAATATTTATAGCTCTAAGGGCGCCTTCAAATTAGAGGCTAGAGGAAGCGCTGCAGTGGCGCTTCCAAAAAGTAGCGCTGCAGTGGCGCGACTGTGGCGCAGCAGACGTGCGTCAGTAAAGGAGGAAACACATTATTAAAACGCGACGCGACCCGATAAAACGCGATGCGTGTTGAGTTGAATCAAATGTATTGTTTTCTATAGACCAGAATCATACTATGAACTTCCGACGCGACGCCATGCGCGCACACGCCACCCGATCCAGACAGGCCAGGTCGGTTTGTTGTCCATGGTGGGGGTAAACACGCCATCCGACGCGGCGTGCGCGGTATGTTTCTAGACAACACCCGACGCCACGCGTCAGTCGTTCGAGAACTGTTACAGAGCATATACGAATTCTTTGACCCCATCCCTATTCTTCAAACTGTGAAACGGAATTTATGTCAAATTAATATTAATTCTTGCATTTATTTAGCGAAATGGCCGACGAAAAATTAATTAAGTTGGTAAAACAATATCCTGTTGTATATGACAGGAATTTTGCTATATACAGCAATTATACTGTGAACAATAATGCATGGGAAGAAATTGCCAATTCAAGAAATTGAATAAACCGATAGTACATATGAAATCTTTCATTATCTTGAAGTAGGTCTGGATACAGAGTATGATATTCACCACACATACCTACTTCTCTTTTGATTTATTTCATGTACCCAGTAACGCCTAGTTATTCTCTTTTTATTGAGTCGTTCAGTATCATATATGTACACAAAATTTGCATCAAATCTTCTTCAATTTATTAAATCCATTGTATATAACCATACACTTCCGCTGCTGTAAGCAAACTGTCTTCAGAAATTGCTAGTATGACGTGGAGTCGCGTGTTGGTAATGTGCACGGTGCATATCGGGTGTCGACACGTTGCGTCACGTCGCGTTTTAATAATGTGTTCCCACCTTAATGCTTTGGAATTTTCTAGTGATGTTCGTCCTTTACGCGATGGATTCTGATGAAGAAGCACTATTGTTGTTAATTTTGTTAAAAAGGAAAAAGAAGAGATTAAAAAAGAATTTAACAAATAGTAAAAAACGTTCCTTACCTTTATTTTGTCTAAGTAATTATAGTGACTATACAAGATACGCCAATATAATGATCAATACTTCAAAAATTACTTAAGAATGAACAGAAACCTGTTTACGGAGTTACTTCAACTTATAGATGGTTATATTCGTCGAGGAAACACATCCTTCAAAAACACTATTTCTAGTGAAGAAAGACTCATGATTACGTTGAGGTAAGTAAAAGTCAGCCATTTATGATCAGATATTATTTATTATATTAAGATATCTAATTTTGATTCAGCTCGTTGTAGATGGAATCAGAAAAGAAATCTTCATAAATGGATTGCGATGAAGTATCATCTGTAATCGTAGAAATAGTTGTATATTGGGCCGAGATGATGTTTCGCCTATAGAAGTATAGTGTTGCGAATCATAATTAATATTCGGGTTATAAATAAATCGACGAATAAGTTCTATTATTTCGTATTTCGCGTCAGTTTTTCGATATTGTGGTATTTATTGAAATCATCTATCAATGAAAGCAAAAAACATTTGTCACTAGTAATGTGCCGGATATCCGTATCTGCGTATATCCGAGGCAGAAGAAAGATCTGTATCCGTTACTTTTTGGCGGATCTTTTACGGATCTATTTACCTTATTAATTTTAAATTTATAGATGAAATTCTTTTAGCGATTCCCTTCCCTGAAACAAAACATTTTTATCGATTTCAGAAAAACGATACTCTAATTCAAAGCAGACACAAAAGTCACAACTGCGGATACTCTGACATGCATTTTTTTCTGAATCTCGTCATAGATTTTATTGAATGCTCGTACTAGAGGAATAACGTCAGATATACACGTGTTTTGTGAGCTCAATTTTTTTGTAATATCATCCAAAGGCTTCAGCATTTTTATTTATTCTTGAATTAAAATCCAGTCATCATTTATTATCAGAAAATAATTCCAAATTATACTACTAAACCTCTTTGTAGACATTTTTTTAAACTCGTGTACCAATACCAAGCACAAGCGTTATCTATGCTGCCCAGTATCACATTAAACTAAAACAAAAGAAAGACCCCCGCGCAATGCAAATCGAAACATGTCTCAACTCAAGATCGCGTGCACTGACAGCAATTGTGCAAGAAAGTTAAGATCCGTATCCGTATCTGCGGATCTTGACACCAAATATCCGTATTTAGATCCGTATCCGCGGATCTTCCTTTTTTGATGATCCGGCACATCACTATTTGTCACTATCGTTATCTAGCGATGATTCTTTATTATTTATTTTTTCTGTCAACATCTTTATAGCTTTGTCAGTTTCATCTTCGTCCACGTCTGCAAATTTTCTTTTTCTAGAAGACGATGGCGTTTCATTCACAGACGGTGATGGTCTGGTATCACCTAGTTTTGAAAGAAATTGCAGCTTATCGAAATGTATATATTTTCTATTAAATGTTCCTCCTGACCCACTTTTTAATGTTCTTTGTTTTTTCAATTCACGAAAGTAGCAATCCTTTAGACATTTCCATTCTCGTTGAAGTTGAGCAGCTGTAAAAAATATATAAAATAAATATAATGTTAATGTGTAACTTTTTATTCACAATGTCTAGGAAATAAATAATTCTGTTTTTTTTCAGGTATTTAGCACCAGCCTTACAAGTTTACACCACTCTTTTCAACGGGACCTTTCAACAGTTTGCGGGATTTTGTATGAAACATGTCAAATAATCTACGAAGTTCTAAATGCCAGTTATATCCCGAAACTAAATCGAGATGATTGGTGTCGCAAATGGATTTATCAATAAATCCAACTTTCCCAATTGTTTAGGTGCCATAGATGGTAAACATATACGAATCATCCAACCACAACATTTCGGGTCTTTGTATTATAATTATAAACATTATTTTTCTCTTGTTCTTTTAGCTGTATGTGATTCTAATTATTGTTTCACCTATATATGTAGATGTTGGGTCGTACGGTAAAGCAGCGGATTCACAGATTTTCAAAAATAGTGACTTCTATTGAGAACTTCACGAACAGAGACTTGACATCCCAAACATCGCATCGATTGATAATAGTGGAGAGTTACTGCCTTTTGTTTATATCGGAGACGAAGCATTCGCAATAAGTAATTTTATTCAAAGACCATATAGTGGCAATAATTTAAGTCGACAACAAAAAATATACAATTATCGACTGTCACGAGCGTGGCGGTATATTGGATGCATGTTTGGTATCAGGGCAAATAAATTTACAAATATTGCATCGACCAATCGATGTCAATATTATATTCGCGGAAAATATAGTTCGAGCTAGTTGTGTTTTATATAATTATATAATTAAAACAAAAATATTTCATGAAACCAGTAACACTTCAACATTATCAAGATACCACGCTGGTAACATTTCAAATAACCAAGTACAAAAAGAGAATTTTGTTTCCTTATTCCTTTATCTATTCCAATCAGCGTTCATAACGATTGTGTACATTGTATTTTAGACAACATATATACATTTAAACATATTAAAGGTCATGGCGATGATTAGACCATTGACCGCCATTAAAATGATTTATTATATTTTTCACCACATCCTCATATGTATGTACGTAGAGGGCAGAGTAAGCAAACTTAGTTCCGGGAATAACTGCCTGCATGATGTAAGTGGCGGAACGTACATATAGCTCGAACACAATGTTTTTTGAGATATAAATGCTTTGTTTATATCTATGGAGTTTCCCCACGGGAGTATACTGTATTTAAGATTGGATGCAACATAGCCGTGATAGGCCATCGTAGCAGCGTTTTGGTTTATAATATTCAAAGTTCATGCATTAAGTTTTATTCATATTTCAATGTAAATTATAATTTGAAGCCATTTTGAAATGTGATTTATAGTTATATTAATTTCGTCATTATAATTTAAGTCAGGTTTTTTAGTAATAACTACTAAAATATCGTCAGCAAACAAGTTACATTGGTGAGGGGTAATATTGGGTAAGTCATTAATATAAATTATAAAGAATATTGGCCCCAGGATTGTACCTTGGGCGACAACTACATTATATAGAGACATATATTCGTTTCATTTATTAAGTTCAATTATTAAAATTCATTTATTTCAGGAATAACCTATACTGTGTTAATAACAATAATCAAATATTATCCTATGTTAGTACAATACAATTAAATTCATTAAAAACCAATTAAAATCATAAATTAATTCAAATCACTTATAGGGGCAGTGAAACAGAGTAACTGAGGATAGAATATTTATTTTAATAGACTTTTGGCCTACATAACAAGAGATACGACAGGAGAATAAAAATGGACACTGACACACAGTGTGTTCTTTAATTTTCACTAGCGGCCCGTCCCGGCTTCGCACGGGATTCTTTACATTTTTTCTATTATTAAATATTTTTCCATTAGTGCCATCTAGCGTTCGGTAGACGAACTACTTGCGGTTAACGCGTTGCTATGGAAACGTTATTGATACATTGGAAAAAGAGCGGACAGAGAAAAACACCCACCACTGTGATCTTAGATTATAGGTTCAGGTGTGCCCAGATTGACAGCAAGTAGTTTCAACACCCCCCGCAATGTGGACATCTGTATAAAACCATAAAAGACACATTAAAACAACTTAGCCAAAAAAACTGTACCACACTTGAAACACAAATTAACACAATAAAAATATTATTATATAAAGATCCACTTAACAGTAAATGTATGAGAACTATAAGTTAATGAATAAAAGACTCATTGAATGAAATATAGTTTAGTTTATTAATATATAGAAAACCTACGCTCGATCTACATACACCATTTCCGATAGCCATTGCACAAGAGAGGGAAAACCACAGAGTAGTTATATACTTGACAGCTCAGTGTCACAGAGTATATAATAATTTAACACTCCCTCTCAATTTTAGTTTATATTAGTTTTAAATTAAATTAAAATTGGTACATATTTTTAAAGTTTGGTTATTTTAGAAACATTATGGCAACACTGGTAAGTAACATTTGACATTAGACATATGTGACATTTGACAGTCTGTAATTACATTGTAAACAAAATTAATTAAACAAATTTGCACGAAAATAACAATGTTTAGAAGTACACAAAGATTTCGTCATCACGTCCGATATATTTTCACTTGACATAACATAGTTTACGGTAATTATGTTGCGAGAAACAATGTCTTTGATAAAGTGAAACTTAATGTCAATATGTTTTGAATATTTAGTGTTCTCACTGTTCATTATCATTTTTATAGCACTTTGATTGTCCACTTTTAGTTCAACACGGCACTGATCACTAAAGTCTTTTGTCAATCCATGAATAAACATGAGTTCACTGACACACATGGCTGCAGAAACATACTCGGCTTCGGCTGTGCTCAACGCTACAGACTGCTGCTTCTTAGAAGACCAAGAGATCAGGTTGCCTTGGTGATAAATAACCATACCACTGACACTCTTTCTGTCTGTTTTATCACTGGCCCAGTCTGCATCTGAAAAGGCTGTAATAAGAGATAGTTTATTATCTTCTTTCTTCTTATGGTAAGTCAGTTCCATATGCTTAGTTGCATTTAAATAGTGCAATATTCTCTTTGCTGCGGTCCACAAGCTTCTTGTTGGCTTGTCTAGGTATCTGCTGAGAAAAGAAGTAGCAAAGGTAATATCCGGTCTGCTGATTGTCGCCAGATAGTTTAGGCATCCTATAAGCTCTCTATATGGTACATTATTAATCTGTTCTTCTGTTTCAGGAACTTGAAAGCCGCTCTCCATTGGGGTCTTCGCTTCTCTGCAGTTCACCATATTAAACTTCACCATTATGTTTTCAATAAAACGCCTTTGTGATAACTTTACTGTGTTGTTATTTCTTTGTATTTCAATTCCTAAAAAGTTACAAATGCTTCCCAAGTTTTTAGCTTTGAATTCTTCTTGCAATTTTCCGATCACACTATTTATTTCTTTTTCACATCCCATCAACATAATATCATCTACAAATAGTATAAGCCATATATTCTTGCCTGTATATAAACATATATCATTTTTGGATCTTGTCATATTTATTTTCTTGCAAAATGTATCAAAAGTTTTATTCCAACATTTAGGCGATTCTTTTAGACCATATAGTGCTTTATTGAGTCTTAAGACTACGTCTTCCTTGTTATCTTTCACTGTTACTCCCTCTGGAACTTTAATATATACTTCTGTTTCCAGATTTCCATTCAGAAACGCGGTAGGTATATCCAGATGATTTATTTTCCAGTCATTGTTTACAGCCTGAGATAATCCCATGCGTATAGTAGTCATCTTAGCTACTGGGGCATAAACATATTCTTCAGTTGCTTGTTGGAATCCTCGGGCAACTAACCTCGCTTTTCGAGTTCCGTCCGCTTTGGTCTTAAAAATCCATTTTGTGTCTATTGTTTTGCATCCCTTTGGCAGGTTTGCTTCTGACCAGGTATTTTGTTGCTCCAATGATTTAATTTCACTCTCTACTGCAGTTTTCCACTCTACACTTTGTTCCATAGCTTCTGTATATGTTGCTGGGTTGCTCTCGCTGGATAGTAAGCAAAATGCTTCATACAACTCACAATCATTGAAATGTTGGGGCCTTTTCACTTCTCTACCAGACTTTGTATGTACTTTTTTGTTGCCTGCTTCTTCTCTGTTTTCAATCTGGTGTTTATCTTGCCCTATATCTTCACTATTTGGTTTTTCATGTCTTGTGTTTATAATAGGTGTATCTTTCTGCTCATTAAGTTCTTCTTCAATTGTATCACCAACTACTTCTTTGTTTTCATACTGAGGTTTCTTTTCATATGTGTACCTGATATTGGTTTCATCAAAACGAACATCTCTAGATACTGTTATGGTGTTTGTACTTGGATCCCAAAGTTTATAGCCATTTGTGGCATACCCTACCATTCTAGCTGCAGTTGCTCTGCTGGACAGCTTGTCTTGCTTAGGCATTATATGCACCCAAGCTTTACTACCGAATATCTTTATTTTTTGTAGATCAAATTCTTTTTTCATTTCCACAGCTGGTATTTTGTCTTTAATTGATGAACAAGGTGAGCGATTTACTAAGAATGTAGCTGTTAATACAGCATGTCCCCAGAGATGTCTTGGCAGATTGGACTCATCCAGCATTGTTCTAGCTTTGTCATAAATTGTTCTGTTCATTCGTTCTGCCTTGCCGTTTTGCTGCGGGCTAAATTTTTGGGTGTATTCTATCTTAATTCCTTGGTGAGCACAAAAATCTTTTAATGTCTTTGCAATAAATTCCCCACCATTGTCACACCTTACCCTTTTGACTTTTATTTCCATTTGTCTTTCTAATTCCTTTATGTATGTTATCAAATTAGATGTTGCTTCCGATTTATACTTCAGCAGGTAAGTATGTGTGAAGTGGCTGTAGTCATCAATAATGGTTTGGAAATATCTATATCCTTCTGCAGTTGGCACTCTGGTTGGCCCGGCAATATCAGTGTGAATAAGTTCACCAATTTTACTTGACCTTGGTCTCTGAAGTCGCTTAAAAGGTAATTGGGTTGCCTTATTTTTCATACATGCATCACAGGTTTCTTTACTAAATGGCAATCCCAATATGGCCAAGTTCTTCCTGCACATATGACCAAATCTTTGATGCCACATATTGATGTCTTCTTTTGTCAACTGACATGAATCTTCATCTGTCTTTACATTTATTTTAACATCAAATATGTACAGCTGTCCCTTTTTCACTCCATAATATGTTTCATTTATATGCTTTATTATTACACTTCTTTGTCTAAAAATTATTTCAATTTTCCTTTCTGTCAATTTGCTAACCGACATTAGGTTGGTGTTCAGTCCAGGTAATATAACAGCTTCGATTTTAATCATTTTGTTGTTGTGACTGGCCACTAAAATTCCCTTCTTTGTAGCTGTTAATGTCTGTCCATTTGCTATTTTTATATTTAACTTTTGAGGCAAATCTTCTATGTCCATCATATATTTCATGTACTTTTCTTGTATGAAATGCTGAGTGGCTCCGGAGTCTACTATAAATGAAATTGTATTAGCCATGTCTTTGGCAGCGAATGCTTGTTCCGATGCTATAAATAAAGGCATATCCCCCTCTTGTGCAGGATGTGCTGCACCGCCTCTACTTCTAGGACTTCTGTAGCCCCGTCCTCGTCCTCTACTGACCATCCTGCACTCATAGGACTTATGACCTCGTCTTCGGCACTTGTAGCAAGTAACTGTACTCATAAATGAAGTATCTTCATTGGTTACTTTCACTTCCTCAGATTTTCTTATTTCATGATCCAATAGTTTAGATCGCACAAAATCTAAAGACAAATCTGTATTGACTGTTTCAATAGCTGTGATCACATGATTGTACTCGTCTCCTAGACCTGTTAGGAGATAACAAACTTTATCACATTCCGCGATTTTCTCATCGGAAACTTCGAGTTCGCGAATGATATTTTCGAATTTGGCAAAATATTCCTCTAGGCTTCCATTTTGATGTTTTAGGGTTAATAGTTTTCTACGCAAAGTTATTTTGGAAATAACACTTTTCCTTTGGAATGTGTTTTTTAATATGTCCAACATTCCTTTTGCTGTCGTACAATCTTTTACAAGATTTAAATGCCTATCGGTCAGGCATTGTATTATGAGACTTCTAGCCCTTGCATCCAGATTCTTATTTCCGGCTTCCACGTTTTCTGCTTCAGTTATTTCCTTTAACCCTCTTTCTTCAAGCAGTGATTGGACTCTAAAGAGCCAATTTCCAAATGCTTCGGCTTTTAATTGAGGATAATTATTTCCCGGCGTGGTTGCCATCTTGTTTGGTGAAAACGCGCACGGTGAAAAAAAAATTCCTAACACTGCCCTAGCTATATCCCTAATCAGGCGTCAATGGCCCATAACCTATGAGAACTATAAGTTAATGAATAAAAGACTCATTGAATGAAATATAGTTTAGTTTATTAATATATAGAAAACCTACGCTCGATCTACATACACCATTTCCGATAGCCATTGCACAAGAGAGGGAAAACCACAGAGTAGTTATATACTTGACAGCTCAGTGTCACAGAGTATATAATAATTTAACAAAATGTACACACTTTACCACTACTACCCACAAAGATAAAACACGATAAAAGACGAACTGTACATGACTAACCTAACCTAAACCTAAAGAACTGGTACATTTATTGTGCTTAAGTTTCGGCAAAGGTTTGGTGAGTATGTCAGCAATCATGTTATTTGTGGGAATGTAGTGTAGTTTAATGTTGTGTTGTGTTAGTGTATCGCGAATAAAGTGGTGTCTTATGTCTATATGTGTTTCGTGCGTGAATGGTAAGTGTTATTATGGGCTAGTTTCAATGAGTTTTGATAGTCTGTGTATATGTCGATGGGATGTGCGATGGAGAAGACTTCCTTAATGAGCGAGAGAAGTTATACAGCCTCCTTGCAAGCGTCAGCGAGAGCCAAGTACTCGGCCTCTGTGGGGAAAGCGCCACTGTTCGCTGCTTGCGAGCTTCCCGAGAAATTGGTAAGCCGCTCATTAGGAAGACGAATCCTGTGTATGAACGTCGGTCCACAAGATTGTTTCCTAAGTCCGCGTTAACATATCCAATAGGATAAAACTGGGCAGTGGGACGAAATACCAATTTGAGCTCTTGGTACGGCACATCTGCATTTACGTCCTCCTTATTAGGTAGTTCCAGTTTTTAACCTGATTCTAAAGGTGTGGTGACACTAATTACTTCTGATATGCCAAATTTATTTAAAAGTTTCTCGATGTATTTCGTCTGATCGAGGGAGATACCGTCACGGAGACAAAGACAATCCTTGCAGGTTCCAAGATCTTTGAGAGTGTCTTTCATACTGTTATTAGTGCTGACGATGAAGAAATCATCTGCAAAATACAGCAACAATGAGAAGATCGTTACCTTTCCGTCTATAATACAGACAGTGTTCGTTGGCCGTCTGTTTGAGTGAAAACTTTAGCATGACTTCACACACTTTAATGTTCCATTGACGTGGAGCTTGTTTTAGACCATAAAGAGCTTTCTTTAAAAGACATACTTTTGTTTTTGGGTCCGTAGAGAAGCCTTAAGGCTGTTCCATATAAATCTCTTCGTCAAGATCGCCATTTATGAACGCAGTTTCAACGTCGATGTTCCACTGTCAAACCTCGGTGGGCAGCGAATGTAAATAAAAGACGTACAGAGCACAGCCTAGCTACAGGAGAAAAAGTTTCACCGTAGTCCACTCCGGCAACTTGAGTGAAGCCTTTTCCTACTAGTCCGGCCTTGTACTTTGTCACATGGTATTCTTTTTAATATTAAAGACCCATTTGCACTTGGTAGATTTTCTATCCTGTCGGTCATCAAGAATCCATGTACCGTGCTTCCGAAGGGAATCGAATTCAGCTTTCATTGCGTCAAGCCACTTCTCCTTTTCAGGATGACTCACGACTTCCTTGTACATTTCTGGTTTCTGATCTAAAGTAATGTAGAGCTATTCCTCATATCTCTGCGGTGGACGTCTGTCTCTCTTTGGATATCTCCTCTGAGGTTCAATTTCTGGCTCTACATGTTCATGCTCAGTAAAGACCGGGGAAGTCGCAGGAGTCGTATGTTCATCCGAATCTGGCAGGTATTCTGCAGGTGACGTGTCTAGCGTCGCAGACGACGTACCTGGTGGTGATACAGGAAGCTGCGGCTGTGATTCGATGTCCAGGGGCAGGTGGAATTGTTGTGGTTGGGTTGGGGAGGAATGTGATTCGCTGCATGAAAGTTCCGGGTTAGATGTCTCAGAAGTGTGAGTTTGAGTTGTCGTGTTTTCGTTCTCTATTAAAACAACATCTCTCGCTATTATTATATGGCGAGGATTTTCGGGGTCAATAAGCCTTGCTCTTAGTCGAGTAGCCCACGAAGATACAGGTTTGTGGTTTAGAGTCCAGTTTGGTTCGTTTTTCCTCTGGCCATAAAATATGGGCTTCACACCCAAAAACCTTTAGATGAAAAAGGTTAATTTTCCTTCTCGTCCAAACTACTTCAGGAATCTTGTTGCTTAAGGCTTATTATTCTTTATATAAATGGCGGTATTTATCGCTTCACCCCAATATGTTAAGGAAAGCTTACTATCTTTCAGCATAGACCTTGCTTTCTCGATAATGGTTCTGTTACAGCGTTCAGAGACACCATTCTGTTTCGGTGTGTACACAACCGTGGTTTGATGTACAATACCGTTTTCTTTTAGAAAAGTAGTGATATATTTGTTTACATATTCACGCCCATTATCAGAACGTATGGTTTTATTACGTTCGCCCGTCTGGTTCTCAACTATGTGCTTAAACTCTATAAACTTACTATAAACAGTCTAGTGTTAGAGTTAGTCTTTGACAACAGTTTAAAATTTAAAACAGTTTAAAAACGATAGATAATAAGTTCGTTGCCAAGGAAATGTATGTTAAGGCAAATTTCAACCTTCTTGTATTTCTATGACTAGAGAAATCATTTTCTCTAGTCTAGTTTTATGGTGGGTCAAGAATCAATTTGTTCGATAGTACATTATAAGACACAAGTTCGAAGGCTTTTGACACGTCAAGGAAATAAACAGGTATTATTATTAACAGTAAGAAGAAGCCCTGGCAAGAGCTCCCAGCTCAGCCTGCACTCCCACTCACCTAGGTAGGTGAAGAGACCCGGACGTGTTTGCGCAGGAAACTGTTGCGAGGCTGTCGGTCGCGGTCCGCATGCCAGGTGAGGTGCCGCCTCCGAAGGGGTGGAGGCCCAGGCAGCGGGGGAGAGCACGCTGCGTGGTAAAGGCCACCGACTCAGTGATTGTTGGGCATCGACGTTGGGAGCGATGTTTTGTAGGGTAGGGTGGGTGTTGTGGTCCGCTCGAGCAAATATACGCCTCGCCATGCTAGTGAATACATCATCAAGCGGCGTGGCCTTAAGATCCCGTGGGCGCATCTCTCCGCCGCAGTGATATTGTCGACATTACGGACCATTTGTAGTGTGCGGTCTAATGTCACGTCTAAATAGAATATATCCTTGCTCCACTCGATGGGTTGTTCCAGAATCATTAATTTGGGCGGAGTTGTCTTGGTGATGGTTAGAAGAGCAACTGTTTCTTCATATTTATGGCGATTCCCCATTTAGCCCGCCAGACCGGAAGTAGATTCAGCTGCTTTTGCATACGTCGAGCGGCCATACTCGGCCATGCGGACGATGTATACAAGGAGCTGTTGTGAATATAAGGCTAATTCGACTATGGGCTCCCAATCTTTCAGGGTGCCGTTTATGATAGGGACGTTATTCGTGTAAAGCCCGTATAGCAGGGTGGAGAGCACACTCTTCTGCGGCACTCCTGCCTTGATGGAGTGCTCGCTGGACATACAAGCTTCTACAGCGACGAAGAAGGAATGTTCACTTAGAAAGTTGGCGATGAGGTGAACCTTCATACCTAAGACTGCGGCGCATCGCGCATGCGGATTGCGGAGAATAACAATAAGCGGATGGCTGTCCTTAGTGCACGTTGAAGAGAGACTGCGTTCGCACGCGTATAGTGCTGTGCATATTCTATTTATATTTTAAAATGTCGCTTTCAAAAATTAAACGTTTACAGTATCTAGAAAGAAGTAACTTCTTTACTGATGACATAATGTTTAGTGTCAAAAAAGGAAAGCACGAAATTCTATATGTGACAAGAAGAAACGGTGAATACGCTAGACTAAATGAAGAATTAAGACGCTATCCAGACAAATTGGTAATAGATTGCACCACGCGCCGTAATAATGCATCTAGTGCACAAAGTAGACACATACGTGACCAATTTGTACGTTATTTTTTAGAAAACCCTTTGTAAATATTAAAATAAACTTACCACGTATGACCTTCAAACTTTTGTTTAATTTCGTCCCACGGTATCCGTATAAGTCTTTTATTTTCATGTTCAGGATGCCTGGACAGCCAAATGGAAACTCTTCAATCGACATTTTAAGTCTTATGAAATCACTATCCGCCAGTTAAAATCAAAAGACGCGTATTAGCGAGCGGATCCGCCAGCATAAGCCTGCGGTTCCACTGAGGCGGAGCGGGGCTGAGCTGTGAAAAGAGGTAAGTATTTCCACTGTAGCGGAGTGGGGTGGAGCGGAGCGGAATGCTCAGTGTCACGTGTTCTCTCAGTCAGAACACACTTCAAGTTGTCGGTTAAAAAAAATAAAGGAATCTCCCACGCTGCATCATTCGTTTCATTGCATTTGTAGGTAGGTATTTGTGTATCCCACAAACCCGGCCCTCTCCGTTCCACGTCGCTCCTCTCTCGGCGCTAGGCTTATCTAGCCAATGTTGTTTCCTTTGAAGCGGAGTGGAGAAGAGATGTGGATTTCAAGCCATGTGATTGGTGAATCGCGGCACAGCTCGTCTCCGCTCTGCTCCGCTCCGCCTCAGTGGAACCGCAGCCTAATGCGCCGGATCGTGTGCGCGCCCGCTCGCATTTCGGAGAGGTTCAAACATGTCGAGTATTTGTTTCGTGCGCGGCGGATTCCGCATGCGCGATGCGCCGTGACTCAGGACGCAGCTTAAGGCATTAGGCCTTAGGTATGAAGGTATATAAATTTGACTATTCAAAACCCGCAGCTCGTAACAGTATATACATTGCCCTAGATTATATTAGGGGTTAAAGTATGAAATTGCCGATTTGTACTGAAAATCTATATTGTTTATTTTTTAAATTTTTAACAAATTTATTTAATCAAAATAGTTGCCATTATTATCTATACATTGCTGCCATCTAATGGGAAGGTCATTAATGCCTTTGCGATAGAATTCCGACGATCTAGACTGCACAAACTGTGTGAAAGCATTTTGTACTGCCTCCTGGGAAGAAAACTTCTTGTCACGTAGATAATTGTCCAAATCACGAAAAAAATGGTAGTCCGTTGGAGCAAGGTCTGGTGAATACGGAGGATGACGAATGGTTTCTAACTGCAGTTCCTGAAGGGTCAAAATGGTTTCTCGTGCTGTGTGAGGTCTCGCGTTGTCGTGGAGCAATAATGGTGAAGATCGATTCATGAGTCGGGGCTGTTTTACTGCTAGTTTTGTCAACATGGTTCGGAGTTCGGCACAATAGACATCTGCCGTTATTGCTTGACCAGATCGGAGAAAACTATAGTGAATAACACCATGCTGAGACCACCAAACAGTTACCATTACCTTTTTATTGGTAAGTTTTGCTTTAGGACACTGTTGTGGCATTTGACCTGGGGTCAGCCATTGCATTTTTCTTTTCCGGTTATCATAAAGAATCCACTTTTCATCACATGTTACAATTCGATCCAATATTCCTTCATTTCTGTACCGGTTCAACAAGGCAACACAAGTTTCAACACGCGTTTCTTTCTGCAGATCAGTCAAATCATGAGGCACCCATTTTTCGTATTTTTTTATTTTATTGATTTGACGCAAGTGAGTCAATATTGTGGGTAAGGTAACGTTAAACCATGCCGCTAATTCCTGGGTACTTTGACTAGGATCGGCTTCCACTATCTCTCTTAATTCATCGTTATTTACCTGTGTGGGCGGTCTTCCTCGTGGCTCGTTCTTTAAGTCGAAATTTCCATCACGAAAGCGTTTAAACCAAAATCGCACGGTGCGTTCATTAGTAGACCCCTCTCCAAACGCAGCATTGATATTGCGGGCTGTTTCTGCCGCGTTAGTTCCGCGTCGGAACTCGTATTCAAAAATAACTCGAATTTTCGCAGTATCCATCTTTCTTGTCTAAATTGAATAACAAAAACAATTGAAAGTCGATATTCAAATGTTTTACATTTTTTAAAAAAAGAACATCATAGAAACCATTTAAAAAAAGTTTCATTCGAAAACCTCAAACCATGAAGATTCTATGTCAATTCAAAGAACCTATTGCAATAAAACGGCAATTTCATACTTTAACCCCTATTATTAAAGTCTCGCCTTTAAATGAAGAGTCAAGCAACACCGTCAAGGAGACCTGCCCAAATTAATCACTACATTTGCACTGCCTATATACAAATTGATATAATACATAATGACGTTTCTTTGAGCCTCTTGTTATTTATCAAGTCAGCCCTACGTTTTACACATTAAACACGTAGGTTGTTAGTTACTTCAACTATCATATCACCTGCGTATCTGTAAGTGACAACAGCGTAAGGAGTTAGCACTACCCTTGGGAGTGATTTCTTACTTCATTAAAAACTATAATTAACAACGAGCTACCAAGATAAAAATAGTTAAGTCTTCTAATAGTTACACACAGCAAATAGATCGTGAATTGTTCTACATATACCTTGGAAATAAAAGTTATAAATAGTCGCTAGTGATAAAAATACAGGGAGCATTCTGAACATTATACTGTGTTGGCCAGATGCGAATTGCAACAATTACAATGTGCTCCAGGCCATAAAATGAATTACTACGTGCTAAATGAGACCATTTGTTTAGATCTCTGATGTTTTTGACTATGAAAATCTATTATTATAAAGGTATAACTATCTATATACATATATAAAAATTCCCTGTCCCAGTGTTTAACCGCGATGAACTCTGAAATTACTCAACCGATTTTGATGATTTGATATGAAATTAATAGTGATTTATGTTAGATATAAATATATTAGATATACATTTTTTAAATAAAGTGTTTGATTAAAGGATTATTCTGATAGGATAAAATAAGTAAAAAAAATACCTTTATTATATTTTATAGAATTCAACTACATCTAATAATATCAAAAGTAATGCTGCATTTTACACTAAAATATAAATACTTAAAATATAATCAAAATATTTTATTTATTTTAAATTTATTTAAACTAATATTAATAAAATATTTTTCATTCTTATTAAGTTTTTTAGAATTTTGCTCTCCATCGCTTCAAACTCTTTATTATTACATAATCTTCATCATATAAATTATAAACTGTCATTAAATTAAAATCATTAATTATTAAATATAAGTATTATTAAACGAAAACTATAAAATATAGATAAACCTGTAGAAACATAATACAATAAAAATAAACTATTTTTTATTATTTCTAAACTTAAACCCTCCGAATAAAAACCTACTAAAAAGGCGTACTACCACATAATGCTATATTACAAATATTCAAACTAACAGGAATAAATCCCCTAATAACCCCTATATAACAAATATCTTGAATACCTATTATTTATTATATGAATAATTACCCCCGCACATATCAACAATAAAGCTTTAAATATGGCATGTGTTAATAAATGAAAAATAGCTGAATCAGGTATATCAGTTATTCTTAAAATTCTTATTATTAAACCTAATTGTCTTAAAGTTGATAAAGCATTTTTTTTTTATCTAACTCATAATTAGCAGAAATACCCACTATAAATTAAGTTAAACCAGATTAAATTATTTTTAAGTTTAAAAAAAATATATCAAATAATAAAATATTTAGCAAGTCGGTGCTAGAAAACGATAGGGGCGGGCGCGAGAGAGAGAGATCCGAAATGGGAGGGTGAATATGGGCGTTGCTGCGGCGAGTTGCGTTGAGGTATACCTTAGTGCCACACGATGCGTTAATGGTGCGGTGCGGTGCCTGGGCGGTGCCGCTGCGTCATCCTACATACAAATCACTATACCATGTCACACGACGCGTTATTTCGCCGTGCGGCGTCGCACCGCAGCGCGCCGGACTTGGGACCTGAGAGACGAAGCGGGGAGGGGTAAAGCGCAACGCGGCACCGCACTACCCGTATGGCATCCTAAACGTCGAATTCATTACGATGCGGTGCCGCACCGCACCGCCCCGCATCGTGTGGCCTCTCACTTACAGCGACGATAGTTCGCCGAGTGCGTGCGCCTTATTGCAGTTCGCGCAGGTCAGTTGTTGCATGCGGTTGCGCGTACAGACGGCCGCTACGCGTTCGCCTGCGCATCTCACGCATTTGACGGGCCGGTGGCAGTTCTCTGAGCTATGTCCAAATGCATAGCAGTAATGGCATTGGGCCGGGCTGCCTCTCGGCCTCTAGCCCTCTATGATCACACCTAACATACCCAAAAGCTCGTCGATGGCAAACAGCCGGGATTGTTCTTACATGTTTAGGTGAGATAGTTGCACATGAAATATGCATTTAGGCCTTCCCTGCTCGAACTAAGCGCACTCTCGCTTATATAGGGGCCGCTCCCCCCTACTAGTCGTCGAAGGTTCTAGCAATTGTCTTCTGCTGACACGGGCTCTCCTGACTGGAGAGCGTCTTCGCTCTCCCGTACTTCAAGTTGAGGACCGCCCACTGTGCTGGAGGTGCTTGTCTCTGGAGTTCACTCCCGATGGTACCATAGATTCAGCTGCGGCTTGAGTTGTTTTTCCATAAGAGCTTGCTAGCAGTTGCAGCTTGTATCGACCGTGGGGAAGCGCCTTGATAACTTGGTATGGCCCTCGCAAACCAGAGTCGAGCTTGCCAGTTGATTGTGCCCGTTTTATAACAAAAACAAATGAATTAATATCAAACATTCGAGCTGCCTTTCGGTTAGCATTAACAGTGTTATCTTGCTGACGTTAGTTAGCTTTTAAGCATTCAGAAGCTCGCTGACGATTTCTAAGGCAATATCTCGAACAAGGTTGCGTATGACAGGTGTGGCTGTTTCTATGCCCACGACTAAGTTCAAGGGGGATAAACCAGTAGTTTTCTGTTTAGTCATGTTCAAGACTAGTCGTAATCGCCACATGACCTTTGACCACTCATTCAGTCGGTGGTTACACTCAATGTGTACTCATATTTAGCAATGTTCGACAGTAACGCTAGACTTGCCCGTTTGAGTGATGCATCTCAGGTGTAATGAAATGCAGGTCCATACCTAACTCTAAGTTTCGTAATCTATGACAATTATAGCTGTTTGACTTTGGAGATGAAACTTATTCGTCTGCATGTACAACCTTAAAGGGATACTTCCCAGGAATATATGTATAAACTGATGAGAAGTTCTTGGAATCTTTTTGTGTTATGCAGATTAGGCAATGGTCTATGTACTTTTTAACAAATAGGTATTTTAACCCCTCAAAACCCGAGAACATTATATCATGCGCGCGACAACGATACCTTAAATCCGAGCATTATATAATGCTCTATAGCGCGACAGAGAGAAATTACGCATTTAACACAATGCTTGGCTTCAAGGGGTTAAGGGATGGAAACCAGAAATGGTTTGATGATGCATTGTATGATGATTAGCATCGTGGGTCCAGAGACTTCAAAAGCAGAATTTCTGGAAAAAAATGTTGATTGTACACTCGAGAGCAATGAATCCGGGTCACTTAAAGAATCCTAAAAATCTCGGAAACTAAAAATGCTAGGTTAATGCAATAAATTGTATTTAATAGACAATGTAATGCTCCTTAAATGAAAGTATTAAAACTTCTTAGTTATTGTAAAGTTATATCATAAAAAAATCAAATTTGAAAAAGGGCCACTTTCGAAGATGGAACTACGAAATTACAGCATTTGGTTTTGCTTTTGTTTGTAATCTGTCATTTATGTGGGTGCATAAACCATGTTGATAGTGCTCTATATTCATTATTCAAGCTGAAATTATGTCGCTTACGCCTGAAGAATGCACCAGAATACTTACAATGCTGGAAACCGGCCGGAGTCAGCGCGATACAGCCAGGACTGTCGGTGTGTCGCTGTCAACAGTACAAAGAGTTCTCCGACGTTACGAAGAAACTGGTTCTAACCTACGCAGACCAGGAACGGGCAGAACCAGGTGTACCACAGCACGAGAAGACCGATACTTGGTGAACACCATGCTTCGAAATCGCTTTCTCACAGGAACTGAACTCACCAATCAGTTTCGACGCCTCGGAGGAAGTAACCCAAGTGCATGGACAGTAAGACGTCGGCTTGCTGAATCTAACTTAAAACCCCTTAGACCTGCAAACGGCCCTAAACTGGAGCGTGGGCATCGTATTTCAAGACTAAGATATGCCCAGAGCCACGTAAATTGGAGTATTAAAGATTGGTCAAAAGTTATGTTCTCCGACGAATCAAAATCTATGCCAGGGGAAAGATTCAAGCAAGCATGCATCGAAGAAAAAGTAGCCTACGGTGGTGGGTCTGTATTTGTGTGGGCCGGAATTTCTTCTGAAAGTCGCACAGAGCTGGTGATCATAGAAAACGGCTCTTTAACTAGCGTAAGATATGTGGAAGAAATCCTCAATGATCACGTTGGTCCATTTATGGTCAATTTAGGTGAGGATGCTATATTTATGCATGACAATGCCCGACCTCATAGAGGTAGGATTGTGATTGACTAACTTCAAGAGATGAACATTACTCGTATGGAGTGGCCAGCGCGCAGCCCGGATATCAACCCGATCGAGCATGCTTGGGACGAGCTAGGCAGATGCGTAAAACAACGAAACCCTCCCCCAATCACGCTTCGTGAGCTCAAAATTGCTCTCACAGAGGAATGGGAGAATATTCCCCAAAATCGTATAAGGAACTTGGTGTACAGCATGCCAAACCGCGTAAACGCAGTAATGGAAGCACGAGGAGGCAATACGAAGTATTAAAATTCAAGAAAATCGTAATAAAGTTCAAACATTTCATGTTTCCTATTTTTGTTTTAAGGAGAGATCAGCAGTTTTTTTCTTTATGTAATTTTGTGTTAATAAAATGTATGGTGACTCATATTTTTTTTACTTTCATTTAAGGAGTATTACATTGTCTATTAAATACAATTTATTGCATTAACCTATCATTTTTAGTTTCCGAGATTTTTAACATTCTTTAAGTGACCCGGATTCATTGCTCTCGAGTGTATACAAGAAAAAAACCACGAAAAATAAGATTTTTGTAAAGAAAAATATGTTACTTTGACAATTTTGATTCAGCTTAGTTGTATCTTTTATTATTGTGTAGCCTGATAACATCTTTCCTTCTTTTTAATATTAATAATACCTGCAATTAATTTTAAATATTACTTTATTTTACTTTGCCCCCAGATCTCTTAATTGTCCCCTGGAGAATATTAACTGAAAGAAATTGTTGCAGACTCTTTTGTCTGATAGGTTTTTAAGTTTTTGAATTTGAGAGAAGTCAGTGTCATTGATTTTTGTTGCTTAGCAATGTAAATATTGGTTTTTCTGTTTTCATACACGATAATTTTAAAATATTGGTTTTATTGCTGTAAACCACTTGAAACAGTTTGTGGTCCTTCGAGCTCTGTAAGTAACGAATAGAGTATTATTATATTGAAAACTACACAATGTCGCTGAGACGGAGCAAGCGTATTGCAACTAAAAATGTAGAAGAAAAAAATATTGGTGCAATACGCTCTGAGCACTCGGAGAAGTCTCATTTGAGCTCAACGTCATCTCGAAGACGTGCACTAGAGGCCCGCGCTACACGCGAGATGGCTGAATTAAATCAGAAAGAAATAGCAGCCGCGCTGGAGAAGGCTGAGCTTAAACAACACGAAATTGAGCTCAAACAACGCGAAATTGAGGCTGAGAAAGCCGTAGTTCAAGCACGATTAGCAGAGGATTTGGCAAGTTTACACTCACGAAGTTCAACGCGCTCGGAGAATGCTACTGAACGATGGATTGAACATTCACGGCCGTATTTTACCGACCCAGTCACCGTCTCAGAGGAGAAGGGAGATGGCAGCCCGCACCCGCACGACAACCAGCACGACGAGCCCCGGGACGACGGGGACAGCAGGAGCGGCGCGCGGGCGGACCATCGCGGCGGCGGCGGGGATCATCGGAATGACAAGGACGCGCGTGCAAAGGACAGTGATTTAAACAAGTTAACGTGCTCATTGACTAGGGCCTTAAAGTTTTCTCAAAATAATAATGATAAATTGTTAGGCAGACTTACTAGTAATAACTTACCTATATTTTCAGGAGATGCTTTAGATTGGTTACGTTTTAAAAATGCGTACGACATCACGACTAGGATTGGCCACTATTCGGAAGAGGAAAACCTCGCTCGACTACAGCGATGTCTTCAAGGCGAGGCGTGGGAAGCGGTTGCAGCGCGACTGATCGCAACTACTTCTGCGTCTGACGTCATGAAGGTTCTGGAAATGAGGTTTGGCAGATCTGATCTAGTACTAGGTAGGTTGATTACTGAAATGAAAAGGGTTCCTAAGTTGACTGGCTTACGATCAGAGGTGGTACTACTAGCGACTAAAGTAGATAATTGTGTAGCCGCCATACAGTCAACATGTAATATTGGTTACTTACATAGTCCAGAGTTGATTTCGGAAATACTAAAGAAATTGACTGAGCCTTTATTTTATCGTTGGCTTGATTATAGTAAGGGTGCGTACACACACCAACCAAAGTTAACGATGCTCAGTAAATATCTGATGTCTGAAGCTCAAGCTATTTGTGAGAGTGGCGCGATTGAACCGTCGCCGTGTCCCTACAAGTTGATGAAGGGTGCTAATTTTAAACAGCGTACTCCTTTTATGTCGAATATGATGAAGGAAGATAATACAAACGACAGTGCAATTTTGACATGTAGTGACGCAGTTCAAGAAAACACTAATTTGTTATCTAATAGTAAAAAGGAGGATATCGCTTGTGTCTTTTGTTCAGAGGTAAATCACAACATAAAAACTTGCCCTAAATTTAAATCTCAGCACATTGACAAACGTTGGGAATGGGTAGTGAAACAGAGATTATGTTTTAGGTGTCTAAGTTCATCCCATCGACGAGACCGATGCAAATCGAAAAAGAGATGCTCTGTTTGCAACATGTCTGGTCATCACTCAATCCTGCACAAAGAAAAAATGAAGCCAGGGGAAACGACTAATGTGAGTGAGGAGACAGCGGCAAACGTTTGGTTGAATCAACGAAAAAAGGTTTACCTCAAAGTTGTTCCTGTAGACATTGATGGCCCCGCAGGCAGCGTGAGTACTTATGCTCTTCTGGATGAGGGCTCTACTGTCACTTTAGTTGAGAAATATATAGTAGATCAGATTGGAGTTGATGGTCCGGAATCGGATATGAATCTACAGGGTGCGTTAGGCAACGGTAATAACATGTCCAGTAAGATTGTATCATTGACAATACGAACTAGCGATGGAGTTCATCGCCTTAACAGAGTACGGACGGTAGAGAATCTTACATTGCCTAACTATGTGATCACCCGAAATGACTTTAGGTATGATCATTTAAAAAATATTCCGTTAACTCCGTTTGAAGGAAAGCCATCTCTTCTGATCGGCCAAGACTACTGGCACCTGATTGTGAGCCGTGAGGTTGTAGAAGGCAGGAAAAACGAGCCCGTCGCTTCTCGTACTTTGCTTGGATAGGTGCTGCATGGTTTTTCATCGTCTCTAACAGACTGTTTACACTTTTCATGCCATTTGAGACAAAAGGATGATGAACTCCATGACCTCGTAGAAGAGTACTTCCGCCTCGATAGTATAGGAATCAAGTACCAAGACAATCGAAGATATTCACCTGAAGAATCTCGAGCGATGAATATATTAGACACTAAATCTAATAAGCTTCTCGATAGATGGGAAACTGGATTGCTATGGAGATCTGATGATGTGCAGTTCCCTTGCAATCGACGAAATGCTGAACATCGCCTTCGGATCATCGAGAAAACTATGGATTCAGATAGCAACTTCGCCAGTGAATATTCGAAGCAGGTACAAAATATGCTAGATAAGGGTTACGCCGAAGAAGTTTTAGATGCGCCAACAGGTAGAGTTTGGTTTCTTCCTCTTTTCGGTGTGAGGAACCCGAACAAACCAGCGAAGCTACGTTTGGTGCACGACGCTAAGGCAGAAACCAAAGGTGTATCCTTAAACACTGAACTTCTTTCGGGCCCGGATCTTTTAAATTCCCTACTTGGAGTCCTTATGCGTTTCAGAGAGCGTTTAGTCGCAGTCACAGGCGACATAAGGGAAATGTTTATGCAGGTCAAAATCATTAAAGAAGATCAAAATTCCCAGTGTTTCCTGTGGCGGGGGATGGATAGGAAGAACCCCCCTCGTATCTATCGCATGAGCTCTATGATTTTTGGAGCGAAGTCATCGCCTTGCACTGCAACTTATATTTTGAGGCGTAACGCTGATCAATTTTCTATGTCTCATCCGCGAGCCGTGGAGGCGATCAAGAAACGTCATTACGTCGACGATTACCTGGACTCGGCTGATACTGAGGAGGAGACCATTCAGCTGGTGAAGGACGTCACCATGATCCACAAGGCTGGAGGGTTTGATATTCGTGGTTGGGCCTCAAACCGACCCAACATCCTTCCACACGAAAACGATGACCTAACAGATGTTAGTCTGCTTCAGAGAGCTGACAGCGTAGAAAGAGTCTTAGGTGTCACCTGGAGACCTTCAGCAGATAGACTTGGCTTTGATTTAAGTTTTAAGAAGTTGAAAAAGGACATATTTGACGGTGTTCAGAAGCCTACCAAGCGTCATGTCCTAAAAATTGTTATGTCTATATTTGACCCTCTCGGAATGCTGTGTCCCTTCACGATTAAAGGGAAGATACTATTACAGGAATTGTGGAGAAGCAAGAAGAGCTGGGACGAAGAAATTGATGATACGACATCACAAAAATGGTTTGGTTGGCTCAAAGAACTGAAAACGCTTAAGTCATTTTCTGTTCCTAGATTCTATGGCTTCACTGACAAAGACAGTATAGAACTGCACGTGTTCGTTGATGCATCAGAAGAAGCCTACGCTTGCGTAGCGTACTTGTGCAGGTATCAAGAGGTTGTATTTATTGCAGCAAAGTCTCGAGTCGCACCCCTTAAGTGTACGACGATTCCTAAGCTTGAATTACAAGCAGCATTGATCGGTGCCAGACTAGGTCATACGGTGACTAAGGAACACTCTCTTGACATAAGCAAGAGATACTTTTGGACGGACTCTAAAACTGTCTGGTTCTGGATTAATAAAAATCCAAAGAGAGAGAAGATATTCGTTTCAAATCGCTTAGCTGAGATCGACGAACTAACTAGTCCCTGTGAGTGGAGGTGGCTCCCTGGAACTGTCAATGTGGCTGATGAGGCGACTAGAGCCAAGAATACACTCAACAGCAGATGGATTATTGGACCGGAATTTCTTCGCCTCCCAAAAGACAACTGGCCCCAACTTCAGCCAGACCCTACCGAGGATATTATGTTTGTCGAAGAAACGGACATCAGAAAAGTTATATTAGATGAACGATTTTCAAACTGGCGACGCCTAGTTAGAAGCATGTCCTGGGCTATATTGTATATATATAGATTTATTTTGAAACGTACGGAGCACACACATTTAACGCCTGAATTAGAAATCCGAGCAGAAATGATAGTGTTAAAACAAGCCCAAGCAGATATGTTCAGGAACGACATAGTTAGACTAAGATTAGGTAATAAGTTAAATTCTACTAGTAAGTTGCTTAAGTTGAACCCTGAAGTAAACTCCAATGGATTGCTCGTAGCTAAGAGTCGTCTGGAAGCAGGAGGAGATTTTCCTGAGCGCCTAAGAAGACCGATTATTTTAGACTCAAAACATAACGTGACGAGACTTATCATAAGGTATTACCATCATAAGTATGGCCATCACAACTTTCAGACCTTGTTGAATGAATTACGTCAGGTTTATTATATTTTTGGACTGCGAAACGCCGTCAGAAAGTTGACAAGAGATTGTGTCACATGTAAATGTTTAAGAGGCCGGCCCGGGCAACCGATGATGGCTGCTCTACCTGGAAATAGACTGCAACATCACTGTAGACCCTTTTACATTTGCGGAATAGATCTATTTGGTCCTATGACAGTTACTATAGGCCGCCGACATGAAAAGCGCTGGGGTGTAATATTTAATTGTTTTAGCACTCGGGCAGTGCACATTGAGTTAGCCTCATCGCTGTCAACTGACTCTACGATACTAGCTATTCGTCGAATGGCAGCTCGACGCGGATTTCCTTATCAAATTCATTCAGACAACGGTACAAACTTCCGAAGCGCAGACAAAGAGTTGCGAAAGGCTGTTCAAGATCTAGTGCGTGGAGACGATATTTCAAAGAAGGTCAATGACCTTGGAGTCAAGTGGACGTTCAACCCTCCGGATGCAGCACATATGGGTGGAGTTTGGGAGAGATTAATAAGGTCGATCAAAACGGCTTTCTCAGCTACATTACACACGTTGTCCCCAAAGGAAGAAGTTCTTCTCACACTTCTAATTGAAGCGGAGAACATTGTAAATAGTCGTCCATTAACTCACGTGTCTTTAGATAATGATGACGAAGAGGCTCTAACACCCAATCATTTTTTGTTAGGCTCCTCCAACCCCTTACCGTCTCCTGGAATATTTTCGGATGAAGACCTACAGTTAAGGAAGCAGTGGAGATTGGCTCAACGCTTAACCGATAAGTTTTGGGGTCGTTGGGTACGCGAGTATCTGCCAAACCTTCAAGTCCGTCACCGGTGGACGTCAGACGTAGGAGATCAGATTAAAATAGGGGACTTGGTGATTATCGCGGACCCATCCTCGCCTAGAAATGTTTGGGCAAGAGGTAGGGTTGTAGGTGTCACTCCTGGTCGTGATGGTCGAGTCCGCATGGCAGACGTAGCCACTAGAGGCGGTGTGTTGCGCAGGCCAGCGAACAAGTTAGTCGTGCTAGTGAGTCTGCCACCCCATGATGAGTAGGTAGCTTATAGCGAGGAGGAGTATGTTGCAGACTCTTTTGTCTGATAGGTTTTTAAGTTTTTGAATTTGAGAGAAGTCAGTGTCATTGATTTTTGTTGCTTAGCAATGTAAATATTGGTTTTTCTGTTTTCATACACGATAATTTTAAAATATTGGTTTTATTGCTGTAAACCACTTGAAACAGAAATACTGCATAGAACTGGCTTATATAGACTTCAATGGGTAAATCTGGATCATAAATCGCTAGCACAGGCTCACTTGTGAGTAGCTAGCTGTGCAACATGACGTATGTCGCTGATGACCTACATTGGTCTAGTTAATGTTAGGGGCTGTCCATTAATCACGTGAGGCTCAAAAGGGGAGGGAGGGGTCCATAAAAAAATCACGAAATATCACAAGGGGGGAGGGGAGGTGTAGTAATATATCACGTGTATTTATTTTTTTAGCAAACGCGCGATACTGAACCGAAAAGTGGCGTGACGTGTATCTATTCAAACGCATACAAAACAAAAGCGGATTTATACTTCAGTACAAAGAAAAAGCTAAGGCACTTGTGAATTCTTGTCACAAACAACTGAATCCGAGCTATAATAGTCTAGAGATGCACAATGTTCGTCCTTCCCGCATCCTCACGCGAAGCCAACAACTGACTTGCAAAATGCTTATCCAGTTATTGGTGTTGAAGAAAGTCTTGCTAATCCGTGGTCCGAGGATACTGTACATTAAATTACGTACATGTATTACGACAAAAAAAGTTTTTCGCAATCCTTTCATTATTTTTATGTCAGTCAAAAACAACCTGCAACCTTTCTGTCTATCTCTAAACGTTATTATTGTAGTCTTTAATCTATAATATAAGATAACAGTGGTTTGTGTGTTCGTCTGTCCGCTCTTTTAACGTTAACATAGCAGCGCGGAACCATAGCAACGCGTTTTTTCCTTTGTTGGGCGAAAATGGGAAAAAGTAATTGTTTGCATACTGCCCAGTGCTGCCCCCGATATGTCTGTACTGGCCAGTGCTGCCCCCGACATGTCTGTACTGCCCAGTGCTCCTTCCACATGTCTGTACAGCCCAGTGCTGCCCCCGATATGTCTGTACTGCCCAGTGCTGGGGGGCATGTCTATACTGCCCAGTGCTGCCACCGACATGCCTGTACTGCCCAGTGCTGGGGGGCATGTCTATACTGCCCAGTGCTGCCCCTGACATGTCTGTAGTACCCAGTGCTGCCCCCGACATGTCTGTACTGCCCAGTACTGTCCCCGACATGTCTGTACTGCCCAGTGCTGGCCCCAACATATCTGTACTGCCCAGTGCTGCCCCCGACATGTCTGTACTGCCCAGTGCTGCCCCCGACAAGTCTGTACTGCCCAGTGTTGCCCCCGACATGTCTGTACTGCCCAGGGCTGCCCCCACATGTCTGTACTGCCCAGTGCTGCCCCCGACATGTCATGCGAAGAGAGCACGGGTCAGCTAGTTTTCTATAATGAAATAAGATGATATTTATACCTGTATTTTATGAATATTAAAAAAAACTTAAGATTCTTTGTAGGTACTTAAAACTACACGTGATAAAGTGGGGGGAGGGGGGGTAGTCTGAAACCTCACCATGTATCACCAAGGGGGAGGGGGGGTTAAAAAATGCCAAAAAAAACATCACGTGATTAATGGACGGCCCCTTACCACGAACAGCTGGTTTCACTTAACATGTAGGTACCCAAGTCCCACCTACTTCACCACCTTTTGACTGGTTTTAATGTTTTACTGAAAAAAAAAAACAAATGCGCGCCTTCTAAACTTTTAATATATTTATCGTTTTCATTCCGCTCAAAAAGGTTTTGCTATGCAAAATAGTTTCCAAAATCATCCATTAAATCAGTTTTTTTTTAAATCTAAAACCTTATTTGAGTACAAAAATAAAACAGGTCAACAATTTTTTTTCCCAGACACCTGAGTATACTTTTCCGAAGGATTGTGGTGTGCTGAATTCATCTGCACACATGTACATGCCGTACCCGTATCACTTGCAGTAATTTCTTGGTTTGAGAAGATTGACGAAGATGGCATATGCTTTCGCTAACGCTGTCTCTCCTTATAGGCGATTGGCTCTCAATTTTCATGACAGATACGGCATATATTTTGAGAGAGGTAAAGATAGTCTGAAACTTAGTTTTATCTCTTTCTTTCGTAGTGCCACAATTCTCACCGCTAAGGGCATGTCCATTAGTATATGTCGATGGCAGAATTGCTCCATCACGTCAGGTTTTTTAGATATTCTAACCTAAAATTGTAAAAAAACGCCGTTTTGCCATTTTCAACGCCACTCCACGCCATTTGAAAGTTCAAAACTTGTACTTTAACATGTCCTGTGTAGTTTTTTAGGTATGCTGAAACTTAAAGGATCACATAACCTCAAAAATGGGCAAAAACGGCGCTTTTTGGACTTTTAAGCTTAGAATATCTCATAAACCTAACGTGATAGAACAATTCTGCGATTTGATTTGGATTCAGCTCACCAAAATCCTTCGGGAATGTATACTCAGGCGTCTGGGAAAGAACTTTGTAAAATTTTGTTGGCTTGTGTAATTAACGTTTACAAAATTAAGGAATAAAAATATATATTTAAATTAAAATCACATTTCCATGAAATAGTTGCAACCAATATGCTACGAGTATATTGGTTGCATTGCAATGTATATCTATTCAATATACTACTTATCGATATCTATTATTTACAAGTTATCAGGTGCATTACTAATTGAGTAGCGGGCATGTGATGTTGTATAAAGCATGCTTTCAGTAATTTGAAGGTGTTTTAGAAACTTCTAGAAAACAAAACTGCACATTGAAATCTACACTTTAATATGTCAAAAATAAGGTCAATTTAATTTTTTTCATTCCTAGAAATCGATATAAACAATTTAAAATTTAAATGAAAATAACAGAAAATATGAATAAACGATGGTATGTACGTTATGCCTCCTTTGGAAAAAAAGGTCTTGCGACTATCATATTTACACCCCAAAACTGCACCAAATGGCATTTTTCTATTTTTTTTTGTTATATTATTTCACATAGAGTTTGCTATCCCGACTGAGTAAGCAGGTCTGAGTGCGCGGAGTTACGCTTACTTGAGGTTACAAGGGTACCAGCAAGGCGCGGAATCAGAGGGGGGATTACCCCCCTGACTCACGATTCGAAATATTGAACCTCACTAATACTGACATTAAAAATCATGAGGTCTTTAAATGTAAAGAGGGCATTAAAAAAAGATAGTAATGACATGAGGTCATTATTAACTCTTTAACAGAATTGTTATTAACTTATCACTTTGATTGGTAATAAAAATGTGTATTTAAAAAAAAATACGGCTTTGATTAAAATTTTGTTCAATAAATATCCTTTAATTCGATAACATTATTTTGTCTTGAATGACAAAAATTGTATCTAATGTAGTTACTAAGACAATTTATGAAAGATTAAATATTATAGAAAAGGTCTTGATCAACATTAGTTACAAACTTGTTCTTGTCGTCTCAGCCAAATGTCGGCCACTGATAGACAAAGGCTTCCCCTAATGATCTCTACAATGACTGAACCTGTGCTGCCCGCATCCAGGTGCTTCCCGTGACCTTCTTCCGTGGTCGGCACTCGAGAACTTTTCTGCCCCAACGGTCATCAGTTTTACGAGCTATGTGCCCTGTCCACTTCATCTTAAGTTTGGTAATTCTGCGGGCTATGTCGATTACTTTGGTTTTCCTACGGATTTCTCCATGTCTGATGCGATCACCTAGGGAAACTCGGAGCATAGCACGCTCCATCACACTTAGGGAGCCTTTTTATGAGGCCCATAGTAAGGGGGGAGATTTCCATAGCGTGCCTGGAAATCCCCCGCTGTGAAAGGGTGGGCCACCTGCCGTGGCTCGTAGTGGTGACTGCTGCAAGCGACCCCACTGATCCACGGCAGACACGTGGTACGCCCCAGAGGTTTTAGTGTGGTATACCCCGCCTACGTTCCGTGAACAACGGCTAGGGTCTTCACATAACCCATGGCGAGGAATCTATAAAGATTTCCCCTGGGTTAAAAAAGGCCTGAAATAAGGGATCACATATCCGTTCCGTACGTCATTACTGGCAACTTCTCGAATGCTGTCCAGTCGAGTTCGATTCGACGATTGACCTCTTTCTCGAAGTTGGACCTATCTAATAGTAGGTTCACATAATCGTCGACAACTTCGAGTGTAGAGTCTTCAACCTTCAGAGGAGTGGGTACAACACGGACATTTGACACAATTTTCGTCTCGTCCATATTCATTTTAGTTCCACTTGTTGAGAGGCCATCAAGCATTATACCTAGGTCTAAACCATGACTACGATATCATCAGCGAATCGAAGGTGAGTGATGTACTCGTCGTTGATATTTATGTAGAGTCCGCTCCAATCCAAAAGCTTGAAAAAATATTCCAGGGCGGCGGTGGACAGTTTAGGATATATGACGTCTGCCTATCTCATCCTTTGCTGCAACCTTATAGGTTTCGAGTTCAAATCCAGGAGGCGGACAGACATGGTAGCGTTTTCATAAAAGCACTTCAGCACGATATGTATCGATAGTCAAATTGCCACCGTTGAAGAGACTGGAGCACAGCCCAGGTCTCGATCGCATCGAAGGCTTTTTCATAGTCCACAAACGCCAAGCAAAGTGGCTAATTATATTATTCAGTCCAGCTGGTTAGGGAGGCTGGAAGTCTTCAAACCTGCGAGCGAGCCGGTGTGTAATAATGACTCTCGAAAACAGCTTGTAGACATGGTTCAAAAGTGAGATGGGTTTATATTTCTTCAACAGGGTTTTATCGCCTTTTTTGAAGAAAAGTACCACCACACTTTTGTGTTATGCCATAGGCGTTTAGTCCCTCGAGTATGACGGAATCGAATAGTCGAGATATATTCTGTAAAGTGTCGCGTCAATCTAGATCTTGGGATTTGGGCTAGGTTACTGACAGGTATACCCTCGTGTATAATTATCCGTAGAAATTCTCGATCGTTTCCAGCATCTTAAGCTTTGTCGAAATGACTCTGCCATCCTCGACCTTCAGATTGGTCTGTTGTCTTTGGCCAACAGATTGATTCCTTTTGAATACCTTTTTTGACCCCGTTTTGCCCTCCCCGCACAACCGCCTCTTTAATTCGGTCTGTATTAAATTGGCATAAGTCGAGAGTGATGGACTTGGATATTTGTCTGTTGAGATGCCGATACTGAGCAGCATCTTTGGATGACTATCTTCAGTTCTTCCATGAGGTTGTTGCTGGGGTCAGAAATCTTTTTAGTTCATTTTGAATGACAGGTTTTGAAGATTTTAGATTGTTAGGATGATTTCCACGATTCTGTCATTGTAGTGGTTCACATTTTCGCAGTATCCCAGGCATTGGAAACGATTTTGTATCTCGAGCTGATAGCTGTCGAGGTTTTGGAGCTGGATGGGTACTGGTCTCGTCTCACTAGCTTTGTTCTGATTGGTGTAAAATCGTCTTGAATACGAGTGTATCTCTAATAGTTTAAAAGACACTTAACTTATTTACTTTTTTAAATTAAATAAATATACTGTCAATTGATTTTATTGATCATTTCATAATTTACTGCAAAAAGTCGCGACTGAATAATTTCCTATTATATTATACAATATTTTTTGATTATTATTCTCATTTTATTGTATCGTAGTTCGTATGAATTTATTTCTTACAATGAAATAAGACAAATTCTGCCATATTATTTAATAGAAAATTATTGTAACTGTATGTTAGTTACAGTGACATTAATATATTTTTTGATTGTTCACTTATTGAATTTTCATCTTCAGAAACTGTTTTATTTATTTCTCAAAAAGTACATATTATTAATGATTATATCACAGTAAATTGACTTACAATTAAAAAGCTACTTAATCGGTTCAGTTATCTTTTAATGATATTACGTAATTATTTTTCAAGTATATTTAATAATTATTAATTACCTTTTAATAATAATTGCCCCAAGCTTATAAGTTTCACTTCTGTAAGAGTTTAAAAATAAAAGCAACAGAATCATCGAGTTACATGTACTACGTAGTACATATCAGGGATGTTGCGAATATTCGCATCCGCAACCGCATATGCGGAACTTCCGCATCGATTTAGACATCCGCATCTGCATCCGCATCCGCATAAATCGATGCGGAGCTGATGCGGATGCGACAAGAAAGAAAGAGGAGGGGCCGGCGAGTGGCACGTGTCCACCGAGTAAAAGATTGAAGATGATACGTGGGTACCACTGAAAATGTTTAGAACTGACCAGTTAGAAACATTGCTAATGAAAACTTTTTCGAATTTCAATTTTAAAACTCTTTGGTAATCTAATGTAATGTATTTCATTCATTTGTCATTTGTTTTTGTGAATTGGCGGCAAATCTAACACTCTTGTTACAAGTGAAAATTAACCTAACGCGAGAAAACTTTCGATCAATAATTTATTATGACTTTCGTTATGGGCTAACTCAATAACAAAGCTATGATAGGCTGCGAATAGCATTTTTTAATGAAGCCCCATCTCGTGCCACTATTTACAATTGGTTTAACGAGTTTAAGCGTGGACGTATCAATCTCAATGATGATCCGCGTGAAGGACGTCCTTTAACAGCGACTACTGAAGATAACATCAGTACTGTGCGACGCATGATAGAGGATGATAAGAGAGTGACCTATCATCAGATACGGGCAAGCCTAGGCATTGGTATGAGTCAAGTTCAAAAAATATTACACGAACATTTAGGCGTCAAGAAGCTTTGTACCATATGGATTCCCCATACTTTAACCGACGGCCAGAAACACCTTCGCATGGACTGGTGTCGGCAAATGTTAGATAAGTTCAACGGCGGTGACTCAAATGCTGTATTTGACATCGTAACAGGTGATGAAAGCTGGATATATTGCTATGAACCCAAAACCAAAAGACAATCAGCTCAGTGGGTTTTTCCTTTCGAGGATCGGCCAACTAAGGTAAAGAAAGGTAGAAGTCAAGGAAAAAAGATGATTGCCTCATTCTTTGGTCGGAAGGGTCATTTCGCGACAGTTGTGTTAGAAGATGGAAGGACAGTTACTGCAGACTGGTATGTCAATCGCTGTTTGCCTGTTGTTTTAGAAAAAAATCGACAGCAGCGCCCTCGAAGCAGGATCCTCCTTCACCACGACAATGCTTCAGCGCACTCCGCAGAACGGACTGTTGAATATTTGACTATGGCAGGTGTCGAGATAATGAGTCATCCACCATACAGTCCTGACCTGGCGCCCTGCGAATTTTATTTATTCCCAAGAATTAAACATAAAATTCGAGTTATTCGCTTTACGAGCCCTGAAGATGCGGTGAAAGCGTATGAAAATGCTAAAGAAGAGACCCCTAAGGATGAATAGGCCCACTGCTTTTCTCAGTGGTTCCTTCGAATGCGACGATGTGTAGAGAGGAACGGAGATTACTTCGAAAAACAATAAAAGTATTGGCAACTTCCTTCATTAAGCCGTTTTTATTTTACTAAACATTTTCCGTGTTACCTAAGTATATTGAAGATTAACAGAAACACGAAAGACATCGTGGCTTCTCGAACAATATTTCTAAGTACCGAAAGAGCGAAGAAAATGAGAATGACAGATTTCATGGAAACAGAACGGAACGACTAGAGACCTCAGGTTACAGGACGTCAGTCCTGTTTAATTAGTAATCTTACCATGATGCTCGATTCATAAAGTGATGTTGAGGAGAGTCAGGAAACACCAGAAATTGTCAGCCCTGACACAATTCACAAGAAGGAGTTACTTACTTTTCGTAATAAAAAAAATAAAATAAAAAAGAGTCCGCTTAAATGTTGGAGTGTTAATTAAAGTGAGCTCAAACTGTTACCTAAAAAAGCACGCAAATTCTTATCAGCGCCACCAGCCAGTGTTCCAAGTGAACAGTTATTTAGTAGCGCAGGATTAATACACGAACCCTTGCGAAACAGACTGGAGTCCGAAAAGGCAGCCATTCTACTTTTCATTAAATATAATGCTCCAATATTTTAATTTCATTACTAAAACAATTAATCAATAATAGTAATTCACTCATTACTTTATTATTAAACTAGCTGACCCGGCCACACGTTGCCGTGGCTCAGTTATTATAATTTGTTTTTATTAAAAATCAGCAATAGCCCGCTCGCGCGTTCTGACCTCGCGCAATAGGCAGCCTTTGTGATATTGTTTCATTGGTGGGAGAAGTGGTGGGAGGCGCCCGACGTGACGGCACAGTGGTGGCATGTGCGTGAGTTGCGGGCGGTACTGGACAGTACTTGGACATGGCAATATTACTTTATTTTTCTATTTTTTTTTAATAAAAGTAGCCTAACTTACTTCCTTATTACATCAGCTACCTGCCAATAAAAGTCCCGTCAAAACCGGTCCAGCTATTTTAGAGTTTAGCCCGAACAAACAGACAGACAAAAATTAAAACATGTTATTTTGGTGTATGTACCGTATATATATTCATATGCATGTAGTAAAAAACGGTTATTTCAATATTACAAATCGACACTCCAATTTTATTTATATGTATAGATAAAGAAAGGATAAATATTACTACTTTTTACCCTAGCAAACCAACACTTAAGTTTTTTGTACAGTTCCGCATCCGCATCCGCTTCCGCGGATGTGAGCCTCCTAAAATCCGCATCCGCATCCGCATCCGCGGATGTGAAAAAAATTACATCCGCAACATCCCTTGTACATATAACTCGATGAACAGAATGGTACTTTCCTAATTTAATTTCTATACACACGGTGGCACCCACTTCATAGAGGTACACTTAGAATGGACAAGTATTCACTAATATCAGTAGGTAGAAAAAAAAAATATTATGAATATGCGAAATGCGAAAAACAAATTTAATTTTTATTTTAATGCTCTCTTTATCTTAGAAGATAGCATTTAAAAATTCACAAAATATATAAAATTACTAAACATTTATTGTTATTTCATTTTAAGTTAAATTAAACCAGCAACGAGTACCAGGCAATTGTTTTGTAATATTTTAATAATTTTTACAAAATACTCTGTAGTTGAATCCATTTTGCAAAAATTGAAACGCAAAAAATATTTATATCAGCATAGCCAGACTCTGAGCGGCAACAAAACATAGCTCATTTGAAAACTTTAAATACTTGATTTTTTACATTTGTTAAACAATAAATATCGTAATAAGCGTTACAAGAAATCAATATACTGTTCATTTTGAGATGATTAGTTTTTTTGCGTATATGTTTTTAGAAAATAAAAATATAAAAGATATAATTTAAATTATTGTAGGAAAATTTTGATTTCAATAAAAAAGTTTAATTAATGAATAAAAAAAAACTATTTTTTAAAGCTGAACTTAGAATAAAAAAGCACATCCTAATTTTACGTTTTCATAATTTTAACGATGGTGTACCACAATATCCAAGTTTTATACATTTACCCGACCAGGGATCGAAACCGGGCCCTAGATGAAAGTTATGAAAATGTAGGTTTCAAGAGAAAAATTTACGTTCCGTGAATAATGACTTAAATATTCAACTTTAAATAACAAATCTAAACAGGTGATTTCATGGTTCCTAAGTAAACCTCAGGAATAAGCCAGACTATCAGCTTTCATCAAATTAAAAAAGTCGTTGATACTTAATCTGACAACTTTGGCTAAAATCGGCCTTCAAAGGCAGTGTGGTTTGTTCGTGTCAAAATTTTTAGGCCGTTTTATCATTCATAAGATTAATTATAGTTTGTTAAATAACTAAAAATTACTGCAGGGAAGCTAAGATTTAGAGCTAAATATAGAGGTTTTTTTTTCTAGATTAATTATGTCTAAATAATTTAGCGCACATTTATTAGGCCTAAATCTAAAGGCCTAATTTTAAAATGTGTTTAACCACGCAACTGTAAAATGACAGAGTTTACAATTGTTAATAAGTAACGGCAAGCGAATATTCTAGGTGTTGTTGAGACACATTTAAATTGTTTACTTACTCCGATAGGTTAAACACTATGAATAATTTAACAAAATGATTAATCAAATTATCAATTTACTTATAATCGTTTCACAAAAATACATATCAGAAAAATAAAGAAAATATAACAGAAATGTATATTTCATTCTTATTACATACATTTTGATTAACAATTATTATAATAATCATGACTATGCTATTAATTGTGAGGACTCAATAGTTAATATATGTATATAGTTTATATAAAATGTTTTTTAAATTAAACCCTTGTGCAGTCCATGCGAAGAAAGAAGAGTCTTGATTCATCACTTGCACAGTAGACGATTTTATGTGTGTGAGTGTGTGGTTTTCAATTTTAAGCATTGAAAAAATTACATCAGTGTCAAATTACATAGACAATAGTTTTTCACCCTTGTGATATTTTCATTGCCTTTATTGTTCTAGTGATAAAAGTAATTAAGTTGATGAATACTAACATTATTTTATTCCAAAACTTTACAATATTATTATACATAAATATACTTATATTTAGCTACTATGGAATGTTCTAAGCACCCACGAAATCCACACAGTTGGACATTCCATTTTGGTTTTGATTGTAATCTACGCAAGTGTTTCTAGAGCTCTTCTTACGTGGCACGTACTGTACATGCAATAACTAATTTCCTTGTTGGATATGAAACCAAAATAAGATGGAAAAAAATCCTATAGTCAAATTTTGTACCATAGAATTAATAAGTATAAATCTTTTTATAAATGAGTTTAGGCACACTATATTCAACGAAATTGTAAATAAATGTGTTTTAGTTAATAGGGAAAATTATAGATAATTTTAGTGGGACATTTTTATTTATGTTTTCATGTTAGCGTAGTTAATTTTGAACTAACTTTTTAATCACACATGCAGCCATTGTAGTTACCTACAATCAATTAAATACAAGATTTCCTTTTCTTAATTATTTACTTACCTTATTTATATGTACCCATTTACAATTGTCAATTCCCGGCTGGAGCAAAATTGTTTTAACATGCAAATTGGAAAAATCGTAAATCCTTGAATTAACGACCATAATAAAATCACAAACGACATTTACATTATGATTATAGCTTTGGCTCATTAAATTAAAGAAAATAAAACATTATAATAAAAACTGTATTTCTAGAAACATACAACGTTTTAAGTTAATTTAACTATAACTCCTTCCAGTAACACAATTCTTACATAAGATGATAAGTCGTCAGTTTATAGTTACTGCTGAGTCCACAGTTTTGTACTTGGGCTTGCTGTGAGTAAACGGTAAATAACGATATTTGATCATATGCTGAAAAGAAAAATAAAGATCAATAAGCGACGGGGAAATTACCTATCTTGTAAGAGCAAATTGTTGTTTCCTATAGTTGGCAAAGCACGCACCATACCACCCATAAAATGGGGGTACACAGATCAGTAACAATTTTGACGCTTTGTAACCTATTTAGCCATGAAAATGTCTCTAGTTTTTTTAATTTCTAATTTTGAATCTCTAATTTAATGCAAATAAAGATTTTCTATTCTATAACAATCTTTACACCAAAATTGTACTTGGGCTATACAATTTATGCACTCCTATAACTTGTTAGACTAGCTTAAGTGCAGTCATGATAAAAGAAACGGGTTATGCAATTGCCATAAGAGATATATTTCTGTATCTCCTTTTTAATCATTTCACTTATTTCGATACTTTAAAAAGTTGGTACTGATCGTGAAATATTTTTAGATAGCTACCTAGAAATAAAATATACATAGGTACAAAATTTTCAATTATGATTTCACTTTCATTTCTAATTCTGAAAAAAGTAGAACTTGCAACGAAGCAAAAGTCAATATGTTGCCGATTACAGCAAACATTTATCGAATTCTGGTACGTTAACAACAATCTAAGACTGCACTACTGTATGTATAACAATGTTTCGCACACCCTAAGTCTTGAGGTCTTTACTGCATTAGTAATCGGTGTAACGGAATATATATCACTCATATACATTACATCAAATGGAACGTTAAGCGATAAAAATAGAATGGAGTTAATCATTTGGCATACCTTAATTTGTCTCTTCATCGTGATGCAGAATAAGGTAATAAAATACATGACTAAAATTGGCCAAAATACTGGAATATTAAATGCGTCGATGAACGTACAAAAGAAAGCAATCACTGTGCTTTTTGTCACAGACAGCCAAAATTTAAATTCCGGCAACCGTCGTATGAAAGGCCTAAATTCTTCCGTGGCTCTAGTCGGCAGAGCTGGGCCATTGTCATCTTCACCTGAAATTAAGGAAAGGACAATGCCGATTTATGACCAGAAATGTACAAGAATGAAATTATTACTAATTTAATTTAAAAATAAAATACAAATTTTAACGCATAGAAGTTATCTAAAAGCATATAGGGTGACTTCGCCGGTTCGCCGACCACCGCCAAATTGCGACCATTTATCTATTCTACCTAAATATTAGAAATGGTAACACCGCTAGTTAATATAAAAACACACCATTTGACTCGTACGGATATCTTATCTATGTTATTAAATCTATAGTCTATGATCATTCTTAGATCACTGTCAGTTGCGATTCAAAACATTACTGTGTTAACGTGTCACAAATCATAGCAAAAAATTAGTGCACATACATATTTTGAAAGGTAAGTTTTACATTTTCTTACAGTTTCTTAGTGGTGTGACTAACTATAAAAACAAGACTAATGTGTGAAATTTACGTTTTCATTAATAACTCATACATTTGTAATTCTTTTTGGGTATAAATAAGCTGGCCGGCAAGATGGATAATGAAATCCGACGTAAACCAAAAGCCGACCATGTGGTCGCAAGATGGTGAATTTACAACATTCTAATAAAAATATTTTTAGTGTAAATTGAGTCCGATAAAAGCTTGTGTCTCATTTTCTCGCAAGAACTTTAAGAATTGAGTACCTATTGCGTCCAACAGCCGGCCGTTTAATTTTTGATAAATTAAAAGTTAATACAATTTTAAAATATGAATTGGATACGGCCGCAAACTAGTTTTGTGTCGTCTAGTTTCCGACCAACATATGTTTTGTTGGCCGTAATTTGGTTAAGAATGATAATGTTAGAATTAGTACGAGAAAAAGAAAATTGGCGAAAGACGACGGAAAAAGAGAGATAGTGAAAAAGATGAGAGTAACAAAAAAAAAATATAAGTGAACGCCCGGAAATGGAATATACTGAACTGGAACCACCGCTACTTAAATTGCGGTGCTTCGCTTGTCAAGAAGATCTGAATAGCGACACTGAAGACGAAGGATGCAAAAACATTGGATGTGATGGTTGCATCCGATGGTATCATTTGAAATGTACAGAACTAAAACATTTTTCTTATAGCACTGCAGCGGAGGCCGACTTTATTTGTAATTTTTGTAAACATGCGGAATGCGCCAGACGAGATGTTTTGAATATCTACAACCAGTAGTTTTCTTGGCAATTAATCAATATGTTTATTATTAATACAAGATATTTTCTTTAGTATATAGCAGAGGTGAATATATAATTTAGAACAAAATTGTATTAAACAAAAATATATCACAAAATAATATTTTTTAAACAAATGTTTCTATATTAGATGTTTCTGATTTTAAAATAAAGTTGAAACTACAAAATGTACCTTATTTTCAACACCTGTAGGTCCAATTTCATTGTACGAATATTACGGTCGGAAACTGGGTGTTCTTTGGTCGTTAACTGGATAAAGTGGTCGTAAACTAGCGAAATCGTTCATTTTTTCAACTTGTTTTCTTTTAAAATTAATGAATCGAAATATCATTATGAAACTTCATTTTAATACAAGTTCATTTAATATATTTTCATTAAAAAATTACACCAGTGACAAAGTATTGAGAATACATAGCAATCTTTGGTCTTGAAGTTACGAGTTTGACTAACTGGTCGCAAACCGGCGAAGTGACCCTAATGAATTTAAAAACCAATGAAAAGTGGTGTGTTTACTAAACACTTCCATGAAATATTTTTTTACTGCGACACAGCTTTGGATATCAGCTTTTTGGCTTGTCATTTATTTTTTATCAATATATTACTAGCATTTTACATACCTAATTAAGCATGTAAATAATTATACGTGAAATATATATATTATAGCCTAAATGTGATACTTTTCCCTAAAAGATATATATCATTTCACCGTTTAAGGAACCAAAAGCACTATTCGCCAAATATTGTTTATAATGTAAGCGTCGTTAAAAGTACTCTAGCTCTACGTTTTTGAAATAAGTTTACTGCTGAAAAAAAGGCGGGAAACGTTGACTAAACGGGCTCGTTTTTTTGCTTAAAATTTTATTTACAACATAGCATAATTATTTGGTGATTAGATTTGTTTACTTTCATTTAATTGTATTTTAGTGTATATATTGTATTATTTTGGGTATTTTGTATATAGATGAAATTTGGTAAGTTTTAATTTTTTATTATAAACGAACCTCCTGACCCGGGGGACATAGTTCCCACGGCAGGATTGTTTGTAACTGTGTCGAATGAATCCGGAATGGAAACCGATGATTCGATATCAAGTCTCGTAAAGACAGTCGCTTACAGATATGTATTATTAAAGTCCGACGTACAAATTACAAAGCTTTTCAAGAAGGTTCTGTAATATGGAAGCCTTCACAATATAGTAAGTAGTAACATTTGATGGACAGTAATGCCTAAAGTGAATTTTATGTGTTTTAATTCATTACCAGTTGATTCATATATTTATCCAACCACCCAATGTTAAAATTGTTGTCTTTATGAACACACAAAAGTTCTCAACATTAATTCTCTACATCTTTTATAATGCGGACGACAAAAGAGTGGCATTCCCTCCCTACGTCTGTATTTCCAAATACTTATAAAACTACCGTTTTCAAAGCCAGAGTGAGCCTGGGTTAGCTCGTTTTATCGTGGTTCTTATCTTGGCCCCCGGGCGTGATTAGGATCAAGACCGAACCCTTTAAAAAAAAGTTGTAGGTCTAATAACAATATTCGTATTGACACTCCGTTACGTTAACATTTACTTCAATAGAAAATCGAGCACATGGTGTAGTTTTAAGGCAGAAAATTGTCGGCGAAAGCTTTGGTTTTTTTAAATGTGTTTCTTGTGGGCAGCAAGAACTGGAAGTGCTTTATTACTAGACTGTGAAACGCCACGTCCATATTCCTGATAGGTCGTCGTTAAAGCTCTTTCGTGAGAACACAGCTGACTCGTCAGGTTATCTATGGTTCCATCTTTCTTGGAAATCATCAACCAACTTGACTTAAATGAGTAGTATTCCTGTGGCAGCGTATCTAGAATCTTGTAAACTAAAATAAATTCTGGCAGCTTCCCTTCATTTACGTTTCTAAGCTCAATACTCATCTTGTGCGTCACTTTGGAGATATGTGACGCCATATCACCAACAGCATCTTTTTTAAGTTGAAAGAACTCCAAACATACGTCATATAGATGGTCGTCATCACAGCCGTCAAATAACCTATGAAGTTCATCCCATCCTTAGGATCTGTTTAGCGTATTACCTTTTCAAGCATTTCATCCGTAATGTTGTTTGTAAATTACATCAAAGCAGTGCTTTCTAATCTTAAGTAATCTGCTAACTCTTTGTTGTAATGCGCCAATGCGACTGGAGTAGAAACGTCACCATCACCACTACTCACTGAAGGCTTCTCAGGCTTACGCGTTTTTCCTTCAATAATATTCATCAGAAAATCTACAACACGTAATAGCGCAGACATACGGTACTTCCATTGTATCCAATTCGTACCATCCAGCTTGGAAATTCGTAGTTTGGAAAGTTCCGTCTTTTCAAATTTGTGCAATTGTATCTACACATGTAGATGAATACCATAACCTTTTGAATTTATACGTTTTTAAGCAGAGCAGAGCAGTGTTGAATAGACAATACAAATATAAATGGTAAACATGAATAATATCCAACAATAATTAATTTACGGACATGCATAAAGACACAAACATTGTGTTTGTGTCTTTATGCATTAATCACAAAAAAAGTTAATCAAAAACAAAAAAAACATGGTAACTGTCAAATATCAAAGAGCACAGGTTTCACAAATAACAGAGTTTTGACTTTAACAAAATTTTCACCTCACTAAAGCGAGGAAAGTTTTCAGATTTTTTTAATTATTATTAGCCAAAAAAAATTGATAACTTGAATTGTAAAACAACCTATAAAATTAAAAAATAGTTGATTTATTATATATTTTTTTAATAAATATTTTATTTACTGTTAGTTTTTTTTTCATTTTATGTTTGCTTGGACTTTTCACAACACAAATTTTCCCCATTATTGTTTTGTTATTAATATAAGTTTTATATCATACTATAAATCACAAAAAAAAATAAGTTTACCAAAATTGATCACTCCATGTTATCTCACAGCAGTCTTATTGTGTTGTATATACAAATAAAAGTATGCTTATTCATCATTAGGTATCATAAAAAGAAAAATATGTTTGTATAAAATAAATTATTATTATCAAAAATATTTGTATAGTCTCATGTTTAGATTTCTACACATTTGTTTGGTTTGCTTATGATCTATAACAGAATCCTGTAATTGGCCTTACAATATAATAACTTGTTATTTATAATTGTAATCTTTGTGTTTAATGTAAGACATTGTTGGTTTCTGAAATTCAGCGCACTTTACTATCTACAACTGCTAAATTTATTTCCTACTGTCTTTGTACACTAGCGCCATTCTGGAGGGTTTTTGAACTATTATTTACAGCTTACAGCTGGACTCTTTTTCAACAGGTCTACCTCTATACTCCATACACTAGGTCCTGACTTCAACAAAGATAAGATATAAAATAAATTATTATAATAGAAAAAATCGACTCGGGTCACAAGTGAATTCTCAGGCGGGTATCGAACCCGCAACCTTTCGAAATCCGGTCTAATGCTCTCCCAATTGAGCTACCGGACCTTGCGCACACTCGGCGAAATTTTCTAGTACCTTTCTTATTTTACGCTGTAGGCCAGCCTTGTTTCATCAATGGGAGGAACATCCTCTCGTATTCAAAAGAAACATTTTTACAAATGTTTGAGCAATCAATTAAGATGAAACAGCCATTAAGTTTTATAATTTTTTTTTTATATATTTTATGCATTTTCAATGCGATCTTATAAGATAAATTATTATAATAGAAAAATACTAGAAAAAAGTTTTTCTGCATAAAATATATAAAAAAAAAAATTATAAAAGGTATAAAGGTATAAAATATGTGTGTGAAAAACAACTACGCCTCCAAGCCCTCAGGAGGGCAGAGAGGTGTATTGCATTGTGAATGCAAAAAATAAATAAAAACATAATTCAACAAAGATGTTTTCACTTGAATGTCAGCCTTAAAAATCAGCTGTCGCCGATACTTAAGCTGGGGCTAATATCAAAAACAATGCTGATAGCCCATGGATGCTGATGCTCATACTGATATTTGCAACAACCCTGCTTTGTGCTAAATTCCTTAAGTATATAGTGTGAACAAGTCACCAAATAGAAGTATTAATTTCTTATGTTGAACTTTTATATTTGGGCAGAAATTATATGAAGAACTTACCATCAAAATCCATAGCTGGATCAATTTTCGGTGTCAGGAATGCTATGAATAAATTCAGGTGATAAATTCCAAGGGCATAAGTTACTATGTACCAACCCTGTAAAATATTATTATTTTGTTAACTAGTTTGTTTGTTATTTTTGTTATCACAATTGATTGTTTGGTGGGAAATGAATAATTAATTCAGTCCAAATGTAATTTATAATTAATAGGTCAGATAGTAAGGGGGCCAAATTATATGCCACATTTTTGTTTTTATTTGTTGGTCACAATTTCAACTTAATAGTATTGATACTAAGGAATAAGTCCAAAAATAAATTTCATTGGTTAAGTAAGAAATGTATAAATAAATCAGTCACCTGTTTTGTAAATATTCTAAGCAAAAATATTAATAACAGCAGTACACTGCCTATCCATCTTCCTTTTGTGAATGGGGTCCATTTGTCTAGCGTTCCTTGATAAATCTAGAATATAATAACCTATTTTAAGATATTTATAGATAAATATTAGTAAAATATCTCTAAAAATTCAGTAGAAGGTCAAGCAAAGCCAAATCTTGCTAGCTGTTGTGCTTAGCCAAGCACATCAATTTTCATCCTACAGTCATAATAACTGTATCTTTACCACTAAAATTATTTAATTATTATAGAATTAATATGTCCAAGGCAATAATTTTTATAAAGGATTACCAAATCATATAATTAATCAGTGTATTAGTTTAAAATAAGTAGTCCAAATGCATGGTGATTTCAGTAAAGGGCGCTAAATATGCGGCGGATCTAATTCATATAATTCTTCTTATGAATATTTGTCTAGATTTTTAGAAAAAAGCTAAAACCTTTTTTGGAAATTAACTTCAATAGAAATATCGAATTTTTAGTGACTGCTTGCTTGCCTTACAACAAGCTAATATCTTTGGACTAATTTAGATATTACATATGATCGAAATTTAGCTGAAGTCTTGGTGACATTCATTGGATACGTGTTTAACTGATGAAGAATTTACAATACCTGTGAAATACGCGTCCAAGCTTGTGAAATAATACTTTTTCGTGTTGTTTCTGATGATAAATCATTTCCGTCCATCATAATGATAAGTTTCCTGTGTACTTAGATTAAAATTTCTAATCACTATACATATCTGTCGCACACAGAAGCTGTAAGTTAGAGGTTAATTACAACTTTCTATATTTACAGTAGTTTCAAATAAAGATTTTAAATTCTGATTGAAAAGCAAAATGTTATCAAAGTAATTTTGCAAAAATAAAACGAAATCATTTAATTTAAACTTTTGGAAAATCAACACCTCTTCACTTTGTAGGTATATATCTACAATATTGACTTGACAGTTTTACTTGACATGACACGAATCACATCAGTGTTGCATTCATGAAAAAGAAATATAAAGTTAATATACAACTAAGCATAGGTCTACAGAAAAAAAAACACGGGAAACGTTACTTTTTCCGGTCATTGGTTGATTTTCTACCATTGTCTTTTCATTTTCTTAAGTTTTTAGGTAGACATATTTAATGAGCACCACCGAGAAAAAAGTAATCGATTACCAACGCGGGTGCTGTTATTCTCGATCTTTAGCGCTTTAAAACATCGCAATGTGGAGCACAATTTAAAGTAAGGCAGTAACGAATCACTTTGATTCGATCAATCGCATCAACAAACAAATCACCGAAAATAATTAAAACACAAACTATTATTAAATGTCAATACAATAAAATAACTAATTAAAAGGTATAATAATTAACAAACAAATTATTATTAAATGTTTTTACAATAAAATTATATTAAACGTTATTACAGTAAAATTCATGTAAATAAATTCATAATTTATCATTTAATAAAGATTAATTTTATAATACATTTCATATCAAAATATCTGCAAATATAAGCATTTTTGATCTGTGACATTTACAATATCATTAATGTAGAGCAGAAATAATAGAGGGCCCAAAATACTGCCTTGATGTATACCTCATAGATTGTGGTCGAAACAGTATCTGGTGTTTCCACAAAACTTAGAGATTTCTAAACACTGATGTCTAGCTGATAATTAACTTTTGATCCATGATAGAGCAATACCTCGTACATCATACTTTTCTAGTTTAGCTAGCAACAATTCATGAGATACAAAGTCTAAGGCTTTACTCATGTCGAAGAAAATGGCTTATGTGTTCATGCCGTCACTTAAATTTTGTGTCACTTCTTTAATCAGATGAAAACACGCAAGAGTCATAGAACAATTTTTCCTAAATCCAAACTGTTTTTTGCAAATAGTCTTTGAGATGAAACGAATGAATATATTTTATCATACATGACCTTTTCTAATAATTTTGAGAGTAAAGGTATAAGCGCGATAGGTCAATAATTAGATAATTCAGATTGGTTACCATTTTTGTTGGTTTGGTGATTTCATATAAACTGAAACGGTCTATGTTTTTCAATTGACCGTTTCAGTGGCTGTTGCGTCTTAGCGTTGTATCTTATGCACACCACGCATTTACAAATGTGCTTCTTTATTAGGTTATAAACCTAAAACCCAGTACTTGGCTCTTAAGTAGCTCATTGTGAGAGCTGTACCTCCATGCATAACCCTTTCATGAGCGTCTGCAATCAACAACCTTGCAAGGTGAGTTTTACCTGGTATAATTATAGGATGTTTTTTGTCGTATCACATGTTAGCTGCTTGCAACTACCACCTACTCGCAATAAACCTTTGTCATCAACGTATGGCATTAACGATATGATTTTACTTCTACATTTAACTTGTTTTTTATGTTTCAGATCTTCCAGTTCTTTTTCAAATTCTTCTTCCTGTATAACTCTTATACAAGCTTAGAAGCTTTTGTTCTAGAAGCCTAGAAGAAGGTTTTGTTCATTTCCTCAGCGGGAAGGTAAGTAAATATTTTGATTTTAGTTTCTTTTCTCTTTTTCAGATCAATCTAGAATAGCTAAGTACTATGATTATTTTTTTAAGCTTGAAAATCTTGTAAATAATGATTCTTCTTCATATTTGTTGTAAAACACCTTTGAAACTTGTTTTTTTTTCTTCTGTGTTTGTTTCAGGAACTATTTTCTTATTAGTGTTTAATACTTTGTTCCTCGTCCAACAGGGCCCTTTCCACCAAAACTGGTTGTACTTCAGTTCTGAAGGAGCAATGCCACGAGAAGCAATGTCAGCTGGATTCTCTTCGGACGCAACGTGGTTCAATCTATCGTTATCTAACCGGTTCTGGATTTCCGTAATACGATTCGCTACAAAGGTTTTCCATCTTATTGGTTAAGATTGTATCCAAGCTGAGACTATGGTTGAGTCAGTAAAAGCATACACGCTTTGTATTGGAAACTTTATCGTATTTATAGGAGTATCGTGACGTTAACTTCATTTCCTTCGATCACTCTCACGTAAATAACTGCGGCGTAAGCTATTGTTGATGCGTCTGCAAATCCAACAGGCTCAATTGGGTCATTGTCACGATGAGTATGAATCTATCGATCTATTTCTATATCCTGTAAGGTAACTAATAGTTTTCGAAACAAAAGCCATTCCTCCGCGATGTCGCGTGGCAGCTCGTCATCACAATCTTTATTGGAAAGCCATAACCTCTGTATTAAGATCTTGGCTCTGGTAATAACTGGTGCCAGCCATCCAAAGGGGTCGAACAAACGCGCGACCTCAGACAAGACTGTTCTTTTGGTTACTCTTTGAATTTGGCTAGGTAACTGAATAGAGATTTTGAACTTATCATCGTTTGATACCTAGAATCTTTATGATCTTGTCGAATTTAATTTCAAAAGGTTGTGTGTCAAGCTTATTTCGTTGAATCGTGTTTAGTAGTAAATCAGAGTTACTTGACCACATTTGTAGTGTAAAACCTGGACTTCCTTAAAGTTTATTGGTTTGAATATAGGTCTCGTTGCAAGCGCCAGTCATCAAATCATCTATATAGAATGAGGATTTAACAATTTCAGCTACTAGAGGGTATGTATCTCTTTCATCTTCAGCTACTTGTGATAGTGTTCCAACCGCTAAAAAAGGTGCACACGCAGTGCCAAAATATGTTACAGTTAGTAAATTATACGAGTCTAAATCTTCATGAGGGTGGTTTCTCCAGAGGATCCGTTGATAATTTACGTGTTTTTCATTGACCAAGACTTGATGACGTCACTAACCAGAGCTATTCTGTATTGTCTCCACTCTATAATTAATGTGCGTAAATCCTTTTGAATTACAGGTCCAGTTAGCAGCGTATCGTTTAGTGATTTTCCCAGGGAACCCTTTGCTGAAGCGTCCATCATTACTCGCAACTTAGTTGTTTCTTTATCGTCTCTGATAACCGCGTGATGAGGTCTCAGAACAATAACTAAAGGATGAGGTAAGTATATAACATCTTGTTCATCATCTCTAGCCAATAAAGACATATATCCTTACTCTTTATACTCATTTATCACCTAAGTATATTCAACTTTAATTTTTTTGATTTGTTCTAACCTTTTATTCTAATTGTAAAAATCTCGAAATAGCTATTTCCTTTGTTTTGCCACAATTGTCTACCGGTTTTACCACATCTTCCTTGAAAGGTAAGTTTACTTTGTATCTTCCAGATTCTGTTCTAGTAGTAGTTTCCTTGTAAATATTTTCTCATCGCTGTTCTTCGAAAGTTAGTTTTCTTTCACTAGTCTCAGAGTAAACAGGACTGGAGTAGCCATTAGTCAATATCTCGTACATATTTTTCTGCCATTTTTTGCGGGGGGTGAGGTTACTACTACATTCAATGCAGCACACAGGAACAAAAACTCTTTGCGTGTTTACAAACGCACACATGCATAATACGACAAACATATTTAAAATACACGCACACGTGCTTAAAATAGTGTGTTAACGTTCTATTCAAACACACGAATGTCATTGTGTGAGAAGTGACATGACATAGCACGAGAATATCGATATCGATAAATCAGTTTCGTTCAATGAATGAATTTATTAACTTTGCGTTAGTATTCCTACAAATACAAATTGAAACTTGATAGTTTATTGCATTTAAAAGATATTTACAATAGGTGTTATTATATATATAGAATTCACTGTGGACCCTTTTGCGTATACCCATAATGGAAAGGAGGAACTCTGAAACATTATTTTTAACAAAGCGATAGTGAATATAGTTATATTTCTCAGATTTTTACTTTGACCGATTGATTATTTGTATTTTTTTGCGATTTGCTTACATCACTTTTTGCAGGTATTTCCTTTTCAACTTATTTTTTAACCTAAAATTAATACATTTAAATGTAATAAACTAAAACTGTTATAATATTACATGTTAATATCTATTTGAAGCATAACTAGTTATATAATAAACTAAGAGGATCATTCAAGAATAACGTTGGCACAGCATGGGCAACTAATCTTCTTCTATTGTTATTGTTGTTTTTGAAACTGAGACGGCTCAATATGTATGGAACATATAGTACTTGTTCTTGAAGATGCCCAAGATGCCCTATTACCTATTACAAGCATGAATCCATTTTTTTCGTATGCTGTATTCTTTAGGAAAACTGAATATGAAAAATTAGATGTTTCCGGGCATATCAAAGCTTAAAGTATAAATACCAACAATTAGTATACCGCCTAGGGGCAGAGTATATTTGCCTGAACTACACATACCGATCATTTCTAATTTTAATACTGCAATACTATCTTCCAATAGCTTTCATTTATGTACAAATGACTTTTGGTACCACATACCTTACTCCTAGTATCTTGAAGTATTGCAGTTGGACAAGCCGGTTTTTAAAAGGAGCTATAAATGCTACAATATTAATAAAAAACTTAACTTAAATGTTGACGATGACATTTAGCTATTACCATACTAAAATGTCATCAAAATCCGTCGCGTAGTTTTTGGGTGATGCGTGCTCAAACATACATACAGACAGACAAAATGTTCAAAAATTAGTGATTTCGCTTCCTCTACTCTCATTACTAGCCATTTGGTTTAAGGTGGACTTGACCTGTTTTATTCTATATCTTTACAGTTTTATTCTCGTATGTATAATATCGCAGGTAAATAGTATAATTCCGCACTTTACATACGGCGTCATCAGTTCAAAAGCACATACCTTTTTCTTATTTGAAATCATCATTAATACCTGGTAATAATTACTGAAACAAACTGTAATTTATCTAAGCTGTGTTTTATTATCGTTAAGAAAAAGAACTAAGAAAAGGGTATGTGTTTTTTAAACTGATGACGCCGAATGTAAACTGCGGAATTATACAATTTCCCTGCGACATACAGATTTAAATTAAAAATACATATTTCCAATTTAAGTATGATACTTGCATTCATTCATTCATTACTCACTCGTAAAATCACAATATCGATGAAGTTGACATCACTATTGTGCAAATTAATATTGTACAAATTAATAAGGGTTGCTGATTACAAAATAAAAACAATTTGTCCTGTGGCTCGAAAAAAAATTTTGGTTTCTTGGAAATGATCGGGTGTGCTGGTTAGACGATGGTACCCTTTTAACCGTGTCTTTTTTATGAAGTCAGGGACACTGGAAGTATATACAGCATTAGTACTCTTAATGTTTATGAGCGCCGCCCAGCATGAATAAAAGGACAAATAGTTTGATTATTATTTTAATTAATTATTTTATTTATTATTTTATATTTCCATGTTGTGTGGCAAAGAATAGGCTTCAAGCAGCCGCAAAAGTGTAGGTATGTACTTAATACTAAACTAAAAATAAACACGCAACGTACATTGTTAAAACGAAATTATAATTGGTAATTAATTAATACAAAATTACAGTTATTTATTACCAACAAACTTTTTCTAATTTTTGTCTTAATTAATTGAAATGCTATAATGGTCAACCCTAGGTAGTCTCGTGGGGAGTGCAGCCGTGACGTCATCAAACGAACTTTGAGCGCGAAATTTGAAATTGTAGTCTGCTAAAACATGAAATTATGAATCAAATAATAATCAAAACCTAAAAATTATGCTTACAAATGAAAGGTGACACCATCTTTTTGCATACTAGATATTTTCGAATTTTTTTTACAGTAGAAAACAGCACAGGCAGGCATTTTCGTGGGAGCTCTGCACGGTAAGACGTTCTGATTATTGTGGTTTTAAAATGGCGGCTCAACTAGTTTTATATAACGCACAGGATTCCGACGCTTGTGCATTTGGCAGAGGGGTAATGTTAGGCAAAGGCTACTCCAGTCCTGTTTACTCTGAGTCACTAGTACATATTTCGTTCTCTACTTCCCAAAACTTTTTCAATAATTCATTGTCATATAGCTTTTATATATATATATATATACACATGCATACTAATGATATTTTGTTTTACAGATTTTGTTTTCCTAGTATTACCACAAAGAATCCAGCCCAGTTGTGTTTTCTGTGCTATTATCCCGGATGGACTATTCATCAAACCAGTTTCTATGATTTTACTATAAACTTCTGCCCCCAGCAGCGAATGTATTTTGTTTGGTGTATAATATGTCAGATCTTCTTCAAACCCAAGGTTTGAACAACATCTTCTGTTACGAATGAGGCCTGTAAACCCTGGTCAATGAGGGCACGATAGGTTTGTTTCTGACCTTGGCGTGAAGTCACATCTACCAGTGCAGTGGCGAATAATATTTGACTAGGTTGATTAATGAAAGGTTGATTAATAAAATAAAACCTCTGCTTGAAAAAATGTTTTGTGCTGAGTTTTGAAGAAGACGATAGCGAAGTGATGGCCGCTTTAGAGGCTTTTTTGGAGAGTCAAGAAAAAGATATTTTTTCAAAGGAAATTTTAGGTTTAGAAAAAAGATGGGCTAAATGTATTAGCTTGTTAGGAGACTATGTAGAAAAATGAAATAAAAAATTAGCTATTATCATGTTGTTTAATATTTATTATCATTACTTACTACTTATACTAGGGGTGATTATATAGGATTTTGTGTAGATTACTTTTTAAATGAACGGATAATATAAATAAGTATAAGAAAATAATTACAATTACTTAAGACATAATTCAAATTGAGCTGTATATAGCATTTATACACTTTTACATTTGATATAGTGAGGTTTTGTTCATTGGCAATAAGTATCACTTTCGATCTCAGAGTAAACAGGACTGGAGTAGCCTTTGCCTAACATTACCCCTCTGCCAAATGCACAAGCATCGGAATCCTGTGCGTTATATAAAACTAGTTGAGCCGCCATTTTAAAACCACAATAATCAGAACGTCTAACCGTGCAGAGCTTCCACGAAAATGCCTGCCTGTGCTGTTTTCTACTGTAAAAAAAATTCGAAAATATCTAGTATGCAAAAAGATGGTGTCACCTTTCATTTGTAAGCATAATTTTTAGGTTTTGATTATTATTTAATTCATAATTTCATGTTTAAGCAGACTACAATTTCAAATTTCGCGCTCAAAGTTCGTTTGATGACGTCACGGCTGCACTCCCCACGAGACTACCTAGGGTTGACCATTATCGCATTTCAATTAATTAAGACAAAAATTAGAAAAAGTTTGTTGGTAATAAATAACTGTAATTTTGTATTAATTAATTACCAATTATAATTTCGTTTTAACAATGTACGTTGCGTGTTTATTTTTAGTTTAGTATTAAGTACATACCTACACTTTTGCGGCTGCTTGAAGCCTATTCTTTGCCACACAACATGGAAATATAAAATAATAAATAAAATAATTAATTAAAATAATAATCAAAGTATTTGTCCTTTTATTCATGCTGGGCGGCGCTCATAAACATTAAGAGTACTAATGCTGTATATACTTCCAGTGTCCCTGACTTCATAAAAAAGACACGGTTAAAAGGGTACCATCGTCTAACCAGCACACCCGATCATTTCCGAGAAACCAAAATTTTTTTTCGAGCCACAGGGCAAATTGTTTTTATTTTGTAATCAGCAACCCTTATTAATTTGTACAATATTAATTTGCACAATAGTGATGTCAACTTCATCGATATTGTGATTTTACGAGTGAGTAATGAATGAATGAATGCAAGTAACATACTTAAATTGGAAATATGTATTTTTAATTTAAATCTGTATGTCGCAGGGAAATTGTATAATTCCGCAGTTTACATTCGGCGTCATCAGTTTAAAAAACACATACCCTTTTCTTAGTTCTTTTTCTTAACGATAATAAAACACAGCTTAGATAAATTACAGTTTGTTTCAGTAATTATTACCAGGTATTAATGATGATTTCAAATAAGAATAAGGTATGTGATTTTGAACTGATGACGCCGTATGTAAAGTGCGGAATTATACTATTTACCTGCGATATTATACATACGAGAATAAAACTGTAAAGATATAGAATAAAACAGGTCAAGTCCACCTTAAACCAAATGGCTAGTAATGAGAGTAGAGGAAGCGAAATCACTAATTTTTGAACATTTTGTCTGTCTGTATGTATGTTTGAGCACGCATCACCCAAAAACTACGCGACGGATTTTGATGACATTTTAGTATGGTAATAGCTAAATGTCATCGTCAACATTTAAGTTAAGTTTTTTATTAATATTGTAGCATTTATAGCTCCTTTTAAAAACCGGCTTGTCCAACTGCAATACTTCAAGATACTAGGAGTAAGGTATGTGGTACCAAAAGTCATTTGTACATAAATGAAAGCTATTGGAAGATAGTATTGCTGTATTAAAATTAGAAATGATTGGTATGTGTAGTTCAGGCAAATATACTCTGCCCCTAGGCGGTATACTAATTGTTGGTATTTATACTTTAAGCTTTGACATGCCCGGAAACATCTAATTTTTCATATTCAGTTTTCCTAAAGAATACAGCATACGAAAAAAATGGATTCATGCTTGTAATAGGTAATAGGGCATCTTGGGCATCTTCAAGAACAAGTACTATATGTTCCATACATATTGAGCCGTCTCAGTTTCAAAAATTATCTAACAATAGAAGAAGATTAGTTGCCCATGCTGTGCCAACGTTATTCTTGAATGATCCTCTTAGTTTATTATATAACTAGTTATGCTTCAAATAGATATTAACATGTAATATTATAACAGTTTTAGTTTATTACATTTAAATGTATTAATTTTAGGTTAAAAATACCTGCAAAAAGAGATGTAAGCAAATCGCAAAAAAATACAAATAATCAATCGGTCAAAGTAAAAATCTGAGAAATATAACTATATTCACTATCGCTTTGTTAAAAATAATGTTTCAGAGTTCCTCCTTTCCATTATGGGTATACGCAAAAGGGTCCACAGTGAATTTTATATATATAATAACACCTATTGTAAATATCTTTTAAATGCAATAAACTATCAAGTTTCAATTTGTATTTGTAGGAATACTAACGCAAAGTTAATAAATTCATTCATTGAACGAAACTGATTTATCGATATCGATATTCTCGTGCTATGTCATGTCACTTCTCACACAATGACATTCGTGTGTTTGAATAGAACGTTAACACACTATTTTAAGCACGTGTGCGTGTATTTTAAATATGTTTGTCGTATTATGCATGTGTGCGTTTGTAAACACGCAAAGAGTTTTTGTTCCTGTGTGCTGGCATTGAATGTAGTAGTAACCTCACCCCCCGCAAAAAATGGCAGAAAAATATGTACGAGATATTGACTAATGGCTACTCCAGTCCTGTTTACTCTGAGCTTTCGATGTATACGCAATAAGATTTTACATTCCGAGAGCCATGCGTACTTGTAGTATTTATCCTTGGGAAGATGAAAAAACCTGACTAAACTGAAGCTTTTTTTTGGAGTAAGATAGTGATTAATAAATATAGGCTTGAGTGCACCAACCGAAACCTGCGTCAACTGTAGACAAAATTCCACGCGCACGCATAACATATAGTTTTTACGTTTTCTTTGGGTAAATCTGATTATTACGAGGTAAAGTGCACATGTCTCGGTAAGATTCGTCATTTACTTGCGCGGTATTGTGATTCTTAGCAATGTGGTGCTAAGCGCTGGACTCGGTGTATGTAGTCAATGTTGAAAGATGTTAAGTTAAAACCTTTGTGGCTATAGGTATTACTGACAATATTCAACAATTTTTCTCCTTTGAGAAAGAGTACGCCGGCAATTTCGAGATTATTAAGCCTTCCTTGCTGATTTTTCGGATAATATTCTTTGTTCGGATAATATTCTTTGACGATTGAGTTGATTTTTTAATTGATAGGCACTTCAGACGAATTCAACTCGCGGATTTCGTCTTTTATTAAGAAGTATTAAGCTGTTTAATTTTGTATTCGTTGATTCATGCCGTGCATTTTCTGCTTAAAGGTACCCAGGACATTATATAGTGTATCTACAATAAAACACCCTGAATATTGTGTGAATCGAGAGTAGCATTAATAGCAGCAATTAAACTATTTTGCAATTCTAGGAGTTTGTCCTCGAAATTACAATCACATCCCGGCGTTTTTCGCTTTCTAAGAAAGACATTAGGGGCAGCATCGTCTCGTAATTTAGATTCTCATAATTCGAGTTGTGATCCTGAAAGTCCAAGGGGTGGCAGGCTTTTTTTCACGCTCATTATAATTTTATTGTGTATGTAAGAATTACGAATATGAGGTCAATCACGACTAACCATGGAAGAATTTTGAGACTGACTAATCTAATTGTAGCCTTTCTACATATTACGTTGTAATTGTATTATTAATGTCCGCTTCATGATTCTTAATTGATTTATCAGATATCACAGTAACAGAAATATCGTCACCGAATAAACTGCATTTATATCTGGGTATTTTACTAGGGGAATGTCATTTAAATATAAATAAAATAGATTCTAGAGCGCTGCCCTCAGAAACGACGCTTTTGACCTTTTCATAGCCGAAGGTGCTGGTACCTAGTTCATTTTTCTCTATTTTGTCAATAATAAAACATTATTTACGACCAGTTAGGTATAATGACATCCAATTCTGAACAAGTATCCGTATGCCGATATTATCTATATTTTTTCATCAAAAGTTCGTAAGAAACGAAGTCAAATGCTTTGGATAAATCTAAGAATAATCCTGTCGTGTAATTACTAACATTGATGTTGTTCAAAATGATACTTTTCAATTTTCAAAATGTTACTTAGTAAAAAATTAGCAAATATAGTCGAGAACAAATGGACACACAAAAATCAGTTGAATGAAAGCAAGCAAAAGCGAGTGACGTTTCTCTATAAGCCGTTGAAATACTATATTCATGATCTTGGCTAATTATAATTAAGAAACTTACGACTACTATTACAAATCCTATATGCTACTTATAATTTGTGATGTCCGTATGGATTGAGGAGCCACGCCAGATTTTAAAGAGCAGCTCACCCCCTCATTAAGCAACAAAGTAACCGATTTTGCAGCACAAATTCTGGATTTAGCAGCAAAATGTATTACAAGTTATATCAACGCAAAGGTAGCTCCTCAATCTATACATCAGAATTGAGGAGCCACCTAGAACTCGTTAAGTAATAGATAAATATTTTTGAAAATTGTGTATTATTTAGCAGCAATTGTTTATAGTACCTACTAAAAATTTGGGTTCAGTAGTACTGGAATTCAATAATAAATCATAGTATGGCTCCTCAGTCTATTCATAAGAGGGTGAATTTTCATGAATGTGATCGGTCAATCTGGTGGCACGGCAGTGCCCCCGCCAAGTCAAGCAAAAAAGCGGCACGGACGTACCATCCTTTTCTCGAAGCAATTCAGGCCATTTTCGAACCCCTGTAACTTCGTTGTGGATAAAACTAGAAGACTGAATTTTCAGTAACCATGCAGGCATTGTGAAGACACGGTATATTTCAAATTTCATTCAATTTGAACGAGTAGTTTAAGAATTATAACGGGTCAAATTTCTTAATTTTGTCACTCACTGAATCACCGATCATCAAAATTCTAAGACACTTCTAGCAGACCTAGAAGCTTCAAATTTGGAATATAAATAGTGTTTGGTGTATGAATCAAGGAAAAACTAAAAAAGCCTACAAAAATAAGAAAAGTTCATAAGTCAGAGAGAGGGCTTTAAGAAAATTCGTTGCTGGTAGATATACATACATATATACAATAAGTAGAAGGTACCGAAAAGGAAAAAAGTAGACTGTCTACAAAATACAAAAAGCAATGAGATCCCATCAAAAACAATACTTGTCAAAAAAACCAAGTCTCGCAACTCAGTTGTTCTACGGTAAAAAGTTGTGAGATCCATGTAATACCAAGTCGGTTATTAATTTATTCAGTCCCTACTTAAGCGAATTTCTGTCTTAATACGTCTAGTCCCTAAGACCGCGATCGTGGTTTATAACAATTGAAAATCAATTGTGTCTGGAATCTCCGTACTCGAAGCATTAAGTTGTTACGTTATAATTAACAGTATTTTATAGTGACGCATATCAATATTAAAAATCTTTATTGTTTTATATAAATATATTGACTCGGCCATCGCATGAAAACACGTGTAAATTAAATTATTTAGTGCGATGGCCAAGTCAATATATTTATATAAAACAATAAAGATTTTTAATATTGATATGCGTCACTATAAGATGCTGTTAATTATTACGTAACAACTTAATGCTTCGAGTACGGAGATTCCAGACACAATTGATTTTCAATTGTTATAAACCACGATCGCGGTCTTAGGGACTAGACGTATTAAGACAGAAATTTGCTTAAGTATGGACTGAATAAATTAATAACCGACTTGGTATTACATGGATCTCACAACTTTTTACCGTAGAACAACTGATTTGCGAGACTTGGTTTTTTTGACAAGTATTGTTTTTGATGGGATTAATATGTTCGTCATAGTTATCATTTAGCAGGTGTTGTGTTTGATTTTGCACTAAAAGAATTAAATAGTAAGACAGAGTGAATTTGGTGAATGAACGCATTTTATTTGGCTCCTCAATCCTGACGTTATGCATATAAATAATTGACTGTACTCACTTGTAATTACAACGAAATCAAAAGTCAGACACACAAACATTTAGCAGAAATGACTGCTAAATACATATATATGTATAGTTGAGCACTGTATCTATATCGGTGTTTGAAAAAAAAAAATACTTTTCGATTTGCGTTATAAATGCGCTATAAAGAGTGACCATATTATATTAATGAAACCAGGACAACTAATTTTTGAAATTTATATTTTCATAAGATAGGCAGTTTTTAGTTATTTAGCAGTCGATTTCACTATAAGTTATAGATTGAATGAATATTGGTTGGTCGGTGCTTATACGAATTTCGATTGGCGGCCTTTTGGCATAATGGTTCTGAAACAAAAATATGACTCTAAAATTTTACTAAGTTAACCATAAAGCCAGAGCCCGGGTAGAAGCTAGTACACAAAATAAACCAATATCGATTTCTATAACAAAAAATTATAATCCTTCAATTTTATCAATATGGAGAATCGACCCCGCTTGGTAATTTATCGGTGAAACTACAACTCGGTTACAATATCTGTGGACCTCACTGGAATGTCGAGCCAGCCGTTAATTGATCATATAAAAACATAAAATTTATCACATAAAAGAATAAAAGAGAAAAAGTATAATATATTTTATTTATAGTTTATAATTATTATTGTTTACAATACTATCCCCATGATGCTTGTTTTGTGCACCGTATCTAAGCGCTGAAGTGACGTCATCAGGTCCACAGATATTGTAACCGGGTTGTACGCGTGTAGTTTCTGCCCTTCAAATGTGTAAACTTGGAACCCGAACACACTGTAAATTAAGTAATAATAATTATTCGATACAAAATGTATATACTTACATTGGAAACAGGAAATTAACTGCATTTAATTATCAGTCACTTAATATACACTAGCAATATAGCACGTATTAATATCCCCACAAATCCACAATAATGACGCGATGAATAATAAATTTCGATAATAATTAATGTTATGTTACTTAATAAATATTTTTGTGGGTAGGTAAGTGAAATATTTATTTAAAGGTACCCCCAAAATTTGGTCACCCTTCACAGTGAATTCTTATGGAATATCTAAAAATATTATTTTTTCAAACACCGAAGTAGATACAGTGCTGAATTATATATATATATATATATATATACAGGGCGTCCCAAACTTATGGGACATGAAGGGGAAGTACCTTAAATATCGTAGATAGTGAATTTTGCTCAAAGAAGACTTTATGTTATTTTTAAAAGTTAGTAATTCTGCATTCATAGATTTTCTAAAAATTACTTGCTTCGTCTGGGAATCGAACCAACTTAAATGTCAAAAAAAAAATCACCCTACTTTTATGATGCCAATCGAAAGAATAGCTAAAAATAATAAATTAATGTAGTTCTAAAATTTGAAAATGGAACAGTCTGTGCGAGCGTTGAAGGCAAATTTAAAACGAAAATAATGTTGTTCTTAAATTTGAAAATGTAACAGTCTGTGCGAGCGTTTATTTTTCGGATATTGATCTGTTTAGTCTTAATTCACTTACACAAGTGTTATTGTGTTAATTTATTGCGAACATGGCATATCAAGTAAGTTTTGATCTAATGGAAGCATATTTTTTGAATGATAAAGATATCTCTAGAAGTTTGCGGTGGTATAGCGTAAAATATCCTGATAGACAATTACCGTCTCGTAAAGTTTTGAAAAGGCTTGTGAACAATTTGAAAACTCTGGGACGTTTCGATAAACGCCCAAGAGAACCACAGCAAGAAAACCGTACGATCAACGACGAAGAACTTGGTATTTTAATTTACTTTTCGGCTTTTCCGAAAGCATCGGTGAGAGAAGGAGAACATGAAATTGGAGTTTCGAAAAGCAAAATACACCGTGTATTAAAAAAACACGGTTTTAAGAGTTATGTTGAAGGACGATTGGTTCAAAAATTACTTCCGGGCGATACAGAAAGGAGAAGAAATTTCTGTCTTGATATCCAGGCACGCTTGCTCGAAAATCCAAATTTTTTGGATAATATTATTTGGACAGACGAATCTAACTTTAGCAATAACGGTATGTATGACCGCAACAATAATCGTATTTGGTCTAAAGAAAATCCCCTACGAGTCACTGAAACGAATAACCAAGTGCGTTTTTCATTCAACTGTTGGTGCGGACTTTTAAAAAACCGGGTTTTCTTAATCCATTTTTACCAAGGAACCTTGAACACGGAAAAGTATTTAGGAATACTTCAAATTTTAAGGGATAAGATAAGAAATCTTTCCGCGGCGGAGCAAGAAAACTTAATTTTCCAACAAGATGGAGCTCCGGCTCATAATAGTCGGAGAGCAGCAGATTTTCTAAATGAATGTTTTCCTACATGGATTGGTACAAATGGACCGATTAGATGGCCGGCCAGATCCCCGGACCTTACACCATTAGATTTCTTCTTTTGGGGATACGTGAAAGATATGCTATACAAAAAGCGATACGAGAACGTGGGCGAGTTGCAAACAGAATTGTGCCATATCACATCGAGTGTTCACCATAAAATGATAAGAAAATCAACAGGCAGCGGACTCATTAAAAGATTGGAGATTTGCGTAAGACAAGAGGGATCACATTTTGAGCATTTAATTAATTAATTTACAAAAAAATACCTACTTAATTGACTACGGCAGTTTCATGTATGTTTTTAATTTGATTAAAATATTAATTTCACGTTGTTCCTTTCTTTTAAAAAACCATGTAACTTAAGCATAGTTATTATTTTTTAGCTATTCTTTCGATTTGCATCATAAAAGTAGGGTGATTTTTTTTGACATTTAAGTCGGTTCGATTCCCAGACGAAGCAAGTAAATTTTAGAAAATCTATAAATGCAGAATTACTAACTTTTAAAAATAACATAAAGTCTTCTTTGAGCAAATTTCACTATCTACGATATTTAAGGTACTTCCCCTTCATGTCCCATAAGTTTGGGACGCCCTGTATATATATATATATATATATATATATATATATATATATATTTAGCAGACATTTCTGCTAAATGTTTGTGTGTCTGACTTTTGATTTCGTTGTAATTACAAGTGGGTACAGTCAATTATTTATATGCACAACGTCAGGATTGAGGAGCCAAATAAAATGCGTTCATTTACCAAATTCACTCTGTCTTACTATTTAATTTTTTTAGTGCAAAATCAAACACATCACCTGCTAAATGATAACTATGACGAACATATTAATTGACCGATCACATTCATGAAAATTCACCCTCTTATGAATAGACTGAGGAGCCATACTAAAAGTAATGTATTTTTCCCACGTTTTTCTCAGGTCGCTTTCTTGTTTGTCTGTCTGTGCAGTTGGATTCTTGCAACTCAATTTTGAGGCACATCCCGGCCGTGTGTGTGAACTTAGCAGATCATTGTCCAGCAGATCAAAATTAAATGAGAGTTCTTTTCGCATGCAGCTGAGTTCTATAGTTCCTGATACTTTTTAGAAATAGTTCTGGCGTTTTTACCTCGAAAAATGTCACTTAAAAAAATGATCTGCTAACTTCCCGTAGCAGATCATTTTGCAGCAAATCGAAAACAAATGCGATTTATTTACGCATGCAGCTGAGTTCTATAGTTCCTGGTACTTTTTAGAAATAAGTCTGGCGTTTTTACCGAGAAAAATGACAATTTACGAAATGATCTGCTAACTTCCCATTTCTCGTAGCAGATCAATTTGCAGTAGATGAAAAAATAAATGTGAGTTCTTTTCGCATGCAGCTGAGTTCTATTGATCCTGATACTTTTTAGAAATAGTTCCGGCGTTTTTACCTCGAAAAATGTCACTTAAAAAAAAGATCTGCTAACTTCCCGTAGCAGATCATTTTGCAGCAAATCGAAAACAAATGCGATTTATTTACGCATGCAGCTGAGTTCTATAGTTCCTGATACTTTTTAGAAATAGTTCTGGCGTTTTTACCTGGATAAATGTCACTTAAAAAAATGATCTGCTAACTTCCCGTAGCAGATCATTTTGCAGCAAATCGAAAACAAATGCGATTTATTTACGCATGCAGCTGAGTTCTATAGTTCCTGATACTTTTTAGAAATAGTTCTGGCGTTTTCACCGAGAAAAATGTCAATTTACGAAATGATCTGCTAACTTCCCATTTCTCGTAGCAGATCAATATGCAGTAGATCAAAAAATAAATGTGAGTTGTTTTCGCATGCAGCTGAGTTCTATAGATCCTGATACTTTTTAGAAATAGTTCTGGCGTTTTTACCTCGAAAAATGTCAACTAAGAAAATGATCTGCTAACTTCCCGTAGCAGATAATTTTGCAGCAGATCAAAAACAAATGCGATTTATTTACGCATGCAGCTGAGTTCTATAGTTCCTGATACTATTTAGAAATAGTTCTGGCGTTTTTACCTAGAAAAAAGACAATTTACGAAATGATCTGCTAACTTCCCATTTCCCATAGCAGGTCAATTTGCAGCAGATCAGAAAACAAATGTAAGTTCTTTTCGCATGCAGCTGAGTTCTAAAGATCCTGATACTTTTTAGAAATAGTTCTGGCGTTTTTACCTAGAAAAATGGCAATTTACGAAATTATTTGCTAACTTCCCATTTCCCGTAGCAGATCAATTTGCAGCAGATCGAAAACAGGCTAAACAAGTCTCAAGGCTAGAACTATTTCGCTTTTAACATATTCTTATGAAAATTGCAATGTGCAATCAGGAACTATAGAACTCAGCTGCATGCGTAAATAAATCGCATTTGTTTTTGATCTGATGCAAAATTATCTGCTACGGGAAGTTAGCAGATCATTTTCTTAATTGACATTTTTCGAGGTAAAAACGCCAGAACTATTTCTAAAAAGTATCAGGATCTATAGAACTCAGCTGCATGCGAAAAGAACTCACATTTGTTTTCTGATCTGCTGCAAATTGACCTGCTACGGGAAACGGGAAGTTAGCAGATCATTTCGTAAATTGTCATTTCTCTAGGTAAAAACGCCAGAACTATTTCTAAAAAGTATCAGGAACTATAGAACTCAGCTGCATGCGTAAATAAATCGCATTTGTTTTCGATCTGCTGCAAAATGATCTGCTACGGGAAGTAAGCAGATCATTTTTTTAATTGTCATTTTTCGAGGTAAAAACGCCAGAACTATTTCTAAAAAGTATCAGGAACTATAGAACTTAACTGCATGCGTAAATAAATCGCATTTGTTTTCTGATCTGCTACGGGAAATGAGAAGTTAGCAGATCATTTCGTAAATTGTCATTTTTCTAGGTAAAAACGCCAGAACTATTTCTAAAAAGTATCAGGAACTATAGAACTCAACTGCATGCGTAAATAAATCGCATTTGTTTTTGATCTGCTGCAAAATTATCTGCTACGGGAAGTTAGCAGATCATTTTTTTTAAATGACATTTTTCGAGGTAAAAACGCCAGAACTATTTCTAAAAAGTATCAGGATCTTTAGAACTCAGCTGCATGCGAAAAAAACTCACATTTGTTTTCTGATCTGCTGCAAATTGACCTGCTACGGGAAATGGGAAATTAGCAGATCATTTCGTAAATTGTCATTTTTCTAGGTAAAAACGCCAGAACTATTTCTAAAAAGTATCAGGAACTATAGAACTCAGCTGCATGCGTAAATAAATCGCATTTGTTTTCGATCTGCTACAGAATGATCTGCTACGGGAAGTTAGCAGATCATTTTTTTAATTGACATTTTTCGAGGTAAAAACGCCAGAACTATTTCTAAAAAGTGTCAGGATCTTTAGAACTCAGCTGCATGCGGAAAAAACTCACATTTGTTTTCTGATCTGCTGCAAATTGACCTGCTACGGGAAATGAGAAGTTAGCAGATCATTTCGTAAATTGTCATTTTTCGAGGTAAAAACGCCAGAACTATTTCTAAAAAATATCAGGAACTATAGAACTCAGCTGCATGCGTAAATAAATCGCATTTGTTTTCGATCTGCTGCAAAATGATCTGCTACGGGAAGTAAGCAGATCATTTTTTTAATTGACATTTTTCGAGGTAAAAACGCCAGAACTATTTCTAAAAAGTATCAGGAACTATAGAACTCAGCTGCATGCGTAAATAAATCGCATTTGTTTTTGATCTGCTGCAAAACGATCTGCTACGGGAAGTTAGCAGATCATTTTTTTAATTGACATTTTTCGAGGTAAAAACGCCAGAACTATTTCTAAAAAGTATCAGGAACTATAGAACTCAGCTGCATGCGTAAATAAATCGCATTTGTTTTTGATCTGCTGCAAAACGATCTGCTACGGGAAGTAAGCAGATCATTTTTTTAATTGACATTTTTCGAGGTAAAAACGCCAGAACTATTTCTAAAAAGTATCAGGAACTATAGAACTCAGCTGCATGCGTAAATAAATCGCATTTGTTTTCGATCTGCTGCAAAATGATCTGCTACGGGAAGCTAGCAGATCATTTTTTTAAGTGACATTTTTCGAGGTAAAAACGCCAGAACTATTTCTAAAAAGTATCAGGATCTATAGAACTCAGCTGCATGCGAAAAGAACTCACATTTGTTTTCTGATCTGCTGCAAATTGACCTGCTACTGGAAATGGGAAGTTAGCAGATCATTTCGTAAATTGTCATTTTTCTAGGTAAAAACGCCAGAACTATTTCTAAAAAGTATCAAGAACTATAGAACTCAGCTGCATGCGTAAATAAATCGCATTTGTTTTTGATCTGCTGCAAAATGATCTGCTACGGGAAGTTAGCAGATCATTTTTTTAATTGACATTTTTCGAGGTAAAAACGCCAGAACTATTTCTAAAAAGTATCAGGATCTTTAGAACTCAGCTGCATGCGAAAAGAACTCACATTGGTTTTCTGATCTGCTGCAAATTGACCTGCTACGGGAAATGGGAAGTTAGCAGATCATTTCGTAAATTGTCATTTTTCTAGGTAAAAACGCCAGAACTATTTCTAAAAAGTATCAGGAACTATAGAACTCAGCTGCATGCGTAAATAAATCGCATTTGTTTTTGATTTGCTGCAAAATGATCTGCTACGGGAAGTTAGCAGATCATTTTTTTAATTGACATTTTTCGAGGTAAAAACGCCAGAACTATTTCTTAAAAGTATCAGGATCTATAGAACTCAGCTGCATGCGAAAAGAACTCACATTTGTTTTCTGATCTGCTGCAAATTTAACTTGCTACTGGAAATGGGAAGTTAGCAGATCATTTCGTGAATTGTCATTTCTCTAGGTAAAAACGCCAGAACTATTTCTAAAAAGTATCAGGAACTATAGAACTCAGCTGCATGCGTAAATAGATCGCATTTGTTTTCGAACTGCTGCAAAATGATCTACTACGGGAAGTAAGCAGATCAGTTTTTAATTGTCATTTTTCGAGGTAAAAACGCCAGAACTATTTCTAAAAAGTATCAGGATTTTTAGAACTCAGCTGCATGCGAAAAGAACTCACATTTGTTTTCTGATCTGCTACGGGAAATGGGAAGTTAGCAGATCATTTCGTAAATTGTCATTTTTCTAGGTAAAAACGCCAGAACTATTTCTAAAAAGTATCAGGAACTATAGAACTCAGCTGCATGCGTAAATGAATCGCATTTGTTTTCGATCTGCTGCAAAATGATCTGCTACGGGAAGTTAGCGGATAATTTTTTTAATTGACATTTTTCTAGGTAAAAACGCCAGAACTATTTCTTAAAAGTATCAGGATCTATAGAACTCAACTGCATGCGAAAAGAACTCACATTTGTTTTCTGATCTGTTACGGGAAATGGGAAGTTAGCAGATCATTTCGTAAATTGTCATTTTTCTTGGTAAAAACGCCAGAACTATTTCTAAAAAGTATCAGAAACTATAGAACTCAGCTGCATGCGTAAATAAATCGCATTTGTTTTTGATCTGCTGCAAAATGATCTGCTACGGGAAGTTAGCAGATCATTTTTTTAATTGACATTTTTCGAGGTAAAAACGCCAGAACTATTTCTAAAAAGTATCAGGATCATTAGAACTCAGCTGCATGCGAAAAGAACTCATATTGGTTTTCTGATCTGCTGCAAATTGACCTGCTACGGGAAATGGGAAGTTAGCAGATCATTTCGTAAATTGTCATTTTTCTAGGTAAAAACGCCAGAACTATTTCTAAAAAGTATCAGGAACTATAGAACTCAGCTGCATGCGTAAATAAATCCCATTTGTTTTTGATCTGCTGCAAAATGATCTGCTACGGGAAGTTAGCAGATCATTTTTTTAATTGACATTTTTCGAGGTAAAAACGCCAGAACTATTTCTAAAAAGTATCAGGATCTTTAGAACTCAGCTGCATGCGAAAAGAACTCACATTGGTTTTCTGATCTGCTGCAAATTGACCTGCTACGGGAAATGGGAAGTTAGCAGATCATTTCGTAAATTGTCATTTTTCTAGGTAAAAACGCCAGAACTATTTCTAAAAAGTATCAGGAACTATAGAACTCAGCTGCATGCGTAAATAAATCGCATTTGTTTTTGATTTGCTGCAAAATGATCTGCTACGGGAAGTTAGCAGATCATTTTTTTAATTGACATTTTTCGAGGTAAAAACGCCAGAACTATTTCTTAAAAGTATCAGGATCTATAGAAATCAGCTGCATGCGAAAAGAACTCACATTTGTTTTCTGATCTGCTGCAAATTGACCTGCTACTGGAAATGGGAAGTTAGCAGATCATTTCGTAAATTGTCATTTTTCTAGGTAAAAACGCCAGAACTATTTCTAAAAAGTATCAGGAACTATAGAACTCAGCTGCATGCGTAAATAAATCGCATTTGTTTTTGATCTGCTGCAAAATGATCTGCTACGGGAAGTTAGCGGATAATTTTTTTAATTGACATTTTTCGAGGTAAAAACGCCAGAACTATTTCTAAAAAGTATCAGGATCTATAGAACTCAACTGCATGCGAAATGAACTCACATTTGTTTTCTGATCTGCTACGGGAAATGGGAAGTTAGCAGATCATTTCGTAAATTGTCATTTTTCTAGGTAAAAACGCCAGAACTATTTCTAAAGAGTATCAGGAACTATAGAACTCAGCTGCATGCGTAAATAAATCGCATTTGTTTTCGATCTGCTGCAAAATGATCTACTACGGGAAGTAAGCAGATCAGTTTTTAATTGTCATTTTTCGAGGTAAAAACGCCAGAACTATTTCTAAAAAGTATCAGGATTTTTAGAACTCAGCTGCATGCGAAAAGAACTCACATTTGATTTCTGATCTGCTACGGGAAATGGGAAGTTAGCAGATCATTTCGTAAATTGTCATTTTTCTAGGTAAAAACGCCAGAACTATTTCTAAAAAGTATCAGGAACTATAGAACTCAGCTGCATGCGTAAATAAATCGCATTTGTTTTTGATCTGCTGCAGAATGATCTGCTGCGGGAAGTTAGCAGATCATTTTTTTAAGTGACATTTTTCGAGGTAAAAACTTCAGAACTATTTCTAAAAAGTATCAGGAACTATAGAACTCAGCTGCATGCGTAAATAAATCGCATTTGTTTTTGATCTGCTGCAAAATGATCTGCTACGGGAAGTTAGCGGATAATTTTTTTAATTGACATTTTTCGAGGTAAAAACGCCAGAACTATTTCTAAAAAGTATCAGGATCTATAGAACTCAACTGCATGCGAAAAGAACTCACATTTGTTTTCTGATCTGTTACGGGAAATGGGAAGTTAGCAGATCATTTCGTAAATTGTCATTTTTCTTGGTAAAAACGCCAGAACTATTTCTAAAAAGTATCAGGAACTATAGAACTCAGCTGCATGCGTAAATAAATCGCATTTGTTTTTGATCTGCTGCAAAATGATCTGCTACGGGAAGTTAGCAGATCATTTTTTTAATTGACATTTTTCGAGGTAAAAACGCCAGAACTATTTCTAAAAAGTATCAGGATCATTAGAACTCAGCTGCATGCGAAAAGAACTCATATTGGTTTTCTGATCTGCTGCAAATTGACCTGCTACGGGAAATGGGAAGTTAGCAGATCATTTCGTAAATTGTCATTTTTCTAGGTAAAAACGCCAGAACTATTTCTAAAAAGTATCAGGAACTATAGAACTCAGCTGCATGCGTAAATAAATCCCATTTGTTTTTGATCTGCTGCAAAATGATCTGCTACGGGAAGTTAGCAGATCATTTTTTTAATTGACATTTTTCGAGGTAAAAACGCCAGAACTATTTCTAAAAAGTATCAGGATCTTTAGAACTCAGCTGCATGCGAAAAGAACTCACATTGGTTTTCTGATCTGCTGCAAATTGACCTGCTACGGGAAATGGGAAGTTAGCAGATCATTTCGTAAATTGTCATTTCTCTAGGTAAAAACGCCAGAACTATTTCTAAAAAGTATCAGGAACTATAGAACTCAGCTGCATGCGTAAATAAATCGCATTTGTTTTTGATCTGCTGCAAAATGATCTGCTACGGGAAGTTAGCGGATAATTTTTTTAATTGTCATTTTTCGAGGTAAAAACGCCAGAACTATTTCTAAAAAGTATCAGGATCTATAGAACTCAACTGCATGCGAAAAGAACTCACATTTGTTTTCTGATCTGTTACGGGAAATGGGAAGTTAGCAGATCATTTCGTAAATTGTCATTTTTCTAGGTAAAAACGCCAGAACTATTTCTAAAAAGTATCAGGAACTATAGAACTCAGCTGCATGCGTAAATAAATCGCATTTGCTTTCGATCTGCTGCAGAATGATCTGCTGCGGGAAGTTAGCAGATCATTTTTTTAAGTGACATTTTTCGAGGTAAAAACGCCAGAACTATTTCTAAAAAGTATCAGGATCTTTAGAACTCAGCTGCATGCGAAAAGAACTCACATTTGTTTTCTGATCTGCTGCAAATTGACCTGCTACGGGAAATGGGAAGTTAGCAGATCATTTCGTAAATTGTCATTTTTCTAGGTAAAAACGCCAGAACTATTTCTAAAAAGTATCAGGAACTATAGAACTTAGCTGCATGCGTAAATAAATCGCATTTGTTTTTGATCTGCTGCAAAATGATCTGCTACGGGAAGTTAGCAGATCATTTTTTTAATTGACATTTTTCGAGGTAAAAACGCCAGAACTATTTCTAAAAAGTATCAGGATCTATAGAACTCAGCTGCATGCGAAAAAACTCACATTTGTTTTCTGATCTGCTGCAAATTTAACTTGCTACTGGAAATGGGAAGTTAGCAGATCATTTCGTAAATTGTCATTTTTCTCTTTAAAAACACCAGAACTATTTCTAAAAAGTATCAGGAACTATAGAACTCAGCTGCATGCGCAAATAAATCGCATTTGTTTTCGATCTGCTGCAGAATGATCTGCTGCGGGAAGTTAGCAGATCATTTTTTTAAGTGACATTTTTCGAGGTAAAAACGCCAGAACTATTTCTAAAAAGTATCAGGATCTATAGAACTCAGCTGCATGCGACAAAGAACTCACATTTATTTTTTGATCTACTGCAAATTGATCTGCTACGAGAAGTTAGCAGATCATTTTTTTAATTGACATTTTTCGAGGTAAAAACGCCAGAACTATTTCTAAAAAGTATCAGGAACTATAGAACTCAGCTGCATGCGTAAATAAATCGCATTTGTTTTTGATCTGCTGCAAAATGATCTGCTACGGGAAGTTAGCGGATAATTTTTTTAATTGACATTTTTCGAGGTAAAAACGCCAGAACTATTTCTAAAAAGTATCAGGATCTATAGAACTCAACTGCATGCGAAAAGAACTCACATTTGTTTTCTGATCTGCTACGGGAAATGGGAAGTTAGCAGATCATTTCGTAAATTGTCATTTTTCTAGGTAAAAACGCCAGAACTATTTCTAAAAAGTATCAGGAACTATAGAACTCAGCTGCATGCGTAAATAAATCGCATTTGTTTTCGATCTTCTGCAGAATGATCTGCTGCGGGAAGTTAGCAGATCATTTTTTTAAGTGACATTTTTCGAGGTAAAAACGCCAGAACTATTTCTAAAAAGTATCAGGATCTTTAGAACTCAGCTGCATGCGAAAAGAACTCACATTTGTTTTCTGATCTGCTGCAAATTGACCTGCTACTGGAAATGGGAAGTTAGCAGATCATTTCGTAAATTGTCATTTTTCTAGGTAAAAACGCCAGAACTATTTCTAAAAAGTATCAGGAACTATAGAACTCAGCTGCATGCGTAAATAAATCGCATTTGTTTTTGATCTGCTGCAAAATGATCTGCTACGGGAAGTTAGCGGATAATTTTTTTAATTGACATTTTTCGAGGTAAAAACGCCAGAACTATTTCTAAAAAGTATCAGGATCTATAGAACTCAACTGCATGCGAAAAGAACTCACATTTGTTTTCTGATCTGCTACGGGAAATGGGAAGTTAGCAGATCATTTCGTAAATTGTCATTTTTCTAGGTAAAAACGCCAGAACTATTTCTAAAGAGTATCAGGAACTATAGAACTCAGCTGCATGCGTAAATAAATCGCATTTGTTTTCGATCTGCTGCAAAATGATCTACTACGGGAAGTAAGCAGATCAGTTTTTAATTGTCATTTTTCGAGGTAAAAACGCCAGAACTATTTCTAAAAAGTATCAGGATTTTTAGAACTCAGCTGCATGCGAAAAGAACTCACATTTGATTTCTGATCTGCTACGGGAAATGGGAAGTTAGCAGATCATTTCGTAAATTGTCATTTTTCTAGGTAAAAACGCCAGAACTATTTCTAAAAAGTATCAGGAACTATAGAACTCAGCTGCATGCGTAAATAAATCGCATTTGTTTTTGATCTGCTGCAGAATGATCTGCTGCGGGAAGTTAGCAGATCATTTTTTTAAGTGACATTTTTCGAGGTAAAAACTTCAGAACTATTTCTAAAAAGTATCAGGAACTATAGAACTCAGCTGCATGCGTAAATAAATCGCATTTGTTTTTGATCTGCTGCAAAATGATCTGCTACGGGAAGATAGCGGATAATTTTTTTAATTGACATTTTTCGAGGTAAAAACGCCAGAACTATTTCTAAAAAGTATCAGGATCTATAGAACTCAACTGCATGCGAAAAGAACTCACATTTGTTTTCTGATCTGTTACGGGAAATGGGAAGTTAGCAGATCATTTCGTAAATTGTCATTTTTCTTGGTAAAAACGCCAGAACTATTTCTAAAAAGTATCAGGAACTATAGAACTCAGCTGCATGCGTAAATAAATCGCATTTGTTTTTGATCTGCTGCAAAATGATCTGCTACGGGAAGTTAGCAGATCATTTTTTTAATTGACATTTTTCGAGGTAAAAACGCCAGAACTATTTCTAAAAAGTATCAGGATCATTAGAACTCAGCTGCATGCGAAAAGAACTTATATTGGTTTTCTGATCTGCTGCAAATTGACCTGCTACGGGAAATGGGAAGTTAGCAGATCATTTCGTAAATTGTCATTTTTCTAGGTAAAAACGCCAGAACTATTTCTAAAAAGTATCAGGAACTATAGAACTCAGCTGCATGCGTAAATAAATCCCATTTGTTTTTGATCTGCTGCAAAATGATCTGCTACGGGAAGTTAGCAGATCATTTTTTTAATTGACATTTTTCGAGGTAAAAACGCCAGAACTATTTCTAAAAAGTATCAGGATCTTTAGAACTCAGCTGCATGCGAAAAGAACTCACATTGGTTTTCTGATCTGCTGCAAATTGACCTGCTACGGGAAATGGGAAGTTAGCAGATCATTTCGTAAATTGTCATTTTTCTAGGTAAAAACGCCAGAACTATTTCTAAAAAGTATCAGGAACTATAGAACTCAGCTGCATGCGTAAATAAATCGCATTTGTTTTTGATTTGCTGCAAAATGATCTGCTACGGGAAGTTAGCAGATCATTTTTTTAATTGAAATTTTTCGAGGTAAAAACGCCAGAACTATTTCTTAAAAGTATCAGGATCTATAGAAATCAGCTGCATGCGAAAAGAACTCACATTTGTTTTCTGATCTGCTGCAAATTTAACTTGCTACTGGAAATGGGAAGTTAGCAGATCATTTCGTGAATTGTCATTTCTCTAGGTAAAAACGCCAGAACTATTTCTAAAAAGTATCAGGAACTATAGAACTCAGCTGCATGCGAAAAGAACTCACATTGGTTTTCTGATCTGCTGCAAATTGACCTGCTACGGGAAATGGGAAGTTAGCAGATCATTTCGTAAATTGTCATTTCTCTAGGTAAAAACGCCAGAACTATTTCTAAAAAGTATCAGGAACTATAGAACTCAGCTGCATGCGTAAATAAATCGCATTTGTTTTTGATCTGCTGCAAAATGATCTGCTACGGGAAGTTAGCGGATAATTTTTTTAATTGTCATTTTTCGAGGTAAAAACGCCAGAACTATTTCTAAAAAGTATCAGGATCTATAGAACTCAACTGCATGCGAAAAGAACTCACATTTGTTTTCTGATCTGTTACGGGAAATGGGAAGTTAGCAGATCATTTCGTAAATTGTCATTTTTCTAGGTAAAAACGCCAGAACTATTTCTAAAAAGTATCAGGAACTATAGAACTCAGCTGCATGCGTAAATAAATCGCATTTGTTTTCGATCTGCTGCAGAATGATCTGCTGCGGGAAGTTAGCAGATCATTTTTTTAAGTGACATTTTTCGAGGTAAAAACGCCAGAACTATTTCTAAAAAGTATCAGGATCTTTAGAACTCAGCTGCATGCGAAAAGAACTCACATTTGTTTTCTGATCTGCTGCAAATTGACCTGCTACGGGAAATGGGAAGTTAGCAGATCATTTCGTAAATTGTCATTTTTCTAGGTAAAAACGCCAGAACTATTTCTAAAAAGTATCAGGAACTATAGAACTTAGCTGCATGCGTAAATAAATCGCATTTGTTTTTGATCTGCTGCAAAATGATCTGCTACGGGAAGTTAGCAGATCATTTTTTTAATTGACATTTTTCGAGGTAAAAACGCCAGAACTATTTCTAAAAAGTATCAGGATCTATAGAACTCAGCTGCATGCGAAAAAACTCACATTTGTTTTCTGATCTGCTGCAAATTTAACTTGCTACTGGAAATGGGAAGTTAGCAGATCATTTCGTAAATTGTCATTTTTCTCTTTAAAAACACCAGAACTATTTCTAAAAAGTATCAGGAACTATAGAACTCAGCTGCATGCGCAAATAAATCGCATTTGTTTTCGATCTGCTGCAGAATGATCTGCTGCGGGAAGTTAGCAGATCATTTTTTTAAGTGACATTTTTCGAGGTAAAAACGCCAGAACTATTTCTAAAAAGTATCAGGATCTATAGAACTCAGCTGCATGCGACAAAGAACTCACATTTATTTTTTGATCTACTGCAAATTGATCTGCTACGAGAAGTTAGCAGATCATTTTTTTAATTGACATTTTTCGAGGTAAAAACGCCAGAACTATTTCTAAAAAGTATCAGGAACTATAGAACTCAGCTGCATGCGTAAATAAATCGCATTTGTTTTTGATCTGCTGCAAAATGATCTGCTACGGGAAGTTAGCGGATAATTTTTTTAATTGACATTTTTCGAGGTAAAAACGCCAGAACTATTTCTAAAAAGTATCAGGATCTATAGAACTCAACTGCATGCGAAAAGAACTCACATTTGTTTTCTGATCTGCTACGGGAAATGGGAAGTTAGCAGATCATTTCGTAAATTGTCATTTTTCTAGGTAAAAACGCCAGAACTATTTCTAAAAAGTATCAGGAACTATAGAACTCAGCTGCATGCGTAAATAAATCGCATTTGTTTTCGATCTGCTGCAGAATGATCTGCTGCGGGAAGTTAGCAGATCATTTTTTTAAGTGACATTTTTCGAGGTAAAAACGCCAGAACTATTTCTAAAAAGTATCAGGATCTTTAGAACTCAGCTGCATGCGAAAAGAACTCACATTTGTTTTCTGATCTGCTGCAAATTGACCTGCTACTGGAAATGGGAAGTTAGCAGATCATTTCGTAAATTGTCATTTTTCTAGGTAAAAACGCCAGAACTATTTCTAAAAAGTATCAGGAACTATAGAACTCAGCTGCATGCGTAAATAAATCGCATTTGTTTTTGATCTGCTGCAAAATGATCTGCTACGGGAAGTTAGCGGATAATTTTTTTAATTGACATTTTTCGAGGTAAAAACGCCAGAACTATTTCTAAAAAGTATCAGGATCTATAGAACTCAACTGCATGCGAAAAGAACTCACATTTGTTTTCTGATCTGCTACGGGAAATGGGAAGTTAGCAGATCATTTCGTAAATTGTCATTTTTCTAGGTAAAAACGCCAGAACTATTTCTAAAGAGTATCAGGAACTATAGAACTCAGCTGCATGCGTAAATAAATCGCATTTGTTTTCGATCTGCTGCAAAATGATCTACTACGGGAAGTAAGCAGATCAGTTTTTAATTGTCATTTTTCGAGGTAAAAACGCCAGAACTATTTCTAAAAAGTATCAGGATTTTTAGAACTCAGCTGCATGCGAAAAGAACTCACATTTGATTTCTGATCTGCTACGGGAAATGGGAAGTTAGCAGATCATTTCGTAAATTGTCATTTTTCTAGGTAAAAACGCCAGAACTTTTTCTAAAAAGTATCAGGAACTATAGAACTCAGCTGCATGCGTAAATAAATCGCATTTGTTTTTGATCTGCTGCAGAATGATCTGCTGCGGGAAGTTAGCAGATCATTTTTTTAAGTGACATTTTTCGAGGTAAAAACTTCAGAACTATTTCTAAAAAGTATCAGGAACTATAGAACTCAGCTGCATGCGTAAATAAATCGCATTTGTTTTTGATCTTCTGCAAAATGATCTGCTACGGGAAGTTAGCGGATAATTTTTTTAATTGACATTTTTCGAGGTAAAAACGCCAGAACTATTTCTAAAAAGTATCAGGATCTATAGAACTCAACTGCATGCGAAAAGAACTCACATTTGTTTTCTGATCTGCTACGGGAAATGGGAAGTTAGCAGATCATTTCGTAAATTGTCATTTTTCTAGGTAAAAACGCCAGAACTATTTCTAAAGAGTATCAGGAACTATAGAACTCAGCTGCATGCGTAAATAAATCGCATTTGTTTTCGATCTGCTGCAGAATGATCTGCTGCGGGAAGTTAGCAGATCATTTTTTTAAAGTGACATTTTTCGAGGTAAAAACGCCAGAACTATTTCTAAAAAGTATCAGGATCTTTAGAACTCAGCTGCATGCGAAAAGAACTCACATTTGTTTTCTGATCTGCTGCAAATTGACCTGCTACGGGAAATGGGAAGTTAGCAGATCATTTCGTAAATTGTCATTTTTCTAGGTAAAAACGCCAGAACTATTTCTAAAAAGTATCAGGAACTATAGAACTCAGCTGCATGCGTAAATAAATCGCATTTGTTTTTGATCTGCTGCAAAATGATCTGCTACGGGAAGTTAGCAGATCATTTTTTTAATTGACATTTTTCGAGGTAAAAACGCCAGAACTATTTCTAAAAAGTATCAGGATCTATAGAACTCAGCTGCATGCGAAAAAACTCACATTTGTTTTCTGATCTGCTGCAAATTTAACTTGCTACTGGAAATGGGAAGTTAGCAGATCATTTCGTAAATTGTCATTTTTCTCTTTAAAAACACCAGAACTATTTCTAAAAAGTATCAGGAACTATAGAACTCAGCTGCATGCGCAAATAAGTCGCATTTGTTTTCGATCTGCTCCAGAATGATCTGCTGCGGGAAGTAAGCAGATCATTTTTTTAAGTGACATTTTTCGAGGTAAAAACGCCAGAACTATTTCTAAAAAGTATCAGGATCTATAGAACTCAGCTGCATGCGACAAAGAACTCACATTTATTTTTTGATCTACTGCAAATTGATCTGCTACGAGAAATGGGAAGTTAGCAGATCATTTCGTAAATTGTCATTTTTCGAGGTAAAAACGCCAGAACTATTTCTAAAAATTATCAGGAACTATAGAACTCAGCTGCATGCGTAAATTAATCGCATTTGTTTTCGATTTGCTGCAAAATGATCTGCTACGGGAAGTTAGCAGATCATTTTTTAAGTGACATTTTTCGAGGTTAAAACGCCAGAACTATTTCTGAAAAGTATCAGGATCTATAGAACTCAGCTGCATGCAAAAAGAACTCACATTTATTTTTTCATCTACTGCAAATTGATCTGCTACGAGAAATGGGAACTTAGCAGATCATTTCGTAAATTGTCATTTTTCTCTTTAAAAACACCAGAACTATTTCTAAAAAGTATCAGGAACTATAGAACTCAGCTGCATGCGTAAATAAATCGCATTTGTTTTCGATCTGCTGCAGAATGATCTGCTACGGGAAGTTAGCAGATCATTTTTATAATTGTCATTTTTCGAGGTAAAAATGCCAGAACTATTTCTAAAAAGTGTCAGGATCTTTAGAACTCAGCTGCATGCGAAAAGAACTCGCATTTGTTTTCTGATCTGCTGCAAATTGACCTGCTACGGGAAATGGGAAGTTAGCAGATCATTTCGTAAATTGTCATTTTTCTCGGTAAAAACGCCAGAACTATTTCTAAAAAGTATCAGGAACTATAGAACTCAGCTGCATGCGTAAATAAATCGCATTTGTTTTCGATTTGCTGCAAAATGATCTGCTACGGGAAGTTAGCAGATCATTTTTTTAAGTGACATTTATGAGGTAAAAACGCCAGAACTATTTCTAAAAAGTATTAGGAACTATAGAACTCAGCCGCATGCGAAAAGAACTCTCATTTAATTTTGATCTGCTGGACAATGTTCTGCTAAGTTCACACACACCTTCCCGGCCACCTAGCGAGCTGAAATTTTCAGGGTAGCTCAGAACCCGATGACAATGCACGCTTAAACAACTTTCAACTTTCTAGGTGCACTTTCAGGTCAACTTTCGCCAATTTTCACTTTTGTATGGGGCTTATCCGATTGTTGCGTAACACATGGTTACTTCGTTGAGTTAATAATTAAAAAGAATAAAATAATGATACTAGATTTAAGAATCTATAAATCCCACGTTTTTCAGTGACCAAAAAAGAATAAAATAACCCGGCGGGGCCAAGCGAGGGGCCACTCAAAACGTGGGGGCGCATCTTTACAAATACTCTCAACATCTATGCATATCATACATCTCATTACATCTCCATAAGTAACATGCGCCCCCACGTTTTGAGTGGCCCCTCGCTTGGCCCCGCCGGGTTATTTTATTCTTTTTTGGTCACTGAAAAACGTGGGATTTTTAGATTTTTAAATCTAGTATTATTATTTTTCTTGAATTCCAGTACTACTGAACCCAAATTTTTAGTAGGTACTATACATATATATTTTTAGTAGCTACAATTGCTGCTAAATGATACACAATTTTCAAAAATATTTATCTATTACTTAACGAGTTCTAGGTGGCTCCTCAATTCTGATGTTTAGATTGAGGAGCCACCTTTGCGTTGATATAACTTGTGATACATTTTGCTGCTAAATCCAGAATTGGTGCTGCAAAATCGGCTACTTTGTTGCTAAATGAGGGGGTGAGCTGCTCTTTAAAATCTGGCGTGGCTCCTCAATCCGTACGGACATTAATTTGTGAAAGCAAGAAAGTTATTGACTTTGTTTAAATTCAGACCCTCAATCCTCCATGCTAATAATATGTTAAGGGTTGAAATCAGTCATAATTTTCATACTAAATTCTGATAAATGTATCTACCTAACTTTTCAGTTGCTTAGTTTTCAATATATTACAAAACAAATAAATCTCACGTATGATGTATTCCTGTTGACTTCTAGACTATTCACCATGAACAGGAATACCTTCATGTATAAGTATTATGAAACTTTATGACCAATCAGATTTACATTACATCATTTCAATTTGGAGATCCCTGGTAGCTGAGCAGTAGTAACGTTGCTACAACTGAGCCACGCATATATCTCTAAAATGCGAGTTTGAGTCTGTTGCTTGCCTGACAAAAGCTATAGTTCAATCACATTAGTATAAAAAGACTTTTGAGACAACTTTTAGAACACCAAAATAAGCTATATACGAAATTTCTGATACAAAAATTATCTTTAATTCCTAGTTTAATCTCTAATTTGATTGGACTACTATGAGCATTTAAACTTTCGCTACATCTTTTGTTTTGAGAAACGAGACAGACCGACAGTCAGAAGCTTGGCCGATAAGCTATGGACATCATTGCGACATAGTAAGTATGTTTTCCAGCGTTTTTTTGTGGGCTCAGCTGCAGTAAGTCACACCAAGCTGTAACGAGGCGCCATAGCTATATTGGCGACTCGTTGCTGTCATTGCGCTCTTCTCTGGCCATTTTCCGTTTGGTTTCCGTTTTTAAATCTACTGTCTGTCTCTTTTTATTTGTTTTTTTCTCGAAGTTTATTCTTACCAGAGTCAGCGCGTAGAGCGGTTGACTCACCGCTAACAATAATTTTAATATATTTTTATAAGCGCTGATCAGTTATAATAAGCTTATACCAAAAGTTAAACAACCCACAAGATTCTGTATCAGCAGTTCCTGATAATAACAGTCAGGGCACTATTGTAAGTAGCCCTACCTTTTATAATATGTTTTAGTGTTAAATGTGAAATTGTTTTTGTGTTCAGTGTAATTTACCTTTTTTTATATCATTGTTTCAGTTGTGCCTTAATTTTCATTATAATAAATACATAAGTGACGACCCAGCGCCTATCATTATTTCCTGGCAAAGCAAAGCAAGCTAGACACCTCGAAGAAAACGTTGGAAAGAATCATAACTTGTAAATGTTTTGCGGGACGGACTCGCCACGATTTTCAAGGGACTAGGTACTTATTTTAAATCAGGAAAGTTACATTCACGTGTCTTTACCTTAGCTAGGCGCAAGTTAAAGCAGCTGTTGTTGCAAGTATTTACTGTTTTAATTATAAGACAACATTGACTACGTGTGATGTAAAGCTGCACTTGCCCACATGTTTCAATTTCCTTATTTTTCGGGAACATACGTCGTCTATTGCGTTCACCTGCTTAATTGTGCATGTTATTATCTTTGCTGAACAAACGCTAAGGACCTTATGAAAGTAGAAATATTGTTAGTTCAGTTACCTACTTTGACGACGACCTTTGGTGCAATGGTAGCGATCCTGCTTTTCGCTTCGACGGTCCTGGGTTCCATTCTGGGAAGGGGCAGATGTTTGTATGATGAATACGAGCATTTGTCCGAGTCATGGGTGTTTATATACATTTCTATGACTATTACATAATTATTTATGTATTCATATTCTATCCGTTACCCTAGTATCCATAACACAAGCCTTTTTTTTTTTTTTTTTTATTAAGGATGGGTTTGCTCTTGATCCCAATCAAGCCCGGGGGCCATGACAGAATCCATGATGGAACGAGCTAACCCAGAAGGTGCCTATTCACCCTGGCTTTGAAAATAGACGGGTTATAAGTTCTCGGAAATACAGACGCAGGGAGGGAGTTCCACTCCTTTGCTGTGCGCGTTATGAAGGATGTTGAAAAGCGCTTGGTGCGACAGGTAGGAATATCAACCAAGAAAGGGTGGTAGCCTGCAGTGCGTCTGGATGTCCGATGGAAAAAAGGAGATGGCGGTATGAGCAGATGCAGCTCTTGAGCACACTCTCCAAAGTACAGTCTGTAGAAGACCGCCAGACAGGCAACTTTGCGGCGATGAGCTAAGGTGTGAAGCTTGCTCTTCACCAATTTGTTGTCCCCGATGAGCCTCTCAACTCTGCGCTGAATCGTGTCCAGTGCAGCAAGTTGGTATTTTGCTGAGCCATCCCAAAGGTGGCAGCAATATTCCATGCAAGATCGGACTTGAGCTTTATAGAGTGTTAAAAGCTGTCCTGGCGTGAAATATCGCTTGACCTTATTTAGGACGCCCAGCATTCTGGCTGCAATTTGAGCTTTGGATTCGATGTTGGCGCCGAAGTTAAGGTCTGAAGACAACTCCATGCCAAGAAGCTCGAGGCTGTCGGTCACAGGTACAGATGTACCTCGAAAAGTAGGAGTGAGGTGGAAGGAACTCCTTTTTGCCGTGAAAAGACACGCTTGTGTTTTGGAGGCGTTGAAATTAACGAGGTTACTATCGCCCCACTGGGAAACGTAGTTTAGCCTCTGGTTTATTCGCTCAACCATGGCCTCTCTCATGAACATCACGTCTTCGCCGCTGGCTTTTGCGCTAGACAGGTATCTCTCTACAACAGTACTGTCGTCTGCATACCCAACAATTCCTGGTATTAACAGGTCATTGATGTGCAGCAGGAAAAGCGTCGCAGAAAGAACAGACCCCTGAGGAACTCCGGCATCAATAGGCACTGAGTCAGAGGAGCAGCCATCGACAACTACTCTGATCGATCGTTCAGTCAGGAAGTTGGCTATCCAACTGCAAAAGTCAGCGGGGATACCGTACGCAGGAAGCTTGCGCAGCAGACTTGCGTGCCAGACCCTGTCATAAGCCTTCGAGATGTCAAGTGACACGGCAAGTGCTTCGCCGTGCATCTCGAGGGCCTCGCCCCAGCAATGCGTGACATAAACTAGAAGATCCCCAGTTGAGCGTCCTCGGCGAAAGCCATATTGACGGTCACTGAGGAGATCGTTGTCTTCTAGGTATGAGAGCAACTTGCTGTTCAGCACTCTTTCCATAACCTTACAGAGTATGGAAGTGATGGCGATCGGTCGGTAATTGCATGGGTCGGCACGACTACCCTTTTTGGGTATTGGTTGCACATTGGCAAGCTTCCAGGATTTTGGGACCGTTTTTGTGTTGAGAGAGAGGCGATACAAGCGTGTTAGCACAGGAGACAACTCAGGCGCACAGTACCTCAGCACTCTTGCTGGTATGCCATCATACCAGCAATATCAATATCATCATAAAGCCTTACAGTGCTTACATTGGGCCAGGCTAATTGGTGTGAATGTAAGAAATATTTATCATTTACTTTAAAATAAAATACATTTTATTCCCTTTTAATGTGCATATTTTTAGAAAGAATATATCTGTAATTAAAACAAAAAGGTGATGTTTAGGAAATTTAATGAAACTGTTTTCTAATTACATTTTATACAACATTATGTTACATTTTAAAAAGATTATTTTGATACTAAGATTTCTATGCAAAGTCCTAACAAGTTTACGAAATAAATAACATAAACTGGAAATTGTTTACATAGATTCTACTCTAGGTACCTACTACTATTATTGCATGTTTATTTACAAATTGTAATACATTGAATATACATAAAACTTATGGTTTATATACCTTTAAATATCTTCGCTTTCAATAAAGGAGTTTTGGTCCAGCTAAATTCTATAATTCTAAACGCAACTAGTACAAAATTAAATATTGCTATTTAGGTAATAATATCATATAACTGTACACTAGTTTTACATTATTCAATGTAGAACTCTAGTCATATATTATGACAAAGATAATTTTAACCAGTTTCAACCCAAAAGCATAATGCAAATTAAACAACTTATATTTTTATTTTTTTAAAAGTGCATTGGTTCCTCTAACAAAATAATTTAGTATTTTTAAACTAGTTTTTATCAATTACAACCAACAATACTGAATGGTAGAAGTAACAATCTTTTAATTCCAAACATGCAATGACATGATTGTATTATATTCAAGCTTAGAGCTAGCTACGAGTAAATAAATTGTTACATATTAATATTATAATACATAAGGCAAGGATTGCTTTATTTATCAATATTGGTAGACTTTAGGCATAATATCAGTTATCTGCTAAATTAAAGTGCGAATGTTATGTTAATATTCCATAAACTAATAAATGCTCACTTTGTATTTTATATCTAACTAAACCTTATTCAATGTTTTCATAGGACTTGTTGATATTTTTATCGTCTAATAAATATCAATTATTATAGTCAGTTACTACATATTTTATGGTCAATCTACTTGCCACAACATGTTTACTGGTTTGAACCACAACCCATGGCTGTTTGAGATTGGACATTTTTGTCATCTGATGCAGCCCGCCAGCAAACACTACTTTATTTTGAAATAGCACTGCTGTTTTTAATTTCTTTTAAAGATCTAATGTAATTTCGTCTAGTTTTTAATTTTATTGCAGGGTGGATGAAATTAAGTCAATCTAGCCTACTAACCAGGATGATAACTGAATATTTTTTCCATCTGATATCTCTATTTAAATGCTTCAAATTATAATAATTTAAAAATTCCAATCTCCATGTTTGTTAAACCTATCTTTCCAAATATTATTTTGAAAGGAGGCAATTGCTGTATTTTTATTAATGCTAAATAACTGTAACAAACAAGTAAAAATAAATTTGCTTACTGTTTTAACTATTTACTTCTAGAATAATTAAAAAGATAAGAATATTTTTTAAATTTACATTAATATTGATATGTACAATTCTTTTATTTAACTGCAGAAAAGTTTTGCATCTGTGTGTTGCTGTTTGATGCCACCCATGAGCTAAAGACATCTCTGGAAAAGAAATAAAAAATCATTAGAGACAAACTGATCTCTAAGTATATTATTCAATGATGCAAATAAATAAGTGTACGTAAATGATGTAATGTGATGAAGGGAAAATAGAAGCAAAGAAAAAGAGGGGAAGAATGAATTACATCAAACAGATAAAGAGGAAGACTGATTTGGAGTTGTTTAAGTGGGTTGAGATGAAGGCATGACCTCATCTCAACCCATGAGAGCTTCACCAAGAAAAGCTTTAGTTATAAATTAGAGAGAATTACATAATTATTTCAGTATATATACTTACTAAGATACAAAAAATATGTAGTATTTATATACATTGAAACATGGTAAAAAAATAACGAAACAAGAATTTTATTTATTATATTTTTGTCAATATTTGAGCTTCTTACTTTCGGAAATGTCACCGAAGTAAGGATTGTACAATAAGAAATAGAACTATCTATTTCCAGACTACCTACCGACTCAACAGGTAAACTGGCCAGATGAACCAGGTACTTCCACAGAAGACTGCTGGGACCTAGCCAACCAGGTGATAACACCAGAAAAAGTGAGCTGAGCCCTTAACAGTTTCTCTCCATTTAAAGCGGCAGGAATGGATAATATATTTCCTGTCCTTCTACAGTGGTGGGAGGCACACATCATTGGTACTCTAACCCACATAGTACGAGCTTGCCTGGCAGTCACTTATACACGCTTAGAGAGAGGTAAAGGTAATTATCCCAAAACCAGGGAAAACAGACTACTCTAACCCAAAACTTTCAGACCAATAAGTCTAACGTTCTTTCTATTAAAAACATTAGAAAGCTTATGCGATTGGCATCTACATGAAGGGGCGTTAAAAGACATCCCATTGCACAGATACCAACATACTTTCAATGCAGGGAAATCTACTGAATCTGCTCTTCATCAACTAGTTGGTAAGATCGAAGAAAGCTCTTCATAACAAGCTAATCTGCCTAGGCACCTTTATTGATATAGAAGGAGCTTTTGATAAGACCAACTTCACCAGTATCAAAGCTACTCTGGAGAGACACGGAGCGGAAGATCCCACACTGGATCCTAAATATGCTTCGGAAAATAATCATATGGGTTGCAGAGGACAGCCAGGCAGCGCTCGTGGTGCGAGGGTTACCTCAAGGCGGGGTACTCTCACCCTTGCTATGGAACCTGGTAGTAAACGACCTCATTACCCTACAGAATACTAACCGTTTTTACACTATGGGTTATGCAGTCAACATCATTATATTAACTATGCAGAGAGCACTCAAACTAGTTGAGGAATGGTGCGGTAAGTATGATCTAACCATAAACCTAAATAAGATAGAGCTGGTAATGTTTACTAATAAACGCAACATGGGAAGCTATCATCTCCCGAAGTTGTTTGGTAACACTACAACTATCCAGTAGGTAGGAGGTAAAATATTTAGGTTTAATCTTGGCAAGTAAACTTAAGTGAAACAGCCACCTAGACCATAAGATCAAACTGCCCAATCATCCTGTGTTAATAAACTACAAGGTCTCCAACGCCAAGCCTGCTGCGCCCTTACAGGAAGCAAGAGCACGGCACCAATAGCAGCCTTGGGGGTAATGTTGAACCTTCATATAAGCTCCGCTTCACTTGCACATAAAGCAGGAAACAGCCAAAACAGCGCTGAGACTGTAACTCTTTAAACTTGAAAGTTTTGAAAAAGCAAAGAATTTCAACAGCTTACTGAAGGAATGGCTGGATGGCCTTCATCTTGGATAACAAATACAGAGTACATCAAACTCTAACATGATGATGATGCATGGGCATCATCTTGGTAGCAAGAGCGATACTAGCGCAGGAGGTAAAGGTTTGGAATATCAGGATCCTCTCTGACAGCAAATCCGTTCTACAAGCTCTGCAAGGCTACCGTGTCACGTCGACCCTTCTTTTCGAATGTTATCAAGTACTGAACACAGTAGGCACACAGAACAAAGTAACCATACAATGGATTAAAAGTCATAGTGGGGCATGAGGTAATGATGCAGCTGACGAACAGGCACGGAAGGGATCAAACATGGTGCCTATATATACACGGTGCTGTATTGGTTAAACCAGAAAATTCGTGAACACACCAAGTACTTCATCAGCACTATTGGAGCTCTCTGGAGACATGTAGGCAAGCAAAACTATCAATGCCGCAGATAGACGATCGCCTCTCTAGATCTATATTACAGTTAAGTAGATAGGAGCTGCGCTCTCTTTAATATAGGTCTAGGAGGATGCATGGAAGCAGAAGAAACAGCCACCCATGTCCTGCTGGATTGCATGGGAGTGGCACCCTATCGGGCAAGACATCTTGGCTCACTAGGCGACCTTCGAGAAGTCGTCACCAAAGTGAAGGCGCTTGGAGAGTTCTTGGCAGGGCTGGGCCGGATGGAGTGAAACAGCCAAGTACCCTCCAGAAGCAAAACAGGCGCGCAAGACGTCGAGTTGCGGAAATCGCCCGTGTAAAAGAACAATCTATTTCGCCAGTGCAAATATAGATATAACACTGAACACAAGCAACTGAAAAGGGTTAATGAATGCCTACATCAGATTCAGAAGTCAAGCAGAGGTTAAAAACTCATTAAAAAAAAATGTGGTTATTCAACAGGCTATCTTTGCAGAAGAATATAAAAATGGTATATATATAGAAAAAATGGAAAAGTGCTCTGATTATATTAAAACCATAAAGTGTTTCAGTTAGTTTTCAGAATGACAAATACACATAAATTATCATTTTACCTTTTGAACATTTTGCAGTATAATATGAACAAAAAAATTTGGACCCACCTGCAGTGGCTGACAACACATTCATTGGAACAATATTCGTCTTCCCATTCACTGTTAGCAATGGCTGGATTAGTACAGCCCTGGCGTATACATGATGTAGTGCTTCTGTTTTCATTTGGCTGAAATTACATATTCACTTGAGATGATTTAAGTAATTTGTAGGAATATTGATATATAATTAAATTTAATGCTTACGTCTGGGGACTGTTGTGGCATGCCTGAACTACCATTACTATTTGGTGAGTGAGATTCAGGTTTTGGAACTTGGTTTTGTATTGTTTGCTGCGAAGGTGCTGGCTGCTGTTGTTGCTGCTGCTGTTGTTGTTGTTGTTGTTGTTGCTGCTGCTGCTGCTGTTGTTGTTGTTGTTGTTGTTGCTGCTGCTGTTGGTGTTGCATTTGTTGCTGTTGCTGCTGCTGTTGTTGATATTGCTGTACCTGATGAGCTTGTTGCATCTGCTGATGAGCTTGTTGCATTTGCTGTTAATAAATAGTCTATTTTTAATGAAAATTTACAACATAGTTGAAAATAAAGTTTTAATTTGTAAGGAGTAAAAATGAAAGTTGATGACAGAGTTTTAATTACCTGCTGTGAATGATGATATTGCATTACAGGATGAACGGAGCCCATTGGAGGTGATTGTGACTGAACTTGTCTGTAGCCAGGAGGAGAAAGACCAGAGTTTGCTGCATAGCTAGATGGAGACTGTGCAGGCTGGTAGCTTCTGGGTGATTGTGCAAGATTCGGTTGGCAACCTTGAGGTGAAGAAGCAGGGTTAACTTGATAGCCTTGTGGTGACTGACCTGGTACCCCCTAAAATAAGTAAATTTGAAATTAGCAGATGTACTGGCATGATCGAGTTCTGTAACAATATATATTTACTATAGTAATATAAGTTATATTTGGGATTTTTACCATGTACCTTGTCTTTGTTTTTATTGAGTTTCCGATATTTCAGCACTGTTGCAAGTGCCATGATCACGGAGCAACTGAAGTAACTTATATTACTATAATGTTAGTGACCATGAAAGTTTAAAACAATATATATATTTACTAATTATTAAGCATATAGTACCCTGATAAGTTTAAATGTTTTGATTGTATAATAATTACAGCACTTAAATTTTTATTTCTTCTCTTCAATATTCACTTTAGATACTTAAATTTGAGGCATTTCGAAAGGTTTACCTGATATGTCTGAGGCGTATGTGCCATATTTCCTTGATAGTTTTGAGGAGATTGTTGAGGATTGGGTGGGTACCCCTGTGCTGTTTGTCCAGTATAGGCAGACTGTGTTTGATTTCCAGGATAATTTTGCGGTGAGTATCCTTGTGGCACTGAATTTGGCACAAAGCCCTGAGGGGAATGACCATTGCCATAAGATTGACCTTGATAATAATTACCATAAGAAGTATTGGTATTATTAGGGTGATTGTACATTGCTTGATTTTCTTGGTCACTTCCCTGAAACAATAATTAAAAGTTATTACAAAAACCAGGGACCTATCTAAATAAGAAACAAGATAACAAAAATGCTATTATCTAATAATTTCTATTTATTAATAAATTAACAAGGCACTGCCTGTTCATGTACTGCTTGAAGCCAAGAGCTTTTGTTTTGGTGGTGGAGTTAAAGAAGAGAAAGCTCTAAACAACATAAAAATTGAAGAACATCTTTTCAGTATGTCTTATTTTTAAATAGTCATTAATGAATCATATTAATAATTAAAGTAGATATAAAGTATTTAGAAAGTTTCGAGATGGGGAAACTTACAAAAAGCTCCATTGTAAATACTTCGTGTAACACAATAACACTAAGGATAGGACAGATTTTTATTAAGTACTGTTCATAAAACCTAGACAACTAATAACTATTATTCTTTTAACTCAAATTATTTTTAAATAACTGGTAAAATATTTACATTATTTTACCAGCCGCGGAAAGAAAATCGAACCAAAGTAATACGACAAATACAAGCCAACCGACTTTCTTTTTTGTTTGTTTTCCCATAAGGGCAGGCAAAGGGTACAAAGCCCATACAGAACAGTGGAATTTCCCTCTCCCTAGGTTTCAGTAAAGATGTGGGGTTCTACTGAAATCTCCCCATGGGCTTCTTGAGAGAGTAGGAAAAGACAACTTCTGATTATTTGTTTCACTTGCCAACACTTTTGAATGTTCATAAACTCTAGTGATTAATAATCCACCATTATAACACACTAATATGTACCACAACACAAATTTAAAAAAGAAAAACTAAACCACCAAAGAGACGCTTCCCGCTTCCGCCATCCTTTTTATTGTTTGTAAACTTTTCTCATAAGGGAAGGCAAAGGGTACAAAAAATGTATGAATGAATAGTAAATTAAATCCTACCATAGGTTTCAGTAAAGTGTGGGGTTTTATTGAAACCTCCTCGTAGGCTTCTTGTGAGATCGCGAAAAGACACCTTCCACTGTTTTGTTTAACTTGCTAACACTCATGCATATTCAAAAACACTGTGGTAATAAAATTTAACAAAAAACTAAGTGACGTTTCGCGCTCCCGCCAAAAAGCATAGCTTTTTTTTTTAAATCTGGGTCCTCCGTTCAACAGGCGCCGGCGGCATCTATAAACGTATAGCCCACAGTTAAGTACGGAGAACTAAATCGCCTTATATTAGGCACATAAAGTGATAAAAGATAATAATTAGGATATCAGTTTAACCTTTCATTGAAATTTATAATGACATGAATATGCATCCTATAAGGTCAAAATTGTATGAAAAGTGCTTAAATGTGCGGATGTTTTTAATTTATTTACTATTGAAAAACTAGTAGTAAACTAGTAAATCACATGTTGTGAAATAATGTCATACACTTGTGTTTGAATGAAATAAACTTATATGACTTGACAAGTCTTTTTCTAAATGTATGTTTTGTTTGATTTACTTAATAATATAAATGTAAAGGAAATCATTTATGTATTACTTACCTTGGAGACTAAGCTAGCTCTGTAAGCAGCAAGTGCTTTGAGGTATTCTTTCTTGGCAACTTCTGTTTTTTGCTTATAAACCTGTGGTAACAAATTAAATATAAATAATAATGGGTTTGCAAAAGGAACACTTATATAATTATTATAATAAACAATAACATATAAACTAACTGGTAATGTAACTTTTAAATTTCTGTGAGTTTTAAAAATAAATGATGTATTTATTTTTATTTTAAAAAAAGGAATAAAAGTTAAAATTTTTAGAAAGTGTGTTAAAACAAACAATAATACTTACACTTTTATGTTCTGAATCTAGTCCATCCCACATAGACGCAACAATTTTCGACACTTCACCAAAACTAGCATTAGGATTTTGTCCTTTTATAGCAGCTTGAGTATCTCGGAAAAATAAAGCATATGCAGATACAGGCCTGTAAAAAAATCCCATTGAACATAAGTTTTTCTAGAAATATGCAATCAATTAAGAAATTAATAATAAATTAAAATGGTCATACTTTTGAGGTTCATTTGGGTCTCTTTTTTTCTTTTTCTTCTGAACTTTTGGCTTTTTCTGCATTTGTCCCCGATTCATGCCATTATCCATAGGTTCAGGAGATGATCTTTTAACACCCATGTTATTTACACCCATCTGCATTATAAAATAAATATTTTTAAATACAAACATGCAAAGAGAACGATAATAAAAAAATTCAAAGGGGAAAAATTAACTAGAAGTACAAAAAATAATATAGTTCATTGGCAACAGAAATGTATAACAGAGTAGGCGATATGTCTACATGAAAGTATGCAAGTGACAAAATTTGCCTATACCTGATGAAGCGTAGTTTGTTGCTGCCGGCTCGCTGAGCAATAATGGATAGGCAGAAGGCTTTCCGCATCACCAGGCAACTACCAACAAACAACCAATTCATTAGATTTTCTATATTAAATACTACTTATTAGAGACACCATGTGATTATGTGCCAATGAACTATATTCATAGTGTATATATAGTGAAGATTCCTCAACGGCAACATTTTTCTTTGGAATTTTATTACAAACATGAACAGGCATTTTAATTTTTTTTAAATGAAAGTGAGATAAACAAATTGATGCAATTATATTTATCGTATAGATTTATTTTTAAATGAAAGTTACGGCAATGAAAATTCAATATACAATGAGCTGTAAAGCTATAAAAAATTTATTCTATAAGTTATATATTTTTTGACAAAAACATATTTGTTTAATATTAATTACCTGTGAATGATGTGACGGTACACTGTCATCAGAGTCATCACTAGTTGTTCCCGGAGGGGATGCTCTCTGGGGCGAACCATAAACTTGTCCAGATGGCTGAGTTGGGGTGCTGGGTGTAGGAGGTCCACTCATTACTTGAGTTGGCTGCATCATAAGTAATCTTTGTTGTCCACCAGGCTGTTGCTGAATCATATAGTTACCTGCTGGTGCGCCAGCACTGCTGATAAAGAATACATAATGAAATAGTTGTAATGCAAGCAGATAAAACTCAACATTTAAGTTAAATTTATAATTCCCAGTAGATTGAAGATAGTAGTTTTATCAACAAAGATAAATAAAGCAATTAAGTGATTTAGAACTATTGAGTTAAAAGAATAAAGAGGATGTTCAACAACATTATATTCATAAGTATGAATGGTAAAACATACCTATGTTGTTTGTGGCAGTAAGTAATAATTTAACTACGGAAGATAATATCTCGAAATAACTTACCTATGTGTGGTAACCGGAGTATGTGGCTCTTGGAGATATAAAGGTTGCTGATAAGAGGGCGCGCCTCCTGGTGGAGCCAGGCCATCTTGAGCTGGGTTCATCATGCCCACCTGGTATAAAATTTATTCTAATAATTAAGTATATTGCGCTAAATGATCTTTAATTCGCAAGCTAAATACATATTACAAATTCCGACGAGTTGTCAACATAACCTGTGAGCACAAAGATGTGCAAAACTTAATGTACATAATGCAGAAATGTAGCTATGTCTACGTTTCACATTTAATTACTGATTATAGAATTTCATTTCAGTAATCACATCATTACATAAATTAAACATATAATAAAAATAAGAGACCGGTACACCCTTTTTGCTTTAAAATTTAACAAGTTTTTATACAAAAATTTAATGTTTTAATTTATCAAACATTTTAGGTAGATTGATTGGTGATTTATTTTTATAGCATAGGCCTCAAACAAACTTTGAATATGAATGAATCACTAACAAAAAATATGATGAAAGAGAACACAATACAATACTAGAGCTGTAACAAACCGTATGTATTCGGTACTAAATAACGGGTACGCCATCTAGTACCAAGTACCGAAACGTTACACAAATGCATTTCGTTACACGCATGATAGATGACGTTACTGACTTTAAAACCAGGTATTTCTTATTTAGTGACGACCGCTTGGTGCAACGGTAGCGATCCTGCCTTTCGCACCGACGGTCCTGGGTTCAAATCCCGGAAGGGGCAGATGTTTGTATGATGAATACGAGCATTTGTACCTGAGTCATGGGTGTTTATATATATTTCTATGAATATTACATATTTATGTATTATATGTATATGTATGTCTATCCGTTACTCTAGTATCCATAATACAAGCCTTAAAAGTGCTGACTTTGGGCTAGGTTATTTGGTGTGAATGTAGGAAATATTTATTTATTTTATTTAATATTTAATTTAAAAAAAGATAAAAACCTAAAATTATTGAAATTAAATATTTTTTCACAAGTTTATATAAATAATATTGATTTATAGATAATTAAAATTTCTGGTATCTGGAAATCATACAACAATCCAATTGAAATGGTTTGCTGATCGTGCATTATATGCATGCGCGCGCTTATGAAATTCAGAATTATATAAACACAAAAAAAACTAGTCTGCTTCAAATATCTATATAACGTATAAGTATTTTTCCTACAAAGTAAGAATGACGCTACGTTAACGTTATACCGTACGCAATATGCAACACGACCTGGTGTGATACTCTATGTTATGGGTTATAGGCTCTGAGGTTATAGGGTATCATAAGTAACGGGTAACGTAACGATACGATAGTAATGAGTACTGATTGTTATAGTAACGAATAAATACGGGTACGCTATTTTTCTTTACTATTACACCTCTACACAATACTCTAGAAATTAGATCAGTGTTACCAGATCCTTTAAGAATTTTGTCTGTATTAATAACTAGCGGCCCATCCTGGATTCACACGGGTGGACAAAATTGTTTCTAGCATTAAATATAGCCTATGTTACTCAGAGTGAATGTAGCGTTCCAATGGTTTAAGAATTTTTGAAATCGATTTAGTAGTTTTTGAGTTTATTCATTGCAAACATACAAAAATACAAATCTTTCCTCTTTATGATATTAGTATAGACTATAAAATTCTGTATGTAATTTTACCCTCAATTCTGTATGAAATCTACAGTACTTTTTAGTTAGGATTAGGATAAATGTTTTTTTATCTCGTTCGAAGAACTATAGTCAAATCGTACTTGACAGTGAGCATTAATAAAATATATTGTTTTTAATTATTATGGAAAATACAAATATTATACCCCAAGAATAATTTGTTTTGAAGAGATATTATTTTTCGTAAAAAAATCCATGATTAGGAAAACTTAATCACAACAGACCATAGTAATGTTTTACGTTTTTACAGATAATACACGCATGTAACAATCGCTTAAAATTATTATTGTATTGAAAAAAATACTTTCGTTTGTTTTTTAAAAGCATGAAAGTGGATGAGAATGAGTGCATTTTATGTTGTCGTTCGGCTTTTATAGAAACTGGGCTACAGCGTTTTAATTTAGGTACTTTTACGCGCGTTTATTTTTTGCGATAACTTCTAAGATATACATTTAAATGATATGGTGTAAAAATTATAATAATGTGCGTGGATTGCCTAAGGTAACTGACGTATTTAATTTGATACGGATTACATATACGGAATATCCATCCAAATAGCTTTCCAATTACCGTTTTGTACGTGAGTACGTCATTTTGAGTAGCGGCTTGACTTTTTCCAACACAACTGTTATCGTTATATTTCAATCAATTTACATACAACCTTGACATATTATATAACCTTTAAGTCAAGAATCACACAAGTCCGTTCAGTAGTTTTTGAGTTTATCGAGAACAGAAAGACAGACAGATATTTTTCCAACAACTATGTAAATATAAAAAGAATATAAGGTTAATTCAATTTAATGACTTAGAAAGTTGAATTAATAAAATTTTGTCTCTAACTTGAAAAGGATAAAAAATATCTTCCATCTCTGAAATTTTAAATTCAATCGCAGTCGAATATCAGGTCCAGTTTGTATGAATGTTGGCTGATATTCTTTGTGTTTTGACTGATATTAATTTGAGATGGGGGTAGATTATAAACTATTACGTGTTCGCAAACATGCAAGGATGCTGGGAAATAAATCAAAACAGTAGAAGTCCTTTTATCGTGTTCCGTCAAGAATTCCGCGGAGGTTTCAGTAAATCATCACTTTAGCTAAAATCAAGGTAAAATGAGAAATGTAGGGGAAAATGGATTATTTCATTTTCCATTCGTCACCAATTGATTGACGACCGTTTGGTGCAAGTAGTGACAATGGTAGCGATCCTGCCCTCCGCACGGTTCTGGGTTCGAATTCCGAAAGGGGAAGACGTTTGTGGAATGATTACGAGCATTTGTACCTGAGTCATGGGTATTTAATAATATAAATATTAGCTCATTACATGTGAAATTGGCGTTTTGTATGGGAGGAATATAAAGTTGTTTTTTTTTTGTAAAAGAGCACCATTATTATACTACTAGTTATATGTAATAGGAAAGTAGATATTTATATTTACTAGTAGTCTTACTAATAATTATTTAAAATCTAGAGTTTAAGAAGATTGAATAATGCAAATTTTGTACCTGTTTACGTACCTGAGGCGCGGCGTGGTGCAACTGAGCGTACTGTATGTGCGTAGTTGGTACACCAGAACCGGGAGCATGTTGTCCGTGCATTAAAGGGATGTCAAATTCCTCATCGCCAAATGATGGAGTATGAAAAGTCTAGGGCAAACAAACTGATTATTACTTTCTGGTGTGAAAAGATAAGTAAATAATGGAAAAAGGCAGTAGTTATAATATACGAGTAGTAGTCATAATAGTTGGTATATTATATCGATTTTAAACAATAAAAAAGTAGTATATAAAATACGATTGTTTTTGCCTGTTAACTTTAATTACAATAATGGGTCATAATATCTAAAAATTAGTTTTCAATTACTATTTCAGACGATTATTTTAAAAGTTTTTCATTAATTAAGGGGCACGGGTTATTTCTATATATTCATATTTTTATTTAAGCCTGATGCTTTGATGACTTTTCGTGAGCCGTGTTCACAGAATGACTAGTGTAATGACACATGAAAATATATAAAATGTTAACTCATGACATTTGAAGCTATTTATACATACTACTTTAATATTGACCGTAATAATGTAACAAATATAACTCATTTCATAAACAATAATTAAAAAAAAAAACTCCACCAAAGAAAGTTTAGGGAACTATGTGAGAATACAGACGCACAAAGATTCAATACAATGTTAATAGCAATGAAAAGAAGCTCTCGTCGTAATTATACCATTGTTACTTGTTCTGTTCTGGCTACGTGATGTAGGAAGGACTTATGCAACATTAATCCGGTATTCATTTCCAATTTATATGGAATTATAGTAATGTGATGAAATGTCCAATATCGTGCTATGAACTTATGATAGTTAACACTTGTTCATAAAAAAACAACTAAAAAGTTCAGCAACTGAGTACGATTTATGAGCAGAAAACTAGTTAAGAGGAATCACACAAGCCTTGCTAGATAGCGTCGCGACGGCGTCGTTTTATTAGAGAGCTCCCATTGCCAACATCCAATCTCATATCAGTTCAGCTTCATGTCATAATAATATTAATGACTATACAATGTTATATGTTATATATTCCAGCCGAATAGGAAATCAAAGGAATCAAATCTAACTCGCAAGAATAGGTGGAACTAAATGAAAGCTTGTAAAAAGAAAAGTGTCATTACAATAACTCAAACACCAATCTTTTTGGCAGAGGGTGACTACTGTAAAATTTTCTTTGCGTATGTCCATATTTGTCGCGTGAATAATACCAATTTTAGACTTCGGTCTGTATGGTACATAGCTAAATAGAAAGAAAATATAGATCAATAGATTCTCTCTTTCATCTCGTATTACTTACTTTATAGTTGAAAAATAATGATGACAGGTCGGCACAATTTTAAAAGGGTAGTAATGATTTGAAAACTTTAGTGGAGAAACTTCAGGCTACGAACGTAGCATTTATAAATTTAATCTATGTAGATCGGAAACCTAGAGTTATCTTAATTTTATCAGTTTATCTTATGTTTTAGAACACTTTTTGTTTGATATACGGCTGTGTTGGCTCATCACTCTGCAGATGGCTGATCTGTACCTTTTCTTCTTTCCACTGATATTTAACAGTGCATCAAACACCAAAATGTCATATTTACTTAATTGATTTCATATCCATTTTTGCAGATATTTTGTACCTACCGTGTAGGAAGATTAAATTAAAGCACCGTATGTCGTTCTCCATTTTTGATACTCTATTGTAGTTGTCTCAGTGACAGTGATCTCACAATAGGAAACAAATCCGCAACTGCGATTGTTTTTGTTTAAACACAGAGTCTACTTGTTGTGCCATAATTGAATTAGATGCTCTTGGTTTATAATCTTTACTTCTCATAAAAAAATCTTGAATATTTATCAATGAATTTTATACTAACCTGATCATTCATAGCGTACACGCTGGTTTTGTCGCGTGGAGCTGACAGAGGAGTTTCTAGGTTTTCTGGTCGCTATAAAAAAAAATAGAGCATTAAGAATTCCGTCAAAACTCGCAAAGCTTCATACAAATCGATGTTTTATTATAAATTCTTTGCTTCCGGGTAAAAGTTGCAAGAATTAACTGTGTTCAGGCTTAGAACCTTGTATTTACTTAAATAAGAAGTTTTGTAATTTGATGTAGGACCTACATATGGGGGTAATCTGCAAGCATACTACGTTGATTATTTTCTGTCTTTACAAAATAATAGGGGTTAAAGTATGAAATTGCCGTTTTATTGCAATAGGTTCTTTGAATTGACATAGAATCTTCATGGTTTGAGGTTTTCGAATGAAACTTTTTTTAAATGGTTTCTATGATGTTCTTTTTTTAAAAAATGTAAAACATTTGAATATCGACTTTCAATTGTTTTTGTTATTCAATTTAGACAAGAAAGATGGATACTGCGAAAATTCGAGTTATTTTTGAATACGAGTTCCGACGCGGAACTAACGCGGCAGAAACAGCCCGCAATATCAATGCTGCGTTTGGAGAGGGGTCTACTAATGAACGCACCGTGCGATTTTGGTTTAAACGCTTTCGTGATGGAAATTTCGACTTAAAGAACGAGCCACGAGGAAGACCGCCCACACAGGTAAATAACGATGAATTAAGAGAGATAGTGGAAGCCGATCCTAGTCAAAGTACCCAGGAATTAGCGGCATGGTTTAACGTTACCTTACCCACAATATTGACTCACTTGCGTCAAATCAATAAAATAAAAAAATACGAAAAATGGGTGCCTCATGATTTGACTGATCTGCAGAAAGAAACGCGTGTTGAAACTTGTGTTGCCTTGTTGAACCGGTACAGAAATGAAGGAATATTGGATCGAATTGTAACATGTGATGAAAAGTGGATTCTTTATGATAACCGGAAAAGAAAAATGCAATGGCTGACCCCAGGTCAAATGCCACAACAGTGTCCTAAAGCAAAACTTACCAATAAAAAGGTAATGGTAACTGTTTGGTGGTCTCAGCATGGTGTTATTCACTATAGTTTTCTCCGATCTGGTCAAGCAATAACGGCAGATGTCTATTGTGCCGAACTCCGAACCATGTTGACAAAACTAGCAGTAAAACAGCCCCGACTCATGAATCGATCTTCACCATTATTGCTCCACGACAACGCGAGACCTCACACAGCACGAGAAACCATTTTGACCCTTCAGGAACTGCAGTTAGAAACCATTCGTCATCCTCCGTATTCACCAGACCTTGCTCCAACGGACTACCATTTTTTTCGTGATTTGGACAATTATCTACGTGACAAGAAGTTTTCTTCCCAGGAGGCAGTACAAAATGCTTTCACACAGTTTGTGCAGTCTAGATCGTCGGAATTCTATCGCAAAGGCATTAATGACCTTCCCATTAGATGGCAGCAATGTATAGATAATAATGGCAACTATTTTGATTAAATAAATTTGTTAAAAATTTAAAAAATAAACAATATAGATTTTCAGTACAAATCGGCAATTTCATACTTTAACCCCTAATATATCAATATGTAAGTACCTAGTCGTTTTTCTAACCTAATCATAATAAAAGACTAAATAACGGATGCCATCATTATACACGCAAATACTAAGAAAATTTGTTATTTTTACAGCATTAAAAGTAGGTTTTAAATAGTCAAATTTGAAGGTCAATGCATGGGAATAACAGTGAATTAAAGGTCAATGCTCGAAAAAAAACAGTGAATATGACTATTTATCAAACGCGGTTAAAAGACTTATTTGGCGACCACGACGGGGGCCAAAAAAGATGGCAAAGGGCCAGAGAATCATTTATACCAAGAAGGGTATAAAAACAGTAAAATCATTTGGTACCAAATTGTGGGTGGAAATATTAGAACTAAGTTATTGTGAATAACATCGACTCTCAGTTTGATTTCCGTCTGGTCGTTATTTACGATATCTGTAACACAAGTAATTTTAGCTACCTACTTAGTATAGAATCAAACTAATTTGATGTTGTCTCACTTAAATATTTTTAGATTATGTATAACACTGTACCATAAGCTGATCAAGCAAGATCACTTATCAGATATATGTTATTCGTCTTCCTTTGATGCAATGAGTCAATGAGTGAAATACGCTGCATTTAAGTTTAAGCTATCTCTTACACGTTTCAACCTGACTAGAATGAAAGGGTGATTTCTACAGACCACAATATCTCCCCCAGGCTAGTTGAAGGTTCAGTACTTAACTTAGGTACTTTAAATTTTACTTTATAACTAGTCGATCGGATGAAGGTTGGAACAAAGGTAAGTCGAAATTGAGTTGTGGTCTTGAGTAAATATAACTATTGTAAAGAAAATAAGTACTGTCAACTTTACCCTAATTGTCCATTTCTTTATTTCCTGCAAACTAATAACTTTGTTTTATATTCATTCTTATAACTTTGTATATGTGTATGCAATTAATAAATAAAAGTTATGGACGTAATTCATTTTAAATTAAATTTAAAGGTATTGTTAAGAATTACGTAGGCAAGAAATGAAGTATTATAGTCATAAAACAAATAACAATGAAACTATGATTCCTGAGAGTTTTCTACTCCGGTTAGCTTTGGCACGACATGTGGGTCATAATAGCCAATTAGCCACTAGATGGCAGTAACATCAACATTTCAGTTATAATTCCTTTTTAATCCTTAACAGTATAATTAAGTTCAAGTTGTATTTATTTATTTGGGTAGAAAGGTAATTCATTTGTTCTAGTAGGTACTTTAAACTCTAGTATTTGATTAATAATTACGAAAGGGTTTTAGAATAAATTTAGCCCGTGTGAAAATAATATGGCCTTACGTATTAATAAGTATCAATAATAAATGTTTAAAGGACACAACGCAATCCATGTAACGATATGGTTATTAGTACAGTCAATCTGTAGGTTGAGTGATGAAAAAATTACCCAATGGCTGATTCTTGTTTTTTCTGTTGCCAAATGACGTCACTAAGCTACCTTGGCGATGGGCATGTTCAACCCGTAGCGGTTTTTTGAAAAACTCAAAAAAACGTCCAAAATATTTTTGAAATGCATTTTTCTCGATTAATATGCATTTTACAAACTTTTTGTCTGGTCAAAAATTGTAGAGGGCGTTGAGTACTACAATTTATGTCATTGATGCAATGTCGTACAACAAAAAGTGCGCATTGTAGGTGGCGCTAAAGTGTCCAAAAAAGTGTTTTTTCACATTTTCACCCTAAAAATATAATTTTAATGGAAAAGTTTAAATGGAAAAGTTGTTCCTTACGTAATTTTCAACAACTTTTGTCTAAACAATTTTTTTGTATTACTTACCGTTTTCAAGTTATAGGTGGTGCAGGTATGAAAAATCCAATAATGCGGTTTTGCGTAGTACAAGTACACATTTGCAGTGCATATTTCAATGTACTTTTTACTATTTTTTAATTTTTTTATGATTGTAATAATTGTGATTTGTTATTAACTTGAAATATCGACAATTAGAGCTTTGGATTTTTTGTTTTGCATGAATTAATTGCAGGAACAAAAGTAGTTGATAGAATAATGATTATTTTGTCGTACATAGGAGATAAATATTTTAAATTGTTATTAACTTATTCCCTGCTGTTAATGGGTTCTTGCAAGATTTGGAAAAAAGTTTTTATTTCAAATGTGCAAGTTGAATTAATACATGATAATCGCTTAAAAGTTTAATAATAAAGTTCAACTCTAAGAACGTGAATTTAAAACAAAATGTTGTTATAAACAACTGTAATCGTAATAGCAAATAAATTAAACAGCTCATTATTGTAAAAACTTTAAAATTTAAAAAGGTTTTTTTGATAAGGTAAATTAGTACAAATTCTAACTAACATCATAAATGAAATGTTTATTGCTAAATGTATAAAAATTACCGTTAGTGGCACTGTGTTGTATACGTAGCGCTGTACAGCAGTGTAACATGAAAACGGTAAGTAATACAAAAAAAATGTTAAGACAAAAGTTGTTGAAAATTACGTAAGGAACAACTTTTCCATTTAAACTTTTCCATTAAAATGATATTTTTAGGGTGAAAATGTGAAAAAACACTTTTTTTGACACTTTAGCGCCACCTACAATGCGCACTTTTTGTTGTACGACATTGCATTAATGACATAAATTGTAGAACTCAACGCCCTCTACAATTTTTGTCTAAACAAAAAGTTTGTAAAATGCATATAAATCGAGAAAAATGCATTTCAAAAATATTTTGGACGTTTTTTTGAGTTTTTCAAAAAACCGCTACGAGTTGAACATGCCCATCGCCAAGGTAGCTTAGTGACGTCATTTGGCAACAGAAAAAACAAGAATCAGCCATTGGGTAATTTTTTCACTGAAACGACCTTTTTTTCGACAGATTGACTGTACTATATGCCAATGTTAGGAATTCCACCCCAAAAAATTGTGAGATTGTGCCATATTTTCCACGCTTGTCAGTCGGGTTAGAAATCGCAGTTTAAGCCCGTTTTGTCGATGGGAGCTGTATAGTGATTAACTATAGTATATTTAGTTGCCTTTTACGAAACCTTTAAATTAGAGCATGGATATCGGTTTTCCAAAAAGTTGATATCAAAAAACCTATATTTAATTTAATTATATCGGTTTTTACATTATTTACAACCTTCTGAAAACTTGTCAAGTGCACTTTCATGAAGAACCTTTGAGCAAAATATTTATTTTAATCTATTTAATTTAGCTTCTACTACACTGAAACAGGAATTAAAATCAATATTCAATAATACATCAATGTTAACTATGGCGATACAGGTACATTTGCAGATGGCTCAAACTTCAATTTAGGGCTGGTAGGAATAAACGGATCAATCACCGCTAAAACACTTATACACTCAAAAACACGACTATCTGAATTAGGTCTTTCTTTTATCAAGAATGTCCACTCCATCACCTCAGATGGTACTAGCGTCATGTGTAAGGTTGGAAAAGAATTAAAAGTGTTAAAAGAATTAAAAGGGTGAGAAATTGCACCTGTGGAATTCAATAAACAGGAAAACAGTTCCTGTAAAGGAGTCGAGACGTCAGGATTAAAAACAAAAAACAAGTATAAAGGTGTCGTATAAACGTTTAAAGTAATTTTTATTTTATTGTAATGTGCGATAGGTGCCGAAGTGTAAGATAACTAAATAGGAAGTCATCTCTTTAAGATGATACTTTGGACCCCTTGATATGTTTGTTATTTTTACACATAGATGTTGATTTTTCAAATAAACATTCTGCTGATATGAATATTAACATATTTTATTCGTTTAAATAATTTTATTTTGTATTTTATGTTGATTAAGAATAAAAATTGTATAAGGATATATGTACCAGATAATTTCAATTAATGTAATGTTGTAAAACATATTTATTTTAATGTTTTAGTGTGTGAATTTTATTAAACAATATTTATAACATTTGAAATCGGTGTAAGTATATTAAAACCAAAAGCGCCCTTTTTAAGATACTAGTTTTTATTTCATCAATAACTTTTTAGTTATATCGAAATCTGGTTTTTCGATATTTAAAATAACAACATCGAACAAATACAGATATTACAAAATCCTTCCTATATTTCATGCTCTACTTTGAATGTGAAAGGTTGGTGTTATTCTACTCTGCAGGACACCAAAGGTCAGACATAGAGTATCACATAAATTTAGAATAACACAGCATTTAATTCAAAACTACCCAATTAAAAAAAGAGCGCTTCGCGTAAATATTACCAATAAATATCAAAGCAAATACTTAAGAATGGTGTGGTGGGTATAAAACTAAGTTTAATGCCTATAAAACAAAAGCAGCTTTAAAAGCATAAATGTGGCAATTAAATAAATATTATTTACAATTAAAAAATAAACATTTGATGGTGAGTGATCCCACCTTCGATGTCAAAGGGTCCTGGGATATCAGGTATGCATATTTTCTGTCCATTACTCTAGTATCCATAACACAAAGTGCTTATTTGCGTGAATGTAAGATATATTTTTATTATTATTATTATTAAAATTATTTTATTGTACATTCTCTATTAAGTTGTTTAAAACCTTCTGTCATAGTGATAATTATAGAATGTTTTTAAATTAGATCAATTTTAATGAGATTAATGCTAATGAGAATAACACGAAAAAGTATGTTCAAAAGAAAATGGATTTGTCGGTAAGTAATTTATTAACTATAAATAACGTTCCAAATTAAGAAAGCAAATACTTTTATATATGAGCTGACGTCATTATAATGTTTCACGTTTTAAAACTTACAGGCAATATGTTACTTATATGTATTTTTGAAAAACGAATAAAACGCGATGAAATTGGATTTTGATTTTGTCTTGATCACTTCCGAGAAGTTTCGTTCGATTTAATATATTTATAAGAGCACAAACTCGCAACCTCTCCGAGCTTTGGTTTAAGGCAACAATTTCTAAGATAACATGTACGGTTCATAAAATGTATACCTGTAATCTTACTTCCTTTAGCATAGAGGCCAAAATCAAATAATAACTATTCAATAATTGGCATTGACCATAACAACCTCGTTAACTTCCTCCGACATGATAGTTAGAGGATCAATTTCATTACTTTTTACACGATATTAAATTTCCTACGTTGTTGAGTAAATAGATGATTACATCTCACTCAACTTCAAGTAAATTATTCGAAGTTGAAGTCTCGGATCCAATATTTAATTCACTATTGCAGCAAACTCGATTAAAACTCAATTACTATGATTTAGCTGAGCTAACTTCTAGGGAAGTAATGAAGAACCTCCTTTATAATATCTGATCACAATTAGGTCTACGATTATATGAGTGTTGACACCAAGTCGTGTATAAGAAGCTTTTTTATTAATGACAAATCAATATTTATTGAATTAATTGACTTGTGATACAATAACTCCAGGGTTAAATATTAGTATTATTACAATAATATGACTCTTCCATTTTAAAAATGTGATAAACTTCAGTCGTAATACTGATAACTGTCCAATCTTATTAGTTATTCCAGGTTAATATTTGTATGTCGTTTTCGACTTTCTAAATAAAACAAGCAGAATTTCTTGTCTCCATTTAGCCATCGCCCTTTTGATTGATTCATCCAATTCCGTAAGAGAATAAGTTCTGAAAAATTTTAACATGTCACATCAACACTGTCTAGGGATATTTTGTATAAAGTTCTATAACTCAAAAAATACTGGCCGATTTATATTTTTTTTAATGAAAGCTTATTTTGTAGATCTTATTGAATGGTTACAAATTTGAAAAAATAAATCATAAACAAAAGATTTGCGCGGCGATATTTGTAGTAAAGTATGTATATTTCAATTTACCTATCCTAGTTGTTTGTATTGTTTGTACCAAGTTCAAGTTTTATTTAAAATATTGGGTAATTTCGAATTTATGCAACTGTATGCATCGTGCAGTGGCGCCATTTAACGAGAGACGAAATGTTAAGGGCTGTAGGCAAGCTGGGGCTACTCAACGGAGTATTGCCGAGGTGATTGGAACAAGACAAAACGTGATATCAAGATTATGGTCAGGTTATCGAGCCACTGACTGGTGAAGCGTCTGAAAGGCACCCAGACAGGAAACGTACAACTACCTAACGACAGGATCGATTTTTGCAAGTGGCGGCAGGACGACAAACAAACTTTACGGCCAAGCAGCTGGTTCAAAGGTTCCACTTGTAGCTGCTGTGAGTGACCAAACTGTGAGAAGAAGTCTGCACGAAGCTTACTTTCATGCTCGCAGACCGCTTCGTACTCCAGCACTACGCAGAGGAAATCGTGGAAGAACATTAGAGTGGGCTCGGGGACAATGTTCTGGGAAGATAACCAGTGGTCTGTAGTGTTGCTTACCGATGAGTCCCGATTCTATTTTCATCCCGATTTACGAAGACTTCGTCTGCAATATCTACAGGAAGTCAACATACAACCATACAACGGCGGAAAAATTATGGTTTGGGCAGGAATTCGTATTGATCGAAGAACAGACCTCGTTTGTTTTTAATTTTTTCTTAAAAAAAAAACACTTAACGTTAGTTTGACCCTTATTTCACTTTTGTTTTAATTTCAATAAAAATTATGTACCCAAAAATAAAAGTTTATTTCGTTCTAAATATACTATAAAGCCTATTTTTTTTATATATTTTATGCATTTTCAATGCGTTCTTATAAGATAAATTATTATAATAGAAAAATACCTACTAGAAAAAATCGACTCGGGTCACAAGTGAATTCTCAGGCGGGAAAATTCACTTGTGACCCGAGTCGATTTTTCTAGTATTTTTCTATTATAATAATTTACATGTTATATGTTACATAAAACAAATTTGAGTAAATTGAGAAAATCAGAATATCCCTGAATAGTGTCGATGTGATTAAAATGAAGTGCTCCGTATTTATTTATAGTCTATGTGGTAACCACGATAGTTGACAAGACTAAAGGATAGTTCTTGGCAAAGGAAATCTGTAAAGTCAACTAAATTTACTTCATCGGTTAACGTAATTGAACATACTTGGGAGTCGATACAAAATTCCAACAAAATGGAAACACTCGTAATAAAATTATGTTCCAGGGTTTCGTTTGTTATTTATAACTTGATAGGTAAGGTTGAAATGAAATCTTGTAACAATAACCTTAACTTATCAAAAACATGAGTCTTATGTTTACTTTGCGGAAATTATAACGAAATAGATTAGAAGTTAATAGGTATTTCAGAACAGTATCTATGCTTATTCACGATCCAGTATTTCTTAAGATTGCGATATTGAATAACATTGCGTTGAACTTTCAAATGGCAATCGACTACAGCATTTGGTTTGATCTATGCAACGGTACTACTATTTATTACCCTTCGTAGTTTATTTTTGTCTTCGAGTATCAATTGAAGGTATTTTCCTTGGAAGTTTGATGTTAGAATCAAATATATAAAAAAATATCTAAAGCTTGTCGTTTAGAATATTATTGCTTTTTTGTAAAATTGGTTTTGATATTGCTTAATTGTAAGTAACGAGTTATCAATATATTAATAACTGAAACAAAAACTTTGTTCATTTTTTAAGTCAAAATACCTTATAAAATAATTTGCAGAGTTTAAGTTTATATAGACTTCTTCACTCACACTCCTTCGAGTGTAGAAAGTTAATATTTTTATAATTTGATAAGATTAAAAGAAAATCACACACACATACGTGACGTGTGTGTGTGACATTACAACATAAAGAGAATGCAGACCTGTCATAAATAAAATATGGGTAATAATTACGATTTAGTCAATAAACATGATAGTGTTTGACATCCAACATCAATATTACCTACATAAGTGTTTGTACACACACACTAAATGAAATCATAGACTTATTTCAAATAAACCTTCAAATAAAGTAAGTCAATTTTGAATGTGTTCGCTCTTGACCCCAATCAAGCCCAGGGGCCAAGACAGAACCCACGATGGAACGAGCTAACCCAGAAGGTGCCTATTCACCCTGGCTTTATTTATCATTGGCTATGATAAAATCAGAAGTTTATATTCTAGGTGCACTTACAAATAGAATATACAAAAAATAATTAAGTACTATTAATTTCAGTCTTAAGTTTTTCGATTTGCGTTTTATATTAATTTTATGTTATTTATTTTCAAATTGTAGACAAATCGGTGAATGCTTGATTATAGAGGTACACAAGAAACTTATTAACGTTTAAATTTAAAAAATAAAAGAAGTTCGGTCGAATTTCGAACAATGGGCGACAAATAGTTATGTTACATATACTAGTTGCAAATGTGTTTAATTTATTATCATTTATGAAAGACAAGTAATCTGATCACCTATGAATGTTAGAACCATTATAGAGGAAGTTGGACTCATTCTTGTATACATTATTTGTAATTTACCGGATTTTTACAAAAACCGTTTCTATCATTATCAGAGCCCGAGTTCAAAGTAAAATTCTACTTTAGTATCTCCTAAATAAATAATAAAGTTGCTCATGTTTTATAATGGTTTTACAAGATATAATTTTAAAATAGTTGCCTACTATCCACATTCTGTTAATGTTAGAGATCATTTTGTTTACTTAGTAGCGCTATAATAAATGTTAACATCTAACAAATATAGGGATGTATATTCAACAACATAATATTTAGTTTATTGATGTATAAACAGGCAGTCATTCGATTTACGATTTATATTCCTTAAGTTACTTTGAATATGAGAACCGTTTTAATCGCTCAAAAATCCGATTGATCAACTTTGTGATTGTACCTTAGGTCGTGTCGGTCTCATTCCTCGGACCGGTTTTGCGGACGCACTGGCTGTGAGTCTACTCTACACTACCAACGACAAGTGAAAGGACCCTGATAATTGTTTCCAGAGGGTAGAGGGTTTAAAAAATTTAACATCTGTAAAAGGATAAGTGTCCTATAGAAGAATTTATGATTTTTGTGATTTATATAGGTAATCAAAATAAATCATTTACATTATTAAAAATATTGCGGATGGTAAAAATATTTCTATCCGATAATTCTCAGTAGGTAATAGACGATTATAATGTGGCATCCATAACGATACGATGTTTCTAATATGTTTTTAGAGCGTGGAAAGTAGAAAGTTTCGTAAAGTAGGTAAGTTTAATACTCTTCGAAAATGAACTGTTTGATGATTTATTCCAATAGAAACAAGCATTTTACACTGCTACCGTTAGAACAATTGAAGATTGTATTAACAGTTTCGCAAAACTGGATCTATGTGATTACTGCTAGTAGTACTTATTACGTGGTATTGCTAAAAGTACGTTATTTCTTTATGATTTAACCTTGTGTAGTATACGATGAAGCATAAGAAAGCGTAATAGCATTATTGTAAATACGTAGTGGAGTCTCTATGAACACATAATTGTCGGTCGGTGACCTCGTTATATTCCTCCCACTAAAATATCGTTAAATCAATTGATGTTATTACAATTGGAACGCATCTCAGATCGTAGCTTGCTTACATTTCGTGGGGGAGACAAACAAATAAAATAAGAAAGCAGGTGGACTTTTTTTTTTGCTTTCGAAAACCGGTAGAGACGCTTCGTTTATGTATGTATTTATAGATTAGTATAAACTTTAAAAGACCGATGTGACTTAGATTATAGTCAGGACTTATAAAAAAATACTTGCTGTTTATTAAAAATACATAACTAAAACTTGAAATAACAAGAGCAGAAAATAATCATGACATATTGCTCTTGAAATTCTAAGTTGTTTAAAATACTATTAAACATTCGAATGTTCTATTCATACACAGGCAATACGTTTAGAGAACCCATTTGTTCACTAAGTGCCGTTATGTGCCCATAAAAATTTCGTAAGGCTTCAAGCCGCGGCATGGTTCCCTATTTTTAGGACAACCACTTTAATCGACGCAAGTCTGTTTCATTTAATTTAAATTCTTAGTTTTTCCGCTTTAGAAATTGGTTTCGTTCTTTTTTGTATTATTTTTTTATAACTTAAGATACAATATAAGTGCTACTATTTATAAAAAAAGTGGTAATGCTTCATATATTAGAATAGAAAGCGACACTCTGAATGTGTCAAATAAGTTGACATTTACAGTGTTTAAATTAAAAGTGTACTTTGTAGCGAATAACAATTATATTGAAATCTAATAAGTAAGTAATAAAATAATTATCATCCCAATAATGTCACCCACTACTAGAGGGCAGTACTTCCCTATTAATGTGTTTCTCTAATTTAGGTTCACATTCTGTAAATTATTTAAGTTTATGAATATTCCCAGTTATCTGTTATGCCTAGTTATTTCTTATGTATCTTGTCCCGCGGTCGCGAGATCTGATTCCGCTTGGGGAGAATAGTCGGATATTAAACAAAGTAATTTGTATTCTACTCAATATTCTTATAATTGCATCTATTATTTAGTATCAGCTATAGTCCGGTGGCGAGATGGAGTTTATTTATTATTAAAAAACATATAATGAAAAATAAAAAATATTTAGTGCTATGCAATTTTTTCCAGACAAATTAAAAGTCTATTGAAAATTTGATCATAGATTGTGACTGTTTTCCGTAAAGTTCTAAAAGGGCTGACACTTGTGTAGAACCATTTACGTTTTTAAGTTCACATATCTTAATTTTTACACAATCTAAATAATTAACTGTAGTATAATGGATCTATTCTTATTGAGTTTTTAAACGATTTCAATTATTTCACGTTTCATTAGTGATTTATTTTGTGTTTCTTACATTGTAAAGTTTGTGTCATTTATATATTAATAATACAAATAATAATAAAACAACAATTAACTTCTCTTTATCTTATCACTGTATCTATACATGCGCTCTAATTCGTTGTAGATAGTATGTAATGTTGTAATGTCATTGAAGTAAATTTATACCTAAGGAAAACATTATATTTTGTAAATTTTACGGAATTAATCGCATATATTCTTGCGCAATATAAAACTATCAATTTTACTGTAACTTTAAATTATACAATAAACAAATATGACAATCGTTCAGGCGTGACTGACTTCTGAATTTTGTATAAATTATTACTGAATCTTAGTAGAAAACTCGTAATATTCTTTGTATTAAAAATCCAAATCTTTTCAGTGACGTCTTTAACATGCATATCATATATATAATAATATAAAATATTACACAGTTAAGGTTAAAGTAAGTAAACAAACCTACCATTTAAAAATTCTCAGTTTCTTGTCCTAAATTCCATCCGACAAAATGAAGTCGATTAATTAATTCCATTCATTAATTAAACGCTTTCCGGTGCTGTGGAAGATCTAATAAATCTATCAAGGAAGAAAAATTATACAATTACAACTTAAACTGTTAGAGCACTGGAGTTCGCACAGTACGGTGCCTTGCAACTTGACCGTAGTTCACAAATTGGCACAATTAATTTTGTCTTTTGAATTCCGGGCGCACTTTTGTGTTTTAGTTTTCGTTCACGGTTCGTAAAGGACGTGAAGGCACGCTTGACGCACGTGTGGACCGCGCGGGAAGACTGCGTGGCGTTCGGTGTTCGCGCCGCGGTCGGTCGGAGGGGCCGTCGTAGTGCGGCAGAGCACCGCACTCGCCCGCGGCGCTGCTGTTGCTATGCCTCGAGCCAGTTATTTCTTTTAAAAACGTTACGTGTACGTGCTGTTCTATCTTTTCCATAGCTCTTGAAGCATTGATAGACGAAGGAGCATTTTGAAAATTTCATTAAGGACAATAAACATAATATCTGAGCGAGAAATATACGGACGTAATATAATTTCTTGACTGTTAGAAATTTAGTCATTATTTCGGATAACTCGTATTGAGTTACATTTTTAATTTTCTCTCTAAGAATCACTCAAGCGATAATTGGTCAAGAGTGAAATTCGTGCAAAACTAAAAAAACTTTTAGATAACGGAATAGAAAACAGAAACTAATTTAGATATGAATTAATTAAATGGTTGTTAGAGCTGGGATAAATGGAATAAGCCAAGCTGATACCCTCTAGATGATAAATAAGGAAATAAATCCAAAAGAATAAAGAAGAATTTTTGCTTATTTATTTAACTAAAAAGGACCCTTAATGAAAGTATAGGATATGCATACTCTACATGATACTAGTACATGAGTTGCCAATGTAATGCGCGTAGCTACAGGCTGCATGTACTTCGTGGAGTTCTATCCATGTAAATGTGTAATGTTCAGTAATGACATTTTCAACGTTATTCACCTGACAATTAAATTTTCAATAACCCCATTTTTTTCCTATTTATAGTAAAGCACAAATTTTTCGTAATGTTTGCATTTATTCTTCTTTTTCTTGAATTTAAATTTCTTTTTGTAGTTTGCTATCATAGCACAAAAATAAAACTTTGTTATGTTCATAATAACTGTACCTACGCATTGAAATTTTAATTTACGAAATAAAGCAATTTTGGTAAAGACAAACTCTATTAATAGGGTTAATTTTGGTTGATAATTGTCATTTTAATTGAAACTTTATATAAATAAGAGGAGATAAATCGATAAAAATGGGTTGATTGATTTTGCTTATGCACATTAGAATCTTGGCAAGAATACATATTTGTGTTATTAGCACTTGTTGTGTATTTCTAACTACCGATTGGGTATTAGTTGTATCTGAAAGAACCAGCCTTCGCTTAGCGGAAGTCCTTGTCCATTTAAATTTCAAAACAAGAAAAATCCTCTGGCCGCCCTCAGTAAATACCCTCAATAAATGATGATATTGCAGACACCAAAACAGCGACACAGCTTGTACTTCACCAATTACTCTAATTACTGTATTTATTACACGGTCTATCAACTATTGGTGATGCTCAGTGAGGGCGAAACATGTGTAGAGTTATTGGTGAAGGTGATTATTTTAAAAAAATTATATCATATTCTTGTTTATAACTATTCAAACGTTATTTATTAAGTTCTGGAACTCATAGATAGACGAGTTGATATAAAAATTCCAAAGTCAGAAGCACTTTTAATTTATGTCATTTAAGTTATAAATAGCTGCACCCGATATGCTTTGCTATGCTCTTTTTTGCTACCTATACATATAAATCTTTCCTTGTATGCATACAACAACTAAGCAAAGTTTCATCACAATCTGATCAATGGTTTTGGAATGCATAGGGAACAAACATTCACACAGTGATTTTTATTTACATAGAAGATAGATATTACAATGTCTTTTTAGGGTTCCGTACCTCAAAAGGACAAAACGGAACCCTTATAGGATCACTTTGTTGTCCGTCCGTCCGTCTGTCAAGACCGTCTTTCTCAGGAACGCGTGGAGGTATCAAACTAAAATTAATATCCAATACTCAGGCCTACTGTTCCTTGGAGCTGTGAAAAAATCAAACTCCTAAGCCAAAGCAATCAAAAGATACATACGTTTATGCCGCACCGCAAATTTTTTTAAAGTCTCTTTCTCTAAATGCGTCGATATCGCTCAAATCAAACTTGCCCAAAAATTAAATTAATGTTTACAATATTTTGTTATTATAATGAATAAGGTTAATATAGGAATAAGCATATTTTTTTGAATGATTTTAATATGGACGATATCTACTCAAATACTTTTCTCGGACCATTAAATTACAACCACAAAAAAAGCCTTAACATAAACAGCAAAACATTTTTATATTCAATCGTATTTAACCCTTTTTTGTTCCTTTGTTGTAAAAAATAAATAAAGGAGGTAAATTGCGTCACAAGAAGTCCTATTTCTACGTTTGTTATATTTTCTATATCAAAACCGATAACCACTTAACCCCCAATTGGTTATCGTAGCCTAAAAGTAGAGTCATAAAGTGGAGAAGAGGCTGAGTGTGCACTGTTAAGCAATACGACGATCTCTCTATCATTGAAAAGGTTTAGTAGCTCTCCCAAATGCTGATTTTCCAGATCTTTCATGTTTCAAAAAACCTTGACTAGCAACTGCATTTATACAAGACGGTACTTTGTATTTTGTCAAAGTACCAAGACAAGAAAATGATGTATCTTACCTTTTCCGATTATCGTAAAAAAGGGGCGAGTGTGTTAAAAATTAAATTGCACTAATTCCGCAGAGCGGGGTACCGTTCTCTCCCCCTACGGTGTTTTTTACCTTTGCAAGGCTTAATTCTCCAGTAGGGGGGATATTAATGATCTGATAGTGATGTAATAAATAAACAATAATGACTTGAAATCAATAGCTTAGCTACCTCACACACACGTGCAACTGTTATGTAAGTAAATTAAAAAGTGATCAAAACCTTTTTTTCTACTGATCATTTAATAATTTTACTGCCCAAAACCGAAACTGATTTTTTTAAGGTTTGCTCTTGATCCCAATCAAGTCCAGGGCCAAGACAGGATCCTCGTTGAACTAGCTAACATAGTAGGTTACCTTATTTTATTCTGCAGGATTTAATTATCTACTAAGGGATTGTTTTAGTATTGACCAATATCCATTTTTTATTAATTACTGAAAGGTGACCTGTACAAATCTTTACAGTTCATCTGTACAGACCCATATTAACTGTTCGCAAATTGAAAGCGGTGTTATTAATTAATTAATACCTTTATCATTTGTATGGTTATAGTGATCGATAATCGTACTTAATGACAGAGATTTATGTGAAAAATTCTATTAGATTGGTACGTCCTTGTCACATACAAAAAACTGCTTTGAAGGATTTTTTACTTTTTTTTTCAGTAGGCAGTAAAACTGTACAGTTGTTTGTTTTTTATTATCTACGTGAATCTATGTATACTTACCTTATACATGTTATATAATTTATATGTCCTCTCCTGGTCGTCCAATGGCATTTGTGCCGATTCCATTTTGGTGCATTGAAGTGTTCCAGCACTGTCTTCAAGATAAAAGTGTCCATGTGATCCTTTTAAAATAAAATAAATAATTTCTTCATTTATTTACGTATCAAGGCACTTTTAAATAAATACAAAATATGGGATCAAGATGAGTTTTATATTTAGTTTGATACGTGATAATAAAATATATAATGAAACCAAATTACATGGATCATTAATAAAGTAAAAAGCAATTACTTTGAAGATGGACGAAAGATCATAGAATCATATTTTTTACCTTGATTATCTGAATACCACTAACCGGTAAGAAATTTAATTATAACATATACTGGAAGGCCGATACGCACGTGATCATTGAAAAATTGCGGAAGTATTTGTTAACTGTAATTCGTGATCGACGAGTTTTATCAATGGGGTTGAAGTGGCAAGGTGTCGGCAGTAGGTGAGCGGGCCACGTGCGTGTCACGCGGCGACCGGCTTCGCGGGACGGGCTGACGGAGCCGCGAGGGAGCTCTCCGGAAACCGAGGTGTGCCGGGGCTCTTCGAGCACAGAAGTGCCGGCCCGCGGCGGACCTCACCCCGCGCCCTCTCGCGCCGCATGCACTCACTCCGCCATCGTCTCCACGCCACCACTCACCCCGCATACTATGTTTGCCTTAATCGCGAATTAAGGTTCCAGTAATGTTTTCTGTTAAGCTTAGAGCTTAATTTGACGTCATTAATTACAGATTCCGTGTCCCGGGTAAAGAGGAAATTAACGTATTGATTAAAACCAAGGAAAGGATGAAAATTATTGAAGTTTTCTTAGAAGTTTGTCAAACTAAACGGCTTATTTCAATGAACTTTCAATTCTTATTGTATCCACAAAGTCATTATCGGTAAATGAGGACTGTAAATCAATACCCAAAAGAGTGGAAATTTTATATTAAGTTACTATGTAACTGTATATGATTACAATGTTAAGAGTGAAAAACGGAATTAAAAAATATATAATTACACGATATTTATTAATCGACACTGTGGGAATTTCTGTTCTATCTGTTAAGAAACGGATAAAAACAACCGGCACTATTTAAAAAAGTATTTTCATGATAATATTTTCTTTTTGAAAAACATTACTAAAGTAATAATTCCTAATAATGTACGTGAAAGATTTTTTTATTGCAACTGATCTCTGTGATTGCTTCTTTTTAATAATACAAAGAGATTGCAAATAAAACAGGAAGAGGTTTAAAGGTTGCAAAATGCTATATGTTGCGGGCCTAACAATACATAAATGCCTTTGTAAAAATCACTAAACTCAAATACTTTATATGTAAGTATTTTAATGTTAATGGAACGTTGTTAGTTCATTTTAATTTAACAGAAAGTCATCGTAAAATGTAACTCAAGGAAGATTTATGATATTGCGGTGGACGTGTTATTGCATGTTTGCTTTGATAAACTTATGCGCGTACCTATATAAAATTTATGATGTTAAATATTTGTGTAGAAACGATTCACTGTGTTATGCACTGTAGTTATCGTTGATACAGACAGGTTTGTAGTTTTCCTGAAATTTGAGATTTTCTGAATTGAGTTTGGCTTTGTTTGAATTTTTTCAGTGTAGTTGTTATGGTTGAATTAAGTTGGTGTCAAATCGCATAAGGAACAGTTTCACTAATTTTGACCAGTGTTCGATGTAACAACGGTAGCAATCCTGCCGTTCGCACCGAAATACCTGGTTTCGGGAAGGAAGATGTTTGTGTGATGAATACGCCAGGGTATTTTATATATTTCTATGAATATAATATATCTATGTATAATATATGTTTGTCTATCTGTTAACCTAACATCTATAATATAAGACTTACAGTGTTTACGTAAGGCTAGACTAATTGGTATTATTAATTTATTTACAAAAATTGTCTTAACAGATCCTGTTAAACCAATAGCACAATAATATAATTTAACAATAAAATTGTTTGAAAAATAAGTTTTACAAAGAAAATATTGAAATGAACATTAAGTTTGAAAAGTAAAGTTGACGGTCGTAGTCTTTGGCGGCATGAAGAGTTTACCGACAATATGCGTTCACCATTTAATTCTCATTCATCGTATTCAACACTTATAAAACATAGTCGATCGAGATGACTTTGATTAGTCAACAACTACTTTGCGGTCAGTTGATCAGTTAGATAACTTAGGTTATAAATTGCGTCGCATAGTGTCAAAGTTCGTCACAAAAGTTTTAAACTATACTTATGTATGAAGAATTTAGGAGAAGTAACATAGTTACGCTGAAACTTGAAACCAACCACTAGCACAGCGTTCGTAAACCACAACAAGTAGCCTAGAGCCTTGTACAAGTGGCTGAGTCGGTTGTCAACGTCAGCTGATCGTGTCCGTCCCACGCCAAAAAAGTAGCTTGAAGTGCGATCGGGCGCCTGAGGCGCGTGTTGCGGTAGATCGGAGTGCAAGTGGTGGCGGCCGGTCTATTTGTGGTGACAGGAGAGGCGTGGGTGCCGCGTGTGCCGAGCTGGAGTGGCAATGACCTTGACACTAAGCGAGTGGCCTTGGGTAGCACGTGGCGGCTGACACCCGCTGTCTGTTGTCGGAACGCCGCCGCCGCCTTTCCCAGGGGAGCCTATTGTGGACACGCCCTGCAATTAAATCACATTTTTAGGGGATCCCTGAAAGATGACAATTTTGCCTTTGAGTCTTCGCTTGATTTTTACGATATATTGACAGTGAGTATATTTTATGAAAAAAAATAGTCAAATATATTTGAGCACCTATGAAGTAAATGTTTTAATTAGGCGATTGTAAAGACTACGGTAAAATAGAAACTTTATATCTCTAAAAGTCCCCATTTTATGACAGCATTGTTTAGATTATGTCTTTACAGATTCTATTCGATTGCTCATTGTAAAGACAAAAAGTTGTCTGTAAGGGTGCCTTGTGTCAAGCTTATCGTTTTCTTACTTCCTCAAATTACTAAGGTATATTAATTTCTTTATTAAAGTAATAGGGTCATTTTTACTACTCGAAATAATCTTTAAGATTTAATGTAAGCCTATAAAAAAACAACTACGCATCAGAACCGTCAGATAGGACTCGAACCCACGACGCTCGACGATTTATTTCTATAAATCTTATAGAAATAAATTGAAATAATGTTCTTAAATTCGGTTATGTCTAAGTACCACGGAGGAATTTTTACTAATGAAAAGTACATTTATATTATGAAACAAAGAAAGTGTTCGTTGAGGTTATCTGAATTAATCATTACCATTAAATAAAAAAATATATAAATACTTAGTGCGAAAATCGACAAAACTTCTATGGAATACGAAAATCTATTATAGTGGAATTTGCAAGTCTTATCCATTAGTTGCAAACATGTGAATGGGTGCGATTCAGAGCGGCGACGTGCGGCGTGGCGTCGAGTGCGGTCGCGGCGGGGGCGACGGTAGCCCCCGCCCGGCCGATACGTTTACGAGCCGACACTAACTTCGGTGACCCGGCTGCTCGCCAGCCTTGTTTATATCCTATCTCAATGAAACGCTCAGTTTCCTTGTCTTTTCACAGGTCAGTGGTGCAAAATCTTACTATTAATTACCTCTATCTAGCTAGAGCGATATAGTGTCGGGCTTGTATCATTTTTTGATCTCACTCCACCCAAAACCGTAGTTAGTGCGTGCCTTCAGTGGTTAGTCGTAAAGTTTGTATTTGCTTATAGGAATCTGAACAATTTGAATGCTATTCAGATTAACGATTCATCAGTTTTTTAAGAACCCTTAATAATATTTAGCGAACATTTCAAATTGGCAGTCACTAGAAAACGTCACATGTAAGATTATTGAAACTACGATAATAAACTAGGTACCCGCTTCAAAATCTTTACATCCTAAATCATTAAGTGAACGTGAACTCATTTTAATATTCCAATTATGTCACTAAAGGTTGATCATCTTACATAAAGAGCAATCAATCCAGATACAATAAATGCTCTCAGTTAATGTAATTCAAAGTGGTCACCAATCCAGCAAATCTTCAGTCCAAGGTGGCGTGTCTTTTTTGTGGACGTACCGTACTATTTGTATGACTTAATTCAGTTACGAGTCACATGAATTAAGTACATGCCATGCAGGTGTAAAAGAATGCGTACGTGGTAGTGGCACGCCGGACCCGAGCGTAAAATACTGTAGAAGGATAGCTTTCCACGTTTATGCTTAAGAATACCAACTGTTGAAAGTTAGTAATTTTTACATTGTTCGTCGTGGGTGTAAGGATTATTAGGAGAATGACTAACGTTTAACGTTATTTTTGAAAAGATATAAAAAGAAGTGTATTTCTTTACTACAGATTGATAAAAAAAATATCGTATTTTTGTTATACCGCTAAGAATCGGTCAAGCATATTATATATAGGTCCTAAATTATGGACTACGGAATATTTATATTGATCTTATATTACGCAAATAATTTGTCGCGAATCTGCTTGAAAACGTTTATTGTTATAAGAAGACCTTCTTTATTCACTTACCTGGGTATGCGTCGAGCGGCTTTGCCTAGCGGTATGAATGGGCACGCTCCACGCTTTTTATTGTCGCCGCCCGCTCTTCGGTGTCGGTTGGCGTAACAAACACCTGTAATTTACTTGTTTGTCTGTCAATCATTCCACACTCGACCCTTGATGCCTCAACACCTGATTCTTGACTACAGTTCGTGAAACGTTGAACACGATAAGAGGAAACTTAACGTATGCGTAGGTATAATTGGGGTAAAGGTGATAACGTGCATGGATTTTTAACAAAGAGTAATAAAACAAAAATAGTTTATTATCAATGGATTTAAAATAATGACAGTATGTTGAAAATTGTATAAGTTGTTGAATAAGACTATTCTTAGGTATCTAATTAAAAAAAAACTATTATAACATCCAGTTTAATTAATCTATGAAGCAGACCGAAATCATTGTGATCCACTATCTAATAAAACTGTGAGCAATTGAGGACGATCTTAGAATAATAGAAATTCACTTGATATCAATGCAGGCGGACCATAAATAACATAAGCTTTAAGTACTTATGTGGTGACATATAAAATAAAATACACGTTGTTTTAATATACAGCTAATGATGAAATACCAACCATTTGCATTAGTAACAATAATTGTTCCACAGCAATACATTTTAGAAGTTTAAAATTAACTTCTTTCGTAATTAATGTATTAAAATACAATTCACAAATAAGAGCGCTACATCAAGAGCCCGCTACGGAGGTGGCACGGAGCGAGCTACGCCCGGAATTTTTGCCGGATACCAATCGAATTAATAAAATGGATCATTACATATTCATTTGCGTTCTTGTAATGAAATAAAGACAGGCACTCTGCTATTTCGTGTGACAGAATTTTTATCGTATGATTTAAGTGGATACCTAATGAAGTGGCTCTATATTTTTCATGTAGACCTGAATATTTTCTGACAAAGAAGTTATTTATGAAAGTATTTATAGTTGTAGTCTATTATTTATGATTGCTTTATTCATGTTAGTTAGTACATGTGTATATAGTATACAGTACATAGTAGTACATAGTAGTTGTATATAGTATATATTTTACAAAATATATGTAAAATATATTTTTCTGCGTGGAAAATTGCGTTTTATTCGCTAGCGTGGAAAAGTTTTTCAAAATTAGAACCTTTCTATTGAAACAAAAATACATATGGTACGTCATCATTATAGTTACATTTTATTGTGATTTCATCTAATACTATAATACTCTGCTTTGGTTTAATTTAAATTATTTTAGTTCCATTAAATTATAAAAAAACAACAATAATAAATAATATTTAGAGCATCATATTTATTAAAAGAATTTTAAATGTATAGTAGGTGAGTTTTCATAATAAATGTTTGGATTTCGGATCGCACCCGAAAAAGAATTGTCAAAATGATTATGGTATTCTTAGTCAAATCACATTGAATATAAACCAAATTAAAAAAAATGATATTCAACATTACCAATTGTAGCAATTTGACTTTTAATTTTTAATTTAAACAATCCAATTTAACATTTCATGTAACTGTTTTTGTTGCAACTAAAAATTTTGAAAAAAGGTGATAACTTGTGTTTCGCTCGGCAGAAAAGTTTTTAGCGTCTCGTACCTTTAAAACCCTCGCTACGCTTAGGATTCTATCTTTGAACCATTCGCTACTCTCGTGGTTCAATCCTAGAATCCTTTGCTAGCTCAGGTTTCAATACGTGTAACTCGCGGCCAAATCTCAACTTTGCAGCCTTGGATAACAGATAACTATTGTCTTTCTTTCTACGGTGAACTTTAATAGTGTACTTACAAATAAAAAAATATGACCTGCCTATCAGAACTCTGGCGGTATACAACTAAAGATAAGAGTTTCGGCCTACCTTATAGGAGAGATAATTGTGTTTTTAGAGTGTAAATCCTGTCGACTCTATTTCTCATGTACATATTTTAGAGTGATAAATAAATAAAAATCATAATTAACTTAGTTTAAATTATTAGTGAAAACGATTCCAAAATTAAACTCGATAAGGTTTGTATGAAACTTTCCGAATCCCAATTTTTTTGGAGTTTCACTGTCGAATAAAGTTTGTTGATACTTCTTGAAGTGGTCATATTGAATAGAATTTTATTATTAAAAACAAAAACACTTAAGTTGTTTTATTATATTGTAAATAAGAGTATTAGTACTACCGTGTCTTTGTTTTAACTTTTTGGTCCTTTGAATTCTCAAAGAGCGTTATCAGATATCATCATACATCTCGGCGCAGTACCTGCAAAGTGATTCCGCAAAACCTTATTTAATAAATGCATGCTTTATATTTGTTTTATTGTTTGCGTTATCTCATTACTTAGTTTTCCTAGATAAAATTAAAATATATCTATAGCACTTATATTAGGAAAGTCAGAAGCCGAAACTACAATCACCCAAACCTACTACGGTTTTCAACCGTGTTCTTAATTAGAATAAAACAACTTTTTTAAGGATTTTGCGCATATTATTTAATCCTGACGTTTCGAGTCCTTTACAGGAGCCGTGATCACAGGATGACTAAGGCAATGGCCATCATATATTTTTTACTACCTTTACAATATTTTAATCGGACACGTTCCTATCTGTTAATTTCTTTATATAAATCAAATTGCTTTATTTTGTATTTATGTAGAAACGTTTCTAGCTGGTTACAGACGTTCAAAACTTTGTTCTGCCAAGGTGTCAAGGGTCTGGTGTAAGACACTGTTACTGTTATGAATTTTTATTTAATAAAAAAAAATTGTTGATTGTACTCTATTTATTGTAATCATAACGCAATATTATTTTGTATGGTAAAATATTATATTATTGTGAAAGTTCATTTAAATAATAAATAAGCTTATTCTTGTTTGTTGAAAGGTATCAACGGTTTTCACTATTTTTCATTGTTTTGAGCAGTGTGTCCACCTACTGATGTTTCATCGCAAGTCTTTCTTGATTTTCTATTGTAAGTATATCATAATTTTTTTATCGAAATTTCTGTTATCCAAACCATTTTAGTGCTTTTAGTGTATGATTTATTTGTAGTATTCTTAAGAATCTTATTTCTTCCTGATTGACGTAAGTCATAAGCCTGTAGTCAAACTATTCTATGTTCCTAAGGCACAAAAAAATTCTCTCTTGACTCGCGCTTGTTTTTGTCACTATTTTGGCCTAGCCTTACCAGACTAAAGGTTATTTCTCCGGCATTTCGTTATTTATGAGGATTCAGACTAACAAAATTAGGATTTAGTGTTAAGTTTTTCACATTAGTATTATCAAAATTAAGCAACGTCAACGTGAGGACCATAAGCACCTTAGGACTATAATTTAAGCAGGAAAAGAAATAATTAGGTCCTAAGAATATAAGAACCTTTAATATTACAAATATCATTAATAGGGCAATTGATTTTAGGAAATTACGGTATGTAAGGAAATGCAAAAGCATCGGTCTTTTTTATGATTGTTTTCAGCCAAATGTGATGAATTCAAGCTCTCACTGAGCATAGTATTAAGGTGAAAATTTTATAAAAAATACTTTCTAACTTTTTATACGCAGGTTCGTAGTACATCATTTACATAAAATATATTAATCCTTCTTATATTTATTTATTTATTTATTTATTTACTTAGGTCTACTCACAGCTTATGCACTAAATACATCATTACTTACTTAATTATCTAATCTTAACTAAGTACATAAACTACTTACAAGAAGACACATCTTGCTTTTAATATTATGATACAGACTTAACTTACCAATTATTATTCAATGTACGAGTATTTTCATAATTTAAATTTTATAATTTTAAGTAAAAATGAGATAAACAATATTTGACAAAAGTGGTCTTTTAACTGTAATTAATAATGCCACTGTTGTATAACACCTTGCGTATGCTATTGGGAGAGTCTTGAAACACGTCAATTAAGTCCGAATATTTATTTAAAATTCGAGATAGACGTGGGATGGCTGAATTGGCACCTAAGACCGTGTATCTAAGAGGAGGACAGAGTGGTGTTATGGGCTTTCGAGGTATCCTATACGGGGCTCTAAATTTGAATTGTGATAGTAGAGTGGGGCAGTTGATTCTACTTGTTAAGATATTACTCAGAAAAATTATATCCAACTGATCCCTTCTATTTTCGAGTGACATCATTTTAAAACATTTTAATCTCTCCCCGTAACTTTTAATTTTTTTATGCAAGCCTTTAGAATACGCAAGATGCCACACAAACTTTTTCTGCACTCTTTCAAGTCGAAGAGTATGTGTTGCGAAATGTGGGCGCCATACGACACTACCATATTCCAAAATACTCCTTACTAAAGAGTTATACAATAAAATTTTTGTTTGCGTATTCTTGAAGATCTTTGCATTTCTTATTACAAACCCTAGCATCTTCGAAGCCCTTTTAACTACATTATCTACTTGGGAAACGAAAGATAACTTTTGATCAAAGTATATACCAAGATCCTTCACACTCTCTGAAGTTTCCAATGCAACACCTTGAAGATAATACTGAGTAGCAGTGAGGTTCATTTTTCGTGTAAAATGAACTTGTCGGCACTTTCTTGGATTGAGCAACATACCGTTATCAGTGCACCAGTCAACAAGATTATTTAGATCATCCTGCAACTTCACAGCATCGTTATCTGTTTTTATCTGTAGTCCCATCTTTAAATCATCTGCGTAAAGGAATGGAGTGGCATAGTTGAGACATTTTCCTCCTTAATATATAAATCTTTGATTCCTAATATATAAGAATTACGTGGTTTTTGTCAAGTTTTGATATTGACTTTGCAAGTACATTTCCTTATAAAATGCTTGCGCGACTCATAGATTTATTTAGATGCCAATACCAGAGACTAGATTTCGGATACTACGTACTTGGGCTTTAAGTTATTTTAGAAGCCTTTATTTGTAATGGCAAAATCGGCAATATATCGGCGAGTACTTTTACGAAATATAAGATGGTGTGTAACAAATGATTTAATGTCATAGTCATGAATATCTAAGATTTTGAATACAATTTAATTTAGTTTCGTTGTGTTACGACGAAACCGCAGCAACGGAGTTTGTATATGACACTTAATGAGTCTTAATACGTATGTCTCAACCAGGTAAAGGTAAGCTTTTAAAAATGGAGAAGCTTTTAAAGAAAGAGATTAATGGAGCCTTTTAATAATTCGACAATAGACAAGAAAAAACATAATATAATAGGAATTTATTATAAACAAGCGCTAGATTTATTTTAAATAGCGCTCGCTTTGGCTTACTAATAAAACATTGTATATAGGAAATATCTTTTACTTTTCGCACGATAAAAAGTCGTGTCTGTATATTGAAGATATTACAGATAGAACAGTTGGTAATAGCACGTACGTATTAACTAACGACTAATTCACATATTATTTAATTAACATGAGTGTAGCTTGTTAATAAGTTTCCAATAACAGTTCTAAAAGGCTCGGGTGATATAAATGAGTCAGAATTCTCATTTCTCTTCTAATACCGTATTGTAATAGAAAAGGTTAATTTGTAATATAGCCCCAATTTTATGTCGAATAAAGTCGGAAATTGTGATCTTTGCCGCGCAATCGAGTTAAATATCATTCCCTACGACGACGAGGGCTTTGAATTTAATTATTTGAGGACACAGCAATAACGCCGACGCTGGAAAGATTACCTCCGCGCAGCTTTCCAATATTAAGTTTCATAAACTAATTTTGCTTTTTTTAAGTTTCGTCATAACTACTTATAAAACTATTAATTCATGTTTTTCTTTAAAGTTATGTCGTTTTGATTATACAATTCATAATCTGTGGTAATTTAATAAGATTTAACTTGCGTAAGAAAAAGAAACAAAATGCTTCCTCGCACACAATTTGAGAAACTATTCAAGTTCATGATGTTTACTACATAATATGTAGTAATTTCGTCATCCTATTTACTACTAGTATTTGGTTTCATTGAGTTTTTAAATAAACAGCAATAAATTTGTAATAAGACACATTGTCTTATGAATTAATATTCATCCTTATTATTTACCTTTAATGGTAACTATCTTGCCTTTCGCACCGACGGTCCTGGGTTCAAATCCCAGAAGGGGCAGATGTTTGTATGATGAATACGAGCATTTGTACCTGAGTCATGGGTGTTTATATATATTTCTATGAATATTACATATCTATGTATCATATATGTATGTCTATCAGTGAACCTAGTATCCATAACAAGCATTACAGTGCTTACTTTGGGCTAGGCTAATTGGTGTGAATGTAAGAAATATTTGTTTATTATTAATTTGTAAACTTATTATTAATAATTAAAGTGATAAATGTGGATTGTGATTATGAAAAAAAAGAAATCAGCGCTCAATCAGTATGTTTCCTTTCCAAAGGCAACGTATAGATAAAACGTCGTGATGCTACATACTCACACAAAGCACTCTAAATGCGATACAGATAATATAATAAAATAAAATTGCGATGTGAATTCGTGAGAAAATTTAAATAAATGACTTTTCTGTTTGCACATAAAAAGAAATATATTGCGGCACAATGAATGTTGGGGGTGGTAGGGAGAAGGGGGCGCGGGTGGAAGAGCGACAGCGGTAGAGGGGGGAGGGTGGCGCGACTCGCGGGGGGGAGGGTGACCCACTTTAACAGGACAAGTAATATTACTTTTTACTTTTAGGTAACTATTTCATGTTTTATCGTTATAATAATATACAGCTATATTGTACAAATTCACCATTTAACCTGGATTATTCCGAACCACTATATTTTCTTTTCTATCCGTTTTTGAAGACAAATGTTGGTAGATTTCATTACTATTATGAAAAGACGAATTATCACCAAATTGGTCTTAATGTTGTGGTTGATCTGGCATATTCCTTCACCAGGATGCAAATATCACCCACTGTGTGGGTTAAGTACCAATTAGAAAATTACCTAAAATCTATACCTACTTATATAACCAGTCAATTTTCAAAGCCAGGGTGAATAGGCATCTTCTGGGTTAGCTCGTTCCATCGTGGATCCCATCTTGCCCCCGGGTTTGATTGGAATCAAGAGCAAACTCATTCAAAATAAAAAAAAAAAGTGAATTATATTTTTAAAGAGCAGGATATACTAGCAACCTGTTTAGAAGTTAAAAGAGATGTGAATTAGTTTTAAGTATAACTATAATACAAACGAAATCAATTGAAGGACTAAACTCAATCTAATTATGATCACAATGCCTATACAAATTGTGTTCACAGTACGTCTGTTTATTGACGTAGCTTGTTTACACACATACGTACTTATACGTATGCGTAATGGGTTCTCACTCTTCCATATACTCATGTTTTTATGTAATAGGGAGCGAAAATTCATTTGAATTAATTATGTTTTCACTCATATTAATATTGTTTTAGTTATTTGCGTTAAGTTTTCATAATTAAGATTCGGTGACACATTCTTTCTTCTATTTAATAAATACTAATTATTAAAAGTAAATAAATTTGCAGGGTTTTTATGAGATTTTAACTAAGGTGTTATTTTAATAGTAAGGACTCGTGATCGTAATCGGTTGGCGATTTAGTTCCGTGAGAAAACTTTTGTGAATCATATTCGTATTTACACGTCTTAATAACAGTTTCACAATATTCTTATTAAGAACTAACCTACCCGCGCGACTTTGCACATAGATTTTTAGTTTTTGATCATATTCGCATTTTTCCGCGTCTACATGCAGAAGAAATTAAACTTGCTCTTTAATTCTTGTTGAAATTGATATATTTGCGAGGTGAACATAGCGTATATAAAAAGTTCAAATAATCTTGTTAGGGCAATTTAGAAAAGTATTTAATTTACAGTGCGCTCTGTTGATAGTACATAATTTCAAACATCCTCCATTTCCCAATGAAAACTAAGAAATAATTAGTTAAAATAACTACTGAGATATATGCTATTAAATTTTCAGAGACAACTGTCTCGTGTTGAAGTAGATATAAATAAAAAACCAAAGTGAGTTTTGCGGTTTTATTCCAAAATGGCGAGTATTTTTTTTTAATTGGCGTACATTTACAGCTGATTGTGCAATTATCATTAACTCCTTCTAGAATCTACTCTCCTGCTGGCATAACGTAGTCTATGCCACGAGAACAAATGCTTATAATACATATTCGCTTCTATCTGGATGTGAAGTAGGGACCTTTGGTGTATAGGCAGTAACTCTAGCGTGCACCGACCGCCTCACAAACCTCAACGAAATTCACTTGGATATTCATTTTGTCAATTTTTATTATAAAACCTTAAATCAGCTCGTATTTTTTAGTAGTTACTTCTCCGATAACTTGGACAATTCTTACAGATTAGGTCTACGGAGAGAATAAGAAGTAATAATTGTAAGACTACAAATACTGTCTGTTCGACAGACAGGCAATTATCTTGGTAAACTCAGTAAATTTGTTCACTGTTATTAATCGACCACACGTAATCAGGACCTTGTCAGTAATTGAACATCGAAAAGTTTATTATATACTTTTAATAATTTTAATTTAACCCATAAAATAACCCCACTTTGAATTCTCAGTGTATTTTAAGTGAAAACTTAAAATTGACTTAATAATTAAATAAAATTGGTAGTCTTGTCCGTTTAGGCAGCATTAGAACATTAATATAGATTGAGTGTGCCTCTACATGAAATACTTTATTTTCTAAATGTAATATTTTGTATTTTAAACCAAATATCGGAGCATTCAAAAATATTAAACATTTTATAGAAGATAACGTGATTACTCCGACACAGTTTAGGCTATCCCCATAAAGGTTCGTTGTAGTCGTAACGTCGAGTCATTCGTAGAGCTTTTTATTCATAACTGCATAGGGACAGCCTGTTTCGTTAAAAAAAGTCATGTTCCGATACTTGGATAAAATAAACATGGTAACAATCCCGTTTACAGTAATACTAATGTAAAGAAAGTTCAAAACAATATAACGATTCCGGGTTAGGATACCGCCTGGGGTATATTCAAGTCAATTTAGACGTGTGTACTCGAATTAGATTACAGGAAAAAAGGGCAAGACAAGTATGGCGGGCTGCATAAACTGTTTCCTTTACTTTACTCGAATATTTGCTGAAAATTTCAACCCGCAAAGTCACTGGGATTGAAATTAGTAACAATCTAATGTTAATACGCATTATTGGCATTGTTTCAAATTATATAAATAGATGAAGCACGAGTGTAATGACTTGGTAAATAAAATAAAATTTCATCAATCATCGGAAATCAGTCCCGAGAGTCCTGAGAATGCGATCCTTGAGACCGGCGTTACAGCTACTAGATTTTCCTCTTTCAAAGTGAACAGGTAACGCTTTCGACCTAAGAAACATAAAAACTTATTGTTATAAATTGATTTGGCATACATAACACAAATATCGCAGTTTTTACAGTAGTTAATATGTTAAATGTTTGAATTATTGTTATCAATTTAGTATCGCCTGTTTCAAAAGAAACTGCCAACTAAGTTGCAAAAATAAAATAATACTTATACAGTTTGATTAGATTCGTGTCTCTTACTTAAAGCTCTTAACAAAAAGACTGGAGTTTTAAAAACAGTGACGGTTGGTGAGTTTTAAACATTATGGGATACTAAAATATAATTAGTAAAACTCCCATAAAAGAAGTTTTTATAATAGAAAACCTTAAATATTTAAGATTTTTATCAAAGAAAACTTAGTTAAACATGACAAATATTATTAATTTTATACACTAGGCGTCAAAGACATCGCACCTTTGAAAAAATTTACGGACCATTTTCTTTGATTGTAATCAATGATAACGGTAATTGTGGGTATAATTTAATAGTAATTAAATAGGAGAATCCAAAAATAAAACAATACATGTTCAAAATCAGTTTATTCAACGAAAAAATTAAGTTAGCAAAACAAAAATAAAAATTCTTATTTAAGCCTCTGTTAAAAACTGATAAAATAAGCAAAAATCATACAGAATGTTACTTAAAACTAACCTAAAACCTAGTGTTACTCCCCTTTGCCCTGATGACCGCCTCCATACGGTCTTTCATAGACCTTACCAATTTCAGGACCTCTTCTTGGGGGATACTAGCCCATTCTTCAATTACCGTCTCTTCAAGCTCCGGGAGAGTCGAGGGAGCGGGATCACGAGCTCGAACCTTGCGTTTTAAATGGTCCCAGAGGTGCTCTATCGGGTTCAGGTTTGGACTTCTCGCTGGCCACTGCATTACAGAGATCCCAACCTCTTGAAGGTAGTCGCGCACAACACCTGCAGTGTGAGCGCGAGCGTTATCGTGCATTCATGTGAACCCCTCGCCTACAAAACCGGCATAGGGGACCACATGATCCCTGTGATGTACCGGTGAGCAGTCAATGACCCTTGCCCGCAAGCACTTCCAGTCCGTGAGACGCAAACAAGTTCGGTTTTTCCGTCGGGTGACATACCGCCCCAGAACATACAGGAACCACCCCCATATTTTACTGTTTCCTGAATGCAAGCTTGTGCATACCGCACCTCCTGCCTTCTGTACACTCTTTGCGCCTGTCGTTGCAGAAAAGACACACTCTCGTGTCGTTCGCGAGCAAACTGTAGGCGGGATTGTCGATGCGCTCCATTCAATTTTGAACCCGTAGCAGCTCTACGAGCTGCTATCTTCTTCTCCTTTCGTTTTCTTCTAATCGTGGAAATGCTTACAGACATTCTGCGAGTAGCCCGGAGCTGCTACTGTACCTAAACAGCATTTGAGAACCGATTTCTCAAAGATGTTGACACGATGAATCGATCATCTCTCTCTGATGTGCAGCGACGTTTACGAAAACCCTGTCTCCGGACGTAGCCACCGGTCTCCAGAAACCGCTGCTATACTCTTCGAACCGAATAACTGCTCAGATTCAATTGTCGAGCGACATCACACTGTCGCATCCCCGATTGCAGCAGTATAAATACTTGGGCGACTTTAACCGCAGTTGTATCTAACTTCAAGCTTGTTTTTCTTATCAAAAGTCGTCCTGTGTATCTTCTTCAACAGTAGAATAGAACCTCCTGAAAATCTGTGTTGACCCTTTTATAGCCTTAAAAGATAGCGCAACTATTGACCCTTTCCGGGAGCAAAAATTGTTTTCCTTTTTTTATGTGACATTTGTTTTAATTTTAAATTTAAGTTTATTTTAATTAAATGAAATTAGTTTTAAATTTAAGTTTATTTATTAAGCTTTTAAATGAAACCAAAATAAGTAGGGTACATGTGCGCTTTTTTTGGGTTAACTTTTTTGACGCCAAGTGTATGTCAAACGAAACAAATAGTCACGAACTAAAATTTGTTAATGTACCTACTGAATATAAGGCTTGGAAATACAGTTTTTCATTTTCAACAGAAGTAGGTACTTTTGTTGAAAATGAAAAACAATAATATAATGTTAGTTGAGTCTAAGTTAAAATATTTATTAATATGTTTACATAATTAGGGACAAAACCAGCTCGAAATAATTTTCAATTTATAATATTATAGAATAGTTAACTTACAAAATACATAGGGTTAACTTTGTATCAATCTTAATTATGCATTGAATTTCATTAGAGTTTATTTCATAAATTCTGGCTCACACATCTACACTGCAATCAAATTAAGTAATGTAGGTGATGTACATAACTTTCGGCATCATTGCTATGTTGTTCTTTATTTGTTTATATAAACAAATATAACCAATAACTTGGTTACCGAAAACTTTGGTCACTCAGGACGGTACATAACGGTTATAATGAAAAAGTCTTTTGCGAAACTTTCTGAGTGGCCTAGTATAGATATAAAAATTTAGTATTATAATAATAAATAATATAGTAATAATGACTAAAAGTTTTTTTTTAATTTTGAATGGGTTTACTCTTGATCCCAATCAAGCCCGGGATCCAAGACAGGATTCACGATGGAAGGAGCTAACCCAGAAAGTACCTATTTAACCTGGCTTTAATAATAGGCACTAACACAAACGAAAATGAGTAATTGTTATTAAAACTACTCAAAATTTATGTCACTGATAACAGCACACCAATTTTTCATGAACAGTTAAAATTTTCCATTGTGATTGAACTCCATTGGTGAAATTCTATTGAAGGCGTTTTTAAGTAGGTTATTGTGCTATTGAGTAAATAAATGGTGAACATTTGTCTTGTGACAAAACTTATAAAAAAGTGTTCAAATAAGAGTCTTAGTCTAAAATATCAATGGTGGCCTTTGTTTGTATTGTGTAGTATACCTAAAAAACATCGTATGATACATTCTGTCGGAAATTTAACTGACGACTTCAGTTACTATGTCCATGAAATGTTTTAATAGTAAGAATTTTTATAAGCTATTTAAGCTTCATCAATAAGATAAATTACAAAGCGTAGTTGCCCTATTTTTCGTCATGGATGTTTTCAACGGCGTTTTAGAGTTAGAAAAGTATTACTCAAAGCGCAGTAATATTTTATTCTTAAAACCTACACACAAAGCAAAGGCGCTTGAAATATCACCATTGTTTCTTTAAAAATCTACTCTAGAGTTATCTACGCCAATTTATAATAATGGATAATATTATAGTTCGACTTAGCCAAATGACGTTTATTGCTGGACACATAAGTATCAAATAATGGATAATATTATAGGTAAAGAATTAAAAATGATTTTTTTCGAATAAATATTTTGCTAGATTTAAATATTTTCTTACTACTACTTTCAGATTACAGACGGGTTATAGTACTCGGAAATACAGACGTAGGGAGGGAGTTCCACTTCTTAGCAGTACGCACTATTAAAGATGTTGAGAAGCGCTTGGTGCGACAGGTAGTAATAGGCCGTGCATCTCGAGAGCCTCACCTCAGCAATGCGTCACATAAACTAGAAGATCTCCAATTGAACGTCCTCGGCGAAAGCCACATTGACGGCCACTGCGGAGATCGTTGTCTTCTGTATGAAAGCAACTTCTTGTTCAGCACTTTTTCCTTAACCTTACAAAGTATGGAAGTGATGGCGATCAGTCGTTAGTTGCATGTATCGGCACGACTACCTTTTTTACGTACTGGCTGCACATTAGCAAGCTTCCAGCATTTTGGTACGATTTTTGTTTTGAGAGAGAGGTGGCACAAGCGTTTAGCACAAGAGACAACACAGGCAAGCGATACCTAAGTACTCTTGCTGGTATGCCATCAGGAACTTTGGCCTCATTCACGTCCAGTCTAAGTAAGAATCTACGGGCCTGTTTATTGTGAATTATGATCTCCGACATTGAAGAATCACAGCAAGGTATATCTGATGGTTGTTGAGAGCCGGTGTCTAGACGGGAATTGCTCGCAAAACAGAGAGGCAAATAAACTTGCTGTTTCAGCCTCAGAATGAGCTATAGACCCATCAGGTTTCAGCAAAAGCGGTAAAATACGACGGCATAATTACAGACATGGAGCATCTTCTCTACTCCTGTGTGCACTAGAAGCCAAATAACGGAAAACCCGGATTTAATAAAAAAACACTGCCGAACACATAGACCCCTGCACACATCTTGAACTTATGCTCAACAGTGCAACTACCCTGAGGTGAGGTACGCCTCGTCCGACGGGGTTGCTATCTGAGTTCTGAGTATCTTCTCCGTTAAGAAGAATAGGTGTGGTTTCTCAGTCTCCAGGTGGTGATGGACCGGATCGAGATTTGAGTGCAGTCCTCTGATGTTCGCGAGGTGTGCACTTTTAATGGCAGGAAATGCAGCCGATGTTTCACATACTTCTTGTGTTTTCTGATCATAATGGTGAATGTTGGGGGTAGGATTTTCGATCGAGACGCTACTCAGTGAACCATTAAAGTTCTCTTGGGCTAAGCTAACTAAAAAAGGGGACCTGGAGACTGCGGGGACGCCCGAACCCCATCCAGTCGCCAACTGGCACGGTGGAGCATTTTGCGATTTTCCGCGAGTGCAGTCTTTCATGCGTGGCTAGCGTGTTGGTTGGGCTCCCTACTAATTGCGGTCGACCAATGCTTATGACTGTGCTTCTGATCCGGCTACCCTCCAGAATGAGTTACCTGTTACAGCATTGGCAAGACATCAAGAGCAGTTCTAACTGACTTATTATGGTAATAAGTTATTACCAACCCCCATTGGCACTGACAGTCCCGCCCTCCTAACGCAGCAAAGCTGCTTGGCGACGGATAATAAATGTATGTATTAAAAAATTTTATTTTATATATATAAATTACGGGCTTAATAGTCAAAAGATCATTCCGCTTACTTATCTATTCTTTTTTATTCATTGATGAATTGATTATAAAATTATAACAAATAAAACACATTTAAGTCACTTTATTAAATAATTATTAAAAATAATTAGGAAATAATTATTTAAAAAATGATTATTTATGATTGAAAGTACTATCGTCCCGATTTCGATTTTTCTTGCAAATTTTATGACAGCTATATATATGTATAGGTGATCGTGTCTGAAATTTTTAGAGTGATGATTTTCAATATGAAATGTCCGTTATGAATAAAGGCCCTTCTAAAAACATTCATCTATAGTTGGCACAACGAATTCAAGCGTTATGATTTAACTTTGAGCAATGAAGAAAGGAGGAATTCCACTTCGACGGCTCTTACTAAAGAAAATGTGCTATCCTAACCAAACTGTGATTCAAGCCCGGGACCTTTGGGTTAGAGTTGAACGCTCTTTCATCACACCACACAGGCAGGCTGTCTAAGATGCTATACTTCTATGTTGTTTTTATTTCAACATATTTTGTTTCAACACTCATTTGATTATAAGTTAAATCGTTTTTGTCTATTAACAATAAACATTATTGATAAAAAATATTAGTTGTTTGATCGATAAAATTCCATCTCTAGCATTTTTTCGCTTCTATGCTAAACGTTAAATATATGTTTGTAAATCAAAGATTTCGAAAAATCCTTATATCTTTTGAAATACTTCCCAGAACCCCGTGCTAACGCAGCTGTATAACAGAGTATAACACATAAACAGGGATATGATCTTTAGGTTTTTCATCTCGGTGGATTTATGACATTGTGACAGGTAACGAATCCTGGATTTATCAAATCGACCAAGAAATAAAGTGTTAGTCGACAGTTTGGCTATTTCAAAACGTACCAACGCATACCAAAGTGAAGCTATTGAGAAGATTGTTTGATCGCTATTATCTTCACTTTGATCATAACTCACTGCAATAAGTGACAAGAGACCGAATAACGAGCGCGTTACTGCTTTACTAGCGCAGTCAGCGCTCAAAACGAGGTACTTCTGGACATATCAAGGCCTTAGAGCACCCTCCTTATAGTCCTGATCTGACATCACGTAACTTTCTTTTATTCCCTAAAATAAAATGATCAACTAAAAGGGATGGAGTTTTCATCACTGGAAGGCCGTAGAGGCGATGTTTGCGACGAACTGGGAAAGTGTTTCAAGTGAATGGCGCTTTAACATACGAGTAGATACACAAGCTTCCTTTGAGACAACTAACCCCCCGGACGGGGGATCCTGCAATGATTCTCGTGATATTATCAATTAATGCTGTATGGCAGACAAGATTTGTAATAAATTTGGTATTCAAATTTCAAAAACAAAAACTATCTTCTTAAGGTCATAATTACTATATCTACGAGGAGTTGATGCGGCACGGCTCCGGCGTTCAGCGCTGTCCTATGATTGCAAAGATTGATTAACTTCTGTTACCTCGGACTCCTTCGTGCTATAAAAGGTACATCAAGCTATTGGTCCCGGCTGCATCAGCAAACGTTACCACTCATAAAATCCCCTTTGGTGGTGGTGGTGAATTATGGCGTGGTAGATTAATTTCATGATTATCGGAATTAAAATATGTTGTCAAGTATATAAAAAAATAAAAGTGTTATGTTGTTGGTCGATAATGTATAATTAGCTCAATTATTTTTTAATCTGTTTCTTATTATAAATAATACTGGAAGCTAACCAAATAAAGTAACACTATAATAAAATCGAATCAAGCCCCCAAATCGAAATCCTTGATCTTCTTCTGTGGAACACTATGAAGTAATGAACAGCCACGTTTTACTATCATGATACCAAATAATAGTTTGAATGGAATTTTAAAAGTAGGTTTTTGTGACGCATACTAATGAAAAATACATATTGACCCACATTGTATATATTGGTCGACACGCCCAACCGTAAATTCTATCTGTATAAGCACGATTGTTTTCGATTTATAATTAAGATTGTAGTTTTAGGAATAGAATTTTTCTCGAGTTGATAATGCTATGAAATTACAGGACTACATTTTAATATTTATTTTCTGTGTGTAAAAAAATGTCTTACCACACAAAATATAATGTTAGTTCACAAGCATTTGTTAAACCACTTATACAACGCAACACAAACACAATCAGGGTTAATTGGTAGACATCTATCTCAGAAAAGAACACCATTGCTAACAGTGTATGTCAGTAATTGTAAATGTATGTGGTTAAAAAGAATATATATTAAGGCATATATATAGGTATGTTTAAAATATCATTAATTTTCATACTTTTTATTAGTTTTCTGTTATAAAAACATTTTCTATGAGAGTCTTCAGTTATAGAACAATATATAAAAAATAGTATATATAACTGGTATTCGACTTGTTTTAAAAGTTGCATAGCTGACGATCGTAAGCATGTAAATCTGGATGTGAGCACTATTGTTCTTTTTTAACTGCAGTGCAGTTTCAGATGTTGCTGCTCTTTTTCTACGTTATTGTCTTTCTAATACTCATTATCAGTATCAAGGGAAAATCGGACCTCTCTTCCAATAAAAATCAAGTTAGGGTTGAGATTTCCCCGTCGTGGTAATCCTTTGCTTTGCATCGTTACACTTCACTTTGTATCGTTACGGGGTAAACTACAGGTGCACATCGTTCACTTTCACCGTCATTCCAGTTTTATGAACAAGATTGTTGGAAAGTAAAAATCTCGAAACAATGTTGAGGTATTTAGTTATAGTTGATTTGTTATTAACAGGCTTTATTTTACTATGTATGTCCTCACTAAGTCACTTCATTATAATTTACGTGAAACCTAATACCGTATTAACAAATTTTGATTCTTACAAAAGAAAAACAAAATTAGTGCAAAAAATTGAATAATAAATTAAACGTATTTAATTCTAATATTTAAAGTGTTTCATAATATTTTTGTCAAATTTTCCATTTTTAAAACTAAATATCAGATTTTGACATAGTGTCATAGATGAAAACTTATAGAAAGTCTATGTGTATGGACGTTATAATACTAGGCTGTAAGGGCCTTTTCCTTCCCTTATGTGAAAACTTAACAAAAAAATCTGAGCAGACGAATAAAAACAGGTTTGCATTGGTAAATATAATCCAACCATTTAAAAATTGGAATTTGGTCGTGTCTGACGACTCTCGTGTGTGGAGTGAAGGCGAGCGCGGCCCATTGTTTCTGTAGCAGTGACCTTTTTTAATTAATTCCACCCGACTCGATTAATGAGATCAAAGGGCTCTATCTCTATTATATCCTCGACAAAATGCTGTTAATATTTAGGAATAAGCTTTATTAATTCTGTTGTGCAATCTAATATTGATTTGACGTTTCCTTCTCTTCTTAAGCTAGATTAAATGCTGCCATTTTGATGTTAACCGAACGCACGTATCTGCTGCTCCGAAAAAACGGTCATTTAAGTATTGGCTCTACATAGACGGCCATTACTCGACATTGAAAGCACACGGATGTACGAAAGAGGCTATAAAATTAATACCGAAAGAAAATATATCTAAAATATTCATATAGCTAAATTTTATTGAAGTTTGAAATAATCGTAAATAATATTATGCAACAAAATGTCTGATATTTATTTTCATTTTAGCAAGTACGGATAACAGCAACCTTCTATAAAACATCAAAATTTCTCTATTTAAATTAAACTTTAAGCTTTGGATTTTAAACTGAAAATCGCATGGTGATTTAATAGCAACTTTGGTATTGCTTTAGGTTTTATTAGGTATAAAGCTGGACGTGCTATTATTTGCACAAAAATATCAGCTTACACAGATATATAATTTTCGTCCATCATTCCAACTTAAAGTATAAATTCTCATATAAAAATATCTGTAGTTATCTCAACTACCCAATTGGATATCAAGTTCTTACAAGTTTGCATTCAATGAATGTAGTTTCAAGGGTACCGAAGAAAATAACCGCTATTTTCATGTTATTGTATATCCAAACGATGATTTAACATTATTTTTTTTTCTACAAAACATAATTTAAAAAAAACCCGAACTACACGATTAAAAGATTCAGTGACTTATATCAATTATAAAAATATCAGATAAGCAAACTGCTTCTACATATTATACAGCCATAAGCAGCAGCAATAACTGTTGGAGCATTTCAGTATTAACAAATTTGAAAATTGTAAAGCTTGACGATGTAGTGATTCTTATATAAATCATCATCAAAACTTAGAAAAATAAAATGGAAGAGCCCGGAAATAAGGTAAATTCGAGTAATATTTAAAATGCAAATGCAAATTTCTGTGGAATTTTGCATGGACTCGAAACAATTTACTGAATTAACCATTAATTTGAATCGTAGTCAATTCAACTAAATTCAAATATTTATGATTTAAAAAAAAGGTATTGCTTTTGAAAACTATTACGTAAAAGTAAGACTTATAACATAATACAGTACCATTAATCGAGATTGGATATTAATCATTCCAAACATAGGGTTCGGATCTGGGTGGGGTGGATCAAGAGGGAAATGAAACGGAGATACACAGAATTAACGATTAAAGCAATTAGAGTTAATTTTATTGATCCCCGGAGGTCAGAATGTGTTTTGACTTGATATCGTCTTATAAATCAATGAACTCCGGCTGCACGCAAGAAAAACTAAGCCGACCTGAGCCGAGTGTGGAAGCGAAATCGCGGAACAAGCGGTAGAGCGGCACGATCGGCCCAAGCGTTCCGCTTGTGGCGCATCTGTCTCTCTTCCACTCCATCGGTCGATGCGTCCGAGTGGAAGAGAGACAGCGGCAGCAAACAACCTACGCGTGAACTGTTTTGTCAATTAACAAATAAATTGGTAAGAACACATTTTACTTGTAATTAATCTCTATAATTTAAGTAAAAAATATTTGAATAAACGGGTGCAATTAAATGTTAATTTATGGAAAAAAAAATTAAGGTAATTTTCAATTAACTCCTTCTTTGTATTATACAAAATAATGATAATGCAGTGATAATAATTCAATTCAATTCATAAAAGTATGCAATTTTTCATCAATATTTTCTTATGACGTTATTACGTAAAATTATCGTCCGTAAACCGACTTTTTTTAAAATATTCGTAGCGCAGTTTAGGAAACATTAGCATATGTGTTCATTTAAAGTAAAGTAACCAAACCAAAGCTTGCTGGTCACTACTGAGCCAGGACGTCAACGTCGAACAGGTAAAAGTTACCACTTTAACGATACAAAATGATCTCAATCTTCAAACGATTTGACATTGTCTAATAGTCAACCGAGTTTACATTTTGATTATAGAGAAGATAATATCGGGTTTTATATCATATATCAATAATGCATTATTAAAACAGACGTAGTAAGTTATGTGACTTTTGTTAAAAGTCCCTGCAAACGGTTTTAAGAAATGCCATTAGTCGCTTGAATACGCTAAAAAACTCATGGATGTAAAGACAAAATTAATTATTAGTTTTGATATTTTATTGCTACCAGAGCGTAATTTTTCACTTAAATGTGAGCAAACTTTAAAAATAAATATATTAAGGAATTATATTAATGGAAGATAAGATAAGATATTATCTTATCTTATCTTCCATTTTGACATGTTGTCATTTGCCTAAGGTTCAGGTTTTACTTTATTTTATTTTACATTAATCGCAGTGATATAATTTAAACTTTTATTTTCCATCAAATCATTTGGGTAGATTAATTTTTAATGAACTAATTGTATCTGGGGTGATTTATAATATATTAAATTACTTAAAAATATGAAATAACGAATGCGGCTCAGAGAACATCGTTATTTTCCGCGTGACGGCGGGCGAGAGGGTTCGGTGCCTCAGGCGCGAGGGAATTTCGTGTCTGTCCGGTTTTCCTTTACCCATAATAAGCTTACTTTCCATTTGAGATTAGTTGAATTTAGGGATACACGTAATAGATACCGATCGCTGGTGTAAATAATCACGACGCTTGTATCAAACATATAAGCTTATCAATATACAAACAGATTTGTAGTGTTCGATTTACCATAATTTCTAAAGACTACAGAAAATGGGTGAAAACTATGAAGACGTGTGCTTCAGTAATTTGAGAAATGAAACGAAGACGAGTACTCGTTTATAAGCGTGATTTAACAACTCCAGCATATTGATTTTTACGTCGCCGTGGGCCCCTCCCCGCCCCCGCGGGAAGAGTTGTGCACGGGGGTAATGCTAAAATGCTTGTTCCCCTATTTGAGAGTACATGCTGGGGGGACGTTCAACTGCGACCCGGGAAAACGCCACGTTTTCTTATTCATTTATTATCTATCACTTTTTTCATTTATCGCGAATAGCTGAATACTTTACGTAAGATTTACGACCGGATACGTCTTCATTCGAACGTGAATGTGACACACTTTCTATCGCACACTGTTATCTGAATTGCATTGTGTTTTAACAACTATAGTTATGTGATGGTTTTATGTTTTATTTTGACAACAGCTACAATTTTAATATGTGGCTGGCTTCTTTATTTTTGTCTTATTGCGAGCGAGTGTCATCGTGGCTTCTTACCACTATTTGAGACACTCTAATGTATATAAATCGATATTTATTTACTTGCAGTTAGTTATTGACTATATACGGTAATATCGAAATCGTTTTACAATTATAATTAGGACCATAACCCCACATTTTAACAGTTTTGATGGTAGAGCAAATCGAAATATAATATTATCATCGTAATTGTATTTACATTTAATAGTTATAGCAACAAATTGTATTAACTCTTATTGTAAAATATATATTAACGAAATATAATAACGTTACTTTACAAAACGCTAAAGAAAAGCGGAAAGTGCGGGTGTTCTGTTGGAAGTCCCCGCGAGTTTGTTCAGCCCCACCCGCGCACTTTTCAGTGGGCCGCCCGCCGCACCCTTCGCTGCACCCCATGTGTTACTTCGGCCCGCGCCGGGAACGGGACGCTCCTTCATTTTACTCCAATTTACAAAGTGAAAAAAAAAAAACATATTTTTAAACAAACATTCTCCAAATTAAATTATAATAACTTCGCAAAATTCCAGAGATGCGCGGGAATTTATTAGTCAGTATCTACCTTCTTTATCCATTTTTAAATCTCTGACGGAGATTTTTTATTAAGTTGTTGTTTCTTTTGCAATATTTTTATATTGGTTTGCCTCTCAAGTTATCACTCATAGAAGGTCATATGTAAGCACTTAATTTCAAATTGTTTGAATATAAACTTAGAAACAACCGTTAGCCATGAAGTAAGCGGGTAACTTAGGGATAATTTCTTTCTTCATATTTAGGCTTCCTTTTTCTAACTTAACTTTGTACCAGTACGGTAACCTGCTGGTTAGGTATCTGGTATTGCAGGCGAATGCTAAGTTAAACTAGCCAAGTACCTAAGTGATATAAACATATGCACAATTATGTTATATCGGCCAAAGGTTTTCAGGTTATTATACCGTATAAACACGTGAATAGAAATTACCCTATTGTTTCCTTGTAGCCGTTTTAAAGTTAGATATTTCAGAATAAGACGTTCTCAGTGATAATTAAGGTTGAGTCTAGTGTCGGCATTTCTAAGACTTCGAGTTTTATTTTTATGTCAGCTGTATCATAGGTAACTATTCGAAAACCATTCACTTAGAAAACTGAATGTGAGATATGAGAGATATGAAATATCTATATAAAATAACATTTAAAACATATAACTCTACAATTCTATAAATTTTCTTGGGCCAAATGGTTAGTTTGAATTCATACAAAATAGCAGATTTATAAGTGTTAAGTGTAATTTAGGAATTTAGTTAGCTATGTTACATAAGTTCGGTTTGCCCAGTTTGCTGACAGCAAACCTTCGTTGACATTTAAAGCGAAGTTAGCTTGTGATCACAAAAGCTCAGGAAAGCATAGCTGCCGTCGGATATAATCGCGAATAAATTTAGACTTGTAAACCAATATGTCGAGTCTGCATGGTGTGCTACCTATTAACAATCAACAATATATTAATTTACCTTAGGCTTACTTTTCCAATCTACTGATTATCATAAAAAGTACAATTTTAAGGAGTAAATAAAATCAAAACTTTTCAAGGAGTCTGGCGTACAGTGACCATACTGGAATTTTCTAATAGGCAACCTATTGCTGATCAATGGACACCATAAAACCAATAGTACGATACTATCGATTGTTCAAGTTGATATCCGTGTTCGGAAATATTATCGATAAAATCCTTTACGCTGATTGAAGAGCAAACCTATCCATTAGACGTGTGTTGATCTTTAAGGATCCGACTCAGTGTCCCGAAACATAAATGTGATCCAAATGATTCGGAACAGTTTTGTAGTTTTATAGTTTTGTAACGATGTTGATATATAAATAAATCTCCGACAAATATCACGTCTGATACAAATATGATAGGTACTTCCATTTTGATGAAACGATGTTCCAAATAAAACATATCACTGATCCGGAACGTAGGATGCCAGATGCAAATTTTCCAATCTGTTTATGGATACATTTTTGCCACGACTACTATTCATAGTATAAATCCTATCGAAATTTTAGATAATGTTCGATCGAGTCAATTATCGAAAAATAATAAAATTAATAATTCGGATCAACCAAAGTAAGCGTAGTTATCACGCAAGAACTAGAACATATCCAAAAAGGGGGCGAATTTAATATTTATGCTACGGTTTAATACATTTCAGACAATTTTCTCGAAATTTGCTCTAGAACTTCCTAAGAGATGGGCCGATTTGTTTAAACTTTGAAACTACAACGATCTTAGGTTTGAAAATATAGCTGTAAATCAGATATTGTATTAAGCTAACAGATTCAAATATGCTATCAATTGTGTATTTATGTCCTTATATTACCAGGGATAAAAAATTGAATAATAATTTATCTCACTGAGAGGTATATCTTAAATTTAAAAAGTAGGCCTCAGTCACCGTAAATTAGAGTAGGTAATTAATACCTTTGAAAAGTTTTTATCAGCAATGTGTATTATTATATTCATAATTTGTTGTAATAAAACACCTGATCCCCTAGAGAAGTGGCAAACTTTCTATTCGTTTGAACTCTTACGATAACTTTTGAGTTTACTAAAAAATAAGCATATGTTTTAAAGAATTACATGTTGCAAGCTATATCAATTTAGACATTGATTTATTGTATGGAATTGACAAGCTTATGACACATAAATCTAGTCGTTTACTCATATCTTTAAACTTCGAAGTTAGCGTTAATGAAAATACGAAATTATTTTATAAGTTGTAATCAGCTGAGCTAGCAATCATAATCATGTTTATCTTATATCTCGTTAAATCTTGGATATAATTAATATTTCCTTTGTAAGCCTATTAATCATAAATGATTAATATTAACTACAATAAATCAAATAATAAAATGCTTACATAACGTGACAGAAACAAGCTAAAGAATACACTCGAGAGCAATGAATCCGGGTCACTTAAAGAATGTTAAAAATCTCGGAAACTAAAAATGTTAGGTTAATGCAATAAATTGTATTTAATAGACAATGTAATACTCCTTAAATGAAAGTAAAAAAAATATGAGTCACCATACATTTTATTGACACAAAATTACATAAAGAAAAAAACTGCTGATCTCTCCTTAAAACAAAAATAGGAAACATGAAATGTTTGAACTTTATTACGATTTTCTTGAATTTTAATACTTCGTATTGCCTCCTCGTGCTTCCATTACTGCGTTTACGCGGTTTGGCATGCTGTACACCAAATTCCTTATACAATTTTGGGGAATATTCTCCCATTCCTCTGTGAGAGCAATTTTGAACTCACGAAGCGTGATTGGGGGAGGGTTTCGTTGTTTTACGCATCTGCCTAGCTCGTCCCAAGCATGCTCGATCGGGTTGATATCCGGGCTGCGCGCTGGCCACTCCATACGAGTAATGTTCATCTCTTGAAGGTAGTCATTCACAATCCTACCTGTATGAGGTCGGGCATTGTCATGGATAAATATAGCATCCTCACCTAAATTGACCATAAATGGACCAACGTGATCATTGAGGATTTCTTCCACATATCTTACGCTAGTTAAAGAGCCGTTTTCTATGATCACCAGCTCTGTGCGACTTTCAGAAGAAATTCCGGCCCACACAAGTACAGACCCACCACCGTAGGCTACTTTTTCTTCGATGCATGCTTGCTTGAATCTTTCCCCTGGTCTTCGATACACTCTGTGTCTTCCATCGTGCTTGTAGAGCATAAATTTTGATTCGTCGGAGAACATAACTTTTGACCAATCTTCAATACTCCAATTTGAGTGGCTCTGGGCATATCTTAGTCTTGAAATACGATGCCCACGCTCCAGTTTAGAGCCGTTTGCAGGTCTAAGGGGTTTTAAGTTAGATTCAGCAAGCCGACGTCTTACTGTCCATGCACTTGGGTTACTTCCTCCGAGTCGTCGAAACTGATTGGTGAGTTCAGTTCCTGTGAGAAAGCGATTTCGAAGCATGGTGTTCACCAAGTATCGGTCTTCTCGTGCTGTGGTACACCTGGTTCTGCCCGTTCCTGGTTTGCGTAGGTTAGAACCAGTTTCATCGTAACGTCGGAGAACTCTTTGTACTGTAGACAGCGACACACCGACAGTCCTGGCTGTATCGCGCTGACTCCGGCCGGTTTCCAGCATTGTAAGTATTCTGGTGCATTCTTCAGGCGTAAGCGACATAATTTCAGCTTGAATAATGAATATAGAGCACTATCAACATGGTTTATGTACCCACATAAATGACAGATTACAAACAAAAGCAAAACCAAATGCTGTAATTTCGTAGTTCCATCTTCGAAAGTGGCCCTTTTTCAAATTTGATTTTTTTATGATATAACTTTACAATAACTAAGAAGTTTTAATACCTTCATTTAAGGAGTGTTACATTGTCTATTAAATACAATTTATTGCATTAACCTAGCATTTTTATTTTCCGAGATTTTTAGGATTCTTTAAGTGACCCGGATTCATTGCTCTCGAGTGTAATTTGAAATCAATACTTCGTCCGCGTTTTCACATGGTGACAAGCGCAAAAGCGTTGATTTCGGTTATAATTGTAAATCGTGTTTCCTTAGGAAACAATCTTTTTTTATCTAAGGAACCCTATGTTATTTTCTGTACCCTTGACAACATGTATGCCTAATTTGAGTAGTTAAGGTTTAATAAACAAACAACTAACATTCATATTAAGAAGTTCCTTGAATTGACTGAAATTAACATATTCGTTCATATCAAAAAATGTGATGTGTGATTAAACACTTACGATCACATTATGTGCTATGAATTTATACGCTAACATGGCACGCCAAAAACTATCACTGTGTTACTTACTATTTCTTAATCGGTAACAAACTGCTTGTATGATTAGTTATGATGAGATTCTGCGAATACGCAACATTACATACTATTGGACATTTTGTTTACAGACTATATAAGTATCCCTGCCATTGATTGTAAGCTTGTAAGATTGTAATTGTAAGGTAAACCATCCTAACTGTCACACTGCAAGTGCGAAAATGAGCTTGATTGTCACGATTTCGCACCTTATCTACTCAAAAAATTATATAGAAGTTTTTTATACACGTTGTCAGGGGTACAGAAAAAAATATAAGGTACCCTTCATCCAGATAAATTTCGGATTTCGAGCGATAGACAAATAATTCCCTAGAACAAGTCAACCACTAATATACAAGTTGGGCCAAAAGGTGTTGTTCAAAATTTTTTTCAGTCTTGCTGTATGTCACTCTATAAGTCAAGAACTGGTTGACCAATTTTTATGAAATTTGGTATATAGTAAGAACATGTGATTGCTCAAATGATAAGCTATAGATTTGTTCATGATCCGCATTGTTAAAGGAAGGTATTAATTCAAGTACATCCATAGAAAAAAAAGGAAAAAAGCTGTTTTTATCTGATGCATACTTTTTTATATTTATTACATTCAAACAAATTAAGCCTGGTCCGAAGTAAGTACGTAAGGCTTTTGTTATGGATACAAGGGTAACGCATAGAGATACATATATGATATATATTGTAGATATTTAATATTTATAGGAATAAATAAAATACCTATGACTCGTGCTCATCACATAAACATCTGCTTCTTCCGGGACTCGAACCGTTGCTTGCACTAAACGGTTGTTTTTACCAGTACTCCAGGACCAGTACCTTGCCTTATTTTCTGAATATTGTTATTATTATATTATAGTTTATTCAATCTATTTAACATTTAACTGCTACATATATGCGTGTGTGTGTAAATTGTTTTACAGGAAAAAAATATTTTGTCACAGGTGTCTAATTGGACTCAGGCCCGTAGCCTCTCGCTATCCCGGCGACTGCTCTTTCAATTAAGCTGCGAAGACTTGGCGGAACTCATGATTTATTTTATTTCTAATCATTTTAAAGCTGTAGTAATAGTGCCGTTTCTTGATATTTAAGGCAATTACCTACAACATCGATGTCATTGCGTATGTTACGTTTACAGTATCAAACAATCGATAAAAAAGAACTGCTATGAAATACATACATATATATTGATATTTAAGCAAGTCATCGTCATAGTATTCAAGCAGATGCCATGCCCATCCCAATATAGCTGAATATTGGACGTACTTTGGCTAATATCAATGCGACTGGAACTGTATTTTTTTTCTCTAGCTAAATATGAAAATGAATAAATTTCTCACATCTGAATATTCTAAAAAGAAAAGCTATCGTTACTTAGTTAAAAACATAGTTTTGATCCGAAATCGTTCCTTTATAATAATTATTTGTTTGGTTGTTATTATTAAGGTTAAATATATTATGTAGAACAAAGTAATATTAAGTTGAATAAACGGCAACATACATCAAGGTTGAATTTAGTATGGTGGGTATAATAACGAAGGGGCGCCACCCCAACTGGAGTTTCCAAAGGAAAGCTTTAAAGAGCTTTTTGTTTTGTAATTAATAAATTTTTATACTTACTCTTGTGATTTTATTTATGCTGTCATAATAATATAATTAGAATATAGAGATTTATTATTTTATTTCTACTGTATTACTATATTAATAGTAACAGCAAAATTAATTTTATACGTGTTATTAGTAAGTACAAGAAAAGGAAAATTTGTTTTAAAACTATATGATATATGTGTTTTGTTAGTATTAAAATATTATTGATTATAATTAAAGGAAGAAAAAACTGTCTATTTTGTGTTTCTTGTTTTTTTCCGTTCAGGTTTTCTCGGTGTAGCTGTTGACGTTATATACACGACATTGTTAATGCTCATATTTAATAAAAAGCAATTTAACTGTATCTTTCATATTAGTTTTACCCTAGCTGATTATGATTATTTAAAATAATTTGATTATTTACAAGTACCATCGTTTGAATTTTGAATTTCTCTCCACATTTTTGTGAAAGCTTTACTAATTTTATCATGTCTCATTGAAAAATGGATCTGTGTCGGAAAAAATTTCGTGCCAGAATTTTTATGTTTTCAAATGTGGCATTTTGAAATTTGCTTTTGCTGCCATGTTGTCTGAAATTTGTACTCTGATACTTTAATGTTGTTAGCTATGTACAAAGACAAGAGAACATATATTTTTTTAATGTTTTAGCATACTTCTTAATATATTTAATGAAGTTAGTATCCCTGGAGATAGATTACAAAGCATAAAGTTCGTATAACTTCATTCTGCTGTTTTTAAATTCCAGGTCTAACCCAATTAATACATTTCTTTTCTTCACTGTCTTTTATAAACATCCTTTATCTAAATGTATTAATAAATAAATTAATAATTATATTAAACAAATGATCATAATGAAATCAAGATCAATCTTTTTAAATTGGAAACCCGTAATGCAATTTTGTTACTAACATTGTATCTGAATTTATTCGTGTTTCGATAATGGTCTACAAGTTATTTCTCGTTTCGGAGGAACGTGATGGTAGGTACTCAATAGAGGCATATGGGCGTTTATGCAGTTAATTAATGATTTTTTTACTTTTTCATTATTGTGGGAGTAATTCGGGTTAGTTCGTGATAAATATTAATTAATTAAATTATTGAAATAAATTAAGAACCACACCAGAGACATGTATTAAATCAAGAATATTTATATTAAATTCTCCACATAAAATCAATTGTTTATTTTTGCTGCAAATTATGTTTAGTACTTCCTCCATAGCACCTGCAAACTGTTGGTAAGAACTCTCTGGAGGACTATAAACACATATAATAACTGTCTTGTCTAGTTCCTCTTCCTCACATGATAACTCAATAATACGTTCAATTGATTAAAACTTTATTTTTATATTGAATCGTCATCTCTGTCAGCCGATTTTTTATTAAACGAGCTTAAACTTTTATAATTATACATGTTTATTAATAATTATACATTATACAATCAAATAAATAAATAAATAATATCTGTAATTGGAGAAGTAAACATTTTTTTTTTCACAAAGTTACACAGCAGATGTCATTATTTAAGCAAATATTCTGTGTTTAAATAACCCATATGTCCAATTAAAATAGTTAAATTTGTGTTTTCACTACATTTATGTTTGACAGTTTGTTTCATTATTTCATTTAAAGTTAAACCCGGCATATAATAGTTAGTAATACTTTCCCGTGATTGGCTTTTAATTAATTGGCCTATATTCTTACCAGCTTCATTACAGAATATAACAACTCTATAATAATTGTTGCTTACTGATAACAAAGGAATTATTTTCATTTTTGCCTGTCACACTATTACAGTAACTGGAGAGTTAGGGCTCATATGTTGGTTAGGTTATAAATTTCTCCGGGGTAGCCAGACCAGAAGTCCGGGAGTTAAACATAGTGCTGTATTTAGCAAAGCCTTCCTTTACTATCTTAACCACTTGTTCGTCTTGCGATCTCGTAAAATTACTCCTCCCTGCCGAAGTTCCACTACCCTTTGAATAAACTACCTATTAATCTATGGAGATTAGTTATGGTTGTCACTTAGGTCTCAGCAGGTAGGATGCACTGATTGAATAAACGTGCTTTTTAAGTGATGGTAAGGTTCATTTTAAAAGCAACGTCCAATTTTGCAAACGCAGGCAAATCTAGACATACTCTTCTGTTTACTGGTTTTCTTTCTCTAGCTTATAACTGTGTTTGCAGTTTTAGTGGTCTATATTAAAAGATGCATTGCGTAGTTCATGTACCAATGTATATTGTATGGAGCTCATCCGAATCACTAGCAAGTAGCACTAGGTCACCGCAAAATGAAGATTGGATATTCATGCACCCGCTTTAGTAGGGCCTTTGTAATTATCCCTGTAAGGGAAGTCAAAGGGTGCTATTCCATACAGCCCCTTCGATAATTTTTTGTTTTGACAATGAAGAATGATGAGGAGATATGATTTATAAAAGATGAAATATTTATAGAGGGTGAAGGAAAACCTTCAACTCTTATTTCCTTCTCCTCTTTTATTTTCATAAACCGTTATTGAAGTGTGGGGTTAAGATTTACTGATCACCAATGGCAATGGAGAAATCGTGGAGAAGTATCTCGTGGTTTTTTGTTTTTGTTTTTTTTTTTAATTTGGAATTCGGGTTTAGTATCGGAAATTGAGAGAGACATCAATTAACCCATTTTATAGTCCGCGGTTTTTTCGTACTTTTCTACTTATTATAATTATTCATATTTTTCCGATAACTCGTGATTTGCAAAAGTTAAGTCCAGAAAAGTAAACTACGTAAGTACTTGGTATTTTTTTTAATAAGAGGATTAACAAAAAATTTAATGATTATGTTGGATACTATTGCACAAAAATAATTGTTGAACCTCATGAACTAAGCATCAACAAGCGAGAGGTAGTTCCGTTTAAGTTCCGCCAGCCCCGACAGTTGTGAGAGTCCTGAAACAAGTTGAAGAGAAAAAATTATTTAGATATAAAAATCTAGCAGCTAAACGCTTTAATCAAAACAAGTATAATAATTGCTAAAGTTTCATCTTTAATTTCGTTTCGATACTTGTAAAAGTATTACATTCGTTGTTGTAAGTAGTAGTTTCCAAGAATATGAAATAAATGGCGCTGGTATTCAACAGTTGAGACAAATTTTACGGGTCCGTCAAGGGTTTGGTAGCTCAATTGGAATACGGATAGCGAGAGGTTGCGGTTCGAGTCCCGCCTGATTCATGAGACAAGTTGATTTTTTTCTCGTAAACATTTTTTAGATATATAAATAAAGCAGTTAAATTCCTTAACAAAATTATAATAAATAAATAATAAATAAATAAATATTTCCTACATTCACACCAATTAACCTAGCCCAAAGTAAGCACTTTTAAAGCTTGTGTTATGGATACTAGATTAACGGATAGACATACATATATCATACATAAATAAGTAATATTCATAGAAATATAAACAAACATCCATGACTCAGATACAAATGTTCGTACTCATCATACAAACATCTGCCCCTTCCGGGATTCGAACCCAGGACCGTCGGTACGAAAGGCAGGATTGCTACCGTTGCACCAAACGGTCGTCAAATACTTATGTATTTTCCTTAAGTGTATAAAATTTAATAAAAATAAGTATCCTTTTTCCAAATATTTGGACTAGAAGGATTATATGAAATATGTTGCGGATTAACGCTCTTAAGTAAATATAAAAACGATGCAACAATTATGTGTCATCATCACCAACAGCCTTTTATCGTCCCGACTGTAAAGGCCTTCCTTATTAATAAAACCACCAATGGGAAAACGGGCAATAACCCATCACACGTGCCAAGTGCGGACTGGTAAACATATATGTTGTTATCCCATATTTTAGACGACAAATAATATAACACTCATAAAATTTTTGTGTCATAGAGACATAGAGAGAGCTAAACTTCTCATGTTTGAATTTAGGAATCAATGGAAACGAAATTATATGCTTGCATAGACTTTGTTTATTTTAGTATAGGTAGGTAATGACTTTTGCATAAGAACAAAGTAAGTACAGATCTTGTCCATTATTGACAACTATGCAATATATTATAGGTAGTGACTTATACTATATTTTTTTCGTTACTTAACCTAACCTATTAACCAATACTACACCTTAATTAGTGAATTAATTATAGGTTTAATAGCTTACATTTTTTTTTGTTATTTTTACGAACAAATTTTTATGCTCTATACCCGATCTTAAGACACAATAAGAGATAATATGAACCTCATTAGTCATTACATAACTTCAATCAATATCCTAAACGCTAAACCACTAAAAAGACTGCCACGGTTATCAATCTATAATTTCTACTTACTTACTATACTCCAAAACTACTCACCCATTTCCATAAATAAAAATGATTTTCAGGATAGAAATAGACTATATATTCCTTAAAAAAATGCTTTTCGTGGTGGCCTATTTCACAACAAGCGTGAGTGCAAGCGAAAGGTTTTTATAATAGTTCTTAACGATAAGATATAATTTTTATAGAGAAGATGCAGAACCCAAAAAAAGCTCTAAAAAGTTCACCGAAACATGTATTTTATTAATTTGTATTAATCTTAATATAAAGAACACTAGCTGCCCCGGCCACGCTTTGCTATGAGATAAATTAAAGTGTAACTTATCCTTTGAAATAATTGGGAACAAATCCTGCAAAATAAAAAAAAAACATCAAAATCGAGTAGTTTCGGAGTTCATCGCGGTCAAACACTGTGACAGGGAGTTTATATATGTATGTAGATTGTGATTCATACATAAATTGACAAATTATTACTTAAAGTTATTTATCAAATTATTTTCAAGCACACGAGTCCAGCAGAATACATAGAATAGCATCAACCCTTCACAATTAAGGCTGTCGTTATAGGCAGTAGTTGTCTTAGTATAATTAATGCCAAGATTTTTTTATGGGGTGTAGATAGTAGAAGTAGCCAGCTCAGAAGTTTTGTTTAAATTTGTGTTTTAACAAATATGAATTTGTCATTATGATGTTTTTTTTTGTCATTAACGTGAACAACGTGTTAAACGTGAACATGCAAGAGAGTTGCCAAGTAAAAAAAAAATGGTGGGGTGTGTTTCATCGGGTCTTTTAAGAAATCCGTGATGGCTTTAGTAAAATCTCAACAAGTCAGTAGTTTTTTAAATATTTTATTTTTACTCTTCACTTCAATTTTAAAGGATTCGTGTTGAGTTGTATTAAAAGTCAACAGTAATTTATTATGGTCATTTTTTTAAATAACCCCTTTTGAAACTACTACTTGTTTTTGATTTGGTACCTTATCAAAACAAAGAGATGAAGTTAGAAAACATTGTAGAGATTATAATTACTATTTTTTAGTTATGTAAATAAAAGTTATATTTATATTTAGTAGTAGTAATATAACTATTATATTTAGTTATATATTTAGTCAAAATAAAAATTTCATTACAACTTTACCCTAAAAATTAATTTATCGGTTAATTTAAATATTTTGCCTTTCGTTCGATGTAATTAAATACTTACCTCTAACTTGAGATCACATAAAACATATAAAATGGTACCACAGTGTTCCAGTATTATCTATCGTAAGTAATTACATCGTAATAATTAATGGTTTAGCCGACCTTACTCTAAAAAAAACTGGTTACACCAATACATTTTATGGGCGTACGTAGCCTGCCACAAGTTATTGACTGCGAAAAGCTCTACGCAGTACTTGGGTACCTATAAAATATTACTTATTTGAGATAAATCCTTTTATTAATAATTTAAATGTTGTAGTAGATTGTGTTGTACGAAGGTCAACCGGTCGATTATAAGTAACAAGGAGTACCTACGTATTTATTTTTTTGTCGGTTTAGCAATAAACAAGGTATCATTGATTTTAAAATTAATTTATTCCTAGCAGTTGGAGTATGGCATGCTTTCTTAAAATGCGCGTGAGATGAGTAGTTACGATACCTAAAATATATTAAATAAAAGCGATTGTAAGCTAATGGCTCATACTCGTGAACGTGTGCTGCCTTGAGAGATGGTTTGGCTTTAAACTAGTAATGTTATTTAAAATAACCTCAATTTAAGATATTACCTTTTTCTGTTTTTAGGGTTCCGTACTTCAAACGGAAAAAAACGGCACACTTTTAGGATCATTTTGCTTTCCGTCTCTCTGTTTGTCAAGACCTTTTATCTTGAAAACGCGTGGAGGTATCGAGTTGAAATTCAAACTATGTACTCAAGTCTACAGTATCTTGAATCTGTGAAAAAATCAACTTCTAAGTTAGATTGAAAAAAAGATATGGCCGTTTATGCCACACGTATAATTCGACACTCAAGGCAATCAAACTTTATAGGGTATTTTCCGTTGATCTAGAATCACGAAATTCGGCATGAAGCAACATCATGTAGTACAAGTAAAGGAAAAAATCCGAAAACAGCAAATTTGTTGTTGCATCACAAAAAATAAATTGTGTTGATAAACTTGCAGTTGGTAAACTAATCGCAACCTATGTCGATGCATGGGGGTACAACAGTTTTCCAACGGCAAAGTAAAGTTTGCCCCTCGATCGGTTTATCTTGATTCCCGTGATGATGGAAGTATTTGCTTAACTAAAAGTTTGTACGGACCTTTCGGTGCGCGAGTCCGACTCGCACTTGGCCAGTTTTTTTTCTTAATTTTTTCTTCCGTATGTCATAGGCAAAGCAATGTTTGTATATATTATTATTTTTAACCGATATTTGTGGACTTAACTGCAATGAACGATATAATGGAAGCATTACACTACTATTATTGCTAATAGAATTTTGTTTTGTGTTCTTTATGTTACTTCCGTTAAAGCTGACGAGTTTCTTGTCAGTTATAAGACGTCCTGAATGGGTGTTTGGTGAAAATATTAGACGGTTCAAAAGAACTCATCTTAAAATTTACTTATTTTATATCGCTAGTAATTTGCGAAGTTACATTTCCCCAATGTTCATTAAATTAAAACTACAATACTTATATACGGAAATTTCATCAGATATATACGATAACTGTCTATTTATTTTAAATTTTAAAATAAAACTAAGACTCGTTTTTGCTATCTATAACGCGTGATATCAGCAAAAAGCTTCAAGGTGATGTGACACATTAAAGAGGAATTAGTTGAGAGTTGAATTCTCCAGGAAAAGTTTTAGGGGTACCAAAAAACTTCATGGCTTCCTTAACCATTTACAATGTTCTCAGACGAAATCATCACAATAGCACATGGGTAGTCAGGAGAATAATACTTAATTTTTAAATAAAACAACTTTATTTTTACAGTTGTTTTTTGCGCATAATTTGTACTAGCTGACCCGGTAACGTGTTGCTATGGTAACGCGTATACAATGGAAAAAGAGCGGGAAAAAGAGCGGACAGACAAACACACAAACAACAAATTTAAGTTCTTAGTTTATAGACGAGCTGACCCGGTAACGCGTTGCTATGGTAACGTTAATTAATACAATGAAAAAAGAGCGGACAGACAAACACAAACCACTGTGATCTTAGATGATAGATTTATTGACGTTTCGACTCCTTTACAGGTGCTGTGGTTACAAATCACATGACAAAACTTTTTTATGATTTTTCGCGTATAATATGCATAATATATATATATATATATATATATATATATATATATATATATATATATATATATATATATATATTTAATCCTGACGTTTCGACTCCTTTACAGGTGCTGTGGTCACAAGTCACATGACCCAAAAAGGACCATGGTAAAAAAGTTTTTTATTTAAATGTTAATGTGCCCAGAAGTATAAGAACCAAATGATACTTAATGTTGCTTAGGACCTTATTATATTATAAATATTGATGAGAATAAAGGTAAAAATTTGCAAAAAAAATAAAGTCTACCCATAAACTGTGTATCAATAGCGATGAATGAAGTATATTAGGATACTAATTTTTATCTCTTAATAAATCATTCCCCGAAGAAAATAGTATTTAAATATTTAAATAATAATGGACAGTTTTTGAGATTTTAATCATAAAAAATGTTACGTTTTAATCTCAATAAAAGTACTGTATAAATTCGCCTAGCTTTGTATATCAAGGTAAGATTTTTCGGATGGGAAAAAGAGCCTACACTTATTAGTATTTTTTATTGATTTACAGCATAATTTAAACACGATGAAAATAAAAGGAAAAATAAGTACTATACATAAAAGTATGAAATTTATTTTAAAATACAAAAATGACATACCTAATTGCAAAATAAATTTAAATAAGTTTGAATTAAATACTATAATGTAAGTAAATAAAATAAGCAATGTTTCGATAAATTACTTATAATTACTTTAAACCGATACAGAGTAGTAATGGTAATTTTATTTACATTAATAAAGGAACAATGAGTTATAATAACCAACATTTCCATTCATCATGAATCGCTCATGGGCCGTCTAAAGAAAAGGTTTTAAATTGTTTCTCGATGTTAATAAATTTTAAACAGATAAACCTGTACATCTCTGGCTCGCAGCTTAAAAAACGAGTATCGTGGGTATAGAATCCAGACGAAAAAAGTAGTCGTGCAACATTTCACAAGGCACAACGGCCCGCTGCACGGGTATTGTGAGCCTTAACAATATCCACGGGCCAGAACTACACAATAAATACAACACGTCTACAACGTCATTTCAACAAATCAAATACCCTACGCAAACAAACTCAAAACGACAATTCCAGCCAATTTAAATTTTATGCTTTCCCCACATGCGTTCACAACCACTCGACGGAAACAATATTTCTATAAATACACCCTGCGTCGCACCAAAATTGTATCACGTACATTTTACTGCTTTTCAATCATATTCAAATCTAAAAGCTTCATTTCTAAGTGGTTGTAATAGGAACATTAAGTTGTGTCATTGAACCGAATGTAGGTATTTGAACGCTCTTCGCTCAATTGTTCCTTTGTAGAGAGATTGCTATCGTCAGAGGTTATGTGTGTTTTCAGAATAACGATGGATACTATTTGAAACTATATTTGTGAAAATAAAATTTAGATAATACGTCCAAAACATGTAAGAAGGATAATTAAGTTGATTGTTTTCATAAAGTAATTACTGTGGTTTATAAAGGAATAAACATGTTTCCATTGTTCATCAGAGGGCTCGGGTCACTAAAGTACACCGACAGCCGTCCCGCGGGAGGGTCGCAAACAGGTTATGACCCCGACGAGTTACTCGCTCGAAGCCTCCGACGCGACCAGCTTTGAAAAGCTTTCTCTTTTTTATATCAACCCCCTTGTGCGTCCTATTCTTGAACCGAGAAGGGGGATCAAAAGCTCAACATGTGCTAGTTACAGCCAGTGACCCGATCCTTTCTGTCCCGAATCAGGATAAGATAAAAAATATCTTGACATTGTGATTTCCGTACGCAAGTGAAACTCCGCAATTCATACATTCTCTTACAAGGCTTTTAAAGTCAGTTCACAGAAAATTCTCTAAGTGGACTATTTTATATAATATAATTAGCTGACCCGGCTACGCGTTGCTGTGGCTCAGTTAGGTGTTATAATTTGCAATATTTTTTATTATAAATTAATCCCATGTCATAAGTTGGAAGAATACCAACAAAAAGAAAAAAAATAATTTAAATTCGGTTGAGTAGTTTTGGAGTTCATCGCGGTCAAACACTGTGACACGAAATTTTTAAATAGTTATATATAAGTTATGTAGTTTTTAATAATGTGTTCGGCTTATTCTAACACATGATAAGCATGTTAATTTTTTAATACGTATTAAATGTATAATTAGTTGAAAGATGGTTTTATGAACTATGCATTAATAAAAACACAAATTTCATTGTGTACTTTCATTAGTACTTAATTAATCTAATGCAGGTTTGTGAAATTGTAAACTTTAATAAAGATAATTACTGTACTTAATACTATATACTTTATATTAAAACTAGATTTACTTACAAATTAGATAATCAGAAGGCTAAATATCTCATTATTTGTAAGTCATCTTATAAATAAGAAAGAAGAAATCGACCAGTCCCAAAGTAACTTTCCCTTGAATCGAGATAGAATACGATCGTATTATGTAGTGTAGTTGTTTTATTCGCATTCGATATAACAATGCCTCGATTTGTTTAGATGCTTTTTTCCACGCATGAGCAAATGAATATATTTCCAATATTACCACATAATACTCCATTGTTCTTCAGTTCGTTGATATTTCTACAATAATTCCAACGCTTGGACGCCGTTTAAGTGATACACATATCTAGCGATGCGTGGTTCTCATAAAAGAGTTTGCAAATGTTGTTAATTATATTTTTCCAAAGTTATTTATTGCCTGCATAAATACATTCTTACTTTATTATTATAATAATTATATTTAATTAAGATATTTAATTATATCTTTCTACATTCAGACTTATAAAGTTTATGAGCTAAAACAGGTCAAGTGCAATAAGTTGTAACATACATAGAGTTCTGGAGAGGTTAGTATTATTTGTTATTTTTTAGACATTTATAATTTGTACAAGAATATAAATATATTATTTAAATAAACAAATTAAAATTAAGTAAGGAATAATTAATTATGTATTCAGTTAGTCTAGTTCAGGACATAAGCAGTTAGTTAAGCAGGCATTAGGTAATCGGCTGACAAGTCCGTACCGAACTAAGAGAACCAATTTAAAACCTCTCTCATACACTGTAGATGCCGCATAACTTAACATTAAAAAATAAAGCGTAAATGATAACATTGTATTGTAAATTAAAATTAAGAAATAAACAAGTTTGTAAGTTTGGACGTAGAAGACGTTTTCGAAACTTTTCATTTAATCATTTTAATGATTTAGGTTCGGTGCTTTTGAGTAATAATGTTTCTGCCTTTTAATTTTGCTATTAATAGGCAACATGCCTTCCTTACGGTTGAAGACACACAGTAGAAACGAAGGGCCTTAGACCTCTATGCAGGTCCACTGTTCATTGCTGGGTGCTAACGATTCCAGATGCAGCCAGGCTCAAAAGCTAACAGGCTTTCCAAAGTAACTCCTTTATAGTTCGTGATCGCGAAAGACACGCTAACCACTTCGCCTCGAGAGGTCTACATTTGTCACGTATCATTTATTAGTTACCCCTACGCGTAATCAGAACTTTTCTATAGATATTTTTTAAATTTATCTATTTATTGGATGAATAGAAAGAAATTATTTTAAGTGCTTTTTAGTATTTTTTTCCTATTTATTTTGAGATCTGAATTAGTGAAGATACAAAAGGCAAAACAGTTTTATTTACAATTCGCCGTTATTTATTCAGCTTGGTCAATAAAAATTGCTGGATTCCTCATTCGACTGCAGAACCTTAAAATATACAGTTATGGTCATAAATGAAATTATCTTAGTAGCATAAATGTATTTTTGTATGTAAAGAGGTAATACGATGCAATAGAACGAGGTAGGTTAAATAAAAAAAAACTGATTTAGTTAAGTAATATAAAAAAATGAAGTTAAGACATTAACTTATGGTTTTTACTGCTTTAATTAGTAACGGAATTAATATGTGGTATTTTTAATAATGTCCTTGATTTAGTCCATTGTAAGTTATGATATTATGCTCTGTTTGCATAAGTGTATATGTAATAATGTTAATTGGTATCGCTCTTTTCAGAAAGAACAATTAAGAGTTAACATTTTTTTGTTTTCCGAAACTTATCATCAGATCTTAACGAAATTTAAATAGGACCATTTCGGAATACCCTCCTTTCAAACAAAAAAGAAGTTTGCAAATCCGTCCGTATATGATGCAAATTCTAGTCTACGCTAAGTAAATATTAAGAAATAAATAAGTTTGTAAGTATGGACGTAGAAGGTTATTTTAGTAACTATTCAGCTCATTTTAATAATTTAGAGACAGGTTTGGTGCTTTAGAGTAATAATTTTTTTATTGATGATATTTTAGCCTTTTGATGTTATTACTAATGGGTAACAAGCCTCCCTTACGGTTGAAGAGACAGTAGGAACAATAACCCTTAGCCCACTATGCAGGTCTATTGCGCATTGGTGGATGCTAACGACTCCAGATGCAGCCAGGACCAAAGGCTAACGTGCTTTCCGAAGTAACTCCTTTGTAGTTCGTGATTGTGATTGTACCCGAACAAAAACCTATACAATAAGATCTCCAGTAGACTGTTTTTGGCGATCACTAAGGAGGTCATTTTCTTCTAGATACGACAGGAGCCTATGGTTCAGTACACGTTCCATTATCTTACAGAGAATGGACGAGATCGAGATGGGCCTGTAATTGGCAGGATCGGCACGACTGCCCTTTTTAGCCACAGGTCGCACGTTGGCCAGCTTCCAGGACTTGGGAACTTATCCTTTATCCATAGACAAGCGATATAGGCGTGTCAGTACCGGAGCTAACTCAGGAGCGCAAGTCCTGAGAACTATGGCAGGTATACCATCCGGACGACTGGCTTTATTCACGTCCAGTTCACGCAATGCTTTTCTTACTTCGGTTTTCTAATACGAATTTCAGACATTAAGGTCTCACAACTTGACAAAGCGGAAGGTATAGCATTGCCAGGATCTAAACGCGAATATTCGGCAAATAATTTGGCAAATAAATCAACCTTTCCTTTTACGGTCTGTGCCAACGATCCATCAGGTTTCTGCAAGGAGGCACTGAGAAACGGCAGAAGTTTCTCTCGATCGATTTAGCCAGGGACCAAAACACTTTACTATCAGACGGGTAAGAAGCAAATTTTTTCCCTATTGGGCTTATGTGGTGGAAGCGAGCTCTTTTAATAACCTTTTTGCAGGACTTGGCCACTTTGTTAAAGGTTTTCCTTTTTTGCGCGTATTGAACTCGGCGGGATTGAGTTTGAGCCCAGGCTTAAATATGCCTCATGTTTTGGCGCCACCGCATCACGACATTTGGTATTATACCACGGGCGAACTTTGCCGGCAAGTGGTACGTCAGAGAAGGGGATTAAGTACTCAATATCCTGATGAAGCACATGGGTCACAGCATCCGCGCAAGCTGAGTGGTCGCTAGAAGAAAAGCAAAGCTGCCGCCAAGGATAACATACAAAAAAGCAACGCATCTCATCCCAATCTGCTGATTTGAACGCCTGAACGCCAAATCTGCCGAGAGTCTTTTGGGCTTGGGTCGGGCGGAGAATACACTGTAACCGATTTTACCACACAATGATCATAACTGCAAAGGAATGGCGTAACCGACACCGAGTAATAGTCAGGGTTTGCCGTCAGCATAAGGTTCAAACAATTGTCCTTCAGTGTCCGGCACTCTAGTGGCTTCCTAGACCAGCTGGGTGAGGTCTAGGTTGGTTTTCTAAAATGAGAAAAGCCAGTAATCGTGGTGTGCATTGAAATCGCCGAGAACCACTAGTTAAGTGGACAGGCACCGCTATAGAGCAACGTCTGCCTTCTCAATAAGCAAGTTGGTGAGCCAGGTGGTCTTCGCATCTTTGCTATGTGGACGGTAGATACAAAAATAGAGATTTTTTTCTAGACTAGTGTCCACTAGAACCCAAATGTTTAGAGGGTGGAGTCTTCAAGATTACGGAGACGCAAACAACAAATGTCATCGCGTGCATACATACACCCCTAGAGGCCTAAAACAATGTCCTAGGACGTCACCCGGAAACGCAAGGTACGCTGCGTCAGTTGAACATTATATCTGCGTCTCCGTGAGAAAGATCGGTGCGGTTTTCTAGTCTCAAGGTGGTAATAGACAAGGTCGAGGGCTCTTACATAAGAGACGTGTACATTTACTAGACCAATACAAAGGAAATATGCTGTATAACATCTACAGAGACTACTACTAAATTAAACCACTTCAACAAATTAGTTGCGCGTTTAATTTTGTTTTTTATATGTGATTACAAGATGATTAAGGTAACGGTCGTCTTCATAGGACATGTAACTTCAATAGTACTATATTTTAATCGGGCACGTTCCTATTCAATTCATACTAATAAAATTGTTTTATTTTGCATAATATTTTGTTGTTTTATTATTTACTATAACTGTAATCCGGTTAAAGTGGTTTTACGTTAATGTATGAAAGACGTTTACTAACAAGAGCTCCATCTTTGCAACGTGTTCAACGGCACCACTATTGATGATCACCAGTCTTTCGGAGTAAATAGGCAGACGGTGCAAAATAAGTTTCTTTAAAGTATATTTTTCTATTATTAAGAAATGTCTCTTATAATGTGTGCTGTGAAGATTACATTATTTCTGTTTAATAAAGCAGGTAGCTATAAAAATAGAAAAACAAACTATTGGTGCAACCTTTTGTATTTATATATTTTCTGATGTTGACAAGTGGTACTAGTCTTTAACAATATAGGCAAATATATAAAATATTAATAACACAATAAAAAAATACAATTGGTTTCACGACAAAATAAAATTAGAAAAAACGAATTTGTACTTTATATTTACCTTTCTACGGCGAAACGTAAAGAAGGGTTTACAACCCCGGTAACAACATTATAGATAATCCAATTTCGATAAGTCAAACACTATACGTTGGTTTGTTAGCGCAAGTGTCACTTCATATATTCAAACATTATAAACAAAATGGCGTATTATTTATGTGTTAACAATTTTTGTCTCTACCCAACCCATCGAATGATATATCAAATTAAAGTATTTTCAATCACGATTACAAAAAATGTATATTTTTGATATATAAAAGTAATTTGAAATGACAAACGTAAGTGAATTGTGGAAAAAGTTATATTACAACCCTGTTATATTTGAAAATACCATGTTGAAAACCATGTTATAGGCAATATTTTCAGCCGAACACCAGACGCACAGTTAACATTTACGTAACATTAAAATGGTGTGTGGTCCCGGCAGAGTACAATAGCGCCTTATAATATAGGTAGGTAAGGTAATCACTGTACACGTCCGGTAGACCACAAAACGGGAAGCAGGCAATCTCTTACCCCCATAAAAGCCTACTCTTCTTGAGGACGAGTTTTCAAGACGCTTGTATATTTGACTATAAGTGCACTAAATCCAACAAGTTTATTAAAAAAACTTCATCCTTATAACAATGAAATCGCCAGCAGAAAAAAATAGAAAAATATGAGGAGATAAATAAAATAAGGGGACTGCGGTTAAAGTTATGATGAACAAAACTTGACTAAATATAAATAACAGCAGATTAATTTAATGCTAAAGGTGTCATATCGAGTCTGATACCGCCAACCCTCCAGATTGTAGAGTGTGCAGCGTTTTCCAAATTATGGTCTTGTACTGTTATTTCCAACTTGCCTGCCAAGCATGAAGATTATCGTAATCCCCATTTTTGGGGGTGCTTTCGTTCACCAGTGAATATATTCAAGCTGAGATGATAGTGATGATGAAGGAGGAATAACCGCGGGCATAAAAGACATCTGTTTAGTATACTCTACATGTATTTAAGAATCCATTTCTTTTGTTCGCTGTCATATTTCGTTCTGTTTTAAGGTTTACCTGTATGTATTTGTATTTTTGTTGTACCAATACTCTATAAATAAACTTAAGAAATATTTTCGCATTCAAGTGATTGTTATTTAACTGAGTAAGTCCCGACTCCATCGATTAATCTTTGAGTTCAGTCTCTTTTATTCTCTGTAATATATTGTGAGCCTTTTTTGTCAATTACCATTTTTAACTTGGCAGTTAATCGTTATTGATTATGATCACATGTACGTATCATACTGGTTCAAATACTTTTTGTGCGTCGTCTTTGCTTGTAATCGATTAGGTACAGTATCTAAGAAAAGTACTCATATCAAAATTACGAGCCTTCGTTCTTTTATGTTATTAGGATAGGATACAATTCAAAGTACCCATATATCTTTATATATATAATTCTTCTGTGAGTGTGTATGTCACTGAACTCCTCCTAAACGGCTGGACCGATTTGAATGATTTTTTTTGTGTGTGTTCAAGGGGATCTGAGAATGGTTTAGATTCACAAATCAGCCCGGCAGATGGCGCTGCAGACGGTATCTAGGTTATTTATCTATACTGCAAAAATAACAGGCAGGACAACGTCCGTCGGGTCCACTAGTATCATTTATGATTGTAAATCATTTTATCTTGATTGACTGTGTCTACATACATAAAAACGAAAAGATAGTATTTCTTCAGTACCTCCTTCTTTGTTTGTTAACTATTTTTTGTTTACTAGCTATTGAACAGCTCCAGAGATAATAACTAACTATAATAACTCCACTAAAAATAGTGCCAGTCGAAAACGTTTATGAATGTCGAAAATGAAATTTATTATGTCACTTTCCTTCCTGTCCTGTCCTTTTGACATACCGATTGAGAAAAACAGCGTGTGTATCAAAATCTTCCGTTGGCTACCGTAGGGAAATCTTTGTTTCAAAGAGCTCGTGGCATTTGTGACCAACAACATCTGACTGCTGAGCTTCAGCATGTCAAGCGAGTACTACAAGACAACAAGTTGCGAGTACTAAGACTGTGTTACAGAGGCCGCACCAAACCAACCACAATAGAAAGTCAACCTGCTGTCCTTCCCTACATGAAGGGGGTCATTGACAAAATTGGAATCATTCTGAAGCGGGTTCCCATTTATACTTATTTTAAAACAGCTAGGAAGATTAACCAATTCTTACGACCTGTCAAGTGTAATATGGGGTATATTATACTTGAGAGGCAGCAGGCGTCTACAAAATTTATTGTGACTGTGGTCTCTCATACATCGGGCAAACAAAGAGAACATATAGCCGACATAAAACACAGGCGCGATGATAGGCCTGCAGTGTGTGAGCATGCTTTTGAGGGGCCAAACTACTACATTCGGTTCGATAAACTTCAAATTCTCGTTAGAGAACAAAGATTTGTTCCTAGGATGCTACGCAAGACTATTGAAGTCAGGAAACATCCTAATTTTAATAGGGATGAAGTTTGGAGCGTTCCACCTTTTTGGGATCCAATTATCAAAAAACTAATATATCCAAAGACACACATTGCAAGACCTTTTGATGTAGTTAGCTCTTTTTCCAAATAATAAAAGTAAGATGAAGGTCGGTCCCCCTGTCCGAGTTTCTTTCGCTAGTTCTTCTCGGAAGGATCTCCCAATTTCCGAACTGGTAGTAGACTCATTACTATACAATGTAATCGTAGTGTGAATTTAATAACCAAATAAAACAATTTGATATATATAAAGTTTTAAACAGTTAGTAACGTGCCCGATTAAAATATTGTGAAGGTAGTAGAAAATATATGACGACCATTGCCTTAGTCATCCTGTAATCACGACTCTTGTAAAGGAGTCAAAACATCAGAATTAAATAAAAAAAATAATTATGCGTAAAATCCCTAAAAAAGATGTTTTATTTAAATGTGTAATGTGCGCGGAACTGTAAGTATATATATCTCTAATAAATTTGTATTATAATCATTATACTGGACGGCTACATGTTTCTTGATCTTTTGACAAATTAGTGAAAATTTAATCTCTCCTCTCCAATCTCCTATCTTTTACTTCAGGCACGAGGAAAAATAAAAGATTTTATAATATGTATTTTAAGTAACTAGTTTACATTTAATTTTTTATCTGCTTACTTTTTTTTAACAAATATTTTATTTACAAAAACAACAAAATATCAAGCTTATCGAACATTTTCTTTGCTGTTGCTTTGTGATTTTAACATTCTGTAGATAATAATCATTGACCAATTATACGAGTTCGCTGAGAAATTTTAAACTTGGGTTGATGAGGAATAGAGAAGCTATCCCTACTAATATTATAAATGCGAAAGTAACTCTGTCTGTCTGTCTGTCTGCTACGCTTTCCCGCTTAAACCTCTCAACCAATTTTGATGAAATTTGGCACAGACAATCTTTAGTCCCTGAGAAAGAACATAGGCTACCTTTTATTGCGAAAAAAAGGGATGAAGACGTTGAAATAGGGGTTGAAAGTTTGTATGGGAATTCATAATTTTAAAAGATAAAACCATGAAACTTTATATTTAAGCACTTGATAAGATATAATTAAACATTTGTTCTAGCGTTTTTGAAATTTCGACCAGTGAGGGGGTGAAATAAGGGTTGAAAATTTGTATGGGATTTTGACATTTTTGGGGACAAAACTATGAAACTTTATATTTAGGAACTTGATAAGAAATAAAAAAACAATTTGTTGTAGCGTTTTTGAAATTTCGACCTGTGAGGGGATGCAATAGGGGTTGAAAGTTTGTATGAAGTTCGTCATATTGAAGATAAAAATATTACACTTTGTATTTAGGCACTAAATAAGAAACAAAAATCGTTTGTTCTAGCATTTTGAAATTTTTACCACTGTGGGGGTGAAATTCTACAAACGGAATTCACGAAATTCGAACGGAACGGAACGGATCAAACACTTAAAGTAGCAGGTGTCCATTTAGAGAAAAACTGTTTTTCGCATGGCCAACTGTACGTGGCCTGCTCGCGAGTGTCGAGTCCAAACAATCTCCACATTTTAACAAATAATAACAAAACAGCAAACGTTGTGTACAAAAATGTTTTAAATTAGGTCATTTTAAAATATTTTTGTACACAACGTGACGCTGGCCCCTGTAAAGTGTCTCTTGGACATAAGGGACCAATAAATTTTCCTAGGTACTTTCTGCCACTTAATGGAATACATATACACCTTATACCTACTGTAAACAGATATTTTTTAATTTTTTTAAACATACCTACTCTCTTTTAATCAGATGCTATACCCAAATCTATACCGTTCTTTTAATATAATCATTAATATTCAAATTAATTTACTGTAACTGTGTAAATATTTGTTTCACGGCTAATTGGCTGAGCCGTTTGTTACAAAATTGGATATGAATAGTCTGAAATCTGAAAAAGAACATAAGTTACTTTTTATCAAAACACCACGCGGTCGAAGCCGCGGGCGGAAGCTTGTTACAGTATAAAGCAAGAAAATAGTGAGTATTAAAAAAACTAAAAAAAGCCGCCTGTGGTTATAATTAAAGAGAGATTAAAATTCTGTTAGGTAAGAAATAGTTATTAAGGCTGGATAGTTGAGATTTGGCGAGTTACGTCTATTGAAACCAGAGCCAGCGAAGAATTCTAGGATTGAAGCACAAGCGTACCGAGTAGGTTCAAAGATAGAATCCTAAGCGCAGCGAGAGTTTGAAAGGTAGGAGACGTTAAAATCTTTGATGTCGAGCGAAACACACCATTTTTCACCTCACTATAGCAAGGAAAATTTTAGGTGCAAGAAAAACAGCCTAAATAAAATAGTCAATTGGTTTATTTAAATTAAAAACTAAACATAAAATACTACAATTAGTAATGTTGATATTTTTAATTCGTTTCTCTTCTTCTTGAAATCTTGCAAGTTAAATTTGACACACTTCCCGGTTTTAGATTGAGCTGAAATTTTGCATGCACATTTATATCGCATGGCAATACAATATTATAACGACATGGAGCTGATCTGAAGCTGGAGTTGGAAGGTGGCCATAAGAACTCCACAATAAAACGATACAACCCCATCGAGTTTGAGCTCGTTCGATTCGTTACTTTGCTTTTTGATTCGTTTTATTAATAACTAATAATAAAAGCTGGTTTTAAAAAGGTTTTTTTTTAAATGGAATCTTGTTTTATCTATGATTTTGTTTCTGAATATCTCGATTTTAAGAATGATAGGCTCTAAATATAAATAGAGCCTCTCACTCTTGTCACTATAGCTCAAAAGGAGTCCTATGTTTCCTCGTAACTACGAAATGGATTAACTAATATTGTCAATCAGCCAATTATTAAAATTGGTTTGGTGACACTAGAGTTACTGCAAAAAAATTTATTCTACCCAAGCCATCGTGTGAAGTATTTAAAATCTTTATGTTAAAAGTCATTATGAATTTTAAAATATAAATTTAAATATTTATATACGTGAAGGGTTTGTTTATAACTTTAATAAAGCTATACTGCAACGAAAGAATTTGTAAAAAAATAAAAAGTATAAAAATCAACGTTGGGAAAAAAGTCTTTTTTTTTAAATACATAGTAAATGACGGTCTTGACTTACTGATTTATTGTACAAATTTTATATTAAAGAACAAGGGCAAGCAGGAATGACCCATTTATATATAAAATAGAGTGTTTTGCAGTATTGCTTATTTTTAATTTGTAGTTAAAAATAAATTATTAATAAGTTCAGCAGCTGCGTTTTTTTTAAAAAGGAGCTTGAAGTACGGTAAGATTAATGTATGCTTCGATAATGTTCACATAATCATTGATGTACATAACCAAACAATAAAAACAAATTGTGTTACGTTTTGTATATATAAGCTAGAGAATAATTAAATAAAAACATAATAAAAGTTTAAATGCCATTCCTGTTTCTTGTTTCATTTTATAAATGTAGTTTGGTTTACAAGTTGGAGTGCTCTATGTGAAATTTTAATATTTTCTTATTGCGGACACTAAGAAGCTTGATAATAAAGATTTCTCAAAAGTATAGGCACTTTTTGCACATAGCAAATTTTGGTTTAACACCAACGGTCGCTTGATGTTCTTACACACGAACGCGTAAACGTTTTATGCGTATCACTGCAAAATAATTACCTACTGGTTAGTTCCTCCGATTAAGTTGTAAAGCTTCACGGCGACGGCATTCAGTGGGAAATCCCACAACAATCTTAACGATTACATTCGTTCGCTATTTGGAGTTGAAGTGCGTGTAGAAATTCCTTAGCGGGTACGAGGGTGCCATGTTTACGTTTGTTACGAAATGAAACCATACAGTGCGCGGGAACATTGTGCACGCGCCATCTGGCGGACATCAACTCATCGAGAATAAATAAACTTTCTGTGAAAACAAACAAACGCGCTATCATAAATAGACAGCTCTGTTTTGTTTAAACTAAATTTGACATACTGATTTAATATACGGAATGGTGTTGTACCAAATCAGTATTTATGTATGCGGTGTGCAATATGGCCGGGATCTGTGATGTTCATCACGGGAATTTCAATATTCTTTGCCTTTTATTTAAGAAAGAACAAAGAAGAACGAATCCTTCAGTGTTGAACCAAAGTCATTCTAACGTGTTGCTGTGAGAGCATGAAAAAAGTTATTTGAAAAATTCAATTTACTTTTAATATAATTTCATTTAACTACGCAATAAAAGTTAATCCGATGCCGAGTCGTATAAACATTGTTTAGTCTGAGAGTCGTGTATACAAAAATGAAAATAAAAAGAGACTAAAATTGTAGAACCGGTCTCGGGCATCGTAGCTCGGAGAGCGTCGGTGGAGTGACCTCTGTTGGCCTTGACAGCTGCGCTCACTCCGCGCCGTGAGCCTCTCGGGTGAATCAACCACTAATAACTTCACTACAACATAATGTCGGTGCAACTATGCGTTACATATTACGTTCTCCACTCGTCTGCGCTCAACGCGCGACGTCTTTTCAAAACATGATTTGTCGTCGTTCATTTGTCTCATAAAGCACACAAACCTGTTAATGTACTAAAGCTTTTACTCCTATATTATCTAAGTCTTCCTGCCATAGTGACAGCCTTGTGGCTATAAATTATACAGGTGAATAATGAGCTTTCAACAACATTTGTAGCATTGTATTAGAAAGAAAGAGCTAAATTATACTACCCGAGTATTAAGAACATTCAGGTAAACGGTTTTTAGGAACATTTTCAATTAAAATGCAAATGTGTAAAATGTTTTATGATTGAACATTGAAAAATTAGATGAGCTAAGATAAGTAACTCATCATTATTTTGTTGAGATTTTATTGATTTTTTTCTCAGTGATGCAACTTAATAAGGAAATGTAATTTAATTCACCTAAGTAGATTCCATTTCATATTAATAACATAACTATTTATTACCATATGAAAAAAAACAACTTTAATAAAATATTTATAAGCTCAAATATACTTTGGAGCTTACTGAGTCTAATGGAATTATATTTTCGCTCTGTAAACTTGAGGAGTAAGTAATATTAATTCACTTTTCAAAGAATTGGAATAACTGAATAATTACAGCTATATTACCTTGAAATTATTGAAAGTCAGAAAAATTTATGAAAGAAGAATACCGTGTACAATAATGTATAGATGGTGCAGACAAAATGTATGTTATAGCTATTGACATAAGTGGCTTGCCATAATATCATATCGGCGCGGGACAATGGGCATTCCAGTGCCGGGAGGGGACCAGACGGGAATGGGGACGGGGGTGTCGATATGTCCCATCCAATTCTATTGTGTTTAAACAATGTTTTCCGGATATCGATATTAATTATTTGTCACATTTCATTAGAAAAGAACCTCTTTTTTTAAAGTGATGGAATAAGATTTTCTTGTTATATAAAACAGATATTGTAATACGAATATCACAGAATTATACAAGGAAGCATTAATACTATTTTGCCGAGAATGTAGATATGGCCATAATAATTATGTTAAAAATATATTTTTTTATTCTAGGTTTATAATTTTACTCGATGAATATTTTTATTAGTAAGCTTAGCAATTAAAGCCTGAATTATGCTATATTCTATGAGCTATAATGAAATTTTAAATGAATTTTATTAAGTAATTGATAGAATAGAAATAAATCTTCTTTTTACTCAGACAACTAGTAATATGAGATATAATAAAAGCAAAAATTACCAAATATTAGTTAATAAATATTTAGTTGCCATTTACGGTGTAATCTCTAATTCTATTATTACTAGACGACTCTTTATTAGACGTTATCTTGTAAGTACCAATTGAATAATGGTTTTGAATCTCAATGATTCATATGCGAAAGTATACGATTTTTTTTATGTTAAAGCCTAAAGTTTTAATTAAAACATATTGAGCGGCAACCACACATTAACACTCTAACAAGAGTTATTTAGGTTTTTGCAGAATTTCAATCGTTCTATTTTTGCTTTTAAAGAAGTTTGTGTTTAAAGAAAGCTTGTCTTTAAATAATGTTTGTTTTTATTAATAATTTTAGTTTTGTCAATATGTGTATTTCTAGTAATGCATCATTATTGCAAGGTATTTTTCCTGTTAGTATTAAACTATACGAAGCCTATTTCACTAATATCTGTAAACATAACCGAGCCCAAACTGTATAGAGTTGCTACGATTTAAAACAGAGTTACTTTTTTAACCTTTAGCTCCACCTCTTCCCCTGAATAGTCCAGAGTAGTCGTTAAGTCACAGAAAGTAGCCCAAACACGATGAGTCTGTCTTGTTCAGTTCAGAAGTTCCTATGGCCACCTTCCGACCTCTATTATGAGACCACCTCCATGGTGCCATATTATTATATATTCACCGAAGATATGCAAGTATATTAAATTGGAGTCCAAACGTATGGCAAGAAGAGATTTTAAATTAAGCTTTTAAGATTTTTCCCACACAACGTCACAAACACGTAAAGTTAAACAAAACCTTGTAAAACTATTAACATTATGTAAACATTCTAAAGAATGTCTGTCTAATTGATGAATGTAACTCTCTGTGATAAATATATTCAATCAATAATAAGAAATACCCTATTCACATTACTTAACTTCACAGCTCATTCTTCCTGAACAAAATAGCGATTGTTCGGAGTCAAACTGGTTGTTAAATGTCAACAATTGCAAGAACTCCGGGACTGGTTCCGTTGGTCGTTTGCCCTTAGAAAAATAGTAGTGAATGCTTCTTTAAGTATAATTGCTCAAAACATTATAATCTATGTCTTGTTTCAATTATGTGTTATTAAGTTGTCAGATTATTAGTGGATTATTCTTCTACATTTTTGTTGAATCAATTGCAAACAAAGAAATACCATTTAACTTAGTAAAACGTCGTAAATACGATCTTCTTATTATTAAGATAATAATTTTGTATCTATTTTTTCATCCATGCATTAAATTATGAAAGCTAATAAGATTGACATTATTTTCTTTTACAAATGATCATGATATACACAAAATTATAATGATTACTTTTAAAATTGCAGTAACTCTCTTTAATGTAAAGTACAGACTGCCTCATATTTACATAAACAAGTATAATCAAATGTTTTAAGCTTCGAATTATGACAGGGATTTTACTTTATCCGTGTAAAACCAACAGTAGTTTATCACAATAACGTCGATTTGAGGTGCCACAACTAGTGGCTAATTTCATGGAAATATTTAATTTGACGATCATAACCTTTTGTTCTGTCTGAACTTTTAGTCAATATAACAGCATGCGGGCGCACATTGTCCGACAAATTGCTGCCATAACGTTTATTATTTAGATTTACACATTGGAGCTCACGTATATTTACATAGTAATAGTATACCAATTGCAATTGTGTTAATTTAAATGACTGATGCGCAGCAGAAAGTACCTGTTGTGTGGACTTCTTTACAACATATGTCATTTATTAGAAATAAAGTGGGTTTTTTCTTTACTTCTTAACACTCAGTGTACGCGGCTGTCTCATTTACTAGGATATCTTCTAAAGCTTTCAAGTAAATAAAATATGTTGCGTTATATATTTTATTTACTGAAGGATTTGCAGATACTTTTGTAGTGAATTAATTAAATGAATTGAAAAGGTGATATTCCTGCGTATATTGGTACAAGATTAAAAATAAAATATAGTTTTTCTATGTTTTAATAATTTGATACCTATTAAAAGCTTATAAACCAAATCAAAAATGTAAAATTTCGTAACTTGATTTTCATTTTAAAGTTCGGCGAATACATCCATATCCATTATTTTATTTCGATTCGAAGTCTTAATAATTTGTTTATTACTAATTTCTACGTATTCAAGTATTAAAATCGTAGCACAACGATACTAATTTTTCCCTTAGTTGTAAGAAGACAGAAACAGTTTATATATAGATTCTATATTATACCAATTGTATACAATTTAAGTGGATATATTAGAATGATGAATTAAAATATTATTAAAATAAGCAGTCTCATCTCGTTCAAAAAATAAATTTGCAATATTCCTCGGGCTTAAAATTACCTGTTGTAATTTCGAACAAAACAAAGGCAATAGCAACATTATTTGATTAAATCATTATCGATTTTTTTAAACTATGATTGCGAATTGCGACCCGTTACCATATTTAAAACTGGTTCAAAGTATCTATCTATCTGCAATAATGTTATTGATTATGCAAATCGTATCAACATCTTGCTTTATACTCAAGCTGGTATAGAGTTACTGTTACAGTTTACTTAGACTTGCCTATTTTATTACTTGCTGAATATCGAAAAAAAAATACAACTTATACAACGTCAAAACAGGACATCACTTGTTTTATTTTTTATTTATAGGTACTTTTTCATAAATATAACAGAAGGATAAAAGTATTATTATTTTAATGTCCTATAATTTAGATTGTTCACTTAAAACATGATATTTCTAGGTAAATTGTATGTTATCAAGATTGTGATTTTATTACCGTTAAAATGCCAGACAGTTGATATTATCAGATTACGTAATTTAGGTCAGGTCGGGTACCTTTTAAACGTTGTCCTAGTTTAGGCAACGCTTACTAAATTCAAACTATCTAAATGAAGTCTAGTAATAAATTGTTCAGTGATATATAATCATTTGTTAGGACTTATCCTTTAGAACGAATAACAACATGATGACATACCTAATTATAGCAAGTACACCGTTTGAATACTAATTAGCTAAGTTAATTCTTAATGTGAACACTAATATTAAAAATATTATAATGTTTATTTTGGGATGTAGGGTTATTTTACGAAGTTATTTATTCTTTCATCATTTTGTAATGGAATTTTGGGTCAACATAGAATATATTATCCCTTTGAAAATAAATCATTTTTGGTAGTGACCTATTCTACAACTGAAATCGACTAATAAATGAATGAGTGATGCGTTTTTTGAAAGAAATATCTACTAATACTATTTTTAGAAATATTTATAATACCACAAGATTTATAAAAGCGTCCCAAAATACCTGTTTAGATTTATACACAAATTGATAAAATTTTATTAAAGATATAATTAATTAATTTATTAATCTACCTAGGGTAATTAAGTCGGTAATCTTAAATTCTTATTGATATAAACTAGCTTATCATGTTTTACGTAGATTAAAATTGCCGTATACACAATATTGGTAGAACAAGTAGGTTAGAGTTTGATCTCCTTTTGGTGGCGAATATGGCGTGATTTATATTTATATATAGTGATATTTTCATCTTACTCAAAATACTAAAAAATAATAATATTCTCTTTCATTTAGGTCTTAAAATATAACAATGAGATTTTATGCCATTTTAGGGTTCCCTATTACAAAAGCAGAAACAGATCCCATAAAGATCACTTTATTATGCTTATGTCTGTTAGAAACTTTATATCAGGAACCCGTGCATTTATCAAGTTAAAATTAATATCAAATACTTTGATTTGAAATCCCTTGGAGCATTGAAAAAGACTAACTTCTATCCCAATCAAAAGATTCAGTCATTCAGTCGTTTATACCGAATGTTTTGATACTGACAAAGGAATTCAATACTAGCGTACTTTCCGTTGATCTAGAATCATGAAATTTGGAATGACTTGTAGCACAAGTAAAGGTCAAAAATCAGAAAACGCCAATTGTAGTAACATCATAAAAAACCTTACAGATAAAGGTGAGAGTTGGTGAGGATTCTTTTAAGGATTTGGGTAAAACTTGACAGTATAAATTATTTATTTATTTATTTACATGAACGAGCAAAAATAACAACTTAACAGATCAACAACAGAATTACACTTATGAGGGAAGCGGAAGGTTTATAAAATATATATTTTATCGTAAAAATATCAATAGATGGCGGTGTTAGGTTAATATTGTTCCTAATACACGTAATCAAGATCTAATTTCTCCTGCAACTAGATACTGATAACATGGGGAAAGTGTAAAAAAACATAGATTTACTTATGAGATAGATAGTTAATAACAATAAGATATAAAATACGTGTGTAAAAAACAACCACGCCTCCGAGCCCTCAGATGGGATTCGAACCCACGACCTTTCGCAATCCGGGCGACTGCTCTGACCGCTGAGCTACCGAGACGCCGGCAAACGTGTCGAATTTTACAAACGTATTCCAACTTCTACTATGAGCTAGTATCGTTCCACCAATGTTGAACGCTAACTACCTTCAAAAAATTAAATAAAAACATAGTTAATAACAATGTTAGGCATGCCAATAACACTGTTCTATGTTGTCGCCAATAAGTACTAACTTCATGTTAACTGCGGAGTTTATAAAATATTAATGGTTACTATCGAGTTTAATCCTTACTTAAGAAATAACCAGTCTCAACTCACAACGCGTACATGAGTTTGTTCAAACCCAAACCGGTTCATAAGAGAAATTGTTAACAGTACTTAATGACTTGGTTACCAAACATAAATAGTAAAGAATATCATATTTAGAGATAGTTTCAAAATATATTGATTTTACCGTGGTATACCTATTATTGGTATGCGGACTTTCAATAAAATTCTTAAATAAATGTACAAAAAAATTATATCCTTGAGAAATGTTACTTATTAATCATTCTATAAAGGCGAGACAAACAAGTTCATTAGCCTTCATAGAGTTGAAATAGTTATTACGACCATTAGAAATACTAAGTTTTTGTCCGGTTACCATTTATGCTATAGCTTAAAAATATGTGTTTTATACATTGATTAATTGATGATTTCCATTCTTTATTGAAGTAAAAACATATAATATCAATTCATGTAGCGGTAGGTAACTAACACATACATATAAATAAGTCGATTTAGATATAAGTTATAGTTAAAACAATATCGATTTATAAAATATTGGTAGAGTACATTTAATTTATCTTCTCTGGTTTTATTTATTGTAATATTTTCTGTAGGTTGTTTTATAGATTGCTCTATGGAATAGGACATTAACGATAAGGGGTCGCCTGAATTTTTCTGTCAATAAATGTTTTTTAGCTGAATAGGTATAAAGACTCCTGGTTTAACCATTTAAATTAAACCTCGACAATATGTCGCAATCCATTCAAATATGTTGTTGGAAATAACTCGAGACTCATTATTCTTGTGAACTAGACTCATAGGTATTAGCAAAGTTCGACAGAAATTGATGTACATGAACTCTGAGTTTTTACTTTTAAGTTCTTTACATGAGATTGAATTGTCAACAGAGAACTCAGGTTCTTACTCAACTCAACTAATTATAACAACTTTATAACATTATATAATTTACTCAAGATATGAGAGGATCGATCTCTTAAAAAAAACACACTTAAGACGGATGGTTATAATTAATTATTTTGAATGGTCTTATAAAAAGGAATATACTTCTTTTTACGTGATCTCTTATGGGTCTCATAAGAAAGCTTAAGATCACCCAGCGTGTAATGGAGAGAAAAATCCTTTATTACCCTCTGTGATAAGATCAGAAATTGGGAAATTCTTAAAAAATGGAAGTCATAATACTCGATATTTTTATTACTCAGCTGACATGACAGTGGGCGGGGCACATAGCGTGAAGAACCGATGGCAATTAGGGTGGTAAAGTCTCTGAATGGCTAAACGAACTGGGCGATACTCCAAAAGTAGGAGGAACCGATGAAGATCAGGTGAAGGTAGTCGAAAGTCTTTGGATGATGATAGCCTATACACAGCAGTTGCCGTCATATAGCTAACCTTTCGGTCTGCACATTATTATCTTAGCTTAAAACAAATATTAAACTAAGCACACGATTTTTTTTTAAATCATTCGAAAAACCCTTGCTTTAAATTTTTATTGTGGCATCGACAACATTTTCAAATCTTGTTAAATACAAAAAGACTTGAGTTCTCGTTTAGAAATGAATCTAGTATTCTCAAAATGACTCAAATCTCTCCCAACAATAATAGTAGATATAATAGCTTTTGCTTTTGCAATAGTATAGCAAGTTTTTCTTTTTTTATTTTATTAATTAATGAAATATAATTATGACGAGCTCTTTCTTTTGATATTAAAAATAATATATCATTAAAGCGTCATTGTTATGTGACTTTTGTAATTGTTTTCTTTTTATGAAGATAATATAAATTATTAACAGTGTTTTCAAGTAGCAGCAGCACCTCATCAATAATCCTAATACAGAAAAAGTATTAACAATTTGATTTGAAGTTATTAGCGACGTAATATGATTAAAAAATAAGTAATAGTTCGGTATCGAACCGAACCTTTAGTTGATTTCGTTAATTCATTTCTTATACAGTGAATGATAGTGAAAAATAAACTTTGTTTTACTTAAAAAATATAATGAAAAAATCATGCACAGCAATTTGGCACCTGATTTAAAGTAAGCTGTATACTCGTATACTTAATAACGTTTAGTTAATAAAGGGTTTAATAGCGAAACCACTTTCTTATTATCTTTTTAAATAAATTAAGTAAATAATGTTTTGTAGACTTAAAGAACATTAATAAGTTATCGTAATTGTATTCACTTTGTTCTAGCGTGACGATTTCCGCAACCGGAAACAGCACGAGTTTGTGTTTTTACTGGCGGAGAAAATAAAGCATCGTAAAATAGTAATCGTAATATTGAAGTTATAGAAATAAAAGAAAACATTTAATTTTTTAAATATCTTGCTTTGAAATAACGAAGATCAATAAACATTGTTAAAGGGAGGTTGACTTCATGTCTGTGATCGTGGAATTATATGTATGTAATAATGCAGGCTAGTGATTTAGTACAGGTTTTGCTCGCGAGGATCTATATTTCTTAGTTCGCGAAGAGGGAAGACGTTATGACTGAAACTTGCGTCGTTAGAATCGTTTCGGTTACAAAACAATTTGATATATTGTCGAAATAATTATATATTTTGTGATTTATTGCATTTTAAGACGATTTGTAGAATCAAACAAATTGCGGTGAACGAGAATCGAAGCATGTGATTGTTAAGCAAATATTTGTAATTATATTTAAACGTATAACTTCACTATGATCAGTTATTTATTGGTACAGTAGCTTTGTAGTAGCTACTATAGTTATAATTTATCCAAAAGTAGATGCAAAAGGTGATTGTTTCTTTATTGAAATTTCTATTACCTTTTTGTTTTTTTTACATCTTTTTACTTTACGCTGTTTTTTACGAAAACTATTCCGAATTGCGCTGCGATATCGTAATGTCAAAAAAGTTAAAAGCGACGATAAACACCTAATAGTACTAATGTTAAAGACCATAAAAAAAACAAAGTCTTGTATGGTATTTCACTCAAATTCAAAAATCAATGCACAATTTTTATTCAATTAAACATTGTTTCACTTCAGTAATTTGTGTATGCTAAAATATGGAAGTAAAAGAATTCTAAGAATGGTATAAATATATGCTAATTAATAAGGTACTATAGGCTAAAAATCTAACTCCCTGCGTTATTTTAAATAATATCTTAAAACACAAGTCAACGGTATTCATATGTGCTCGTTAGACAGATCTAAACTTGTACTTGGAAACATAACCAAGTTAGGTGTACAAAATATAAGTAATACCATAAAAGTAAGTTATCAGACGTTTTGTATTAATATTTCATGAATCTCCAAGGTTTTCCTGTTCTCCCGGCAAAAGTAGGTTCACTCACACCACAGAAAATCCAATTCGCTGTCTCGTACACATGCGCGCACACAGCCACGCGTGACTTGAGGGAAAAATAAAATTTCTCGCTAAGTTTATAATGGGAAAACTTTGAGAACCACTTAATTATGTTAATGTTTGAAACAAAATTTTAGAAGAGACGTTTAAACATAGCAATGTTTAATTTGGAAATAATATTAAAAGTGAAGTTATAAAAGGTGTAGTGGGAGTAATTATAGAATAATATTGATTCTTTGGGGATACTAGTGCATGATTTATCAAATCTTATAATTCGATGTTATTTATATTTCAATTAAAGAATATAATTTTAATAAGTAGGTACTTCACAACTATTTGCTAGCTATCAGTTTAAAGATATACTTATTCGCTGTAAAAACAAACTTAAAGTCATATTTAAGTAAATTATATTTAAGTAGGTATATTGTTTGCAAAGAAGCATACATACGTTACATATATTCATTTAATATCAAATAAACAAGATTCTCGTTTCCAGGGAAGATGCCGTAATAAAATCAATTATTAAATAGCTACATCGCTAACAAATACGTTTTACGTCTTCATAAAAAGGTCATAAAGTACAGCCTTACTTTAACATCGGAACAGTAAGGTACGAACGGCACGGCTTCATTGCGATCGAACGAGAGAACGGCAACGAATATATCGAAAGAAATCATAGACCATTAACTCATTTTTATTTTAATGAAAATAATATTTCCTTGGAAGGAGGTATATCCAAACTTTACATCCGTCATTTTGCATGGGCCAACGGTCGAGTGGCGGTGGCAGGGGTGCGAGGGGGGCGCGGCGGGTGGAGCGGCGCCACCCTGGCCCCGTCCCCCCGCGGGATCGATACGTCATTTGAGCTGGTCGCCATGGAGACCGCGAACGGAGCGGGGCGGCGCCGCGGCTGGATGGTGGGTGCACGGGCACCGCGGCACCGCGGGCCCTCGCCAAATGAAAAAATAGATACAGCCTTATTTGGGACAAATCCCTCTATAAAAATACGCCGGTTAAGATGACGCGCGCCTCTCAAGAATTGTTTGCTTTTAATATTTCGGATTGTGTATTCGAGATAAACTCTGCTTATTTCGGGCATTTACGTTTATTTCGTTAATTTCTCATTATTAATTTCTTCTTTTACCTCTTATTTACTAAAGTAAATGTTTAGTTAAAAATTCATGTTTTCTTCAAGGACTCTACATATTTTTTTAAGAAATGAGAAATCACTAAAGCTGTATTAGCAAGACGTTAGCTTAAAGATATTAAAATAAATCCCATTAGAAAGAGCAGATTAGTGCTCTGGCTGTTGATATTCACCAATAGGTATATTTAGTACTATCAAATCTAATGCTTGATGGGGCTTTAGGAAGCGCCGAGCGATTTTCTCTGTTGCCATGTTTATATATCTTAACATTATTAGTTTCAAATGACAAAACTCGCTTAGCGCGTCTAATATTGATTCTTCTAAAGAACGAAGGATAATAGGAAAACAATATTTCATATCTATAATACTAACATTTTAATCAGATATCCATTCTTCTTTGGTATCGTTTTAATTTGATTACATGACGTTCATAAAATAAGACAATCAAAATAAATGCGAAGTACTCACACGGATGGATACCAGTGAAGTGGATACGACATGGTTTGAAGGTAAGGAAGATTTGTAATCCAATATTTAATCCGGTGAGAGTTTTCGGTTTAGGATCGAGGATATTAAGCAGCTTTTGGAAAGGCATTTAAAACCGTTGTTGGTCGCTAATAACACCAACATTTGTTAACGAGCAACGATTTACATAGTGCCCACCTAGTGACGATTCTACGATAAATATATCTAGGACTATATTCAAATTCAAGTTATTTTGTGTTTAGTACCTAGTACTATTAAACAGTATTTATTTACTCTATGCTAGTTTATAACTTTTAATATGTAATCCGAAACTCAAATACCAAATAAGAGTTTAAAAAGGACTCTGATATATGTCAGGGTTCTAGTTTTATTTCTTTTTTATTGTTTTGTGTTATTATATTATTTAGATAACAGTAATACAATAGTAAGTCAGCGCTTTAAATCTGTGTAATTGCGAATTCGTTTGTAACATACGTTGCTCTATTGGCGTTGACCCCAAAGGTTACGCTTGGTCAAAGTTCAACAAATATTATTTGATTGTCCGGAATACTGTTTCCTGAGCTACGAACCCAATTGCGGATGCATGAGGTTCTTTCAATGTAATCATGTTAAGGAAATAACTGACTGATCTAATACGAAGGTTTTTTTTTCTTGTTTTCGGAGATTGGACTACTTTTCGATGAACTGATGTAATAAACGACTGGCTAGGGTACGGAGTATAGGGTAAAATATTATTTTTATCTGATTCTATTAATTTCCATGCCAATTTTATGTAAAGTGATAACATATTTGATAAAATGTTGTTTGATATTGAATAAAACTTCACAAAGTTATGAATAGTGATATATAATGATAGTGATGATAATGCTAGTAGTAATCACCCTAGCGACGGACTGACGAGGAGGACTGTTTGGTGCAACGGTAGCGATCCTGCCTTTCGCGCCGACGGTTCTGGGTTCGAGTCCCGGAAAGGAAATTTGTTTGTGTAATGAATACAAGCATTTGTATCTGAGTTATTGTTATATACAGTTCTGTGAATATTATGTATCTATGTATCATATATGTATATCCGTTGCCCTAGTATTCATAACAGAAGCCTTACCGTGCTTACTTTGGACTTGGGTGATTGGTGTGAATGTAAGAAATATTACTTACATATGTATTTAAATTATTGTGTTTAACTTATTGTATTTCGAACACTGACTCATTGAATTAATTTTCATCAATTTTGCAACGAAAGGGTAAAACTTGAATTTGTAATTTTATTAATACCCCCACAATTCCGAACTGGGCTAACGTGGTGTTGTTACCCATTTTTCTTACGTAAGTAAGGACATCTATGGGTCAAAAGTGATAATTACGACGTTAGTATTAATATATATTATTAATTTATAAATATAATTTAGTTCTTACCCTTCCGCGCACATTATATATTTGAATAAAACAATTTTTAACGGATTTTGTGCACATTTTATTTTATATTTTACGACAACGATTATCTTAGTCATCCTGTGATCGCGGCTCCTGTAAAGGAGTAGAAACGTCATGATTATGTATAAAATAAAATAAAATATGCGCAAAATCCGTAAAAACATGTTTTATAATAAATATTAATATATATCTATTAGCATCTAAATATAACACTTTGATATTTAATATTTCTAATGGCTATAAATATATCGTAGTAGTATAGCTTTATAAACTTAAGGTAATGGTTAAAGCTTTTATACAAAAATAACAGAGAAGAGAAAAACGGAAATACAGAGATTTCTAAAAAAGGTTTACTTATGCACTTAACTAGTAAGAAGTTTATCTGAGAGCTGACAAAAAACTAGGAGATTTTCTAACTCTCCTCTTTCTTTAAGACAGGATTCATCGTTATCGTATGACATGGATTTATGTATAATAAATAAGAATCGTCACCAGCTTAGCATAGGACGGGGACCAGGTTTTCGTTGCATACAAATAACGTAAGAAAACGAAGTTATTATTAACACATGGTCTCATTGTAAATGTGTTAATCACTGCTAATGCAGCTGGAAAGAACGACTTAACGTGCTTTCTTAAGGACAAAGCAAATTTTTATATATAGCAGAATAGACTATCTTATAACTTGAACTTGTATAATATAGTAGTTTATTATATTAAGATAATAGTTTGCTGTCATGGAATCTTTTAAGCAAGACATGGTTTTAAAAATGAGAATGGCGTTTGTTTTGGTAGTTGCCTTTAAAAATAATATTAAATTACCTTTTTGATGTAGCAATAATCAGAAATTTGAGATTGCTGACAACCTTCAATCGTCATATAGATAATTAAATGCTTCGATAGATCAGTTATTTTGTTTTTAAATTGTCGCAACTATCAACTTCTTCTGATGACAGACGTACGAAGTAGATTTTTTAACTAATCGGTTGTTCTAAAAGTGATTTTAAAATGAATTCATATTTAGGAATATATGCAAATTCCCAATCTCCTACTACACTGTATGGAGAAACGCGAAAAGCGAAGCAACGTTCTTATTATCTTGTATCGACAAAATTATTGAAAAATATCTAGGTGACCAAATTAGCCAATTCATTTCACAACATAATATGTACATTACAGGCAATATGTTTTCAAAAGCACAAAAATATATCCCAATCACTTTCTAAATTTACTAATGAAGTCAACACTCATATCTTAATAATAAATAGCAAGTTTTGGCACTATAGCAATGCTTTCGAAACCTAAAAGTATTCTATTTTATTTTCAAAATCGTCATAATGGTATACAAGGCCCACTCCTGGAATTCTTTAAAAACTATTACGCAAATTGATACACAAAGGTGGAAATCAATAACACTTATAGTGACATATTTAGTTCTTACACTTCCGCGCTCATTACACATCAGAATAAAACACTTATAGTGACCACATATTGACCGACGAGAGTACGGCTAAATGCTCAAAAATCTGCTCTACCTAGTATTTACTGTACGTTTACGATATGTGTAACATATTCCAGGACGGTTCCGTGTACCAGTTTGCGGACAATACTTGTTTGCGAGTGGCGGACCAAGATATCTGTAAAGCAGAAAATACCATGCAATTTTTTTTTGATTTGTTATGTAAATAGGCACATGATGTTGGCTTGGTGATAAACTACCAAAAGATTTAAGTAATGCACACAACATTACGGCCATCAACCATCTGTGCCTGCACACTACAACCACTAACAATACATATGCATGTTATTGTGACCAACTAAAGTAGTTCCGCAACATATCTACTTCGTCGGCCTTACCATAGATTCCAAATTGTGCGCTTCACATAAATACAAACAAATTAAGAGCCATTATTGCTTAACTATACATACTTAAGTACAAATTACCATTTATCACTTGCAAAATGTTGTACCAGTCTTAAGCTGAATCAATCATTGAATATAGTTTTAGTAGTTACGGTAGAACACACAAAACGTAGGTACATAAACAGTATCTATAAATTGCAACTTACTTTACTTAAAATTATTGTTCGGTTTGTCATAAGAAATAAATAGAAAATCGACGGTTTAGCATTATTCGAATAGGTACTGTAATGTCCTAAGTATTCAAAATAAAATTATAGTTTCAATTCCATCTGATGAAATACAGAACATCAAAAATCTTAATGTTGTATCTAGACCAACGAGGATTCGTATATTGTCATACTTACCTATAAGATATGTTCTGCCCAGATACAATAATGTGTGTGGTGAACGCACTATGTCTTATTTATTACCAAAATACCTTAACGAATTACCTAGGGATGTTCACGATAAAATTATTGAAAATTTAAACGACTCAATTTTGTAAATGTAATTTAAAGTCTTGGTTTTAAAAATAACTTTATGTTGCTGCATGCGCACAACTTACATAAATGTATTTAAAAATAAAATGTGCACATTGTCTAATAATTACATGTGAAGTTGATATAAATGAACGCTATCAGCAAAACATAAATGTTTAGATTTTTTATCGCTGTTACTATTAAACTAAAAGATTGTAATGGATTTTTGGATGATAACCAAAAACGGCATATGAATATGTACGTGAAATCAACTTGAAATATCAAAAGTAATTGATTTGAAGTGAGTTTTATTTGATTGTATAAAAGACTGCATTCTGTTTGACACGCAATGTAGAGTCGGAAGCGTACTGTATATAACTAATTGGAATGTCCACGAATAAAATTTTAAAAGTGATTTATAAATAACGTCATAATAATCCATTTCAGGTATAGAAAGTAAGGTAAAGTAACTTGATTTGAAAGAAGTTTTTGATCAGTATAAGAAACAGGATCGATAAGCATCAAGATACTTTTTTTTTTTGTAAAATGTCCATTTTCTTGCAAATTGTATATTTTTTTCAAAAACTTGTGAAGTTTCTAAAAAATGTATGGATTGCCTTCTAAAACCATTTTCTTGTGGTTTCAACGGCGAAATATCTCCGCTTACCAGGCCAAAAAAATGCATTCTATAAAATTGAAAGATGAATAAGCTGTTTTACAAAACAGCCGAAACCGAAGCGCCGAAAGTTTTTTATTTCAAAATAGATTTGCTTTTGACCCCAATCTAGCCCAAGAGCTAAGATTAAATATGCAATAGAGCGAACCTACCCAGAGGATACTTATTGACTCTAACCATAAAGGTTCCGGATTCGATTCCTTCGATTTCCAAGCAGCTTTTGCCCAGTCATAGCTGTTGTTTAACTTTTTTCTTTTAAATTAGGAAAATTTTGATTAATTTTATTTATTATATCTAACTTTGAACTTCTCCTAAACTAATGGATGGATTTTTATGAAGTTTTTCGTATACATTTGAGTATTTAGTGCAACGGCAGCGATCCAGCCTCTCGTGCCTACGGTCCTGTGTTCGAGTCCCATTAATGTGTGATGCATACGAGCATTTGTACCTGAGCCATGGGTATATTTACATGAATGCTACATATCTATGTATCGTATATAACTAGCCTGGCCATAAATACTGTTACATAAAACCTTTTCTTTTTTCAACTTTATAATTATTTTGAATTTGGAACGCATTTATTATTTTAAAATCTTCTTTCGATTTCGCGCCATTTCACTTATTTTTTCGTGTTCATTATCAAATTACAATATGAAATGGGGTGTTAAAGAAAAAAGGATTGCAATGATCGCCTTGTACAAAGTGGATATGGAGCCGTCGGTCATATTCCAGACACATCAAAAGCCGTATGTTCGTATATCGTACTATCAACTGATACAACAACACTTCCTCTGTCGAAGACAATAAAAGATCGGGGCGGCAGCATGCTCTTAGAATAACATAGTCTAAAATTATTATAATAGAAAAATACTAGAAAAAATCGACTCGGGTCACAAGTGAATCTCAGGCGGGAATCGAACCCGCAACCTTTGGAAATCCGGTCCAATGCTCTCCCAATTGAGCTACCGAGCCTTGCGAACACTCGTCGAAATTTTCTAGTACATTCCCGATTTTTTACGCTGTAGGCCAGCGTTGTTTCATCAATGAGAGGAACATCCTCTCGTATTCGAAAGAAACATTTTTACAAATGTTTGGTCAATCGATTAAGATGAAACAGCCATGTTAGATTTATAATTTTTATACACTCGCGAGCAACCAAATCGACTCAAGCCCTCATTCTGCTTACAAACTTTGTTTTTACGTAAAGTATACAAGGTATTTATAAAAAAAGACTGTCATTAGAAAGCTCAATATACAAGCTTTCATAAAACACTAATATTGTTTTTTTTTTTTAAATCTAACGCATTCATTTTTACATCAATAGCACTATGAGTCGTTTTGCTCATTACGCTATCCGCGACTTGCGCTAACTGCCACCCCTATAAAAGCTCTCGCAACCGGCACACCTTATCAGTCGCTTATCACAAGTTGACATGTACACATCTCCGAGAATTGCAATCATTTTTTCCACGTTACCATGGATACCACACCTGAAGAAGCCGCTCAAGTTGTTGCCTTGTTGGAACAAGGACTTAGCCAGCGAGTAGTCGCTGCCCAGCTTCGCTTGAGCCAGTCTGCTGTGTCCCGGGTCTACAGACGATTTCGAGAGACCGGTGCCTTCAATCGAAGACCAAGAACCAGCCGCCACCGGTGTACTTCTGACAGAGACGACCGTTTCATTGTCTCAACATCGCTGCGCAATCGGCATCTGACGAGTGTTGATGTTCAACAAGAACTCAGGCACGTTCGTGGTGTAGCTGTAAGCGAGTGGACAATAAGAAGACGACTGAGAGCAGCCAATCTCACTCCAAAAAGGGCTGCGACGGGGCCCAAATTGACTGCAGCCCACCGACAAGCGCGTCTTCAGTTTGCTCGAGAGCATGTCAATTGGACCATTGCCCAATGGCAGTCGGTTCTCTTTACTGACGAGTGCAGAATGTGTCTGCATGGCAACGACAGAAGAGGCCGAGTCTACAGGCGTCCGGGCGAACGATTTGCCCAATGCTGTTTCGCTGAAACAGTAGCATATGGCGGTGGTTCCTGTATGATGTGGGCCGGCATCTCTTTAGAGGGAAAGACGGAGCTCGTTTTCGTGCCTGGTGGAGGCCGAGGAGGCGGGCTTACAGCTGATCGGTACATCACCGATATTCTCCTGGAACACGTTGTTCCCTATGAAGGATTTGTCGGCGAGGACTTCGTCTTAATGCACGACAATGCTCGTTGTCATACAGCGCGCATTACCCAGCAGTTTTTGGATGAAGTCCAGATGCGTACAATGGACTGGCCTGCGCTCAGTCCAGACTTGAATCCGATCGAGCATTTATGGGACCAGTTAAAACGAAGAGTACGAGCCAGAAATCAAGCCCCTTCGACGGTGGAAGAGTTGAAGGCAGCATTGTTGGAAGAGTGGGTTAACATACCTCAAGAGGACGTCAAAAAGTTGATCAGATCAATGAAGAATCGACTTCAAGCGGTGATTAGGGCTAGGGGGGGGAATACCAAGTATTGATTTATTAAATTGTTATGTATTTTCTTAATCAATTTTCTTTTATTTCTAAAATACCCAACCACAACATCTTCTCACAAATTCCTGTTTTTCCTGTATTTATGTTTAGATATCATTAATTACAAAGATAATGAACGGATATTGATAATGGTGATATCTTATTAAAGCTGCAGTTTGGAGCTTTCAGATGATATATAGTTTTTAAAAATATCTCCTATAACTTTCTTGAAAACAGAGTCTATACTCAGAGTTAGGGCTTGAGTCGATTTGGTTGCTCGCGAGTGTATATTTTATGCATTTTCAATGCGATCTTATAAGATAAAATTATTATAATAGAAAAATACTAGAAAAAATCGACTCGGGTCACAAGTGAATCTCAGGCGGGAATCGAACCCGCAACCTTTGGAAATCCGGTCCAATGCTCTCCCAATTGAGCTACCGAGCCTTGCGAACACTCGTCGAAATTTTCTAGTACATTCCCGATTTTTTACGCTGTAGGCCAGCGTTGTTTCATCAATGAGAGGAACATCCTCTCGTATTCGAAAGAAACATTTTTACAAATGTTTGGTCAATCGATTAAGATGAAACAGCCATGTTAGATTTATAATTTTTATATATTTTATGCATTTTCAATGCGATCTTATAAGATAAAATTATTATAATAGAAAAATACTAGAAAAAATCGACTCGGGTCACAAGTGAATCTCAGGCGGGAATCGAACCCGCAACCTTTGGAAATCCGGTCCAATGCTCTCCCAATTGAGCTACCGAGCCTTGCGAACACTCGTCGAAATTTTTTCTAGTACATTCCCGATTTTTTACGCTGTAGGCCAGCGTTGTTTCATCAATGAGAGGAACATCCTCTCGTATTCGAAAGAAACATTTTTACAAATGTTTGGTCAATCGATTAAGATGAAACAGCCATGTTAGATTTATAATTTTTATATATTTTATGCATTTTCAATGCGATCTTATAAGATAAAATTATTATAATAGAAAAATACTAGAAAAAATCGACTCGGGTCACAAGTGAATCTCAGGCGGGAATCGAACCCGCAACCTTTGGAAATCCGGTCCAATGCTCTCCCAATTGAGCTACCGAGCCTTGCGAACACTCGTCGAAATTTTCTAGTACATTCCCGATTTTTTACGCTGTAGGCCAGCGTTGTTTCATCAATGAGAGGAACATCCTCTATTATAATAATTTTATCTTATAAGATCGCATTGAAAATGCATAAAATATATAAAAATTATAAATCTAACATGGCTGTTTCATCTTAATCGATTGACCAAACATTTGTAAAAATGTTTCTTTCGAATACGAGAGGATGTTCCTCTCATTGATGAAACAACGCTGGCCTACAGCGTAAAAAATCGGGAATGTACTAGAAAATTTCGACGAGTGTTCGCAAGGCTCGGTAGCTCAATTGGGAGAGCATTGGACCGGATTTCCAAAGGTTGCGGGTTCGATTCCCGCCTGAGATTCACTTGTGACCCGAGTCGATTTTTTCTAGTATTTTTCTATTATAATAATTTTATCTTATAAGATAGCAATGAAAATGCATAAAATATATAAAAATTATAAATCTAACATGGCTGTTTCATCTTAATCGATTGACCAAACATTTGTAAAAATGTTTCTTTCGAATACGAGAGGATGTTCCTCTCATTGATGAAACAACGCTGGCCTACAGCGTAAAAAATCGGGAATGTACTAGAAAATTTCGACGAGTGTTCGCAAGGCTCGGTAGCTCAATTGGGAGAGCATTGGACCGGATTTCCAAAGGTTGCGGGTTCGATTCCCGCCTGAGATTCACTTGTGACCCGAGTCGATTTTTTATAGTATTTTTCTATTATAATAATTTTATCTTATAAGATAGCATTGAAAATGCATAAAATATATAAAAATTATAAATCTAACATGGCTGTTTCATCTTAATCGATTGACCAAACATTTGTAAAAATGTTTCTTTCGAATACGAGAGGATGTTCCTCTCATTGATGAAACAACGCTGGCCTACAGCGTAAAAAATCGGGAATGTACTAGAAAATTTCGACGAGTGTTCGCAAGGCTCGGTAGCTCAATTGGGAGAGCATTGGACCGGATTTCCAAAGGTTGCGGGTTCGATTCCCGCCTGAGATTCACTTGTGACCCGAGTCGATTTTTTATAGTATTTTTCTATTATAATAATTTTATCTTATAAGATCGCATTGAAAATGCATAAAATATATAAAAATTATAAATCTAACATGGCTGTTTCATCTTAATCGATTGACCAAACATTTGTAAAAATGTTTCTTTCGAATACGAGAGGATGTTCCTCTCATTGATGAAACAACGCTGGCCTACAGCGTAAAAAATCGGGAATGTACTAGAAAATTTCGACGAGTGTTCGCAAGGCTCGGTAGCTCAATTGGGAGAGCATTGGACCGGATTTCCAAAGGTTGCGGGTTCGATTCCCGCCTGAGATTCACTTGTGACCCGAGTCGATTTTTTATAGTATTTTTCTATTATAATAATTTTATCTTATAAGATCGCATTGAAAATGCATAAAATATATAAAAATTATAAATCTAACATGGCTGTTTCATCTTAATCGATTGACCAAACATTTGTAAAAATGTTTCTTTCGAATACGAGAGGATGTTCCTCTCATTGATGAAACAACGCTGGCCTACAGCGTAAAAAATCGGGAATGTACTAGAAAATTTCGACGAGTGTTCGCAAGGCTCGGTAGCTCAATTGGGAGAGCATTGGACCGGATTTCCAAAGGTTGCGGGTTCGATTCCCGCCTGAGATTCACTTGTGACCCGAGTCGATTTTTTCTAGTATTTTTCTATTATAATAATTTTATCTTATAAGATCGCATTGAAAATGCATAAAATATATAAAAATTATAAATATAACATAGTCTGTTAATGCTGTTAAAGCCAGAATTCGTCGAAACCCCATTAGGAAGCAAAAAATCTTATCGCAAGAAACGAAGATTCCAGCTAAGACTCTGCCGTGTATTATAACACAAGACCTGAAGCTCGGTGGTTATCGTCGATATAAAGGACATGCCCTAAATCAATCTTTACAATTAAAGAGAGTGGATCGATCAAAACGTCTTCTGTCACGATACGCAGATGAAAGGCATAGACATATCCTTTTAACCGATGAAAAAACTTTTCGCGATTAAAGAGCACTACAATAAGCAAAATGATAAAGTGTATGCTCACAGTTCTAACGAACCTGCTCAAGTGGTTGGAAAGGTACAGCGTGGTTTGGTGGGGCGTGTCTTATTACGGCGTCATAAAGCTACATTTTTGTGAAAAGTGAAAACTTCAGCCAAAGTGTATCAAAAGACAGTCTTGGATCGTGTTGTGAAACCTCTCAGCAATACACTTTTTAAAAATGTACCGTGGACTTTCCAGCAGGACTCTGCACCTGATCATAAGGCACGAACTACCCAAGACTGGCTTGAAACCAACGTTCCGTGTTTTATAAGAGCTGAAGACTGGCCCTCATCTAGCACAGACCTCAACCCTTTAGACTACAAATTATGGTCAGTTTTAGAAGACATGGCCTGCTCTAAACGATTCGGCGACTTAATCTCTAAAAAAAACGCTGGAGCAAGCAGTGGCGTAACTTCCCATGAAAACAGTGCGTAAATCCATAGATTCAGGCAGGCCAGGCAGATTGAAGCCCTGTATAAAAGCCAAAGATGGCCATTTCGAACAGAATATTTTTTTTATTTTTTGCTGCGACTTTTATAAATAGGTACTTACATATAAGTTCTAGCAATATTACATTACTTCATGGAAAAAAATCATTTTCCTTTGTATCAGAAATTAGGCCGGACTAGGTACATATACTACAGACGTCTAGGTTTCAGTTACCCTAATATCCATAATACAAGCCCTACTTTGCTTTTTATAAGTTTGGCTGATTGTTGTGAATGTAAGAAATATTATTGTTATTTATTTGTATATAACCTGGTGTATGTTTTGTCTGAAATTTATTGTCTGATTTAATCACTTACTAACCCGACAAAAGTTTTCCTGGCACATTTCAATAAAGAAACAGTTACCGTTTTATGTCTCCATGCAAAAATAATTAGAAAATGATAATATCACTTATTTCTGATTGATCATTATGTCATTCACGTGAGTTCAGAAAAACGTCGATTTAAATTTTGCATTCAAATTGAATTCTATATGCACCACAGTACTGTAAAGTGGAAATGTGTATGAAATAAAAACAGGATAGTTCCACCGAAGATTGCGGGAAAAAAGCCAAAGTCAAAAAGCAAAGAAGATTGAATCAGTAGGGTGTCTACAACAACTTGGGAGTTATTTTTATCGCAACAAAAAAAAATCAATTAACTAATGTTGCATAAAGTAAACGATGACGACATGCAATCAGAGCTATGAAAATTTTAATTGGAATGACGAAAGTCAATTAAGCAGTTCACCGCGATTATCTTCTATTTTTCATGTAATGGAGATGTAGCGTCCTTTGAAATTAATTTTGTGTCATATTGTCTATTCTTGACAATATTACACAAAATTAACAAAAAGTAATTAAGTATATCCACTGATGGGATTGATTGCATATAAAAGTAAAGTAGAAAAGTACGTTCAGTTATTAAAAAAAATATTTAATTTTTTTTTATATTTTCCAAAATCTCTTCCTTTAAATAATTCTTTAAATAATTGTTAGTAAGGCACAACAACATTAACCAACAAATAGCTAAATCGGTCCATTCGTTTTCAAGTGATGATGAAGTGATCCTCTTTTGTCCGTTACTTTTTGATAAAAAATTGTAACATAATAATACTAACTAAATCAAAGGGTTGCTAAAATATTGTCGTCGTGAGGGGCAATAGTACTTCACGAAATTTCACTTACTAAGTTCTTAAAATTTATTTAAATTTTAAAAAGGGTTTTGTTTGCATCTTCAATTCTTTATTTCTAATAAAATACTTACAACGTAGGTACATAGTTGGAACCCTTCAGGGACTTGGCCCTCGAGCCATATTCTTCCTTAGATAAGTATTTGTCAGTTGATAGTTTTTTAAAAATGATAATTCATATCCACCTGTTCTCTTTTGGATGGACAACTGATGATATTGTATTTCATGTATTCTATTTGGATATGAAAATTCTTTAAGAAAATCTCTAGTTTTTGGTAGGTTCTTGTGCTGTTGACTGTACAATAACACAGACTATTTCCAATCGATTGTGACCGTAAATATTCAATTATGTTCGAGTATGTATATGCGCGCGAGGTAGTGCACCCGCCCAAGTGCTACGACCATCTGGCTTGGTTCGGCTGGCTTCTTGCAAATCTGTTGTGGGCAGATTTGATAATTGATCACATCATGATGTGTTCTAAATTTCATGAAATAGTCATATATCATGAAAATCCGCTGGTGACATCTTGATATGTCTAGATGTTAGTGATCATATCGTAAAATAGTTACATTATCCACAGGTATTGGCGCTGTTCCCGTTTTCTTTTATCGCAGAAAGATGAAGTAGTTAGAATGACTTTAAGAACGCCGAAAGCGTGTCACAAGTAGACGTTACAGTGTATACCTCAAAAAAACACCACTCAGTTTATACCCGCAGTCTCGCGACTGCGAAAAAAACTGTTTGAAGTGATGTTTAACGCCATAAAGAAGTATAGGGCAAGTGCAAAAACCTCCAGTAAAGTAAAGAAGGACGAAGAGTTTCTTGATGTTTATCGACTTTCCCGTTTTGCTATTTTCATGGTGCATCATGACGAAAAACAAAGTTTGTTCACGTATAGAACATAAATCATCTTTATCATCTTAGCTGAAGGATGTCCACTGCTAAATGGAGGCTGCTGCCTTGGGTAATGGGTCTGCTTTAACCTTCAGTATTATTTACTAATACTAAACATACATCTTGTTGCTTTCTTCGTCGTTTATTTCCTGTATGTTATTGCAATGTATCGTTTATTCCCTGTCGGTTAGTGCGATGTTCAGGGATACTTACTTTAAGTAAGTAAAGATACTTGTTGACTTCGTTGTAATCAACGAAATAATGATATCATAACCCTATTAGTTTTGTCACAACAAAATAATTTTTTTTTATTTTGTGGATTATGTATGGTGACGAATGTTGGACGATTCAAAACAACTTATTTTAAGTGCATTTGAATATAGTTATATTCATTTAATTTCATTTCTTCCCCAAAATGTAGGAGCTTTTGTCAATGATATCGACGCTTGGCAAGCGGGTTGGACATAGCAGTAAAACAACATAATTTGGAAAACGCTGCTTTTCTCTAATAAACATTTATATTTATTTTTATTGAAGCATTCAAATGCGACAAGTGGGACTCGAACCCACGACCTCTCGCTATCCGGTTGACTGCTCTACTAAGCTATCAATTTTCCAAGAGCTTTTAAGCACAATACTAGCGCCATCTCTCCATGATCTAGAAAAATTTTTTATATTAATATATATATATATATATATATATATATATATATATATATATATATATACATATATATATATATACTAGCTGACCCAGCCACGCGTTGCTGTGTTACAAATTAAAATAAAACCTTTCCTATCTTTTAAGTTAGATCAAATAACAGATAGTTACGAAGTTTGATCATTATAGGTTAAGTAGTTTAGGAGTCCATCGCGGACAAACAACGTAACACGTAATTTATATATATTAAGATATATTGTAGCGGACTGCTGACTAGTTTTTTGCCATGATTATCTTATTTTGTATTAAACTAGCCGTCACCCACGAACTTTATTCGGATTAGCTGATGGAGTCAGAATATATATTAGTTTTAAGTCGTGTACTCAGTGTTTTCTAATAAGAACTCAAACAACGACATGATGCTTTTCACTTGAATTTACTTAAAAATAACAAAAATTATATACTAACTTTTACCCCCTATTTGACGCTAAAACACGGGTTTTTTTTTCTATATAAAAACTTAAAATTTAGTATTATGTTTATACTTTTAAAATGACGAACTAACAAAAACATAAATTCTTCTGTTCACCCGCTTAGAAATACTATTCAGTTGGGTACTTTTATTTTTGTCTCAATACTTAGTTTCACGGTTCTAACTTCAAAATGGTGGAGATTTTATATGTTTAAAATTTTAATCCACTTTTCAGCCCCTTAGGGTTAGATTTTTAGGCACATTTATTTTTACCAGGAGTACGCAACGAGTACGAGTAATTCCATGTATCTTACAGGCCAAAACCTTATACATATATTCAAACAACGGCTTTTGTTTAAAATATAAATCTATATTTACAAAGATAGTATGATAATTCCTTTGCCAAGTCTAATCCAAAGAAATAACGGGTAGTGAAAGTAAAAATATGTGACTTGACTTGCACAATGAGTAACTGAAAACACTTTACACGACGTTAATGAGAATTTGATAATAAATGTCTTTTTAAATATTTTTTACCTAAACAGGGAAACGTGTTATTTTATAAGCCCATATGCATTCATATTTTTACATTGAGCAAATAATAAGATATTCCATATTCAATACTTTGTTATTATTCTTTGTTTTTCAATCAGAAAATCGAAAAGATTTACGACTTGGCTCCAATCTCCAACAATTGCATTTCCGTCCCTCCAAACGTAATATTCAATATGTAACAAGACTAAATTGCTATATGTATACCGTCTTGCCTTATTGAATATATCTTTGTGACGATAAACAGTACACATTAGTATTTTGATGAGTATTTTTATGAAGTGCTAACACATCAAATAATGAGTATAAAACATAAGTAAGTATTTACATAATTTATGAACACTATCTATAAGTACAGAAAGAATCTGTTAATTATGAAGAATATCCATAAACTCAAAATCAACTGAATTCATAACTGAAAGTGCACAAAAGATATTGAATAATCCAATAAAATGTTCGGAGCCTCTTAAGACTGTACAAAAGTGTCTATAGATGCTTATTTATTACTGTACAATACAACCTACAAATATACAAACTTTCAAATACGTGTATTTGCTTATACAAACAAGAAAGTTAGCGAACAATATAAAAGTAATGGGATAGAATGGGACAATCGACGCGACGTTGTATAGGTGCGAGTGAGAAGAAGTTATTCAAATTGAGGGTACATATTTCTACATAGGTTACAAATAGCTTGATGAGAAAGTATGGATACGACATAAAATACCAATCATAAACTTTTTGTTAATCAGCTTTATAAGAATCCTAACGTTATAGGACAGAATAAGTAATATGCCTCCAACACTTTTGGATAAAATACACATCCTTCATACTTTCGCTGTAAATCGAGAGTTTTTGCAATTTAATTTGGTTTTCTTAACATTTAAGTAAGTGGTGGTATTATTATCTATTCCTATCACCTGCGTTTCACTTTATTTTATTTCATGATACAATTATAGCAATTTTGTAAAGATGCGTAAAGCTTATTGCCTTGTATTTCTTACTATATTTACCACGGACAGTCGACAGAATTTCAAACTGACACTAACAATTGGTTCAACTTTATAAATTTGCATAGAGATAATTTTATTTCACAGTGTGTAGCTTGATGTACTATGGTTGATCATAAACTTATCTCTTAAATAATGTATAAAGCCTTGTCTTACTTCAAATGAATAGACGTTGCACTTTATGCTTAAGTGGGGGCTTTTATTTAATTCCTATATGTTTTTAGCTCTAAAGTAGAAAAACTTTCTTTACCTTTTATTTTTCCATTATGAATTTAAAAATCACAAGTCTATATCGTTATATTATTGCATTGGCAAAGTTAAATAACAGATATTAAATTATAATAGGCATTCCATGTTATGATATCGGAACAAAAAGTAGAAAAGTTGAAGAGAGTTGCAGGAGCAACTTCAAGAACAGGTATTTACACTGTTTGAATATGTAGGTTGTGCAGGTAGTTTCAGATTTTTCTAATTTTGAAAGAGATAAACATTTTAATAAGATAAATTAAAATATAATTTAAAATTTTGGGAAATTAATTTTTAGGTACTGAATTCTATTAGGTAGGTACAACCCATTTATAAAAGTATGGCATTTAAAACTATAACAAAAGCTATTTTCTTTTAATAAAAATAACTATCGAATATTTAAAATTTCTATCTAAATACAATTTTCTGAAAAAAACATTTTTAGTATTTTATATCTAACATAAGTTCAAAATATCTTCAAAAGTAGTTGTAGCGACATCTACCAAGAAGCTTTCGCATCTTTATAGCTTGACTCGTAGCAGAGAATTACATCTCGTGTGCTTTTATTAATATTGAAAGCCATTTAGTTCACTTATTGCCATGCTTTAGAGAGGGCGCTGTTTTTGTTGCAGTAATAATGTGGTGGTTAGTTACAGAGATCTAAAAAGTAAAATATTCTAGATATAATTTTAAAAAAGTTCACAGTTTTGTCTTGTCTTATAGTAGACATTAGTAAACAAACGTTTAATCGATATTAAGTCAACTGAAGCCGTTCGATCTTATCCCACGGGATCAGTTGACCTATTGAATGTTTTTAATCGGCCAACTGATCCCATCATAAAATATATGATTTATACAGTCACGAAAAAAAGTGTTTGACATGAGATTTACGAAATAACGTCAAAGTGTAGTTGAAGGTCAACTTGTTAGATTGTGCGAATACGACTACCTGCATTCAGCCAATCATAGACAAGAATCTTATCAAAAATGATAGGGTTGAGCGCATCTTTCTATTTGTTTCTCTAGCCGTGCATTGCCTTTTGTGTTAAGGGTGTAAAAGATATAAATTTGTAAGTCTTATTTTTGTGTACAGTTAAATGTTAAATTAATATTAATTAGTATAGTGGGTGAGTAAAAATATTTACTAAATGCTATTCCTATAAATTCTTTTCAATTTTAATAGCCTGCTTCGGTCTTGCCTGTGGAATTTTCAAATATAGGCCAATTACTTTCAATTAATACCTATAAGGATTCGTATGAAATCAGTGAATAAACCCAAGCTTGGTCTAGCGCTATAAACTTAGGTAATTTGTTGCAAGTAGCAATTCGAAGCATTTTCCCAAATTTAAAAAAATAGGTTGCTACTTTCACTTCAATCGCAGTCTCTGGCGTAAAGATAAGGCGCTAGGTATACACCTAGCAAGACACAGTTAAGAAAAGTCCATGTAAAACTTTGCGCGCCCTTGTCTCACCTTCCATCAGGATGGTTCTATATGATGGAAGAAGCTCCCGATAGCAAAAGCGTCACGGGATTCAGTTACTACTTCGTCAATACTTGGTTGGAGAATTCACCACTTGCAAACAGTTGGTGTACTGTTAATAATATTGTGGAATCGTGGAACGGACATATAAAAAAATAAATAAAAAATAGGCCAAACATTGCACAACTCTTAGAGGGCTTAAGTATAGATATTAATTTCTTCTCATGCTACTTAAAAATCCCACCGACCTCAGAAATTTAAAGAGGTTCCCAGAAACAATCGAGATTAAGGAAAAAATTGGCTATTTATTAAATCAAGTACTCAGCGGCTTTTGAATTTTCTTTTTGGATAGTTTTAGTATTATAAATGTTAATGACTTTGTTTTACATAGTTTCACATAGTTTTAAGCTTATTTTAATAAAATAATTGTGATTTTTTATTGTTTACTTTTACATTCTTATTTACGTGCCTAAATAATAATCAAGAATGAATTCTTTTCAAATCATAAAATGATTGTATTAGGGTTGAGTTCACGTCAATCCGATACGGTTAGATTAAAATTTGAAGCGTATTCTGTTAATAACCAAGCAGCTGTGATTTTTTAATATATTTTTATAATCAATTCATGGCGTATCATTTTCTCTTCAATGCTTTTTGTTCACATGTGTAAATGTATTTCAAATAATACAATAAACTATCTCTTTTTTTGAGTGGGATCAGTTGACAAAGCAAAAATAATAAAATTGAATGTTTAATCAACTCATCCTGCGGGTTATTTTTGGAGCGGGATCAGTTGACTAAAGACCCATAGCCACCACCTGTGCTATCAACGTTAGCCAAAGTTCGAAAAAAGCGCTGTAAAAATACTTCGCGTAATTTTATAGTCAAAAGTTTTATATATAAAGCGCTAAGTTAAGCCGATACTGAAATTTCATAATAGAATTAATTCCAGTATTGTCAGAGAGTAATAACTTCAATTGTAAAGGTAGGTAAGATTAAGTATATTGACACTATCAGACTTTAGATTGAGATCTTATTTCATACTTTGTTATCCAGTCTCAGTAACTACAATTTCACTTTTTTTTAAGTTTTCCCTTGCCCTCTGTATAATTCAATGTTTTGGGGGCAAGAACATATAGTGCATTGATCCACAAACTATATTAAATGGTATTTTTAACCGACTTCACAAAAAAGAGGTTGTCAATGTATGTTATATTGTTAGAAATGCACATTTTTTAGTCTTTAATGATTACTGAAAGCTTTGTTTATTTGCGTTGTAGCTGGTTTTGTTTATATCGATACAAAGTCAAAATAATGGTCCAATGTAAAATCTAATACTTACATTATGTTGAGGTATCTCGCATACTAATTATTTAATGTAATAAATATACCACACTTATAGTAATGAAGAGACAATTATCATGATTGATTGAGCAATGGTAGGTCTTAAGCAGTTAGGTAAATCGGCATCAAAATCGAATAATTCGGCCGAATACCGAAAACAAATATTCGGCGCATCTATAGTTTCCGCATATCTCAAAGACTATAAGTTGCATTGCATAAAATCTTTTTTAGTTAGACTAGGTAGGTACCCGTGCTGGCGGGCGGTGGGGAGAGCGGGATTGGTTTTAACGGAGGTAAGAATTAACAAGCTGATTCCCGCCAAAAGTAGTGTTAAAAATATGATACTCGGTTTACAAACACTGTATACATAGCCGAACGGTTGTTGACTTGTTAGTTGCCAACCGGCCGTCATCTGTAATAGTTGTGCACAGTGACCTCAGATTGATAGGCAAGCGATCTTTTTGTTCTTGACAATAAATTGATTTTAGATTTATTTATTCGCTAAATCAAATTATAGTTTATCATGAATCAAACTCTATTTTATTGACAGTAACACACACACATTTGTTTGTAATTATTTAAACAAGTTTATTTTCTGTAAATGATGAAGTAAAAAAAGTGACCTTAGGGGTAAAAATAACAAATTGGGTGGGGTAAGTATTAACATGTGTATTAAGATGTTAATACCTACCCCGTATGAATTTGGTATTAACCGGGTGTTTTTTACAATAGGTACGTTTTTTACAGAATGAGAAACTACAAAAGGAGGACTACAAGTCCTCGTCTCAAGAAGTATTTGAGCTGGGAGCTGAGGAAGTTCTGGAAAGAAAAACAGAAAAAAATAGAGATGTTGCTACTGAATACGATATTTATCATGTGACACTCTTTAAATACGTAAAAAAAAATAGGGAGGTAACTTTTATTAAAGTGGGTTATAAAAAAACCGTTTAGATTTACATTCAGAACAAGAAGCTATGATGGCAGATTATTTAATAAAATGTGCCAATATCTGTTTTGGATTGCTACCTCATGATGTCAAGAATTGAGCCTACGAGCAAGATCGAAAATATTCTAGAATCTTGGAAAATTGACGGATAGGCTGGCAAAAATTAGTTTGCCAGTTTTATGAAGCGCAATGCAATGTTATCTATTCAGAGTCCTGAGGCGACCAGCTTAAGAAGGGCGACATCCTTTACCCGTACTAATGTCCATTTATTTTTCGAAAAATATCTAGAAGTACTTCTAATATACAACTGTCCTCCGAGTAGGATCTGGAATGTTGACGAGACTGGAGTCACTACGGTGCAAAAGCCGTAAGAAAGTGGAAGCTCAACGAGGTTTCAAGCTTTAATATTCAATGACTGTTATTTAGTGTAGATTTAAAAGAATCTACATACTATATTCTTTCAGTTGCTATCATGAAAATTATTGATTTGTTCATTTCAATTTTTTTTTTAATATGAATGACTTTCATTTGATAGAATTTTAGCTTCTGTTAATAATTGCCCCTTACATTAATACTTACCCCAGCTCCATTAACATTTACCCCAGATACGGGGTATGTATTAACGAATGATTTTGTTATTTTAGATGACTATCTTTCCGAAAGGACTTACCTAACTGATTGTTTTTGTTACTAATATCAAAGCTGAATAACCAAAGCATGCTATGAATAAAAAAATAATCAAAAAAGTTCATTATCATTGAAAATACAAACCATATTACAAAATTTGTTTGTACCGCTCTCCTCTACGTGTGTTTGGACTCAACGGATTAATATTGTAGAGGCAGTTAAACAGAGTAACTGGATAGAATATTTTTTTTTAATAGACTTTTGGTCTACATTACAAGAGTTACGATAGGTGAATAAAAAAGAGAGTGGCACTGACACACAGTGTGTTCTTTAATTTGTATTCAGGTGTGCCCACATTGACAGCAAGTGTTTCAACAATTAATAAGACAGTAATGCGACGTGAGATCCTTTTTACCATCTACCGCAGCGGTGCGCGGTGCCGTGTGATAATCGCCTTAGAGTATTGTGCAGGTTTTATCACTTTCGGTTCACTAGTTTTTGAGATAGAGAGTTAAGTGTGTATCAGTCACTTAGAAAACGTATCGTTGGCATAACATCACAATTCTAAAACATTTCATTATGCATGTTGTTTCAATAAATATTGAAACAAAAGACAAGGAAATCATTTTAGTAAAGATACCTACTCGAACGAAAAAAATATTGAGTCCTTAGATTCAATTACAACTAAAATTAAAAATATAAGGAAAAGAAAATTAAGAAATTAACCGTCTTCATAACTGTAATCTATTCATGTAATAAGTAACATTAAATAGGTCAATTTTGAAGTCGGTACCCGCTTCAAACTTGGAATAAACGTTGTTGCTACGTACGATACGACTATAGATGTAAGGCCGGTTTTAAACCAATTAAACCAATCGGTTTAAAACCATTTTAAACCAAAAAGCCGGTTTAAAACCGTAATAAACCATTATTTTTCGGTTTAAAACCGTTAGTCTTGATAATTGTGTTTTTCATAATTATAACTATTTTATCTTGATTTTACCGAGGTAAAAACATTACGAAGTACTTACCTATAAACTGTGTAAAGTTTTTAAATTTGTTATATACAGATTTTGATAAATTTAGTAGGGATAGGGTTTTGATAACTCACGCGTTGCGGTTATTTGACTCGAGATGCGCTCACTTCCAGTGCACAAAAATGAATGATAATTTGACTCGGAGGTGGGAGGTGGTGAATCCTTTATGGATACTCCGGCCCGGCTTCGAAGTTATGTCAGACTCGTACTCACTAAACAACACCTGAGATTGGCTTCGCCTTCGTCTGAGGCGACCGCCCCTCTAGAGAGGGGCGGCGCAAGCGCTACACACCTAGGTCAGGATGCGCATAGAAAAATCGACCGGGTCCCAGAAGGGGGATCAGTCGACAATTGAGAGGACTGGGGTAGATCTGAAGGGTCTGTCGTGACTTTATTTTTGGCGGATTCCTATGCCTCTAAGGGGTGGTTCAGGTTGGCCGATAGCTGATTAGGTTGATCCGTCAAGACGGATCTAAGTTATATGGACAGACGATTTGAGGAAGTGGAAGGTATATTTTATATATTTTATATTCTGGACAAGATCAGTTTAGGTAATGCTCTAAGAGAGACGGATTTTACCCCTTTGTATTTAATGAGTGATGCTAATGTTGCAACTAACTTCTTTATTGAGACTCTGCACAAACTAATTATTTCTTATACAAAATCCGCTACAGTCTCGAAATCTAAAAGAATCATCAAACCCTGGATTACACCTGGGCTGTTAAGGTGTTTGCTTAACCGGAATAAGCTCTATAAAAAGTTAAAAAAAGATCCATATAATGAAGTCTTAAGAGTCACCTATAGGCGATATAGAAATTTCTGCTCCATTATCCTAAAAAAAGTGAAATTAGAATATGATAAACAAGAGATACAAAATGCCAAAAATAATAACAAAAAACTTTGGCGCATTATTAAAGACATCACATTTACAGACTACAGAGAGTCCATCCGAATTACTTTCTCAAAATGATCCATTGCAATCAATAAATGACGTCAACTTTTTCTTTGCCAATATGGGAAAACAATTGGCTGAAAAAATTCTTTTCAGTTCTAGTTCAAATACCCCAAAGCACTGTAGTAGTAGCCTTAATTCGTTTGTGTTATTACCTACTGATTGTAATGAGGTTGATTCTCTCATCAAAAATCTTAAAATTGACTGTGCTGTGGGATTGGATTTAATCACAGCTGACATCCTTAGGACTTTTAACGTTATTTTAACGCCCCCTATCACACACATTTGTAATTGAGCCATTTCAACTGGAGTTTTTCCCTTATCACTGAAGAGGTCAAGAATAATCCCGATTCATAAGAACGGTGCCAGAGACCGTGTCAATAACTATAGACCAATCTCGATTCTGCCAACTTTGTCTAAAATTCTAGAGCGCATTATCAACAGTCGATTGGTGAAATATCTAGAAGAAAAAAAATTGCTAGCTCAGGCTCAATTTGGTTTTCGTACGGGAAAATCAACAGTTGATGCAGTCCATGAAGTTACTGATTTTATTGTGAACAATTTAGATGATAATAAAAAAAACTGTGGCAGTTTTTCTGGATATAGCTAAGGCTTTTGACACGGTCTCTGCAGATATTCTGATTAGCAAACTTGAAAGTCTTGGTGTTCGGGACCTCCAGTTGAAACTTTTCAGGGATTATCTTTCAAATCGTACGCAGTGTGTCCAGATTGACAGGTACATCAGTGAAGAGCTCCCTGTGTGTTACGGAATGCCACAAGGTAGCATATTAGGACCAACCCTATTTTTGATTTATATCAATGATTTGTGTCAGCAGGTACTTCCTAATGCTAGGGTTGTTACCTTTGCTGATGATACAGCCTTACTTTTTAGTGGGAATACTTGGGATGAAGTTTTTTCATACGCTCAAAATGGGTTCAATCTCGTGGCACAATGGTTGAGAGCTAATGTCCTAAGTCTTAATGTGGAAAAGACTCACTTCGTGACCTTCTCTCTTAGAGACACTTGCTCTTACACCTCTAACTACGGCATTATATCTCACAACTGCAACAGTGACAATGACAAATCGTGCTCATGCCCTAGATTGCAAAGAGCAACGTGTGTTAAGTACCTTGGTGTAATGATTGATGACAGACTCAACTTTCACTTCCATATCGACACGGTCACATCAAGGGTTCGTAAGTTGATGGTCATATTTAAAAACCTTAGGCATATTGCAGATAACAAGTTAATAAGATCCGTTTATTATGCACTCTGTCAGTCTGTACTTTCATATTGTATATTAGTTTGGGGTGGTGCTGCTAAATCAGCTCTCTTAAAACTTGAAAGAGCCCAAAGAGCAATTCTGAAAGTTAGCTTATCTTTGCCATATCGTCATCCAACCTCTGACCTTTATGAAAAGAGTGGGGTCTTGACAGTTCGTCAACTCTTTATTCTACAAACTCTACTTAAACAACATTCTTTAACTAAATATGAACCACATAAATTTAATGTGAGAAGACGTAAAGACATAGTGTGTTATGGGAGAAGGTTTAACACTAGTTTTTCACACCGCTTCTTCTGCTACCAAGGTTCACAATTATACAATAAAGTAAACAGATTGTTGTCAATCTACAAGTTGCCAAAAAACCGCTGTAAGACTCTAATAAAGGGTTGGTTGCAAAAATTAAGCTACAGGTTAACTGAAGACTTACTTTAATCCTTTAAAAGAATATGGTTTTAGTAAATGAATAAAATGAATAAAAAAAAAAAACCTATTAATTTAACACAAATGCATACACATACACACACACACACAAATGCACACACACGTGAACGCGCTCACGCATGCACGCGCGCACACACACACACACACTCACACAAACACATGTTTTAAACAAGTTTTAAATAAGCACACAAACAAGTTTTAAATAAGCTCAATAAAAATATTGTTATTGTTGTCCAAACTAATCCGTGGGGCGGGGACCTGGTGATTTGTAATACAGGTTATTCCCATATCAAACACCAGCTCCTCACATACCAACATATATAAAGTGTAAATCTGTTATTGATTGTAGCTTCTTTGTGAGGAGAAATAAATAAATGTTATTATTAAATGTTATTATTATACATATAGTCGGATGCGCTTCGGATAAGAGGATTTGAGTGGCTCTCTGACGTTTTAAAAAAACGATCAGAGGCCTTCGTATAGAATTGTTGTAGAGTAGGGAGTGCGGATATACCAGGGAGCATTTGAAGATAATTTGATCTTATTACATTTCTATTTATACTTTTCGGAAGCTTCTTAACTAGGGAATCACTTAGTGAGAAGATCTAACGGAGACCTAACATTGATATTTATCCATTTATGGCCTATGCGTGAATCACCATGCACTGACGAGCACTGTAGGTACATTCGCGGCGGGGTGGCAACGGCGCGGCCTTAAAGACAACGTTGTTTGTTTCATGCGCAAGTAAAACGGACCACATTTTGTTGATGATTTCTTCTAATGGAGTGTGTAATAAATAATAGGTATACATTGATCTAACTCCGAAATAACTAGCTTTAATTAAGTACCTACTTGCGTTACGGATATAAGAGTTATCTTCTCTAAAATTACAATTATAGGTATACAAATAAATAACACCCAGACACAGAACAAATACAATGTTCATCGCATGAGCACAGTAGGTAACTGTACCTACATAAAGAAACTTAAGTGTGTAGGTTAACCTACATACTACTACTTAACTTAGGTTGTCGTATAGTAGGTACCTATGTAAGAATTGTAGTGTAGGTAGGTAATTTCTATTTTACTGTCTATAAACTAATTAAAACAAAACATAATATGTCGTCAGGTGTAAAATACAGTTTTTTTATTTTTGTAGACAGGCAAGTTTTAAACCACATCAAACTTTTGAAATGGTTGAAAACTGGTTTAAAACCGCAAAAACTCATTAAAACGAAACATAATATGACGTCAGGTACCTAATCAAAAATTGCCCTTAATAAAGTTTAAAATACAGTTCTTTTATTTTTGTAGATAGGCGGGTTTTAAACCATTTAAACCTTTTGAAATGGTTGAAAACTGGTTTAAAACCGCAGAAATTGGTTTAAAACGTTTTAAACCGGTTGATTTACATCTATAGATACGACTACCAAGAGGCGCTGACGTCAAAATTGACATATTTAATTTATTTCTCCGTTTTCAGTTTTCAATTAAATAAATTACAATTTTGAAGTCAGTTTTTCACAGGTATGTTTATATAAGGCCGTTATAAAACAGTCTTAAATAAATAATCCTAGTTAATAGAAATAACATTATTTATGTTAAATCGTATTATTATACTTAGAACTATAAAAATAACAACAAACCTATATCAACATATATCAACCTAACCTAAAATAAAACAAGTTACGCCGTATTCTTTAGTAAGATAAAGAATTAACTTTGGTTTTTTATTATTTTTACATTTTTATTTAAATAACTGAAAAGTGTAGTGCCTACTAAATGCAGCGCCCAGCAATTGTATGTCCATTTGTTGCATTTGCTAAGTTTTTTCTATCAGGCATTATCAAATGAATTTGTTCTCGGCTGATGTTAAGTATCGAAAAACTTTTATAAAACAATACTGAAATATGATTGTTGCAGAAATTTAGCCTGTAATAACTTTGATCGTTACCCGAGAGATTTTACAATATTTCCTTGTAAATAATGTTTTTACAGCTTATTTAACTTGAACTTTTGGTATGTATCTAAGTTGTCCGCTTCAAAATTTGTAAACCATTACCATTTCTCGGTATTTGATTGAGCTGAAATTTCGTATATACCTTTAGTTCTGGTGATAATATGTAATACTATATATTATAATAATTTCAATATGGATGCTGCTGTAAGATGGCGGATTACATTTGTTTTCAATTCTCTTAATATGGATATCAAATAAATAGCGCTTCATGAGTAGAAATCAATGAAGTTAGTAACATCATACTTAATTAAATATAGCCGCCTCTCCAAAATGGCTGATTACATTTTATTTTGACCCTTTATAATATGAGTGCAAACCTTTTAACGGTGTTTTGTTGAAAAGTTTGGGAGGCGAACCTGGCAGGACCACTAGAATTTCACTACCAGATTATTGTATTGTCACCGGAAATATGGCCGGAGAGGCAGCGGAAATTTTATGTGATTTTAGTAAATAAATTTACTAAAATCTCATAAAATTTCCGCTACTACGAAACAATAAATTGTTTCGTAGTCTTCTATTCTATTTGTTAATTTAGTCCGCTTATTGCACCAATGTCATATCGCGGTCAGTAAAGTTGTATAAATAAAAAAAGACATAAAAAAAGTGAACCTAGAATATACTAGCTCCTGAAAATTGATGAATTGGAACTCATACATCCCAATATAATTAACAAGTTAGATGTTCAAAATTAGGGAACCCCTATGCGTCTGGCTTGTATTTTACTTGGGTTGTATTGGGATGTATAAGCTTTAAATGTACAATTTAAGGAGCTAAGCCAATCTATTGAAAGTTTTGCTATAATTGTGCGGGCATCAAGGAAACGAAGGTTAAGAAAAAACCTGAACGACACGAAAAAAATATTAAAGTGACACTTTTCTTATATGTATTAAGTTTAGAGTATATTCTACTTTAACGATAGCCCCTTTCAGTCAACCTATGGGGGGAAAAGAAATTCATGAATGCGGCAAAATAGATAACAAATAATGAACTATATAAACATATATACTGCGTATATAAAATAAACATACATAAATTATAATAACACATATAAATATACTTGTAAGAGTGTAACAAATAGCCATTAATAAAGGAGCTTTCTGGGAGATATATTCGAAATTGCCTTTAAAAGCCAGATTTTCTAATGGATTCGGAGAGGTTGTTTTACATTCTAATAGTATTAAGAGTAAAGGAATTATTCATAAAGCCAGAATGCAATATGGGAATGGAGAGTGTTAATAAACTGAAAGAGCGAAGTTGAAGTTGATGCATTCGCGTTTGGATCCTGGCAATGCGTAAAGCACTGCCGGTTAGTATAGTTGTGGGACTTTTATGCCTTAAATCCGTATTAGACAAACCGAAGTAAGAAAAGCATTGCGTGAACTGGATGTGAAAAAAGCCAGTGCCGGTCCGGATAGTATGTCAGCCATAGTTTTAAGGACTTGCGCTTCTAAGTTAGCTCCGCTATTGGCACGCCTGTATCATTTATCTATAGTTAAAAGGAGTACCAAAGTCCTGGAAGCTGGCCAAAGTGCACCCTGTGCCTAAAAAGGACAGTCGTGCTGATCCTGCCAATTACAGGCCCATCTTGGTCAGGTCCAGTCTCTGTAAGATAATGGAACGTGTACTGAACAGTAGGCTCCTGTCGTATCTAGAAAAAAATGACCTCCTTAATAACCTATGGGTTTCGCCGAAACCGGTCTACTGGAGTTCTACTAGCATTCGCCACTTACATACGAAGCGAAGCCATTGAGAGGAATGGTGAGGCGCTTGCTTCTCTTAATATCTTGATATCTCGAAGGCTTTTGATAGGGTGTGGCATGAAAGCCTTATTAGCAAGCATCCGCCATATGGTTTTCCCATTGGTTTGTGTGGCTGGATATCGGACTTCCTGAGAGATCAATACAAATTGTCATTGATGGGAGCTCTTCGGACCATTTGGCTATCAATGTTTCTCTCTGCAACACTTTTTCTGCTTCATATAATTAACCTGCTTTTGCCCAGTACTTTGGGGTACCCAGATGACAGCCCGTTGTTATGTCTGATGCACGAGCCAGTGCTGAAAAGATCCATCGCCATAAAGAGGCGATGGTCAGCCGCATGTACCTTTCTCTGCAGGTAATCTCCGAATGGGGAAATGCCAATCTCTTAAGGTTCAATTCGTCAAAGACCTAGGCGTGTCTTTTCTCCGTTAAAAGACTCCTACTTTTTGAGGTGTATCCGTGCCGATCACTGACCGTCTTGAGCTTCACGGTATGTCATTGTCACCAACTCTCAATTATGGTTATTTTATTGAACAAGTCTCAATTAGCTTCAAAAAAACTTGGCATTCTGGCGAACATGAGAACGTATTTCACGCCGGAACAGTAGTCCAATCTTTATAAAGCACAAGTTCGATCGTGTATGAAGTACTGTTCTCATCTTTGGGGCGGTTCCGCCCAATATCACCTCCAAACATTTGAGTCCATTGAAAGGAGGGCAAAGAAGCTCATCGACAATGACGATCTTTTTTATAAAAATCTTAAAAGCCTTGAGCATAGACAGAAGGTAGCTAGCCTATCCGTTTCTTATAGGATACATTTCGGAGACTGTGCAGCAGAATTGCACATCCTTGTTCCGCCTTCCCCATTTTTTCATCTGACGACCAGACATAAAAATAGGTGCCACTATTATATGGTTGTTATACCAAGGAGTCGCTCTAAGCGTTTTTGTTTTAAATTTTTGTGATACGTACGTACCGCTAAGGAATTGAACTCTTTGTCTGAATCTGTGTTTCTTGACAAATACAATTTAGGGGTCTTCAAGTCACGAGTGGATAGGTATCTAGGCAAGCACGTCACATCCTAGATAACATAGTCGCTTACCATCTGGCGATATAGTGATCAAGAGAGTTAGATATAGTTAGAGAGATATTAAAATTTAAACTCAAGTGTCCAGGAAAGGGTTTGAAAGGCCAAGGCTCAGGGGGCCCTCGTATAGAATTAGTGAATAATTCTCCCACTTCTTCTTAATAATATAAGTTGCAACACGACTTTGAGGTAGTAGATTAAAATAAGGTAATGTAAAGAACAAATAAGATAAACATTACGGCTTATGAGAAACCACAGTTTTTATTTTATTTTATTAAAAGTACCTACCGTTTAGATTCCTTTCAAAATTAACAAAAAAAAGAAAATATGATATAAAGAAATTTCGACACAATTATTGCTTCAGAGCAAGGTAGCAAATGTATAAATAACTGTAAAAAATGCCCTCTATTCTCCCTCCAATTCACCTAGATACTATACTTTGTCCAATGATGATACTCTTGACAGGTGTCACTTCCTTATAGCTACGTAACAACTTTATACCCTCTATATAGGTGTCAACTGTCAAAAGTATCATCCTACATTGGACAAAGTGTAAGTACTACGTTAATCAAATAAGACGGTATTTTTAAATTGGTCTAGTTACTTATCAAGAGTAATACTTAAATGATGACAACTCGTTTGAAAGATTAAGTTTATTTAGAGCCCCAGTTCTTTTTGTTTACCTAACTTCTTTGGTTACCTAACTACGACTCTGATTAAGAGATGTGAGAAGACAAAATACAAAAAGAATACAGTTCTATCATGACAGTACAAATCATGAAACAGACGTCAGCATCGTCAGATGTTGGTTGTTGGAGATGGAAGTTTCTGTAGCGATTTAAGAAACGCAATGATAACTCGACGACTGGTGTCAGCAACCTTAATGTTGAATCAAATTAGAACAAAGGTTTTTAATTATGACTTAGAGGTAGGTTAGGTATAACAGAACTCTCAAACGTGACAGGTGAGAGCGATTATATATTTTTTTTTATATATGTCTGGAGCTTCCCCTGATTTATGCTTAACAATTTGAAGGATTGACACATATACTCATATCAGCTGATCATGCACTAATATTCTGAAGATTGGCTTCAGTAATGGAATTGCTGAGATGATTTCGTCGGCAGTAGGTTTCACATAAATCTGAAAGTCATCCGCATAGAAATTATAAGAACAGGAAAGAAGTCAAGCGTGAAAGAAAGGAAATTACTGAAATTTGCAAATAAGTTAATAAGTTTGTCTGAATTTTATTTATCTTCCAGGGAAGTCGCTGGGAATCAAAGGGGTGCGTGTGACGAACACTGTGTGTCTCGCCCTGTAACGAGGCGCCATAGCTATATTGGCGACTCGTTGCTTTCATTGCGCTCTTCTCTGGCCATTTTTCATATTTTCTTTTCTCTTCGTTTCCTATTTTAAATTTACTGTCTGTCTCTGTTTCCTATTTTAAATTTACTGTCTGTCTCTGTTTATTTGTTTTGTTCGAAGTTTATTCTTACCAGAGTCAGCGCGTAGAGCGGTTGACTCACCGAAAATAAATTATTTAAATATATTTATAGTGCTGAGCAGTTATAATAAGCTCACAAGTATATAATAAGCTCATAAGCATAATTCACAAGTTTCCTGTATATATGTATATTCTTTACTACCAGTTCCTGTTTCTAAGTCTATAAGTTTCTTTAAGGCACTATTGTAAGTAGCCCTACCTTTTATAATGTTTTTAGTGATAAATGTGAAATCGTTTTTGTATTCAGTGTAATTTACCTTTTTTTATATAATTGTTTCAGTTGTGCCTTAATTCCTTAAATATAAAAACAAGTGACCTTTTTGTGTGAGCTTTTATTTCTCCGGCTGCACCCCGTCACAGCCCTGAGCACACTTAGTCAAAATGATGGCCTCTACCAAATTATGTAGGGATTTAACTTGTAATCTATAGTCGTTATATCTTATTCATTCTGGATATACTTAAAATATTTTAATCCGCTTTAGAAATATTACCCATTTCAAGAATCTATAAAAAGTGTTTTTTTTATCAAAAGGAAAACTAGTGAACTTTAGTTTCAGGATGAAAAAGATAATTCTTAATATGAAAAAATGTATGTAACACTTATAAAATACCTGTAATTTTGGAGAAATTGAGTAGTAAAGAATGTGTCCAATAAATTATTTGGATATTGTAGTTTACTTGCGCCAACCTTAGTTATCATGTAAAAGCAGTCTAAAAAAGAGGCGATACGTGATATTAAAACGTTTTCAATATCGGGGTATAATTTAATATTAAAATCATTTAAGATTAAATTATACCCCGATACCGAAAACGCAATTACTGAAAAATCATTAAATACTTACATTCTTTGTTTATTTTATTATTTTAAATAAGGTGACACTTTGGTTTACGGACTTATTTTATTACACAAATCTTTAAGCCACAAAACCAAATAGTGTTAATTTAAGAAAAAATATATTTATACAAATGCAAATACTTAAACAAAAATAATGAAAACATACGAACATACTGTTTTCACGTTTGTATAGAATAAGTCTATTTCTTTAAATTATGGTTATATTTTTAATTTTAATTCTTATTTATCAGTAAGAATCATGTGTTCTTAATTTGTAGCCTTCATTATTTATGTATTATTATGACTCATTGCTTTCAAGATTGAACCTTCAAATATATTTTTGAAGTATCGACTTATTGGCACCACAAAATGCAGGAAAATAATTATTTTTCCCTTTATATTAATGATTTTTTTTTTACTATTTAACTTATGGAAAAATAAATGTACTCATTTCGTTTGTAAAATTTTATTTTCAACTCATTTTCACAAACAGCTTTCAAAATAGCTAGTCTTGGTAAAATATAATGAAACAAATAAAATACGTTTTGACATAAACATTTTTTTTATCTGAAACTGTTGTGTACTTTATGAGTTTATTCATCACGATTTAAAACCAATCATTTTATAATCTATTGCTACGACTTTAAATAAATAAAAAGAAATATAACTACAACCAGCATTAGCAGACAGAGGTTTGTACGAATTAATGCAGTCGCAACTTCAAGCTCCGATATTTGAGAGCGACCGCAAAAGACCGTCTGGCTTTCGTACACATCTCTATCTGTTCCGTTTTGACAGATTTAAGTCTAACAGCACTTTAATATCAAAAGTTACAAAAGATCCTACAATATGTTTTTATTATTTTCGTCATATTGTAAAATGGTCTTTACAAAACGGTTAAAATTATTGGCCTCCGTCACTTATCAAGTGTCAGAAATAATTGTTTTGTACGAATTAGGGAAAACAAGGCCAATCACGGAGTCGTTTTCTCTAAGACGTTATTGTGGAAAAGAGTTGGCCAAGGCACCGCCGCAGCGGATGGGCGCGTCGGCCAGCACTTTTCGTTTCACACCAGGGCCTTCATCACTTGTTTTATTTCTAAATTATAATAGTCACTGGTCTCAAAACATGGCTTAAGTACTATACACCTAAAATATATAAATTATTACAAATTAAGTAAGGCATTTACAACATCAGGGATTCTTAAAAGTTACTTCATATTTACACGATACTAGATCTAATAATTGTAACATCGTGTAAAAACAAAGATACTGACTAAAATATTTATCGGTAAAACAATTTTACATGTTATATATGGTCAAGATTTCGGCGATCCATTGATCCACGAAGCTTGAGTTTTCTTCTATAATGAAATAATTGTACTGAAATTCTTCAGCTTCGCTTCGGTCAGTACAAATCATTTGAATGTTCTCTAACAAACTTTGTAACATTATTATCAAAAGGCGTAGTCGTTTACAACTTACCACTATCGTTTGGCACTGACTTTTGTTAAAAAAATATAAATAAATATAAATTAGTCTTAATTGAAGACTAAACATTGCAATATAAATTCAGTTTTAGAAAATTATTATTAAAATTTTATATTTTAATCACAGTCATGATTGTTTCATTCATAATATTGAGTTGTGCCACGACACGTTATGTAAAATATAATAACATAATATCAATTACTACATATGACACGAAATCTTAAACTATTCCATCGGGATAATTTGAGCATTATTCTTGTGCATTGAAGAGTAGATGGAAATAATAATCATTATCACACAGGCGCTTATCCTCGTGATGTCGTGTGCAAGTGGTATGGGGAGTCCTGTCTACTATTTCACCTTCGTCGTTTGGCAGACACCGCTGCGGCTATCATTTGCCTCAGCATTGGTTCTGGAGTACACGCCTTTGGATCACATTTCATTTGTCCGTCTCCTCCACACCTGAAAAAGTTAAAATGAAGTATAAAAAAGAGTCATATTTTTCATACGAAGTTATTAATTGCTGGCTTACGTGATCCCTCAGTATAAATAATATAATATTAAAAGAAAAGAACAATAAAGAATGAAGAAACTCCTACGTACAAAAAAATATTGAATTATATAATTTCATAGATACTACTACCGTTTGTCTTAAAAATACCAGGGAAATCAAAGAATCAATTAATTAAATTACAATTCATAGTCAATTCGTAATAATTAGTGACGCTGTGATGATGCCGCGATGATTATATAAGTGCGAGGCCACACGATGCGTTAACGGTGCGGTGCGGTGCCTGAGCGGTGCTGCTGCGTCATCCTACATACAAATCACTATACCATGTCACAGGACGCGTTATTTTACTGTGCGGCGTCGCACCGCAGCGCGACCGACTTGGGACCTGAGATACGAAGGGGGGATGGGTAAAGCGCAACGATGTTCACCGCGGTGCGGTGCGGCGCTACACTACCTGTGTGGCACCCTATACGTCGAATTCATTACGATGCGGTGCCGCCCCGCACCGCACCGCATCGTGTAGCCTCGCACTAAAAGTAAATGTTTAAACCATTGAACCGACCTATCGACCTATTAAATGAAGTTGCGGCTGTCGAAGTTTAAATAAAAAACTTACGTGCAATGTAAACATGGCCCCGATGAAGCGCGTACTACTTCTCCAACTTTGTAGGTGTGTCCTTTTATTTGACAACCTCTTCGCTGCGCCGCCCCCTTGTAGGCATGGGGAAGAAAATGTGGCGGCAGAGTCGTGGTGGTCGTTGTCGTAGTCGTTGTAACGTTAACGGAAGTAGCCATAGCCACAGGGCATTCGTATCGTGGGCAACAGAACCCTTGTATCGGCTCCTCGTGACAACCATGAATTGGAGGTGGACAACTCTGTTGTAAACAAATAATATCACTTCTGAAACAGAAACAAAAGTCACATGGGTCATCTCTAGGTATTTGTTGAGCAGACACGTAAACTTTGCCCCCATAGCGACAAGTTCCAGGTCCGAAAGCTTGATCTTCTTCGACATAATCAGGTTCCTGACCATAACCACCGCTTGGTGGGAAGTGACCATCATCATCAGGTATTTCGTCTGTAGGTAATATTTCGTTTAATCCAGGCTTTGGAGTTTCAGGAATAGTTGTTGGTGGCAAGGTTTCTGCAGGTTTTGTTTCTTGTTTGTTTACTGAGGATAAAGTAGTAATATCCTCCTCAATTTTCGTAGTTGGACTTGTCACTGGCTTTTCTTCTTTAAAGGTAGTTAATTCATCGGGCATGGAAGTCTTTTCAGTTTGAACAGGAATTTCTATTTCGTCCACTGTGGATTCAGGTTTAGATGTCGACGGTACGCTATCTTTGGGTGGTACGTAGTCTGGTTTTTTAACAGGAGTCTCAGTTGTTGACGTAGTTGTTTGCAATGCTAACTCTTCAGTTGGCAATAAAGATGGTGTGGATAGTTCTGATTTATCATAAGGTTTTTGCGATTCATCAGCACTAGGCAAGCTAGAGCTAAATTGTTCTTTTTCAGGTTGAGATGACTCTTCTAATTCTGGAGTAGTTTCTTTTTCAGTTGAAATTTCTAGATGACTTTCAGTGGGCTTTGTTATACTTTCTTCATCAACAGAAAGAGTCGATGCCTCTTCTATAATTTTATGTGTATGCTCTTCTAACTCAACAACATATGGTGTAGTTTCTGTTATATCATACTTAGTTTCCGATGTTTCTTTTATTTCTGTCTTTGTGATTTCTTGATCAGGCAACTTCGTTGAAGTCTCATTTATTTTAACATGAGCAGTTACCATTTCTTCGGGTAAACTTGTGGTTGAGCTTGACTCAGGTGAACCCTCTGAAGTTTCCTCATATTTGGAATCTGAGCTCTCAGGCATTGTTGTAGTTATAGATAATTGTACTTCTGGACTAGTTTCATGTTCTACTTCAGTAGATTTTTCTTGGGGAGCCGGAGTCGTGGGTATTTCTGGTTCCTCAGAAACTATATTTTCTTCACCACTGATAACTGATTCTGTTGTTTGATCGATGAGAAGTTGTGTTTCTTTCGTTTCATCTTCAGCTGTTGCTTGCATTGTCTTTGTTACTGTATCTTGGAGATCTTCTGTAACTGGTTCATTATATTTTGGCGTTGTTTTCTCATCATCAATCATTGTATCAGTCGACGATTCATATAGGCTTTCTGTTGACGATTCTTTAATATCTGCTTCTGTTTCAGTTTGTGATTCTAAAGTAGTTTCCTTAATGAACTTGGTTGTGACTTCTACTCCTGGCTCTACAGTTTCAACATCTGTGATTTCTTTGTCGTGGGGTAATACCGAAGACATGTCTAAAATACTTTCTGTTGTAACTTCTAGAATTTCCTTAGTAGTTACATCTTTGTGAATGTCTTGAGTGACACCCGGTAAAGATAGTGTTGTTATTTCTTGAGGCTCTTTCGTTATTACATCTTGAGGTTTTATAGTTACTTCCAATAGCTTTTCAGTTTGTAATTCAGATACTGTCTGATATGGCGTTTGTGTTGGTTCTTCTTGTATTATGCTAGTTGTAACATCAGCAAAGGTTGCAATTGTCGTGAGTGAACTTTCTTCATCATCTTTCTTATGTGTTTCTTGAATATTTGTAGATAACGGAATAGTACTTTCAGTTACTAAAGTTTCAACGGACTTTGTTGTAATTTCAACATCTGGTTGCGTGGCCGCTTTATCTATTTCAGATTCAATAGATGAAGCAGTAGTAGTGTCGGGTTCTTGAGTTTCATGATCATGAGTTTTCAGGTCTGATATATCTGTTGTTTCGCTTTCTTCTTCTTGTTTTGTTGTCAATACAGGAATTTCAGTAACTGAATCATCCTTTTTAGTGTACATTTTTGTGGAATCTACATCTAATTTTGTTGTATGCATTAATTCAGAATCTTCTACAGTGAAAAGATTTTCGGGAGTATTCATTTCTTTATCTTTTTCGGTAACAATTTGATCTGACACATCTGTAAGAAGTTCGCTTTCTGTTACTGGATAACCTATAGACGTTTTTGATGGCAGTTCATCGGTAATCGATGCCTCCGATGATGATGTAAATAAGTCTGCAGATGTAGTTATGATATCCAAATTTTGGGGTTCTTGCGTAGAGGGTTCTTCTTTCTTTCCTTCTTCAGATGTTGTTGTCTGAGAGTCTAATTGATTTATTTCAATACCTTTTTGTGTAGTTGTGGGAGCAAAAGCAGTCGTAGATAATTCTTCGGGCATTTTCGCAGTTGTTAAAATTTCTTGTTGATCTATTACGTTTGGTGTTCCTGTTACCCGAATAAAATCATCATCCTTCATTTTGTCTGTAACGTATGAAAGCTCTTCAGTTTGGGAATCGTCCTCAGAAACTGAAGAAGGCTCCGGTTTAGTAGTTTCCACTAATTTTGTACTAGTTTCGGTCACCGTTGCTTCTACTTCAGGTGCCTCAGAATCTGGTTTTTTCGTAAAAGCGTCATCAACCAAAGATGTAGATTTCACTGGAATATCAGTTATTAGACCTTTTTCAGTTGTTTCTTCTTTTTCAGGCTCATGTGCGCTTGTAATTTCCAAGGGTGAATCTGTGACTTGGTCTTGTTCAGGAGTTTTAGAAGATTCATCTATAAAGTCTGTGAACAAAAGTTTTTGAGTGCTAGAATCATCCTCTGCTATTGGCACAGTAGGTTCCGCGGTGGGAACTTCAGAATAGTCAGTTTGTTTATCTTTTTCTGTTGGTGAGGATTCTGTGGGTTTGTAACTGGCATCCTCACTTCTTGTTGTATATTTATCTGTGTCTTTTTGAGTGACCTCAGTTACTAGTAAATCTGTGCTCGGCTCCGTACTATCCTGTTTTTGAGCTGTTACTTCCTCGCTAAGTGTAGATGTTAAATCGTACATTGTAACAGGTTCTTCTGAGGGCTTAGAATCTATTTCCTTTTCAGTCAGGAGTATATCCGGCATCATAGTTATGATATTTTCTTCAGTAACCATGATATCTGGAACCGTTGTTATACCTTCAGATGTCATTAACGGTTTACTTGTGAACGGAGCTTCGGTATCCTTTTCTTCTTCTTTAGTTGGGGTCGTGTTTAATATATCTGATAAATTGGATTCGGAAGTAGGTTCTACATCTGTTTGAATAGTACTTTGTGCCTCTTTAGTTGCTTCAGTTGTAATTATGCCACTTTCAGTTTCTGTTATTTCTGCCGAAACAGTGGCAGTTATATCCGTTACGTCTTCAAATTCTGGTTTCTCGTCTTTGATTTTGTGAGCAGATTCTGGTGTAGTCATATCTACCACATCATGTGGTAACTTACTAACAAAATCATCATCAGAAGGTTTATCTGTATTTATAGGTGTTTGTCTTTGTTCGTCAGTTGCTTTAACCGTAGTACTTTCATCTGACTGTTGAATCGTACTAGATGTTGCAGATTCTTTTTCTTGAACTGTTATAGCCACAGAAGTTGTAGGTTGGAAAATATCTGTCATATTTAGACTCTCCGTGGAAGTATCTTGTTTATCTTCTTCAGTTTTTTCAGTTTGTGGTAAGCTTGACTTTGTGGTAATTTCTTGAGATCCAGTAACAGAAGATTCTTGGGATTGAGTGGTCGCTTCAAAACCTTCTAAAGATTGCGTAACGATTGGTTTGTCGGTCGCAGTTTCTTCACTTGTTGTAATGGGTACTTCGAATGGTTTTGTTGAAGATTCGTCCTCAGGTAATTTTGAGGTTTGTTCTGAAATTTCAGGGTAAACTACGGTCGGTTTCGCTTCTTGTTCTTCTTTAGATGGTGTAGTTTTTTCTGGTAGTTGAGATTCAGTTATGCTGAGATTCATCGTACTTGTTATATCCTCAGATTGTGGTGTAGGTTTGGTATATATTATCTTGACATCAGGCGACTCTGTTGTTAAATAGGGTTCTACCGTTATTACTGAAGATTCCAATATTTCAGCGGTTGTAGTTACGTCCATAGCTGATACTTCTTTTGTTGTTGTAGACGTACTTTGTTCGTAACCTTTTGTAACGGAAGATTCTTCAATATGATGATGGGACTTTGTCGATGTTTCTTCTTGTGTAGTTTCTGTCGCTGTTTCTTCTTGTGTAGTTTCTGTCGCTGTTTCTTCTTGTGTAGTTTCTGTCGCTGTTTCTTCTTGTGTAGTTTCTGTCACTGTTTCCGTTACTTTTTCTTTACTTGGAATCTCTGTTTGTACGTCTTCATTACTCATCACACCTTGTTTCTGTGTTTCACAATCAGAGTCAGAACATCCCACAGGCAATTGATTTTCTTGTTCTTTAGTATCTATTCTTCTACATGAATCACCTATACAAGGTAATTTTATATCAACTTCTTGTTTTTGACAATCCGTGTTTTCGGCAGTACAGATTTCTGGTTTTGGTTTCTTTTCAATGGGTTGTACAATTGCATCTGTGCTGCAATCAGGAGTGTTACAATCAACATGTACACATGCATTTCCTTCACATGGTATTGGTTGAGCCTTACAATCATTTTCATTTTGACAGAGCGGTATATTCTTAACTGGCACAATGACTGGTTCGATAACACAATTTTCTCCTTCACATGGTTGTTGTGGTAGAGATTCTTCGCACTCACCATCAGCACAGACTTTAGTGGAGGTTGAGCATTCATTTCCAATACAAACATCAGATATTTTATCAGGTGAGGTTACATTTGGATGTGCGTGAACAACATCACCACAACTAGCTGACCCACATTCACTGACCACAGGTTTTGTACTAGATGCGGGAGATTCCACCTTTTGCTTTACTATGCATTCATCACCATGACATTCTAATATAGAAGACGTGACAGGTTTTTCGGTGCCAGACATATGACTGTCGGGTTGGGGTGGCATGGTTTCTCCAGAGTGGCATATATACGTTGGGCAACAGGAGTCTGGCGTATCGTATGTTGGTTGACAATTATCCATATACTCTGGTGGAGGACTGCATATTATTGGATCACACTTAACAATACTACTGATACATCTGCATCCTGTATGGCAATTATTGGTACTTGGTACGTCACTATTGTTTCCGTATGTTATACTGTTTACTAAACAGTCACCTTCTCCTGGAATCCTAGCAAAATCTTCCACTTCATTTTCTTGATTGTCTATAATTGTGGTTTCAGGTACTTTTGTTTTTTCAGTGGTGGAGAGTGTTTCCTCAAGCATATCTGTTATAGAAGTAGTTGATATTTCTGATGGTTCGAATACTTTTTTATGAGTGACAGGCTGTAACAACGACTCCGTCGTGACTTCTTTTTCTTCCGATGTAACTTCGTCACTAATCTTATGGAAAGTTTCTGTAGTAATTTCATAACTGGAAGTTTCTAATGATGGCTCTGTAGTAGTTTCTTGCGATGTGCTGTCACTACTTTCAGTAGGTTTAATCTCTATACCGGAGGTAGAAGGTTGTAATAATGTCTCTGTCGTTACATCTTTATCATCCGCTATTGCTTCACTACCCATTTCATCTAATGTCTTCGTAGTAGCTGCAGAACTAGAAGTTTCTAATGATTCTGTAGTTGCTTCTTTTTCTTGCACCGTACTATCTTTACTGAATTTATCTGGAAGCATGGTGCCATCTGTAGAGGACGAAGTTTCTAATGATGATCCGGTAGCGTCTTCTTTCTCTTCTGTTGTCTTATCAACAAAGCCATCTTCAGAAGGTTTAGTATATTCTGTCTGGGTCGATAGTTTCAATATTGATTCTGTAGTAGTTTTCTTTTCTTCTGTTGCGATATCACTACTTACTTCATCTATAGTTTGGGTTGCTTCTGTGAAAGTGGAAAGTTTCATAAAATCTTGTGTGGTCGCTTCTGTTTCCTTCTTTGTATCATCATCATACGGCTCACTTGATGACATACCAAAATCTGATAATGATTCTGTGGTCACGTGTGACTGCTTAGCAATATCAACTTCAGTTGATATATCTGGTTTTGCAATGTCTTCTGAGCTGGTGATTTCTGTAAATGCTTGTGTTGTTATTTCATTATACTCAACAGTTACACTCGAGGTTGTATCGCTTGGTGGTTTTATTTTTTCAGCACTGGTAGTTTTTTCTATTGATAATGGAGTAGACGTTTCTTTTTCATCACTTGGTTCATACGTAGTCGTAAACAAATTTGTTGTTAACATAACTTCTTTTTCATCTACTGATTGTGCTTCAGTTTCTGCTTCTGAAGTAACATGATCTAAAATAGGTGTAGTTTGCTCGGGTGGTAGAGAATATGTGTGTTCAGCTTCTGTATGCTCAAACATTTCAGTGACTTCATTGCTTTCGCTTTCGTTCCTGAATAACGATTCTGTCGTAGTAAGTATTTCGTCATGTTTCTCTGTGATTTCTGGGTTGACAGTTTTACTTTCAAAATCAACTTTCTCATCTTCACTGATTGTTGATAGTTCTGTAAGTTTGGCCTCCTCGGAAGTCGTTGTTCTTTGTGGTGTGGGTGTCACAGAGGTTTCTTCATCGATTAATCCACTCGGTACTGTATTAAGGCCTTTATCAGGTTCAGTAGTTTTATCAGTTTCTTCTGCAACAGTTGATTTGGCTGTACTTGTAATGTAAATATTGTCTTCTGTAGTTTCGTTTGTTACTTCAGGTATTTGCTTTTCTGTCGTATCTTTATCAGAAGTCTCTGTGTGAGGAATAATTTCATTATCATATCCACTTCCCTCGGTATCCATTTCAAACGAAGTTACTTCAGTGTAAGGTTCATCAGTTTCTTTTCTATATCCACTACCTTCCACTCCAACTCTTCGGGGTGGCGACAAAGTAGTTAGTTCTTCTGACACAATAGGTTCACTGGTGATTTCAGATGGCAAGTCCGTAGTTATTTCATCACCATCACAAATATAAGTATCTGGACAGCATTGACCTTCTCTAGGTTGTTGTGAAGTACAATTTTTACCTTCGTTTTCCATTGGTGTTCCACATTCTTGAACGACACACACTATGTCACCTTTCATGCAATAACAATGTTCACAGGCTTTTTCTGTTTTAATCAATGCACCATCAGGAACTATTCTATCTTCATGAATGCAATCTTGAGACATTTGTGTGACAGGAGACAGTGTCGTAGTAGTGAGTAAGAAACCAGGTGTCGGGCGTACAGTAGTAGTCATGTCATCAAGAAGTAACATTTCATCTTCGGGGTGATCTGGAAAATATAGAAATAACATTTATTACTATTTATATTATTTGACGGCTAGTAAAAATAGTGACGATCAGCAGGGTATTTGTTGTGTTTGTAACATCTTTAATTTAACAGCGCGACCAAAATAATCAATAATTAAGATATTTATTTTTATCGAGAAGGCCTGGAATACTAATCAGGCTAGCTTAGATATATCTATCTCTCTTCCAAAATATCTTTATATATATAATTCTTCTGTGAGTGTGTATGTCACTGAACTCCTCTTAAACGACTGGACCGATTTTGATGAAATTTTTTGTGTGTGTTCAAGGGGATCTGAGAATGGTTTAGATTCACAAATCAGTCCGGCAGATGACGCTGCAGTCGGCACAGCAACGCGTGGCCGGGACAGCTAGTATAATATATAGATCGCCTCTGCAAACACTACACTGAGATCCCAGCGCAAATTTCTTTTATAATGTATAGGTAAACAATAATAAATGGGATAAGATAATTACCACATGAATAGCGAACTGGACAGCAGACATCTTTGTGGTAGATTGGAGTGCAACCATCTACATGCAGGGTACACTCTTGCATAACGCAAGTCGTCATATTTCGAATACAATAACAATGTTCGCAAGGTTTGTTCGGAGTCGGAGGCACTTTTGAGCCTTCTGGGAAGTATTTTCCATTGATACTGCAACCGTATTTGTCGAGTTTGCCAATGCCTGTGGCGCCGTATTCAGCAGGGGATGTTGTTGATGTTGATGTCAACAAATCGACTGGAACTGCGCCAAAAAAAGAACATTAGTTATTGCTTATAAATAGTCTTATAATTGTCAAATACCAAAACCTCAATAATATAGTCTTTGAGTAAAAATTCGTTACCATTTATTTTGAAAGAGTATGTAGAAACATAAGATTAAGCTTACCATCTGGACAGGTAACGATAGGGCAGCATTGATCTGCCCTCTTTTCCACAGTGCAATCTTGACCTATTGGTTTGGTAAAGGGACACACCCTTAGGTAACACATGAGCATACGATTGTGACACGTGCAATTCAGGCATGGTTCGTTTGTCATTATCCGGTCTCCTTCACCATAATGTTGAAAGTTGTAGTAACAACCCTCTGCTGCACCTGAAAATGGTTTTTATTTATTATTAATATTCCTATACGACAAGTTAAAATCGATAAATAAATATATTTCATTATTTTAACCAAATTTTATTTTTATATTTTTAGACATACCATCGTAAAGGTCTAGTGCCGTCTGGTTGCTTGCAGTCGGAGCTGAAAATAACAATAACTTGTATAAAACAAAACGAAACCTAGTTTTTTACATTATAGATGATTGCACACGTTAGAAAAATATAGAAATGTTTACAAAATCAGTTTTCACTAAACTTAAACGTTTTATCGCTATAAGTGAAAAAAGACGTGCGTGAATTAGTTGCGGCTACATTTTCGCGTAGAGAATGTCGCGCCTCGCCATTAGTACGAGATTGCTTTTCATGCTTACTTAAAATAAGCCGCGATGTGAACACATTTTACTTTTTAACATGCTCAATAAAATCAAATTCAAGACACAAACATAGTTTAAAAACTTTATTCGAATTATTATTTTAGTATTCAAATTAAGTACTTTCATACCCGTTTTCAAAAAAAGATTTGAATAATATTAATATAGAAGTACAGTTAACTAAATATTAGATATTAAAGGCACAACAGTACTACTTTACTGCTGTTTTTTTATGGTTTGCTGATTAAGTGTGACACAGCTGGACAGGATATTAGGTGCAAATCCCCAGAGTTCCGATCCGTCATCGTCTTACAGTCGTCTCACATATCAATTTTACTGCGTACAATTACTGAAGGCGGCGGTGAAAGCGACAAAACTATAATTAAAGTAACGGAGCGCATCGTTAACATCGAGCTGGGGTACCACAATCCTATACTTAGGGCACAAGTCATAACGCCGGAGGAAACGCTGGTATGTAATCGATTAAGTCACTAAAAGCATAAAGATACCGTTTGTTATTTGCCAGCAGTTAGGCATTACTCTTTGTGCAAGTACAGATATGAATGGATGAATATTTAATGGTATATTTAAATATCAAAATGATGCGAGCTCATCTCAGCTTATTGTCCCTTGAATGTACAGAATATGACTTTTTCTTAAAAGTAATTAATCTTATGATTACGTACTTACCAATATTATAAGTCATGAAATGCTATTAAATCTTCTTTGCAAGTTAGTGATTGAAATATTGTAGGTAGTATTAAAGCAATTTATCAGATTCATAACTCTCAGACTTGTAAGAAATGGTACATTAGCGAAGCGAGGGTGCCCTCCGCCCGGGACTGATTGTTGCGGTTAAAGGCTTGTGCAATTGATCACGTTTGGTAATGCGGTGTGTTTGGGGTTATCGGTTTAGACGGCACCGTTAGGGCGAGGTTCTTATTTCACTGCTGTATATGGCGCGTGCGCGGCGCCCGAGCTACGTCTGCGTTGCCAGATCGTCCATCTAACGGTCGTCAGGAATGTCGTTAGCATCCAGTTTTTGCCAATCGTGATTTCAATTATAATGTTCCACTCGCGCGACTGACACCGCTCATAAAACCAAAATTATGACTATAACGGGAAAGCCTAGCCCCTACTAGGTCTCTCTCTCAGTTTAGATGCTGTTGCGATAATGAGTATTTTTAAGGAACCTAAGCCTGATATCGAAGAAAATTTAGAACAACTTTATCAAAAGTCAAAAGCTAAAAAAATAGTAACTATAAAAAGGTAACTTGGTCGTCCGTAGATCGTTAAATTGTTACAATAAATATATCAGCTCCTCAGTAATAGTGGAAGGCAGTAGTGCTGAGTATTGATATCTATATAAATAAAACATTATATATTACATTACACTACACACCGTTGCTGCACATCATACATTACACTCTACACACACTCGCACGACACAGTCCACTTTTATAATATCTTTTTTTATATAAAGTAAGATCTCATTTGGCTGCATCCCTTACCAGATGAATATTGTTACAGTTTTTAAGAGCTGTGGTGTTTGAAAATATATAAATGTTGTTTTAGGTCTCTGACCGGACTCCAACCCTTAGTCTCTGGCTATAAAGGCGTTTGTTTTTCCAATTATGCTGATGATCCTTGACGGACCCGTTGAAGTTTCTTAAGCTTAATCGTCAGCATTTATTCATCATCTCTTCTAGATAATTACTGACAAACAAGAAATGTCCCAAATCCCAAATCCCAAATGTCCCAAGTATTTAAAATGCTCAATTAAGATTCACATTATTTAGGACATATCTCATTTGTAGGTATGCACTTACTTCGTTATTCATGCGATAACAATATTGAAAACAATTACATGTCATCTAATAAAAAAATAAATAAAAAATCCAAAGCACGCTCGTGACGTATGTTCTCATCCTTGAAATTCCCAGGATACCTAATGAATAACGTTTACGTTTAAGTGTGACGTTATAAATGACTTTGCATGAACAAAAAACTACTTAATGCAAAATCGTGCGCTTAGGAACATGGCCCCAGGCAATTGAAATGAGGCGACAGCATGAATTTAAAATTTGCACTACATTAATATGTATCGTCGTTTCAATGAATGAATGTCACCGTGGTCGCCATTCGTGATGAAGTTCACACGGGTAGACCTAAACATTATAGGCCACATTTTAATATACTTCCTATGTATAACGTAAATTCAATTCGAATTCGTTAAAGTCGCCGTGCTAAGGGTACTAAATTTGAGTGCAGACGAAAATAGCATCATCTAACCGCATGCATCGCGGAACAGACACGCACGGACCTTTACAGTTAGCGGTACAACGACCAGCTCAACTCCGGCCTTCACTGCGGGTCTCAAGTCTCGCGGGACGCGGGAACCTCAAGGAACCATACCCTCGTCGGCGCCGCTAATCATAATCCCGTTAATTCAAATGAATTCATTGTCTCGGGCATTTTTTATAAAATGATCTGTATTACCATTCCTTTATATGTGCTAAGTTCAAGCTTTTTTATAACGGTGTAGATGCTAATATTAAAAACATGATCTTCTGACAAATTAATTTAGATATTTGTTTCCCATTTTTTGACCAGTTTGGAACGCTTAAACACACAAATCAATGTGTGAGGTTTAGATTATAATTTGAGAACTGCTTGTAACCTGTGTATCGTACCAACTAATCCATATTACGAATCATTTTTATTGTGGCGGTTGATTGACAGAAAATACACCAAAAAGAAATCAATAACCCTTATAACAAGTATTACAAAATTACACCTTAAATTGTTGAAGTTAAAATCTAATATTACAGTTGGCATGTATTTATTGACAGTTATGATACTATAGGTACTTGTCCAACAATTAACGTCACATTCCATCCGTATATGTTAACACAAGTTTAATATTTTTATTTACCATTAAATATTTATCTAAAGGAATAAGAGTGGACCCTACATGATTTGCGTAAAATATTCGCTACTAAAAAAATTAACCTGCATCGAATAATTTATCATGTTGAACCATAATGCGATTGTAAATGTATTATAGTAATAAAATTAATCTGGGGTTCACTAATAATTTTATTATTTGACCTTCAAAGAAGAACGTCGATTGGAGGGTGATGAACCAAATTATTCTGCTTTTACAGTCACGCTTCGGTTTGGATCTGTGTTATTGTCAATAATTTAATAAACTAATCTTCTTTGTACTTCATACTGTACTTAATACTTGCAAAATATATACAATACAATACAAAACACTTTATTGATAACACCACATTGAAATAACAAAAAAACAAGAGAAAACTTAAAATAGTGTTACAATTGGCGGTCTTATCGCTCAGAGCGATCTCTTCCAGACAACCTTTGGATGGATAGGACTGGAAGGAAGCGTAAGAGGCGGCGGTGAAACGATAAATATATATTCACATATACATACATACGTATACATACATACATACATATACACACATACACATAAATACATAGCATTCAAACACATATACCTTAATTAAAAATAATATATAATATATAATATTAATTCTTATAATAAATAAAAATAACACCAACTAAAACTTAATATGCTAATGTGTACTTCTTCGTCTGTCTGTATTTCGCGTAGTAACAGAGCAAAAAACGGGATTATTTTTATCTACTATCTTTTGTGATAGCATTGCTCCAGATCATGAGGCAGTAGGTAGATATCTATCAACCACTATTAAATATCTCAATTATGTACACAATTCATGGTAAATGGAAGGCTTTATAGTGCCAATTTATAACAAGATTGGGACTGGACAATATAATAAAAATACTGGTTTGTTTAAAGTTATTTGAATTTGCAATTCATGAGATATGTTTTCCTAATAAAAGGCAACCCACTCCTTTAATTCTTATAAGGTTTACTTACATCAAGGAATATTAATATATTGTTGTTATAATTAAAAAATGTGCCCTGGAATCGGCAACTGAATTTATCTTATTAATTAACTCTATATCTACCTACCTACTAAGGATAAGGCAGCAGTTCTTTTTGATGCGGTGAATGACGGACGGTAGTTATTTTATTTGATAATTTATTTATATATAGTTAATATCTTGTGAAAAAACATTTTAGTATAGGGAAACTTGTTATAAAAAAATCAACACTAATTGCTTTTTTTTTAGAAAGATGTGAACCGAGATAACCTTTTGTTTCGTGTTATTTGCATTTTGTACCAAAAGAAAATATGGTTTTTCTACTATCTTTAACGTCATATTATAAATAGGATATAGGTATTATTATACTTGTATTGACGCCAAATCAAGACGTAATTGAGAAAGCTGTTTGTTGCTGATTTGCACATAGTACATGATAGCAGAGTGGTAAGAAATACCTGCATCAGAGCTCGCGACGCACACGGCTAGCGCGAGCAGCGCTCCTGCCGCGCGTCGCCGATCCATCTGCCGTCACCCGTCTGAAACAAAAATATGAACGCTTATTCAAATGCCAAAAGAGGAAATCGAACTAAACTAGGATGGAAACATAATTGCAAAAGAGTACAAGCTTAGTTTTTAAGAAAATAACAAATATGAAACGAATTGAGTTTCATTGCCAAATTGGGAATTACATTTGCTGATTATTGAATAGAAATATAATAAAAATAGTTTTGCTGTTTAACAACTGTATAAGTATTATTATTTCTAAAGGTATATCCTACACGGTTAATCAATGGATTAAAAAGAAACAAAGAACAAACGCAAAAGTTTAAATGCTCAAATTTTATTACAGCCATAGGGAATATGCATGATTTTTTTTATTTCTTTATTTAATCGTTTACATCTTTATAACATGGAAAATAATATAAATAGATTTGAAAATAGTCAATTTTCTTTCAAAGTGAAATTTAAAACATTGAATTTTTAGCCGTCTATACGCAACTATTTGGTTTTGTCCCATGTTTGTTTACTAAAACGTTTCAGTTACTTCATACTTCTTTACAGTTTTAATTGCTATACAAAACACGGTAGAAGATAAAAACCTAATAAAGAATAGTGTGAATTAGCTATTAAGCAGTAGAAGATTCGGTCTAAAACCAATCTAAACTAGTCTACAATAGTTCATAAGAAAATCTCTAAAGAACTTGCTTATTCCTATTACGGTTTTACGAAATATCACTCCTTTGATCTCTGCGCTCGTAAAATCAAGATTTGATGTAAAATATGCTGACATCATAAATATATCGGTAGATTATCCGATTGTGCTTTGACAAAACCAGTTTCTATCATCGTCCTAAATTGGCTACAAATACAATTCACAAGTAATCACACAGGAATACAGTTTTAAACAATTTTTCTCACAAACACTACTGACATAGTAAGAATATCGATGGCGATAAATCACATGATGGTCAATTGACGTCACATTTCGTTTCGTCCAAATGGTGACGAGTTTTGTATAATATTTTCTGGGTTTAAAGAATAACTAAATAAAAAATACCTTGTAAGTATAATGTAAAGACAATAAAGAATCTAAAAAAAATACTCTAGACAAATTTATATGCCTATTCCCTATTCCTCCTTGCTTCCTGGTAACACAATACTTAGACATTAATAATCTTACAATTAATAGTAACATTATAATGTGTCCACTGTTATTAGATGTAGAATAAAGGCCGAAAAGACAAAACGATTTTTTATTACATCCCACAACTAGCCGAGGTAAATCAAACTTAAACTGAGATTTGAAACTAGCTAGCAGTCGCTTCTCTAAATTATTTTATACTTTATGAAATTTAACATCTCCTCCATCAACATTCAATGCTAGGAAGATATTTCTATATAAAAACAAAGAAAAAAGACGTGAGAGGCACTATCAGGGGTATGCTTAAACGCACTTGTTCGTATTTCATTGTACCCTTGGTCTCGTAAATAATGGTTCAAATCCTTATACAATTAACTAAGAAATAGAAACCCTGTATTCCCGTGGTAATCCAAGAGTAATAAGTATATGTGAAATAAGTAATAAAGTGGAATGCGTAATAAATTGGGCATTTAATAGGTGTTATTGTGTGTGTGTGTGTGTGTTTGTTTCGAAGCAGGGGTGAGATTGTGGCTCAATGCGTGTCGGAGAGCCGTCCTCGGCCCGGAGGGATCGGTAATGTGTGCGTCCTCTCTGCATCTCTACATATTCACACTTAAACACAAACTGCTTTATACCGGAAACGTCGAATTGCGGAGTATCGCACGGCAATTACTAGCAACTTATTTTTAGCAATAAAGTGTTATTTTCTACCCTATTCAGTTCTAAATAAAATGGAACGTTATCTAAATTTGCTCTCCCTAATTGATGGTTTTGATTAACATGTGTATATCTATATCTTAAATAGGCTTTATAGAACCAGGGGTTACCCAAGTAATTAAGTTATGAAACGAAGCGTGATGAAAATGTAAGTAGTTAATTAAAGTCAGTCAGGTACCTACTCAATTAAATCTTTGAAATATTGGTATTGACATTATTTTATAGAGTAACGTTTATTTATGGTGCGATACATTGGGGTAGGTTTGATTCACAGTAAACAATAAGGTAATAACGTGGTCGTAGGTATGGCGACCGTCGTTCGGGCCCTCGCAGTCAGGAACGCGGAAACGCAAAAATGTGCCTATTTACCTTTGAGTGAATTGCGACTTTAACAGTCCATTCAGTGACCGCACGCGGTCACTATTCAATACAATGTAGCCACTTTTAAAGGATTTTCAGTGTAGCAAATCTTAAATGTTTCTAGAAAGTAGGTACTAGGAACTTAAAACCTGTGACAAACAAACATTAAAGCTACTTATGATAATATTAACAGTTTCTGTATTTTTTTACTAAACATCATCTGTAATCTTGTATATACGTATATGTATTATAACGAAATTTATGAAAAGCTTAACACTGGAAACTTGAACGACACTGTAATTGATTTGTCAATACATTTTTTTCAGAATGATTTGATTGACCGAAGTGATAAAAACTTTAGTAGTAGGAGTATGGTCATAGTAAAGAAAATCACTGTTTAAAGAGCAAGTTATTGCAACTCATGCCCTACATGAAAGTAGATGCGTTACCGTGGGAACAATCTTCAGTCGCCCCGCGCTCCCGCTTGTCTTGCTGCTTATTACACTCCGCACTTTACACGCATTTTTCAACAACCTCCCTCGACACCACCACACCACACGAGGGGACACATCTCTATTATTTTCTTTTGTTCTACCTTTGTATTGTCACATCATTACACCCTCAACATAAAATAGAAATCTTCAAGAGCACATACAAAAATTTTGCACACCAAATTCTTAAACAAAGATGTAGTATTCTGAATCTCAATAAATCCAATTTCACTTGTTAAAAGTTTGTAAATATGTATAGGGATATCGGTAAGGGTCCCTCCGTCTAGACACTCCGCAAGTCACCTCTCTGTGTAGGAGGGTGAGGGTGCACAATTCACCACTATCTATTTATTTGCTTTGCTAAAATACCACGTGTTCCGGACGTCGAGGGCTATCCGTGTTGTCACTTCGATAAATTCGTTCATTTTTCTCGAAATTGTGTGCAAATTCTACAACATACGCTACCTGATCGAACTTCTACTCTTTAACATTTTTGGTGTTAAAATTTCGAGTGCAAACGAAACGAAATCGGTAACAGTTTAAATAAATAATTATTCAGTATTGCAATTATACGGTAGGTATTCTACTTTACAATATGGAAAATCCTCGCATGCTTATATAACCGATTCTTCAATATAATCGTAATGCATTAAACATAAAACTAAATGTTGCACTTATACATAGATTATAATATTAATAAAGGAGGTTAAGCTAAAGGCACTACGATTAAGTAGAAGAGCTAGTTACGGGAGCACCAATTCTCTTGATATGCACAATAGAGGCCCACTTCCCAAGCATAATTTGGCTTACGGTTTGTTCCAGCAATGTGGCGTCAAAAGTAACAGTTAATCCGATTTAAATAAACCTAAATTTGAGTCGGGTGTGAGAGAAGTCACAACGTGTGGTTTAATTGTTTCTGCTCGAGATAATTGTGTCTTCTTAAGTATTTGAAGTACACTACACAGCCAGACAGAAAACGAGGACTGTTGATTCTGACAAAGAGACAATTGAAAACATTGTTGTAAGTATAAAACTTTGTTTGAAGAAAATATGCTTACTGTCTGTTGATACAGCTCCGAACAGTAAATTAAATAATACGTTGTCACTAAAAGTTTATTTTCTTTTTGACTCTCATTAATTGTATTTTTTTTTATATATTAATAAAAATTATTGTCATTTTGTTAAAAAACAGCATGTTAAAACATTTATGGAAGAGGATATATACTATATTATTATTAAATTATTCTTATTAACTTCGCTCAGCGGTGGGAGGATAAATTTAGTTAGTATGGAGTCTTTGCCGCTCACGAGACAAGCTTAGCAATTTGGATCATGATAAAATTAGCACACGGCCGGTCCGGCGAAGCCTATCAGATCGGAAGGGAGCCGCTAGCTGGGTCGCTGCCCCGGTTGCCCAACACTTTCGGAACACTGTAACCGCAGAGCATTGACACCAATTTATGACGAACTTTGGAACACAGTTTCGATACCAATAAGCTTTCAAGAAATGTAAAGCAATATACTTTATCTGTTTGAGAAGATTTTATTGTCCAACTTCGCTACGTAAAAGTGAACGCAACAAAAAAATATATCGTAGGTACTTTTTTATGTCAGTAAAAAAGCTGCTTTGTCACGATCTATGTATTTCGCGGTACAAAAGTAGCCGACGAGACTGGACTAAGTATGCTAAGAGGCGCACTAGATGTGAGATGCGATGACCGGAGGGTCAGCCGACACGAGGGCACCGAGTCGGCCGCTCCCTCCTATTTCGCGAATGCTGTTCGCGTACTACACCACTTTTATGTTCTCATCTTTATGTCTGCTTGACAACGGATAAGGATCTGTGTCAAGACGTTAACTCGTAATATAGTACGGATCGATTAGGAGGATTACACGTTCGTATTTTAATCAAACGACACGTTGAGATATCCATTGCGCGATCACTCCTTGCCCAATGTCTTCACGTACGCGGGTCGCGATTATCAGGCACCGTAAATTCAAGTGATTAGCATTGAAAACGTGGACATGGCGACAAGGAATCGTTATTAGATTCGGCTACAAGCGACAATACATAGTTATTAGGCGATAATTGTCAGCAAAGTGTAGCGGCCGATTAACGGCAGACGCAGGCCGTCCTGTACATACTAAACAGTTGCTACAATTGCATCATTCATGTGCTGCTTTAACAATGTAGTGCCTACGCAAATCATCGCAACCAAATCTGAAATACTTATAGAGAAATCTAAAACATTGTCAATAAAGTTCTTACTACTTATATTTCAAAGCCAATAATTCAAATATAGATGTATTACATAAAAAAGTTTATCTTTACATATTTTTGTGCAATTTATACCAAATGCTCAAAGTAATTAGGAGTACAAGTGACATATAAATGAAGAAAGGAGTTTGGTTTTCTTAATTGATTCGGAGGTATAGCAAGAAATGCGTATATAGCCGGCAGCTGAGCCTTTCTCCCCGGGGAAACGGGAAGGAAGATGGCAAATATTAGTTTCCTTCATGAGGCGCTCACGGTTCGTTGACCCGCGCAAATTTTGTGACAAAACCTACGTATACCTATGTTAGAATTATCTTTAGATTGATAGGTTAATTTTGTTCTACGTGAACAAAGATGCAAAGTTTGCGTTTGTCAAAAGCTAAGTTTATGTTAATTAGGACCTTGTTTAATATTTTCAGATGAGAGTACAACTAGTGGTCGTCACGGATAAAAAGGTAATTGCGTTTATGATTTCATTTCAGTCGCAGCAAATTCACGAGCGAAACTAATTTCATTGAAGCAGATACGAAAAACGAAACAAGTATTGATAACTGATTAATTTTCATTAAAACAAATTGGAACCAGTACAATAATGCGCAATGACACTCCCTACGAATAAGAGACAAATAAACATACTGACACATAGAAAGCAATATTGGATCTCGCGCAGAGGCACGTAGCATCAACGAAGACCGAATAATTTAGGTAATTCCGCTCTTGACGACTTATCCCCGTTACTTCGCGTTAAAATTCCATACCACGTTCTAACAAAATTATCTCATTTCTATGATGTTTACAAAATGTGGCTAATCTTTGTATATCAGATTGATACATTTCAGAGGAATTCATACATAAAGATAAAACATTCATGCTCTTCCTGCTGTAATTCCATCGACGAAAACCCGCAAGTTGTGCTCACGTACAAATGAGTATTAGAGAGGCGTAGACAATTACGTACCTACAAGCGAATTCCTTCTTTCATTGTGGGAAGCTTTTGCAGCTTTAGTCATTAAAAGCTGCATTTCCATAGGCTTTTAATGTCACAAAGTCCATCAAAGCTTAAAGCTCGCTTGCAGCTTGCGTATGTGTGCATGAAGAAAATACCGCCACTGTAAGTGTGAGCGGCTGTTGCTAGGCATACGTTGAATTCGCGATTGTTGGTCCGCGGGCGCGGCGCTCACACGATGATCGTTGCCCCCAGCCGCGCGCCATCAGCCGCACGCACGCTGACACCTCTCACGATATGCAATAACATTGTTTTACTAATTGCACTAACGTTAAAGTCATTTAATATAGATTATTAAGCAGGCAGCTATTAAGTGTATAGGTTTACCGTAAACTCATTTACACGTAAGATTCGACTTGATGCGTTTCTAATGTCTCGAAACGAGGGACGTGTTTGGCTGCACCCTTCGCAGGCGCCCTTTGAGACTTGACCATTCTCTGATACCAGCTATTAGAGCGACCGCTGACCCGTGATACATTTACACCCCTCGAGTACAAAAAGTAATGTATTAGTCTCTAAATCGATGACCTTTGTACTGAGTGCTTCCCGTGCTAAATTGAATTAAACATCGAAAGATTTTCTCGTTGGGTAGGATGTGGACAGTTAACCGTACCAGGAAGTGTATGCCTTTCGGCGAGATGTCTATTGACTTGCATTCGCAACCACGCTCAAATGCTTCGTGTAGAACAGTGTTTACGAGCGTCTGGCCGATAGCTAGCCGGCCAGTCATTACCTGCCATATCGCTATGTAAGGAATGAATGGCAAGTACTTATAAACGAACTTCAGAGCCTGACTGTAAACGAGCGAGCTTAGGCACGTAGTATGGTTAAATCTTCTACAGCTTTCCGTTAACTATTTTACGGCTCGAAACATGTTTTTCAAGGAAAGCATTACTTGCTGCTTAACATTAAACTTAATATTGATTGCCACCTTTTGGCGATGGAGTTTGTAATGGATTGTATGGATCAAATTGTAGTCCACGTTATTGTTAAGTGATGGCTTTATATTTAAGGTTATTGCAAAATGTAAAGACGTCAAAATTGTTTGTGGTAGTTAACATTTCATTAATATATTCAAAGGTAAAAACAAAAAACAGTAGATCTGCATATCGTTTGAAATAAAAAGCAATTAACTGTGACATGTTTGTTTCTTGTAGCGGAACGCCTTAATCCTTATACACCGTGACGCAATGGCGACGTTTAAAGCAAATAGCAAAAATCGCTGCAAAGCTCCCGGGAATGGTACCGCATTGTAGGAACAGGTTCCACTGCAAAAACGATCACAGTGAACCCTAGACATGAAATATTTATACATCGCATTATCATATTACATGGGACTCGTGGTCATCGCTTAGAAAATTATGCGATTCGTTTTCACTCTGTAACCACATCGGAACAAAAAATGTGCAAGTAAAAGTTTGAAAAACTCCCATGGAGGGTGCGCGGGCTCCACGCTTCGGTGTCTTGCACTTGAATTATGGTATACATGTTACAGGTTAACTCCGGTCAGTAATTATCGGTGAGATGTTTTTATGATGCACTCTGCAACTTTCATTGCTAAGATAACTAACAGTTAACTACTGATTAGCCTTCGCTTTATTATTATTTCGGGCTATAAAGTACTCAAGAGCTATAAAAAGCCTGATTTTTAATCAACTGTCTATTACAATCATAAAATACTTTATGTAGTTATACGGGTAAAATGTAATACAGATGTGGTTTAGATAAACCTGAAAGTTACGACTTTAAAGCGTTGCCCACCCCCTTGGCTGAATGGCTAAACAGCCGATTTCAATTTGTCCCTCTCTTTTCTATTTCCGCCCGGGTCTTCCACTAGGTAAAATAGTGATAATGGGTTCCCATGAGAGCCAAAGAAATATATTTTCTTTTATTTCAATTTGGTGAGTGCAAATCAAATGCAAATAATGGCAAACTTTTGAATGGTTTGCTTGTTAAATGAAACAAATTAAATGAACAATTCGGTATATTCAGCAATTGTAATTTAAACGTAATTTAGACCGAAAACTGAAAATTTTACATATCAAAAGAAATTCTGACTCCTTATTTATTATTATATCCTGGTATTTATTATTTATACAAATTCTTACTAGACTTTTGGTTATTTATACCAACGTACTGTGGAATTAGTAATTGCTATTAACAAAGAGGAATTAATTTATTATTTGCTAAATAATTGTAGGTATTCAAATTAGAATCTGTTAGAGAAGTTATTTGCTCCCGAGACACACACATGCACACATTTCACAAATGGCTGATTAAAATCAGTCATTCTTTTTACCTACTATCTACCTCAATTCAGGTGAATGAAGTGAGTAAAATGATTCAATCTTACTAATTTTCGCTATGAATACGTACTGTATGACATATATATGATGATAATTTATATTATGTATCGTGGTAATTGCTAAAATATGGTTCTGATTGACCGTGTCCGCTATTAACTTTCTCGATTAACCTTTCAATCGTGTTAGGTTATTAACAGTAGTAGCAATACCATGTTATTTCTTATAATTTGGCACCTCTTGAACCTTATTTATAAGATGTTAACATCTACGTATTCTCAAAAGTGCTTACACATGTTTTGATATTTCACAGAGCATGTTGGTCGAGAGCAGGTCAGTAGGCTATTCAGACATACACCGTCATCTCAGAGCCGTGACCAAAGCCAAGAAAATGAAAGTTTCTGACGCGAACATTACATCGAAGTTCAAAGTTCCGCGATAAGAGTAATGGCACGTAAGCTTTGTTGTAAAATGATAGGTGCTCTTATAAGCTGTAAATGGAGCCTGCAACCAATAATTGCGGACCTCGATTTCGATGAATTACCCTTCTAAACCAGCTAGAGTTATCTTGCGCATGCAGCACCGGCCCACATTTGAAGGATTACAAGTAGCTGCCGAGAAAATTTACCGCTAACATTGCCATATATGCTGTATGAATTTTAGGTCGCTACAAGCACAGCATGCTCTTGCACCGACATCTGCGCAAATATTGATTTAGTAAGCCGGAGCCACAATGGCCAGCCGCGCCCGCGCGCCGCACCGCGCGGGCCGCCGTCGGTGCCATGTCAAGAACATCTTTCTTTTACCCGCGAACGAGATGGCAGATTAATGTCAAGTAAATATATTAAATAGTTATCGCTAGAAATTTTCCCACAACCGCTATTTGGGAAATTTAGAAACATAAGCTGTATGTCTAACGGTCGACTGTAAAACCCAGCTGACGAATCACATGCTATTGAAAACCACACAATTTTCTTATTAGAAAAATCACGTTCAGTATGGAATATAAAGTGAGAACCGAATGTGTTTTAAGTAAGCGCAGTTTTTATCACTGAAGGCTTGTTTGTAACCATTAAAACGTTAATATGCAACACAATTTTGAAACAAATTTAGTAACAATATTTTTTATTTTGAAGTGGCGTATGGAATTTCCCAAGGATTGTAAGAACTCATATTAAAAATAATTATTATAAGAGGGTAATTTTTCGTAGTTAATATAGTACATTATTGCAAAAGCCGTGAAAAAGGCAATTGCCGGTTCGAGTATGACTTCACTAATATAAGACAGTCAGACGCATATATAGTGTTTTCTTAAAAAAATGCAGGGAAATAAAACATACTTATACATTTAATTAAATTAATAATGAAAAGTAGTTATATTCAATTATTTTTCAAGTTAATGCCGTTTTTAATATGAACTGTACATTTTAGCATAGAATAAATTGCCCATAATGTAGATAGCTTTTTAGTTTTAGTAAAGTTATTAAAATACGCCAAAAATACTATATTGGAGAAAATGTTCACTTTTTTCTCTTACTTTATTAGGGTACAATCAATCTCCATTTCTCTCTCTGAACCGTTGGAACTCATTTTAATTAATAAATTTATATTTATTAAGTATGTAAATAACAAGTCAAGACGAATTTTCATCTTCGTCTTTTCATCATCTGTGCAAACGCATTTATGGCTATCCAGCCACGTGAACGCAATTTGTACTAAGCAAAGAGACTTACTTTGGTATGCCAAGAATAATAAATGAGATCCAATCAAAGAGTGTTTAATAACCCCAGCACGCCGTTTCATACAACATTGCTGGAGCGTTGTAATGTTCCAAATCAAAAAAACGCTCCTGCAATGGACTTGATTTCCTTTGTTAGTAACTTCGATAGTTCGCGTTTTCTTTTTCCGAAAATAATGACAATATTTCTGTTTGTTTGAGAAAAATCAATTTAACTATATATATATAAGTCCGGAGATATTTCTAATTGTTCGTACTTTAAAGTAACGAAATGTTTTAAAATTACATAAGAAAGATAATGTATCATATATGCATGTGTTTCCGTTACCCTAATATCCATGACACAAACCTTACAGTGTTTAATTTGGGCAAGAATAACTGATGTGATTGAAAACATATATTATTATTATTATTAGTATTCCTCTTGAAACAATCAATCTTAAAGTGACAAACTTATCAAAATCTTTACAGTAAATTAAACAACGTATCATCTCAATGTAGTAGGAAGAAATGATATAAGTAAATAATGTTACAATATTTTTATAATACGCTAATGCGGCAGGGGACTTTAATGGTAATATGCGTTAAGTTTGTATCGATTAACTTAATGGGAATTTTCATAAACTGTTCAATTCTTGCTAAGTCAGAGTTTTAAGACAAACCAAGACAATAAAACCTTTTAATTGCTACCTTTCAATACACATGCGATGTAAAGTATGTATTACATTTGTTTGTAGACCTCCATTGTAAACGGTTTCTCCTGCAAAACGAAAACTTGACAAAAGAGCAGGGAACAAAAGAACAAAAATATAAAATTGTTACAGTGACCGTTGCCCGGACCACCGACTACTGACCCATAGTGCTGGCGACTATAATTTTAAATACTGTAGTAGATTTTAATTAGAAATATTTAAATTAACCCTGATCATTACATTTATAACTCTAAGGAGCTGTTCTTTAAAAAACAAAAACAATTTTATTTAGTACAATCCGCAATACCTCCACAATTGCATTTACTGAAAAAAACATAACTAAGGAGCAGTTTAAATGGACAGTAAATTATACTTCTCCGAATGCGAAACATGGCAAGTAATACATCGGTATCGCAATATTCAATGTAGACTTTAAGTTCAATAACTGTGAAAAGAGAGTTCACCTCAGGAAATTGGTACGTTTTACTTACACATTATGCAACAAGCTGTATTATGGGTGATTTAGTACCGTTACGGCGATGCCGTTTTTATATGCTACCTGTGGGAAAGATCAGTGTTTACAAGCAAGTAATTAGACCGCATACTATCAACAGATGTTTTTTATACTCCTCTAAAATGTGTAACCCACCTACTTGACCTTTTTAGTGTATTGAAATAAGCGCACGAAATTTAATTTGAAATCTACAAAAGTGTGGTACCACTCAAGACACGAATGAAAATAAAACATCGATTCACACCGTAAAAACTCTCAAATCGAATTCTTGAAGCTGGCCTCCTTATCGATACGACTGTCAGTTTGTTAGTTTACAATGATTTAGAATCTTTTACTGATTTACCATCAACTGATCAAGTGAAATGATTTTGAAGTGTAATGGCATACATAGAAACTAACTAAAAAATTACTAATTTTGCTTTTATATTTCTCAAATATTACAAATAAGGGGATAACATGCTTCGATAAGTAGTAACATCTCGAAACCAAAGAACAGTGATTGATCATTTATTTTTATGTTTGTGATTGATTGGCTTTTAGTAAACAAATTTAATGTGAGGAAACCAGCCGGATTACGTCAGATCTATAGTTATCTTATTTCCATCATCGCCAGTATGATTTTTTCTTATCTTTATAAGAACAGCAACAGTCGTGATTCGCTCCAGCATCAAGATATTGAATGAATACTTCTAAAAATTATCATTATTGGCATGGAAAAAACAGACGACAAAAAAAATCTTATGTTCTTTCAAGGTGAAGATGTCGGCTCACGAATGCTTAAGAGCAAATTCAGGGAAGCGCCACGAATCAGGAAGTGCCTGTTACAAATTAATACTATTAAGTTAATGATCATATTTTATGTGCTTACACGCAAGGTGATAGACGTATAGTGTCTGCATCGAGATGTTTAGTTTTAAATGACAGAAAAGTTATTCTATACTTGAAATCACTTCATTAAAACAACTTTAATCTCGCGACTCGACGACATAGCATCCCTTAATCAGTACAATAAACTACACAAATATTAAATAATAATATAAATAGCATATTATTATAATCACAAGATGAAAGTTATAAGATATAAAATTAAAAACTATAATAAAGAAATAATTAAGTTAAAACTACTATGTCTAAACTTAAAAACTAAAAACCTTAAAAAATATAATATAATATCTAAAATATATTACTAAAAGGAGTCCCTTTAGGCAAGGTTCCAAAGATACTGGCAGCATTCCCCCTTTGAATAGCTAAACTAATTCTTTGTCCGAGGTAGCTGCCAGCTCTTCGGTCTCCTGTGATGTCGACTAACCTTTTTGATATTTCTTTATAAAGCCTTATTGCGCTAGGACCCCACGGACCAAGGGTCTCGACACCGAATGGGACAAAATCATATCCGGAGCCTAGACCCCTGTATTAATTAATATGTATGGGAAATATCCAGGAGGTGTAAAAACATCTTGAAAAATTTCATCGCACGAACCTTATCGATTTTCGTAATTTTCTCTCCTTCTTCTTAAAAATGAATAATTCATGTAGGGATTTCGAAATATATTACTTCTGTTGCGACAGTTTTAAGATTAAAGGTAAAAGAAAAGTGCTTCGTACTTATGTTGTTGAAATGGGGTGCATTTCTAAGCGTCAAACAAATCACTTCAAAGGATCTTAACATGCCTATATAAATAAGTCACGTTAAGATCGGTGCGTAGATACGTAATAACTTAAGAAATCAAAGTGCTTTCGGCGTCCAGTTATGAAGTGCGAAATTTATAATGAGTTTATTCACTCAGATGTGGTTCCGGAGCATTGCGGCTAATTAAAAATGTACTCGGAAATGTGTTGGTGGTTAAGGTATGATGCGAATATAGTGGTGGTGCCTTCGGCAAAAGTAAGAGGCTAGGCCGAGGTGCACTCGCCCGTAGGACAATGACATCGCACGTTCCGCACGATAAAACAACCTGGACATTATGAAGTCTTGCAAGAGCATTTTATTAACACAAAAACTGTAAGATACAAGTTATAATTGCGTCATTAAGACTTTTCACGCTTTTTTCGCGAACAGTGAACTGTTTTCAAGAATTATTCACACAGATGAGAAGTTACAGGATTTATGATATCAAACGTGATATCATAGTGAAGAAATTTGTTTTTTGGTCACGAAAAGAGGTAGAGGCTTGATTTCCTACGCGAGGTGAACGCAAATAGATATGTTGACATTCCATTTTCCCGCACATGACCTCTGCCGAATTTGTGTTCAAACTACAAAATATTCGAAATCAATGAAAGTAACAATCCTTCAAAACTTTAATGTTAAAACATAAAATCTCAAACGATTGGTATTTGAACACAAACAATGGGTAGTTAGAGTTAGTCAAAGTCCTTATTCCTTCTCGCCGCACATTGCGTCGAGAGGGTGTCGGTCACTACACAAAGCGTGTAGTGAGTACAACGTACAAAACTAAACGATGCTAACGTCATTTATCGGTACAAATACTAATTGGTAAAAGACCTATTCAAACAAACTTGAGAATTTTTACTCGGTAAATGGTAAAATAGACAAGACTATTTGTCTTGTTATTTAGAGTGTGGGTGCTATGAACGTGGGCAACCTTACTTTTTCGGGAGAGGAGGTAAGGCGATAGTACTTGTAACGGTTGTTATCCGCCGATGAATGTATTCTAGTTTATTTAATAATTAAGTGTTTATATTAAACTTATGCTATACTTATTATGTCAAGTAGGCCAAGCGAATGATTTTATAAACCGATCTAACGTTGTTAAAAAGCATATATTTTTTATAATCCTTTACAGTTATTTGCATAAGAAAAATGCTATTGTATATTAAGAAGCAGAAACTATAATTTAAAGTAAAAAAACTTGGCCTATTTTATTATTGTGTGTCAAACGTGTTCCCATGTCCCAAAAAATTCTCTGTAACATAAATTCAATATGAAATATAAGAGTCAAGCTTTCTTATTTGATGAAATTCTGACTCAATGGTGAGGGACTGAGGACTAATAAGATCGAGTTAACTCAATGAAATTTGGCGCAATGATGTCAATACTTTCACGCCTTATACGAAACTGACTAACTTGAAAGAAGATAACCATTGTAATAAAAATAAAAAAACACAGCAAAAACGTGCGCTAAATAACATCATAACCTACATTCCTTTAGGTGGCAGCGAGCACCTAGCGACTTAATGCTATTGAATGTGAATTTTAAATAGACCCCAAGTAGGGTCATATTCGTGTGTTTTCTCTTTATCGGTCATTGTGGATGGCAACGCAGCTTGGTTATACTCTTATATTGATATTCAAGCGGCGACCTGTCGCGGTCTGTGTTCATTACACTGGAGACCAATGACTATCCTATCATAAAACTAAATTTATACATTATTTTACTAAAGTGAGCATGTTTGAGTTGCCTCTTTCCCAGAAAGAACCATGCCAATCTTATGAGCCAAATCTTACGTACTTTTAACTTATTCCAGTCTTTAATTAGTTTTCGATTATTAACAGTTTGTGAACATTAGCAGAGAAGATCAATGCTTTAATTTACTGACAAATATTCTGTAATAATTCTGTAATTAATTTCAAGAAATTTTCATTTCATTACCTTATCACGAACTACACGGTTTGATTCTTACATAATTGTAGTGCGCGAAAACCTGTATTGTTGATAAACCATTTTCAATATGGCATGAAATCAAAGTCACGTCACGAAATAACGATACAGCTAGTGAAACAGAAACGGTTTAAGAGTTTTTTTGCGACATTTTTGTGGTCCGGTAATAACGGTCCCAGCTCCTAGAGCGGCGCAACCGCGGATCAGCTACGCGATGCACTTACGCGCTGCGGGTCAGCGCAGATGACAGCTGCCCTGCATACGCTACATATGTAACCTCTGCTATCATCTACGCGGTCTAGTATGCCAACAGCTAATGCTTTCTAGGCGATCAAAACACGACCATTTTTGATGTTGAAATAAATAACTTCCTTAGAGTTATTAAATAATTTGCCGCAAAGACTTTAAACCAATAGGCATACCGTCCCATTATAAGCAGATTATAAGCTAATAAGCAAAATCAAATAGGGTTGAGGAATGTGTGTAAATGTGAATGGCGACACATGTTCGCAAAGTATGGCAGGTTGCAGGGGTCAATGGCACCTGCGAGGCCCAGATTCAATTCCCTATAAATTGACATTTTCTCAGGAAGTCGGCGGCAGCGACGCGTCGTTCGGCATGTAGGCACGGACCTCATATCGTCCATCAGAAGTAGATGGCATTTAGGTATCGCCAGAATTCTAGCAATCTTTTTTCAGATAATATCTTCTGACTAAGAGCGTATTTTTATTATATGTATCAAGGGTTATGTGTTCTACATTTTGTATCATTTACTTTCAATTTAGTCAGTAAATACAACTATCACTTATAATTTTTATAAAATAACTACTAAAATTACTAAAATTAGCAACAATGTTAATTTTAAAGTAGTAAAATTTTTCATTAATACACAAAACTTCTAAATTTTATATTTGTTCAGACTTCCGATCTTTACTTAAAAGTAATCATCAAAAATAAGATCTTTTTCAATTGAACTATACAATAAAACCTTTCGTTCAACTAATTTAACCCTAATCGTATTTTCTTTTTATCAAAGTATTTTAATTTCTAGTTTTAGTAAAATAGTAGTAGATTTATTTAGTATCAGTATTTATCGATTATAAATATGTATTACTTTGATTTTCATTTTAAATACTTTAGAAACAAAGTTATAACAAAGTTTATAAGAGGAAGAGTAATACTGAGATTATACAATAATCTTGCAAATCAGCTTAATTTTATATATTAATGAAATAATAATAAGCTGCTATGGTGATTTAGCTTTAGTAGATTTTAGTAACAGAAATTTATGTGGCCTAAATTTTCGAGAGTAGCGTATGAATCGAGCAGCGGTCCCAGCGCAGGCCGAGCGCATTCTGTCACGCCAACGCATTGCGCGCGCGCATATTGAAGCGGGGCTACATTAATGCGAAGTCAGTGGAGAGGTTCCACATTTTCAGGGACCCATAATTTTATAGCTATCGCTCATACCTAGGCTATGTCAAGACATGAATTCAAAGATTTCACATGTTCATTATACTACTGACTCACTTTACAGTAAGAATATATTTGTGAGCCTTTCAACGACTGTATAGCGGAGAGCTTTCTATAATATTTGAAGTGAAGGCGGGTTGAGTAATGTGTATCTTTAGGCAAAAACAACGTAGGTGTAACTAGGAAAAACATATAATTTAGTCATTTAGCACCTGTTAACTAGCCGTATTTCCGTGGTTTAAAGTGTGAAACTCTTAGAACAAAAGAATCGGATGCTCGCCATCCTTGTCCGTCATCATCAATGACTATTGTAACGTAATTTTAGCAAAAGTAGAGTTAACAACATAATCAAGGTGGTGCAGAACTTAACTAAAGGATAAATTTGTTTCCTAAAAGTCTATTAGAAAAACAATTCGAGTAATTACTTGTTTTCGTGGTAAATTTAAGTTTGAGTATTATCAATATCAATAATGAGAAATTTATATTCATTTTACTCATTTTTATGGAAATGTTGACTTAGGTAGGTACAGAAAATATGTCTAGTCATTACCGTTGTTTTTGTGTATTGATTTTATCAGTTAGCCAAAAGCAAATATTACATAATATACAATTTAAAATGAAAAGAAGCAGTAACGGTGAGATCAGGTTGCTTTGTGAAGCCTTCACCCTGCACTTGACTGGCGCGCGCGCTTAGCTTTGCGCAATCGCTCAGACGATTACATTGAGCGCGGTCAAGACTTTATGAATTGATATTCACTATTCCTAGTAAATTTAGTAAAACATTTTTTTAAATATATGTATCGCATAATTGTAAACACAAATAATAATGTCTAATTGTACGGCTCAAATTTGGTTACATAAGAGGGTTACTCCGATTAATTAATTGGCAATAATTGGCATAAAACAAATATATATAAAAAATAATTTTATTTCCTTTAACACTAATAAAGAAATAAAAAATAAATTTAATACTAAACTAAACTGAAAATATTCGTACTTATAAAAGTAATTATAAGTTTTCTTTCTACAATGACGTTTAATGCTATCAACATTATAATAAATAACTTCAACTTAACTTTAATGTTGTAATTAATAACAACAAGGAACATGCAACAAAACTCGTTTTTCAGCTTCTAATGAGCTTCTTTGATACGATTTAGCCAGCAATCTATTAAATACTTTAATTTGAAATAGAAATCAACTTAACGAAAGGGTAGTTTGTCGTTTTAATCACCAATATTTTAATTAACGCTTGCTTTCCTTTCATTAAGATGAACGTATTAGAATATATATTGCGTCTAGTATAATATGGCTTTTTCGCTACCGACCAACTACGAGGAAAACCAAGTCAGGATGAGTTTTGATACGCATAGTACTGTAAAATCGAGTAGGTAATATTTTAATATTTTGTATTAAAGTTAAATAATATTGCATTAAAAGCACCTCACCCGTTTCGTAAGTTTAATGATAAATTTGCTATTTGCAAAAAGAAATTTTGTTTACCTATTTTATTTAAAAAGAAAATGTATTGCCCTTTTACTTCATCCTCGTTAATAAGAAAAAGAGTGGCAACTTTATTTGTGTGATGTTTGATATATGCTCGATTCGATTTCAATCTATTTTGTAAGTACAATCGGCAATGATTACTGGTGGTAAGTGTGAAATATCGGATCCGCTACGGTTTGCGACGGCACGCGGCGGCTAGATGCACTTACGCGATCCGGGGAAACCGTCCTTATTCAGTAATTGTTTTAAGATAAATAGTACAGTGATTTACTTGCATTTCATATCATATAAATATATTGTTTCAACGATGATTTTTAATCCATTAAATTAGTATATCAAACAAATCTTATTCAAATAATTCCCAATTAAGCAAAGCTTCAAATTTGCTATTTAAATAAAAGAAGATTTTTCTTATTAATATTTTGTTACAATCATTTTCCTCGTATTTATAATTTGATGATATTCGAACTCGTAACCCACAGATTTACTATCGCGGCTACCACACAATCATTTGTTCCAAATCTATTGACTTAGATATTTATTGCATAGACATCAGATCGTTAATATTTATAAAATATGGATGTACCAATAGCGGTAAAAACATTGAGTGGTACAAAAGACACTCCAAAACTTATTTAACAGTTACATCTATGTTCGAGTAAGGTAATTTATTTTCAGAAGCGGTTAACCAATTCTATAGAAATCCAATTATATTTTTTTACAATTGCAAGAACTTGTGGACAAACTCTAAACGTTATACAACATTGTTACAGATGGACAATTGAATTGAATTATACTCTTGTTTTTTTATTATTTCATTTTAATTAATAAATATATGACCAAAATAGTGTTCAATTTATTTTATCCCAAAGAACTACTTTTGATAAATAAAGAATATATTTAAAATATTAAATGAACATTTCTGATAAGATATCGTTACCCAGATATTGCATTAAACTAATTAATGCAAGTAGAAAAAGTATTCACACATTTTTTGTTAAATATGTTATGAAATAGCCGTGCATCCAAGTAGTATCATACAAGAGGTATTTTGTTATGCAGCCGTTACGCCGGAAAAGCTCACCGACCGGCGTTTTCAGACGCGCTCTAAGCTCGTCAATTACAAGCAAATCGTTGTGAATTCATGATTTTGTCATTTTGCTGTACTTAAGAAATGCTTAACTTAATTTCAAACTGCAGTATTATAATTTTAAGATTTACTATTATTTAAATGAGACAAAAACTGCTTTACTGTATACAATAAAAAAAAAATTAAAAAGGTACTTACCTCTTTCGTGTTAAAAATATAACGATAGTGCACTGTGTGTCGGCAGACGCCGGTGTTATTGTTCACTGTCCAGCGAGGAAGAGCAGAGGTCACCGGAGCGTGGTGCTTGCGGCGCGGCCGGGCCGGCACTGACGCGAGGCGGGCTCGCGATCCCGCCGCTTGACGCTCGGGCTGCCGTCGGAGGCTTCGCGGCGGTCGAGCTTTCAGCTACACAAGACCACGCACTGCACACTGCACTTGCCCTGTCTACCCACGCGTTGCGATTCTCTCGATCGTCTAATGTTCCGCGCGCCCGACGCACGTTTGAACTCTTCGCAGCACCCGCTTTACCGTATAAATATGAAGCCCGGTGGCGGGGGCCGACGTCCGGCGGCGACGCTTCGCGAATCCACATCGGCATAAATTCGAGATGCAGCCGGTATCCTCCTCGCTGATTTTATTGCTTATATATCGAACAAATTATCAAAACTCCTGAGAATTAGTCGTGTCACGAACGGGACCGCTTCAGACTGTTAATGTTATGTTATGCACATTTATACATAACCGACAAGTTCGAGCCATTGTTATATCATATTTGTACCACTACGACAGTTTGTGTTGAATTTTATTTAATTTTTTATTTAATTAAAAAATATAAAATGAAATATTTTCTTTGAATTAGAAAAAAGTAAAATGGCAAGAAATATATACTCTAACTAGTTTCTACAGAAAAAAGCCAGGGACGCCAAGACAAATAGGAAACTGTTACTTAGTAATGAGTAATAAACAAATTCAGTAAACTTTATTTAACAATGTGGGTTTTTTTATTCAGAAATAACGTTTACAACCTGATACCATACAGAATTGATAATAAATAAGCTGTGTGACGATAATCTGCCTTCACACCCGAAGCGAACAGACGATATGCCTCTTAAGTAGAGCAAGTATTAATTTACATGTTCCTAAGAGCTAAGATGGTGAAACTAGGATGCTCTTTAATTGAACAACGAAAAACATAACTGCAACAAAGAAACAAAAAATAGTGGTATCTCACGGAGTATTTTGTAGTTACCCTTGTATAAGCAATAATTAATAACACATGTCCGCTCCTAGTTTTTGATAAAAATAATATAAATTGGACTCGATTTTAAAGCACTCACTTTTTTTACTTTTTAATTTTGATCAACGCTTTCCTCAAATTTATAAAATGTTGCGCTTCGTCATATTGATAATAAAATAATGAGTGTTTTTATTTTTATTCTAAATAATCTGAAATATTTCAGTATGCATCAATATTAAATTATTTGAACGTTGCTTAACTTAATGATATTACCTCATATAGCTAAACAATGATGGAAAATTGTACAGCAACCGAATATCAACATGCTACAAAATGACAATTTCAAATCGAATGAGTTTAAAAATCAGTCAATAAAATTTGAATTTCTTTGGAAGTTGACGTTCCATTAACTCTAACAAGCCTAACTTTACCTGTTAATGTTTTTCAAACATTTCTTAACCAAATACCAGCTCTATCTCTTCATGTTCTCGTTCATGTACTAGTACCTTCAACGTCAAATATATTAGAGTCTTACGAGTAAAAAATCAAACAATCTATTAGAAATTTAAGTGCTAGAATTATACATCTAAAGAAATGTTTAATTAATAAAAAATCAACTTGTCTCAGGAGTCATACGGAACTAGAAGCAAATATTCTCTCGCTATCTGAGCGAGTGCTTTTCCAATTGCGCTACCAAGACCTTGACCGATGCGTTGCCCACAGCTCGAAATGATTGGTCTGGTCTGTCAAGGTCTTGGTAACTCAATCAAAAGGTCCTCTGCTCCCAGATCGCGAGAGGATGTAGGTTTTTGTATTTACTTTTCTGTACCCCTGGCAAAGTGTATGCCAAATTTCATGATAATCGATTGAGTAATTAAGCCGTGAAAATGTTACAAACAAACTTTCTTTTGTATTTATAATATTTGTTAGAACGACAAGATTTTTAGCGATATGATATATAACCTATAATTTGCACGATCACGTGTTCTTTCTATATACAAAACATCACTGCAATCGATTAACCCGTTCTTGAGTTATAGAAGAACAGACAGAAAACATAGACATAGGATAGGTTTCATTTTATGTTATAACACAGCAACGTGTGGCCGGGTCAGCTAGTATATATAATGTATATAGTAATGTATATAGTTTAAGAACATCAAGCACAAGGCTGCAAGCTTATGCATCATTAATAAATAATTGTTTTGTATATTGTTTTAAACTTTCATGGCCACTTATATTGGTATGGTAAAAATCTCGTTTAATTAATATTAAAACTATGATGTAAATATGAAAAGAATGATGAGATCTCATCTGAAATTATTTTTAGACAATTACTGGGAGAAGCTTTTAATTGTCATTTACAATTAGACCCAGGTGTACTTTTTTAACTGTAACTCATAGGCTTTACATGACTGCCTTACCAATAGATCTAATAGGTTTGCAGGTTCATTTTTTGTCATGTTATTTTCGGCGCACGATGTTTTCATATATATACTATATTTAACTGCTAGATTTTCATATCTCAAGTACATTTTACGAAAAAAAATCACCTGGGCTCAAGTGCCTAACAAACGAACCCAAATGCTTTTGCTATCTAGGGAAGTGCACTTCCAACTGAGTTATGTAGACCGCCAAAACCTTGAAAAACTCTTATTTTCGAGTATTTTTTTTTAATTTTGATCAAACATTGAATTAACTTTGTTTATTTTTTTAAGTAAAATATCTATAAATACTACCAGAAAGTTACTGCAAATAGTTTAATACAACAAATGTTTAATTGATAAGTTTTTAAAATATCAAATAAAACGAGTGCCTCAATAAGATCACAATGAAACTTTTAGTCCAGCTAAACCATTTTTTATAATCTCCAAGACTGTAGTGTTCTTCTTACATTTTACAGTTTAAAACTGGGTAGAATGATAATCACGGCACCGGCCAGATCAACGTAGAAAAATGATTTATGTTTTTCTGTTCTTTTCAATAATTATTTAGGGAATAGAGAACAAGTAAAAAGGAAAACCGCTTTATTATTCTCCACGTCGTATAAGCTCTTTAAATAAATTAAGTTTTAAAACCTTGCCCGGTTTGTTTAAGTTTTATCAGAAAAAAGAACACTTTTCCAGTTTTCAGATCATCTTGTAAAAGCTATAGTGGCTTACCTATTTCGCAATGTTAACATCAGTAACATTCTTTTTATACTTCCGAACAACTTCTCTTCCATCAAACTTCGAATGATGCGTGCCAAAATTACACAGGGTTTGTTTTCGTTATAATATACATGGTGTTCTTAATTTAATTTATATTATTAGTTTATTTTCATCATAAGACAAACACACGATTACAACAGTTAATTTGAACATATAATTTAAGCATGATTGCCGCAACGACGCAATCGCGACGCGTCGAAAAAGCTCAGCGATACCTTTGCCCTGAGAGCAAATCACTGATTTTCAGCTCCTACCCAGAGAACGCACGAGTCAGCGCGTAACAGCGCGAACGTGAAAATCTATACAAATAACATTTTACTGTAACAAATAAATAATATGATTGTTAACGGTAATATATGAAAATGAATTAATGAGAAAATATATTAATTTACTAAAAAAATATTCAGCGTTCATTTTTATATGACTAGCCAATAACTATGCTGCCAAACTACGTTAAGTATTGTATATAATTTATATATATTTTTAATACTCATATTTATGTAAAGCATGTATTTTATATTATAGAATGTATGAAAAAAATCTTCTTTCAATAAACTTTTTTAATTATGTCACCACAACTGTATATCAAAATAATCCTAAAATGTTCCTAAATAAAGGATGATGAGCTTTTAATATTAAAATTACTTCGTTTTGCGATTGCAACCTTGGTATAGTCTAGCTCCTAGAATAGGTAGGACGTTATAATGAACCCACTTTACCTACATCGTCCTCGCTATTTATAGAATTTTGTTAAGCTCGTTTTAGAAAAACACCGTAAGCCGTTGTTGAAAGTTTTACTTTCAACTATGCAGTGACGCTACAGGAATAATAAAATTACCGCTCACACTTTATAAATATAATTTTATCTCATTTCTTAATTTATAAATTATGAGATAAAAAACGCGAATATTTTAAAACGTCTTCTTTTAAAAGTTTTAATTTCAGGATTTTTGTTTAAGTCAGTTGCCATCAAAAGTGCCGACGTGATTTCTAGATCAAGACGAAGCCTTATGAAGTTTTCATTGACTTGAATGCTTTGGCTACATAAGTTGGGTTCAGAATATTGTATGCGATGTTGTATAATACATGTCAATACAGTTTAACTCGGACAAAAGCTCCTTTTAACCATTTCAGGCTGCTAACAAGCTTAACACGTGGCTGTGTCTTGCTTGAAAACTTATTGTTTGTAGCCACCTTCTTCAGGGGTTTAGTATCACAATTTCACTTCATATTATAAAATAGAGTCCTCCGCCACGTCGGTCTGTCTTTCTGTTTTTGATAAACTGAAAAACTACTGAACGGACTTGCATGCGGTTTACACCAATAGATAGAGTGGAATATAAATAAATAATAATATAAATAAATATTTCTTACATTCACACCTAATAATTAATATTAACATCTTGTGGAACATTGAGGTAATATGACATGTCATGTTTTATGTAAATTGGTTGAAATATAACTATAATTATTGGAAGTGTCGTAAAAAGTCAAGCCGCCTGGGAGCTTTCATTGAAAACTCTGCCTTAATCCCTTTGAGATATAACAAAACACACGTATGATAGGATATTCCTTTTTAATAAAAAAAAATAGTCACGTACAAAATGGTTATTGGAAAGCTGCTTAGACGAATACAATAATAATCCTTAGTTAGTTACCTTAAGCATTTCATGCACATTATTATAATTCCTTATACCATATAGGTAAAATTAATATTTAAGGAGTTATTGCAAATAAATAATCGAGCGCAAAAGTAATTTCAAGCGCGTTTCTCACGCCGATGCAACTTATGCACTGCGCCGCGCCGCGCTTGCCTCTACCGCTCACTGTTTCTATATAAGCCGAGCGGTAACGTAGAATCCACAACTCTTCTTAGTGATATTTCGCCTTCTCCTGTCTTCTACTGGAAACTTGCCAGATCATTCAAATCCGAATTGCAGTCCTCCAGGCCACCTTACGCAAATCTGACGATTCTTGCCCGTTTGACGATGACGAAAAGGCCGAATGCCTAGCCGACAGTCTAGAAGTCCAGTGCTCGGCCAGCACTCTTCCCGTCTCTCCTGATCATGTTCAAATAGTCGATGATGAAGTCGAAACACTTGCCGTTATCTCACTCACCACCACCCTCGAACTGGTCACCGTAGATGAGGTGCAATCCTTAATCAAATATTATCGCCCCCGTATCGCCCCTGGCTCTGACGGCATTTCCAACAAGGTCTTTAAGATCTTAACAACCCAACTCCTTTGCCTTCTGACCGCAATTTTCAACGCCGCGTTGGCGAATGGCGTCTTCCTCAAAGAATGGAAAGAGGCTATCGTTAACGGTATTCGTAAGTCCAGCAAGGACAGCTCCCGACCCTCTAGTTACCGTCCCATCAGTCTCCTCAAATCGCTGAGGAAACTGTACGAACGCATCCTCGCCAGTCGTCTCAAAGACTATGACTTCTTTTTAAACCTCCCTATGATAGACGGTTTTGGTTCCACCCAAAACACTCGTGCACCCACCAAGTTCAACGTTTAACGGAGCACATCCTACATTAAAGGGACGTTTCCTTTTTTTACCGGAGTCCTCTTTTTAGACGTTTAATTTATAAATACACCGATTGGGAGTGCCAGACAAATTCGTGCACATCTTACGAGACGATTTGTCGAATCGTACCTTTCGTTTCCGCGTCGACGGAACCCTCTCCTCACCCCACCCAATCAGTGCCGGAGTCCCTCAAGGCTCGGTACTAACCCCCATATTATTTGCGCTTTACGTTAGTGACATCCCTAGTACTCCTAAAGTCTAGCTAGCTCAATTCACGGATGACACCGCCCTCCGACAGACATTTCAATGATGTCATAGCTATACTTGAATCAGCCGCTACGACCTTAGGCGATTGGTTCCATAAATGGCGTATCGAGGTCAATTCCGAAAAAAGCGCTGCTATCCTCTTTACTCGTCAGCATTGCAACCCTAGTTCTCTCCCCCCAAAACCATCTCTTTGACCAATTCATCCCTGGGAGGAACATTCATTCTGGACAACAGGTTATCGTTTGTACCTCATCTTAAAGCGGTTCGAAACCGCGCCGCGTTTGTACTCTGTGGGTTTTATTATCTCAAAAGGAAAACGTAGTAAAATGTCACTTAGACATAAGCTGACCATTTACAAAACGTGTATTCACCCTATCATGACCTCGTGTGCTTTGCACAAGCTCCCGCCTCTTACACCCATCACTTACAGGCCCTCCAAAGCCGCCTCCTAAACCTCCAAAATTGCCCCTGGTAAATTCGCAATGTAGATCTCCATGACGACTTCAAACTTGACTCAATAGTAACTTGCTACTCTCGGTCTAATCCATTTAAGGTTTTCGCAGTCCCAAAATCCGGTATCGTTGTCAAGGTCATCTACGACAGGAATTATTCACTTACAGGAAGGCCCAAATCCACGCGATTAACTTTTGGAACCTTTTCTTAGAGTCTCAGGAATCCGCCAGCTAAACGCGCCATCCCTAGCTCTTCAGGTCAGCTCCAGCTCTCTTCTTTGTCATCTGACATCCCTTCTATGAGTGAGCCGACGTGACTTTTCTTCGTCGCGACTCACACTCCTTCTGCTTCTAATGCGCAGCCTCCTCGGTAAGTAGCGCATACGCTTCCTCTTACTGACATAACCGTATAGCCGGCTGTGAGGTTCCATGAGGTTTCACCACTTTCCTTGTTGACGACTAGAAGGTATTTGTTGTTTTTTTTTGGGTGTTGTTAAAAGGTTGCAATTGCGTTGGTTTTCATATTTTGGCATAAAATTTCAGTCGCATTTTTGTTATGTGTTTTTTGTTTTTAGTCAAATATATAGATACTTACATAGGTATTATTAAACTTCAGTCCTCTATACTTATGAATAAAATTGCTTAACATATTTTTATTTCATTATATCATATTTCATTTCATTGAATTTTATCAAATGTCAACGTTATAAGTAGTTTCATTTCACATCGTGAATCATTTAAAAGTTAATTTTAAAAATCATGTTTCACCAAACTTTTATTGGCCTTTTGAGCTCAAAGAGCTTAAAATCATAGAATAAATACTTCTTGAGCTCGGAGAGCTCAAAATATCACGTAAATTATATTTTTAGCTCGAAGAGCTCAGAAACATTGTATTGAGTGGAATGTTGAGCGCAAAAGCATAGAATTAGCGGGAAGTTACAGGGATGGCCTTTAGGGTCAACCGTTTTCCAGATTTTTTTATTTGGTTCGTGTTGTCATTTGGTAGAATTGAATGGTACAAGTGTATAAGCATTTGAGTGAAATTGGGAGAGAATTTGTTTATTTTTACACGTAATCAGGCAGAACTTATTAATATTTTAGTTTGTTTTTAAGTTTATAATATCTACATAATAATATATAAAATACAAAATACTGCAAGTAGTGTAGACATTACATTACATTTATATACAATTTACGTATTCGACCTATCAAGTTGATGCAATCCTACGACAGACAAACATGTGGGCATAAGAATATGCTTTGTTACCCGTGTAAAGCCGGGGCGAGTCGCCACTAAAAGTAAATATATGACATTGTGGTATTTTGGCCCCAATTAAGACGCAATGGATGCAGTGATGCAAATAAGTTTCTCCTTCATAACAGACACTTCAACACACTACTCTGATGTTTACATTTGGCGTAACTGGCCTGTAACGATTTAGCCTATAAGTTCCAAGCATACTTGCTTGGAACTTCTAACATAGGCTAATTCGTTTAGTAGGCTTTTATATCTTCATGTAAAAGTCCAATTTTCTTAAATCGCTCTTTTGAAAATTACTTGTTCTCTTGTCGTGATTAAGTACCTACTCTGTTTAAACATCATATTCTGAATTCGATTTATAGTAGGACAAGTTGTATGTTTCATGTTAAGTTAAGCCTGATAGGTTGACCACTAGGGCTTCCTTCGACATGTTTCTGGTTAATATAACAACAATAAATACAATATCGTTCATATTGAAATTTTCCATATTAAAATAAAACTACTTTGAACGAATGAATTAGCAAGTTTATTATTGTTATTGTTTTGTTAAATAGAATTATGATTTAGTTCTTGATATTTTTATTTGCGGAAATATTAAATAGTTTTCTACCTTAAAACATAATTACCAAGGTACATTTAGTACTCATACCGCTTAGAAATAAGGTAATTTTAGGTCACGAATTGCTAGTGCCATTTATATTTATATAAAAGTCTGAATTATGTCTCAAAACTTATCAACACACGTGGATATTCGATTTATTTATTTATCACGTTTTAATCAATTTTACGGTATTTAATTGGTATTACAGTTATTTTGAAGAAATTGGTTTTGCTAATTTCGATAACGTTAAAGTTTTCCGGAAATACACTATAAATAATAAATTAACGATTCCCCTATAGCGACGTTGAATGATACAAATTTACATAAAATCACTTAACAAAACTACTCGCAAGTTGCTTTTATGACTTTATCATTCATAAAACTGTCTATTCTAAAAGTTTATGCATTTGATCCTGTTGATACTTCTCTTCTCTGATGTAAGCAGATATATAAGACGGAAACAAAATCCAGCTACCAATTCCTTGAATTAAATTTATCAAATAATAGGAACAGCACTGTCCCCAACGTTTTGATTATGGCTCTTATTAGTGCCTGTGAAGAGGAGCTCGATGGTGCAGTGGTTAGTACACTCGGACCAAGGTTTGTGGAGGTTAGCAACTTTCGCAAAAGACTATCATCAAATGGGAGATTGTAAATGTTTTCCTGGAGCTCTTAAGTACTTCAGAAAGCACGTTTGACTATTGGTCACGGCTGCATATTAATAACTAAGATGCAGTTGTGGCCCATTCTACATACATTTTAATTCAAAGAGTAGGACAATGACATTCAGTCACATAATGGTGATTGTTGACACCAAGCGGTTTTTATGAAAAAAAGGCTCCTAGTTACTCGAATTTTATGAAAAAATATGCAGAAAAGCTTTGTAACTTTAATGACGTAGAAAATCAACTCTACAAATCAATTACTCTAAAAAACATATTAACCATAAACAATCAGAGATATTTCTTATTTTAATTATTAATATACATTGCTAACTAAATGTATACGAAAATAATCAATCAATTAACATTAGACAACATGACATTGTGCTTATCCTTATTAAGTAACTACTTAGAGATATTAAAACGGCACGGTTATATTATGTCCTATGGGTTGCTGTTGTGGAACTCAGCTGCTAATATTGAAACGTTTTCGTGGTACATAAGAGAGATGTCCTCTTAATATACAACCTTCGGCTTGTTTAAGCAATTAGAATACTAACTGTGACGTGGCCGTCTAATAATCTATCTATAAAAGAACTAAAATACATTTGTCAAGCATAGTGACGTATATCACTCTGACCAAGAAATAGAAATAAACTTGCCATTCTAAGTTTTATACTCCAAAAACAGGAAACTCATTCTTAGCGAAAGGAATAACTATTAAATAAAGTTTTCAAAGTATAGTCGACTTGTCTTTGCGTAAATTAAAAATATATGTGATTAATACGCTTGTCCATAGCTTATTACAAAGTCAATGACTATTTAACAGATCGTTTTGCAGGGAAGTAATACAGAAGCATAACACAAATTATTACAGGCCGTGTTATATAGCTAGTAGTTATTTTTAAACTAATTTATTACTGGTAATTGGAGAGATGGCATACTCTCTTGAAACATCTCTTAGGTGGTGGTTTGTAAGTTGGGTCGTTACGTGCCCTAAAATAAATTTGAACGAAAGATGGCTGGTTTATGTGCCATGTTATTTAACGGGTGGGGCCTTGGGAGATAGACTTTATTAATAAAGTGGTAATATCGACAATTGCCTTTACTTAATATGTTACATTTTTTTTTTACTTTTTTCGCCCCTGTATATCCTCTGTGTGGCAATGCCTAAGAATATTTATTCAAATTATAAAGCTATGAATGTTATATATCTATGTATCATATATGTATGTATATCCGTTAACCTAGTATCCATAACACAAGCCTTACAGTGTATTCTTTGAATTAGGCTAATTGGTGGTATTGGTGTAAATAGATACTCTACAACTTTGTTGATATCAACGATGTAATGAAACCATAACAATGCACATTGGACGAGTTCCGGCGTCAAGAAGCTTCTATTAATATAGATCTATGTTGAAAATTAACTTTTCTATATTGACTTCAGTCTAGATGTTGTGATATAGATTAGATGTTATTTTCATTTCATTTTTATTAATTCACTAGCGGCTCGTCCCGGCTTCGCACGGGTGGACAAAATTCTTTAAATTTTTTCTAGCATTCAATATAGCCTATGACACTCAGCAATAATGTGCCTTTCCATTGGTGTAAGAATTTTTAAAATCTTTTTAAAAATTGAGATTTCCCCTTACAATTTAACAAATATACAAACACACAAACTTTACTTCTTTATAATATTAGTATAGATAGTATAGACAAATATACTTGTCATTGGAAGTAACTGAGTTAATAAGTAAGTTTTTATCATTTCGCATTTTCGGCAAGTACATTCTAGTCCAAGAGCGAGTATTGGGACTCCGTATATGGGATCATAGTTTTTTAGCAAACAAGAAAAAACTATGGTCCCATATACGGACTGACATAGTGGCTTCTTTATACAAACATTTCAACATTTCGATATACCTACAGTAAATCTGACAGCGCTGCAAGTAACGCAATTTGTGCTAAATAAATACCTATCGCCCAGGACTCGACCAATTGAAAGGCTTTTTCACATAGTTCGAAAACGCTAGACAAAGAAGCCGATTATTTCCGATTTCAGTATAATCTGACTTCTAGATGTGACTTATTTGTGGGGCTGGAAGCTGGCTCTTGGTGGAGTACCCTGGGGGATGATGGCATCATACAGCCTCGGGAAAAATAACGATGTTCGAAGTTCTGTTCTGATTCCATTCTGACGTGGTACCTTGTCTTTCTCAAGTATTTAAGAGTCAATCTAATCTCGAAAAGGATGTTGTGCGGCGGCTTTTCGATGTAATGACAGCTGAGCTTGGATATGGTGTCTTTAACAGCTCGACCAACGGGTTTACATGACGAGGTGTACAATTAATAATAAGTAATAATAATAATAATTTTATTGCACTATAAATTTAAAAATTGGGAAAGTACACATAAATAAATACATTGTTTAAAATGTGCATAGGCAAATTGAAGTCTATACATTTCACAGAGGTCCCCAAACTAGGCAGTGCCTGTATCTTGGGAGACCAGTAAACCGATTACATGGCCTTGCGGCCAGAATTCACAATGCCTAGTGCATGAAACAGATTATTAGAAAAGAAAAACAAATCCGAGACAAATCAAAAAAAAAAAAAAAATAGTAAACTACGGAAAAGCAAAAATCTAAATGTGAGTATAACCAAAAATTATTGAATAATTTGCTTCATTTCAACAAAACATAGGAAATTAAGTAAAAACGTTTATAAATATAATAATACAAGAAGTAACTTAGAAATATCGACCAAGAAGAGCTTCAGTTTCAATATACGATCTACCAAGCAGCCACCTAGTTAGAACCTTTCCTGCTTCCGAGACAGAACAGTTTCTTATGTCACAAGCTCTTACCGTTGCATTATACACACGAGCTCTAATTGAGTCGCCAAATCTGGTAGCAAAGTGTGAATTTACTGACGGCGTCGGGATTTGAAAAGTACGTTTATTTAATAGTTTTTTGTAATTATCCGAAGTGATTAGCCGTTTGTGCGCTAACAGACAGGTTTTTAATATAAACAGTTGACGAATTGACAATACGGGCATCTTTATAAAGTTCTATCGTAGGGTGTCTATAAGGTTTTTTTAACATAATTTTTAGTAGAGATCTGTTTGCTCGTTCGGCCTGAAGTAATGTCGTCTTCGCGGCACCACCCCAGACCGAGATACAGTACCCCGTGACAGATTGACATAGCATTTTGTATATCATGATAAGCAGCTCTTTATTAGCAGCGTCCCTCAGCCCCCTAAGAACTCCAGAAATCTTTCTAACTCGTGTAGAGAGACACTGGATGTGATTTTTGAAAGAGAGGTGTTCGTCAATGATTATGCCCAGATATTTAATAACTTCAGCCCGGCAGATGGAGTCACAACTACATTGCAGAGGAGAAACCATATCACATGAGTGAATCCTAATACTGCCCCAGACAGTTGGTCCAGAAATAGACGTTTTGTGAAAACATACGTAATTTGTCTTTGAGTAATTTAGTGTAAGCAGATTTCTCCTGAGCCAGTCGTCGACGGATGACAGTCCAGTCTCGGCCATCTGAAAGGCATTTATCCAGTTGGAACCATTGAAAAGGATTACAGTATCATCAGCATAACACATCAAATCAGCATTTCCTAAGGCCAGATCGTGGATATCATTCATGTAAATAATGAATAGAGTAGGACCAAGGATGCTCCCCTGAGGGAGACCAAAATTGACTGGGAGCTGGTCACTTTTCTCTGACTCTACTTTAATAAGCTGATGTCGGTCAGAGAGATAACTCTTAAACCAGTCAAACGCAACACCTCTCACACCCAGACATTCCAGCTTGTGGTATAGGATTTTAGAAGATACGGTGTCAAAGGCCTTAGCTAGGTCCAGGAACACCCCTATACATTTCCGGCCCCTGTCCAGGTACCCCGACACAAGCTCCGTCAGAAGCGCTACAGCATCTTCTGTGGATCTATGGCGTCTAAAACCAAATTGTCTGGGAGACAGAATACCATTCAACTCAAGAAACTTAGTGAGCCGAATGTTCACAATTTTTTCCAGGATTTTAGAAAAAACACTGAGGAGTGAAATAGGTCTGTAGTTTCCCGGCTCTTCTTTAGGTCCATCTTTATATACAGGGGTAACAAGGGCGATTTTCCAGGTTCTGGGGAAGCAGCCGGAGCCAAGGCTCAAATTATACAGGTGCACTAAGGGTTCACATAGCACGAATCTTGCATATTTAACAAATGCCGCACTGACACCGTCTAATCCAGGTGCACTATAGCTTTTAAGTTGACTTATTATGTCGAGAACCTCCTCCTTATCAGTAGGTTCCATGAAAAACGAGTCAGAGGGAGAGTTTTTAAGGACAACTTTAGAAGCCAGGTCATCTTCTGTTTTATTTAATTGACCTAGTATATGTCTGGCCAGATTTTTACCAACTGCTGAGAAAAACGCATTACAATTGTTTAGAGAAACCCTAGGACTGTTAGATAATGATATTAGCTCAGTGGGTTGGTCGTGTTTGAGCTTCGCGTTACAAATTCTCTTTACTGTTTTCCAAAGCTGTTTGGAGTCTTTGCTATTACTTTGTAATTCCTCTCTTTCATAAGTCAGTTTAATCTTCCTCAGCAAATCAGTGTAAAAGTTTCTATATCTCCGATACGAAACCTGTAATATTTCATCGTTCTGGTTTTGTTTTAGTTTAGAATGAAGTCTATCTTTATGACGAGAGCACCTCAGCAAACCAGGTGTCATCCACGGTCTGATAACATATTTCGATCTACTGATTCTCACTGTTTTAGAGTGAGACCTAAATGCCTTGTCAATGGTACCCATAAAAGCCTCCACAGCATTATCAACAGAAGACAAGGATGTGACTTTGTTCCAATCTACAGACGCCAGTTCGCTGCCAACACCCTTATAGTCCACTATGGTTTTGGTTTTAATACGCGACTCACCATGTCGCCTCCCGTTAGTTATTAGACTTGCTATTTCGACACTGTGGTCAGTGATATCACAATCATTTACCACACCAATCGCCGGATTTTTTGTTTTTATGAAAATGTGGTCCAAACACGCATTAGATCGAGTGGGTTTGGTAATAGCAGGATGGAGACCGTGCCCTGCATTCAGGCAAAGATACTCTATTGCCCCGGGGTCAAGGATATCGATATTTATATCGCCAGCCACAATGATACACTGTTTTTCCCTAAGAGTTTGGAGATTTAAATCTAATGAAGTTAGAAAGTGTTCTAAGTTTCTAAAAGACGGAGATCTGTAAATACCTAATATTGAAATATGATCAGAAATATCAAGTTTCAAGCAGCAAGCTTCTTGGAAAATATGTTCTGACGCCACCACTGACCATGAAGATTTTATATAAGCAACAACACCGCCATTTTGATTTATATTTCGCTTGGTCGAGTACATGTTGTAGCTGGGAATATTTTCTATAATAATTGAATCGGCAAGTCTACATTCTGTAAGAATAAGAACAACAAGGGTAATGTCAAGCCTGTGCAGATACACAAGTAGAGCATCGAGATTTTTATTGATACTTCTAATGTTTACCGTAAGTAAGTTAAAATCGTAGGTTGGCGTTAATAAAGTTTTGCAAGAAATAACATTGTCTGTTTTGTAACAAGTTATATCACGGATTAAATCAATATCTGCGATAATGTCTTAATCACCCATAGCACTAACTTATAGTTCGCAAATTGTCCGTAGAATTTTACAAAATCGCTCAAACTCTCAGGAATGGAGGTGATTGTGCTATTTCTACCTGTCTTTAGTATTAGACACATCTCCAGCAAATGCTTTAAACCTTGGTTTTGCTCAATGACACCCCAAACACGGGCTGTATTAAAGGTAGGTATGCAAATCTTTTGCATTGAACTAGAGATTCGCCTATTCCATGCGCAATATGCTGCCATATCAACTGAAGAGTAGAGCTTCATTTCGGCCCGATCTGCAATCATATCAAAGGTTTTTTGTGAAAGCTTCTGTACCTACATTGTCCAACAACCCGATGTTTAGCCCGTCTACATCCATGGTATTCGCTAGGGTTAGAAAACAGTTTGATTTAAAAGTTCTCTGATTACTCAAACTTCAATAAATTCAAATTTCAAGTTGAGAGTTTCCGGATTACTCAATTTGGATAGAACTTGGTTGAGTGTAAATTGTGTCTGTCCCCTATCTTCAGGCTTCAATTATTGGCTAAAACTTTTAAAGTTAGTTTTACAACTAAAAAATATGTAATATTATGTTTATATAAATAAAAAACTCGATTTGATTATTTAGTTATATTGAGCCAAAGCGGCTCCAATCAAAACTCATTTGACAATCAAAAAACCTATTAAATGCAGAATCCTAAATCAGAGTACTCAATAATGTTTCACTCAGCGCTGTCTAAAACGCCGTTCGCATGTGAAAGGAACACATTCAATTGTTTATGTCAGCGACTAATACTGTGAGTAAATAAAGTGAAGTGTAATCGTAAAAAGCTATTTATTAAAGAAATTATATGATCTATATTAATAGATTAAAGTTTTTCCTAGAGTTAGATTTAGATTTAGTAGTAAGATCTTGACACTTTATTCAGATTAACAAAACCGTAACTTGTAAAATATGCACCCATAAAATTAAGTAATATTATCAAACATGATTTTTATGGAGTTTAACGGAATTAAGGTGACTTAAAAATATAGTTTCTGTGACTTAAAAATATGGTTTCTGTCTTTTTTAAGTCACCTTAATTCCATTCATCCCAACATACAATTTACTATGGAATTAGAGACAGACAATAAAATAGCCTTCCTAGATATTCAAATCAGCAGGAATCCAAATCAAACCCTTAGTCATACAGTGTACAGAAAGGCAACTCATACAGATAGATATTTAAATGGTGACTCTCACCACCATCCTATACAGTTAGCTACCGTAGGGAAATCTTCGTTTCAGAGAGCTCGCGGCATCTGTGACCAACAACATCTGACTGCTGAGCTTTAGCATGTCAAGCGAGTACTACAAGATAACAAGTTGCGAGTACCAAGACTGCGTCACAGAAGCCGCTCCAAACCAGCCACAATAGAGCGCCAACCTGCTGTCCTTCCCTACATGAAGGCGGTCACTGACAAGATTGGGAATATTCTGAAGCGGGTTTCTATTAAAACTTACTTTAAACCAGCCAGGAAGATTGACCAATTCTTACGATCGGTCAAGTGTAATATACCCCTTCAGGCAGCGGGTGTCTACAAAATCGATTGTGACTGTGGGCTCTCATACATCGGGCAAACGAAGAGAAGTATAGGGACGCGCATTAAAGAACACGTAGCTGACATGAAACATAGGCGCGATAATAGGTCTGCAGTGTGTGAGCATGCTTTTGAAGGGCCAAACCACTATATTCGTTTTGATAAACCACAAATTCTCGCTAGAGAACAAAGATTTGTTCCTAGGATGCTACGCGAGGCTATTGAAATTAGGAAACATCCTAATTTCAATAAAGACGAAGGTTGGAGCGTTCCACCTGCTTGGGACCCCATAATTAATAAATTAATACCTACAAAAACACACACTGCAAGAACTGATGATGTAGTTAGCTCTTTTTGCAAATAATTAAACAGTAAGATGGAGGTCGGTCCCCCTGCCCGAGTTTCTTTCGCCAGTTCTTCTCGGAAGGCCCTCCCAATTTCCGAACTGGTAGTAGACTCAGTAGTATACAATGTAATCGTAGTGAGAATTAATTAAATAACTAAATAATATATAAAAATAAAACAATTTGATTTATATAAAATAATTTAATAATTAGGAACGTGCCCGATTAAAATATTGTGAAGGTAGTAGAAAATACATGACAAGCATCATCTTAGTCATCCTGTGATCACGGCTCCTGTAAAGGAGTCGAAAGGTCAGGATTAAATATAAAATAAAATAAAACATGCGCAAAATCCGTAAAAAAGTGTTTTATTCTGATGTGTAATGTGCGCGGAAGTGTAAGAACTAAAAAAAGTATATTTAGTTAAATATATTCAGAATATAGTTTACTTGCATATTTTAGTTGCTCTATCACTTTGCTTTGTGTGATTAAGCAACTACCGAACGTAGCGTACGCAAAGTCGAAAGAATTCTATATGATATTAATAAAGTGAGCAATAATTACATATGCTCACGAGTTATAAATTTACCTGTTTTAAATCACTATTAAATGACATGCTTCCACGAATATCGACACTCAAACTTAAGTGGTAAAAAGACGTAAACTTTTTATAGGTGTATTAATTCGTGGAATAGTATTTCGTCAATGAAATATCAGCATAGTACATTGTTTTTAATCTGATCTATAATATTTATATATATATATATATATATATATATATATATATATATATATCTTGCGATATTGATGTAGACTTAAATCTTCCTTCTCTTAATCCTTTCTAAATATTTTATGTGTATATTATCCTCTATTTCTTTTTAAATGCAACTCTAAAAAATCACAGTTAAATAAAACGGATTGCGTTAAGAATGGAAAGGAAGTTAATACTGTTTATGACATTTTACAGTTTCCATATATACAGGGTAGAATTTTTCGCTGCAACCGGGGGGAAAGTATTATAAAACCTGTAATGGCAATGGCTAAAAATCTTTATTGTTATAAAAAAAAAACTGCATTAGAAGATGTTTTTATGTTGTTAGTTTGTACGTTTGTATGTTTGCATGATTTACTCACTTCAGAAAATCAGATTATTTTCAAAATTGTGTACACTTATCAGAGACCAATGACAATACAATAATTAAAAAAATATACAAATATTTTTTTATCATTTCATAAGGCTTATTCCCGAAATTATTCATATGGTTATTCCCAAAATAAGCGAATTCTAATTTTATTTAATTTATAAGAGAAATCGAGGAAAAATCTTCATAATACGAAGAACTGAAAAATTATGATAAATTACATGAAATGTGAACAAATCAAGTTTCTATAGAAGATTCAACTAAAAAATAAAACGAAAAATCGCACTGTGCGTGCTTAGTATGACATTCCTTTTACACCAATTTAGTATTACGAAATAAAAATAATAAGTTATCTTGGTAATAAATAAATAAAAATAAAATATCTTACTGAAGCTGAAAGCAAACAAATGCATTTTGTACTTTTACGGCTCCAATCATAGTCATTCATAAATTTCTTTAACATACAACTTGCTAAGATTGTAGAATTACCATGAAATCTCATAATAATCATATTCTGGTTTGCACTATTGATTATATACTATTCTAGTAACGAAGAAATAAAAAAAAATCATAAAATGACAAAATATAAATAGTGATAAATTTAGGACAACCCACACAAATTATTTATCTATACTAATATTATAAAAAAGTAAAGTTTGTGTGTTTGTATATTTGTTGGGGTAATCTCGGGATCTACTGAACCGATTTTAAAATTTCTTTCACCAATGGAAAGGCACATTATTGCTGAATGTCATAGGCTATATTGAATGCTAGAAAAAATTTAAAGAATTTTGTCCACTCGTGCGAAGCCAGGACGGGCCGCTAGTTTCCAATAAAATCTAAAGCAGTTGGTTGTGACAATGTAAATAGGATCATGATTGTCATTATTTTGGATCAAATCTATATATATCTAGTGTATAATAGTATGTTAAATTAAGTATATATATATCCATTGTATCCGCTTTTAAGTTTCGTTTTTTCCAAAGATTGACTGGGAGAGAATGAAATTAGCATTAAGTGTGCATTTTGTACCATTTTATATTTATGGTCAATAAAGCCTTTTAAATAAAGAAAACAAAAATAGAGCTTGGATACTAAATAATTACGATGCAGAAATAAGTATATACAACCATGACTTGGAAACAAATTCGCATATCGACGACGAAGTGCCATAAGACCTAACTGAAATTCGTCGTGAAATTCACTTTTTTGTCATTTCAAATTAAAATTCGTTATTTGCATGTTTTAATGTAATTTCCTAAGCGTATTTTCAGTTGCATCAGGTTGAAAAATAAATACAACAATTTTATTACTAATTATTAATTTGTCAAGAAATTTAATGTTTTTTCAGCTTGTGTATTATTTTGGAATAAGCAGTTAGGTGTTATTAGCACTTCGCCGTCGATATATGTACTTATCACACAAATATATGAACCCAAGGTTTAAATCCTGGTAGGATCTTTTTGGTGCATAGTCAATAAATTATGATTTACCACCTATCAGATATGTACGCATTATCTAATTACTTTGAAATTGTGATTTTTAAGTTGGTATTTACTATTATTACATTGCTCTTATAGTAACTGAGTTTTTAGTTTTAGAAAAAACACAGTCCGAAACCGTGTCCTACTCGTATGTGTGACTATTAAAACTAGAAATAGTTATTAGTTATGCAAGGCTGCAAAGTTGAGTTTTGGCCGCGAATTACCTCTATTGAAACTTGAGCAAGCGCTGGATTCTAGGATTGAACTACGAGCGTAGCAAGAGGATCAAAGATAGACTCCTAAGCGTAGAGAGAGTTTCAAAGGTACGAAACGCTGCCGAGCGAAGCACGAAATTTTTCACCTAAACTACAATTAAAAATTGCTTCAATTACTTATGTTAAATATCTTTTTTTTTATTGGTTTCTATTAAATGGGATTTGACTAAGAATACCATAATCACTTTGAAAGTTCTTTTTCGAGTGCGATCCGAAATCCAATCATATGTTATGAAAAAACCCACCATATATTTAACTTTATAACATATATTTACTTATAATAAATAATATATTCTCAATAATATTTATTCTTGTTGTTTTTATAATTTGATCACCTAACAAATGTCGATTTCTTTAGCTACTTTCTAAAAAATGGTTGTCTGTAAAGTCGGTTATACGGACTATAATTTTACGTCATAACGTCATAAAAAACATTGATGATAAACTACATAATTTTATGAAGTGAATTGAATTATTATCACTGTAATATATTATTTTATAAAATACAAAGATAATATGATAAATAGAGACATTTTTACAAATGGGCGATCGATTAAGATGAAACAGTCATTTATTTGTAAAAATGTTTCTTTCGAATACGAGAGGATGACGAGACAACGCTAGCCTACAGGGTGGGTGTTCACAAGGCTCGGTAGCTCAATTGGGAGAGCATTGGCCCGGACTTTAAAAGGTTGCGGGTTCGATTCACGCCTGAAAATTCACTTGTTAGCCTAGTCGATTTTATCTATTAAAATGATTTAACTTATAAGGAAGCTTTGAAAAAATGAAATAAGTATATAAAATTATAAAACACGCTGTTTGCACGCTTGGCTCAGGCGAAACGTGACAATGAGTCATGCTTTTTCGTCCGTGCAGCCGGCGTTCATGGATTTATAAGATTATCACGTCAATTGTTTTAGTTTTCTGAATAATATTTTTTAATAGTTAACGTGTTCCCTTATTAAGAAATTTTGTGTTCTTAATTAGTCGTTAAGTTACATAGTATAAAAACATGCATTGTTCGAAACCAAAAAGTAAGCCATATAATTATTGATTGTATTGAGATGTATATTTTAATGTCAATTTGAAATTACAATATTTTGTAAACATCTCTTAGACATATGATCTGTATTCCAAAGTAATTTCACAAACTGAAGTTGCTCTTACCTTACAAGACAGATGCATTTAAAAGTGTGTAAGGTTATGCGGCAATATTATATTCAAACCGAAAATGTAAGTCTTGAGTTGAAGTTTTTGATATTTTTCATATACCTACCGTACGTATATTATAAGTAACTTATTTTATTGACATTCACACGACAACAGTTGTAACAGACCTAAATAATAAAAATAAAAAAGACAATACAAAGGTTGTTATCGAATCCGTCGATCGAACTTTACGAAACGAAACCTATAGAGCCGGTCGAAAAGTGGCTTCCGGTAAAGAATCTGTACAGACGGAAACGAAAACGCCTCTGAATGTCGTAAAAGGTGAATAACCATACTAGAAGCAACCACTACCCACCTCCGTAGATTACAAAATGAGCTACAGCGTCTTCGAATTTATGATCTTTAGTTGCAGTCTCCAACCCGCCCTTTTTGACAATGACATCCGTCCAATAGTGAATGTCTTTTGTCTGAGACGATGATCATCCCATCATCTTATTCATATCTTCGACACTGGAGAGAGGTCTTGCCTATGGATTAAAACAGCGAAGAGAAGAAAGGATATAAATCACCACCCAGGCCAAGTGCGCATTGGTGGGTGCTTACAACTGTAGCCAGGACTAACGAGCCTTGCACAGAACGTTAAATAAATTATGCGTTTATAATTTAATAAATAATAAGATAATCACTGTCATATTTTTTCTTTGCACTGTATTTATATACTCGTATATGCATGTATTTATTGTTTATGATTATATAAATACCAAACTTAAAAAATTAAATTCACAAAACTTGTTTTAGTAAGTTGAAACCTTAATTTGTTATTGTTTTTATCATACAGTCATTACTTTATGTATTATTATAAATTATTACTAGTATAGTTTTGGTAGGTAGAACCTTTTGTCTGTTCAATATTATGTATTAGTTAGTGGTGGAAACTCTTTTGGCTTTTGTACTAAAATTCTGTTTTATTAATCAATATTCCATTTAATGCTGAATGCTTCCCTTATTAATTAATAAATTATCTTCTTTTTACATTATTATGAGCTTAATATTGAAATATCTAGGGAAAGTTGGTAGGGACATATATAACGTTTGAGTGACGAGCGTAAGATGTGTTGGTTTCTGGGCCATGATTTTTATAAATATAATTATTAAATATTAATATAATTAATATCCATACCTACTAGTGTAGGTAGGCAGGGCTTGTTGCCTGAATGGTATAAAACTAAATAAATAAATAAGTGTATAAATAGTCTTCAAGTATTATGATTTACTGGGATACGTAATGTATGGAGTATATTGAAAATTCAAAACTATCGCGAGAAGACTGCAATAATTAACTGGATCAAGGTGAAGGTCTGTCAGTCAGGTCAAAATACTGGCATCGCTTAAATTAGTTTACGAATCAGATTGTTGTCAAATTGGTTCTAATGGCTATTTTCATTAAATTATCTCTCAAATTCGCTCTAATCAAAACATTTATGGTGTAACAGACGGTTAAGGATTATAAAACACTCTCAAGTAAACCATTACATTTTCCTAGATGTTCTTCAAGATTTTATGATTAACTTGATTACCGACTATAAAATAAATCATGTTCTTAGAAAAGCCATATTAACCCAGCTACCACAAGATGAATCGTGTTATTCAAATATGGTTTAGATCGTTAATAATAATATGGTTAATTGTAAAGTAAAACCAGTCGTTTTATAAGCGGTACAGACAACCATAATAATTGACAAGCATAACATAGGCCTAAGTCGTAACATGTTAGGCAAAACTCACACTATTGCCAGATATCCTGTTTTTTTTTTCAGTCTTTTGTTGCCATTATTCACATTGCGACAATCACGTCTACAGACAAAATGCGAATAATAAAATATTTTATAAATTGTATTTAAATATATAAATATTTAACAGGTTACGATAAGCTTTTTTACTCTAAACAATTTATTTTTTATCAGTAGAGCTAAATAAATATGAAGTTCCTCTGTGGTACACAGAAAACATAACAAGCGTCTGCTGCTCGCTCAGCTGTACGATTGCACGTCGTAGATTGACGCGCGAAGTGGTACTCAATGCAAAGTAGACACCTTCAAGTCCCAAATAATATTCATAACCTATACTTTATTATTATACTTAATTATTATGGTTACTTGTATTTTCACATAATTACATCTTACTTATATAATTGGGAAAAACTCAGGTATAAGATTAATTATTTATTTCATTTAAAATAATTCTATGCTGTTGACCACTTATACACTTACTAACGGTACTTATCATTGCAGTTCATCAATTAAATCAAATCGGCCAGAATAATAATCGTATAACTAATGACAGCAATCACGTTAGGACTCGCTCGTGTCGTTTAATTGTTGCAGCTTTAATGCTGGTGTGTATGTTCAGGATTTTAATTACGTGTTTATGATGCTCGCTGGTCAGAGGCCACTGACTCCACCAGGCGCCGCTTTTTTATATTAATTAAGCCGAACTCAATCCCAACCTAACGGCCACAAACATTACTATGCTAATTTATTATTAGGGTATTTTCTTGACATCCGCAATGCGACACACATTTTTTTAAGACTTAACTGTAGCGGAAATATGATTGATAGTTGACCGTTTAAGTATGCTTCAGATGTTCATATCTCGAACAATAATACGGTTTATTTTTCTGTGTAGATCTCCATCTGTGTTCTTAATCACATTTGCTTGATAAATGTGACCTCAGCTAAACAGGAGCTATGTCACATACTTGCTTAAGGGGACGCTTAAAATGATAAATTACATATAAAGCCTTCTGGTTCAGTCATATTCTTGATTAAGTAGCATCCTTGAATGCAATTAATGAGTGTCTCTAATGTAAAAAAGACTTAGTTTTATTAAATACCTCTTAAGCATCCTTTGGTCGTATCTTCTATCTTGATTTATATGTACACGTTCAAAGATGTTGTACATATAAATCGTGCTTAAATAAACGCTATTATTGAATACACGATTCATGAAACAACTAGAAAAAAAATATGATAAATCGTCAAGTTAGTAACGTAGTTCAGCGCAGTTAATATTTCCCACGGAAATCCACTGCGTATATCATGCACTTCGAACTTCGTTGAACTTAATCTGTAACGCTTACCTCGCGGGGGAGTTCATAAAAAGCACCCCGACCACAATATTGTTGCCGAGTTAGTCGTAGGCGCCACCTGCTCTCAAGACAATAATTCGGGAGAAGGGCGGAGGAAGAGGCGATGTGTGCACATCCCGGCTGTGTAGTAGCGAGACTATTGATTTTGTCCACCCCGCGCCGCTGAACTGCATCGAGATCCGCTGCCTAACTCTAACCTTATTACCAGTCTATTATTAACTATTTATTGACCGCGCGCTCCTCTTATAATATATCTGATTTTACAAGATTGCTTTAAAAAAAATACCGTGAAAGTTTTTTGCAAATAAATTTTATGGCAACAATTATAATACTTCAATATTATAATATAAAGTTACTTAAAAAATTACTAAAACTTATTTATTATAAATTAAAATCTTTACCTTATGAATTACTAAACATCAATGGAAAAAAACTGTAAGGAAAATCAGCAGATAAATTTAAAAAAAATATGGTAACTGTTTCCGATTATATATCATTATCGTGTCAATTTCCTTATTGTTAAAAAAAGGGAATCGTGCATGTGGACCTTCCACGAATTTCCAGTCCAACCGGTCAAATAACCTGAAACCGAATCGTGATTCTCATGCTAGGTACGTAAGACGAAAGTATTTTAATCTATATATGTATAATAAAAAAAAACCTGTCACAGTGTTTAACCACGATGGACACTGAAAACTAGTCAACCGATTTTGATGTTTTTTATTTATTTTGCTGGATTTGTTACGACTTAGGACATAGGATGGGTTACATTTTGAAATAGTAATAATAAAAATGCAAATTGTAATTACTGCACCATAGCAACGCGTGGCCGAGACATTTTGTGTTTTTTTGTAAATAATAAAAAATATTAATATGTTTTATTATACATAGGTATTTTCAACTCCAAATTTTAACGCAAAGGGAAATCCAAACATATATAACGGTTAATAACATGCCCACGCATATAAATATCACAGCCGCCATGTCTCTGGTAAATTCTGGGTTTTTGATAAATGCATCATGTCGTGTTCAAACCAAACTAAAGGCCGTCTTCAAGTTTTTTTTTCATGATAATTGTATTGTGTTTTATATCCTATTCTAAAAAGACGATAACAGGTTTCGTATAGATTTAAACTACAAATTAATTGACATAAAATATGTTTTAATTTAAATTATTACTATAATCATCTACCTACATAATGTTATGAATAATAATGGACAACTTTTTCTTGTAATGCATGTTTTGATATATTTTAATATATATTGCTAAACTTTTATTCTCCATTATTTTTTTCTTCATTTATTAGAAGATATTGAACAAAGTGTTACTGTAATATAACAACTTAAAAATATTATCAACGCAGCTCTGTTAAGACGTCCTATGTATATATGATTTCAATAAACTAGCCTAAGTAACAGATTGGGCTAATATAGTTATGTTGCTTAAATATTTCTGTTAAATGAACAACTAGGACTAGGAACTAAACCAAATTAGACCATCTCTTATTAGAATAGATTATTGGGAATGGGCGTTTTCGTTCTGAAAATAAAGGTCATGTCAATGTATTGTTATTGCGCTACATGCTAAGTAGAGTATATTTGCTAATATTTTGATGTTTGTTCTGCATTAGTTTCACTTTTGTGCGTATTTTTAATTTTAGTGATTGTCAGAATCCAAAACAATATTTTTTTTATCTTTGATATGCTTTTCTCAATACGATAAGTAGAAACCAATCACTTATATAAGTACAGTCACGAGTAATGACATACATGGACAGAATTTTAAATAAACGTTTACTCAATAAAAATCTGAAAGGAGTAAGCAATATAACTATACTCACTGAATAACCATCCGAGTACGTACAATAATGTACACATTTTTGGCAAAAATATTTACACAAATAGTTTTCAGACATTTTTATACATTTTGACATGCAAAATTACAAAGCCATTATGAATTACAATAATAAGGCAATAATTTAATTTTCTGAAAATGTAAATAATGTTATACAGGATTTAAGTAATTTATTTTATAGTTCTAGTTTTATTTAGTATAAGAAAAAATTAATATTGCACTGAACGGATTTTATACAGTTACCATCTCTCAATATAAAAAATAAATAGAAACTAAGCTTTAATTCCATGCATTCTTGTCTTTTAATCAATCAGTACCATATCGTACTAGCCTTTTTAACAACCTTTTTAAACTTTTGAAAGGGTAGTTCAGTCAGCTTGTGTGAAACTTTGTTATAAATAGTCGACAACTACCGAAAGACGAGCCTCTTTTTTTTAAGCCTGAAACTAAGAACAGCAAGTTCATTTCTGTTTTTAGTATTAATTGTAGGAATATCTTATTTATAAGAATGTTATAGTGTTTACGTACATACACCGTTACCCTAGTTACTACTAGGCGATGCAGTCGCTAAGCATAAAGCTTCGCTAGCACCATAAATTGGAGCGGAGCGTAATACCTAAAAAAAATATTTTCTTGATGGTTTGTTTTGCGCATTTCAAAATTCGGGCCGTCACAATCTGGTCCTAATCCTGTTGATTCGATTCCACACAAAACATATTAAAATCGGTTAAGAACTCGGGAAGTTATGGCGTAACAGACATTGCGCCATTGAAGTTGATCCATAGGAGCTTCGCTCGCTCCGCTCCAATAAAACATGCCTTATTGTGCTTCCTCGGGGGTAAATAAATTGGTGTGAATAGTCACACCAATTTATTGGTTTGAGATGAGGGCCAGTCCTTAGCTCTTATAAAGCCCGGAACGTTTGTTTTAAGCCGTGCTTGGGTAGTACGTGCCTTGTGACCTGGTGCAGAGTTCCTGTTGGAAAATCCAAGGTACATTTTTAAAAAGTGAATTGCTGAGAGGTTTCACAATACGATCCAAGACTGTCATTTGATACACTTTTTTCACGCCTTTTTCTGAATGATGTAGCTTGGTGACGCCTTGATAAGACACGCCCCACCAAACCATCACTGACGCAGGATGATGACCACGTTGTACCTTTCCGACCACTTGAGCAGCTTCTTTAGAACTGTGATCGTACACTTTATCATTTTGCTTATTGTAGTGCTCTTCAAACGTGAATTTTTGTCAACGGTAAAGAGGACATTTCTCTGCCTTTCATCTACGTATTGTGACAGAAGGAATTTTGATCCATCCGCTCTCTTTAATTGTAAAGTTTATTTAGAGCATGTCCTATATATCGACGATAAGCACCGAGCTTCAGGTCTGGTTTAATAATCCGCGACAGTGTCCTAGCGGTTCCAACAGCACGTGGCCGCCCTGATCTTTTATGATCTTTGTCAGAGGAAGTTTTGTGATATCTGTTGATAGTACGCTATACTACATACAGCTGATATCAAGCTTTTGAAGTGTCTGAAACTTTTTGAAGTGTTCTATACCCACTTTGTGCAAGGCGATCACTGCAATCCTGTTTTCTTTAACACCGCATTCCATATTATAATAAAACTGTCTATACTTATAATTTAATAAAGAATGTGTAAGAATATGTGAAATGGCGCGAAATCGAAAGAAGTTTTTAAAATAATAAACGCGTTCCAAATTCAAAATAATTAAAAAGTTGAAAAAAAGAAAGGGATTTATTTAAGTACAGTATTTTTGGCCAGACTAGTTATTTCTAAATGGAAAATACTATATATTTGTGGTCTTTAAAGAGCTTAGAGACAGAAAGTACATAATTTTTCCCGAAAAAAGATAAAATCAGTCCCAATTTTTTTTTATATATGGTAGAAATTTCTCATTATTGTTCATTCTGTAACTGCCTAGTTTAATCAGTAGAGTTCTTGATATTAAAATCTTAACGATGATGAGGAAGATTTGTGAAAGCTTATTTGTGGATGTTAAAAAATATGTCCTCGGTTGCAGTAAGGATATGGGGATTTACTTTATATTAACCTTCGGTAAACATTTGAGATAATTCGAAAGTGAAATATAGTTTTACTGATTGAACTGTTTTTATATTAGAAATCTTCTTCCGTTTTTTACTAGTGTCACATATCATTACGGAAGAATTTTAGTACTTTGACCGATTCATTTTGCCATCATTTTAGAGCTTTACACATGGGAGATACGCGCTTTATTAATTAAGGGAGTTTTGTTAGTTTCAGCCATATACTTCCCCATTATATGTAGCAGTTTATAAAAACTATAAAATTCCTAGGGTATCATTGGATCGGTACAAACTTCTAAAATTAGCGCCGCATGCAATAAGGCAAAATTTCTTATTTTTTTCCATTAACGATGTAGAATGTTTTCGCGCTCACACGAAGCAGTACGCTGGAACTCAACTGTTGCAGCAATCGGCCATCTTTCAAATATAATAACTTGTGTTCATATCTTACCGAAACAATATAGAAATTGAGATTTTATACATAAATATCAATTAAATTCAAAATATTTAAAAAAGCTGCTAGGGACGTGCAATTAATAAAAATAAGACATATAGGTAGGGCAGTTCCTTTTCGACATTGTCACGTTCCGTCTAAACCGAGCGTGCAAGCGAGAGCGCGGTACAAGGCCTAAGCGTTCGGCTTGTGACGCATCTATCTCTCTTCCACTCCATCGAATGATGCGTCCGAATAGAAGAGAGACAGCGGCAGCACACAACCTGTACGTCAACTGTTTGTCAACTGTTTATAAAGTGAAGTGAAAATTTAATGTGGTTTCCATTGTTTATAACAACAACAATTGCGGCAAAAATGTTATTACTTTTAGCATTTTAAGAATTCGACGTGAACTGTATTGTTAACTGTTTATAAAATGTAGTGATAAGTTAATGTGGTTTCCATTACTTATTATTACAACAATTGCGGCAAAAGTAGCGATATAATCTCATAATATTTGTTTTTTGATTATTAAAAAAAGATTTTGAAGACTTTGAAATTCTTCTCTGAGTACCAAGACTGATTTAAAAAATAGAAAAATTAATAATATATATTATTCTATTTATTTAAGATCTAAAATGATTCCTTTGGTATACTATATCTATTGTGTATAACCCGTTAGTTAGTTAGTAGAAACTATCTGTTTCTCCGCATTTTAAAAACTAAAGTCAGGTTTTACGATTAATTTGCAGTCATGAAACGACAAACTTAAGAAATACCTACTTATGCATGTTGTCGCCTTGAAAATGCAGTACGAAAACTTACTGTGAAGAGTACTTTCGATATAAAACCTTTATTACAGCATATCTCCGGGTTGTAAGGGGTAAATGCATGTTGTTGGGTTGTTATATCATAAAAAAATAATGGCCTAATAGTTAGCCGTCCACACTCTTCATATAAAGCGAGCAATTGGTTGGTAGCTATAGAAGTGAAAAGTTTAAAATGTATTAGCTTTTAAAATTTTTTAATCCATAAAAGAGAAAAGTAGTCTCCGTTACCTAAGCTGAGTTCTCTACCATTGTCACACACATTATCTCCTGTAACACCATGGACTCTACTGCAAAACAGCTTTTAAGAAGTCTGAAGGAATTATCTTTAATGTTAAAAGACTTGATGTCTGAATTCGAGAAGAATTTACAGGAGCCAAGGAGCAGCTGAGTTTTATTTATTCATGTGCTTTGTGCGGAAAACTCTTAGGTTGCTCAAGTCACAAGTCGAACTTCTTTTCCTGGGTCTAGACCGATTAGACACTCACAAAGTCAAAGCCAAAGTCCTTCTGTTTCACGGCATCAAAGAAGATAAGGATGAGAAAGAAAGCGTTATCGACTATAACTGGCCAAATGCAATACGACCTTAAGCAGTAAGGCCGGTATGACCCCCCATGTAATTGAGTCGTGTAATACTAGCTGTTATTCCGAACCTCTGCTTTTGAAATTGAAATGTGTTAGGCGTGTAATCGCTTTGTATGTTTACATTTTATTTCATATTTTGTCTCTGTTTAATATGTAAGTGTTAGGTATACTTAGTTTTATATTTGCATATATTGTTGCTGGCGCTGGCAGATGCGTCGGATCAACCTATATTACGATATTTGTGAGCTTTGACGGTTGAACTTTCTGTTTAAGATTGGAGTTTAAATTTTACGAATTCGAATGGAACGATGAACCACTGACCGACTTTCCTGAACCCTTGGATATTGATATCTTTAAATATTGTGATGGTCGTGATGCGTCTAGATGAGGTTGTGATGCGTCTAGCTTAAAAATGTTAATAATGTAATAGTAATAACGTTCTACACGCGACAGTTAGTGTAGTTTATATTTTTAATGCCATTGATTTTCTTCTTGCGTAAGAAGATTTATGGAGGCTTTCTTTTATATCAGCTTTGGAATGTGGAACGAATTTAGTAAAATACTAATAAGTGTTTTATATAGTTATATTTATTTAATCCTTTATTATATATATATCATATAATTAATTAATGTTTATTTTCAATGTTAGATAACATGTATTTCTCTTGTTCTTCTGAAGATTATGATAGTGCTTAAAGTGAAGATTCCTTTGTGTCTGACTCTAAACCTCTAACAGTTAAACTGTCAAAGGTATTTGAAAATAAAATGAATGCTCTCGACTCACATTAACACGCAGAGTATTGCTGCTCATTACGTTGATCCCAATTCCTTTGGAGACAGCGTGGTCGATGCCATATTGGTCCCTGAAACCTTTTTATAACCTTCTTTACCCTCTTCGTGTTGCTCACTTCACTTCACTTCCTGCATACTATCTGTTTCTTAACGATAGAGCTGGCGCTGGGGGCAATGGTGTGGGCATATGCCTACTTGCGCGATTGTTTTGATACTAAGGTCATAACTTGCTCCTCAACTGTCCATTGAATACATTTTTATAGAAATAGAAATTGACCATAAAAAAATCTACTGGACTCATTATTAAATTAATCAGTCTTAGTGACCAGATTGATTAATTTAATAATCTGGAGAATACCCTAGATGGTTCTCTCGTAGAAACTTGTTCCAAATTTTCTGTCATACTCAGGGGAAATCTAAACACATGTCTGTTAAAAAATGATTCTAGAGCTAGTAAACTGAATAATCTTCTTTTTTCCCTAAATCCTTATATCCTGCCAATGAAGTCTCCAACCCACTATTTTCCTAATTGTAGGCCTTCTTCTCCGTGGAACAAACTTTCTTTGGGCATCCAAGACTATCTGTCCATCACTTCCTTTAAGACCAAACTTAAAGATCACTTTCTAGCACAGTTATCATAGTCTGAACAAAACTAACTTACTTACAATCTTTACTATAGTAATCTATTTTATCTATTTACTCAATGTGTAATTTTGTTTAGTTATTGTTTTTACGTAGTATATAGTAAGTTCCTATTTATGTAGTATATTGACATAGTATAATAGCTTTTTCAGAATTTTAATTGAAATTATAAGATTTTTATTTTATAATATGATCTGCACTCTTAAGTTATCCCGCTTACCTGTTAAGTCACCCACATACCTTTGGTTGGCTGGAAGAGATCTCTTTTCGAGATAAACCCACCATTGCTCACTAATAAATGTTATTGTACTGTTCAATAATTTTGTGAGTGCGATAAAGAGTATATATAAAATCATAGTTGATTGTACCTTTAGGCTCTTCCAAACAGCATAAGATAAGTCTTGCAAGCTCCTCCCCGTACACTCACACAGCAAAGCAAACAGTGAGGAGAAGTTCAATAGGCACAACCTTTTCAAAGTCCAGATTAACTTTCACGTGCGTACTCAATATGATGCAGCCTCTAAAATTCATTATCCAGCAGGATACCAAGGTATTTTTTATTATTTAACAGTCTTGAAATGCATTATATTAATACAAAAACGTCCACACGTATGGTCACATGTGTGTATTTCGAGATTTATATAAGAATTTACGATGTGGAGTTGTAAATAAATAGTTTTAGAGATTTTTAATATGAATATATTTTGTCCAAGCCATTTAGTCTTCTTGGTGTCTTATAAGCCAGTACAGTTTCAGCAATATTTTGGATCTTAGTCTAAATAACCCTTTAAAAAATTAAAACCTGTAATAGATTTCCTAATTAACTTGTCAACAGAAGATTTTTAGTTTTTCTATCAGTGATATACTTAATTGCAGAAAAGGTTACTTTTTTCGAATTCGCACTTTTAAGAAAGCTGATAATTGTTTAGAAGTAGTAAATTTAGTAAGCCTATAACATATACCAAATAACCAGCAGAGAATTTAAGATCTACAAAAATATATGTGAAAAGAAATTTTACTACAAAAAATAATCGATGGAAAATCGTGTTCGTGTTACAGTCTTCTGAGCAGTTAGCAACAAAAGTTTTTGTACCGTTTTAATGATATTTTAAGAACTTCATTTTAGTGATCAAATTTTAAGTAAAGCTGCAACTTATCCTAAAGACGAATATAGCGAAGTAAGCCAGGAGTCACTCAAGCCGTTAGATTAAGATTTATCGCTTCTAGATAACTGGGTATTTTAGACAATATTTCCACAGATCGGATTCAGCATTACACTTATAAGTAATGAAAGTAAAAGCATCTATTTTAATACATTTTACCATTTGGCTATCTATATTTCATCATTGAAAACAAATACTATTCCTGTTATATATTTGATGTCAGAAATAAATCACAATAACTCGAGCTTTAAATTTAAGCTTAAATATAAATTTGTCTGACATGTTAATGCCCATGATATATTACCGAGTGCCTAATAAAATAATTCCCACTAGGTACTCTAGCTAGCGGAAGTACGAGTTCAGAGAACTCCTTCTCGAGACTTAATTGGTACACATGGGCCATACATAATAATTATATGGTTATTCCTGTTGCTTAAAACGTAATATATAGAGCCCATATTCAAGTAGCACACTGCTCCGTAATCATGGTTTATTTACAAGAACTGGATGCAAATAAGGTTTCATTATATTTCTTTTAAAAAATGTGGTTTAATGTTCTCTGGTCCTCGTTTAGATTTGTCCAATTTATCTTAATATCCGGTGACTGATAACGTAGGCGAATGGTGGTCGTTTTGCAAAGAAAGGATGTTAGTCTTCTATATGGTAGAATAATAAGACATGACATTAGTCCAGTTATTAATTGAAAGAATTTGACCTTTTTGGAAACTAAAAATCAAATATGGAATAAACGGATTTAAATAAAACTTATTACAACCATATGAAGATGGTTGTAATAAGTTTGCGGATATGGATACTAGATATCCGATGAATTAGTTTCCAAAACAACTTACGGTTTTACAGTTTACATTACAAACTTTTAGATTTATCTTCAATTAAAAACAAAACTATACCTAATTGACAGAGAAATTAAAGATAAGAGGTCTTTATGTCCCGTTTTATCATATGTTAATATTGTTAGCATTACGGAACCTCTGGAACTTGCTTGTTGTTACAGATCTCGACATATTATGACGCGGTCACGGCCGTATTTCGGAGGTCTCATAACGGGTTTTTCCGGGCTTCCGAAACAGATGTTATTTATTATTCACTCCAACATAGTTAATTTGAGTATTTTGCACTTCATATATCATGCGACTTTTATCTTGCAGAACGGGATTACTTTTTTATGAGTCAGACAACCTATGTAGGGCGGTCTCTGACGTTTGACCCATCCTAAAATATTTAACCTACTTAGTACGTTGGAAGGGGCAATAAAACCTAAAATAGACGGCCTTCAAGATGTGGTTTGGGGTTCATAGCACTTAAATCTTTGCGTTTCTTTGTAAATCTTCTATTTAGGTAAGAAAAAGTATTTTTATAACAATGACTTTATTTTGTCATAACAACAACAAACTATTCACATAGTAAATAGTAGATATTTTAGTTTGTTTTATTGTACTAAAGAGTTTGACACACATTGTGTATCTGAACAATAATGCGTAAACTTATAAGCCTAGACAAGGTACACTATAAATAACCACAAGACAATCTAAAGGTAAAGCATTTAAGGTTATTTACAACTAACAGCCCTTTTTTAATGAAGTCAAATTCATTTGAATAAATGAAACCTTTAAAGAGTCTTCTATATCTGTTTCAATACTAGCCTTTTTAACTTTCCGTTTAAGTACCTTAGTAAAATTTAGTGTTATAAATATGAAAATATAGAAAAAAATACAATCCAAATCCTACAATAAAATACAATAACAACAGTAAATTTCTTTTATTGCTTACACGTATAAAGTTATTATATAAGGTGCACATAGGACAATTAATATATTTTCCTAGAAATATGGATGATTATGATATTATGAACTAACTGTCAATATTAGTTCTGTATTCCTTTAAGTTAGAATAGAACGTTCGCGTTTCTAAAACAAATTTGACTAAATTAACCTTACCTGAAAGCAACATAACAAGCTTATACAACCAAAGCTCGTTATTATATACTTATGAGAAACTGTTTAAAACACTTTACTAAAAAAAAAAAACTAAGCTGCCGAGCGACCCGGCATGACCTCATGCTACGTGATTGAGTATCTTTTAAGATATAAAATGTTAGCTTCGGTGCAAAAACAAACCATCGAAAAACGGCAGGAATCTCTTAATAAATTGGTGTCTCTTGGAACACTTTCCCAGCAATAAGATCTCTTACGACCGTGTAAGTAGTTGGGTATGGCTCCCAGGCAATCACGGCCTCTATAGGTTCCTATGAGCGCAGTTATTGAATTTTGAGAAAAGCGTACCATTAGACTACGCGTTGCATAGCGTAGTCGTGGATGAATAGCATATCAGATTAAATTCCATCAGTGCTTTCTTTTCGCCTTAATCAAAATTTAACACACAGTGTGAAATTTACACATACATTTACGTGAGCACGTTGAAGAAGTAATTTTCTTGTTAGTATATTTCATTTCATGCACAACTTATCATTTCATGAAACCACTTCTGTAGAAAATGGGTTAAACGAATTGGTGTTGGATTTGAAATATTTTTTTTATGTTATACAGAGTGCATAGTGGCATAGTATTTTTTCCGGACCTTTTAACAAATTTCAAAATTGAGGTAGTTTTTACTAACACTAATATTATCTCAGTCTTAACCAGATGCACGGAGAAGCTCGAGATAATATTTTGGAGAATTTGGATAATGTCAATTTCCTATGCCTGCCCCTTTATTATACACTGGCCTTTTAGTTACATTCTCATAACTGAACTCCATATGGACATCGCGAAACTAACCCGAAGGGTTTAAAATCTGTGTTCCTTGTAAATCGATGCTTTTGTATGGGAGCGAAAGGTGAAAGTAGCAAATAATTTCTTTCGTATCAGCCTACTTCAATTTTCCACATTAATATCCGCCTGCTTTTCTTTTATACCTATTTGTTTCACAGACTGAATTTTATAAAAACGTATGAGTCATTAAATGTATAATGGGTAGCGGCCAAAATTACGTGCTTTCAAAACTCTTTGTTTTGACGTCACCATCTGTAGCCTACATGGCTTAGCGGATAAGATCCTCGCCCAAATAAAATTAGTTCACTATTTTGTGTTTTTATTACTATTTATTGATATTTATTGAGGGACTCTGTAATACTCATGTAGGTTGTCATGTGCGAAACGTATGCGTCAATAACTTAAGCTACGCGGACGACATGGTGCTGCTGGCTCCCTCGGTCAGTGCTTTGAGAAAACTGCTTGGTGTTTGTGAAATGTATGCAAAAACTCACGGTCTACTTTACAATACCAAAAAGATTGAGTACATGGTATTTAAGTCCGGTAATAAATCACCCGATACTGTGCCTCCTGTAAAACTGTCTGACTCACTACTTTGCAGGGTGAAGAGATTTAAATACCTTGGTCACATTGTCACTGATGACCTAAAGGATGATGCTGATATGGAAAGAGAGCGAAGGGCGCTGTCGATTCGGGCGAACATGTTGGCTCGCAGATTTTATCGCTGTTCTAACTCAGTAAAAATAACGCTTTTTAAAGCTTACTGTGCGTCTTTTTATGCGAGTAGCCTGTGGGTCAAATATACCCAAAAGTCGTACAACGCCATTCGTGTCCAATACAATAATGCGTTTAGGGCACTCTTGCGGCTGCCGCGTTTCTGTAGTGCGTCAGGGATGTTTGCAGATGCGCGGGTCGACAGTTTCCCGGCCATTTTGCGCAAAAAGGCAGGATCCTTGTTGCGTCGGGTCCGTGGCAGCCGTAACCAGGTTTTAAAAAGCATTGCCGACAGTGGGGACTGTCCTCTGTTGACACACATTTCCGTTATTACCAATTCCTGTTTAGTTATTAAGTACTAACATAGGTTGTAAGTTTGTAATTACTAACAATGGATCGTTGATGTCCGATAAATAAATGATTTTGATTTTGATTTGATTAGCTAGTAACCAGTCTTACCTTACTGAGTCTAAACCCAAATGAGTTTAGTTTGTATTTTTATAACTACATGTTATAATCAATAAATTGGTATAATTATATTTTTATTTATAACACTTTTATAACAATATCAAATGCATCACTAAACGCGTTTATTTACATTTTTTATTTAATCCTGACATTTTAACTCCTTTTAAGCTGCCGTGTTAACAGAATGACTTAGGTAATGGTGATCACAAATGTGCAGCACAGCGCATGCAATTGTAAGTTTACATTAAAAATATTACTTAAAAGTGTAATGTATAGAGTGCCGTGCGTAATGCGCCTAATCGATATTTATTTAAAACAATGTTAGCTCAACTGTCTTACAGACTTAATATTAAATATAATAATGAGTAAATAATTTTTTCTCAAATAGGATGCAACCATAGGAACCTCTTCAGCTTTTGCTACATGAATTTTATTACTTTGTAGATATTGTCGTAAAATTTTCATGTTCATTCTAAGAAACTAACTTCTCTCTGCGATTTCCTACGCGTGGATTACTTTGTTTTTTTTAATGGCCTTAATGCATAGATACGTTATTCACATAGCATAATAAAATACCTATAATAACTAGATATTTTATTCATTAAGGAGTAATTAACCCATTGGAAATAGCATATTCAATTTCTCCCGATTGTGCCAATTATGCTGGCTAATTTATTCCATCTCATAATATCAAGCTTACCAATGATTTTTATTTATTTCCAACTTGATAAATCATCACCTAATGTGATGGTTAATTGATCTATCATCATGAAGCAACGTAAAGTGTTAGTCTTATTAGGTTAGGTAAGTTAGGCTTCGGCGAAGCAGGCGAAATGGGGGGACGGAAGTAATGCAAGTTTGCGGCCTTCCTCTCCTTCAGTAGGGCTCGCCAGCGATGAATGAGTGGTCTGTTGTCGGCATTGCATGGCCCTGCCTGTTTGGGTGGATGCCCAAATTCCCCCGCGCATTCTCCGTTTCGAGATGGCCTTCGGGGCGGCCACCGGGCTGGATTTACGACAGCGTGTGCATAGTTTTAGTAGGTATGTCTGCAACCCTTTTTTTTTAATTAAGTTATGAGGAGAGACCTTCATAAGGGCGCCGCTCAGTCGGCGGGAGAGTATGCTTAGCATAAAGAAGATTAATTAGGCTTGGGGTGCTGGGTTGGATAACCTCCTCAAGTGCTTAGTATGTGGCATGTCTGCCCAAAGAGTTATGGGTCCAATAGCTAGTGCAGTGCCCGCTTTCTATCGGGTGATTAGGACCAAATCCCTTGAGATGGCAGAAGTTGTTTCTGCAGTGAGCTTGCTTCAGCGACCATTCTACTGCCATGGTTCTGGTGCATGTTACCGCTATCCCAAGAGCGAGACAGATATCGAGGCACATCGAGTGATTGTAGATAGTGGCGAGGCCTGCCGGACTAGCTGACGGGAGAGTTTTAAATATTTTTTTCGTTTCCCAGCGAAAGAATATGAGTAACGCATCTTCTATTCGAGAAAAAAAATGTTAGTTACACTTACCAACTTGCTAATCTGTATAGATATTTCCCCAGAGTTTTATTAGTATTACTAACATTTTTTTTAATTTTCTTTAGCATACATTATTCTTCGTAACGAAATTTTGTGTTTTATTGGTCGTAATATAAGTACGTAAAGTAAAAGGAAATAATAAGAAAACTGTGTATTTATATAGTTACAAAGTACCAAAGCATCAATTCTGCGAAACCACGTAGATGTCATATACCTAAATGTAATTTTTTAATACCAATACACTTTAAATATTTGGATTTTGTTGGTGGAAATACCTTAAAAATGTGGTTTGAATTACTAATGAAGAAAAAAATTAAGTCTCTTTTAATTTACAGGAGTTATGCGCATAATACTCAGTGTGTGGGACTTTTAAATAAACATGAATATTCGTTATTTAGTATAAAGAGTATGTGTACACCCAAAAAGTGTATTTAAGATCGCATTATAGAGCAAAGCTCAAATTAATATACAAATATTATTATTGTTAAATAATAACATTAAAATTTACATTAATTCTTCTGAGCTCGCCGTCGACTAAACATGACGTTGGCTTGATAGCAAGGAATACTTTTATACTTCTATTATTTATTCGAATATATCTCAGTCACAAATAATTATATGCTGGAGTAGACCTTATGCAAACTTATATATAACCTATATCAACCAACATACTAAAGTAAGCATAAGATAATTGCTACGATTACCATCAAATGTTTTATCTATCTACTAAGGCCTCATTTACTTCGGCTTATAAAACTTGTGGAGTTCCAGTAATATATTAAAAGTAATACTTTTGTTATATTACTGTGTAATAAAAACCGTGTACAGTGTTTTTGTATACAGAAAATTGTTTATCTCATTATGAAACCGTTTTTTAAAGAATACTGCTAATCCCTAGTTATTAGAAAGGTTAAGCTATGTTGGCTATTTATAGCAGATTATCAAGTACAGCTTAACGGGCGGGGCGCGACTCAGCGCGGCGCCGGCGACGATTCTTGTTTGTGCGATTGCTATCAGAAGCGCAAGCCCCTATTCCTCGCAGTGCTAATCAATGAATAATTACTCTGTTTAAGGGGCACCTCTATAAATAGCCGGCTGGAGCGCTGACCTGGAGCGACGGGTTAGTCCGGCCTGATAGCCGCGGACGCTCGCAGCAGTCGCGTTCGCCCTGCCCTGCCCCTGCCCTGGCCCCACCACCCCGCACCCCGCAACCGCGGTCTCGGTGCGCTCACCACCTCAGTGCCGCCGTCGCCGCACTACTCGACACGCCTTCCGATTCTGCATCCTGTCATTTTTTGCAAATTACTCACACAAGAGTATTTGTTAGCGACTGTTTCCATCGCAGTTTTATTAAACAACATGCCTTGAAAACCTAATGCACCTCTGTGCGCAGCTAAACAATGTAAGGATGATTGTGCGTGTGATTCTACAAGTAACGGCAGTTCCAACCGAAGCTATCGAGCGCGGTGGTGCCGGGGTTATCGGTTATCGAGCCGTCTGTAGAATTCGAACCTACATTCTACACACCATGTAGGTCTCGTCCTTAGTCTTGTACCTGTTATATTCACAATTTTATTCAAATTTATGTTAAGAATATTAACGAAAAATATTCTTACTCATCAATCATTTGCAGCTAGTAGGCTTTGTTCTCAAGAAAAAATACTAAATGTATCACTTTTTTGTTTGAATTCAAAAATCAATTACGTACAAGGCCTTAACCACTTAATCTTTGTGTTTTTACATAATGAACTTGCACAGTTACAATACAAAACGTTCATAATATTCTCGTAATTTTCACGTCACCTTACGCGGTGTTTATTTTAAGCATCCGCACAAGGCAAGACTGGGTTTATTTATTCTATTTCTCTGAATCGAATTACTACCGCGAAAGAAATGGCAATGACATAGACACTGGTAATAGGTATAAGGCTGAAGGTGACGCGACCGCGGCCGACGACCACGGGCCAATTATCGCATCACCCGGACAACTCACGACTGTCGCCAATCGGAAAGTAAATTATTTCGTAATGAGAAACGTGATACTGCTTTCAATGAAAGTAGCCTAAACTTAACTTGAGACAAAGAAACTAGATTTCTATAACCTTGTCAATCAGTCGCATCATTGTGTCATACATTTAACTAAATAACTTTGAAGAGTTATCTGTTCTGGCAGTCAATTCATTCGATAAGAAGTTATATACCAAAAAGAGATAAAAAAGTGAATTATCATACTCTGCCGGCTGGCGCGCGGTCGCCTGGAACAAATGCGGAGACGACGCCAATTTGCCACTCAACATGACAGACGGTCGCCACCTTATTTGTTTAACGTTAACGCGCTCCACTAACTCTATTTCTAAATACACACAAGGAGATATTTTTCTCATAGGTACTACATTTCTTGTGATACTTTATGTTAGGTCATGTATAATGATCACGTCCTCAACCTATTTAATCTTGTCGTCGTTCAGTCGAGACTTACGGTAATTAAGGACGCCGGAATGGCCTTGAAGGCACAAATGAGACTCGATAGAGCTACAGGAGAAAATGATAAAAATGACTTCACAGCTATTAAACTTGTTATAATGAATTACGGCATTGCAAGGACGCAGTAAAGTTGAATATTGCATCAGAGCGGTCGGGACAGGGAGGCAACGTACGCGTGGAATGTCGGCGCACAGCGCCGGCGCAACCACACTGCGGTGCAGTCTTATTGGCCACTGAATAAAGTGGCTCTTTTGACAGTAGGCGATTTACGTGACACTATAGGAAAGTGTAATTTGAAAAGTTCTAAACTACTTAAAGCTTACAAGAATGACTTGCATTAAATAAAATTACGTATGAATTTTGGATCACTATCAGGGCAATATTTTGGTGTACTCTTTGATAATGACAAGAGTTTCTCCATTAGATTTTATCAAAAATTGCATTTATAAAAGAGGCCGAGTGGATATATTTAATTTGAAACTAAAAAAGTTTAAAACTCAACTTTTAAAAATACTTGGTTAGTTGTTTGTTATATTGCATTTATTATAGTATCCAATATTTGTATAACGTAAATGAGTATATTTTTAAGTTTTAAGATTGTTATCTATCTTATATAATAGATTGTTTATGTTTAATGCATGCCGTGGCAGCCTATAACTAAGGCAGCACTATTTCTAGTGGTATTTTGTATTTAACTCTTTTGTCATTATCTTTGTGTATGCTTTGTTGGTTGTTCATAAATAAAAGAAAAGAAAAAAAAAATCAATGTACAAATCTCAACTAAATTCGAAAAATTTAAATATACACATCAACTTGTCTATGATATAATAAATATATTATGAGTAAAAGCACCTCCGGTGAGAACCGGGGAAAAATTTTGAATATACGTTTTTGTTTGTTGATAAAAGTCTAATTTGTCAACCAAATAGTTAAATACGGTGTAATCCGTTTATTTTTTCAATAAATAAAGGAATGTGATTATGTATCAATATAAAATATTACAAATCTGTACTATTTGATATTATTTCTTAATTGTTTCCTTTTCAAAAACAAGCATTTAAAGCAATAAAGAACCGAATGGTCAGTATTTCTAATGAAATACAATGACCAAAGGGCGCAGACCACTCCCGCGCCCGCGTTTGCCGCCACCCGTGACTCACCTCGCGAACATCTCGAGGCATGGGGAAATACGTTCCTAATTGAGCTCCAATCATTTCGCTCAACTAAAATTTGACGTCACATAAGTTTTACCAGAGACTACTGACCACTATACAGTCGTGTCATATCCTTATATGCGTTATCGCTTTTATTCAGAAAGTTCCGCAAAAAAGAACCTATTACACCAACATTAAAAATCATGTATTGATGACTCGTCGCATTCATTAATAGAAATCATTAAAATTTAAAAAAATACAATTTTATGTTCAGTACATCAACTAGTACTTAATTTATTGCATCCAAGCAGATTGATTCACAAAATGAACTTTAGGTACCTAATTTTACTGAAAAATTAATAACGCTATTCGTAGATTTGATGTACTGGGAACAAATTAAGATCATTACTACAAATCAGATATTGGCCGGTTCTTATCCATGTAGTTTTGTATATATTCCGTTAAGTAGAGTTCGCGGTATTTCTCCCCGGTTCCAGATATCATCTAAACAAGCAGGTAAGTATTAAATTTTGTTCTATTATCCTGTTCTCTCATAGCCGGCATGTATAAATTTCGTGTATCAAAAGGTCTCCTAAATCATTTAGACCCGGCCTTGGTATTTGTCATTAAATAAAATTTGTCATTTGTCTATATGTCATTGCCACCTTTTTGACAACAAGAAAACTTAGTTAAAGTGCGCCCTCTGTCACCTGTATTTAAAACGCTTAGTCACCTCCATTAATATTTACTCCTGACCCTCGCAAAAACAATTACTAACCGGAATTTTCTATTAATTTCATCTATAGTTAATCTCGGTCCATTAGGGCGAACCGAACTCGTCGCCGAAGGGATCAAACATACTCAAAGTTTACTCGTTGGGTTCATTACAGCGGTGAACTGAGTTGCTTGGAATTATTAAAGCGTAACTTTCAGGCGTTGCGATGAAGTCGTACAATACAAATTTATTGCTGAGAGTCGAAAAAGTACTTTCATTCACTAAAATGCTTATTTACTCGCAATACGGAATCTTATCTTTACGAGCCATCCTATATGTATTCAGAACCCGAACCCTGGTAACTTGGCCCCGTTTCATATATGTTTTATATGCGATCTCATTTTTTTTGCTCGCCGTCTGAGCGAATATAACCAGTATATCATCCGTATATGCTCCGAAAACTTTGTGAAAAGATAACGAATTAAATAAATGACGAAGTAAAGTTTTATAAGCGAACCTTTACATATTTTTATCCCTTCAGAGTGGCAATTTCGATAGACTGTAAACGCAAGAACAAAACACAGATCATTATGCTTTGATATCATCGTTTACGTTTTGAACAAAATATACCTAATTTGAATAAATCCACTTATTTACGGAATTTGTGCATAATTTATTTTATTTTTAATCCTGACGTTTCGACTCATTTACAGGAGTCGTGATCACAGGATGACTAAGACAATGGTCGTCATATATCTTCTACTACCTTCATAATATTTTAATCGGGCAAGTTTTTAATTGTTAAAATTTTTATTTAAATTAATGTGAAAATTATTTTTTAAATATTGTGTAGGTTGTAGAAAATATATGACGAGCATTGCCTTAGTCATCCCGTGATCACGACTGCTGTGAAGGAGTCGAAACGTCAGGATTAAATATAAAATAAATTATGCGCAAATTCCGTAAGCAAGCTGTTTTATTTATTGTTTTATACATATGTGTAAAGTGCGCAAAAGTGTAAGAACTAAATAAAATATACCTAAATTGAAATGTGTAATATTTTTTATACGACACAGCGATATTTATTTATATTCTTTTAAAAAGCTAATAATAATTAATAAGAAGAATTAATATTTATTTATGATATAGAAGTTATTTAGTTTTTTTTATATTGTCGCTTTCAAAATTTCGCTCAATAAAATTATGATAGGAACATTATCCACCACGCGGGCCAAATGCGGATATGTGAGAAATTAAAAATAACGCCAATCATATATTTAGTCATCTATCCAATGATTCGGTTGTGTGATAGTTACTTAACCTCTGCAATTGAAGACCATACGCACTAACTAAGGCACTATAGAGATCCTCGTCTATCAATGCCACCTATTTTTTTCTTAACATCTAACATCCTAGGAGCTGTTAAATAAGTTACACTATAGATTACGTATAGACTAAATTTCTTGCAAGCGTGCTAAATAATTATATTCCGCGGCTATGACATGTTCATTGTCAATCAAATATAAATAAACTAATCCTAAGAGCACTTACGTGTGAAATCGGAAACAACGAAGATGTTGTAATCTCAAGATAAAAGAGAAATTATTGTTTTGTAAACAGTTGCGAGAGACAGGTACTTAACCTATAAGATATAAAATACGCCTCCGAGCCCTCAGGTGGGATTCTAACCCACGACCTTTTGCTATACGGGCGCGTTACAGACGTATATTATATCTTATAGAAATATGAAATTGTGAATGCAAAAAAAAATTAACCTATCACAAATTAACCGTCCTTGACTAATTTTATTTCTTGATGACGCAGCTGATGTTTACAAACATTGTATTATGGAATATAAAACTTAAATACCAAATTCCTTTTATATCTTTACTCACTACATTTTACTCTAATCGTATTGATACGTTATGAAAATAAATAACACTCCAGAAACTTCTTTAGTTCGTAACCCCGAACCCTCGTGAGTTTCAAATCTTGTCAGGCCAGTGGAGCGGTGACTGACGGCCGATTTATTTTTCCTTGCAGTGGCTGAACTTATGTCAGTTAATTTACTTGGTTTCCTTTACGAGAAAGTTTGTTAAATTGGCAATTCATTCTCTTCTTTGGCGGCACGTGTTTTAAAAATGTTACATTTTATAAATTTTGATGAAGAAGATGAAGTTTAAACTTAAAATATTTGTGCTAAAATTCACCTTGATAAAAGGAATTTGCAAGCGTAGTTATTTTGTTGAAATGTAGACCATGTATAGATATAAAATAAATAGCTTAAGCTTAATCTGCATTATTAAAGCATCTTTGTCTTAGTTTTTTCACAATTTAAAAATGTAGCGTAATCAATGCGAAAGCAAAATAGTACTTTACCTGACCTTGTAAAGTACAACTTTTCCTTCCTACCTAACTATCCTATGACAAAAAAAAAAGTATATGAAATGCAATAAGTAATAAGAGGGTCACTTATTAAATCTTATTTATCAGAGCGTGTGACATGTGAGTGGAGCACCCCAGTAGACAAGTTTATGCGGAGTCAGCGCGGCCGCTGCCGATTAAGCGCGGAGCTAGGGGCGGTAGGCATCGGCCACGGCCCACGTGAGCAGCGTCACACGGTTGCTAAATAATATTGATTTTATGGCGCGGCAGATGGCCTGCCGGTCGCCGTCTGCAGCCCTCCCGCGCTGCACCGACCCCCCTCAACCCCGAATGAGATTTATCCTCCCGACCCAAAACGGCCCCCACACCAGAATGGATTATTCGATTTATATTAAGTTTCCGCAATTTCCATTTAGACAGATCCGAATGCGGTAGGTGAGCTCTTTGTAAATATTTTAGGAGGGTATGTCACAACGACTATCGTTAATAATACAATGCATATTAGTTTATCGATCGCATGTGCCATCTGTTGCATTAGCATCACATATGCGAAAAGGACCCAAATTTATGACCTGGTCACATTACACGGTTCCTAATAAGCAGAACATTAATTGCGATGCTTTTAAAATCGTGTAATAAAATAAAACAAGAGCCATCAAAACGCACAAGAAATATTTTCACGTAAAAAGGACGTGAAAAGAGTGAGCTGCTATACCATTTTGCATAATCTCTGTCTAGACAGAAGCTGGATGCTGTGGATTCTGCATTCTCTTATTGAGTACAAGACTACCGGCCCTGGATTTGCATCCCACACATTTGTTTGTGTATTACGAATGAATTACGAGCGATTTTCACAACTTCATAAGCACTCGGAATACAGGTGAGCTCGTAAAGTTATCGCGATGCGAAGAGTTTTTTAATCCCGGCTTTATGGCGGCTTGCAAAAGGCATAAAAGATTATTTGTAAAGGAAAACTTTAAACGTTCAAAGTTTCAATGCGAACATTATTCGCATTTCGCAATAATGAATGTTGAAAAACAAATAAAATATATACTATTATGTAAAAGGAACGTAAATATTAAAACATTTAAGAGGACAAGCTACTTTGCAGTTAGTAAGGTACAATATTTAAAGTGGTGCATTTTTATTTGCCATATTATAGTAACCCCTGTAAGGCAATAAATACTTCAGTGTGTAAATATAACTTATTGAATTGAGACCACATTTTTAAAGTATTAAAAAGTGTTAAACAAAACTCAAGAAATAAAAATTTATTGACATTGAACAATACGTTAATAGCTTTTTATTGTTTATTTTTTTCTACTTTCTGAATATTCGTTATTCCACATTTTGTTATATATGCTTAGATTGAATCAACAAAAAAAATCGTCATGAAGATCATGTGGTTACTTTAAAATGTTATTTTAAAAAACCAAAACTTTCCATAAATTAGCCCTTTATATACAAAGATTAGACTTAATTTGTGCCATACCTTGTACTGACTACCACAACTAAAACAAATCTAATAAGAAATGCAACAAAAATATACATACATACGCTCTAAAACAACCCTTCTTTGGCAGTCGGGTAAAAAGAAATAAAAAATTCCTAATCACCATCGTTCATCGCCGTATCGTTTTGCGTTGTGTCAACGAGCGCCTTTCTGTCCATTTCTCATTAATTCTAATTACTCTCAACTGTTTTGGGTTTCACAGAAAGAGAACTTCTTTACAGATTTACAGAGACGGAACAAATCAGTGATGCTTTGAAAATTCAGGACGCTTGCTTAGTTATTTACAATAATTATGTAAACTTGTTACAGCTATTCGGCATTAATGGTAGAGTTACTCCCGCTCGGCCAAACTGAGCGTCAACTCATAAAACTAATGCTACCATTGTCTACTATTTTGGAAATAAAAGTGGCAGTATTAATTGTACACCAGCTCGAACTTAAGTTCACGCATTATAATAAATGGGTTTAATCTCATAAATAGTATTCCCCAGTTACCCTGTCACTACGGAACCATAAAAGAATAATTGTGCAAATTGCTTAATACTGTCGGCAATGGCAGAGAGCAGTTTTCTGCGAAGCACATGGATGCGAACCACACATTTGGTAATGGTTTAGACTTCCGTCTGTACCAAACTTTTTACTGATCCTCGAATAACGAACAGAATTCATCGAATTAATTTGGTTAATGAAAACACAGCGGCTGCAGTGGAATCTCATTAAGAAGGCTACAAACATTGTGGCATAATTACAGGGGCACCGCATTTATCACTTCGTTTTATGGATATATCATTATGATATCTCGCAATCCCTGGGAATAGCAGCGATAGCAACACCTGTCGGATCTGGATTAAAAACTCAAAGCAAAAATTGATGATGGCGTCAGTTTGCGTTAGGTTGAGTGCTAATTGAAAATGTATTAATGTGGACAAAAAGATCGTTACCGAGCATGTTTGCCACATGCAGATCGCTGCGTAAGCCTCTAAAAAGCTGTTGCCGTCGTCTACCTACTTATCGTCGCCCTTACGCATTCGCATATTTTTATTTCGGTGTTTATAAGATTAAATTTTTTTATTTTTTCGTATTTTTAATAAAATACATACATTTATATTTTACCTTCGTCTCTACAACATCATTCAATAATGATGATGATGAGTTAATTACTTTATTAAAATTAGTTGTCTGTAAAGTCAGTTTACGGACGATAATTTTACGTGATAACGTCATAAGAAAACATTCATGAAAAATTTCTTATTTTTATGAATTGAATTGAATTATTATCACCTTAATTATCATTATTTTGTATCATAAAAAGAAGGAGTTAGTTGAAAATTACATTTTTTTCCCATAAATTAACATTTATTTGCACTTGTTAATTAAAGTATTTTTTTACTTAAATTATACAGATTAGATTTATAATTTTTATATTTTATGCATTTTCAATGCGATCTTATAAGATAAATTACTATAATAGAAAAATACTAGAACAAATCGACTCGGGTCACAAGGTTCCCGCCTGAGAATTCACTTGTGACCCGAGTCGATTTTTTCTAGTATTTTTCTATTATAGTAATTTATCTTATACAGATTAATTACAAGTAACAATGTGCTATTAACAATTTTTACAACTTTTTATACGATCTTTTATGTGAGTCACAATAATTTTTTGGTCAAAACTGTAACATAACCCATTTTACTGCACTCGCCGACCGATGCTACTTTTTTTATTAATGAAAGAACAAATATATGAGATCATATAGCCAATCAAATTTTTAAAATGCAAATTGTTGTTGTAATAATCATTGGAAACCACATTAATTTTTTAATTCAGTTTAAAAACCGTTGACAAAACAGTTCACGTGTAGGTTGTGTGTTGCCGCTGTCTCTCTTCTACTTGGACGCATCGGCCAATGGAATGGAAGAGACATAGCATCACAGCACGGAACGTGACAATGAGTCATGCTTTTTCGTGCGTGCAGCCGGCGTTCATCGATTTATAAGACGTTGTCACGTCAAAAAACACCATAATAAATAAACAAACATCACATACTTTGTCCTAAACCTAAATTTAATAGGCAAAGAATTATGTTTTGGAAATCAGACCCGAACCAATATAGAAAAGTTAATTTTCTACATTTACTCGGCCGGGGTTCAAATTCAGGACCCAGTAGTGATACCATAAAAACCTCCACAACTCGTAAAATTTATATCTTACATAAAATAATCAAGTTTATTTTACATAATCTTGGGTAAGCCTCAACATTATTTTTGATAATTGTTTATTTAGAGTTTCTTAAGGGTATCATTTCGGATCCATTAACTTTATTATTTGATAAAACAAAAACCATGAATGGGTGCAATATGTGATTAAATCTTGGTATAATTGAAGGAAAATTGTAATGTCAAGCTACTATTTTTTGGCCTTATTTTGTGTAGATCATTGTCAGATTATTGAAGCATGACCGACTACTGTGGGGTTCCACACTTAATTATATAGTATTTTTGAAATGCAATATCAAGAGTTAGGTAACTTATTATTTTGTCATACATACTCCTACACCATGAAGCCGTGTTTCACTACATCAAACTTGAATGTCCCTTTAACAAAATAATAATATATCACCACCAGAATCAATTTCAATGTTTCATTTTAGTGTTCTACATTTTAATTGAAATGTTTGTATAATTAATATACAACGTGTACCTTTGTCACTCCTCTCCTTTAATCTTTGAGCAAATGTTACATTTAAATCTATTTTGTTTCCTGTTTGTAGTATTACGAAGTGTGATAACTTTTTACAAATATAAAACGTGTTGACAAATGAGTTTCCAGAAAACGGAGATACGAGATACCTAAATCCATGTATAAAACAAGATATTCAGTTTAAAGTCCGCCAAAATTTTGGTTAAACTCATGATTCCCAGCAATTGCAAGCTGATTTGCATAGTTAGGTAGCTCGGGATTCAAATCTTCTGAATAAGTTGAACTGATGAATATAAATAAGGATGACACCGAATCACATTACGTTGAACAGGAGCGTTTGCACGCCGTCGGACTGCCAAGTTTCTAACTAAACGGTGAGATTTATCGCCGTGAAATTAGAAACAACTGGCAACTTAATTTTGCGATAATATATAACGGTAGTTGTCGTTTTAGAATCTATACTCTAAGAACACAAATTTGTCGTTTGTATGTTTGTCTGTCCCCTCTTTTTCCCGCTCTTTTTCCATTGTATACGCGTTACCATAGCAACACGTTACCATAACAACCGGGTCAGCTAGTGTATAATAATAATCATTAGCCTATTAGTTTTGCCCACTGATGGAGGATAGACCTTCCCTTCAAGTGAAAATAGAATAGGGAGAATGGAGCGCTCGAGTTTAGGGTATACTAGTGGATGCTTATGATAAAGATGCAGCCGGGACCAACGTCTCTGGACTATCATAATCCAAATATATGAGTATGATTTTTTAAGATCATCATACTTTTAATTAAAAAAAAATCATTGAGAAGTTTTTATTATCATATTATTTATATCGGTAGCGTTCCTCCATAATAACGTGGAAAAGGTAAAACTTTTTTTTTATTCGCTGGCTTCGCTCTTTAATCCAATCAAGCCCGGGGGCCAAGATAGGACCCACGATGGAACGAGTTAACCCATAAAGTGCCTATGCACCCTGGCTTTAAAAATGGATGGGTTATAAGTTCTCGGAAAAACAGACGCAGGGAGGGAGTTCCACTCCTTTGCTGTGTGCATTATGAAGGATGTTGAGAGAAGCGCTTGGTGCGACAGGTAGGAATAGCTACAAAAAGGGGGGCAGTGCGTCTGGATGTCCTATGGAAAATCAAAATTTGGATCTGGTAAAAACGCGGTGACACTACGACTTACGTTGATGCATTAGTTTGAACTACGAATGAGAATTGAGCAACACAAATGTTGCACAATTTTATATATAAATTTTCTTTTATGTAATTGAAAATTTTGCCATTCCCCTTAAATTCATCTGTCATTTATCAATTTTTCTGCATCCATAAGGATAGAGGCATATTTAAATATTGTGAGATTTGTATTACTATTATAAAACTGTTTTGAACTTTAATGACCGCCGACCTAAATATTAATTAGAACAGAATTATTACCATTTATTTTATTTTTGAGGCTCCGATATTCCGGCGCAATTGCATGCGCTATTGTTACGAAAATACTGCCGGAAATAAGTTTAGGCATCCCAGGATTCGCTAACTATACCATAATAATAATTTATGGTTACCACCACTTTATTCTAATGATTGATTTTAAAATATATATAAATATATATTCATTTGAAATGAAGATACAAATATGTACCTATAGATTAATTTTACTTTTATATGAGTGACATGACTTACCTGTTAGTGCTGACTATTCAGCTTAGGAATTTAGAAAGAAAGAAAGAAAGAATTTATTGATCGTAGGAAAACAAACAATAACAACATTTAAAATAAGAACAATTGTGCTTAATATAAATAAATTAACACCTACGATCAACCAGGACCATTTAAATAACGTTATTGGTAAGAACAATAACTAACACGGTTAAATTTTAAAACACTATAGTTGATTGTCTTCTTGGTTGTAAAAAGACGTGTTAGGCACACGTTTATAGTAACAGTAATGATAGCATTTATCAACCATACCGATATTCTCATGAGTAGGTACCCTAAGGAATATTATTACATATAGACATTTTGCAATTACCTCACTGTCTTCCAAGAAGTAAAACAAGTAATACCAAACGACCGCAATAGGTGTCTCAAGCGGAGTCATTGCTCACCGAGGCCGTCGAGGTGATCGTCCGTGATCCAGAGTTATTTTGGCCTGGGCTCTGTCCTTGACGACGCCACCTCCTAATCGGGCAACGCGTAAACAATAATCCGCGTAACCGCAGCAATTACACGGTAAACAAAACGCTTGCCGTAAACTACGGCGGTGTTGTCGTTGCGTTAATCATTTTAATTCTGGTATTAACAATTTGTATTATAATGAACTTACTGAATTTAAAGTAACTAAAGAAATCTTGCAATCCTTTGTCCAATAGTACTTGAGGTGCCCAAAGACAGACATAAAGTCAATTGAAAAGGAAGCTTTAAGCTAGGTGTCAGATATGTATTTTTGTTTATGATCTGGGTTATCATAATAACTGTTATGAATTTAACCAAGGTTAAAATTTAAAAGGTTGGTCTAAACCTTAATTTCGACAAACATTTTTTCGATAATACCGACATGAGTCTACTCAGATATAACGTTTCTGTTAGAAAATTTTATATTTACATGACTTCACATCGATAATACGCTAGTCCTACAATATGTTTCGCCGACAAGAATTAAATCATTATACCCTTTTATTCTGAGAGCAATTGTTACCCCGGCACCCATTATCAAAAACACATATAATACAAACAAACGGGTATTGAGACAGTTATGATAACGAAAATTTTAAAACAAGCAATTTCCCCCAATGTATCAGAGTAAAGTAAAAAGTCGTACTGTTGAGATGATGATGGCGCAGTAGTATATACGGGCTTACTGCTTACTTCGTTAAGTGCAATTAATAAAGTTCAAATTAATAGTTGGATTCTATATATCTAACACAACAACCTAAAACAGGCACACTTTAATGGCTAATAGTAACAAAAATCAATGAAAAAATATCAAAAACAAAAAGGTTAAACTACTTCCTAATAAAAATATATTTATAAGCAACTCCTAAAAAATCTAGTATCCACATTTCCTCTTTCAGGCGTAAATGTTGCTGTAATAAATGTTTGTCATGTTTTATCTTGTTTACTGTAACTACGTTTTTATATGTGCTATTATTCGAGAAATTTTATTAAAAGGGTTTCTCTGTCCTTTTATCAATTCCTTGTTAGTTTTGAAAACATTGTTTTTTTTTTTTATTTAAACGTATTCTAATGGAAATGCCCAGCTTTAACGAGCACTTTAAGTAGTAGGCAAACTGCAAGCTATAAAATCAAAGACTGGCCACATTACGGGTGGAAAGGGTGGAATATTTTTTATTACTTGCCATTGAGAAATTGCAAAATTTCCACAAAAGGTATAGTAGACCTTGATAGTATATGATTTTTTACGAATTCAAAATGTGTAAGGTTGTAAACATAACGCCATATAATGAATATGAACATTTGTAACTGAGTCAAGGCTACTACTATTTCTTTGTTATCTTACATATCTATATATCATACATTAATTTTTTTATAAAACACAAATCTTACAAAGTTTAAGGTGTTGATGTGTTCATATCACACGCACACACATATATCACACAAAAATAATGTGTGTGATGTTGTGTACCAAGTAATTATTACTATTTTATGAATCTGTGCACTTATTATTGTAAGTTATACAAAAAAATTGTAATAATTCGTTTCTAGTTTTAAAAATAACTACACTCACTAGGAATACGAATTTTGGTATGTTCGTGATCGTAACTGTGTCAATTTACGTTGGATTGATGATGATGGGTTACGATCATCATCAGTCTAAGAAAAAAAAATATTTGAAATTTCACCTTCTTATTTAAAAAAGGCTATTTTTGTCTAGGTTAAATTATGTCGATGAAGCATATTTTCGAAGAAGTATAGCGTCGGAGTACAGTTGTGTTGGATTAACATACTGTTAGAGAAGCGCTAGTGTCTAAGTAAAGTTATATCCATATACATTTGTAAAACATGTTGTCAAAATACAGTTTTAGATTCCTTTTAGCAGCTTATTTCAATACAATTATATAATATAACTATTCTAACTTCTATTTAAATTCTGAAATTATTAAAATCAATTATTGCCTTGATCAACCTGCAAAAAACATATATATATATATATATATATATATATATTTATATATATATATTATGCATTTTTCAATGCAATCTTATAAGATAAATTATTATAATAGAAAAATACTAGTAAAAATCGACTCGGGTCACAAGTGAATTCTCAGGCGGGAAGCGAATCCGCAACCTTTAGAAATCCGTTCCAATGCTCTCCCAATTGAGCTACCGAGCTTGTGAACATTCGTCGAAACTTTCTCGTAAAAAAAATCTATATTTTTATTTTAATCAACCTGCAAAAGTTTCGTAACCAATGTGAAAAAACATAACTATTATTCGCTTACTTTAATACAGAGTTTAATATATCAAAACGCTTAAATTAGATTCTATTTACAAAAAGATAGATCATGTACAGCAAGTGTACAAGCAAACACTAGTCAGTTAAGTACCGTAATATCTGGTCGTTGGCTCATGAAGAGACAATCATACTGATTTTATAACCACAGATAAAATTCGTCGAGAGCGAGTGAGGTGAGCCAAAATAACTTTATAATTTGCTAAACAAAATGCTTTAAGTTAGTGTTTCGTACTCCAATTCGAAAACCTAAATACTTTACACTTTATCTCCGACGACTTATCAAAAGATTATTTGACCAAAGCTTATATATAGCGAAACACATTACATCGATTCTAAGTTTTACCTAAAATACCTTAAATCGAATGATATTTGATCGAAATGTTATTTGTTCAAAACTCTTCTACCATAATAGTTATATTTAATTAAATGTTGTAATTGGATATAATGAAGTAATGAAATTAAACTTCATTAAACAATAACATTCTTTATATTATTATAATTTTTTATATAATTTGATATTGTCTTATTTAAATTTGTAGAACTTATGAAGTCATACCATATGATATGACTTATCATATCTTAATTTATTCGCAATTTTACGTGCACATCAAACCTATAATTTTTTTTAATAAAATACTGAATGTAAATAAATTAATAACCAAAAGGTCCTGTAAGGAAGAAAACTATCTTTTTTTTCCAAAAAAACATTAGAGGTATAGTGGTTCGATGAAATGTAGTATCGAGCAAACCTTTGCTCGATACTACTACAAGTACCTACTTATTTCAAGAAAATTTCAGATATGATAAAATATCATAGAAACAAAAACATCGTGAATCTTTATAGAAGAAATTTTATGAGATATGACGTAACTGAAATGGAGACGAAAACTCATACTTGTAGCCTGTGTAAAGTAAGATTACAATGCAGTCAATGAATATGAATTCATCAAAACCACCCTCTCCCTACCTGACTAGATTACCTAAAATAAATTTGACAGTGTCGGATTTCATAACTCATGAGTTTAATTAATATACAAATTGTTTAAATAGATTCTTTTATATTTGCTCTGACAAATAATTTGACAGATGTTTTGTTAAATTGTTTGATCACCAAGGTATTCCAATTATTTTTATTACAAGAATCAATCATTAAGCCCTAGAATTTGGTTTTCCCACAGTTGTCTTAAATTTAAACCTCTATATTCAATGGCATTTACTCTTGTTCACAATGCGCGAAGTTTGTGCGCCTATCACGGTGCAATTAACACAATGATTTGAAAGACGAGTTGTTTCTTTTATTTTCGAAACTCATTTGACTGGAAAATAAGTATGAGCCAAGATAGTAAAAAAAAACTTCACAGTCTTTAGTACCTAGACTTATCAGCATTCGCCAAGTTTATCATCAAACCCGACCTCAAAGTCGGCCTGAAAACCTCATTTTACTATAATGCTGACACTGATACCCAATGCCAACAGATGTTTCAAACATTTTTCTGACGTGATAACGTCTTATAAATCGATGAACGCCGGCTGCACGCATGAAAAAGCATGACTCATTGTCACGTTCCCTTATTGTCACGGTCCGTCATTAACGTTCCGCCTGAGCCGAGCGTGCAAGCAAGAGCGCGGAAGAAGCGATAGAGACGCACGATCGGCCTTATCATTCGGCATGTGACGCATCTATCTCTCTGTCACTCCATCGGCCGATGCGTCCGAGTAAAATAGAGAGCGAGGGTAACACACAACCTACACGTGAACTCTTTTCTCAACTGTTTATAAAGCGAAGTGAAAAGTCAATGTGGCTTCCATTGTTTATTACACCAACAATTACATTTTAAGAATTTTATTAACGATATAATCTCATATATCTGTACTTTGATTATTTAAAAAAAGTATCATCGATCGGTGAGTGCAGCAATAATAGGTTATATTACAATTTTGACTAAAAAACTATTATGACTTATATAATAATCGATCGTTTACTAAGTCAACTACGGAGGATCTTAAATATAAAATATATAAGTAGTAAATAAATTGTTAATAGTACATTGTTACTGTAATTAATCTGTATAAATTAAGTTAAAAAATATTTTATTTAACGAGTGCAAATAAATGTGAACTTATGGATTTTTTTTTAATTTATTTCTTTGTATTATACAAAATAATGATAATTCAGTGATAATAATACAAAGTAAGCAATTTTTCATCAATGCTTTCTTTTGACGTTATCAGTATCACGTAAAATTATGGTCCGTACACCGACTTTACAGACAACCAATTTTTTATGACGAAATCCTCATCTGTATACTGTATCTACACATGAAAACAACAGTTTCATCCATTTGGTACGTGAATAATTCCTATTGTGCAAAATAGATTAGCGATTAATATCTATACCAATACTTATTTTATTAGTCTAATTTAATGTAATAAATGGAATCTGAAAATTGATATGAATTTTAATTCCTTCCTGTAGAAATGGTAATAGGCGTGGTTGCTGACAGTTTACTGGTCAATGGAACAAGAATACTGAAGGAGTTCCAAGCGAGGTTTGAGCTTCTAATAATCTAGCTGCCTAGTCTTTCATAATTTATCGTTGCGCATGAGCTGGGTTATTACGGACTCACTATCAATAATCCTCGTACTACCTGCATTCTGGTTTATTCTGAGGCCTAACTGCAAGTGTTTAAACGTGCAAACTTAATTATATCGTTTGCTATACGATTCCAATCTAGACCTTAAGTTTCCTCAAATAAGTTTGAAAATTAAATCTTAATGCAAACGTGATAGTTTAACAACTTACACTATGGCCACTACTGATTCTCACTTCTTTGAGCGCGCCATCTTTAGCTCCCAGAATGTACCCCCATTATAAAAATGAGCATGCAATAATATGTAGGATATATTGCTTCTGACAACAAAGAAAGTTCGTTCTTACTACTATTATCCATTTTACGCAGCTCTGCAATAATTAACAATTTTCATCAAGCCTTCTTTATGGCTTCTCTATATGCTACCGAGGTTTATTCATGGCGAAATCACTTTATAGTAATAACTTTGGCATTCTCATTCCTTTTATACATATGTGTATATTTGCAACAATATAAGATGCTAGCCAGCTTTTTTAAAAAGCTCATCAAAATTAATTTGGTCAACAAACGTGTCAACAAAAGAAGGAAAAAAATAATCGATCAAGATGAAGATTTCTTTTTAAAGAAATCTTCATCTTGATCATCATTTTAAAGGAATCGTCTTCGAAGAATGCCGCCATTCACATGTCTCATTTAATAATATCGACTCTGGAAATCAATTTCTGTTTTCCGTTGCTATCACAAGAAGCAAATACATGAAGGATCTTAAGAGGCGATTTCGAAAATATATACTTACAACTAGATTGTCAAAGGTTTTTACAGTGGGGTTTTTTGATTTATAACTTTTTTGTAAGAAAATATATATAGAGCATATCAAATTATACAAATTTGTAAAATTTCTCCATTCGATTTATATTCCAACTAATAAAATTATATTTCACTGTAAAAATATAAATTAAGAAAAATTGGTACTTTATGGTACGAGTAGATTGACGAATTGTTGTCAATACATCGAGATTTATATTACAATTTTAGATCTCTTCAGCTAAGTCTTATTTACAACTGTTATTATGATTAATTTCAAACTAATAATTTATAACCAAATTTTGCGTACCTACTGCAGCTTGTTTGAGAGTGCAATAGTCTCAATAGCATTAAGTTGACCAATGTTTTCCGAAATTTCTTCTTTAATTTATTTTCTGTAGAAAATGATACAATAGCAAATGTATTGCAAGAAACTGTGGATAAGATGTTAATAAAAGGTTCTAACATTATTTTCAATTATTTTCTTTATGATAAAAACATAGTACCAGCGTACGACACTTTAGACAAACCACTTCTAAGGTGTAACAGTTGGAACAAAAAAAAATCTGTTTCCAAATAGGAAGTAACTGAGGAGCATACGTCATTAAAAATAAATATACAATCTACTCTCTCCATCCTTCTTATTTTTGGGGAGTTGCATAACAGTACTAAATGTTTGATTCCTAATTTAAATTACTGTTAATAATTCAAATTGCTACAGCGTCCGTGCACGATTGATTACACTTTGGTCATTCGTGAAGTATTCGCTCCCTTTGCTGATTAGATACTCGTATTGCAATCGCAGAAAACAAAATTTGGATAGAAGAGATAATCATTCTGTTTCAGTTGTTCCTCTATCAATCTCTAAGAAAAACTGCTAACTAACAGCTTGTCAAACTATTGGAAAATGTATTGATCAGAGATTGGTTAAAGGTATGTTGCAACCAAATAATCTTTTGGATAAGTTATTTGCCATTGTTCGTGTTATCAAATCGTAATAATGATGATTTAAAAAAATATCTAGTAGGCAGTTAGGTCTTTCTTATATTCTGTTATCTAATTAGCGTATGTAATGTTTATTGACACATACTTATATCTGCAGAGCAAAAAATATGCAAATGACATGCAAATATTTTATCCTATGTTATCTTCTCGTCAGGGTAAACAAGGTGAGGCGACAGAAAGACGGCCACGGCACCCACTCTAGAGCCAACGGTACTGTTTTACGTCCCTTTGTTTTTACGATTGACAATATCAATGAAAATGATGAAAGATGTGCAATTAATGTTTGCATTGTGTATCTTCACAGTTCACTTCATAACATCCCATTTTATAATTCTCTGTTTTTTGTTTTTTTACGTACTAAAAATTTATGATTGTATTATATATTTTATTTGAATGTTTTTTACCATAAAAAATAAGTCTGAATCACTTTTTTCTTTGAAACAGATGAAGAAACGTCACTTTGACATGACAATGACAATTTTGATATATCATTTTACTTTTTTGACAGAGAGAAAAAACAAAAAATACTCAAATTATTTAAACTACAAAATGCTAGAAAAAAAGTAATAAGTAGGATTCACTTAATTTCTAACTGTGATGTTTAATAAAATGAGGGTTTAGAAAAAAAAAAGTTATCAATTGTTTTATGTAGCTCAAAGAGAATTTCTAAAAACAAGAATAGTAGATACAAATGTTGCATACAAAATCCCACATAACTAACTTTAACCTCACATTGAAATATATAAGAAATATATATTATTTCTAACCGAGACTAAATGTCGTACCAGGTGACCAAGGAGAAGTAGACATATTTAAATAAAATATAAAATACGCATGTGAAAAAACGACCACGCCTCCTTATATATTTAAATATATACCTTCTTAAAGAGTTTCTTTTAGAATTACAGATATCGAGTAAGACCCTTAATGTTATATTCTCAGTAAAATAATTGAATTATTTTGTTATATATACATTAATAGTATTAAATGGTGTTGATAAGGTATTTTATTAAAAATAAATTAACAATTTTTTGGCTGCAACAGAATAAGAAAAATGTCAAATTGATTTTACCATGTTGAATGTACGTTCTCATACAAATGCAAATAAACATAAATTCCTTTTATTTAATAAATATATCTCAGACACGACAATATAACCAAAAGTAACGTATTTTTTGGGACCCGGCAATACATACTTTGTAACAACTACAAGCACTTGTTGACAGTTTATGGTCACTAATTAATTTCCTATTTATACTTACAATTAGCACATACAAGTGGGAGCATAATTTTGCAAGTTGTAATAAAGTTTTTGTGTTGTTGTTTAATCCGATTTGGTTCAATGTGGAGTGGTGAATTCCTTGTTTAGTAGATTATTGGGTAGTTCCTGTTACATTCAATTCATAATTGTGTAGTGGTAGTCGGGAGTATGCACATGCATCTCAGCGTAGCTCTAAGGTGCACATAGAGATTCATCTCAGCACCGGATTGTGTATTTGTTTTAACGCAATACCTTTCAATGGTTGTCTCGAGTTCATTGACTCTGTGTCTTTGGCGCATCCATAGATTTGTGCAGTGGTCATGCGCATCACCGTTTGTTCACTAAGCACCCACCAAACTGGTAACTAGCCTCGTAACATGATCTTTGGTATGCCATTAGCATGTTGACACGTTAAATATTAAATAATTGTGCTTTAACAAGAGCTTTACAACGTTTAAGTTAGCTAAACGTTTAATTTAGACTCGAAGGCAGCTTCCACGATTCATGATATCATTACATTGGCAAATATCATAATGTGTAGGGAGTTTTGTTTGGTAACGCAAAGTACACTCGTTGTACATTCCCTTCCTTTATTGGCGTGTCCATTTCCTTAAGTTAGTGGTGTGGTGATTTAGGCCAGACTTATGGGAATACCTAATGTTCATTTGATTCTTCGTTAGCCACGTGTTACATCGAATGCTCATAATAATGTAGTGAAAATACTTGCCTCTTTAAATGTGGGGTCCATATCGTACCATATCTAAATTATTTTTCATGCAATAAAATTTTAAAGGAAGCTTAATTGGTCTGAACTTAATCTAAATCTAACTAAATATTTGTGTCTGATCTGGGAGCATTCACCTCAAATTGAACCTACAATCAGTTTGAAATGTCATTCAGATCCGTGTGCTCTCAATTCCACGGTAAGAAAGAATTAGTATGCAAAAAAGTTTTCGATTTGTGTTTATACGCATTCGACTATTGCTAGATCAGGTACCAGTTAAGTCAATTTAAGTGTGTTGTATATATACTTAAATATGTATTTTATCTTTATCAGCACCTATCAGAAACATGTTAATTATTAGTAAATTAAAATTTGCAATATTGTAATTATGATTGTTTTAAGATTTCAGAAATTCTTTTTTTCATTCGAAAAATTTCAAAAAAAGAATAACATCGTCATATTTCGTATAAAAGAATCAAAATACGAAAAGCCAAACGAGATGTAACAATAACCCATGATTGCAAATCCTTCGACGAGAAAAAGCTATATTTGTAGGAAGTACGTTTTTTCACTAATTAATATGAGCACCTAACAACAGTATTTCGTAGCACCTTTTAAACTCTATTTGAGCGAGCCAGAGGGCCGTCGCCGTCGCCGCATGTCAATATAATTTGAAAGTTAGTGTTAAATAAAACGGTGTTCAATATTGTGTAACAAAACGAGGAACACAAAGGGCGTTACACTCTACGTGCAAACATTTAACCAATAGGCAGTGGTGCGCGTGTCCACATACTCACGCCAATCATCAAATTATCGTCGACTATTGCACAAAAGAATAGACGAAGGTGTTAATGAAGACAATAAAATCTGCTTACATTCAAAAAATTATCGAACAATCATATTCCGAACACATATTTTTCTACGCAAATTTCGTCACCAAAACTAACCATAAGTGCTAACTAAATAAGCCCACACGCGTCACTCTTGTCCTATTATCTATTCTTCTAATGAAAACATATACATAAGTCAACAGCTTATATAACGGTAATTACTACGCAAGGAAATAAACTTTTCACACGTACTTAGTGGGCAAGTTACCGGCAGTGCCTCTACTTATATGAATATCTATGTGCCTCGAACGTCATACCTAACGTAATTTATTTAACGTTAACTCATTAAAATAACAAATTTATGGCTAGGGAAATTACGAGTAGTGATTAGAATTTTGCAATTTCAAGTCAACAGACATCTTTGACTTGAAATGTTTAATAGGTCTCTTTTTAATGATCTTTCACAGAATGAACCTGTATTAAACAAATTGCTACAATTTCTTAGTACTAATCTTGATAACTAAGGATGGATCTACTCACGTCATATTTAACTGAAATAATTGTTAACGGAAACCTTACGAATATAATTAAAACTACAGTAATTTTGTTCTTCGCAAAACAAATTGAGGTAGCATTACTGACATTTACACCTACTAATTAAAAATAAAGAGTTTTTATAACAGGACAAATGCAAGAATGGGGTTGTCAGGACTCAGGGCTTGATTTTTTATGATAATGCCCTCGTTTTAATTAATATTTTCACCAGCTAAATATGTAGCAACACTAAATAATCTATGGAAAAAAATTGTAATCAAATTTATATTATTGTACACAAAATAAAATCCAAAATATGTACACCCATAAAAGAGTGTGGTTCACTTCAGGGTCAGACACCCCTGTCAATCATGGTACCTGCTTTAGCTATTTTGGAACTATAACTACGCTATCTTTTTTCTTTGTCGGTCACTGTACCCATTTAAGGTACAGATGCTCATAGTAAACAACTTCATTGGCAGATATACAATAGAAAAAAATATTTTTTTCTGAATGAAACCAGTGCAATGAAAAGGAGGGGCAAAAGCAATTCTGGATGAAGGTAAAGACTATGGAAATACCCATATGAAATCTTGCATTTTAAATACCCACAGATTTCATAAGAAAACGCAAAAAGACACTTCTCGCTTCTTTATTCCACTACCGTTTAAGGACCACATAATGGTTTAATATTACAAAATCCAACATTAATTGAACATAAATATACTACAAAAAACAAGTTTATTAAAACAAAATTAGTAATGTGACCGGCGGGGTAATGTGACGTTCCCACCAAAAACTGTAGTATAATACTGGTCTACAAAACTAAATTAAAGTCAGATAAGCGTATTTTTTAGAGATCTCTTTCCAAACAAAACAGTCTTTTTGTTTTGTTTTCACTGTAATTAACTATAATCAGTTAACTTGACAACCTGTAAATATTTGTAGTAACCGTAGACAGTGTTGACGCCAAGTACTAATTATCACTTAATTCCTTAAAACCAATATGACTGGCGAGTCAGTGCGAGTTGGTCATATTCGCAGTGATGAAATTATATATTATTAAAAGCATTCTTGTCTTCTCAGAATGATTGCGTATACCTTACTTACTACATTTATTTATTATTTTATTTATTCTTTGCTATCTTAATTTACAAGAAATCGACCTCGTTGAACCTAAGGACGCACTAAACAAACAAAAAAACGGAAAAATTTAAGCACAGTTTTGTTGTACTGAGTCACTCTCCTAAATACTTCTTTGTATAGTCGAGTTTGCTAACCACAATGATTCACTGGATGGATATTCATACAAAATACATAGATAGTTTTTTATGAGAATTTACTTTTCAAATAATACCAATTTACCAAAATATAGGTACATAGGTTATAATAAAATAAAAGTCAGTGAATTTGAAATAAGTTTTTATCTACATTTGGTATAATAGTTGAATTTCTCATTTGATACTAAGGCATAGTATTCGCCACATATTATTTTACACGATTCTAGATCTTACGAAATAGTTTTTTTTTCAAAGGTATTTGTACTGTAAATTCTAGAAGATTCTCGTCTAAATGAAACTCTTCCGCTATTTTGATAATCCGACCAAATGATAATTAATAACAGTTTTACCTACTATATATTTATTTTTAAATATAGTATTAACTGAACATAACAAAATAAAACGTGGTAACTTACGTCAGGTTATTACAGTGAACAGTAACAAAAACTAAAATCGTCGGCGAGTTTGGTTTGGGTAAGATAACAAAATAAGATTATTATAAAATGTGGTTGACAAGGCTAAACTATACTACGTACTATGTAGGAACATGATGTTTTGTGTATATTTCAAGTATGCAAACGATAATGCGATAGGATTACAAATTACAAATTCATCCATTGATTTACGACATACATTCTTATACATAAACAATATAGATATGTTTTCAGTTAAAAGTCTAATCACAACCATAACATCGAGGAGGCGGTGTTGTTTTCAAATTGTACATGGACATTTGTGAATTGTGAGCAAAAAGTTAATTGGCGCCGCATTATTAGATCGGACGGCGCGGGCGATCAGCCAGCCGCGAGCGCGGTCAACGCTCGGCGCCCAACGTCGGAAGGTCGCGGCGCGGCCTTCTTTCGGTGAACCATCCGCCTCTAACGTACCTGTGCCGGGCACCCTGTATTTATTTCGATACGCTTACAGTTATATGTGCTCTCGTGAGCATATGTGGGTTATATATCTGTGCCGACATGAACGACTCAGAACTAAGCTAATTGAATCCAACGCTCGCTACGTAAAAATTCAATTGCAGAAAATGATGGCGTGTCATATTTAGCGCATCCATCACCCAAATTTCATTTAAGCGCCTTCGGATCTCACGACGACATTACTATAATAGCTTAATAACTCTTTCCTGTGAATACCTTTGTGGTAACTAAAATAGCTGACTCACATCGCAATTCAATGCAATCCCTTTATGTCGCGCGATACGAAGAAGATATCGAAAATATTGTGTTTAATTAAAGGTTGCGTTGCAAAATTATTGTGAAAACGTTCTTTATGTTAAATTTAGGTGAAGGCGTCGGGTGAGGGTAAGGTTAGCTGAAGCTTTGACCCGACGTACGTCAAACTACGACGTCAATACGTATGTATACGTCAAATTTAACATTCAGTATAATTCTGTTCGATTAGATTGCATTCATATTAACTTGTCATTGTAGCCTTTTGCGACACGATTTCTCTTTCTTGACAATTCGCTTCTTCTCATGAATGCGTTTTGCAAAAAAAAAATCAAATCATGATCTGCCTAATAAAACATGTGGCATGCTTCACAAAGAGCTATGGTGACCTCGAAATGAAAATCATGCAGCACTCCTAACCGTTATAATAACGAGGTCATTTATCAACTTTGGATTTGTTTCTGTCTGTACGTATTAAGATATGTATTACATGATGGAATATGATACATAAGTCGCTGTTCAGATTGGATGAGCTTGCGTTAGCTTTCACTACTTGCGGCTTTGTTAGTTAATACGACGTGTAACTCGTATAAACACCTTGCCGTGTTCTACATTATCGTTAAGCTTGGACTGATAATATCAAATCATCGGTACCACTTTCTTTTTTTCATACACAAAATTCAAAACACTTATTGTATTCGTTACTTGAAGCAAGCTCGACTCTTTTAGAGCTTATTATCAAATCGAATATCCTTAGGTCACAAATTACAAAGATTTTACAAGAAAAAATGTTTTCCTTTATTAGACCAAATAACAAACTATTATATTTTTATTATATTTAAACGTTTAAATGGTAGATTTGTATAGCTAAAGATATTTTTACTGGAAAAAAAAAATACGATATGGTTTTAGATTTGAGTGCCGTCTGACCCGGGAGAAAATTTCTTTAGATGTCAACAATGACTTGTAATATTTTTATATCCCATTTGGACTCTAATAATAATATTTCTAAATTCACACAAATTAGCCTAGCCCAAAGAAAGCTTTGAAAGGCTTGTATTATGGATACTTGGTTCTATAGATAAACATTCATAATCCTTAGATATATACATAAAAATAGATATAAATACCTATGACTCGGGAACAAATGGTCGTATACCTCATAAAAACATCTGTCCCTTGCAGGATTTGAACCCAGGACCTTCGGTGCGAAAGGCATGATCGCTGCTATTGCACCAAATATTCTACATAGAGACGCAGTCGGTTCTATATAATTTATGAAGAATAACAATATGATCCTTATAACTATTGCGACGGTGAAAACAACCGCATAACAAATTATTACATAAGATATTTAAAAAAATTAACGTAGCAAATTTAAAATATATGGGTTTGTCATTAAAAATACGTGACGCAAAGTTAGCCAATTCGCAATAGATTGAAAATCGTAATTTGATTCAGAGATAACGTAAGTTTCTGTGAATAAAATGTAATAATATTTTACGACATAAACGTCACAGTCAACGTCACGTCTCACTTATCATGACAGGTCACAGTTTATTACATATTTCTGTATGTATTTAGATGAGCCAATTCACAACTGGACTAGGTAGGGAGGGCTAGAACAGGACAGGACGAAATCTTTTAGGCCGTAACTTTTCATATGAAATGCTTAAAATAGATACAAAATTCTTGATAAGAAACCTATGAATCGTAATTCGAATTGAGCTCTTTCTAACCGGGCAATATGCCGTAACCACTATGCTTCTAAACACATGGCAAATTAATTTGATTTCTTTTTTGAACGCCAAAAAAACATAATAAAAAAGTAAAATTATTACTATTTCCTACAGTGCAAGTAAGTTTTATGTACATGAGATAGTAAAATTGTACCAAAAATAAGCATTACAATGTAACACTAGTAGAAAGCCAACATTTCGAGTAATCGAGTCTTTTTAATGTATAGTCGTAGGTATATTTTGCTTCTCATAGACGTTAATTCCGTGATAGATCACAAGTCAAGCTCCCGAACCTTGCCGAGAAGGAAGTAAAATCTCACGGATAGCTCTTCCAATATCGTGGCTGCGTAATTGAACAGTAAATCAAACAAACTCGTTAACAGACAGACAATCTCACGTTTTTTCTGTGAAGCGAGTACCTTTAAAACTGCGTAATGTTTATATCCACTTTAATAGCTTTTCTGAATAAAATAAGTTGTTAATATTTACTGAAACACTTCTTTTTCCGAGTTTATGTTTGGACACGTTTATGTGTGAAACATTGACCTTACCAAACTACTAAGCATATTGAATTATATTAGAATTTATAAACTATTAGTCTAATATAAAAAACTGAACATACTTTTGTGATTTAAAATTCAAACAAACGTCGTAATCGCTAGACATGTTGTACATCAATACGACATTGTTGATTTTAAATTATATTTCAACGTGCGATCATTTTTAGGATTGCAAAACTCATTACTGTATATTTTCTATTCAGAAGTAAAAACAATCATATTTACTAAATTTAAAAATTGTTTGAAATGGTAATATCTTTTTGAGATTGTTTTCTATATTTTTTTTATATTTTTGTGTTTAATAACCTATGATTACGTTGAACTATTCAGCAGAATAACTGAAGAATGAACGGTAGATTATATTTCCGAGTTTTACCTACGCACGCTTATCCCCCTTACAGTTTGTAATGAGCGTTCACACGAGATGATTTCAGTTCGTTGTTCGCTTAATAACAAGCTAATAAACCTTAATAATAAGCTAACAATAATATTTAAGAACAGTCAAAGCATTAACGGTGTATCTTGCAGAATTATCGAAAGTTGATCAGTTAAATACCCTTTTACAAAAAGTCTGCGTAACTTTGAAATTGACATTTAGGGCAAAGAATGACAGCGTTGTTTTGCGGTGCAGTTTACACTACGAAGGAGGAGAAAGGATTCAGTCCATAGAAAAATAATTTGTCGTGACATCATTCATCAAACAAACACAATAAACCATAGTTGGTGGTTTAAAGAAGATTATTTATATTTAAAAATTGTGACAAATTAAAATCAATAGAGCTTAGATTTATCTGTGCCTACGTCTTTGTATGAATTTACCAATAGCTAAGCAGAATAGAATAGCTAAGCAAAAATTAATGACAAGAGGAACCAGGTGGCTATTCATGATAGCGTCTATCAGAATGGACAAAATTTTAAAATTTTAGGATTTGACTAGTGCTAGTTAGCATCCAAGAAGATAAAATATTTTTTTATTTCTGCTGGAAATTGTGATTGGCTAAAATTTTGTTGTAAACATTTCTATGGTAACAAGATGAGCCAACTTTTTATATCTACCAAAATCACCTCGTGTGAACGGGGCGAAGGAGAGGTAGATTTGGTGAAAAATCCTCATAAAGAGGACGTAAACTTCAAAAATGATCTCAGGGTCGTGATCGAGGCACTAAATGAGCACTTGAAAGAAATGGGATCCAGGTGGGAAAGTTCGAACGAGTAATGGGGAACTCACATAAAGTTCGCAAGGGGAAATGAAATCGCCCTCCTCCCTGTTTCCCTGTTATAATACCGCAAATTACTTCTAAAGGAATTTTATTTGCCTATTTCAAATTGCTACGATTAAAATAATTTTATTTGCTTCGAAGCGATACTCACGCGTTTTTACGTCTGATGTAGTTAACGGCCGTCCTTGTGAGGGCCGAACGTTTACATCTAATATTAGTTAAAGCATATGATGATAGCCGTATAAATTCTAATCCATAGTTACATACGTGACGGATCTCGTTTTATTACGTAAACCGTGGTGAAGTATATACGGAAGTGTAAACCTTAACATCAGAGCCTGTTCAAACAAGTGCTGCTATATTAGTTTATTATTAATGTGCACGACTTCTATAAAATTAACGAAAAACCAACAAGTTTTAATTTCTACAAAAGCAAAATCCAAACACCTTACGATGTATACATTTATTTAGTCAATTGAACAGTCTTATAAAAAAATAATTATTTATTTCATTGAAATATTAATAATTTCCCTTAAATTTTGACAAAACTTAACTGTTAAGAATATTGATAATGTATACGGATAAGTACGAGGTCGCGAAGAACAGTCAGTGATGCAAAAAAATTTAAAGACAAAATACTTCCACTTTGATTCACTGAAAGTTAAAAGTACATATATAAAAACATTAAATACAAAAGCCGTATCAACAGCTATAACCAGTAAAACACAATATAACATATTTAGTTCTTACACTTCCGCGCACATTACACATTAGATTAAAGCACTTTTTTACGGATTTTTGCGCATGTTTTATTTTATATTTAATCCTGATGTTTCGACTCCTTTACAGGAGCCGTGATCACAGGATGACTAAGATGATGGTTGTCATGTTTTTTCTACTGCCTTCACAATATTTTAATCGGGCACGTTCCTAATTAGGCATTAAATTATTTTATATGAATCAATTTTTTTTTTTTTACAATCGTAACGCATAAAGGTTTTCAGACTATAATAAATGGGTCTTTTTCTTTCATCCTTCTAAGTCACACCCCAACGTATCATTGAATCCTTTTACATCCAAACTCATAAAGAAGAATTGACTATTCAATCTATTAATATTTTCAGCAGTCTTCCTATTCTCTGCCATATTAATTTCCACCTCTCTCCAAACAACATACGATTTAAACTTTCTTTTAATAATATTATGTCCATACCAAAGCGTAACAGTTACATTTAAGTTTATCTAACACTGTTATACCATTTTTGAACCTATTCTCACATACTTATATTTTTTATCTACTCTAATACTATAATACAAAGATTCTAAAACTGAAAACAAAATGCTTATGACAAACATTACGTACAGGCCAAAAATAATAAAAAAAAAGTTTCATTACGATACAGGTCTTGTATGGACACCTGTAACATAATATAACTTTTTTATCATAACGATACACCTATACAACCTCCAGCTGGACCAAGGAGGTTGAACCTCTACTTTAAAAAGGTTTCAATGAACGAGTCCTCGACGACCGACGCAACACGCATGCGCAATTGATGTTTGCACCTTGGCGCCAACATTTGACATTTAAATAAATTTGTTGTTATATTCAGCGTTTTATTTGCAATATTGTTTTACATATTATAGTATGAGAGTAGATAAAGTAGTGTATGACACTGTACATAACTTGGTCTTATAACACTCGTGTGATGCTATAAAAAAACTCGCCTACGGCTCGTTTTTTTAAAACACACTCATGTTATAAGAACCCTTATTATGCAACAGTATCATAAACTACTATTACATATATCCAGCTCAATATTCTCACATCGACTGCATACAATTATCTCTCAATCGTGTTTTCAGCTCAACAATCCAAACTATTAGGACGTGTCTGATCTGTCTGGCTCATTTCTTTGGTAACAGTTAATTAATTAATGTAAACATTTTAGTAAATACCATCTTTCCATCGTAAAAAGTTGTTGTAACTAGTCTAAATACTGTTTCATAAAACCTTTTCTTTTTTTTTAACTCTTTAAATATTCTGAATTTGGAACGCGTTTAGTTTTTATAAAAACTTCTTTCGATTTCGCGCCATTACACATATTTTTCATGTAAATTTTCAAATAACAATATTGAATAGGGGTGTTAAAGAAAATAGGATTGTTGTGATCGTTTGCACAAAGTGGATATGGAGCCGTCGGTCATATTCCAGACACTTCAAAAGCTTGGTATAAGCCGTATGTTCGTATATCGTACTATCAACAGATACAACAACACTTCCTCTGTCGAAGGCCATAAAAGATCGGGGCGGCCGCGTGCTGTTAGAACTATAAAGGCTGTTAATGCTGTTGTTGGAAACCAAAAAATCTTATCACGAGAAATGAATATTCCCTCTAGGAATATGTCGCGTATTACAAAACAAGACCTCTCACTCGGTGCTTGTCGTCGATATACAGAACATGTCCCAAATCAATCTTTACAATCAAAGAGAGTGGATCGATCAAAATGCCTTCTGTCACTATACGCAGGTAAAAAGGACAGAAATATCCTCTTTACCGATGAAAAAAATTTCGCGATTGAAGAGCACTACAATAAGCAAAATGATAAAGTGTATGCTCACAGTTCTAAAGAAGCTGCTCAAGTGGTCGGTAAGGTAAAAGCTCAGTGATGATTTGGTGGGGCGTGTCTTATCAAAGCTACATCTTTGTGCAAAAGGAGTGAAACTTCAACAAAAGTGTATCAAGAGACAGTCTTGGATCATGTTGTGAAACCTCTCAGCAATACACTTTTTAAAAATGTACCGTGGACTTTCCAGCAGGACTCTGCGCTTGGTCACAAAGCTCAGATCTCAACCCTTTAGACTACAAATTATGGTCAGTTTTACAGGACATGGCCTTCGCTTCGTTTCAGCCAAATGACGTCCACTGCTAAACAAAGGCCTCCCCCAAGGATCTCTTGGTTCTCTTCTTCGTTTCTCTCAGGTGCTTCCCGCGAACTTTATTAAAGATGAGATAACAATATCTTCCAATACGTGAGATTTCTTCACCGGTTGCTCACTCAGATCAGTTTTGTAATATTGAATTACATATATTTTTTGTTCGCATGCGACACATGCATAGCGAGTGTTCATATAATGATATAAAATTAATCACACAGCAAAATATTTTCGTATTATAAGAGTTGTTGTACATCACATTGTGTCTAAAATTAAAATACCAGTGATATTTTGAAAATGACAAAGTGTGGTTATAAAAGTCCGGCACTGAGATTTTTAAGGTCTAGGGATGCTAGGAGCAATTTTCAGATATGAGTGATATTTGAAACAAACCCATAGCGGTGAGTAGCCAAAGTGAGACATGCTACTACCAACAGACTTTCTAAGTCAGGAATGCATTAGGTTTTTTTACTCGACGTTAGTAAAAATTACAAATATGATAAGTACACAAATGATCGTTGAGATTTGTAGAGTAGGCTTAATGTACAATACAAATATTAGTAATAAAATACTGTTAAAAATATAAAATCAACATATTATGATAGTTAAGTAGAGTCGTTATCGCCATAAGTTAGGGCACCCACTGCGGGGGCGCATTGCTATGCTATGGATGAAAACACCTAAAGAAGAAGGGACTATAAACCAATCTCGCGGCCTTATACAAATAGATGGGTGCTAAAGATTATTGAAACACCTAAACCCAACTGTATAACACGCACGACGATGCATTAGTCGTGTTCGTTACATTTTTTGTGCGAATGTGCGGGATTTTGCATATGCGCATTGAATAAAATCAGTTGAACGCATGCGCTCTCATGACATTACTTGCCATTTTGAAATTTCATAATGACAGTTATATTATTATTTTTAAAAAAGCTGTCATCATAAAATTTAAAAATGGCAAGTAATGACATGAGAACGCATGCGTTCAACTGATTTTATTCATTGCGCATGTGCAAAATCCCGCACATGCGTACAAAAAATGTAACGAACACGACTATTAAGCAGCTCGAAATCAAACACTTTTTATCACCAATCCGCTGACCGTCCTTTGCGCAAGTAGCTTAGTCTTCTTATCTAAGACCAAAACGAGCTAACTGCTCTGCTATCGAGCTCGTCGAAAAGAGAAAAGTAGAGTAGAGTATGAGTAGTTAAATATAAAATCGACTAACAAAAACAATCTGTTATATTTTTTGTGTTATTTATGAATCTAATTGCTAAGTTTAATATCTTATAAATTTTACCTTTATTTTTATTTTATATAAATTAAATTAGTTTCCCCAAATTAAACAATTCTACTATTCAAGGCAATTCAGCACTAAGTCATGTCACAGCGCATATTTAGTGGACAAACTATATCCATGTACCTACATTCTGTCGCGGCTTTAAAACTCCGTTTTTATAACGTCCAGAAGAATCTCTTCGTTATATTAATACGGCAATGCTTTTAATATTGTAATCTTCAGAGATCAGAGAATTTATAACAACTTTAAGTTCAAGTATGAATTCTCTAATGCAGCCCATCGACATGCGACCGTGGTGTTTTCGGAACCTTTTGCGAGATCATTAAAATGAACATCGCCTTGGTAATAGCAAAAAGACGAGGTTTCATGTTTCTATACAGTTTGTAATAATGTTATAATATTCGTTAAGACCGCTCATCGTTAATAATGTTGCAATCATCATACTACCGATGAATGTAAAATCGACCTAACTTTTTACATAATAAAAAATACATAAACACAATATTATTTTGTCATTAGAGTAACAAGATTAAAAAGCCAAATCACGTATAATGTGGCTCGGACAGTAAATTAACCAAGAACTTATTAAATGAACTAATTAGTCGTTAGTAAGGCTTCTTATACTGACACTCACCGCCCAGTTCTCAAGGGTTGAGTATAAGTTGTCAAATATTTAAAAAGTTCCTACAACGTTTGAGTTAAAATTTCAACTTCAGAACTTATGTTCGCACTATTAAGGTCTATCATACAAATATTAACTAGAACGCGATAGAAGCGTTTGCAAATTTTTAAAACTTACACTCAGGCCTCTGTGGTGAGCACATTACGGAATGTCGCGCAACATTGTTGCTTTAGTACTCGTTGTTCATCCCCGTGACTAAGACGTGGGATCAGTATCATGCTACCTATCTTCATTGTAAAAGCGAATATGTTATTCTGATTATTGAACTGTGTAATATAATATATTTTTTTGATAAATTTAGATATTAAGTAAACCAACGAAGAGGGAATGGATTCTGCGATCAAGAGACTTTTAGGGTTGTTTTTATGTATAATTATAAGAAAATAGACCCGGTGTCGCACGCGGCCCAATTATGAAGGCATTACTGAAGTGTACTAAGTAAAATTACGACAGTACTTTAAAAGTTTGAATTCACGTATTTCATAAATGTTATGACCAATCAAATATAAATTCTTGCAAATTCTACATTTTTCCAAAAGTAAGAGTAATTTTATTGGGATTTATAAAATTACTTTTGAATAAAAAAACGCGATAATAACTAATTTAAAAAAAGGACATCGTTTTAATGACTGTGAAAAGAACGAGCTGAGAGGAAGGACTATTTTACTTAAAAACACCAAAACTAATATTTGGAATCTAGAATAGATGTTGGAAAAATTGATATACGAAAACAAGTAAGGCCAACCATGCACTAGATGCGTACGTGCGCCCGCGACGGATGATTGATGTGGAGGCAGTGAAAGCATTTAAGTGGAAACACACACTTCACCTCCTAGCGGTACCAAACCCAGCCCAATCAACAAGGCAAGAACGGGAGCAGCTGGTGCCATGAGGGTTCTTTGAGACGGAAATACAATTTGACATTACATTAATCTCTCAAAGCATCACAAACTTAACCATAAAAACTCCCCACTTTGTACGGAAGTATTTTTTTTTAAAAGAGTTATGTAGCTTTTATTCCTATCTATCATACATTTTTATTAGAAAGGCGATAATGGGATTGTAAATAGTAATAAACGTGAATAATATAATTTTTTGACATATCAAGAGACGATATTCGTAACCACGTTTCTCTGCACTTGGCACGGGACCCCAAAAAGAATGTCCAAAACATGCGTAACAATTTTTCTCCTACATTGCACAATACGAATTTGTTAACGGGAATCAACCATCTACTTTTTTGTTTGTGCATTGGCGAGTATAAATTGATAATGTTGGTAATTTGGCGTTCGGTCGAGTGCCGTTGCCCGCTACGCTAATGAGTTTATAATGGATACAATAATGTGGGATGATAATATATTTTCTAAATCAATGTCTAGGTCGAGTACGCTGCACCAAATTTGTATGGATGGAAATATATGCAATTCATTGACATCGACCATTGAATTTTTGTCATTTAAACATAACCGAACCCAGGTGGTATCTAATAATTTTATCTAATTTAAATATCGATCAAATATTGACTCCAAGACTTTCATTATAATAAAAACATAATAATAATAACATTGAATTATTATTACTCACATTTACACCTTTTCGTTGTTTTATGGATACTAGGGTAACGGGTAGACATCTATCCTGCTAAATAAAACACCCATCAAAATCGGTTGAGTAGTTTCGGAGTTCATCGCGGTCGAACACTCGTATTCATCACACAAATATCTGCCCCTTCCGGGACTCGAACCCAGGACTGTCAGGAGCCTGCAGCTGAAACATAAATTCCCGGAAGAGCAAATTATGTACTAAACATATAACATGTTTAGTACATAATTCAAAAAATATTAATATTTGTACTTTTGAAAATAAGTGTCTTTTGAGTATTAGTTTGGTTAACTTGATTATCGTATTATCTCTTAAATACATAAATTAATTAATTATTGCCTGTTATATTTACAGCTTCAATTTTTGAAGTCTATCATGTATCATTTGTGGATCGAATACTAGAAGGACAATTAAGATAATAATATTTCTTATAATCACATTAACTAGCCTAGCCCAAAGTAGGCACTATAAAGCTTGTGTTAAGGATGCTAGGGTAACGGATAGACATACATATATAACATATAAATAAGTAATAATCTTTAAATATATAATTCTTCTGTGAGTGTGTATGTCACTGAACTCCTCCTAAACGGCTGGACCAATTTGAATGAATTTTTTTGTATGTGTTCAAGGGGATCTGAGAATGGTTTAGATTCACAAATCAGTCCGGCAGATGACGCTGCAGTCGGCACAGCAACGCGTGGCCGGGTCAACTAGTCATATATAAAAATACCCATGACTTAGGTTCTAATGTTCGTATTCATCACACAAACCCAGGACTGTCTGTGTGAAAGGCAGGATCGTTACCGTTTCACCAAACGGCTGTTGTTAATTATAACTACATTTCATTACATTATAAATTCCTAGTAATACTGTATCAATAAGCTACTGGACCAAAGCGCTAACTGACGGCTCAAAGAAGGATTACGGAGGTAAAGCAACTTTCGAAAAGGCCAGTCATCAGACAGTTGGATGGGTTACTTATCTAGAGCTTCTTCGTGCTTGAAAGGTACGCTTAAGCCATTGGGGTCGTTAGCACTCACCAATTCGAATTGGGGCCACGTGTTGAATTATAACCCATTCCCCAACGGTATGTCATTCATAGGGTAAGTCTTTTCCCCAGCAGTGGGGACACTTATAGGCTGATGATGACAAATACCATGTCGTTCAGAAGCTCTACAAGTGGAACCTAGAATTTATTTATTTATATTACATAAGCATTTCACTAATTTCTATAAAACAAAGATGATAAAAAAGGGGTTTTAATTATATTTGATTAAATTTGCTAATTATTACAATTAGTAAGAAGAAGTAATGTAAAAAAAAGCAAAATATTAATTGTTCTGTTATATAAGTTCGGCTCAGCTATACTAGGACAAAGACAATCAAACAAGCGCCCACGGAGGTGTGAGCGAATACAGCAAACAGGCGTAAATTATCACTCTGCAACACCATCAGATCAGACTGTCGAAACACAGCTTCATTACCACTCGACGGAGAAAGAACCGGTAACATTCTATTTTATAAATTATCACATTGCACCTTTTCGTGAGAAGGCACTAAGAAAACAAAATTTATCTGGCAAACAAAAATACACAGGAAGTGTTGCTTAAAAACCAATTATTTTGTAAAATATTTGTAACTGGAATATAATATTTGTAACTAAGGGACTCAATCACTTTACTCAATAAAAAAGTGTAGCACACTCGAACGCGGTAGAGAGTAAGTAAGTATTATCTATGATAGTCTTCCTCTAGGATAAATCACTTTTTTAAAGGAAATTGCCTTATGAATTCGACAATCTAATTCACTCCTGAATGTTTGCAACAGTAAGCGTTATTTCAGAAGTTATATTACCGATTACCGATTATTAATTGACCGATTTTACAGAGTTCTTAGGAATCTATGTCACGCCACCGTAGCTAGAAATTAAATTCATCTGCGGCTTCTGATCCCAAAAACATTATAAGCAGTGATGATATCATGCGGTTAAACAACATGACGGTTAATTCATCGGCAATCGTACAACTGTTTTCCAAGTAAAGGTCAAAATAAAACAAGTTAGGGAAAAAATATTGCCTATTTTAATAGAATCGTCATGGACAATAAATAGACATTTGATAATATTGTTAAAAATTGCGTAGCATAATAAGAGTTCATGTTTCATCGAAGTTTGACTTCTTTATTGTTCAATAAACGATATCAACTGTTCTCGACAAATTATAAAAAATTGTTAGGACCAACTAAAGATTGCGTTAAATCCTGTTGTCTTTGCCACATTTTCGGTATATATCTTTAAGAAATATCTTCTAGATTCTCCGAGGAACCACTAGATCACGCACCATAACTCGAAATTGATGGATGGCCACATGGTAGGAATATATTTCGATCATATATTTTTATATATATGATCATATTATATTTCAAATCAGACCCTGAACTTATGTTCATTTTCATACCTCACTAACTGAACGGGGACAATGTGATAAAAGATAAACCGAAGAAATCAAAACCAATCACGATTATAATCTTTTGAGGATGTCAGATTAATCTAAAAGATACTGAACTTAAGTAGTATTAAGCAGCAATCTTTTTAAGCTCGTTCTAAATGCTTCCACAAACATATAAAAAGTAGTAAGTATTTGATTACCACCGATATCTTTATAAACCGCAAGTACCAGTAATACAGTGTTATACGTATGTGTCAATCAAATAGCAGTAAGAAAACAACATGCAGAGGAGCTGCCAGGTAGGACAACTACACAAATATCCGGTTGGCAAGGAATCAAAGGAACAATTGATGCCATACTTCCAGTTTAGTAGCAGTCCAGTTGGTATAAACTGGCTCGATAAGGTAAAGAAACTATGGTTTACATTTTTCTATTTTTACCTTACAATAAGAGAGATTATTTCTGACAATCCCAGTTTTGTATACAAATCGCTCAATAGAATATAGCTAAATAAAATACAAACTGTAAAAAATCCTTAGCAAGCACTAAATCCATCATTTGAAAAATGCTTATGTGAGAGACAATATCTTAGAATGTATAGTTGTACAGCTACTTAAATCAACTTGACCTATTTTATGCCTGAGTTTCTTAAGAAATCACGGTTAAAATTTCACATTGTACACATTTTGATTTTTTTCCATTTAAGAAATTAAATGTATATATAAAACAAAAAGTTTCCAGATAAGACTAGATTCATTGTCAATATAATGTATGTCTTTAGGAAAAGTAAAAGTGGGAGCATAATAGAATAACTAAGTAATGATTGATTGAAAGTGAAAAAGTAGGCGATCGAATGACCCAGCCGCTTGTCTCGCAATTGAATGTGACACGCAGTAGATCTAATTATTCGTGAAACGGTATATTACAACAGAAAAAAACATTTAGAGCCACTCTTTTTAATTTAACAAATCTATAGATAAGTATCTGGGGTATGTGCGTAAAAAGTCCGGATAGTCATTTCACCTATAGTATGAGGGCCCTTCAAACTAGTACTATAAAATTACAACAGGTCAAGGCAATCATAGGCTAATTATAAAGTAATCTAGCGTTTATCGGCAAATGGCGGGTCATGAAAGGCAGCATCAGCGGTCGGTGACGCCATAGCTGGCCATCTTCCTCGTACTCTGACTCACGCGCAGTCCGCTCGATCGTGACCATAGCGCGGATTTCGATTCTGACCTGACTGCCTTCGAAGTTACTATACATTTATCACGTCTCACTAATAATTTTTACTATACGTTTTGAATCGATTTAATTATGTTTTATGCCAATAAACTTAGCGCTTTAACAGTCCCGAGCCACTTCATGAATTAACTAAAATCATTTACTCGATTTTTATCTATAAAAACTGGATTGAAATTTTCATTTAACTAACAAGAGAAAACACCCACATAAAGTTTTTATAGTTCCTAATAAGATTATTTATATATTTATTTCATAATATTATCTTTAAATGTAGAGTTTTGACATTCATTTCAACTTAAAAACTTAAATTTCACATCAAATTAATTTATTACATGCCGCGAGCGCCTTAAATTAATTTTTATCATTTAGTCCTGACATTTTGATTTCTTTTCATCTTCTTGTCATAATCAGCATTATTTTTAACCATAAAATCTTATTTTTTCTATATAACACAGAGTCTTTTAATTGATAATCGCTTTTAAATATGACTATCATCGTTTTATATTGTGTTACAGGAAGACCAACACCTTTAGACATAGAATTACCGCATCGAATTGTTTTTTGCAGGTGTCTTCATTACTTTTATCGAAACGATCGCCTCACGCCGAACATTGCGATTCCCTCTTAGTCATGTCAGTAAAACGCAAATAGTGCAAGCTAGATCCGGCTCCGAGCATTGATCGAAGTTCCCATAACTTTACATCATGCTTTTAATAAACAAGCATGTGTAAGTCAGAACATCCAATTATTATAACTAGATATGGTTAGCTTATTTACGAGGCGATAATTAATATAGTCGCTCCTAAATTCGACATCAGTAGGGACGATATTGTTATAAACTTGTTTTAAAAACATAACTGAGCTCAAAATCAACCATAAAAGAATATTCAAGTCAGACGACATTTCTTGACGCATACCGAGTAATGCTGTCATTTCCATATTGTAAAGTAATTATTTTTTTCCCTCAATAAATATATGCGTACACTATAGTAATAGTTATGTATGATAACACAAAGATTATCTGATAGCACAAACATGTCGATCTAAGTGTTGCTCATCCTTATTTATAAACATCATTGCTAAAGTATGTGTTTCCGTCTTTTGTTTTTACTCGTTACGTTATAGTGGTTTAACAATCAGTACCGTTATCATTTAGAGCCATTCTCTTGTGTGAATCGAGAGTTATTTAGTAATTTACCAGAGAGACAATGAAAGAGTACACTACATTAAAGTAAGCAATTTATACAGCAAAATCTTGATAGAAAACAAGAAAACCAATTATACCTAATAAACTAAAATTATAAACACTATTTTGTTTTAAGATTTCTTAGGAAGAACTAAAGTTACACATGTATTTAATAGTTCATTTTACACATATATTCGTCTTAAGAGTATTAATTAGTATTTTTTATAGTACTATCTCGCCTCATGGTAAGCGACGATACGATCTAGGATGTGACAAGCTTGTCTAGAAGATACCTATTCACTCGTGACTTGAAGACCCCTTAATTGTATTTGTCAGGAAACACAGACTCAGACAAAAAGGTCTACTCCTTAACGGTACGTATCACAAAATTGGAACCAAAACGCTTATTCCGACTCTTTGGTATATCAACTATACGAGTATAATGGTGGCGCCTATTACAAATAGATCGGTCTGGTTGTGCGATGAATAAATGGAAACGACAGAACAAGGTTGTGCAATCTGCTGCACACTCTCTTCGAAATGTATCCTATAATAAACGGATAGACTAGCTACTCTATGCTATGTCTATGCTCAAGGAAATTATGTTAAAAATGCCTGTTCGTCAATACTAAACCCGCATGTTTGTATGACATGTCGCATTTGACATTTTGAAGTGCATTATAGTGCTATAATAAGGACATTGTTTTTATAACTGTATGTGTCAAAACCAAAGGACTCACCTTGTTCTTACAAAATTTAGAGTTCAACAATGCTAAGAAAATGAAAACGCCGTAACGAGCCTTAATTATAGTGTCCTTAATGAACATACAAATAGATAACGCGGCAGATATGAATTTAATACTCGCGCAACCAAAGTTTAATACCCAGAATAGATGTTTATTTAGAAATATGACGCTTTTAGACGTCGAACGTCAACGATAAACTTATTCTTAACTTATTAGTTAGGCAGTCAAAACTGCGTCGATTCAAAACTTTTATTATAATATTAAGAGTTTATTTTGTTTTAACCGGTGTAACAGTTTAACTTTAGGTTTAGGTGTAACTTTACCGAATATATTTAAATAGTCACAATATAGTCCCTATTATAGTTATTAAAAGGTAACAAATCTACCTCATCAAGCAAGACTGATTTGTGTTATTCTCCACTATAACTATTCATATTAGCAGTGCTTAATGTATTGTTGAACTCAAATCTGTTATCGATTGAACGATTAATAAATGAAAAACTGAAGTAATTTTTCTTTATTTTATTTATCTTATTTTTAAAGTTTTTAGTAACGCCACAAAATATAAATTTGTTTTTAACAAGCCAACTTTTTACATATTTTTAGATTTATTAAGATCTCTGGAATCACATATATAGACAGACAATTATAAAGACAGGTGTAACGTTACATTGAATATGACTAACTATTGGAATCGACTGAAACTTAAGAAGAAATATTTCTCTACTTTTAAAATCTTACACAAATATCGCGCGTCGTCCGTCTCGGTTGCTGCTGATGGTACGCACGTTATTGTTCTCCTATATTTTTATTAAAAATTTCGTAGTCAAAGTATTCTTTTGTCTCCAACGCCTATATTGTCAAATTGTCTATCTAGTGGTGCTGTTAGGGGCCGTCTCCACGAGTGAGAGAATCGCACTCGCATCGCACAGCGGCGTGCACGTTGTCAAACGAAGGCACTCGTCGCGTCATTTCTACATTACCTGTCTGCGAAGCAAGGACGTTACGTATTGACAATTTTTCACACAATTAACAATGATTGACATTGAAATAAATTGAAACAATAAACAATTTAATACTTGAAAAGAGAAAGAAACCTGTACTTTATGATATGCAGTTGCCAGGGTACCGGACAGAGAAATTAAAACAAAGTATTAGTTTGATGTAGGAAGTGAACTCTTTCAACAAAACAATTGCACAACTTCTCATCGCGGAATCGCGGCGATTCCGTTACGAGTTGTCATGGACACCGATACCGATACGAATCGCGACGATACGCTAGCGGAATTATCGCTAGTTCGTGGAGACTACCCGACGATAGAAGAACTTCGCGATTCTCTCGCTCGTGGAGACGGGCCCTTATTGTTTAATTGTGCAAATTTCTTGTGAGTGTCGAGAGTGAGAAGTTAACGATGAGATAATATTTGCTTAATCATAGTGGACATTACTATCGTGCAATGACCTTGCACTTGGGCCCAGTCGTTGACCTCGGGAAACGTCGGCGCAAATAGACATGGATTATTTGCATACCCGCCGCTGTGCACAAATTAAGTAATACAATAGTTTTATAAAACAACAGGCTTCTTCGTTAATCATTATACAGTGTGAAGCTTGCCACAAAAACATAACCGATCTTAATTAAGCTCTTAATTGCAAGCCCTGTAATGGACTATACCACTGCCAATGCTTGGGTATAACACCTGCTTAACTCTCAAAAAACCGTAACAATATTAAGCGGAATTGACGCTGCCCATCCTGTTCAAATGTTACCCAAATGAAGGATGAGAGCACTTCGATCCGTTGACACCTAGCATCTTGTGCAAACTCACAAATAAATGACACTGTGATGTCCTGCAACGAACTTCTTTATTATCAGTCTACATTGGAGTCCACCAAGACTAATGCTACAATTCATATTACCCAATTTAGTGAGTTACTGGATTTGAAATTATAAAGTATAAGGCAGGAAGTTAAAAACACAATCAAAAATGAATTCAACCCATTTTTATATGCCACTTTTTTATTATGCCGGCCGTTTTTTTAATATGCCACTTTTATGTCTCGCGTTGGGACAGTGCAGGTAAACGACAAAACTTATTTACAAACTGATTTAAAAGTTGTTATATACATTGTAATTACTTAAATGCATTTGGCCTCAATTCAAAAAGTGTCTTAATATTGTATCGATAATTAAATTGTTAGCATGGTGAACATAAAAAAAAGCTTTTTTAGTGTTTAACCTCCTAATAATTACCTGCCTATTGACAGGTTGCGGTGCCACTTTTTTGAGAACAACCCAATGGCAATAAACGAGACCTGGCTACGTGTAGACCAGAATGAGAAGACAGCTTTTCTGCCCGGTTACAGTTTCAGTCACTTACGACGACCTACTTGTATGTCTGGAGGGTGTGGGGATGTGTAGGGTTTTACTTAGGACGAAGTGTATGTGCTCGGTTAATGGACCATTCGGTGGCAAGTATTGAACAAGTGTGGTTGCGTGTTTCAATTCATGGTAGAAATGTTGTTGTTGGTACAGCTTACTAAACCCAGAGGCTTGACGTGGATACCTTTTTTGAAACCCTTACGGATAGTATCTCATCATTCTTTGATAATATTTTACTTCTTGGAATATGATGCTAATAATTATATATGAAAAAAGTTTCTAAATCCTTATTACCGTAGACCTAACGCAATAAGTCGCGAGTCACTCACTTTACGGATCATAGCTCTAGTTTGATAGATGTCTTTTGTACGGATGCTCGAGTGGGGGACGTTAAGGTTATGCATATACCTGATTTAAATCGTTACGCCATTGTTAGTGCCACGCTTAACCTTAGAAAAGAAATGTGTCCTCCTAGGGTTACATCTTTCCGTCCAGTAATTGATATTTATATCATCGCTTTTAATAAAGACTAAAATATTCAAGTATTTAATATTGTCTCACTATCTAACGCACTAGAGTTGAATTCCAAATCTATCCAGATCTCTAGACGTAAAAGGATTAGCCAGCCATGGTTGACCCAGGGGCTTCTGAGATGTTTACGTCACAGAGATAGTTTGCATAAAAAAGTAAAAAAGAAGCCGGATGATGAAAACTTACGTATATGTTACAGAAGATATAGGAATTTCTGCAATTCGCTCATTAAAAAAGTTCGTCGTGCACATGATAAAGCGAAAATAAAAGAGGCGGGTAACGATAAGAAAAGGTTATGGGGAACAATAAAAAATATTACGCACTTCAAAAATGTCAAAGAAAATTCTTTTAACTTAATCTCAACCGGTAATCCCCAAGAGAGAGTTAACAGTATTAATGCTCACTTTGCTAACGCTGCCAAGGAGCTGGCGTCTAAACTAATAGATTATAGTGCCATCCCGTCAATTAATTTAAATCACGTGTCTAATTCTTTTGCTATGTTACCTACGGATGAGGAGGAGATCAAATTACTGATCATGGAACTTCGCGATAGATGTGCAGTTGGCGTGGATCAAATTTCAGGTCGACTGCTAAAAGAAAATTTAGATCATCTAACTCAACCCATAACCCATATGTGTAGTGTCTGTTTAGAAGTTGGTGTGTTTCCCGACCTTTTCAAAAAATCTCTCATTGTACCTATTCACAAGGGTGGTGATGGAAACTGTGTCAACAATTATAGGCCAATTTCACTTCTTCCGATCCTGTCTAAGATATAAGAACGCCTGATGAACAAACGTCTGGTTGCCTTCCTGAAGAAATATAACATATTATCTCCATCGCAATATGGTTTTCGCTCGGGTAGGTCAACTGATGATGCAGTTCATGATCTCACCGATTTCATCGTGACACATCTTGACAGGAAAGATAAAGTTATAGCAATATTCCTCGATCTTGCGAAGGCGTTTGACACGATTTCTATCCCAATCCTCATTGATAAATTGAAAAGAGTCGGAGTTAGAGGAGTAGCACTCAAGTTATTTTCCAGCTACCTCACAAATCGCACACAAGCTGTAAAAGTGGAATCATGGGTTAGTGATGAATTACCAATTTCATGTGGAGTGCCACAGGGCAGTATACTCGGACCAACCATGTTTTTATTATACATTAATGATTTATGTCAATACCACCTAATGAACGGCAAGATTATTGCTTTCGCCGACGATACTGCCCTGTTGTTTCACGGGGACAATTGGAGTAACGTTTTTGCTTACGCTCAATCAGGATTAAATTTAATCTCCAATTGGCTTGCGGGTAATGTGTTGAGTCTAAATTCAGATAAAACCAAGCTTTTCTATTAAACGCAAGCAATTCCCGGTTGGTTTATCGCTTGTAACTCACACACCTTCTTGTTTATCTGCTCAAGTCAATTGTTTATGTCCTAGTCTGCAATCCTCGGAGGTTATAAAATATCTTGGTGTTCTGATTGACGAAAATTTAAGCTTCCTTACTCATATTGAATTACTAGCGGGTAGAGTAAGGAAATTAATTTATATCTTTAGAACTCTTCGTCATATTGCAGATTTCAACTTAATGAAATCTGTTTATTTTGCTTTGTGCCAGTCAATTATAGGATACTGCATTACGGCTTGGGGAGGCGCTGCTAAATCGCATATTGTCAAGGCCGAGAGAGCTCAAAGAATGGTGTTAAAGGTTGCTGCTTTTCTTTCCCGCTTGACTCCGACGTGTGATGTATACAAGTTCTGGAAGGTTCTCACTGTACGTCAGTTGTTTATTCTGTCTTTAGTGCTTCGTAAACATTCTCAACTGGACTTCAACCCGCTTCTCAATATTAACTCTCGCCGTAAAGGAACTGTTTGTGCATACCTGCGTTGTAATACACAATTTGCCCATCGCTTCTATTGTTTTCTCGGTAGCTTCCTTTATAATAAAATCAACTCGCGTCTTTCAGTCTATCCCCTCCCAAGACATTCGTGCAAAAAGAAAATTTCGCAGTGGTTACAGCAGCTATCCTACAATGACACAGAAAATCTGCTTGTAGCTGCTACTTTAAGGGCAGTAAAAATCATTGTTCCTCTCAGACATATCTTTCCATACGTACCAGAAATTCAGCCATACAGTACCTACATCGAACTCATACACACAAACGCAGACACGCACGCACACACGCACGCACATACACACGCACACACACACACACACATACACACGCAACCATATATATAAACAAATAAAATAAAATAAAAGTATCTGTAATGCACGTAACTGTAATTTATTATAAACTAGTTATACCATCTGATATTTGTAACTAAATTTTGATTGTCTCGGATTTCCAAAATGGTGGGAGCCTGATGACCTGTACTAACGGGTAATTTCTATTTACCTATTTCGGGCATCAGTCTCACACAAACTTAGCCTAAGATTTGTAATATTAAGTATTGTAGTAACAGTTTGTGGTGAGAAAATAAAGATTTTATTTATTTATTTATTTATTTATTTATTGTCTAACGGCTAACGTTAATAATATGGTCGATATTTTTAATAGATTTGTTGAATTTTTACTCAATGCCCATGCTATAAGAAATATTTTGTAAGGGACAGAGAGCCACCTTGATTAACACCTTTTTTTACGTGCAGAAAATGCGTTACGCATACGCTGCCGCCGGGTGCGCGGCGATCGTTACGTGGAACTCTCCTCCACTCCCCCACCCAACATACTGCCCGATGAAGGATTGCAGGCCTACCCACAAAAAACTACACGATATACACACATTTCCGTCACCATCGGGTGACGGAGGTTTTGGTAGTGACGAAGCGGCCCAGCGGCCTCGTCTCGTCATGTTAAAGGTGGTTAAGGTTAAGGTGTGTTTTAGCCGTGTAGTGCCGGCCTAGAATAGCACTACTCCCCTCTCATCCCGTGGGTGTCGTAAGAGTCGACTAAGGGAAACCTCACCTATGGAGATGGGCAGCAGCATCTCTTTATGCGTACGGGTTATACTGCGATCGCCAACCCGCCTGCCAAGCGTGGCGATTATGGCAAAACCCCCCTTTATGGATAGGCACACCAAAAAACGGCCCCTAGTCCCCGGCAGCCAAACCATTCCTAGCTACGGTAGCGGCTACGGTAACGGTGCGGCAGGGGGTGCGAAGAATCCCCGGGTAGGTTGCGGCTACCAACACCGACGACTGGACCTGGCAACTTATAACACGCGCACATTGAGGACCGACGCGAAAATTACAGAGTTGGAAGAAGTTATCGGCAAGTTACACTGGGACGTCATCGGGTTGTCTGAAGTCCGAAGAGAGGGAGAGGACACGATAATTTTGGACTCCGGTAACTTGCTGTACTTCCGGGAGGGCGACCAACTGTCCGTGGGTGGTGTCGGGTTTATCGTCCACAAGTCCCTCGTCAACAACGTGCTATCCATCGGTAGTGTTTCCAGCAGAGTGGCATACCTGGTACTCAGAATATCATCTCGGTATTCGTTGACGGTCATCCAGGTATACGCTCCAACCTCGAAACACGACGATGACGAAGTGGAGGCTATGTATGAGGAGATTTCTAGGGCCATACATAGTCACAAATCCCACTACACGGTTGTGATGGGGGACTTCAATGCAAAGTTGGGGAAGCGCTGCGGTGACGAGTTGAGAGTGGGGCAATTTGGATTTGGGGAACGTAACGACAGAGGCCAGATGCTGGCGGACTTCATGGAGAGGGAGAACCTCTATATGATGAACTCCTTCTTCAGAAAGCCCGTAACTCGCAAATGGACCTGGATAAGTCCCGACGGCAAGGTCAAAAACGAGATCGATTTTATCATGTCAACGAGTAAGCAAATATTCAATGACGTCTCTGTGATCAACGCTGTTAAGACAGGGAGCGATCACCGACTGGTAAGAGGCACATTGAATATCAACGTGAAGCTTGAAAGATCGCGACTGATAAAATCTACGCTCCGACCAATGCCGACCCAGATTCAAAACCCCGAGCGCTTTCAGCTCGAGCTCCAGAACCGCTTCGAGCCCCTTGATAACAGCATAGATGTGGACGATCTGAACGACCTGGTGGTGGATGCTGTCCGTACGGTAGGGTCAAAATACTTCAAAACCCACCGTCCCAAATTGAAGAAACTCTCCGCACATACACTCGAACTCATGGATAAGAGACATGTAATGAGGCTGCAAGACTCAGCGGATGCCCTACGTTATAGACAGCTTAATAGACAGATCTCGAAGTCGCTGACGAGCGACCTTCGCCAATTTAATACCCAGCGTATCAAAGAGGCCATAGAGCGGAACAAAGGCTCCAAAGTGTTCGCTAGAGATCTGTCTATTGGGCAAAGTCAACTGACGAGGCTGAAAACTGAGAACGGCAGTATCATTTCATCGACTCCTGAAATCCTGAGAGAGATTGAGAGTTTCTATAGGCAGCTGTATTCCAGTATCACACCAGGCCAAAGCAGAGCTCGAGATCCTAGAGCCAAGCTTACCCGACACTATACCGAAGATATCCCGGACGTCAGCCTGTACGAGATTAGAATGGCCCTCAAACAGCTAAAGAACAAAAAGGCGGCGGGAGATGACGGAATTACAACAGAGCTTCTGAGAGCGGGCGGCACGCCGGTACTTAAAGTCCTCCAGAAGCTCTTCAATTCTGTCATCGTCCAGGGCAAAACGCCGAAGGCATGGAGCAGAAGCGAGGTGATTTTGTTCTTCAAAAAGGGCGATAAAACCCTACTGAAGAACTATAGACCCATCTCGCTTCTGAGCCATGTCTACAAACTGTTTTCGAGGGTCATCACGAATCGTCTTGCTCGCAGGTTTGACGACTTCCAACCTCCCGAACAAGCCGGTTTCCGAAAAGGCTTTAGCACCATAGACCACATTCATACGCTGCGGCAGGTTATACAGAAGACCGAAGAGTATAATCGGCCACTTTGCTTGGCGTTTGTGGACTATGAGAAGGCTTTCGATTCGATCGAGACTTGGGCGGTGCTGCAGTCTCTCCAGAGGTGCCAAGTGGACTACAGGTATATCGAAGTGTTAAGGTGCCTGTACCAAAACGCCACTATGTCGGTCCGAGTACAGAGCCAGAGCTCTAATCCTATCCAACTACAGCGAGGAGTGAGACAGGGAGACGTTATTTCTCCGAAACTGTTCACTGCTGCGTTGGAGGATATTTTTAAGCTTCTGGACTGGAATGGACTTGGCATCAACATCAACGGCGAGTACCTGACGCATCTTCGGTTTGCCGATGATGTGGTCCTAATGGCTGAGACCTTGGATGACCTGAGCACCATGCTCGAAGATCTCAGTAACGCATCCCAACGAGTGGGTCTTAAGATGAACATGGACAAGACGAAAATTATGTCCAACGCCCATGTTACACCCGCTCCAGTAAATGTTGGGCACGTTACACTCGAAGTTGTTGACCACTATGTTTACCTAGGACATACAATACAGTTAGGTAAGTCCAACTTCGAGAAAGAGATCTCTCGTCGAATCCAACTCGGGTGGGCAGCGTTCGGGAAGCTGCGATACATTTTCGCGTCCAAAATACCTCAGTGCCTTAAGACGAAAGTCTTTAACCAGTGTGTGTTGCCAGTGATGACTTATGGCAGTGAAACGTGGTCGTTCACTATGGGTCTTATAAGAAGGCTCAAGGTCGCCCAGCGGGCAATGGAGAGAGCTATGCTTGGTGTTTCCCTACGCGATCGAATCAGAAATGAGGAGATCCGTAGGAGAACAAAAACCGCCGACATAGCTCAAAGAATTGCGAAGCTGAAGTGGCAATGGGCAGGACACATAGCAAGGAGAACCGATGGCCGTTGGGGCGGAAAGGTTCTCGAATGGCGACCGCGTGCCGGACGACGCTCAGTGGGTAGGCCCGCTACGAGGTGGACCGACGATCTGGTTAAGGTCGCGGGAAAACGCTGGATGCGTGCAGCACAGGACCGATCGTTGTGGAGATCCTTGGGGGAGGCCTATGTCCAGCAGTGGGCGTCGTACGGCTGATATGATGATATGATGAAGGTTAAGGTTGCAGACCCCAAAGTTCGCGTAGTAGCCAGTAGTAAGTAGCTCTTCGATACCTTAGGACTAACATGGCCGAGGGGGACTTTGTTGAAGATCTGCACAGGGTCAATCTCGGAGACGATTGACTGGCCACTGTCGAAGGTCAAGGAAGCCTTTAAGGTTGCCCTAAAGAAGCAACTTGAGCCAAAATGTTTGTACCTGTTGGAGTGCAGCATGCCCCTGCGGGATAAATTAGTGCAGCTTGGTCATATTAAGTGGGATGTTCAAGTGGGATGTCGCCGAGGTCAGTGACCATGTTAGGCCCAACTGTTGTTCAAAGTGCCAGTAGTATGGGCACCCCGAAAAATATTGTTGTTTCAAGTAACTGATCAATGGGAAGTGTGGGGATTGGGGCCACCGGGCTGGCGAGTGTCAATCGGCTGTTCTGTACTGCGTCACCTGCAAGCGGAGATTGGATCACGATCTTATGTTGGATGGTAAGTAAACTTATTAAGATAATTGAACTCACATAAAAATGTAGAGATGCTGTGCTCTTCATTTCTTTCGGATCATTTAATTTCATAATTTTCAACGGCTGACCTTTTATGATGTCATCAGAGTTCACAATGGTAAGTTCAGTTGTTGTAGTGAACAGTGCATTGGTACTGTTACTAAAAAGCGTCCATTGTACATATTGTAGCTTTGAGTGCTACAGCTGAGTTGAACTTTCGTTGGAATGACGATGACAAAACTACAAGTACGATAGTCGAGGTGTTCCATAGCTTCTGTTGATAGATGGACGGTGAAAATACTGCAGCATGGATGAATGGTCGGTCTAGAGATGATTTCCTGTAGTAGTAGTAGTAGTAGTCAGCTTGATGGAGGTAATGGCTTCGGGGTGAAATGCTGTATGCCACTCATCAGCTTAGGAATAAACCCATATGGACCTGAAACTATTTTTTTTTAAATAAAAGTGTTTTTGTCTATTTTTGTCAGTCCTATGGTATAATAGAACATAAAAGTTTGTTTAAAAAAAATTACATTTCTATAGGGTAGGTAGAAAGGGGCGTATCGTATGTGATACAGTAGGCTCACATATATACAATAATACCAAACTGATGAAGGAAGGATGACGTCTGAATGTCAGCATATCCATACTTCCACCATTGTATCTGAACAAAAGCCAGGCGTTTTGGAGTGACATATCAATGCACTGCAAGATGAGGGGCATATACCACTTCTTACCGCGAATACTTGTCCTCAGAGATGATATGTTTTGGTCTGACAAATCTACACCTCCCATATTCTGATTGTATTGGTGTATCAAATGTGGTTGAGAAACCGTTATTTTCTTTTTCTCTTTTTGAGAATATCGATCTGTTTTATGCAAGGGGTTTATACCAACCGCATTTGAGCAAACTGTCACCATGCTATTATCATTAGTGTTGCCCAAATTCAGTCTTGGTCTTGCAGTCTTGGTCTTGTTCTTGCGTTTTTGCAAGACCAAGACCAAGAACAAGACCGCGTATTTTTAGCAAGACCAAGACCAAGACTGACCGTGCAAGACTTGAGCAAGAACAAGACTAAGCCTGCAAGACTCTTGCGTCTTGCAGCTAGGACTTAGCGCTATTTCACGGAGTAGTTAGGTGTAACAGTTCGGTGTATAGGTACGCTTAGGAATTCTATGAGACGCAAAAAACTGTATCAAAGAATATGAAAAACTGGATCTATGCGCATTACGACTAATACCATAAACATACCTACATAGCGAATAAAAAAATATCCATTAAAATCAAACTGAGTGCATGCATAGTTATGTTTTAACCATCGGCACTTTGATAATGCGGCATCAAAGGTTTTGTACTTACTTCTCAAAGAAATTTGCTGCTTTTCGGAAGCACATGGTTATAATACACGCGCCGGCGGCTTCTTTTGAAATCATATACAACAATCGTTGCCGCCGCGCCGAAATCACAACATTTGACACTATTTGATTGCCGCCACAGGGCGTAGGCGTAGGTATACTCATGCAAAATAATTTCGAATTTTAAGAGTACCTACAGGTGTTCCAAAGAATAAATAAGTTTCAGAGTGCTTATAATGAAAATGAATACATTATACTGATCACGCAAGTAGTATTATGATTAGAATAAAATGGTAAGGATAGGTAGTAGATGTCATAATAATTTATTCTAGTAAGTATATATTATAATATTGATTATATGGTTTTAAACTAATTACTTAGGTACTATTATTGTACATTTAGTCATTATATTTCTTAAGTTTTTACAAGAAAAAATAGCAAAAAAGTGTTCAAATATCACCCGTTTGATAAATATTGTAGCCACTTTTAAATATACTTGAAACGTGTAAAAAAATTCTACATAATTAATAAAATAATATAAAAAGCGTAGGTACTTACCTACTAATAAAATAAAAAGCCTGCGATTTATTATTAGTAAATAATCACGGCAGCCGAGAGTGTGTCTCCACTTTTGAATACATAAATCATAACCAGATCACTAGAGCCACTTCAAAAAAGAAATTTGTAATTCCTAGGGTTCAAAATTATTTTGGTGACAGAACTTTACAGAAGCGTATACCATATCTTCTTAATTCGTTGCCCGAAACTATTAGATGTGAAACGGATAAAAATAAATTTAAAAAAATATTAAAAGATTATCTGATGACTACTATTTAACACAACAATTGTATGTTTTTATTTATTTTTTTGCATTCACAATGCAATATTTCTATAAGATATAAAATACGTGTGTAAAAAACAACCACGCCTCCGAGCCCATCTGAGGGCTCGGAGGCGTGGTTGTTTTTTACACACGTATTTTATATCTTACAACAATTGTATCTTATTATTATCACCGCTAAATTTTCCTTCAGTTTGTTGTAATTCAGTCTAAATCCAATTATTGTGCACTTAACTTTACCTGATACAGTTATAGTTGTATTATATACCTACATAATTATAATTATAAGCTAAGAGACTAAAGATCCCTCAGTCAAACCGACAAGTCGGTTTTGTGGGACTAAATTGTATCTTTGTATTTTTTTTTCTTGTATATGAAATAAATAAATAAAAAAAAATAAATAAAAAAAAAAAAAAAGTATTTACAAGCAGTGCCCGCGACTTCGCCCACGAAGAATAGTAACTTTGGAGGTATAGTGACGTTCAGGATTTATTTATTTATTTTAAAACTTCTGTCATCAAACATACAAACAAACTCTTCAGCTTTATAATATTAGTATAGATTAGTATAGATGTACGCCAAAACATTCACTTATATGTAAAGAATAGTGATTGGCACTAATTCTTTACATATATTTTATTCACGCGTCGCGTCTGTACAAGTAGGTAATAATCTGTGTTTGTACGCCGCACGCGGCATCGTTTGATTTGCGGCGGCATCCTTTTAATAGAGCCGGCACGTGGCGAGGCGGCGCGGTAGAAAGCAAGGAAACGTACTATAAACAAAGGAATTATTTTAATTCCAGTCATTTCCAATTGAGCTGTGCTTCGAGTCTAACTTAATAATTGTTTTTACTAATTCTTGTTGTTTTCTAAAAACGTATCACGTGTACAATTTAATATGAGTGACGAAGATTCAAATTATTCTAGTCCGAGTAACGAGAGTTTGAGTCACAGATCTAAAAGACCCAAAAGCAAATTTGAGGAGTTTTTCGAAATAATTCATGCATCCCAAACTGCCTTGTGTAAATTGTGCCAACATAAAAAGACTGAAATAAAAATGAAAAACAGAAACACTTCAGGCTTAAGGAAACATCTAATATCTTTCCACAAAAAGGAATCACAAATATTTCTTCCTGTTAAACCAAAATTAAGTGGAGATATCACAAGCTTTTTAGTAACCGCTGGAAGAAGTGGACAGGTAAGAATATATTTTTTTTATATGAAAACTCCAGGAACTCAAAAAAGTCTTTTTTGAACAAATGACTTTAAACTGACTTCGGAATATTTTATAGATATTGATAAAATAGTAATACATAGGTACATATTTCGCGTCATTTTTAACAATGGTCGAAATTGTCGCTACGGGAATTTTAACTCCGCGTAGCTGTTCATGCGATACTTTCAAAAACGCCATTAACTTACGTAAGTATTTTTGAGTTAGTGGTGTTTTCATCTAGGGGTGCGACATATTAAGTATGTAATTATCGTCTTAAATATTTTTATAAACACCTATATTTTCATTTGTTTTCATAATCGGCCAGTAACAACTAAGTACTTTATTTTGGTAAATTACAGTACAGTGCAACCTTAATATAACAAATGTCAATTTAACGATTTTCTCGATTTAACAACAACAAACCTCCTCCTCCTAAACGCTCAAACCTAGTATGTTTTAAATAATAACACAAGATTTATTGTTTTATTTCAGTCGGAAAACAGCAGTGACAACATCACGACAGCTACAGTTGATTGGGTAGTGAAAAAATATCTTCCCTTCTCATTTTTCGATGACGAAGCTACACAAGTATATTTTCGACGTATTTGCCCTAATATGGAGTTTCCTAAAAGGTCTACACTTAGAAGGAAAGTCAAAGAGCGATTTGAAGAGCTCCAATTTAATCTCAAGGAACGACTTCAACAATTATCATCTAAAATGTCATTTACCATTGATGGGTGGACGTCAATTGCTGGTAGGAGTTACTACGGGGTTACTATGCATTATATAGACAACGAATGGAAGTATCGATCTGTAGTTCTTGATTTTATACCATCACGCGGTCGACATACTGGGGAAGATATTGCAACGATTTTCCATGAATGTTTATTGGAATATGGCATAATTGATAAAATACAAGGTATCACGGTCGACAACGCAACTGCAAATACCAAATTTATGTATGAACTGGGCAAACAGTTGCCACACTTTGATTCAGACAATCAACATTTCCGGTGCTTTGCTCACATTTTAAACCTTGGTGTACAAGATTTATTAGAGACCTTAGCATTACACTGTGAGTCTGACACTAACGCGCAAGATCAGCAGTATGAAGACTATGCAGACGAAACTGAGGAAGATGAAGAATATGCACCAAATATTGCTGACTCGCGTACATCTGTAACAAAGTTACGCAGTATTTCCAGTAAAATAAAAAGAAGTGAGATAGTGAAGAAGAAGTTTCAGTCTGCTTGTGAAGCAGCTGGCGTGCCATCAAATCTAAATGCCATTCTTGACTGTCCAACAAGATGGAATTCCACACATGATATGATTGGATTTGGTTTAAAAGTGAGAGCGGGCATTAACATATTGTGCAGTTCTGTCACCGAATTGAATGATTTTCAAATCACAGCTAGTGAATGGCAGGTACTCGAAAAATTACATAAATTTCTAATAAACTTTAAACTTTTAAGTACAAAACTTGGTGGAGACAAATATGTTACATTACCGCTAGTCATTGTATCATTCAATCTCTTGCTAGATAAAATTGAATCCATGGTAAAACAGTTAGATGAGAAACCTAATCGATCTGAAGTGGATGAAAGGCTCATTCTAGCTTTCCAAGCAGCTCGAGACAAAATGCTTAAACATTATAAGAAGAGCAACTGGATTTATTGTACTTCTTTAATTTTAGACCCAAGGCATAAGGCTCAGACTTTTGACCTGACAATGTGGGGGAAGCAACTTAAAACAGAAAGTCTGCGCAAGTTCAATGAACTTTATGAAGAATATAAAAGTCTACACTCACTGAACAAATCTCTGGAATTGCCAAGAAAAGAAAATAAAGTATGTGATGAAGATGAAGACATTATAGACTTTGATAAACTCTATGAATGTCCCTCGACGTCATCTGGATCTTGTCTTCAAGGCTTAGTGATAGACGAGTTGGAGGAGTACCTGAGAAAACCAAGAACTGCCAGCTCGGAAGACATTTTAGATTGGTGGAGGACGCATGAGACAGAGTATCCGACTTTATCGAAGATGGCCCGTGATTTTCTCTCAATACCTGCAACTTCAGTACCTGCTGAGAGATTATTTTCTAAAGCATCATTAGTAATTAGAAAACATAGAAATAGGTTAAGTGATGAGTCAGCCAGATGGTTACTTTGTATTAATTCTTGGTCAAAAGAATTGATATAAAGTAACATAACCTAATGATAAAGCTGTTGTGTACTGTTATGTTTGATTTGTGTTGTATTTTATTTTTGATTGAAATAAATGATAAATCATAAAACTCTTTTATTAAATTTCATGCAAGTTGAGGGTTCAATCTCTTTCTAGACAGACATTGTTATTTAAAATACAGTCAAGTTATTGTAATTAATTTGTTTTTTTACATGTTTTAGCAAATGTAAGCTTATAAATCATAAATGTTTATTAAGAAACAGTTACTTCCATGGAAAACGACATATAGGTCAGTTGATTTTTCGACTTTCTTATCAAATCTTCAGTTATTTATTAATCTGATTGATCTTTACTATGGCTATGTTAATTCAAGCTCACAATGTTCCAATTCTAATACGTTTTTCTAAGATTTAAAGTAAACTTTAATAAATAGCAATAGACTAATAGGTAATTGCAAGACTTGCAAGACTCTTGCTGCAAGACCAAGACCAAGACCAAGACTGCAAGCGCAAGACCAAGACCAAGACCAAGACCAGGTGTATTGGCGCAAGACCAAGACCAAGACTGGCTAAGTCTCGTCTTGTTCTTGCATTTGGGCAACACTAATTATCATGCCATTTACAAATTATAACTTCATCGCAGACACGATAGTCGAAGAAACCCCTATCCTTCTTCTTCGCCTCTTTATTTTCTAATAAAGGGCATTTACTGGTCCTATTCTCTCTCATAGTCCCGGTTACTCGTATGTTCCTCTTTGTAAGTTCAGCAATCAAGGGCAGTCCAGTAAAAAAATTGTCTATAAACAGATGGTAATTTCCTCCCAGACCTATTTGGCTAAGTTTATCAGTGTATGTGAGGACCACACTGGCACCAAGACCCAATTCTACATATTTGGGGTTTAGATTAGTGGTTGCGCCTTGATATGGCTCAAACCATACAATATAGCCACTTGATGTAGCGCCCACCCAAAGTTTGAAACCATATCTTATTGGTTTTCCACGTATAAATTGTTTGCATCCATGTCGCCCAAAGTATGGCACCATAGCCTCGTCAACACTATGATTTTCTTCGTGTGGACAATGTTCCAAAAATTCTTTGACTATTTTTTTATAAGTGGACGTATTTTAGCAAATTTGTCTGATTTATCTAACTGTAAATTATCAGCACAGTGCAAATTTGAAAATATGACTGAAAATCTATCACGAGATAATGCACTGGCAATAAGATCATTTCTCGAGTCTGGTGAATTCTCCCAGTACATTCGTCTTCTATTCACTTGGCAGTAGCCACTGACCAACATGATTCCGATAGCACACTTCATTTCCTCTATTTTGATAACAGCAAGAAGATTCTTCTTGCCTAAGTATTTGTTAGTCTCAGTGGTGAGTAATTGATACACTTCTTCCGAAAAAAATAAAGAAAACCAATCTATCGGCGACCTATCTTGACGAACATATAATATAGGCTTCCATGTTGGAGTTACTTCGGTGTAGTTTTTTTTTCTCCAATTATATGTTTTGACTATTTTACGTTATGGCTCGTATACTTCTGGTTCCTCATTTGCTTCAACTTCGATACTAGACTCATGACTTTCAGAATCATTTTCTAATGTTTTTGTAATTGCCTGTTGCAGCTCTGCACGTGTTCTCAATAAACTTGGCGGTAGGTTATTGATTTGGACGTTATCTTCATCCCCAGAATCTTCATCCGTCAAGTCTTCGTTTGCATTTACTGGTGGAAGTAAATAAATATCATTACCTGCTCCAAAATTTTCAATTTCGTCGTCCTCTAGAAGAGTAACGATTTCATTGAGCGACAATATTCTGAAAGAAAAAACGCAATGTCATTAGTATGTGTATAAGCCTACTGTATCAAATATGATACACTACTTTTCAAGAACAAAAAAAATACACTAAAATAAGCAAAACAATGAAAACAATTCCACATTATTTACTCTCTGTCTTTTGGTTTTACTATAAATCTATCAAAAAACGTAAAAGTTAGGATAAAATTATAAATTATTACCGTTTTCTTGACATGTTGGATTTCTTATTATCACCTCACATTCAAAACACATAGGTACGCACCTTGTAATGCCAACAATAACACTGAAGTTATTTTTGTAGTATTGCTGAGACCTTACACTTGACACCAGTACAAGATGTAAACAAATTCTTATCGAAGGTACTTCAAAATAATTTATTACTTCTGGTGTATCATATATGTGACGGTAGGTCTAAATGGGTTAAATGAGTTCCCGGGTTGATTCCCAGTTGGAAAGCGGAAAACGTTACTCTGTGGGTTATATTTAGGTGGCTTAACAGCAAACATTTGCTGAGTTCGTGATAGACCGGCATGTACATGTATCTGTTGATAGCCTTAAACGGCTGCGCTGCTGGTGGTAGAGGTCTCTGATGGAGGTTTTAGGATTTGTACAGGTGCTGGTTGAATTTTGGGAGCCAACTGGGGCTTAACAACCGCTTCGTTACGTTGTTGTAAGTACAGCTCTTCTTGTAGAAATTCCAAAGCCTTTTGCTAAAGTGTAGGTCTTATACGTCTAATTCACGAACCTAAACGCCCGTGCAAACCGCTTGCTTAGATTATTTACGGTATAAAATACGCCTAGCCTCGATAGTAAGCGATAAAGCTACATGCAAACTTACATACGTCATAATAGTACTAAATAAGGACTGGCAATTATTATAAAAGTCTTGCGGTGACCTTTGCCCTTGAGTGGCCAAAGAGATGTCATTATATCGTCCCTCTGATCTGCGAAATTATCCATTACAATATTTCTAATAGTTACTTATTAATATCGGGGATGCCATTTGAGTTTATTATACCAGTGATTTTATTTAATATACCGTATAATAGGCACAAATCAGATAACTCATGTGGTTTGTAAGACATTATAAAACTATAAAAAGAACAAGCACTAGAATTATTATAAAATAAGTCGTTTATATCAAAATCACTAAATCTTATATTTCTAATATGATCTATTTGTCTTTGCCGGCGAGACTGCTGCGATGCAGACCCGCTGGGCCTCGGAGTGCAAGGACGGAAAATTTATAAAGGATTTATATATAATAATTTGTTTATATATGTGCACGCCACATGGTACATATTAAAACAACAATACAATACTTAATCTAGGAATAAAACTGATATTCACCAAAATTACGGCATACATAACATTTGCGTTAAAGTAATTACGTTAGAGTAGAAAAAAAACACTTAAGGAAGGAGAATAGAGTGACAAATATAAAAGTACCTTAGTTTGGCCTGATAAATACTCCAAAATCAAAGACCTAAATTTTCGAAAATTGTTACAAAATACATCCAAATCAGGAGTACTATATATATATATATATATATATACACTATTATATTCTGTACAGATTTTATTTACCTGGTACGTTAACAAAATGGTCATTAATGATATCTGTATCCGAGAAAAAAATATTAATCTAATCAAATTGACAATATATAATAAGAAGTTTATATTGAATTTAATTTTACTAAGGCTGGAAGACTACAGTTTTGTCTAGATTAATATTTATTGAAAACATTTTTCTATAAGTCGCTCGTTTATCGGTTATCATATTGTACATGATATGAAATAAATATTATCATATCGCCATAAACTGGTTCACCATCATCGCCATGCCTATTTATGTCCCCACTAGCGGGGCATAAGCTTTCCAACGAATGGAAAAACTGTAGGGATAATGGGTCATAACCCACCGTGCAGGCCCAGAGCGGCTTGGCGGTAGGGCGGATACCCTGTTCGCCACTTAATATAAAACAAATTATTCGACTTCTTTTAAATTCATTATTTCCAACTTTGAAAAAATCTGATTTACTTCAATATTTTTCTACGAGTTTTTAAACGCAACATGGAAAAAAACGGTATTTAACGCTTGGTCATAATACACACCCTTTTAGTCGGAGAGTTGTCAAATTGATATGTTTACAAAATTCACATTTAAATCAATTATCGGTTAATATATATCAATATCTGCAATTTATTAACCGATTCTTTGCTGATGGCACGCCTGTCGTGTCATCGCTTTTTTTTGCGTGTGGCGTTAGCCACTGAAACCGTGTCATTTTTAAATCGATGATAACTCCTTCAAATCAAGTTTTAGGGAAATCAACCCAAAATAAAAACATTCTTCATTTTTCACGTAAATCAAGCTCGTAGCCTTCGTCGCTGTAATTGTATGTAGCAACGAATCGGTTAACACCAACGGCACCATTTATTAGTGCTGTTTAAAACACCATAATATTTTCTACTCCTACGTTATGCATTACATTTAAAAAAATACAATTATTTTTTAAAATATCTTATATTAAAATTTAGGCAGATTAAAGAAGAAAATACAAGGGCTATCTAAAGCAATTTTACTAGAAAAAGTTCTACTTGTTTCAGGAATCAACCAAGACTTGAACCAACACCATCACGTTATCTCAGCAAGTGTTCTTCCAATTCAGCTACAGAGCCCTTAACAGATACATTGTTTTTCCAAGTGTTTCTCAAGCTAAATACCAGCGCCCAATGGCTTTATGTTGTAGGTAACCACTACCAACAAAATTGAATGTAATACTTTTACAAACGGATTATAAAGAAGCAACTGCTATTTAAGTTGTATATTTTTGTTATTTTAGCACTTAACTGCTTGATTTTTAGGAACAACGAATAGCGAGAGACTGTAGGTTTGAGTCCTGCCTGACTTCTGACAATTTCAAAAATTTCTTCAAATATAAAGTGCTATTAAATTAAGTATTGCATACAACACTTTATGACATAAAACGATGCTTAATAATGTATAAATATTAGTGTGAACTTGATCATTAGGATTCCAAAGCCCCTTTCCATACTGTTACCATAGCGGAATTAAATAAATATATTTTATGTAGAGTAATTTTATTCCTATCTATGTAAATCTCGCGCCGCCTAGTTTTTAAAATGCGCGACTTTATTCGTAGTTGCAAAGCGTTGCGCGTAAAAATGCTAAGGATTTCCCTGTTTGAATGAGAGCAGAGCAGTATCTGAGTTAGCTATTCCCAGGCTACATAAACAAATTCTGATCACACCAAGCGACCGACGGCGGTGGAGGCGCGCATTGACACAGGACGACGACGCGGCGATGCGAACATCGGTAAACTTTTACCGTACAGTCTCCGAAGAAAGACTTACAAGATTATCTATAACGATAATTTCAAATCAATTTTATATTCTTAAATAAAATTATTGATCGTATGAATTTCACATTTTTATTAACATTAATGATTAATGTAAATATTTCCTAGAAACTGTACTTTCAGTATTATCACCCCATTATTATACACTTTCAAAGCAGGGTCCCGATTTTCTTAGCTAGTTTTTTAAAGTATTTCTTAGGCAGGAGTCATTTTTACTAAAACAATAATTCTTAAAATATTCCTGACTCGCAAGATATATTGTCAACGTTATGGCATTGGAAATGAGTAATTATCGAGAACCGCTATACTGAATGATGATCTGCGTGTGAACTTCATTCATAATGCATTGTCATCTCAAAGGTACTGTTTAAGAGAGAGAGAGAGAATTAAAAAATGTTATTAATAGAGATACTAACATATGCGTCCCTAAAAGTGACACAAGAGCATATCTGCTAATATCGGTGAGTGGGCTCGAGATTCGATGGCCGCAGTAACGGGACCCCGCTGGCGGCTCTGCACACAAATTAATAGTTACCGCTCAAGGCCGCCTACAAGCAATCGACATAGATACATTGGTTTGTCGACTATGAGCACCTTCCGACTCACGGTCAAGAATGAGGCCGAGAAAGCGGCCGCAGCATTCGCCGGCGCCGACCGTGCACCCAACCTTCTGGCACCCACTAAATTGTCTTTAATTGTTCCAGAAAAAGTAAAAACATCGCATTACTAATTTGATTTTTGCAAAACGAATTATAGAATTGATACGCTACTTAATGTGAAGCTTTGTCCGCCAACGTAGTGGAACTTTCTCTACTCTTATTATGAAAAAATGTGCCTTATCATCGCAGTGCAGAGAACGGTTTGCGCAATGTGAGATTGCTAATTGAATCCTTATCATGCGGCATATATGGAATACGTCTTGCTAGAGTACTCCATTCACAAGTTAGGTGTAATTAATTTGAATGGAAGCAGCACAAAGGTAGTAACGTCTTCGGTAGTTGACTGGGTGCGTGGTTTTTGTGCCGGTCGTGGGTGTACTGTTACTGTTAGCCGACTTTCGGCCGCCCCGTCAGCGACTAACCTTGATACTTTCAGTTACGACGTCTATTTTGCACTCCTCTTGTTGCCGCTGACATCTTATTGTGGCCGAGTTAACTGACAAAAAATATCAATCAAAATTCTAGCACAAGAGCCTGCGGCATTCGTGCTGTCTCTTGCCCAACACATAAATGAGAAAAGCATGTAACTGCGTTGCTTTTACGTTTACAAGGCATGCCGTGATCAGTACAAATTGAGTACTTTCTTTGGATTTATGTTACACACGTGTTTTTGTTCGTTAATGTTTATTTTAGTATTTTAATAACAGTCTGCTGCCTCTAGATCGATTAACATATAGGATACTATAACCACGTTTTACCACAACAAGGGTACCTAATATCTACAAAAATCTTTATATATCAACACATACTGAGGATGCAAATAACAGTATACACTATATTAAATTAAAATATAAAACTGAAAATCTCCTTTTGATAAGTACGTACTAATATTTTGTTTGCGTTGCAAAGCACTGGCCTACCATAGCAAAGGTCAACTAGTTATTAAATCATCATCATCATCACCTCAGCCAAGAGATGTCCTTTGTTGAACGAAAAAAATAGATGCATTTTGCCATAATCTCCACACTTGACGAGCAACTTGGAGATCGTAGTAAAAGACCACAATTCGTAAAACTTTGCTGCCTATGTTGTCGTCTACGTGAGTTGTATGGTGACTTCCTCCAATGTAATTAGTAGCTTTTACGACGTCCGTAAGTATGAGGGATTATTGCCATTCTACTCCGTCGGACTTCACATGACCAGGACTGGTTATTTACAGCCATATAAATATGGACCCCATCATATTAACATAAATATAATTCATTATATAAGTTATTACTGTTGTAATTATACTTGTGTATCTTAATAATTAATAAATAAAATATTATTAGCGATGTACACATAAAACCTTGTTAGTGAAAATAATATGGGTCTTGCAAGTCGATTCCAGTGAGTAAATAAAGAATTACAGTTACTTTTTCTATAAATAGACATTTAAGAAAGTCACAATGCAGTCAAAAACTTGATCATCAAATCGTTGAACATGCTACAATAGATGCAGAAATTTAAATTGAGATCTGGCATGTAATCGACAGTTTATTTTCAATTTCGATTCAGTAGAGAAAATAAAACTGAGAAACTGATAGCATACCCACAAGGCAAAAAGTTGTTTATGCCGGTTGCATTGAGATTCAGAAACCACTAGCTAACTGAGAATGTTTATTGTAAAGTGTTCAGCTGCTTTTAATACTTATTTGACGCACTAATGCATGTACTAGAAACTCTAGGGACAAGTTTTTATGAATGTTTTATTTATGTAGCATACATATAATACTGTACGATAAAATTCAAATTTATAATAAAAACCCAACTATATAAACAGTATCTTACAAAGAGTAATTTTACAATCACAAGAACTATGAGGTAAGGAACGAGATATAGCTTGCGAAGTGCAAGTTCAGTGACTTTGACTTCCCTTCGGCACTGGCAAGGAGCCTGCATTCGCGTTCCGAGAACCTGTTTGCGCATCCCAATATTGCGGTTAGGGGGATTTTGGTGGCCAATTAAGTGAAGTTGCTGGTACGGTGATGTAAAATTGGCTTGTATTGAATGTTCCAGTGCGTTGCGGTAGAGTTGTTCGAGTTACATAATAATTAGAGTGCGGGACGTGGAGTGAGCGCGGGCGCAAGCTGTGCGGGGTCATTGGCAACGCTGCGCGAGCTGCCACTTAGGTTCAAGGGTATGTCGAGGAGGCCTACATGCCACTGCATTTGCAAAATATTTGGTATAGTATAATTTGTAAATCCTTAATAATATTTTTATAAAGACACGTGTCATAAACACAGACGCATTATTCATAATTATATAACAAGTAGAAGGGTCCTTAACATCTTTCTTCAGATTATATTGTCTGAGTTATCTAACAATCGGCTATACAAACATAATAAAATGTGTGAGACAACTTCATTTTATGATGTGTTAAACATTCGCTTTGCAACCTACTGATTCTTCTGAAGAAAGATTTGCCAGTGACTTACTTATGTGTTTATTTTATTACTTCCAATTTAAATTTATTCCCAGTAGAAAATGTAATAACTTTAAGTGAAATATTTGACAAATGCACCTAAAAAGGTTAACATAAAAAGAAATGTCTGATTTCGAACTAGTTTAAATTGAGAACAGATATTCACGTAAGAAATGGTAGCTTAAAAGAAAGCGAAAACAATTTGTACAATTTCTCGTTCTAGAGAATTAGGTTTTTATATAACAGATAAGAAAGGAACGATGGAAAAATGACGAAGGACGCGTGTAAATGCATGTGGTTGCATGTCTATGTTGTAATATTTATAATTTTAGGGTAGTTAAAGATGTATTTTATAAAAACTATTCATAGTCTATCTCATTTAAAAATAAATATATAATGAAAACAAGTTATTTAATAGTATCTATTTTTAATATACGTTCAGCAAAAAAACTACTACTATAAGTTATTTTGTCAGCATTATATGTTTTTGTTCCTTATCAGTAAATAAATGAAGGACTGCCATGTAACCCCACCGCGCATGAACCACAGTTCTGTCATTAGCGGGCTCTCACGTCCAGTGCATTCGCTAATTTGTGATCACCAACACTAGGAACTGAGTAATCGATTTTACTTTATTACCTTGATCTTAATCACTTTTTGGTTATATTATTACGACCTATTTATATGCCTGTTTTTAAGTCCATGTGGGCTTAGTGCTAATTGGTAGCTTGTTAACGATTGCACATATACCCTGGACTAACGTCCCGAAGCACGTGAGAACTTGAGGTTATAAAGTTTGGGTCATCCAACCAATGTTTGGCCTTTACGAAAGTTGCCTCACTGCCGCAATCATAGTTCGAATTCATTTAACACTGCCCCAGCGAATTCTACCTACTCCTATTAACCTGCATCCTGCCACTAACTGATATAACTCAGTATAAGTATTTGAATATATATAAAACGTTATTGTTACTTTTGTTTGAGCTATGAGTAGGTATCTTTTAATTGTATTTGTTTAAGTTTTAAGACAATTTCTGTGAACCCTAGATTATACGAATAGAATAGAACGAATAGAAAAAAATTAGTATAGTGTATATTTTACCACATATTTTCTTATGTACAGGTAACATCTAAAATAAAATATCACGCCATTCTTGAAATGGATTTTGATGATATCTTTATAATTTAACGTCAATTAATGTATTAAAAAAGCGATAGCTAGTTCTTTTTTGATTGTCCATAAAATTCTAAATTACATATATGGAAACATTATGCAAATCGAAACACTTTACGTAGCTCGTATCAATGGAGACCCGCCATCCGTCTTAATTGAAGATAATAAAACTACAAAATATATGACGAATTCTATCGTATGATCACTATAACTTTTTATAGAGATCATGGCTTGAAATGCACATTTTATTGCTCTTTCAAATTGTACTCATATAATTACATCAATGATGATTTCAATTATTTTCTCTTGTTCATTTAAACCATAACATGCAGATTAATGAATGTATTATTTACAGTTAATAAAAGATAACCTAATTAAATATAATTATTATTGAAGGCATTGATTGCGATAACTGGCTTGACCGAGCGAGAATGACTGTACTTGCAAAGCTAAAGGTACAGGTCCCGATAGGGACATAATTTTATTTGTTTGTGTAATCACTACTAGGATTGTACCTGAGTCAGAGATATATATAGTTATGACCATTCAATTAAGAATGATTTTGTGATCCAATATTTTTAATTACCTTTAACATATAATTTCTATTCTGTAAACTAGTTTACTGTAATAAAAAATAGGCATAAGGTCAAGCAAACAATACAGCTGGCTTTAGTTACTAAAGAACGTTAATTATTAAATCTAACACATATGCATAGAAATGATGATAAAAATAATTAAGAACAATCAATAAAAAGTACATCCGAATAACACAATGAATTTACACAAAAATAAAGAACTTAAATCAAAAATGTAACTGAATGGTTTCCGGTCTAATAATTTTACTTATATAAATAATAATAGCACATTCATGACTATTACTACCTTACACTGGCGATGTATTTATTTTATAATTTATTGACATTAACGGAAGGATACAATTTCATTATTTAAAAAAAAACGTATTAAATAAAAGACCACACGGTTTATTTAGTATTCTTTTTCAATTTCACACCAACAATAATAATAATATTATCTTAAATTTAACCAATTAGTCCAACCCAAAGTAATCACAGTGGGCTTATGTTATAGTAACAAGGATAATTGATAGAGCTCTAGATACTTACATTTACGTTAAGATACATATGAGATATATGAAGTAATATTAATAGAGATATATAAAAACACCCGTGACACAGGGACAAATACTCGTATTTATCACACAAATATGCCCCGTTCCGGAACTCGATCCCGAGACCGTATACTTCTAATTAAGGATCACTAACTCTCAGCAAAACTGGTTGTCTTAAATCAAAGATGTTTAATCGGTTGTAAATCCGGGCTCATAGCTGGGGCAAAAGCAAATTGCTAATCAAGCGTCTCTTTTACTGAGCCTGCAGTATGCTTTGGGTCATTGTCATACTAAAACCAATTGACAGGAAGGACGACTTAAGCATAGAGCAGCATTTCAATCTGTTTATTTTAGCTTTATTAAGCTCATTTTTCCATTTTCGACTATACAGCTCTTATATATCATCCTGCATAAGCTATAAGTGTTTGCCTATTTAGCAATTTCAACAGTGGTACCTTCCATTATATCCCTTTAAACAACTTTTTTTTTACAAAACGCCTTCAAATATTGCATGCCGAGGGATTGTTTTCGTCAAAAAAATCTTTTTTATCTCACTGGAATCTTTTAAAGATATTGCTTTGCCAAACGTTCTATTTTTATGTAGTCTCGACGAGACTCTTTCTAGGCACGCCCAAAATATTTGAAATAGTTTGATACGTGGTAAAATGCTTCATAGCACGGAAACCATAGTTTTCTAACTTTAAATGTTCTGCTATATTTTGTTCGACCTGTTCATCTCACGAAGTTTTATTATAATTTCTTTGGTAAGTTTATCGCAACTTTAATTGCTTTACCGTTTTATTTTATTTAAGTTCAAGTGTTTTTTTGAACTAAAATGTGCCAAATGTATACAAATAATGACCTCCCCCAACTTTTTTAGCTTAAATTGTATTTTTCTACCCACCTAGGTTCAGATGCTACGTTATGTATATATAATATTTTTCTTTTTTATTACTCACATGTTAACAGATACCTAAATACTATGAAAGTATTTTGCGATACCATTACATGTTAAAGAAAACATCCTTACTAATATTATAAATGTGAATGTAAGTTTGTTTGTTATTCTTTCACGCAAAAACTACTAAACCGATCATCATGAAACTTCGTACATATATTTTTGGAGGTATTAGAAGTAATATAAGATACTTTTTATTGAAAAAAAATGCGGGCGAAGCGTCGGGTAAAAGCTAGTATGTAATATATTATGCGATATTAAAGGTTTTTAGTAATGACTTGTCTTAATATAAAATTTTTACTTATAAAATATTTATTATAGTTACCCTAATACCTACTTATAACAAAAGCCTCACAGTCTAATTGGACTGAATGTTAGAAATAGTCGAAACCGAATTGTCATTGATTGATGTTTCATGTTTTATTATTAAAAATCACATATTTTAAGGTTAAATTTTCCCTCAACATTGTACCGTGTACACACATTGTATTCATATAAATTCCTCGCGCAGCATTGTTGCGTCATTGAAAAGGAACCTCTCCAGTGAAGACCGCCTCCCTGATCGGTGGTAATTGTTACGGGAATGATGCTAACCTATGACACATTGTTGGCGGCCCCTTTGTTAACAGGGCTGTCAACTTTTTCTTAAATTAATAAAAAAATATGGATATCGAATGTGTATTTTTTAATATTTTCACTTGTTTTCAGAAACCGGGATTACAATTTGACTAAGACAAAAGTTATTTATTTCAATGAGTGAATGCGAAGATATATAATAATCTAAAATATTAACCCTTTATATCCCTGTGTGACATTACTGTAACAAACCAAATTTTTCCACTACACGCATTTTATCTCCTTGTAAGTCAATGTGTTGTATCGGTAACATACCCATCAATGCATTTTAGTGGAATAGTCATGAACTAGATGGCTTCACTTGTATCAAACTCGTACGGAATTCACTTCGGGCCAATTTGTGACATTCGTTCGTAGGTAAAATTTGCGAAATACAAATAAATTTGAAAATACATATAAGTAGAACAATTGTTTCAAGGCATTTCATACATCTTAGGGAAATAGTATAGCACAGTGTAACATATCCGTAACACTCCCTTTTTTTATGATATTCTACATATCTAATAAAAAAAAGCGAAACAAAAACTACGTGTTTTTTACCTACCATAATCACAAGTATTTTATAAAATATATGTTATTGAGTTATAAGGGTTTAATAAATCACATTTTTAGTGATATGTTGTTTTTTTAAACTTCTGTCTTCTATTCTCTGGTAGACATCGTTAATAACAAAAGGCACCATGTCACAATTAATTTCATGGATTTCTGATTGATATATCTTTGGACTTCGTTCACATACATCAATTTGGATGACCTATATCGAAAAGCCAGTTCAATACTGGTCATGCAAATCAAATTTCCATATTTTGTACCTTTTATCTATATTTATTTTTAAATAATGAATAGTAGTAATGTAATTTTTTTCCGTGGTTAAGTTCTTATGGACTTAAGTCTTATGACAGTCCCATCAAGATACATGTGTGTATAAATAGATAAACGTATATATAGCCATGTAGTTTTTAGTGATTTCTGCATTTTCCTCAAAAATGAAGGCATACTTCAGAGATAGTTAAAGTGAAACTAGTAAGCTTGTTTATAACCAGAGATTTAAGAGATTTATGTAATTTTTAATGTTAACTAAAATAAATCTTTATCTTCACTTGAGTCTCGCCACAAATGTCATTAATTAATTGAGTTTGTAAATTCATTCACTAACATATTAACTCACCATCTCTCCCCATTACTCAGTTATATTTTCATACCAGCTGTGCTGATGAGTAAATACTACTACTTAGATACCTTGGTTTATCCAAGATAACATGTTGATTTGTCCATTCATTGGCTTCAAAACCGTTAATACTAAAGTCCCATCAAATACCGATGTTAAACTACACAGATTAAGATTCTATAAATTGTAATTTTCGACAGATACTTAATATTTGTTGAAATTAAAATAAAAGAAACATATTTTTTTTATGTTTATTATCTAAACTGGCACAAAACTGCCGCATATGTACAAACTTCGACAGATCTTCGCAGTAATCGCATGCGAGCCGGCTACAGGCGGTTAAGGTCCTAGATCTGTCGACGTATCAATGAGCCACGTACATACGCCGACAGATCTAGGAACTTAGACGCCCGTGACCAGTTCTCATGTGAAATTCGTGTGTCGTCCTTGCAAACTTGGCTTGAGTGATTTAATATAGAGGGTGTTATAAACTAGTCACTGCATGTCTATCTGTTTTCTGTCGTTACGTGTTATTTGTCTCCAACGTACATCAAATCAGTGAATGTTCATGTTATTTTAATTTTTATCTTTAAAGTGCAAACCACGTCGAAAGCAAAAAAGAATGAAGTGTGGATTATATTAAATACGGATTTATGGAAAATTCCACAAATCAAATATCGCTATTGTGCCTTATTTGTAGAATAAACATTTTCAAAAGAAGCAATGAAGCCTTCTAGTCTTCAAAATCATGTTATTAAAATAGACCTGGATAATAAAAACAAATATGTTAACTATTTCCAAGACATGAAATGACGTACGAATTTCAGCCATATATCAAAACTTTTTGCGTCAAATTCTTAGCAAGATGACAGAATTTCGTACAACATTTAATTGCTGGTTGCTTACAATCAATAACAGGAAACCCAAACACTATTGGAGAAGATACCATTTTAACAGTAACTAGTCGATGCAGTCGCTAAGCATAGAGCTACGCTATATATATATTGGAGCGGAGGGTAAACCTAAAAAGATTTTTTTTTTGTCTCGATGGGAATTTTTCTAAACCTGGTCCTAAACCTGTTGATTCGATTCCATACAAAAAATATTAAAATCGGTTAAGAACTCGGGAAGTTATGGCGTAACAGACATTACGCCATTGAAGCTTCGCGCTGGTTAACACTACTGTTAACCACTGCGCTCCGAAAACCAGCTGCAAATGTTATCGGAAAACTACCGAAATTAGTTCTATGCGAAGACGATTTAGAAGGTAAACACTTTCAATTCAACAGGTGAATCTGCTTTACTTATTAATGAAGCATTGCTATTGTAAAAATTTATCTAGAAATATTGATGATCATAATTTGGAATTACTAAATATGCGGTTTAATTGCTCCCATTGAAACATCATTCCTATATAGTGCATTTTAAATTCAGAAATAGGATAGGGGTCATATCCTACCTAACAAGTTTAATATAAATAAATAAAATAAAAATCATGTATCCATAATCAATATATAATAAGTATTAGTACACTTTTAATTGTAATCTAAGCAATAGCTATAACAAATTTGCGACTAATGTTAAGTATAATTAAGAAAGGGGAAAATTGTTGAAACATATTCTTAACGGGCGATGAACTAAATAAGGTTGGGAAACGATCGATGGTATAATTCAATCCCTATTATCTATCGGAAGCCTAAAATAGAAAAAGAACTAACATAATTTTATATTGACGGGTTATGCAATATGCAACACTATAAATAGTTACACAAAGAAATTACAATGTTTTAAGAATTATGTTTCCAGGCCATAAACAGTGACAGAAAAAGCAAATAAAATAGTTAATTTGTAATCATATTACAAAAGTCATAAAACTTTTTATAAAATTACCTTTGAATATCCATCTGCATCCGACGACCTAGTTTGGGATATCAATTGCTTTAAAAATCTCCTACATAAGCGACAAATGTTACATCTGATATACTGGTTACCTAGTATTGAAAGGTTAAAAAAAATGAGTAAATTTTAACTAAAAACCAACTTTGTCGTTGAATTAACGGAAAGTTGGCAGGTTAGTGTATATAGACGACTATTACAAAATTAAAAGGTATAAAAAAATGTATTTAGTCTTATTCTTTAATAGAAAATAAATGCAAAAATATAAGATTGATCGTGATGCATGAACTTTTGTATATGAGGCCCCTTAGTTACTATCTTTTTTTAAATGAATTGAAGTGAGTCTGTTTTTTTTAAGATGTCTTTAGAATCTATAATCATATGAATTTTTATTAAACCAAGACAACCTGCTCAATCAGAAACAAAAGCAATATTTTAATTACTTTCAAATCTCTCAAGCAATAAGATATCCATAACGTAACAACGGTTCCGCCGACATCCTATAAACTGTGATCAGTGACAGATGCTTTATTAGAAATATAATTTCATCCATACTAACCAACTGTACTTCTAAGATAAAGGAGTTTTCTTTTCCATCCTAATCCTCTGAAAAACAGTCAACTACAGCCACCGTGTATTTGCTTTGATTTTTTTGTTTCTTTTCTTTGCTGAACAGTAATGTCAATATGTTTAATATTTGTGAATAATTACATATTTCAACTTGTCATGGTGTTAGACTTTCAGGTTTAAAATCAGTTGCAATCAATTAATTACCAATCAAATAAATTTAGTTATAGCATTTACGACGAAGAACAATTTATTCAAGAAACCATTTATTAAGACTAAAAAAGAGACAATACTGCTCGTCTAAGTCTAAATATGTATTCTAAAGGCCGAATGTAAGTTTTCAAAAATGCAAAGTTACATATTGGATACCAACCTCTTTTCTACTCTATGATGAAAAAAAAAACATCAATAGAGTTGCCTTAGCAACGGATTTTACATAATAGAATAAAAGTTAAGTAAATAATGTATGAAGTTATTGATCGACCAAATTGGCGACAATAGCAAGTATAAAAGAAAAAACTGGGCATTTGGTAAAGTCAGAATGAAGACTATCCTCTTAACTACCTTAACTACCCTAATTACCTATGTAGCTTACATTACGGTGTGCTCACTGATTCTGAGAACTGTGGGAGCGACCTATCGACCAGATACTGAGTAGGTACAACCTTCCACACCCCATAAAAAGTTAGGAAGAAGGACTGTTGTCTAGCAACCTCTTTTCTAATCTATGGTGAGAAGAGAACGTCAGCCTTAGCGACGAATTATATAAAAGTTATGAAATATTATATTACCTCATTGATCAAACAATACAAAATGTTATGTTAAACGTGAGCGTAAAGTTTGCATTCTGCCTTTCGCACCGGCGGTCCTGGGTTCGAATCCCGGAAGGGGGCAGATGTTTGTATGATGAATACGAGCATTTGTACCTGAGTTATGGGTTTTTATATATATTTCTATAAATATTTAATATCTAAGTATCATATATGCATGTTTATCCATTACCCTAGTATCCATAACACAAATCTTACAATGCTTACTTTGGGCTAGGCTAATTGGTGTGAATGCGAGAAATATTATATTAATAGACGAGGATCATTCTTCTGCGATAAATCTTATCAATCCGATTCCGAACACAATGTCATTGAACAACGTCTTCTATCTAGTACACCGGCAAGCTTAAATTCCGCGCTCAATAAAAATTAGAGTATTTAAAATAAAGACAGGATTCTACGAATAAGACTTGATAATAATTATCTAACATATCATTTTTTATTGATGTAATATCGTATATGTGCTAACTAGAATATTTCAAATAAATATTTGAAATACTTAGCTAGCACCATAAACCACGTGTTAAAACGTTAGAAAAGTTACTTTATTCTTCAAATTGTTATAACGTTCTATAGAGTAGAAATAAATAAAGTCTAAATGTTGCCTAAAGATACGTTTTAATCCCTTATATTCGATCCAGTAGTTTTTTATTGATGTGATTTCAAATACAGACAGATAAAAAGACAGACCAAATTCTAAAATTGATAGTTTTTTTTTATTACATATTCCCTATTCAGATTTGTTTGTTTTGCTATAAAAATATCACGTTACAAATTATTTCGCTTGCTATAACAGTGAAAAGTCTATTGAAGATTCTTCTTTAGGCAAAAATCGGTCAAGGTTTCTAAAATTTAAAAATTAATGCAGTCATTGTTGTTTATCTGTTTAATTTGTATTTGTGTTTATATTGAGTTGAATTTATGTTGTAGTATAAAAGTTATATACTTTTATTTAAATTTTATTGTAAATAACAATGCACACAATGCGGACCTAATTCCATTAAGCCTTATCTGGCAGTCAAACGGAGTATTGAACTCAGTATTCTAGAGGTACACCGGAGAAAGAACATAGGAACCATATACGATTAACACATTCATTATTTTTTTAAATAGTCACACATAGTGCATAATATAATAAACACCTTAATTATCGATGAATACAGAAAAGTAAAAATATTATAAATGACAGATATATGAATAAAATCGAAGAGTTCATAAGGAGACTGCGACCCAGACGTATGAACGCTTTATCGAGACGCCTCAAATTTAATTATTCTTGTATTATGTTATTCCCACATATTTAGAGGAAAAGTTTATATTCATTTGTTTAAAGCTGTTACGTTTTATATTTAAGTTTTAAAAGTGTAACTCACAACCCTGGTCTCGAGTCGTGCTCGTGCCAGGTAATTCTTTGAGTCCCAACTATAAATAACTATTAATAGACACTAGTCGCGAAAAGCAATCTCGCTGGATGCAGCTAAAAACCTTCAACATACTTTATAGCGAAACTCATTAACTTAGAACACCCGACAAAAACGTGTCGAGGCGGCCAAACTTAGAGTCTTTTCTTCTTCGGCACACGGTACAGCAACAATGTATAATTATTACATAATTGTATAATCGATAATGGTCCCGTAGAAGACATTTCATTTGATTTTACTTAAGAGCTTCAGGTAGCGTTATTTAGCTATAACGTCGGCTTTACAGGCTGGAATTATCAACACTAAAGAACGTTATAGTAGTTATAACAAATTTTTATTGAAGGCAGTTAATAAATTCTATGTAAAAGTACTTTACATAACTTGTTATGCTAGATTTACGTATTTAATTTGTACATGAAGTTAATTTCCTATAGATCTGACAAAACTACTACATTTGAAGAAAAAAAAACATTTTATTCGAGCAAAAACATACATGATTACGCATACATCATCTATCCGTTTGGAAACCGTTTTGTGTAGCGATTCTGCCTTTTGCACCGACGGTCCTGGATTAGAGTCCCGGGGAAGATTTGTGTAATGAATACGAACCTGCATAGCTATGTATAATATACTAGCGGCTCGTCCCGGCTTCGCACGCGTGGACAAAATTCTTAAAAAAAATTCTAGCATTAAATATAGCCTATGTTACTCAGCGTGAATGTAGCTTTCCAGTGGTGAAAGAATTTTTGAAATCGGCGTAGTAGTTTTTGAGTTTATTCATTGCAAACATACAAAAATACAAATCTCTCCTCTTTATAATGTTAGTGTAGATGTTTATCTATTCGTTAGCAGTGCTTACTTTAGGCTAGGTTAGATGTGAATGTTAGTAATATTATTAAGAATGTATTATTAAGTTTAATATAATCATAATAAAAGTATTACCTACATTCCGTTAAAAACAGGTCAGATTACCTTTAAACTAAAGTGCTTGAGCAATTTTTCAACATAAAACATTTACACTATAGGCAGGGTTACATATATAGTTTAACAAAATTGTCATAAATTACAGTTAAGGTTATAAGTCCTTCCAAGGTGAATAGGCACCATCTGGGTTAGCTCGTTCCATCGTGGATTTTGTCTTGGCTTGATTGGGATCAAAAACGAACCCATTCAAAAAAAAAAGGTAAAATATTATCTTACCTAGTACCCGAATTAGGCATGTTCTTTATAAAAATCTGATAGTCATTTTTGAATTTGAAATAATCATTGGATTTATGACATAACTTATCAACTTACAAAAATAAAAAATAAAATACTTTTATAAGTTTTTACGAACATAATTTAGTAGGTAGTGTGTTAAGTACCGCTGCGTGAGCGTTGATGTCTAGTACAAAGCGCGAAGCGAGCCTGCGCGTGATCGTCATTCAGCGTAGAGTATGAATGAGTATGAATTGTCGCAAAAAACCTCAATGGGCCAGCACCAATTTTGTCGTACACAAATAAATGTAAACAAATGAAATTTAAAAATTTCTTATTTTACCGCTGAACGCAACTGACATTAAAATAATATTCATTATTTTTTTTAATATAACCAGTAAGCCGTACTTTTCATAACATCAATAGGTACATACTTTTTGTTGTTTGTTGATAATTTTTTGAGGTACTATTATCCCCAGCTTGACCGAGCAGTTACAATTTCATAAATTCTTACCTAGCTTGTGGATGGTATTAGGAGCACTTGTGGCTCGCCGTATTAGTTTTGATTGGCTTTTAAGATACTCTTGGCTATTGTTTTCCACCTTCCTCAGCAAGGATGAGGTTCTCTCCTTATTTCCATAGTCACCAACAAACCCTGCACGTCGACCAGTATCTGTTTTACTAGTGAGATCTTATTTGCTGGTGTACCTTAAGGTGACATTCTTTTTTTTCTTTCTTTTCTGTATTCATTAATTCCATTGCTACTAAATACGTACTGCGATCTGCTACTATACGTACAGAAAGTGATAACTAATTAAGACAATGCTATCGGCACTGCCATATATATCTCAAAAAAGACGTTTATTTAATTGGTGTATTGTCCACCAGTTACGGGATATCTGTAAATGCGAATTGTCAGGCAATTTATTGTAAACAGTTCTTATAAATAGCCATGTTTAAATTTGATACTGTCGCTTCCTAAACATACTAACGGTGTAATCTTTCCGCATAGACCCAGTAACAAAGACTTAACTCTGATAATAGATAGTGTATAGTCTTGGGGGTGTTGAGATGATAATGTCTGTCTGACGACTATTATTCTCCGATTTTTTAATAGGCTTGTTCTTTCTTTGCCAAACTTGCGCTTTGCGTTCGTCTGGTGCCAAACTTGCGCTAGTATAGTCTTTATTCTCATTATCAGTGACTAAGTGTATAATAATTATAAGTGGAGATAAAACGGATCGCATTACTAACCACTGCATATGTTGTTTTATATACCGCTTTTGTTCTTCAGCCGAAATTGCTCCCTCTTCGTGAGTGTTGAACCTAGGAGTTGTTTCTGCCTCCTAAGCCATTTACTGCCTTCCACAATAACATCATAACATTAGTATCCGTACATCAACGCGCCCTGCATCTAGATAAAGCATTCTGGTCCGCCCATCGGCGTCATCGGCATGAGGATATCGATTTCTAAATATGCTGTTTTTCTTTTCTAGTTTACGTGAACTGTGTCTTGTTAACTCCTTGTGTGCGGGGTTTTTTGAATAACTTGTGACAAAACTTGTCAGTTTAATTGGTTATTAATCGAAATGATAACAAAGTGTAAAAGAAGTCATTATCTTCAATTAATTGATTTTGACAAAGCAAAGTCACATAAATCTACGCGATATCGAATAATTTTTATTTTACTCTGAATTCGACATATATTGCATTAGCTTTGTAAACACACGTTGTAAAAGTCTACAGGCGACAGCATATCGAGCTTTAGATACTCGACGTTCTTTACGCCATTGTGATAGAGATTACTTCATTTATATAGTGTTTAGTTCAGTGTGCTTTCGTGAAATTAGTAATTAGAAGTACGGATTAGCGACTTTGTCTTGGTTTTGCACGGTCTAACAGCTCCTGATTATGCTCCGTGTGAGGGCGAAACACATGGAGAGTAGTTAGTGAAGGTGCCGGTGTCTGCGGTGTCTGTATTTACTTGCCCTCCCGGCAGGCGGTGCACACTGCTTGAATTTTGTGAAGTAAGTAACATTTTTGTTTTAGTAATAAATATTTTTATCGTAATTAGTAAAATTTCGCAAAAGGTTTGCGAACTCTGAGCCGCTGCCCACCCATAGGCAGGCTCAGATTGAGAAATATGAATGGACTTTTTTTTATCTTGGATACCCAGAGGCCGTTTTGGCTATGAATCAATTATGATGAAAGGGAAACCTTACTACTTTTTATTGCTATGTGGTCTACGTGATGAAGTTTGAAATCCGACCCATGGGCGGTCTGGTATGTGTATTAAAAAGTTTCGCCCGCCGGCGGGTGGACAAAGCACTGAATGGGTTAATATTCTTTTAAATCTAGTACCCTACTTTACTCGAAGTCTTGGTTTTAGTTTCTGGCTACATCTCACCAATTTGACTTTCACTCCTGTAGCCGCCTTATTCTTCAAATGCCTGCTCATCATACCGATTTCTTCTCAAAATCATTCACGCTCACTGCAATCTGACTCTGGAACTTTTTACGTTCGAATATTTGAAAAGCTTCTTATATTTTTATATATTTCTTGTACATGTGCACGTTATGTGTAATTGATGTGTTCCTCATTAAGAGCAAACTTCGTATAAGTATATATAACTTCATATGTTTAATTTAATTACTGATAATGATGACAGAAACCTAAAAAAATTTACGTTGTAGGAAAACTTACATCACTTTTCCCAAGAAATATAATACATAACACACTAACAGGAGTATTCCAGTTGCTATTCAAATAGATATATTTAATTATCATGATTTTTATTTCTTCATTAATTTAAATATTTATTCGTATACTTTTACGTATGTTTTTAAAAATGTTGTGAAAGTAAGTTTTTTATGTAATATCTCCATTATTTAACTGTTAACCATCATATTTCGTTTGTATCTATGCCAAAGCACCAACCTGCTATTCAAACATTTGTACTGTTTCCAGTTTAGCTAACTACTAAGCGAACCAGGATATCTCTACGTCGTCCACTAATATCAGTTTTTTATGCAGCTCAGTGAAGTACGTAGGTACGACGCGAACATTCCTGGACACCACACTGGTCAAAGTTTTAAGTTTACATCCTTAAGTTACTTATCTGGCGCCGGGTAAGGGTAAGGGTTAACAGTTATCATTGCCTGAAGATGCGCGTTCGAGACTAGGCTCAAAAGAGGTGTCCTGAGTTGAAAAAGTTAAAAAAATTGGTTCAGACGCTTTGTATAGAGGCTGGAAGATAGTTTAATATAAGTTTTTTTTTTTAATTAAGTTAAACCGCATTATTACCATATTTTTTTACTTTTGAGGCTCCTATATTTCTTCCGTAGTCACCGAACGCACCAGCCACGCGTTTTTGTGTGATAAATTAAAATGAAACCTGTCCTATATCCTAAGTATGAACAAATATATTATGAATATGATTTGTATATTATAATCAATAGCGTAAACTGCTTTGGTTTTCGAATTATTTAATTAAATTTATCAAACATGTTAAGATGTCTGTTGGTTTTACTAAATAAATTAAAAACAGAACACAATATGTGTGGCGAGTCTGCAAGATAAATAAAATTGTTTTTTCGACAGCTTATTTCTATTTCCTTAACTATTGCATATGCGTAGACATATCCGTACTGGAGACGAAATCAAACTATACATGCCTGCTATTTTAAATGTAATTTTAAGTTTTTTTAGAACCTTTAATAGCCAAAAACTGCATTGAAGTGTTACTGTTAAATGTTAGTTGCCAAGTTGCTCTTTAAGCACGTACAATCAAGCAAATTAAGCAGTATCTAAATAAAAAATTGTGTGTGTGTGCCTCCTCGACTGGAGTTTACTTCTTAGGACGATTGTCTTTGAACAAGCACAGAAAATAATAAAACAAAACTTCAAAATAAAAGTGAAAGGTGCGCACGATAGTTTACTTAAAAACAAAAAACGTTACGCTGTCATTCGATCACTAAATTATACTCTTTATATTTTTTTCATACCGGACGCTTTATTGGATAATCAAATCTTAAAGAATAAAGTGCAAATATTAAACTCAAAAACGAAAAGAAGAAAATTAAACAATACCTAACCTAAACATTACCAATCTACATACAAATAAAAGCTTACTATGTCTTACGTCTGTGCCAAGAGAACGGCAAGTAACCCAAGATAATTGGCAACAGAATTTGTGACATTCAACTTGAGCGTTTCGAGTGCTTCACAAGACACTGAAACCCGTAGGTGTCAGTGATTATTATTATAGTTCAGTGCTATTTTACATTTATTTATTTAATAATAATTTCAACATGAAACATATGAACTTAACTATCAAAAATTACAAACTTCTGAAATATTTGAACTTTAAATCTACATCTTCTCTTTTCCATATGGTTAGGGATTATAGAGTTAGGTTTCACTTTTCGATTTTACGGGAACATGAAGTTCCGCATCTATTAACGACTTTGGATAAAAGTTCCTGACAATTTAAAATTAACGATTAAATGTACATATCAAAAGGAAAAGCGAAGTTACTAAGTGGTGCGCATGTCGTCATTTGTCTAAAATCGTGTTGTCGGAGACCTTCTCTGCGTGGTCCGTTAACAAAAACCACCAAAATACTTCGCGGATGAGCTAACCCGCCCCGTCCTAACGCACGACTCATTGATTAACTATAAAAAAATTCAATCATCACCAAAATTAATAATTTCAACAGAAATTATCGAATTTTAAGTTTATAACGCTTTGTCTATTAGTCTCGCCTGCATCAAATAGCTAGTAGCTAGAACTGCGCAGTTAGCGAACAATCTAAATATCTCAGACATATTATAAGTACTTATCTGCCTAACTATTTCCGCACGGCACGAACAACGTATTGCACATATTATTGTAAGGAATGATCACACTAAATGCATATATCTTCGTTTCTAGGAGTGTATTTATAAGAATAACAATGATTTACAATTTCCGAGAGCTTTTTAGTTAAATCTCAGTGTTTCAAGTGTAACTTGATCCAAAAGTCACAATTATGTGTTGTTAATGTTAAATATTAATATTCTTTCATACAGTGACAACTGAACTGCTTAAGTAAGGCACTGCACTTTCTTGAACAAAGTCACTAAGGTCTGCAACTTGTTTAGTAACATGGACAATATTTATCGCACAACGTCGCTTTAGTAACCTACTCCAATGCCTATTAAAATTCAAAGGGAACTTTGAATCACGTGACTTATTTCTCGCCATGCAAAGTCCCTTCAAAGCACGTCAAAGAATTCGCGACTAACTTCCGTTTTATGTAGATTCGCAATGCAGCTTTATTGTGGCGCAGTTTTTATTTAAATAATTTTTACTTTTATTTTCTCTAGGGCTAATTCTTTAGTTTCTATATTAATCTTAATATATAGATACCGAAATATTGAAATAATATTTCCCATTTCATGAAAGTCATTGCTTTGGGACATGATTTCTATAATATTTTTTCTATTATTAAATATTTTTCCGTTAGCGCCATCTAGCGAACGACGAACTACTTGCGGTTAACGCGTTGCTATGGTAACGTTATTGATACAATGGAAAAAGAGCGGACAGACAAACACACAAACCACTGTGATCTTACAATTAGATTATAGACTAGCGGCCCGTCCCGGCTTTGCACAGGTGGACAAAATTCTTTATTTTTTTCTATTATTAAATATTTTTCCGTTAGCGCCATCTAGCGTCCGATAGACGAACTACTTGCGGTTAACGCGTTGCTATGCTAACGTTAATTGATACAATGGAAAAAGAGAAGGAAAAAGAGCGGACAGACAAACACAAAAACCACTGTGATCTTATATTATAGATTAGGTCGGGGAAAAAGTCTTTTCGCATATAGTATGTATAAACTTGAAATAAAATATTTTTGGCTGTACTATTTGTATCTGGCTGGTTTTCATGACATTGAAAAGGTGGCATTTTAAAAAAGGAATCAAATTACAAAAATTTTGTTTCCCACTATCCCCACTATTTTTCGTAGAATGATGATATTAGATACATTTTAAAATTTAATTGCATAAAAGGAAAAAATGCAACGCAAGCTGCGAAAAAATTTGTGAAGTTTATAGACCTAATACAGTGTCAACAAGAGTAGCACAAAGTTGGTTTAAAAAGCGTTTTCAAACCGGGTATTTTGATGTCAAAGATGTACCTCGCTCTGGTCGCCCTGTTACTGATAAAATGGGCGCTATTTTTAAAAAAGTGGAGCAAGATCGGCATATCAGCAGTTATGACATAGCTGAAGCACTGGGAATTGACCAAAAAACAGTTTTGACCCATTTGAAAAAAGCTGGGTACACAAAATAGCTCGATATTTGGGTGCCACACGAGCTCACTGAAAGAAACCTAATGAACCGTGTTCTCATTTGCGATTCTTTATTGAGACATAATAAAACCGAACCGTTTTTGAAGAGATTGATAACTGGTGATGAAAAGTGGATAACGTATGACAAGAAAGTGCGAAAAAGGTCGTGGTCAAAAGTCGGTCAGGCTTCACAGACTGTGGCAAAACCTGGGTTAACTAGCAATAAGGTGATGCTGTGTCTATGGTGGAATTGGAAGGGCAATATTCATTATGAGCTTTCACCGCCGGGCAGAACCATCGATTCCAAAGATTCCATCGAGAACAGTTCAGCTCAGATCTCAGGAGTTAAGAGTTAAGAGAAAGCGGTTGAAATTGATTAATAGAAAGGGTGTGGTCTTTTATCAGGATAACGCTAGACCACATACATATTTAGCCACTCAGCAAAAATTAAGAGAGTTTGGCTGGGAGGTGTTAATGCATCCGCCATAAAGCCCTGACCTTGCATCTTCTGATTTCCAGCTGTTTCGGTCTCTTCAGGATTCTTTAGGCAGTGTCAGGTCAACTTCACGAGCCAAAACTACTTGTTACGTTTTTTTATCAGTCCCAAAATTTCTACAGTAACGGGATCACTCTACCTACAAGATGGCAGAAAGTCTACGAAAAAAATGGCACAAATACGGTAATTAAATGTCAATTAACTTTGAAAAAAATGTGATGAATTTTCATACAAAATGCAAAGAAACTTTATCCCCAACCTATTATTTATGTGGTAATTATTAACTATATTAACTGATTATGTTAGAGGTATTTGTGTGAGGTGATATTTATGTGAGGAAAACTAGCATGTATAAAACGGTGTTTGTCAATTATGAAAGTTATCGAGCATCTTTAAGGAACTTATTTAAATACTGTAAAAGATAAATAAAATGAAGCAATCATCACAATTGATAATTTTGATGCAGTAGTACAATTATTGTAGCAGTAGCTTTTAACCTGCAATAGACCCCTGGAGATAATGAAGTCTGTAAGTAGGTTATTCTTTAATGAACCGTGACTTTTAAGTAGTTTGATATAAAAGCTACACACTGTAATTAGCTAATACCAGGAAGTAACTAGGAATACCTAGTACGTAAACAGACAATGAATCTATCATTGCTATATAAAGCAATATCGATTTATGAATCGTAGCTTTCCCATAAAAGATATTCAATGTAATAATTAACTCATTATTGCATACGAACAGCACACTATTACAGTATTACTTACATTCCTACGTTTTATATTGTTACATAGTGTCTAAAAAAAGGATGATTCAGATATTAAATACGTCTGTAGTACATGTTGATGCTCAAGAACAAACCGGATACTATTCATTATATTGCTCGCTGATGTCAACACGATGACTACAAGGAGTCTAATATTAGGAGAAAAAAGTCGTAACGAAAAATGTAACTATTTTCGGTATATAGACTTTTAACGTTATTTATTAATGAAATGTAATTAACTACTTTTTAAACTTCTATAAATACAAACATAAGTCTGTCCTTAATCAGCGAGAGAACAGTTCGGTCAATTCATTAGCTCTTTGTGTTTCGATTGCTTTTTCGTATTACGCATAAGAATACTAAAAATAAGTATAATAATAACATACTTAATTTCCTTTGTAAGACCATATTTTACCACACTAATCAAAGGACCAGCCCAGGATTTTTGTTAACTTAATATATTAAATTTCAATATATTCCATTCGGACCATTTCGGTTGCATGGTTAACAACTCTCAAAGGGCCCGAGCCATTACTTACCTTTAATATTAATTTATATGAACTACCTAAAATATAGATATATGTCGATGCGAAAATTTTAATAACTCTTTTAGATTACTAGTCTTCCCTACAGAGAAGATTAAAATATCGTACCGAAAAACACTGTCTGCAGTCTTTTTTGTCGTTTTAGTTTTAAAATAGGTCACCACAAATAGCCTTTTATTTTAAATATATAAGTGGTAAGTCATTATACAGAATAAATATAATTTATGTAAAACATAAACTTACAGAAATCCTAGTATTTAAACTCAAAAGATTTATTTTGATACAAAACTTTTTGCTCAGGCAAGCGTCGTAGAGTAAAAGTTTCCTGATATCCTATTTTTCCCTTGCCTGTATAACGAACGAAACTTTGCTACAAACTTTTAGCGTTTCCCAAGTTTTTGAAGTCTTCAATGAGTGTATCAGAACATTTATATATTAAATTCATGATATCTTTTGAATGGAATGTCCCATTTGAATAATTTATAAAGTAATCTACATATACAAAAACCAGCCTAAAATATGAGTCATTTGGATAAGGATTTTCAGCGAGGTACAAACAACGTAGTACAATACACAGTTGGACTTTTTTATGGGATCCCTAATTTTTTGTACATAAATTATAACTTATGTCCACCCTTATAGTCCATTCTAAATGTTGGTAATAGAATTTATGAAATCTTTTTTATTAGTTTCAGAGTTTACAAACATACAAAAGTACCTTTTTTATAATATTAGTTTAAATTACGAACAAATTTACATTTATGTCTAAGAAATAAAATTTGGACAACACATTATTACAAAAGGTTATAAGTTAATACAAGATGAGTAATTTGATAAGCGTGACCGGAAATGTAGAGTAATGAATTTAATTAATAAGTTTTGAATATTGTACAAATACAGTGGACATCTCAGTAGAAGAACTGATGGATATAAGTTTACATTCATCATTTCCTCTACATGGGTTCAGTTACTTTAAAGCAAAAAGACAAATTAAAAAAAGTAAGTTTGAAGTAGTTGCTGTCACAACTCTCAGTTTTTTTTAATGAATCGTCTTTTGACCATTGTTACTCGCTCCCGATCTATGCTGGAGTATCATTATTAGCACCTGGCTGTAAAAATGAGTTGGCACGCACAAATTAAACGTGCTAACGTCGGCCTGCGATTGCGAAGGTTAAGCAGCTTCCGGAAGGGATTCTCATTAGAGGGGTGATCCAAATATGAAGATCGAGATATCCTTCTTCACAATCGGAAGACGTTGAGCCGTTGGTGCATCTGCAGTGTTTAACGTTCACTAATCCGTTCCTTCGGTGTTTACATTAATGGGCTAACAATAATGGACACTAAAATAAAAAAGGAAAGAAATAATAGTCTTTGTGTCAAAGGTCCCGCGTGCTACTGTTCGAGGCCCAAGGAGAGTCCCAAATAACGTCCGCCACGCTCTCGGCGGCGGCGTATGCGTAACGTATTTTCTGCACGTAATATAAAAAAAGGCATTACAGTACTGCAATCACACATGGAATCACCTTGCGGATGCAAGGTTCCGTGAGTTTGGCAAATAGCATTAGTTGAACTTATAACCTTATAGTAACCCAACCATAAAGTCACAAATACTATTGAGTCTGCAGCTAGTACAGAAGTCTCAGAAGTTTATATATTTACTACCGCTGTAATTGTTTACCATTATTGCTCTTAATAACAGGATCACCTGATGACATGATAAACTAATGACTTTAGTCATAAATTGGAACAAACTTAATTTTATTCCACACTATATTTTCCACAATCCTACCTTCTGCGCTAAAGGTCCTGTCAAAGTTCAAGTCCTGGTAGGGGCATATGTTAGTGTGATGAGCACAAATATTTGTACCCGATTTATGGTCGCCTATATACTTATGTTTTTAAATTTATTTTTTGCATTCACAATGTGTTATTTCGATAAGATACAAAATACGCATGTAAAAAATAACCACTACTCCGAGCTCTCAGGTAGGATTCGAACCCACGACCTTTCGCTTTCCGGGTGAGTGCTCTGACCGCTGGGCTACCGAGAATACGCGTAGACATGCGTATTTTATATTTTATATACTTATGTATTTTATACGTTATTTAGTACCAACTAGCTTTTGCCCGCAGCTTCGCTCGCGTTATCTTTAATTTTGAGTAAATGAATAAATGTCAAACTCAGTAAATAAAAAAATATATAAAACTTCTTTTGAGACAATATTCTTCACTGATCCATGTGCCAAAACCAGTAAACTATTAGGCGAGTTTACTCGTGAGCAAGCTACGTCTATCGCAGTAAATTTGAGTGATTGTCCTTGATACAAGTGCGAAAGGTTCCCCTTGGAACCTGGTTGCCTAACCTTACTTACTAACCTTGCGTTAGCCTGGTTTCATTGCATAATTAAGTTACGCTACAACATAACAGGGGCGCCCATGCGTAAAATAAAGCTATGTTACGGCAGACCCAGTGACTTCAGCGAATTCAAAAATTCTAGAGGGTAATTCGTAGTGTCGTCTACGTTGACCACCGTGTCTATAGAAATGTATACCATTTTTCCCCCTCGAATGACTTTAACAGCATATCATTATTAGCTGCCGCTTGACCATTTTTCGGAGTAAGTATGGCACGTTCACGCAACCATTTCATAGGCTTATCTTGAATTTGAGGAATATTCGGATAAATTTTTGATATTAACTTACCGTACCGTAGCTTCTACCGTGCAGAAATTGCTTGAAACAGTCCGTCAACGTACGGATAATCACCGTTACCGATTTTAAGTAAAAGATCTGCAAAACCAGCAATATCTTCCCCTTCCAAATAATCCTCATATTTTTGAAAGCTTGGGAATGTTAACTTGTGGCCACGAACTAGATCTCATTAAGAACGATCTAACTTCATCGGCTCTAGTTCCTTTTAGGCACTACTGGTAGAGTCTGCCGAAAGTCGCCAACCAGTAAAACCGTTAACCCACCGATTAACTATTTATTTCCCCGTATATCTTCAGGAGATCTATTTTAAGCTTCAACGTCACCCTTATGAGCCATTGTTATCTCGGCCCACAATATCAATTTAGTGTTTTTTAACACTTCGGTAAAATTACTTTGTTTGGCAATATTGCAAATAGGAGTCTCAATAGTTGTTAGATTAAGTAGTAACTTGAAGGTTAAATGAGCAGTTCATCCACCTTCAAGCAGTGTAGCTGCTATTCTAGAGGAAGCCACGGCCAAAGCACCATGAGTACTCATAATTTTTGCAAAACGCAAATTGATCAAAATTTTTCCCGTTTCACCTGGAGCATCTAAGAAAAATACCCTCATTTGCTTCAATTATTGTCAAAATTTTATTGTAAATTAATTTTATTGTAAAAAAATTATTCCGTGTACATTATTACAATGTTTAATGATACTTACTTAAAACAGATACTTGTTGACTTTGTTTGAGTCATGATATGAGTATGAGTACTTACTTAAAACAGATACTGGTTGACTTTGTTTGAGTCAATAAGTATCTGTTTTAAGTAAGTATCATTAAACATTGCAATAATATACAGGGAAAAAAAGAGAAAAATTTATGAAAGCAACAAAGATGTATGTTTTGCATATGTGAATAATACTGAACGTTAAAGCAGACCCATCTCCCAAGGCAGCACCAGTTCACGAGCATGACGCATGATGCAGCCATCGCTGCATTTAATTGAAGGTATCTATTAAATACATTGTTTTAATTTTTATACCAGTATGGAATTTACTCTTTTTTATAGGTTATTGTGATATTTGTTGTTTAAGCGTTTACATTTTCAGATTAATTTATATTTGTCTAAACTTTTTAACACACTACTTTATATTTATACCAATTTACTTGAGTATTGCGCTCGTTTTTAGGAATTTACATTTTTTGTTGCATTATTTGTGTATTGGACGTATAGGTGTTTGTATTGTGGGTCTATTGAATAATGATTTGAACATTTTAATACACTCTGTTTTTAAAATCGTTTTAAAGATTATTTGCTTAAGTTTGGAAAATTTGTGTAGTGGTTGTTTATGCGTTCGCATTTTGAAATATTTGCTAATATACTATAACATATTAATTTTTTTAATACACATTGAATTGTATTTTAAACCTAGTAGAAATATATTGTACTCAGTATTAATAACAATACAAAATTTAAACAATAATTTTATATATTTTTGTATAAGCGTTTTCATTCTGAAATTTATTAATATTTATATAAACTTTTTTGAACACTATTTTATGTTTATTAACTTTATTATTCCGATCGCTTTAAATAATTTACATTTTTTGTTAGAATATTTGCTCATTGATCGTATTAGCATTTATACTGTGGGTCTAACTATCGATGAATTATTTTTTGTAATATTCTTTACACGCATTTGTTTTGTATTTTACTTCGTTTTGACGAGTGTGTGTTTATGTTTGAATTATCTGTGTAACGGTTGTTCATGCGCTTACATTTCAGAATATTTGCAAATACACTATAACATATTTAAGTTAATAAAAGTCATGGATTTGCATTTTGAATCTAACTTAAATATAAGGTACCCAAAGTTAAGAACTATACAAAATTTAAACAATAATCTTATATATTGTCGTATATGCGTTTACATTTTGGGAACAATTGATGTTTATCTGAACTCCTTAACATACATACTCTTTATACTTGTTTATTTGATTATGGCGATCGTTTTAAGAGGATTAGGAAATTTAAATTTAGTTTGTTTGTTCAATGGTTGTTCATGCGTTTTCATTTCAAATTACTTGATAATATACTATACCATATTAATTTTATTAATACACATAAAATCGTATTTTAACTTTAATATATATTTATTGTACTCTAAATTAAGAATTAAACAAAAGTTAAATAATAATATTATACGTTCTTACAGAGTTGGATAGAACTTTAAAATGTTTCTATCAAAATGTTCGTGGGCTAAGGACCAAGACCAAAATATTTTACAGAAATCTAGTACGTTCTACTTACGATATAATTTTCCTAAGTGAGACATGGCTGTTCCCTGGTGTTTTTGATTCTGAACTTTTTGACTCGCGATATAACGTATACCGTACAGACCGGGATTATGAGCGGCGGGGCATGACCTTGGGTGGTGGAACGCTGATAGCAATCAAGCGCGAGTTAATTGCTGATGTGAGTTGTTTGGGTTCGCTTCCTGCGTTTTCAGATGCCGATGTAACCCACGTTGATATCTTATTGTCGTGTGGAGCTAATCCTAAGCGACTTCATTTGTATTGCTGCTATTTTCCGGCAACGTCGGATCAGGCTTTGTCTCAGCTATTATTTCTTGAGTCAATATCGGAGTTGAGTGCTGACAATCCTGATGACGAGTTTCTTGTTATTGGCGATTTTAACATTAGTCGGGCGTCATGGACGGATGATGGCAGTAACGGTTTGGTTTTATCAAATCCTTCCAACGATTCTTTGACTGATCAACTGTTCGCTTTCATGTCTTTTACGGGATGGTATCAATACAATGGTATTTTGAATCCAAACGACAGATCCTTGGATCTGGTTTTTTCCAGTTTTAAGAGTGTAGTAACTCGAACTAAGCCATTATCCGAACCTGAGGATAGTCATCACCCGTCTTTGGCTATAGACGCAATGGTTATTCGTAACGATGTTTGTTTGAAGCAGGCACCTCGCACCGTCCGCCGTTTTCATGCTGCGAATTACGAGCTTATTAAAGCCGAGCTGGCTAATATTGCATGGGAACAGAATTTGTCTAGGACAAATATTGAAGTTGCATTAGCAAGTTTCTATGCTTTTGTCAATAAAATAATAGATAAATACGTACCACTGCATAAAAAGGATTATAATAACTGTTATCCTATCTGGTACTCTTTTAACTTAATAAAAATGATCAAGAAAAAAAACAAGCAACACAAAAAATGGAAAACTTATGGCAGATTATCAGATTACGAAAGATTTTCTGATTTAAGGCGGCAAGTGAAAGATTTGGAAGTTTCGTGTTATGATCTATTCATTGCTAGATCTGAAAGAAACATTTATATATGTTCTAAACATTTTTGGACATTCATTAAGTCTAAAAAAATTTTAATAGCATCCCTGATCGTCTTAGGTTGGATAGTGAGGTAGGAAACGATGGTCAATCGATTGCTAACTTATTCAATAAGTTTTTTCAATCTGTATTTGAAAAAGACAAAACTGTGCCAGATGTGAATTTCAGCCCCTATGAAGCGGATTCTGCCATAATCTGTAACATCCAAATTACACAGGATATCGTTGAAACTTACCTCAATAAAATTAATGTTTTTAAGGGAAGTGGGCCTGACGGCATACATCCGTTATTCTTAAAAAAATGTAGTAAGGAGCTGTCATATCCCGTAACTCTCCTATTTAAGCTATCGTTATCTTGTGGTGTTATGCCTGACGACTGGAAGCGCTCCTTTGTTGTCCCGATTTTCAAAAGTGGTGACAAACATGACGTGCGGAATTATCGTGGCATCTCGAAGCTCTCTGTTCTTCCAAAAATGTTTGAGAAAATTGTTTACGATTCTCTTTACCCCGTTGTTAGCCCGGTTTTAATAGATCATCAGCATGGTTTTATAGGTAAACGTTCAACTGAGACAAATTTGTGCGAGTTTTTGGAAGAGGTCCTTGAAGAAATGGGAAAAGGAGCTCAAGTGGATGCTGTGTACACGGACTACTCTAAAGCATTTGATAAAATATCTCATTCTCAACTAATTTCAAAGCTTGGGGCAGTCGGTGTACACGGTGATCTTCTGCGTTGGCTAACGTCGTACCTTAAAAATAGATGTCAAGCTGTTACAATCAAAGGTTTTGTTTCAAGTTTTACTCCAGTTTGCTCGGGTGTGCCCCAGGGGTCTCATCTTGGTCCCTTACTTTTTAATATTTTTATCAACGACGTCATTAGTTGCCTATTAAACTCAAAATTATTATTGTATGCGGATGACACCAAAATATTTTCTGCCATTAAAACTGAAAATGACTGTAAACTGCTTCAGAGTGACCTAATTCGATTATGCGAATATTGCTCACGTAATGGACTTTACTTAAATATAAACAAATGTCACACTATAACCTTTACAAGGAAAAAGAAGTTTATAACGTTTGACTACAAACTTCATGACAAAACTTTAGAAAGGGTCACCGAGGTGAGAGATCTTGGGGTTCAACTGGATAGTGGCTTATATTTTGAATCTCATATAAATAAAATCACAGCAAAAGCGTATCAATTACTAGGTTTTATTTTACGACAAAGTACAGATTTTAAAAATGTTAACACATTAATACTGCTTTACAACTCATACGTTCGATCACAATTGGAATATGCGTCTACTGTGTGGAACCCGATGTATTCCAAGTATGTAAGCAAGCTTGAAAGAATTCAGAACAAATTCATTTCTCGAATGAAATATAGGTTTAAGAACTTTAATGCTGATAAAGTTGAATCCCTCTTGACTCGCAGAGAGCATAAAGACCAAATATTTTTATATAAGATTGTCAATAGTTTAGTAGATTCACCTTTCTTATTAAGTAAATTAGCTTTCAGGTGTTCCCGACCCAGTGCGAGGCATAAATACACTTTTTTTATTCCTAATTATAAAACGAGGTATAGAGCAAATACTCATATTATTAGAGCGTGTAAAAAATATAATAGTACTTACAGCGCCATCGACATATTTCACGAAAAATTTCACGATTCCGCAGGTATTTAAAGGAATCCGGTACCGGATCCTAAAAGGTACTTGTATTATTATTATTTTAATTAGTATCTAACTTATTTAAATTTTAAGTATTAGTAGTAATAAGTATTGGTAAATTTTAAGTAACGGTAGGGCCGTTAGATTAATTCTCGTAATTGCTTTTTTACTAAATTCAAAAAAAATATCACTCTTCGCACATAGGTACTTTTGTTCAACTAAATTATGTTTATAAAACTAGCTTTGGAAACTAATTAGGCTAATGTACTATTTTAGTTCTAAGGTTTCAAATGTGTTATAACATGCTGTTTGTTTCTTTTAATAAATAAAATAAAAAATAAATAAAAAAATCGCTTCGCTCAACCATATCTTAGGATACGTAACGACCCACACCACATGAAATAAAACCATAACACTACTATTATTGTGATAACAGATTTTTTTTGTGGATTATATATGGTGACAACGTATAATATTGTAAATGTCGTTACTTCTGTTTAAGCTGAAGATATGAGGACTTCATTTTCTTGTCAGTTAAAAGACGTCCTGAATGGGTGGTAGTTAAACATGTTGGACGATTCAAAACAATTTATCTCGATAATCTTCACTGACGAAATACAATTGATTGAAGATACTGGGCGCCTTGTCCAGTCTCTTTCAAAGTCGGTGAAAAAACGTCTGCTGTTATCCACCAAAAGAAGTCATCTAAAAACTGGCGTTATATTTTCGAATATTACCCATGAAGTGCTCATGATCTGGATGTAGAACATTAATTAAAATAAATTAAAGTACAGGCTGTTGTTACAATCGATCAAGTTGTACTTTTCTGGAGCTGCAACACATACCCGGTGTCTCATCTTTCCATTTCAGGGCGTTGCACCACTGACACTTGTATGTCATAGAACCCAAAGCGACACTGCTATCAGTTCTATATGCAATATTTGGGTCATACTCCATACCCGAAAAATGCTTGCTTTCCATAAACTTATAGAAACGTATAACGTACGTCTCCATATAGTTTGCTATATTGCAAGTTCTTGCCTATATCAGGGTTCTGAGCTTGGTAGAGTGTAGAAGTTGCCTATATACTTCAGGGTTTTTTCTGATATTCAAACACAGCTTTACGATATGATTCTGGTTTCGCCTGCGTTTTTTGAGGTAGTTTTACTGATTTTTCTCATGTAATTAGTACCTTTAGGAGTCTTAATAAATGATTGTACTGGCGAAAACTTTACAGACTTTAATAGTAGAGGAGCCCAAGCGGAGATTTCGGAATTTACTAAAGCGCGGCAGATTAATATACAGTACCAGTACTTGAACCTGGTTAAGTTCTTGATGATCAATGATCAATCAGATGATTTGACCATATGGTCGGCCGTCAAAAAAATTGATCATCTGAAATTCTCGAGCGCGTCAGATTAAGGTTGGCTGAGTTAGTTACATGCTTAAACGTGTATATTCCACTAATCTAACAATTTAAGAGTGACGTAAAGAAGAGGATGGGTTACAAAGTTGTAAAAAAAACGTCATCTCAACATTCTCGAGCGTGGCTAATTTTTTTTATTTTTGAAGGGAATAAATCAAGCCGAAGTAATAAAAATTCATTTGTTACTTCGGCTTACTTAACAATTAAGAATACTTACTTCGGCTTACTTATTGAATTAAGTTCAACAATTTAAAAAATATATATATTTTTTTTTACTGTCAGATAGGCGAATCCCTCCGGATAATCTTCAGATTATGAGACAGCACGTCTAGGGCATAAATATGAACCATATATATCTTAATCTGACCCGCTGGAGTATTTCAGAATGACGAATATTTTTTGCACATTCTAATAATGGCAGCGAGTTTGCGTCACATCCAAATCGTCAGATATAAAAGCTTTTTTTAGGTTCACTTAACAACTCTTTAGAAAATCTAACGCGCTCAATTAATTTTTTTTTTCATATGCACGATCACCTCCACCATGGAAACAATGAGATTAACAAACTTACGTACATTTTTAAAAATACATAGGACATGGATGATATCAATATCAGAGGCGCTCGAGTATGTCCATGCAACAGTTTTTTTTACATCTATAGCCGCTCCCCTCACTGATGAAAAGGTATATTATATTACATTTTTTTCCTTTTTATCATCTAAGCTTCGCAACCCAATAGGTCTCTATGACGCTCTAGTAAATCCCGATTTAGCCTCGTGGGCTCCCCTACTATAAGGTCAGAATTAAAATCTTGGGTACTTTTTTTCACCCGACTGCACAAAGAGAGTAATACTTTTTGCCAGTACCGTAGGCACACTACTAATTTATTATAATGATGATGATAGTTCATGATATTTCATGTCTGTTTTATTGAATTTTAAAACTGATGTCATATTCGTAACCAGCGGCCCCAAACATCTTCAAAATGATACTCATACTGCTTTTAAGACTTTGTTACCCCATTTTACCCCTTAAAGGGTTGATTTTAAAAAAAATCCTAAAACAGGCATTTACTTATATAGTTAAAGGATTAACTAACGTCAGCGGAAACTAAAAACATGAAAGTCTAATATAAAGATTTAATGAATAGTAATATTTTTAAAGTAATGTACTGATAAAACTTTTATGTATCCAGTTTGAATATTTATAAATCAGCATCAATTAATGTATAAATAGAACATACAAACATTAATTTACTTCTATTCATGTGAATTTTAATGTAAAAGGAACTTGCTTAATAGCAGCTAATAAGTACACCCCACGACTTAACCACATAATAAGTACGGCTATTTTCTCGCATAACTTGTACCTACATTTATATGACTTCACTTCGCAGTAAGGTGATTCCACGTTAGAATATCACTATAAAAAAATATTCATAAAATAAGTTTAAACTTTAATTCAAAACACTTATAATAAAAACTTTATCGTAAAGTATGCTTAGAACCTTTCATATTAAGAATATCGTGTTGAATCATTTGTTTAATTAAACCATAATATTATACATTAGCCTTTAGTATTTTAAAAATAATTAAGATACTCAAGTGTAGCACACTACAACACTTTGTGAAAGGTGCTGATACGCAGGTAAGGTATTAGCACGATAGAATTAACAACTCTTTTAAAAAAAATATAGTTTTTGTATATGTTAGTCTATACTAGCTTCTAAACATAGGTATCAAATGTAATTAGTGTATGTTACATTTGTATGTTTATCAAAAATATAAGTCTGATTTCAAAAAATCTTTATTGTATTGGACTAGGTATAGTAGTACAGGTACAGTTGTATCGATAGAAGTGTAATAACATCGATCACAAAATTGTTTTTGATAGGTTTTATAAAGATATTGTGCCTGCCCTTTCGGCATCAACCAAAGTTGGACGTAGAATTGTCAAATTAAAAATATAGATTATAGTTTGGAACAACATGTGGCAATGGCGCATAGTCCTAGTCTCCCGAAAAAGTTATATTGTTGGATATAGTACGGTAAAACTACTACCGGTGATATTTATGAAGAAATGTGTGAATCTAGAAATATATTCAATTCACGTTTGAGGTGGTGCTAGAATCATGAAGACCAAATTCAAATAGACAATTTGGTCTCCCAATATTATAAAAACGATTTTCGTTTCTTTTGGAAGCACAAATAATTTGCAATGCTAGCCTGGTCTTCCTGTAAGCGTCATTGGTGTGGGGTCCTACGAAAATAGCCAATTCTTTTGTAGATCATTGTAGCGTTAAGTCACCTATTGGGCCTGTACAATCTGGATGTTGAGTCCGCTGTGTAAAGGGAAGTAACCATCACAGTCAAACACGTAGACCACGTTGGTGACCAAGGTGACCAAGGCAATGTCTAGAGGTAAATCCCTTGGCTACTACGGACTCAGCATCGAGCATCTTAAGTTCGCTGGTGCACATCTTCCTCTTGTGTTATAAATGTTGTTTAACGTTTGTTTGGGACATAATTGTATGTCTGTAGACATGATACGTACATTAGTTGTACCTTAAGCGAAGTCGTTGGCAACTGTGATTTCAAAAGTATATGATGGCGTGCTAATACTCAGTTGAATAGGTTTTAGATCTACATAGTTTGTCGTCAGAGAGCGCTGAACAGTATTTTAACCATGCTATAACATACTGAACAAATCGTAAAACGCCTATATTTGTGTGTTTTTTGGACCTCTTCTAGGCTGTTGACCTGGTTTCCAATGAGTTGCTGTGGGGAAAACTAGAAAAAGTCGGCCTACCAACGAAGATTATAAATATTTTTAAAATATTGGTGTGGAAGCCAGGTCAACAACGTGAGATAGGATGATGTTCTCTCGAGGCCGTATGGATTGGAATGTGGGGTGAGACGGATGGACTGAGTTCGTCCACCCTCTTCAATGTATACACAGATGTGCCAATAGGCAAGCTCAGCGGTGCCAGAGTCGGGGTCAGCGTAAATAATATCAGCTACGCGGACGATATGGTGCTACTGAGTATTTCTGTCTGTGGCCTTAGGATATTTGTTTATGTGAAGTATGTACATAGTGGCATGGCTGTCATTTAATATAAATAAGAGCCAAATTATGGTCCTAGAGGCTATGAGTCGATGGATTGACAGAATACCACCAGTTCTTCTTAATAACTTATACTTTTACATACCTTGAACATCTGTCAACGCCCGACCTCAAGGACATTCAGAGTGCTTTTGCACGCTTTTCAAGTGAAGTTAAAACCACTCTGAGCTTTTTGACATCTTTTTACACGTGTAGCCTGAGGTCTTATTAAACTCAAAGAGCTTACCATGCCCTTAGAATGCTTTCGGGATTGCGTCGCTCTTGTAGTGTATCTGGAATGTTCGCCGAAGCCAATATTGATTACTTCTTTGCAACAATTCGTAAAAAATGTGGTTCCCTAATGCGCAGGGTGCGTGGCAGCCCTAAGAACATTCTGAATATGATGGCGAACAGACTTGACTGTGCCTTGTCAATCGTTACTGTACTTTACTAGGTCTGCAATACATGCTGCTGTTTGCAAATACTGAGCGAAGCACTACCTTAGCTAACCTCATCATCTGACCTTACTTAGCTGAAAAGGGCTTCGCCGGACTTTTCACATTTGAAATTAAAAAATTCTATTTTGCACGTGAACTTTTTTCAATGGTTTTGAATTAGATTTTTGAAGGGTGATTATTCCTCGATGGTATGTCCGATTTCAAAACTTTTCTTTACACATTAGTCACGACCACGATGTGAGTTTTGGCGCCAAATTTCATTAATGTAGTCTAAGCGGTTTGGCTGTGATCAGCTCTTGAATTTTTCTTTCGGTGATTATTCCTCCATGGTAAAGTCTATATTTTTTTTCCATAGCCTATATCCGTCAGGTTGTAATCATTTATGTTCATGTCAAAATTCGTTCGAATCGGTTGAACCGTTAAGTAGCAGGAGGGAGACAAGCGAAATTTGTGAGTTGCCTAAAAGAGAGCTTCACTCTTTCAGAGCTTCGCTCAATCAAGTGGCATGGCGCAAACATAAATGAAAATATAAATAAGTACTTATGGAAAAGTAAAATTACGAAACCCTGTGACACCAAACGGGTATTCAACCTCCCTACACTACCTACCCATTATAGTAATGAAAAGGTATAAAGTTTTTCATTTCCTTATTTATGCAAAACAGTAATGTAACTTACTTCGTGTAAGTACTTGTTCCATTTCTATTACCAGCCATACGCATTTGTTATAAAATATGTAAGTAAATGTCTGTATCAATTACATGAAATGGCTAAGATGGCAGATTGAAAAATTGAGTAGGCAACATTCCTATGCAGCTGGGACTAGCTGAAAATATTTCCCTAGGCACCATACTTACACCATTCTAGAAGGCACACCTTAAACAATTTTATTTAATATTTTATTAGCTATTTTCTTATTAGAAATACATAGTTATATGTATATATAATACATCAACCGACCTTTAATCTTGCGGCCCCATACTAACTCCATTTATATTTTGTATAACAAAAATATATGTTATGCCCTTGAACTTATTTTTTTAACCGCACCGAGTGATGTACAGTCGACAGCTCATTAAACTATACGAAACTGTTAAATTTCTATATTCGATTATCAGCACAAAAAATTTGACACAGAGTTCAATAGAGAAAATTTGACAGATTGAGATGTTGTTGTCCGTCCCCACATTTTAAGATTTTGGTGTCTATAAAAATTGCATGAACCAAAAAAATTATGAATAAATAAAATACTACTGAGGTATATACTTTATTCAAAGTAAATCGTATCGTGATCAACCGCATCTCGATAGGCGTTAGATTAGCGCTTAAGTTAGCTTAACACACTGTTGCGAAACGGAATGATAAAAGTCTAGTATAGTAGGCATAACCAATAGTATAAATGCCACTCAAACTTTTTCCAGTTCTTTCTTTTCATTTATTTTAATATCATAAAATCTAATGATAATTTTTTATAATTTTTCTATTTAATGCATTTTTTCAATGCTATCTTATTATGTTATCAAATGACAATAATTTTTTAAAGCTTGATGTAGTGTTGACAGTATTTTATTCATATCTATTTTATTCTTTCATTCTGTGTCAGGCGTTATTGTGGTAATAAAAAAATCAATAGACAGTAACAAATAAGTTTAAGAATTCGAATCTATGATTTGTCCTGGCGCTAAAAGCTCATAAGCAACGCAAGATCGCCTTATTGTAAGTTTCACTACAATCTTTGCATATCTTCTCATCACTTTTTTATTTAAAATAAAAGAATGGGTTTCTTTAAGTGAACTCGTGTGGTATATCCACCCTATAATCAGGCTTTTCTGGTACATTATTGCTATTTTCCAGTAACCAATGCTTTGTCAATATCCTAATTTTTACATGACGATTAGATTACGAATAAAAAGAAAAAAGCATATTCTATGTTCAAAAACTGTTGAAAAAAGCAAATGCAGTTTGGGTACAACCAAACTGTAAACCTTTTCTTGGTGTACGCGTAGCCCTCGTGAACTAAATACGCTTTGTTGTCGCGATGACTTCACTATCTCCATCACAGACTAAGTAATTACGTGCGTGCATCTTGCAATAGATTGGTAAATAAACAAACCTGCTAACGTAGCGCCTAAAGCAAGATGCGCTGCACGGCAAATAAGTTTAACGGTACCTTTACAACCTCAGTTCACTGCACAACGATGCATAGCACCACGGAACTTTGCCAATTCCCATTGCTTCAGTCTTAACATCGGAATTTCTCACTAGTGCGACCGTTAAAAGATCGGCAATGAATTCGTCGCGAGATTAAGTCAGTTTCATACACGATTCACAATGTAGGTAAGATAGTTTGTGCCAAGAAAATACGAGTATATCTATCCGCTTACTGTAATTCAACATCAATCATCATTTGGCGTATCCAGACACAACTCAGGACCTCTTGGTACCCTTATCTTATCAACCAACACTGGCAAGACAGTAAAACCTAATAGGTTTACCTCCTTATTTGCAAATTTGCTTCGATATATTTGGCATTGAGGTAAAATTTTAAATACTGTAATGTTTATCATTAAAAAGTATATTTGAAACTTTTCCACTACAAGATAAATTTGAAATTCGTTCCATATTTATTACAACAGTTTCGGCGCAATTTACAATACCGCTAGCGTGAACTATGGACAACGTAGGTTTTTAATGTTTTTAGTGTTATTGCTTTTGATTTAGATCTTTTGATCTCGACAACTATACATTGAACGACCGCAAAATGCGATTGAGACCTATTGCGGTATCAGTTCCAATCATTTCAAATATAGGTACATAGCAGCAGACGTCATATGATTTCAGAAAGTTTATGTGACAGCACTGCAGGACGGCAAAATCTTACTGTGAAGTTTGAGTTGTTTTTTTTTTGTTCTTGTGTAATAAATTTTAGGGTAACTGTTTGAGATTTTGTAAAATTTGCAAATACGTGTTGTAGTTATAAAACGTTATCACATCCAGCAATTGGAGCAAGAGATACTTCTCACCCAAGAGTAAAAATGAAGCACGAAAAAGAATGTAGAAAGAGAGATAGAAAGATAGAAAAGGAAGGGAAAGAAGGTAATTTTTTCGAAAATATTGTTGTTGTTTCTTATGAGCCGTAAAGTTTTGCATAAGTTTATTTAAAGTATTTTTAAATTATTTTAGTTGATAAGTTATTATCACGATAACGGAATGATAATTAAATTTATTTATCTTTGATTTGTTGAATTGGAAGTTTTGTTGTTGTGCTGATGCATATTTGCTTGTTCAATTAAATTATACAAATTAGTTATTTTGTGTTATTCTTGATGCGCTCGTCCAGTTTGTGAACATAATTTTGGCGGATCGGGCACTGGTTTGAGGTAGATGAATGATTAGTGTTTGAGTTTACTGTTTTTGGTAATTGCAATGAAACAGTATGTGCATTTTGCCGCGGATGCGGAGTCTTTATTGAGGCAAGTTTGAAAATAGTGACCGCTGTCTGAGCAGTGTCTGCAGTGGGATTGTTCAGAGGTGCACTGCTTGCCGGTATGACCAAATTTTTGGCACTTGAAGCATTGTAGTAATGGAGCGCGATCTTCAACATGTATTCTGCGGTGGTGTAAGTTGAGGTGTTCGAGTAGTATGGCGCTGTGCCATACATCAAGTGTGGCTTAGAAAATGATGTTATAGAATTTCTCATTACGGTACTTTTGAGCCAAACATACTGTGAGTTCGGCGCTTGGTTTGTCTGATCGGGGTGTTCTGGGTGATAATATAGTCTTTAATATGGAAATATTTAATTTCTTTGGAAATTCCCTTAAGTATAAACATCGGTTGGAGCAAGTGCGCCATTTTGGCTTTTACATCGGTATAGGTTTTTAAGTTGTTTATTGTTTCGCTGCATTGTTTTTTGGTTTCAAATACAACCTTATTTTATTATTTGAGATTGCATGGTATTTCGTCGGTGCATATGGTACATTACGGAAAGAATAGTTTTCTTGCCACTTAGAGGTGGCTTTGGTACGTTGTTATTGATTTTTGCAACTGTAGCATAGGATTTTATGTTTGTGGTTTAAGGAGGTTTTCAGTGTTGAGCTGTTCTTGTATAGATTCTTTTTTTATTTTCTTTAAATTAATTGTATCAAAGTTGCATTCGTGCTTCGGTATTATTTCTTTGATTATATCCCTGAGGATGTTTTGTCAAAGCTGCATTTGTGGATAGGCAATTTTAGGTGTTTTCTGTTGGATAAATCGTCGCGAATTACTTTGTCTTATACAACGTGTTATAAAAAAAACCGTAAAACATGTAATTAATTATTAAAGCGAAAAATATTATTAACCCTAGTAAGCTGCATAGAACTGAACTTGTCATAGAGAATTTAACAGAGTGTACTCTTTAACGGATTTAGAGTTTTTCATTTAAAAAGCAATTGCAAACAAAATTAGAGGAATTAATGACTTCTAAAAACGTCAAGTCGAAAAAAAACGTTATATTGTCAATTTCAAATCTTCTTATGTATATCCTACTATATCATGTCTTGTCTATATTTTATATACACTGAGCAAGGAATCACTATTAATATATACTTCTTATCTATATCGTGTTTTAACCTAAGGTGGGTGGACCATGGAAGGCCACTCTAACGAGTAAACACTTTTTATTCGTTTATTAACTAGATAAATAAAGGAAAGAAATTATTAAGTACTTACATTAATTCTAAAGTGAAAAAATGGCTATGTTCTCTAACTCTGAATGATCTGATGTTATGCGTATTGTTATGTTATGTGAAGGACAAAGTCTATTTCTCCGATTGCCCAACTGTTTTAGAGATGGAGCAGCGTGTAAGATCTGTTTTCGCGTCAATAACACCGGCGATGGTGCGAAATGCCACACAAGCCATATCCTGGCGAGCGAGGTTGTGCAAGGTGAAGCACACTGAGCCGTTTCTGTAAATTTGTTGTTGGTTACGAAAAAGTAAGTATTAGTTTAGGTTGAAAGAGACCTATCATAAAGTACCTATGTCAGTTCTTTTAAGATTTTCTTTAACTTGTAATGTCGATCTGAGCGGCTTCTGTACATTTTGTTATTGACTCTATGTCGTTCCGCGGATATAAGGTAGAAGTGTACTTAACAGTCCGTATTACTTACTCTTTAATTATATGGAAATAGGGTTAACACATAAATTAAAAAAATATATTTTTTATTAATTTTGGCGGTACGTCATACTGCGATACTACGGTTTTCAAATATTGTAAATTGCCTCTTTATAGGGGACCATTGAACCCCGTTTCCGCTTTACGGGTATTTTTGTAACACCTTGTATAATGTTACCTAGATCTGTCATGCAAGTTTTGATACTGGCATTGCCCCCGCAGTGCCCAATTAGAAATAGGATTTAATTTATTGATTCCTTGATTGTTCTTATGTGGGGTTGTAGCAATTCGGTCACGGTGGATTCAGATTCATAGGCCTGTGGGATGTAATTGTCCTCTAGGAATTGATTTCCTGAGACGTCAAAGCGAGTTGAGCTGGAAGAGGATCAATTACGAGAAGATCCAGTATAGGTAATAGTGGTTTGACTGGCGAATAGGGGGTTAATTGTTTTCGAGGTTTTATTTAGCTTCGTTTTTGGTGGAGAAGGTGGTTTGGTAAAGGTAGGAGGCGTTGATGTACTAGCTAACGATAAACGTTAGATTTAGCTGCGCCATGCTCAGTGAAGATACAGGCGGGGATGATAATTTAAGGAATTTCTTTTTGACATAAAAAATTTAATTAATAGCAGTTAATGTCAATTGTATATATCAATACAAAATGATTTGGTGGTTTATTACTATAATTTAAAATCATTGAATGCGATCTAAAGTTAAAAGAAGTATTTTGTGCTTAAAAAAGGAATTAAAACAAAAATTTTCTACTTTGTACGCACATTTAAAAATGTTAGGCTAGAAACCTAACCACTTTTATTTCAGTGTTATGTTGGTAAACAAAGGTATTAAGTTGTAGGTTTTTAGCCAAAAATATTTCCGAAAAATGGATGGTTGGTTTTATATTGATTTTATATTGATTTTATATATATATATATATATATATATATATATATATATATATATATATATATATATATATATATATATATATTATTTTTTTTAATCTGTAATAAATCTAGTTATTATTCGATTTTTATGATTTTGAGGTATATTGTGTTGAAAATGGTGAATCTAAACGGATTATGACATAAAAGTTAAGAAAAGTCAATAATGAAGAAGTCGAAAATGCCTACAAAAAGCGAAATTTGTACATCGGTAAATAGTTAGTTTACCGTCGGATTTCTTTCGTGCAACAATATGTTGTAGTACTCGAGTGGCTAAGTGTTTATATTCAAACAGAATTGCGATAATTGTTTTGGTTTCGGCAAGATAAGTTATTCTGTTTTTGTTGAAAATTGGGTATTTTTGGTCGATTTTAAGTTCTTTTTTCTCCTAAACTTAAAAAAAGAAGAAGAAAGAATATTAAGATAAAGGTGTGTTTAGGTGAGTTCTTTAAAAGAAAACAATGAAATTGAAAATCGGTCGGAACCTAAAAAAAGTTATGAAGAGATTTGTGCGAAAATATTGTCGAAAACAAGAAGACACTTCGATGTAAAATGAATTTATAGTGAATTTTTGAAAAATGTTGGGTCGGCTAATTTCGGTCAAAAATATACCCAAGATCCAACCAGTACAAAAGACATCAACGCGTGACTGCCTTTGATACTTCGTCAGATGTTTCCACTAAGGTGAAAATGTGAGAGAATTGATTATTTATTTCTGAGGAAACTATAAAAGGGGCGCCCCTCGACCAAACGGTCAGGGGTGAGTGTCGGTAAGGTGAGTTAGAAAACGATTCCGAGTCTTAGGGTAGTATTTTCAAGACGAAAATGGACTTGTGTAGTTTGAGTTAACTAATTCTGCTGTCACATCACAAACTATTGATTAGAAGTGAATTAGAACTAGTGATGAAAAGTGGAACCTGAATTACAACCTAAATATATTCATAGCAATCAATGGTCGAATTTTGAAAAACAGCAATAATTGCTCATAAAATTGCTTGTGATATTACATTGCAGTTTTTTAAGCCTAAATTTGTACATCTATAAAGAATAACAAATCATTATGAACGATGTATCTATCAAAAGCCAGCACTATCATTCCACTGATTCACGATAATGCACTACACCACTACAACGGACCTCATGATAACCGCTTTTTTACCAAACGCCCTCATCATATCTTTCTCCAAACAATTTTATATTTTTCGAGCCCACAAACGGAACTAACACATTAAAGTTAGAACGGTCATAAATGTAAAAGTCGAACTGTGTATATAACATCCTTTGTTTCTTTCTTTAAAGAAAAATGGGAGTTATGATTAGCCACCTAGAATCACATTTGAGTATTTATTAGGTGCGCGTCATTTATTATAAGTACATTTTATTATTAGGTATCATTTAGTGTTAATGTTCAGTATCATTCATATTAAGATTATTGAATATTATATATTCACTTTGTATAATGTATAACTTTATATTCTTTAAATCTAAAATCATTTCAAATAAAATACATATGTATAACGGTACCTAATGGTCCAAAATTATGTTAAGCGTAACTATATGTTGGAAATATTGTGAAATTAGTCGTTGTATTACAAAACCAAGTTTATTCTTGTAAATAATGGAGTTAAAAACATAATTTTGAAATGTGGCATCAATGTCAGCAACTGAACGTTATCTCATCTCGCTTTTAATTAGTTTGGGCGAGGGATAAATGCAGTGCCCGCTTAGGTAGAAGATACGTACAGTCGACCAATTTGATTTCTAGGTCGACCAAGAATTTTATGAGAATAAATCAGACAATTGTGAAAAGTAGAAATTCTAGTACAACGTCGTTAAAGAGATATGTTTCTATGAATGACGTGGCCTCGGTTCACTGTACCTCAATTTTTTTCATAGGTATATCTTAAGGCTGTATGGAACAACGGGTTGTTAAATAGTGCTTATGTACCTTCTACATGGAATACTTATTTCTTTGGATCTTATTTGTAATCGCTGACCGAGGAAGTTTTAATACAGTTGCTGTCATTTTTTTGCATTAACTGACTATAATAAGTCAGGGAGATTGGGTCACAGTGGACCACATTTTTTCTTTAGTTCTGAAATTCCAAAGTTAATAGCTAAATAATTAATCTCTAAAATAAAATTATATATTTAATTCTTACACTTTTGCGCACATCAAATGTTTAAATAAAACTAATTGTTGTCGGATAACTTGCGCATACTTAAGATTTAATACTGACGTTTCGGCTCCCTTACGGAATCCGTGATCACAGGATGACTGAGGTAATGGTAATATATCCACTGTAGGTAACCCGCGATTCACTGTGCCCAAACTTCCCTACTGATACCCAATCACAATTATATAGAGACCTATATTGATTTACATCGATAATACTTTTAGGTGTCTTTAATATTATAATATTATATATAACACTATTAAAGATTATAATATAACACCTGAGACGTAGGAAAACCAAAAATATTCCTACAGGAAAACAGGAGTTTTGCCATAGTAAACTAAATATTTTAGTTTCCGAACGTTTTAGCATTAGAGAGTATATTAGAAAAACTGTGCTAATATCTGAGGCTAAAATTTAGTGACGATGACAGCAATTGTATTGTGTATGATGGGTGGTCATTGGACGATAAATAATCTGAAATCAAAATTAAATATTTTTAGTTACTTTAAGGTAATTATTTTAAAACTAGTTCTGGTGACTTATAATTGTTCCTAAAGAACTCCATATCTACCTTTTGCTTTCAGATATCTTTTAAAATTGCATCATTTGCATTGCTACCAAATTTCCGTTACTAAGTGTCTGTAAGGGCCTTTGAACACTGTGTTTTTTAAAGCAGACGCGCGTAAAACGCAATTTGCAAAGGCCCTTATGTCTTCTACTTTGGCCGTACGCCTACTGGATGACGCCAGGGTAGTGGTTACACATAGACGCTACATGAGCCAGAGCCTTGGCAAATGTGACGCATAACTAGAAAAATATTTTTGAATAACTAAAGTATTAATTACGGAGAAATAAATAGAAATATATCTTAGTTTTCTTCGGAAGTACTTTCTAAGTAGCTTTAAGAAAATAGAATCAAACATATGGAATCTTTTCGGTTCTTTTTAGGATTCCGTACCCAAAGGGTAAAAACGGGACCCTATTACTAAAACTTCGGTATCTGTCCGTTCGTCTGGCTGTCATTAGGCTGTATCTCAAGAACCGCTGAAATTTTCACAAATTATGTATTTTTGTTGCCGCTATAACAACAAATACTAAAAATAAAATAAATGTTTAAGAGGGACTCCCATACAACAAACGCGATTTTTTTGCCCCTCTGCTCGATACCAATAATGGCAACAGGTAGGCACTTGAAATATTCACTAAATACTCAGTTGTATTTTAACTTTCATAATAAAATTAAAATTTAATAAATATTTAAGGGGGGCTCCCATACAACAAACGTGATTTTTTTACTAATTAAAAAGTTTGTACGGAACCCTATGTGCGCGAGCAGTCAATACGATAAAACAAATATTTTATCCGTTATATAATTATTTCATAAAAACCCATTTCAAATATTTTTATCACAGCCTAATTTCTTTTGAAAAGTTAGTAAGTTAATATTTGCATAAAATTACCAATCACTCATTTACTTCAACCACAGAATAATATAATAATCGTGTGATCCACCCATATCAAATGTAAACCTATAATAAAATATCCTCATCTGCTTTGGCTAAAACCCAATCTTTGCCTCATTGCCACTTGCTAATTCTCTTTATAACGTTATTCGATAATAATTATTATTTCAACGGTTTATATTTACTCAAGGCTATTATAACCTTCGTGTATTTTAACGCATACAAATATAATTAAATTTTGATTAAATAATTCTGTTTATTTGCAGGTAATAATTGTAAAGCTTAATGCATTGCAGTAGTTGGTGGTTTTAAAATAAAAAGATAAGTTGAAGTAATTCAATGTTTATTAAAACGTCATGATTAAGACAAAAGTAACAGCATCAAATTCGTTTAAAAAATAAATAAAAACTCGTTACAATAATATTAATTATAATAGGAGTCAATATTTATTACATTTTGTTTTATACAACGTTTTACTTTTTACAAAGTAAATAACTTGTTTCTGACGTTTACGTTACATGATCTGTGAACACAAGTAGGTCAAATTACATTTATAATTTCATTATTATTCTCTGTACTTATTGAGCCTATAGTGAACAAATAATATTCTTTCATTGTACTAAGTTTCAGAAATACTCTGTTATATAATATTTACTTTGTGTAACATTTCTAATTTCAAGCGATAACACACTGCTAAGTAAAATCAATTACTATTTAGCAAACCTATATATAATTATATCGTGTAGTGATACAAAAATTAGAATAAATTGAATGTCACTATTTCAACAACTAAAAACCATTTTATCATTAAATATAAAAATAATTACCACAAGGTTAGTTTTTTTTGATAAAACCTGATTTTTCAATGTAATGTCAAACATAATTTTTAATTCAACTAAGATGTTTTCTCAGTAATAGTCGGTTATAATAGAGAATTGAGAATATACCAACTGAATAAAGCCATTTAAATCAATGGAATATTTGAAATACTCTTAGACTAAGCATTGCATTAAAATCACGCTAAATTTAAAATGGAGGCAAATGGCACAAGATACTGCAACATTTAAACGATTGTTTTTTATGAAAATTAGCTTCTAAAATATATATAGAAAGATCGTTAGATAATATAAAGTGCAGTCGATTTTAATCAGTATGAATATTAGTCGATCGATAGCCTATGTGAAAAAGATGCTACGCAAGCCGATCTTGACGTTACCGATAGGTCATATTATAGTATATTTTGTTACTATTACCTAGCTACAAAATAATAAAAAATATACTTAATCTGTAAAAAAGTAAATATAAAATAATAGCTCAGCAACACTAAATTTACGACTTATCTAATACCTAGAAAAATATAACTGAAAATAACAAAGTAAAATGTAGCCCAGAAACACGAATGTTGAAACATAGGGCTCTTAACAAAATGCATTAACTTTTTAAACCATCTATTGGTGTGTTAACTTTACTTAATCTATTCAATTCCTATACTAGATTTCCATGCACGCCATCGCAGAATGCAATCGCAGGCTGCCACAAATCGTGTCGGCGCTATTCGTAAAGTGTACTACTGTCTCCCCTGCTAAATTAAGTCGCCATGCATTTGACATTATCATAATAGGTTTCGATTAGTATATACTCAATTATGAGCACTTTTGTCATCTGTTGCCGATACTTGTGGAATAATCTGTAAAAAGAAAACAAAAAGAAAATTTTACATGTTATCAGTTGAGCAATGAGGCGGCAGTGCAAGACCTTATGGATACCAAACCTTGTATTTGTTAAACTAGCTATGCCCGGCATGCTTTTCAACGCTCTTTTTTTCTTTGAGCATACAATAACAGTAGCCAAGTAGTAACTTATGTTGTGAGAAGTATCCCACGATCAGAGATTACAACATCACCTATCTGCCAATGAAAGTGCCGTTAAAATCAGTTCAGCCGTTTCGGAGATTAGGAGAATTAGTCATAACTACGGTTTTCTACCCGGGTTTCGGAACCGGATACATCCGGATATATAAAATTTTAAGTTCCCGGGTACTTTTTCATTGTCAGAGCCGCGTACCCGGATACCCACATTATCAAAGAATTCTACGAAATTCTCGAAATATTATTACTAAGTAGCGCCTTCAAAATAATATTAGCAAATTTGCACTACAAACAATTAAAATATATCTAAAGAAAGCGCTAAGTTTTATTTTAAAAAATGCAGAAAGTTTGAGGTTAGGTTTTGTTATGTCACCATGTTTTGTTTTCATTTCGTTGGATTTTAATCTTAAATTTTATTTCTGTTATTTTCATAGGAGCGTAGAAAATATTCGGTTGTAAGTTTAATATAATAGAATTAAAATTAATATTATTAATAAAAAATAAGAAATTGTGTCTAGGGGATAACCTATTCAATTTTACTTAACGATGGTTACTTTTCGTAGGCAAAATGGATAAAAAAAAATACAGAATAAGGAATTAGTACAATGTTTAATGTGCCCAAAAATATTCTATAAAGGGTCTTCAACAAGTGTTTAATTAAAACGTCTTTAAAGGACTTTACGTCCGAAAAAGAAGTGCCATCGACATTGTCTTCTCAATCTGAATCTGAGCCCAAATTCAAGCATAGTTCCGAAAAGCATTTAATTGTTTACACTTTGACTGGATTATTTGGAAATAAAAGTGCCAACTATCATTGTTATTGATAATAACAATTTCCATAGAGCCCTCGAAAGAAGGTAACGAACAATATCAGGGCAATTGTGAGAAATATGAATGGCGAAACAAAAGAAGAGCGTGCTCTTATAGCGTACCACCACGTGTTTATACTAAAGTTGAGACACATCATTTCATAGTTGTATCTAATGGATATTGATATTAGAATTACTTTTGTCAATTAGATAAATATTTTTGGCACTTTATTTTTGACCTTCATATACACGAATTATATGTTTCTAAAAGGAGGCATTAGGCAAACCGATATTATTAAATACAAATTATTATACGAACAGGTACGGTCTGTTCGTATAATAATTTGTATTAATACTACTTTTTGAGTATAGGTCATTACCTATACTCTATACGGAAGTCCCCGAATAGGTAGATTAAAGAATTAGCTCTTCGGCGAACAGGACTTTTTAAGAGTGAGACAATGCATCTTGTGTTATCTATGTATGCCATAGGATGAGTAGTAAGTAAGTTAATAAGAAAAACGCATACACATCTCGCAAACATTTTGCGAAATATCACAGCTTTCGAGCACTGAACAAAAGTGGCAAGCTATATAAATTTCGTACAATATAAACGGTCTTTTTTTTAACGCTCTTTGTCTCTTCAATTTCGCCTTTAATGTCAACCTAAGACTCTCATCCCGTCGCGTCCTTAAGGAGAAGAGCAGTTCATTCAACATAAATATTGTTGGTTATTATGGCGAGAACATTATGTTGCAGTACAATATTTTATCTATATTCAATTATAAGCAAATTAAGTAATAAGGTGGAAATAGTGTAGTAAACGTTGCAGCTATCAACATGTGCAAAGAAAGAAGGATAAACGGTGTAGTTAAAATTACAAAGAGTAAATAAGTTTTTAATATTCAGTTTTTAAACTACAACTATTTGAATAAATTTTCATGTTACTCACCGTATTGGTATCAATAGTGATGCCTGCCCAATGGACAAATGAGGGCAGATCTCGGGCAGGTATCTCTGCAGCCAACGCCTTTACACGCAAGTTCCTGTCGTCCGTGAGAAGTACCACTTCGCGGACGCGTCGCACACACTGCGATGGATCAGCGTCGTCGGACCGCATCTCTGCAACGAGTCACCTTTATCAGCCAAAACGACTACTCTCGATACTTTTACCAACCCACAGGCAAGCCTTATGCCATTCAAGAAAGTAACGTAAACGGTTTCTTTATTGACAAGCAACTGTTTAACTGACTTTAAGCAATTGTACATATGTTACAAACATTTTTAGATAAAAATCTATTTTCCTTCGCAATGTATAAGAAAAGTTTTCTTGAATTCTAACGTTTTTAATAAACGCCACGAAGTCATTCTCCTTATAAGTATGTATTTTGTTAAGTAAAACGGACAGCGAGCCGCCAATAGCAAAATACTAACACACTCACAAATAAAAGCATCTCATTAGATTCTACAGTGATCACTACGACCATAGACGATACCCGTCATAGTAACGAGGCTAGTACATAGCTAACACTGGAGATTATTACTACACACCCTAAAACCAAAGAATGAGGAACAACGTTTTCCGAATTTTCGTATTGTGTTGTGGTCACACATGTCAAGCGTGGAGAAGAAGTGCCCATTCTTAGGCGGAGGCTTCCGTCCAGCAGTGGACGTCTTTCGGTTAAAATATATTGTTGTAGAAAAGCTTGAGTCGGCGCTTAAACGCATTAGTCAACGTTCAAACAGTTTGCAAACGCTGAAGTAGCGACCCAACTCAATTCTAAAAGGTTTGAACACTAACTAGAGCGTTTTAATAAAAGTGCTCGTATAGAGCTCTGGACTAGACCCTCGACTCGAGCTTGAGCATTGTTAGCGTCGTGCATATTCGTCGTCGTTGAACATCGTTTCCATGTTATTGATATTTTCATTATGGAATATAAAACAAAAAGCAAAGTAACAAATTTACAAATGTAATATTACGGCTTTAACTACTCAACCTACCCATGCTATCAAAATGAACAAATAATACCAATCGCCGCAACTCATTATAAGACAATAAAGCGCTTCGCCGCTTAAGCGAGCGACTTGATCGTTAAAGCTGGAAACTTTAACGCGCGAGCCTTCAAAGCTTAAAAGCGCCGGCTCCGTGCTCAACAGTCAGCGCTTATTTTTTCAATGCTGCTAAGATAATAACAACATAAACGGCTCACCGGGTTGCACAGTGAGGTTGTCGTGGAGGCTGAGCGCGGTGGCGAGCACCCGGTCGTCGTTGGAAGCGCGCGGCTGATCACGCTCGGCAGTAAACGCGCGCGAGGTGAGCAAAGACCCACGCGCTGTCGCGAGCCGCACGCAACCGCCCCCTGCCCCCGTCCCCGCCCCGCTCGAAATCCACGCCAGCGCCGCTAGCGCGTTAGGCCCCACACGTGAACATTTCTTCAAACCCTCCAGCTCCGATAACACTGCATTAACAATATTTTCTTTATCATCCTATTCATTCCCCTAAAACATAAACCCTCCCCTATATTTGAAAATACACCACGCGTCCCGGAACTGATTGGTAGGTGCTAGCAACTACATGCGAAACTAGAACTAACGATTTAAAAAACCTCGTAATAAAAATTTTTGGTCACACGCCATAGTGATTAAAACAAGTTTCTAGTGATTTGGTTATTTCTTGTTCGCATCCATGTTCAATTTCAAGTGATCAAAATCCAAATTGTAAGTATAATTAGGATGAATTTTTGTATTTAGACAAGATTTTGCTTGTCATGTTTACCTATATAATTGTATTTCTTGTATAAAGCAATTTTGTACTTTTTATGAAGGTCTACTTTGGTTTTGTTGCTAGGCATCGCCCATACACTAATATTAATACTTTTATTTGTATATATGGTAACAGAAGATGCGTGTATAGTCGTAATTTTGAGATTCAAATATTATATCATTTTCATACTAGGCGATGCAGTCGCTAAGCATAAAGCTACGCTAGCACCATATATTGGAGCGGAGCATAATACCAAAAAAAAAATTTTTTTTTGTTTCGATGGGAATTTTTGCGAATTTCAAAATTCGGTCACAATCTAGTCCTAAACCTGTTGATTCGATTCCACACAAAAAATATTAAAATCGGTTAAGAACTCGGGAAGTTATGGCGTAACAGACATTGCGCCATTGAAGCTGATCCATGGGAGCTTTGCTTCGCTCCGCTCCAATAACCTAATGACACATAATTATATACAATAATTAAAAATGACGGTACTATTTAGTAGAATTACAGCAGAAGATGACGCACCAACTAGTGGAACAGCGAGCGTGTAAGGTTGGCTGGGAGCTGAAGCGACGGCCTGGAGCAGCGCTAGATGGTCGATGAAGCAATTAGTATCCGGCACCAACCATCGCGGCCGCACCTCCACCTCGACGCTAACCCACCCGCCGCGTAAAATTTCCTGTGGAGCAAGATTTCAATATCAATAAATCATTTACTTTTTTGTGTTTTAATTTTAAAGAAAAAAATCCTAAAAAAAAATTACTTCATTGTCATTGTGCACAGACTACAGATTATCTATAAGCACCAAATCGATATCAATCAATATTGTCCAGAACTAACCAATCAATAATTTCTTAGACATGTTAAAGCCTTATGTATTCTGCCCCAGCAGAATTCACGATTAGTTTAATTTCGTGTATTTTTATATCAGCTGTAACGTAAATCAAGTTAAGATAATAAAAGTTGTGTAATACGTGTTAAAGCATAAATCATTATTATTAAGAATAATCGAAATTTATAATAAAATTATTAAGCTTATAACCTTTAATATAGCGCAAACACTGTTTATCGCAATCGATCAGATATGTATCAATTAATGAATTAAATATAAAAATAAATATTTTTTTAAATAGAATAAAAATGAGGATAATAATTAATTTGCCCGATAGCAAAAAATACATAAATCAGTTTACACATAGGTGCAAATTATGATATAATCGCATCAAAATTCATATTACGTTTATGGTTAAAATTAGTGGCATGAGAGCGCGACCCATTGGTGTGGTCGTGCGACGGCGCGTGTGAAATGTAAACATGAATATCGTTTAACGCTCCAACGCGCAGTTTATGCGAGCTGTGTTCATAACACCAAATTAGCGGAACTCTCATATCAATATCAATTAACATAGAGTGACGGTCATCTAATAAAAAACAACTAGTACAACACATTTTAAGCACAACTTTGATTGATTTTTTTTCTTTAATGCACTGACATTACGTTACTAGCACAATAATTACTATTGTTTAATAAAACACGAAGTTCCTTTATGCATTCAAAATATGTTTGTATAAAATTATAAAAAAAAATTGCCATCAACTTATTTTGTACTGGCCTGTGGACACGTAAATAAAAACAGTTTTATATTGAAATTGTGGAGCAAAATAAACCTCCTAATTTGTTATTATGATAGTTGGTGGGAATTTCTCGCTTATTATTCATACTGAGTATGGACAGACATGATATATCAGGATTTGCTTAGTTTATATAGTTTCTTAAATAATGAAAATAAATAAAAAATACAATATGCAGACGCTCGTAAACATTACTCGCACAGAATAAAAAACACATACAACTCCTTAAAAAATCAAGTTATAAAGTACACACCTGCATACGTTGACGTCGCTGCTCCAACGTTGCCTTCCTAGACTCCAGCTCTTCTTTGCGCCGCAGTAGTTTCCTAGTGGCTTCATCCGTGCCGTCTGGACCTGTCTCCTGACCTTCGGCCAAACTGGTCGACCCACTGGCGATACCACTCGCATTCTCTTCGTCCTCTGAGTCCTCAGACTACAACAACGTCTTATATGAATACTTTATTGAATACGTACTAATTATTTTTTATTTACACAAAATAATAAGGTAGCCATATACCAATTATTGTCAGTTTAAAACCAAGTTGACCAATGGGGATCCAGCCAATATTCTACGGATCCCACTCGTAACACATGCATTTAGCTAACCACGAAGAGTTGACGGAATATTAATTATGTGTGTTTAGGGCATTGTTAATACTATTTTTTAACCAATAAGAAACAGAATCAATATAAGGTTTTTACGAAATGTGCCATAAAATACCAATAAGGTGGATAGAATTTTACAATAAGCTTGAAAGCTTTGGTAATGGACTTCCTGTTTAAGTTTGAACAACATCTGGGAGAACACGTATTATACAAAGTTAACAGCATTTAAGAATACTTATTACGAACTAAAGAACTTGCTCATGTAAAGTGAAATCATCTTAATACGAAAATATATCATCTTACAAGATGATTGAAAGGGCTGTAGTTATACAATACACGTAAACATAAAAATTTGCATAAGAACTGTTTTCAAGTTAAAATTAACTCATAGGATCTATTTTAATGCTAAGATATGTGAGGATCGCCGCTGGGCGCCATACTTGTTTAACTAGTTTTACGTAAGTTGCACTTAGCCCCTGGAGTTGTTAATTTTAGTTTCAAATCATCCCGCATCGTTCTGGTTATCAACTTAGTTGTGTGATTATTATATTTATAACTTAGCAATAAGCGTTACACGGAATACGGTGGTTAAACATACAAATTAATGAAAAGAGAAATAATTATGTATTTACTTAGATATACTTAGATTTATAAATAAATTCGAGGCACATCTAAACAAATTAATATATTAATTGAAACCTCTAGTGATAGAGACAAGTGTATTTTAAATTTGTAATCTTCACAATGTTCTTTTAACAGTTCTTCAATTACAAAGGATGCACTGCGATTTATAAGCGCATCAGGCTATCACAAAAGTGGACCATACCTTAAGTAAATAGATATCTATACATAACATGCAGTGTGCGACTTCCGCGCGTGTTACTTCAACCCAAAGACCGTAAAGTCGCTTAGCAAGTGCTGCAGTTTAGTGAAAAGGTTGGGAGCGCTATACAACACTGATATAGCAGGGCGTTGTAACAGCTAGGGACTCCACCCCAAGAATTAGCAGCTTCTTGTCTAACGAGCACTTGTTGTAATATAAAGTGAGTTACCAAGTGTTGCAGTGGTTGGTGGAGCAGTTGGGCGCGTTGCACAGCGCTCACATAACGGGGCGGAGCATCTGCCGGGTATTCGAGTCGGAGCACTGGCGGCTCCACACCAACCAAGTACCTGATGCGCACAATATAAAGTTAAAATCATTGCATTCCCGGTCAGCTATTCAATAAGCGGGAAAGCGAATATCGTGGGATCAGGTAGGACTAATGACAAGGCCAATGAGCAGGTAACCAGGTTGATGGCAAAATAATATCATGACTGGACGACAGAACTGGCACGGTTCCATAAGTGTTTAAAAAGGACCTGTAACTAGAAAATGCGGGCTGAAAATGATTTTGAACGATGAAAACAAAAATAAAAAATTACAAAATTATTAAAAAAAACACAATTAGAACATAGTGTTAGATAATATACTAATCTTAAAGTGCATGAAATTGAAGTTAAAATTAATTATTGTGAAGGTACAGACGACACACTCACTCGGTGCCAAAGAAAAGGAGTTTTCTAGTGCGCAGCGCGTGTTCCGCAGCGTGGTGCGGAATAGCCGGTTCGCTGCGGACCCACGCCACCGCAGCCTCCATATACATGAGGGGTGTAAATCCGCCCAGTGTAGCATCCTCCGTCAGACGTACGGCAACGTGCCCTATAAGTAAAACGACAATTGGAAATACATTCTTGTATTGATTTCATGTAAACGTCGTGTCTTTCTGATGAATAACATTCCTAAATTACAACTGACATATGATTTAGTAAATTTGGTCCTGAGTATAAATTTTGCTAAATAACAGTATCGATTTCTCTTCTAGCATTGAGAGCATAGAACAAGATACAGAAATAGGCCCAATCGCGCAGAAACTGTACGAAGTGGCTCCAATGAGATTCATACATAACCACAACAATCATAATACTACACATTATAGCAAACTCAAGAAATACACACGACATTAGGAAGTTTTTTATTCACAATAAACTGTTTCCTTAAGTATTGAACAGTAGATCATAAAAACTACTACCGTTACTTCGTATTATGTCTAAATAGCAGAGTATTTATAGACACATCAACTAGGGAAAAAAACTATCTTCCAAGCAAAATATGAGAGATCCTTTTTTACCGGTCATTAGCATCGCTTTATGTTTTATCTGTTTGGACGTGCCATGAAATTTGATACGCATTCAACGCAATGTAGGCGAAAAGCTGGTGAGGGTAATTTAAATTTATAGGATTTTTTACGCCTGGCTGCAGTCTTCAAGGCCGGCCTGCGCACCCGCTTAACGGAGCGACAGCGAGATGAGTGAAAAACGTGATTGCATTGAACATTAACAGATCCCATCTATTGGCATCTCAATTATTGAAATATGACCGCAACTACACACAACCTTTGTGTGAAGCACATAATGATTAAGACAAATTAATGTAAACTTCGTGAATAACTTTTTACTGACGATTTTTAGAATGAGTGTTTATAGATTTAAGCATCACTTCCTAATAGTCCAAACTTATAGTACCTAACAGTAATGGCAGTAAAACATAGAAGTGATGTAAATAGGTAAGTGCAACCTCATTTGTCTAGATTACCTTAAACATATATACATTTCTCTACTTGTGTCTTCATAGACACTATATTCTAGAACTTACCTTCTTTCGATTCATTTTCTAACTCGATAGTTTTGTCGTCGAGAGCTTCTAGGATGTTCATAAGTTTAGCGAGGAAATCCCATGGATCGTTATCGGATCTGTAAAGATTACTATACTGCAATATTTCCACATGTAGAAGAAGTTTTTGGAGAAATATCAATTTACTTACTCAATTTCGAAATTGTCGAATAAAGGTGGAGGATTCCATATGCTACTGTGACATAACATCCAATCGGACCATACCTGTATACAAGATATAAAATACCTTAAAATTCACCTTAAAGTCATGAGGTCTATCTCCAGTTACTCGACTTAGAAATTCTATCATTGAACTACTGGTAATGACTAATACGACAAGCAAAGTTCGGTCGTCTTTTCGCGGCAAAACTACTCTACTACACTACACTGTATGCAGGGTAGTTTTATAATATAAGAAATAGCAAATTTGAACACATATATTCCTACTACTAAGGACTCTATTTAAACATATTTTCAGTAGAATTAATAAAAACTCGACTTTCTTGTGACAACTACACCAGTAGACAAATTAGGAGAACAAACGTAGAAAAAGATATTTCCAATATCTTTAAACAGTTGCATTGTTTTAGACATTTTTTAAATTAAAGAATACAGGTGTTTCTTAAAGTTAAGGGCCATAAGGTAACGCACTGGCCTTATTCGTATTGATGGATGTTAATGCAAACGGAAATGGCTTTTACATGCCCTTGGAAGCAAGGGGCTCGATCACCTACTCGATTACCATTCATAACGAAAGTTGCTTCATATCTGCAAATGATTTCGAGCTCGTCAATTCTCCAATTGTAACATGCTAAATAATTAAAAACATTTTGTTAAAACTTCTTTCTTACGTTACTTTGATTTCGTTCATAAGTACTAAATCACAAGAAATGGTAGATTATTTCATATTATTAAGAGAAATCAAACTATAGACTTTTTACTGATTTTCTATATTCCTGAAATGTACCTTGATAGCAGGCAAGAGTAGGAGTGCGTCTGTATGTTGCTGCGAATGCGCCGGTTCTGGCAGTAATGCACAGCAGCGCTCTAGAAGGGCGCCAAACATCAACAAGGACACACCCAGCGCGCAATCTAGCCACGCTGAACGCTCACCGCTGCCAGTATCTACGAAAACATTCGCGCTTAATAAATTGCATGTAAGGGTCTTCACATCTGGATGTGCGTAGTGGTGTGTCCACTACGTATCCATCTGAATATGCCTAAATTTTTTTGTTAAATTTTTAAATTTATATTAATAATAGTAGTTAAGCCCTCTTGGCTTAATTTTGTTATATTTGGTTTTACCTCGCTGCTTCCGAACTTTTGGACGGTAGTGTATAATAAGACCTCGCAGTACCGAAAAATTCACATAGACCTCGGTCCTCGATACATGTTCCGAATCTATCACGCTCATCCATTTGCATGGCCCTTCGCGATATTGCTATCTCTTTCTCTTTTACACTACTAGCACAATATGTACATTCACCTCGAACAATTCATTCACAACCGCCTATTTACTACTTTTTCATAAACTTAGTAAATGAACACAGTACAGGTCTCCGGCGTAAGAATATTAATTGCATCTTGATACTTCTACGCATATCTGAAAATAATCTATACTCATACACACCTTCTACAGACAGACAAAGCAAATGCCACCTGTGGTGAAACAAAAACCATTTCGAATTTGTAATCAATACTTCCTTAATTCAGCGCATTTTATGTAAACAAGAGTATAGAACGGTAGACGAACTTATCGAGACGGTAGCTTGTTTAACAAGCAAATATTTGAATGAACCTGACGATTCCTATGCAAATTTACGATTGACAAAGAAAACAGCAATAACTGTGAGAATCATGTTTTAAATCATCATCTAGTGAGAAATTTCAATGCTTATTATTTCCGATTATAGTTATAATAAATAAAATTGTGGATAGAACTAAATAAAGTATATATTCTAAATAAAAACGCAACCCATTCGCGTATAAGAAATATACCGTACTCGCAAAATCACGAACTATGACAAGACTTTTGATTTGGAATTCAGCTCTTATGCTATCACAAAATAATTATTTATATTCATAAAGTTCACGTCTGAATTGTGTACAAAATAACAATTTAAAAAATTTTGTAACACAAAACACAGTACTTCCTTCATCAAATTACAATTACGTTTTGTTCACATAATGGGTATAAAGAAATCATTAAAATTTTATTCCCATCCCGGTAGAAAATCAGGTTCTCAAGGAACACAATACAAAAAGATGTCTTGTTTAAATCAAACATTGAATCTTAATGCATCTCGTCTGGATATGAGTCGTAACGTAACAGTGATAGGTACTTCTTTTCGTAATACGATCGACCTACAATGTAAGCATTACAAATAAGTCAAGATGCTTAGTGTACCGCGATGTGACCACGCCACGATCACCACCTGTGTGATGACCGATAGTTCTTGCAAAGCCGGTTTTATATAAATAGAATAAGCTAAAAATATTCCGCAGGGATTGCACTGACAAAGAAAAGTTTACTATAAACTATCTGTTTCCTAGCATAAAATAGCATACGCATTCAATAATACTATTTTTATAGCTGACAATAAAATCAGTGCTAATATGCAAGAGGTTTTTAAAGTCAACACTTTTATAACTAAATTACTCAAAAAAAGCTTTTAAAATATGTTATATTCTGCATTTTTGGTTCCCAAATATAAATCTGATAATAAAATCTTTCCAGGAAATTCCCACCGCCCCTCGCCAAAGGGCATCGACTTGCCAAACAAGTAATTACGGTCTTGATGGGTCCATAATTTTTCTATAATAATTCAAAATATCATTACGGGTAATGGCGTAAAAATGTGGTCGTCCAAGAGAGCTGTCGTAAGTCAGTTTGTTGAACCTGTCGATATCAAATGTGTGCATTTGTGAGGCGAGCACGACTGCCGCGTCCCTCGTCGGGAGCACAGTGCATCAACCTCCGATAACTTGTAATTTGTAATTACAATCCTCCCGCACCGAGACCAAGCCGCAGGAAATGGCCGCATTTACAAGCCAAACTTATGTATTAATTTCGTAAATCGAATACATGCAGATTATATCTAAAATCAAATTAAGTTACGTAGGGTACCTATATTATATTGCGTGTACACCTGTTTTCATTGGCTTATGTTTCCACATTCTACAACATTGTCTCTCAATAAATATTACGCACCGATTACCAGTTACCCATATACCCATATCAAGCCGGAACTTCATATTTTTCGGTTGCATATTTTCGCATTCTCACATATCACATATTTGCGTCAAATAAATATTTAGTATGCGTGATGCAACGAATCAAGAAAAGCTGAATCAGATTACAGTCCACCGAATTAAACAACCAGATTTTGACAAGTACAGGGAGATGGGCCATGGATGATGTGCCATGGATGACTACGCAATACTTAAACCCACATCTGACCTGCAGTGTATGGACAGTCAATTTTTCAAATGATAAAAATGTGTTCCATTTTTATCCGCCTAATAATTATGATATTTTTACATTTTATTGTTAAAACAGCGTATAGAAATCCACAGAGGTTTATGGCAACGCTGTTTAAAGCTTGCTGTCAGGTAAAATAAATACACAAGAAGTTTCTCACGTTAAATTCAATGGTGTTAAAACTATTAACAAGATCATTCTTCGAGTAGTTGACTAATCGAACAGGGTACGAGGTAAGCGGTAGTTCTTTCGCATTAATTATTCACTTTCGTGAAATATTTCAACAACATTTCACATAGTTGAAATAATTTAATTTTATCCGAAGAATGTTGTTTTTTAATGTTTTCACTTACAATCGTTTTAATTATTCGTATTTGGAGATTATAAATTAGATTCGTGTAAGTTTGTCTATAGCTACTATATAACCCATATCGTAGGCATGAACCAGAAACTGCGCTATTTAATATTATTTTTACTTTAAAGGGTAAGCAGTATATTTGCCGTCATTATTTTCGTATTTACATAAGGCCGTCATCAAACTTTATCGTTTTTTAAGGCAAGATATGTATGAGAATCCACATTTTCTATGTTAGGCAGGTGAAGATGCTGTCACTGGATCTTTACATACCTATATTTTTAAATAAAGGTGGGTAATGTAAGTAACAGCAGCATTTTTTCAAAAAGTAATTCAAGATAATAACTGATTTCTTTATTTTTTAAGTCCGTATTTATATTTTTTTTATGTGTAAATTAAATATTGCTTTTAATAAAGAAAAGAAATTAAATAAAAACTGTCACATCGCATGCACATCTTTTGTATTCCGAATTCGGGAACAGCCTGTAACGCGAAAGACAGGCGTTCGATTTTCGCCTAATACAATTATTTTGTCCACCGTTTCACTTTCAGTTATATTTAGTTTTCATTTGGATGAAAACACAGAAGAGATGATGTGCCATAAGTAGAGCATGCTTTAGGGAAATATCAATATCAAAAATGCCGGGAATCACCGAGACTATAATAGATATTCAGTACTGGTACATTATATGACAATCCTGGGTCTTTCGGTACTTTTGAGACTTAAAGTGACTACAATTACTTTTTTTGAACAATTGCTATTTTAATTTACGTCTATTTGCTACTTTAACAATAAAATGTCATGTTCAAAAATTTTATCGAATAAACATTATTCAGAGTTTTAGTTACATTTTTGTGTCAATCAATTTAAACACGGCACAACTGACGAAACTAAACGAACAGCATTTCAGTCAATTCGTTGCATGGCCGAAAATACAAAAGAAAATTAAAATTTATAGATTCGATAATATTCTATAGTATGAGCCACATTACAAGCAATAATCTAAGAATTTTACTGGATGATATAAGTCCAAACTTACTATTGGGTAATGAAGGCGTTTTTTGAATGCGTTAGCTAATGTTTTTTTCGATTGTGTTTGCCTTTTGTTTGTGTTCTTATCTCGCTCATATATTTAAAAAAATACATTTTTTCAAACATAAATGAAACAGGCTGAAAGTGTAAATAAAAGGCTTTAATATTTTTTTGGTAAAACAATAAAAACTTACGTTAATTTTGAAATAATATAACCTTTATTGTTAAAATGACGTGAACCCACATAATTTGTTTTACTCGTTGCTATACTTTTTAAATAAATTGTTTGGTATCAAACACCTGGACTCAGAAGGAGATAGACATAGTGCTAGGGCTAGTGCATAGAATATCGACACCACACCTCCATTGGGAACGAAAGCGTATGCATCCGCATTTAACTGTAGAAGCAGCCAGGAACGGCTTAACGTGTCGTATGAAGCGCGAAGGAACTCGTCACCTTATCGATGACCAGCCGTTATAATGGTTGCTTTTACCTCAGCAATTTAAGGCCATACGCGCTAATCTATAATCTAAGATCACAGTGGTTTGTGTGTTTGTCTGTCCGCTCTTTTTCCATTTTTAACACTAACGTTACCATAGCAACTAAGTAATAGTAATAAAATCTATGTATTAGAAAAAATTTAAAGAATTTTGTCCACCCGTGCGAAGCCGGGACGGGCCGCTAGTTCTATTATAATTTTATTTCAATGAGTAAATATTAGCTTTTTTTTAATCGATTTTAACATTGACAATATTATAACTAGCGGCACGTAACTCTAGCGCTGAATGAAACGTAGAGGGGATAGCTGCGCATGGGTACTGTCGCGCACGCAATACAAAATAGTAGTTCAATTAGGTACTTAATTAATAATAGCAAAATAATGTTAATTATTTTAATGTCACGTATGCACCTTTTTATTACTCCTTGATCGGAGTTATCAATATCTGTGACCGGTTTTGATCTGGAGCGTTGTTTGCCTGGTGTTCTAAATACTGATATTAAATCGGAACTATTGACTTCAGTGGAGATTTTCCTTACCGTTACTATGAACGTTTTAGTGACTGAGCTGTGCTTTTTTGATTTTTTCCCTAAGTCACTAATTATACTATTTAATTTCATATTTCCCGCCTGAATAACTTCTGCAGTTCGTTTTATTTGGCTTAAGCTACAGTCCGGATCGAGTAAAACACTCGTAGATTCGCCAATTTCACATTGGATTTGTTTCAAGGAATCAATGAAGTCACTGGATTCCCTTTCAAAAATAATGCACGTCAGACACCATTTTCTGTGCTTGACTTCTCAAAACAGTATTTCTTCTCGGCATTTGTAATTTTAAACTATTCAAACTTAATAAAACAGTAAATTAACTAACAAACAAATCAACAAAACAAACTTAAAAAAAAACAACAACCAAAATTAACAATGACAACAAAACAATTTATACATTAGGCGTCGTATCAGTACGGGGGACGGAGTACGACTGGAGAGCCAATCGGCGCAACGCACGCCCGCCCTTCATCCTGTATCCCCCAAGACATCCTATTTTATACTTCTGCGCAATAACAGTCAGCGCTAGAGTTTCGAGCCGCGACTTATAAATCTTAGGATAACAAAATATATACTTCCCTCAATTAAAACAGAATTAATGATAGATTTATGATTTAAGATAGTTATGGTTAGTCGTTAATCTTTCTACAGCAAGTGGATTGGTGAAGACACAGGAAAGCGCAGTACTTGTGTAGTAAAAAATTGAGATGTCTTAAATACAGTCATGTAACAGTAAAATTAACTCATATATTTGATTTTTTCTATATGAATTGCGAAATTTGTACGGACAAAAGTACATAAGCATACCTAAGAATGGAAAATTATCATATTTTGGCATTTTAATTAGATTGATGCCGTTAACTATACTTATATTCTAGTTTATTTTGATCTGAACATATTTTATCTGGATGTTGCAAAATTAATATTTGAGGCCTCACGTATTCGCAGATACACATGAGTCAATGCAATGATAATGAGGAGAGTTCATTAAAGTCCATGTTTAATTGTACACGGAGAATGGGCGAAGTTTTATTTTTTAATTAATGTAATGTTGAATAACTGGTTTTTAATTCTCATTTATAGTGCTACTGAATTGGAATAGCGTTAATAAGATCTAGCATATTATGGGCGATAGTCTTACACTGCACTTGTCTAGAACAAAATCTTGCTTGTAAAATAGTTCGTATTATATTTATGAGAAATGGATAACGGTCATTGCACGATTTTAAATCACATAAAATGAATTAAAACATCTGAATATCAAGAAATAATACAAACATCTCTAAGAGCCGTACTAAACAGTTTGATTGGCAGCAAACCGATGATCAATTCAATTTATTGTGTTTACAAAGGTGGTAAATACATAACTTGAAAGTACGTTATGGACCCTGTACGTAGGGTATAACGATATGATGGAGGAGGATTTTATAATTTGTAATTTAATATTGGTTGCGCCAGTATTAAATTTAAATGTGCCGCGTTATTTATTTGTATGTTTTTGTAATTTTGATTAGTTTAATCGACACTCCTTGCTTCGCTTCCATTTACTCTATTTCCCTTTTGCACACAGCTTGTCTCGCATATTGAAGAGCAAGACAAGGTACCTATGCCCATCTATTGGTGGCAATTCATACCTCAATGTGGCCAACATGCGGGCAAAAAAAGACGACTGATGGCCGCTCGCACTCGTGCACCGAGTTTCACAATTTAAATTGAACTAGTGGCCTATCCGCAATACAACAAACTTAAGGTTTATATGACGGTTTTTTCGTGTGCGTAACATTAAGGAACAGCAAAGCCCAGGGACGTCCCCGGCAGACACCAGCATCTCTCACCACGTGGCGGTCAAGGTATCGTGCCCCCTTCATCTTCTTGAATTAGATGTTTAGACTTTAATTATTGCACTACTATCATTCATTAACAGTTTTCATGTATTCAAGCGCCTTTATAAAAAAGTAAGTTTATCCTTAATATTCTTTAGTAACAAAAGTTTTCTAGAACGTTCACTAATTTGGAGTTTTCTTTTTATAATACATTGTCCACCGAGAGAAAAAAAATGACCGATTACTGACGAGGGCGTTGAAAATGAAAATAACTTTATTCAAATGCACTTAAAAATAAGTAGTTTTGAATCGTCCAACATTTTTTCCTACCACCCATTCAGGACGTCTTTTAACTGACAAGAAGAATGGGCGCAAGAAACTCGTCAGCTTTAACAGAAGTAACGACATTTACAATATAATACGTCGTCACCATACACAATCCACAAAAAAAAAACAAAATTATTTTGTTATGACAATACTAATAGTGTTATGATATCATTATTTCGTTGTTTCGTTGATACAACAAAGTCAACAAGTATCTGTACTTACTTAAAGTAAGTATCCCTGAACATTGCAATAACATACAAGGAATAAACGACAAATTTAAGAAAACAACAAGATTTCTGTTTAATATTAGTCAATACTGAATACTGAAGGTTAAGGTTGGTTGGTAGGTTGTTTAAAAGTTCCCGAAATCGAGAATCGTACCTTCTCTCCGGTGATATCCGGTGATAGTACGTTATACTACATATCCGAGAAAAATAAAGGACATATATTTTATTTAACATGAAATCTTGTTAAAGGATATGATAAAGTATAAAGTATTTATTTACTTGTAGTCTTAAGAAACTAAGTTCTCAATTACTGCTAGCGCGGCATCATTATAAAATTGTCACTTTTACTATGAGATTTCATCTTAAATTGCTCTTATATTGTAATCTTTGAGCTTCATAGACGAAGTGAAATAAAAAAAGTTGATCAATAAAATTTACATTTAAAAAAAATTATAAAAATCCTCGGATTTCAGACCAACTAAAAATAAAAAAATAACTCTGTGCCATGTGTCCAATACGAAAAACGGGGGGCGCATAAATACTATAAATACCAAATGTAACCTTTTAATAAATTATTTTACTTCTTTTTAGTTTTGTGTGTATAATTTCCAATTGCTCAATCTAAAATGTCAAGTAGCAGTTGGTATGACATTATGCAGCACTGAACTCAGTTTGATAGCTGAGATAGTGTGACTTTGTTTCAGATAAAGTTGCCACACTCAGGAATTACTCCGAAGCTTTTAAACATTATGTAGACTACATTCAATTCCGGCACATACGCTAGTTTACGGCAGTTATTCAGTGTTCGGCTGCTCGTTTCGGTTTCAACCAATCTACAAATGTGCGTGAAGCTGTAGAAGCTATGACGTATTTATATAATACACCTGCCATAACTTAAATTGTCGACCCCAAAAATAAAATTATAAACATTTGGATTAAATAAAGAATAAAAGAAAAAAATTGGTTCTCTGTAAAGACGATCTACTGACGATAATTTTACGTACTTATTTTTATGATTTGAATTGAATAATATAAATTGTCTGAATTATCATTATTTTGTATAATACAAAGTATGAGTTAATTGAAATAATAAATAAAAGCAGTTCACTTTTTACACTGACTGTTCATATGAGTCATAATAATTTTTTAGTCAAAACTGTAACATAACCTATTATTACTGCACTCGCCGCCGATGCTACTTTTTTTTAATAATCAAAGAACAAATATATAAGATTATATCGCTAATCAAATTCTTAAAATGCAAGAATTACCTTTTTTGCCGCAATTGTTATTATAATAAACAATGGAAACCACATTAACTTTCCACTTCACTTTATAAACAGTTACAAAACAGTTCACTTGAAATTCTTAAAATGCAGGAATTAATTACCTTTTTTGCCTCAATTGTTGTTGTAATAAACAACGGAAACCACATTAACTTATCACTTCACTTTATAAACAGTTGACAAAAGAGTTCATGTGTAGGTTGTGTGCTGTCACTATCTCTCTCTCCTCGGACAGATCGGCCGATGGAGTGGAAGAGAGATAGATGCATCACAAGCCGAACGCTTAGACCGATCGTGTCTCTCTATCACTGGTTCCTCGCTCTCGCTTGCACGCTCGGCTCAGGCAGAACGTGACAATGAGTTATGCTTTTTTGCGTGCAGCCGGCGTTCATCGATTTATAAGACGTTATAACGTCAAAAATTTGACATAAAGTAGACTTTAACAAAACCAATTCCCTATCTGAGATGTAATCTGGCAACATATTATTAAGAAGTCTCATCTTATACTTTTAATTTAACCAACAAAAATAAACTAGAGACGTTTTTAATTTTGTGGAACGTTAGAGGTGTCACTATGGGCTTTATTTAAAACCCGTCCGGAAGCTCCTTTATAACTTAAATTCAAGCTTTGCTGTTAATTCAAGGCATCAGAAATGTTACCTGCACTGATATTTAGATTGATAACCTTTTAAAAATTATATAATTGTACCTTTGAGGGAAGCAGCAGTTGTTTCGACAGCGAACATATTAAGCGCGGTGAGCTGCAGCAAGCGCGCTGCCGGTGTTGGCAACGGCTGTCGGTGTAGCAATGCACGAAATTGACGTAGCATTGACGATGCACACTCGTGAAAACTCTCCATGCTGTCATCGAACAAAATTTGTGTCAGTTAAAACGTTACATGAAATGCATAAAGATAAGCCCTAAGTTTTGGAGGTTATAAAACTTTTTTTCTTCGAGGAGGTTATAAAACGTCTTCTTGACCTCTCGATCTTGACGTCGAAACGTCAGGATTAAATAATATGCATAAAAAACCGTAAAGAAGTTGTTATATTTAAAAATAAAAAATGTTTAAATGCGAGTCTGACTCGACGTGTTTTCTTATAGGATTTTTACTTGCCAATTACGCATATATTAAAGAGATAACACTAATTTTGTGTTTCGACATATTTACAGCGTATAAAATTTTAATTTCTGTAATGACCACATTACAGAAAACCGTAGTTTAAATAATTAAAAACAAGATTCGTTTTGGATCTAGTGCGTTGGAATTAAGAAAATATAAATTCTCGTTAACTGTAGCAATTCTTTAGCTTAACGAGAGAATCTCACAGTAGCATTTCCGAGGACTAAAAATGATCTTAAAGCTCGTCACAGAAGTTTTAAGTGCCAACAAATGTGCGCAGTGGTAACACTAGCCCTGTATCTTTTTATACAGTACACTCGCAAGCAAAAGTATGGAATCACTAACTTGGAATTAATTCCGCGCGATTTTGAGTACTAAATCACTAGTTATGAATAATAAAAATGTAACCATTTTAAAGGTTAAACTGTTAACTTTAAATTGATGCCAAATACATTTGAATCACACCAGCATTTTAGGAGATATCTCGGATAAAGTGAAGGAGTTAGGAAAACAAGGAAATATGGAAAAATAATGAATAAAGAAAACAACAAAAATTCATTTACAAAAAAATTTTGATCATCAATCATTGATCTGATCAGTATCTAAATCGATTCTTGCGGGATACCTTCCCACTCCTCTATCCAAGCCGATTTCAGCTTATTCACACTTGAAAGAACAAGATTTCTGGGACGAATCCTCCTCTTCCGTACATACCACACGTGCTCAATGGGATTCAAGTCCGGGCTGAGTGCTGGCCAGTCCAATGTGGCGATACTGACTTCTTCAAGGTATTCAATTGTGGCACGGGAAGTCTGACAACAAGCGTTATGGTGCCTAAGGAGGAAGTCATCACCGATACATCCCATGGAACGACATGTTCCAGCAAAATATAGGAAATGTAGAGATCTGAAGTTAGACCGCCTCTTCGACCCCCACCAGGCACGAATACAAGCTCCGTTTTACCGAAAGAAATACCGGCCCACATCATACAAGAACCGCCCGCCCCCACAAGCCACTGTCTTGGCGAAATAGCACTGAGCAAATAGCTCCCCAGGCTGCCTGTAGAACACGACCTCTTCGGTCGCTACCGTGCAAACACATTCTGCACTCGTCAGAGAACAGGACTCGCCTCCATTGTTCGACTTCCCAATTAAGATGGTCGCGAGCAAATTGAAGGCCAGCCTATCGGTGACCTGCCTGCCACAGACTCGAAACTGACCAAATCCGCGAACATTTCTGAGCTCCTGTTGGACGTCGACACCAGTCAAATGATGATTACGAAGAGGTTGATACGATAAAACGGTCATCCCTCTCCGATGTGCACCGGCGCCGTCCAGACCTTGGTATCGGGACAAAGCCACCAGGCTCCCGAAAGCGTTCATAAACTTTCGAAACACAGGACTGGCATAATGTGGAGCTGGCGTGCGACAGCCCGCTGAACCCTTCTTGCAATAAGACAACGATTTGTGCTCATTAGGTGTAGTATCCATTTTCTTCCAAGATCAACGATCAAAAGTAGCGCAGATATGTAAGGGGCAAAGTGTGAAAGCCGACCGACTGATAAACAAAATCCGATAACACGTGCTTTTATAAGATGTCAATACACCGCAACTCGCGGTGTATTAAACAATTGAAACATTCACTTCTTCACGTAATCCGTGATAGCTTTTAAAATACTGGCGTGATTTGAATGAAGTTAACAGGTGAACCTTTAAAATGGTGCTATTTTTATTGTTATATACTAATTATTTAGTACCTACTCAAGATTTCGCGGAACCAATTTCAAGTAAGTGATTCCATAATTTTGCGCGCGAGTATAGTCATAACATAATAATTATAACAAATCTGGGCAGATCAATAACTACTTTTTCAAACCCTATTAAGTGTTCCTTATTATTAACGAAATAATTGAAAAAATGTAGGTAATAGTGATTAACCACAATCTTAAGTGTTCACATTTACCTATGGTGCTTTTACCCAAGCAAACGCTTAATAAAATGCAATGAGAATCTTTCAAAAAACTCTTTCACGTGAAACTTTAAGTTTTACTTTGCTTATCAGAATGAGGGGTATAAGGCAATTGAAAATGTTCGTCATTATCAATATCTTAGCAGATGTCTACTGCTAGACGGAGGTCTTCCCGAAGACAAAAAGGAAGGGTGTTGCAGGTGAGTTAGAGATCACGGTAAGAGACCATAATTCAGAAAACTTTGCTGTCTATTTTGTGGTCTCCGGGACCAAAAAATGATACTGATTATCTATAGTACAATTAGTCGCCTATTATTACACCTATAAGTGTGAAAGGTTGTTGCTAATCTAATCTGCCGAAAACACGGCGTATTTAACTGTTGTCAAATCACTTTATTTATTTTTAAATATTTTTGTTCTTAGCAAAATGCAAATTAGCATGAGACAAACATAAAAATTGTAGGCTCGGAAGCGTGGTAGTTTTATACATGCGTAATCTGTATCTTATAGAAATGAGGCATTTGAATGCAAAAATAGAAAAAAATAAGAACAAAAACTGTGTTTAAAGAATTGGCCTCGTGGTGGATTCAAACCCACCAGTGGCGAATTTATACAGCACAATTTGTCTACATATAGTCCAACAACAATTTACTTACCCAATTTTCGTTATTAGTTTTCCATGTACATGCAAATAACTGGTTATGAAGGTTTTGTTTAACTGAAACAAAGAAATTAAAACGTATAACACGTAAAAACAAGAGGTGCTTTCGTAAATTTGGTGGTTTGAGAAAACAATAAAAGTAGTTTTAAGTTCCAAGTAGCAAAATTTTACGTCAATATTGAACCAATAAGAACTATTCAGAGAACACATCTATTAACTAAAAATTCAAGCTTGTTACTTATACAATTTTATACGAAAACCAGCTCACTTGCCCATGCATTTGCTCATGCTCTGGGCATTTTGGATGCCCTTGAGGGCTCATGTTGCGACCTTTATGTACAACATACAATTTTTACATTTCACACTACACACTTTTTGCTACTAAATCCTAAATTACGCACGGTTAAACGTTCGTTTTACCTGTGTAGCGTTCGCACTGCACAGGAGTGAATATTTCCTGCACTGTTATTCCATATCCTCATCGCAGTTATACTGAGGCAATTCAATCTACCCTCGCGAGCAACCAAATCGACTCAACGTGTAACCGCGTATGTAAATAAATGTACTTTTTTCCGTGAAATAAATAGCATCCTATAAAAATATAAATTATTTAAAAGCGTAACTCTTCAGCTTTATATTGATACTATTATGGCCACTGTTCATTAAGTATTTTTTTTTAAATAAGGTCATTGGAAAGAAAGCAGCGGCAAAATAAGGATTTAAGGAAAATTTTTGATAATTTAAAAAAAAAAATATTTTACAAAAAGAAATAAAATTTATAGCTTCTGTTCTTTACCCTAGCCTTGATAACAGATTGCAAGCGATTTTTTATTCAGCGTATTGACTTCTTCACCGTCTCTTGAGGAATACCGTCCCACTTTTCCAGTAACGTTGCCTTCAGCTGTTCCACTGTCGAAGGGGTTGGAATCTTGCCGGGACTCCTCACTTGAGCTCATCCCACAAGTGCTCATTAGGATTAGGTCCGGGCTGAACACAGGCCAGTCCATAGTCTGCATTCCCACGTCAACCAGGAAATGCTGAGTAATACGCGACTTGTGACACCAAGTATTGTCGTGGATCAAAAAGAAGTTGTCGCGGACAAAGTCTTTGTAAGGCACATCGTAGTCCTCGAGAATATCGGTAATGTACCGCTCAGCTGTCAGCACTCATTCTCGGCCTCCCCCAGGCATGAAGACTAGCTCGGTTTTTCTATCCAATGAAATACTGGCCCACATCATGCGGAAGCCGCCGCCGTATGCTACTTTTTCAGCAAATCAGCATTACGCAAATCTTTCTCCAGGACGCCTGTAAACTACACATTCTGTACTCATCGGTGAACAATACTGATCGCCATTAGTCCAATAGAGATTTATTAGCTTGCGGTCAACTTCGGGCCTGTGGCAGGTCGCTTTTGGCGTGAGTCTGGCTTCTCTCAGACGTCTTCTTACTGTCCACACGCTGGCAGTCACCGTCGAACACGTCTCAATTCTTGCTGCACATCAACACCGGTGAGGTGCCGGTATTGATGTGCAGCAAGGTAGGCAAAGAAGTCGAGAAAAATCGGTCAACTCTTTCTGAAATGGACCGGTGGCGGCTGGTTCATGGTCCACGAATGAAGGCTCTGAAGATCTCCTGGAATCGTCTGTACACTCTAGATACAGCAGACTGGCTCAATGGAGCTGAGTAGTAACAGTACGCTGACTCAGCCCTTTTTGCAAAAGAGCAACAACTTAAGCCGTTTCTTCAGACGTGGTGTCCATAATGACGTCAAAACAATGGGTGTAATTTGCGGAGATGTATTGAGGTCAATTTCTGATAAAGTGAAACTGTTGGGGTGGCTTTTATAGTAGGTGGTAGTAGCGCAACTCGTTAGTATTGAAATGAGTATTTTTCTTTACGGGCATTTAATCTGTGGGAATCAGAAAATACAGAAAATTTTGTTTAAATATTAGCAATTATCGAATGCTTATGTTTTGAGTTTTCAAACGATGTATAAATATTACAAATAAATTAAATATTTTTTGAAAAATACATCGCAATGTGGTAGCGGATGTGTTGAGTCGATTTGGTTGCTCGCGAGTGTATTTGGTGTGACCTGCAAATTTTGTTACAAATATTTCTTACTTCTACGGAGGTCATAGCAGCAAGGCGCTCGTCGCCTGTATCGTGCTGCAGTGTGGTAGTTCGTCTGCCACTCGGTCGCACCCAAATCTCGCGACGGAACCCGTGCCCACCGCGGCCACACTGTGTGCTGTCGCCGGAATCGCAGTTGCGTGCACCTTCTGCTGCCACACGGCGCTTCCGCTCTGCTGCTTCGTACTTTAACGAACAATAATTTATCAACACTCTGAACTAAATCTTAAAAGTAAAATTTGTGAGTAAAAAGTAACCGTGATACTTGGGAAACCCAGATATAGGTATATTTTTTTTGTATAACTTAAACTTATAGTTCGACGGTTTTGTTATTCGTTTCTTTTGTCCTGCACATTATCCTTTAAAGTAAGCTGTGGATAATGTTGGTGTTTGTACAATTAGCATTTTTTTCTATTTTATAGCCTGTTTGTTATATACAACATTGTACAATCGCTTGTTATCCCTTGCAAATAAAAAAAATAAAAAAAACGCAGACTAAAATTGATTACCAGAGTTAGATTTTAAATTTTAAAGAAATGTTTAATAGAATAAATTTAACTTATCCCAAGTGTCAGGCGGGACTCCAACCCACAGCCTCTCGCTATCTGAGCGAGTGCTTTTAAAATTTAGCTACTGAGAGCTTGACAGTCACGTTGAATTTTCCCAAGTATTTCTTAAATTACAACCAGCGCCATCTCTTCATGTTCTCGGTAACTAGGTACTACCTACAACTCAGTTCCTCAATTGCACCCGCACTCGCCCGGACAACGAGAAGTCGTGGATTCAAGTGCCGACTGACACCTAGGCCAAGATGAGTTAAATGCTTAAATTCTAAAAGATATAATAATTACAGTGCTGTTTTTGGATTAAATTATCTAAAGCAGTTATTATTTTAAAATAGTAAACGATTTTATCCCAAACATAAATTCAAAACAACTCTAATAATTTTTATTTAATGATAATTTCTTGAAACCATTCCTTTAAATTGATCTATGTGCATTATTACTACACTGTTAATAGAAACGAATTTTAGTTTCAATCCAAAATTAATGCCTATAACTAAAACGCGCCGGATACGAAACTAAATGAACTAGTAAATAGGGAGTGACTGAAGTGTAAAGCATTTTTTGCGCTGAAACATGCAAATATATAAAGTTATTATTTAATCCTGACGTTTAGGCTCTGTCTTAGGCTTCTCATTCGCTGGGAAACTTTAATCTGATAATCAGCGTTTCATTATAAATCAATTAAATTTTATTGATTTATGACTGTATTTAGGTACGAGTAGGTAAAAAAAGGTCCTGAAAATAGCACCAAACTACAAGATGCTTATCTTTCTATATTTATTGATGGTTAGAGCTCTCAAGATATAATGCTAGTGGATGCACAATAATAATGTTCAGATTTATGTTATATCAAGTTTTTTATCTTGCTAGTGTATAATACGATTTGGATTCATACACAGAAGCGGTCTTACAAAAAGAATAAGATAATAAAAAAATAACAACTTACCTTTTTTCTATTTTCATCAAAGAGAGACAACAGACTTTCACGAGCGGAATGAAAAGGATTAGATGACATTAAACTTCTCATATAATAATAAACTGCATCCAGTTTCCTTCTCTGAAAAAAAGATAAAATAGTTAACATTGGTTAACTACACAAAAGGGTAATTATAAAATATATTAAAGAGAGTTATTCTTTTATAATTTACTTCCCCAAAGTCGTTTTATATTATAATTAAATAAGGGAAAAGATTTATGGAGTTAAATAACGCTAATGGTATAGTAATAATAAGAACATGTAGTTCAAAACTAAGATTCTATACATCTTTAATATTCCTTTCATTATTGGCTCCGTGCCCGATTTCAGCGCCAACTAGCGTCACAACTTTGTGGGCTCTGTCACATTGACATTTAGGTCGTATATTTTTGAAAAAATATCGAAATGAAAAAATATCGAAATGAAAAAATAACAAATATTTTCGACTAATAAATTGTTGTGATTTGGGTGGAAAAAAGGTTTTGAAATCATTTTGGTCATTCAAATCAAATGAGGTAAGTCCAAAAAGTGTGTTTAATTTTGATTGTGTCAGGGTTTGTTTACTTCATTTATAGTTGTAGTTTTACAGTAAAACAAAAAGAAAAAGCTACTTTAATGGTGTCATTATATAACAGTAAATATATTTAAATGTTCCTGTATCGCTAGTAATAAATTAAATATCGTTTACAGATCGAAATGAGTATTGTTTTGAAGACCGGATTTGTGAGTGTTTCTCACAATATCAAATTCCAACCACAAACCGTATTTAAAGGAAAGTTGTTGGTATTGGCTGGACATGTCCGAGATGTAGAAGAATTAAGAACAAAACAAGGGCAGAGTTCAATAATTCACGCTCTCATAATAAGGCAAACATCTATTACTTTGCCACCTTACAAAACGGTTTTAAACGTAAGTAATTATTTCCGTTTGAACTTAATACTTAGTTTGATCGAGTTTTGATAGACGTAATATTCAAATATTAATTTGATTGCAGGTGAATAAAGCACGAATAGATAAAAATTAAAATGTATTATGTAGAATCGCTTTGCCATTGACAGATACATCTGATGACAGAGCCCACATTATTTCTACTTTTGACCACCATGAGCGCTGCGATAGATTATGTTACCCCCACCTAGTACTTCGCACCCAGCGAATTAAAAACTGTTAGAATCTGTTGAAATGGTTTAAAACCTGTCTTTTTGGTGAACTGGTAAAAAATAGATACTAGTTTACTTTGAAGAAATGTTGTAATAAAAAAAAGACAGTAAATGTCACCAGAACATTCAGAAATTAACAAGCAGAAAATTTATGTTTGTTTAGCATGTTAAGGAAAATGCAGCTTAATATTTCGCATCTCGTTCAAATCCTTTTCTGGCGGTTGCTCAAATCTTTAGGAAACTCCAGTCAATAAAACCACTCAAGATTTGTAGTAATCGTATTTTGTGTGTTGTGTTATTAAAGTAAGCAACACTGAGTATATTAGTGGAATACACTAATCATATTCAAATTTATGACTTTGCGATAACAAATTATTTGACGATGTGAAAAATAAGTTTATACTTTTTATTATTAGTTCAACAAAAATGCAAAATTATTTACATTATTCTGGTAAATAATCCAATCTAAGTAATCCAAAAAAATTACTTGTAAGAAAATATAATTTTACATTAACGCTATTTTTTAACTTATTAACTCTGAGTCTGTGAATCAATAATTTTCGCAGATTTTACTACTGTTGAGTAATACAAAATATACATTACAACAAATCGCATTATACGAAAAAGATCATTCGTTAGCAAAATAGCTTAGCAAGGTTTATTATTATGATGAGTAGGAATTAAATAAGACTTAAAAATTGACAACAATGGAAATAAAATATATATAAGACCTTTATACTTACTGCATATATCGCTAGTATTGCTAGTTGATTATAAGGCCTTCCGTTTTTGGGATTGATTTGTTGCGCTTTTGTATACCAAAATTTGCTTTTGGCGAAATTATTTGTTTCGTTAACTTGTTCCTTATACCTTGCTAAGTCGCCAAGAAATATATACAACTTCTGTACTGAGATCAATGCTAAACCCACGTAGCCGAGTCCTTTGGTCGGTATTACATGATTGTCATTTATATAATCATCTGTATTAAATTTGTAAGATTTTTCTAGCAGCTGTACAAGACTTTCAAAGAAACCATTGCCTTCTTCGATTATAGTATTAATTAATTTCACTACTTTAGTTTTATCATCCGGTGCAACTTGCGAAAAACTTTTCCTTAACATCTCTATAAAATTATAATATAAAATCTTCCAAAAATGATGTTCAATGTTATCAGCCTGACAATATTTGAGATCAGACATCAGCAGACGTTGGAGTGCATTTTGTAATAAAATCCTGGAAATAAAGTATTCTTTAGGTTAGGTTTGCGACGATCGTTTGGAGCAACGGTAGCGATCCTACCATTCGCACCAATGGTCCTTGGTTTGAGTCCCGGAAAGGGCAAATGTTTGCGTGATGAATACGAGAATTTTGTACCTGAGTCATTGGTTTTTATATATATCTCTCTTAATATTACATATCTATGTATAATATATGTCTATCCGTTACCCCAGTATCCATTACACAAGCCTTACAGTGCTTACTTTGGGCTTCGATAATTGGCGTGAGTGTAAGAAATATTATTATTGTTTTGTTTTAACATTTTAATATAATTTATTGGATTTATTAATAATGGTTTATTATTATTGTATTATTAATATTTCGCTTATATTATTGTTTTTGTACTATTGTTGGACAATATAATTATCTACTTAATTGTCAATGATAAAGATGATATTTGTTGACCTAATTTCTTTAAATATTCTCCCTTAATACAGTAAATAAATAATTACCATAACGCTGAAATTAAATTTACCACAAAACTTTAAATTGACGACCTCTGTGTTCGAGTGGCTCGCATTTCATGGTAAACCCATTCCCGGGTCCCGGATTCGATTGGTGTTGATATTTGGTATATAATTGAATGTAATGTCACCATCAGCGGATCTTGCAATAGCTGTTCATGAGATATGTCATTCGACATTCGGTTTTGACTTTTAAATGAACGCTTGATGGCACTGTTATGTTTTTACTAGCAATACCTGGTGTCGCTGACGTCTTCCCAGTGCGCAGCAAGAGCAAGCGGACCGCTAAGTATGTGCGTCTGTAGTATAGCGTCGGCACGGTCCACTTCCTGCAACAGCGAGCGGTGTCGGGCCGCGCGGGCAGCGTCGCCAGCTTCATATCCGGACGCAGCGCGAGATGAAGCCTCTTTGATTCCTATGCAACAGAATATATTATTACACAATATAGTATGTCTTGTGTTATAGTACAAAAATATAATGTTTGGTCATAATCTATTTAAATCCGATCCACACACATACATTTTCATTTATAGATTACCTCGCTCCATTCTTATGTCCACTTTGGTTGGACTAGTCTGTACAATTATAGGTTTTGATGGATTTTGATGATCATACAAAGTCTTCTGTGTCTCTGTGGAAACACCTCTTCTGAAAATAAAATAAAGCTCATATTACACACATTTTCATTTTCTCGGTCTAAGACGCGAAACATAACTCACCCTTGATCTTTATGCATGTGTGATATTGAACTCTGCGGTAAAACTAGAAGCCCGGGCTGATTTGATGAAGACTCTGACACCGACTTGTCTGACATGGTACTGTTTTTTCTTGTACGATGATTGTTTTCTGATGGACCGTCATGAGAGTTATGCTTCTTCGATTCGAGGATCTCTTCGCGCCAGTTTAAAGCACCGGGCATCGACAAACCAGGGGCGTGATGTGAAGCATGATGCGAGGGCGTGTGGTGATGGTGCAAGGATGTATGTAGTGAGACAGGATTATGCCCGGATGGAGCTGCGTCATTATTTCGCCCGCGGCGACGGCCGGGCCGTTTGCGGGAACGCCTCCCACTTCCTTCACCACTTGTAATTTCACCTACTACCCCCTCTCCTGCATCCCCCGCTCCGCCTATGCTTAAAGACGATACAGGCGAATGCCGGCCGGGGTCCGCGTTTGGTGCGTACCCACTACCCGATAAACCATTGCTACGTTTCTAAAAGGAAAAAACATTAAAATGTTACCATTTACATAAAGAAGTAATTTGAACATACATTAAAATACATACTAAAATATCAATTTTATACCAACCTGATTATTTGCAAATGATTTTGGAACAACAGCTGGCACACGAAAGCCGTCACCATCCCTAGGGCTCATTGCACGATTAGCAGAGGTATCTCTACTGTTACACTGTGACACAATTCTCCTAAAATATAAAAACACAGAAATAATTACTATTAGTTTATAGAATGTTGGTTTTTTTATATGTTGATAAATATTTACCCTTCAGCACTAGCTTCCCTGCTGTAAGACCGCAAAGACCTCCAGCGATCTAAATCATCTCTGCTATTTCCTATGGTAGAAGAACGGTTACTTCTGTGGCTATCTCTCCTTTCTCTGTCTCTCTGTTTTAGATTGGAAAATATGCCTTCATGTTGAATGCTCACATTGCTGTCTCTTCTATTTCGATCAGGTTCATGTTGAATGCTTGCATTACTATCTTTTCTATTTCGCTCTGATTTCTTTTCAGAGTTTTTGTGTCCTCTGCTTGAGCTTCTGTTATAAAGAAAAATCTATTTAAAAGTTAAGTAGTATTGAAAATATTTTATACAGGTCATCACATATACAATCAAAAATTTTTAGTAACAACAAATTCTTTACCGCCTATCTCTTCGTCTAGATCGTCCATTTCTTTTTGATTCTCGTGGTTCAGCTGGTTTATTTTCTTGAGATACTACTGGTTTCACATTTTGTGAAAAACTTGTGGAAGTGTCAGAAATGTCATCTAATTTTATATTCTTTTCAACTTCCTCAGTCCAATCCTAAAATGTGATATAAATCAAGAACATAATTTTTTTAAAATTTTGGCATCATAAACTTTAAGCAATAGAGAACTAAGATGTTATGTACAATCACTACCTGATGTTGTGAATTTTACAAATGCTACTGGTATCATAGGGTAATCCTAGATTTCACAAAAAATCAAACCTAAATACTACACTCGCGAGCAACCAAATCGTCTCAACACATATGCTACTACATAATAATGTAATTTTCAAAAAACATTTAATTAATTTGTAATATTTATACATCATTTGAAAGCTCTAAACATAAGCTTTAAATAAATATAAATATCTCTGTATTTTCTTTCTGCAAAAAAATTATTTATTTTGAAATTACCAAAAAATATTGCTTTTCCTTAAATCCTTATTTTGCCACTAGTCTCATTCAAATGACACTTTTAAAAAAAACACTTAATGAATATTGGAAATAATGGTATCAATTTAAAGCTGGAGAGTCACACTTTTATATAATGTATAATTTTATAGCATGTTATTTGTTTCACGAAAAAAAATACATTTATAAGCGCGCTTACAAGTTGAGTCGATGTGATTTAGATCCAAGAGACATCATTATAATGAACAAACTAGACATGTTCACATTATCACAGAAAACTTTCAACCTGTTAGTGCACACACTAACTAACGCTCACACCCACACACACACGCACAAACACACACACGCACAAACACACACACGCACAAAACACACACACATTCACACAAATAGTTCTCAAGAACTATGTAGTATTATTATTTATTATCATCATTATGTTCTTTCTTTTCATGAATTTAAGATTAAGAATAAAGAAAAGAATAAGCTTCTGTCCAATATTAATTTAGTTTGTATAGCACACCATTGATTAACAGATTTCTTTGCTATTCACTTAGTTTGGTCACCAGTCTCTCGCAACCCTATCTTGAATATGTTAAACAAATAAAATATGTGCTTACAAACCATAAAATAGGTTGTGGAGAACAAATAAATATTTTCTTATTCTCATAAATAATTATTACAGATGAAGGAAATACACTGCTGAATGAAAGCTCCCGAGTTCAGGGATAGGAGGATAATCGCCACTTTTGAAAAATACTACTCCCCATTTTGTGATCTATGGGAGGTGTATAGTGATTACCTCCAGTATCATTAGTTGCCTCTTATGACACCCTTAAGTATGAAGAGTTGGTGTTATTCTACTCTGCCAAACAACTACACCACATAGCAAATAATAAAAATTCTGTGTAAATTATTTATAGTTCAGTAAAAAAGCATTATATAGAAAGCTACATGTTGTAGACTATCCGGTTAATTAGGAACACTTATAATTAGTATTTCGTTTTCATAATTTAAAACTAAATAATTCACTTTTTGTTTTCCCATTAGTGTAGAATTGGGGACAATCTGGTTGATATCTGTTGAAATCTGTATCAATTGAATGTGCAGACAAACAATACCTATGTATTTGAGCTTTGAAATTAAATACATTATTGCAATTTTTTATATTATGTTCACATGGCTTTATAGGTAATAATAAATAGGAGCCTGTACATAGTATACAACACTTTTACTTTGATGTCCCTAATTAGTTGTCCAGGAGTACATAGTGGCAGAAAGTTTACTAAGAAAAACCAGTGAATAAATTAGTGAAGGCCCTTTTTTTGTTACATCATTAGTTATTTAAGAAAATTATAAAATAACTTACTAAGTTTGTCATATCCAAAAGACTATTTGTTATTTGAGATATGGTTTCATCCTCATGTTGACAATCATCGGTATTTTGGGGCTCTATGTGGTTATAGATATTGTTCACATGCAGAATTCCATTTTTAGATGCTAAAATGATAACAACATTATTTACTATTACAGGATTTAAGTTCAACCTTTAATACGTTTAGGTCTGAAACTCACTCTTATTGTAGAAATCATTTTGACTCTCAATACTGCTGGACATTGTATCCGTTTTCTCACTTTTATTTTCTACTGCATTTGAATCATACAAATTCATATATGAGCTACTGGGTGTGGATCTTCTAGAATTTTGTACATCATAACTTTTTAAATAACTGTTTATAAACTTTTCTCTATCAAACCCTTCATTGTCACGTAACCGCCCACGACCTCTTGATGGTAATGTTTGAGACCAATTCAAGTTAGAGTTGTGAAATTGACTTTGATTATAACTAAGCTGATTAGAACTATTAGCAGATTGTCTGTCTATATGTATTTGATCAACACTATCGAAACTATGATGACTGGATTGTTCTAAAAATTTTTTTCTAAATCTTGGTGGTATATTGTCCAAATTGACCATAAACTTTGGTCTTGAGGAATCTGAACTATAACCAGCGGAATTTCTACGTCCAGATGGAGGTTTTCCGCCAGGTGTAGACATGTTATGTCTTCCTGCAGATGTTTCCATGCTTCTACTATCGCGACTTCTTTCTACAATATTCTTCTCTTGGATACAATGTGTAGGAGAAATGGATCTTGTTTCTGAAGTCTGCCTATATTTTCTATTATTGTAATTAATATCATTATTAGTAACATCCTTGTAATGATGTTCACCATAAGATCTATCTTTTCTAGAGGCACCTCTGGAGTATGACCCTGTACCACTATTGACACCAGATTTTTCTTGTCTACTAGACATTCTCCTGTTGTTGTACTGACTAGAATTATCAGACCTTAGAAATGTGTTAGTTTGTTTTACAACATCAGAAAAAATTTCGCCAGATTTTGGTACATACAATTGTTTTTCTGGTTTCTTAGAACGATGATTAATTTGTTCCTTATGTGTATCACTTATAGATTCACCATTAACTGAGTTTTGAGAACCGTAATCATCTAGTTTACCATCCAAACCATAAGTAGAACGCCTCAAAGGACCACTGCCAGGTTTGTAGAACTTTTGTTGTGGTTTGTTTCTTCTGTATTCCTTACAATCATCATCCATAGTATTCACACATTAATAATAATAAAATATACTACACAAAATTAGAAAACTATATAATAAATCGAGGTTACCGGATGTTTAAACTAATAACAATGTTGTTTTTTACATTAAACTCGATTAAACGTATAAAATAACTCGTTAAGGTTATGTTGAAATTAACACTTGATTAAATATTTTAAAAAGAAATTTTTGATGAAAACATTAAATTACTTGATCTAAAAAACTCTTTTCACTATAATCTACATATATAACAGATTCTATGATTACAATATTTTGGCGATAATATTTGCATTTATTTATTTCAATTACTGTTAAACCTCTTCTTTTCTGTCTTGTTTCATTGTTTCATTAAAACATGTATCATAATAGTTTGTGACAGCATTTAGGCGAATAGAAAAATAATGTTTAGTCAATCACAACTTCACTATTGGTTAAATTTTACTATTGGTTTTAAAACTACGAATAAGCAAGAACCACAGTTTAAAAAGATTTCCTTTTTTTTCAAACCACCATACTCTAGTGTAGTATCTAATAAAACACCAACATTTGATTGGTATCGAATATGTCGAGTTACTGGGTAATCATATCGTCAATATAACAACTTATCTCCATTTAGAGTGCTTAAAATATAGTGCAAAACAGGAATAACAGAAACATATTATTTAAAGATTTTGGTAAATTAAGTAAAATCAGCTCTCCTATTTTTAAAACCCCAACAAATGATACCTATTTTGCAGTTTGCAGTGAGGATGTAAATACAAAAAGGAGCACTGTACACTTGTACATTACAGCGTTATCTGTTATAAAAACAAGGTTTCGCCAAAAGAAGGTTATTAATTGATAATAGCAATGAAAAAAAGGAACTAGCAATAATAACAGACACAAAAAATATTTCGTTACATGTCTATTAATAGTAAACAACGATAAAGGTACAGCACAAATGTCAAATGATATAGAACTTATCTCAAATATTTTGTAAATGTTGCGATTTGTTGCCCTAGCCTCCACAGATAGCTCGGTACAAATAAAGAGAAAAGTTCTCTAATTTTGAATGTGGTGCATCCTTCAGGTGAAATAACATTCAAAAACACAGTACTTATCGAGCTAAATGTATATGTTAGTCGTCGAAATGACCGAAACTGAATATACCGTAAAATTAACAAAGGCAAAGGAGATTTATAACTTAACAAAAGAAAGTTCTATATTAGAATGGCATCCCAAACTAAGCCACATAAATGAAGTAGATATGAAGCTCGGCCTAAAGAATGAGTCTTTACGTGGCTGCAATTATGATGATACAAGTCAACTCGGTGATAACGAGAATGTTTACAACCAGTTCTGTTTGAATTCATAAAAATAACGACACAGTACTGTGAACAATTGTGAACTGTACTGTGAACAAAACTGCCTTGAAATCGTTATGGCGCTGTATGCGGTCAATACAAATACCTTCCTTAACAGGCAATTGATAAATAATCACTTTTATAAACGATTTCAGTCGATATTGCCGGGTGTATAAAAACAATAGTGATGAACTTGACATGTTTAAAGAAGACAAGAAAGAATCTGAGAAATAAAATAAAATTTCTCAAAACTGAAAACGGAGTATCAAATTCTCATTTCAATTCCTAACCTTAAAAGTAATGTAACCTTAAAAGTAAGCACGTAGATTATCGTATCCAAAACAAATTAGCATAGCTGAAAGAAAAAACATAGTCTTATATAAAAAGCAAGATTAATGAAGCTAGAGTGTAATGCACCAATGAATGTATGGGCTGAAGATATTTTACTGCCAATTCCTTTTACACGAGCTTAAATAATAATACTATATGTAAGTTATAGCTAGGGTACTGTCTGTCACTTGTACCTATAGATTTGCTTTAAAATTCATATTTTGAAGAAAAGACCGAAAGGGCAAAAAAAATCTTCCAAAAAACCCATGCCTAAAGGCAACTCAGAAAACTGTATTGTAGCACCAATGGTACGTTGTCTTTATCCATGCCATTACGATTCTCTTCTTGATTATCAGCTAATAATCAAGAAGATCCTGAACAAGAGAATAGTTATGGCAACAATATTGGAAATAATACTATTAGTGAAAATATAGGACGTAACAAATGATCGGTACGCTTGGGATCTGAGGCCCTACCATCACGTCTTATAGCGATTCAAGTTTAGCTGTGAAAAAGAGACGCCACTATAGCGGTGTCTAACTTTGATAATCGAACTTGAATCGCGCTAAATGATGATGGTAGGCCCTCTGGTCGAAGATGACGAAGTTTGGTCGGGTTTGATTTTTAGTTCGATTTGCTATTAAAGCGTGTTTTTTAGGTTTTTTTTAACCTCTAAAGTGTTGTTCTTAGACAACTTCTAAATTTCGCCGTTAGAGGCGCGCGCATAATATTTGCATCGCCAATTGCTATTAGTGGATCGCTGGTTTTGCATCGCATTTTTGGTTAATAAGTAAGATTACTAAAAATTTTACTCAATTATTTCTCGTTATTATGTAATATTTTTGGTTACGTAGATATACAAAATATTTGATCGAAGCATTAAGTAACATTTTAAATCTTACCTAATTTTAGTACCTAATTTCTTTCGTTATTCTCACTACTTGAAAATAAAATAAGGAGGAAATTAACTTTATTAGTGGAGAATAACATTGAGACACCTGAAATTAATAAATATTAGCTTTATGGTGCTAGTATTAAAATGGTTTTGATAATTTTTTCATTTGATTGTTACGTAATGAATTCATATTTCTGAATCGTGGCATTTTGGTCATAGATTAATTGGTAACCCTGATGATGTAAAATGTCAATTTTAGAAAGTTGTCTATTAAAATAGCGCAACTAAATACGTTTGATACTTGTATTTGGAGAAAATTCTCTTGGCATTCTCATTGAACATTTATTAAGATTGCATAGTCAAACTATGTTTTCAACCTGCAAAATTGCAATGGGTACTTAACCCGTGGCTGACGTTTAATTTTATTTATTTATATGAAATAAATTGTACATTTGTATAGTGTTAAGAATAATTACCGTGTTTATTTTTATCAATTTTTATTATAAATAGTTCATGACTAAGAAATAATGTCCTTCGAGTACTTGCCCGTGGCTGAAGACGAAAATGAAGAACCCATAGAACTACCTATTGAGGAAGATGGGACTTTGATGTTAACAACAGTATCAGCACAGTTTCCTGGTTGTTGTGGCTTGAAGTATCGACACCCAGAAACGAAAAATATAAGAGGAATCAGATTAAGAGATGGCAGATTGTATCCTCCCCCAGAGGGTTGGGGTACACATTTGTATATTTGCAGTTTTCCCAAGGAAAATAAACGTAAATCTGGAGAAAATGCTGAAAGTTCCATGATTAAGAACAAAAGAAATGACAACCTGTGCTCTGATTTAATTGTACTAGGTTTACCATGGAAAGCTACCGAACAAACTGTTCGTGAGTATTTTGAGAAATTTGGAGAAGTTTTAATGGCACAACTCAAAAGAGATCCAAAAACAGGAATGTCGAAAGGCTTTGCTTTTATCCGCTTTGCTTCTTATTCTTCACAAATGAGAGTATTAGCCCAAAGGCACATGATTGATGGACGATGGTGTGATGTCCGGATACCAAACTCTAAAGAAGGCTCTGTTACTTCTATGCCTTGTAAAGTTTTTGTGGGGCGTTGTACAGAAGATTTAACAGCTAATGATTTGAGAGAATACTTTTCACAATTTGGTGAAGTGACAGATGTTTTTATTCCAAAACCGTTTAGAGCTTTTAGTTTTATAACATTTTTGGATCCAGAAGTAGCACAAAGTCTTTGTGGACAAGATCACATTATAAAAGGTGTGTCTGTCAATGTATCAAATGCATCTCCCAAACAAAACAAGGGTGGTGCTAACCAAAGGAACTTACCAAGCAGAAATTATGAAGAAGGGCACCCACATAATGTTTCTAACAATAATACCTGGACTAGCCGTAATATGGATATGGTAAATATGCAAGCCCTTGGTATATCAGGTCAACATGGACAGTCGGCAGTAGCTGGTGGTGGTGGCCAAGCTCAAGGTGGTAGTATCCCTATAGGAATGGGTGGTTTACCAGTGAATCAAGCATTGGTAGCAGCTGCTCTCAACCAAGCAGGATGGGGACTAATCAACAACATCCCATCAGGAGGTTCAGAACAAGGTGCATTTGCTGGCCCAACATCTTCAGCCCCTCCCGGTCCACCTAACTTCCTTTCGTGGATGCAACAAGGTACTTCGGCTCAGGGTCCTTCTAGTCAATGGGGACAAAGACACCAATCCCAAGGCCACTCTGTTTGATCCAATACTTGATTCAACAAGCTCATGATAATCACTGTGATTGTAGCAACAATTAGATAAATTGTCATTTTGTTTTTAACTACAATACAAATGGGTTGTTCTGTTGGTGAAGAGTGGTTAATTTACTTAGTTTGCTACAGATGTTATTTATTTATGGAATTGCTTGTGTTTTGTTGATTTTTTCTGTATACATAATATTAAAAAAATTATAGGAGGATGGTGTAGTAAATAATGAATCAGACATATACCTGGGGTGGTAGATAATTGTGTATGTTTATGATTAAGTATCTAATATAAATGTTGTGCTTTTATTTGTCAATTCACATTTTAAAAATATGGCCTTAAACCTACTAATTACTATAATCCTTAGCCACAATGATTCTGATTGTGCTTACTTCAAACTGCAATATATTTTCATAACCAAAGGGTACTTGAATTTGCCTATACAAGTGTATATACTTCACTAATTTATTTTGAACACTTGTATTTTATATATAATCAGAGGTTGATAATGAATGATATCTTTAGTTCTGTTCATGCACTTTATTCGTTCGTTATTTTTGCCGAGGTATCTAATTAACATTATATATTTTACCTGAAGATAATGTTTTGTACTTTATATGATTGGTGCAAGACACAATTTTAATTGTTATGTACACGTAGATCACAATGTTGTAAATAATTGATGCACCTATACTGATGTGTATTAGCTGTATTTTAAAACAGTATTTGTTTTATTATTTGGCTCAATTGCCAAAATCATATAAATTTTTTAATACAGACGATCCTATATATCAATATAACAAATTCATTATGCGGAACTATATGCGATTGGCTTTACATTCAAATATAATTGCAAGAATTAAGTTCTTAGTGTGGTCAAAGGCTATTCACTGAATCTTGGAAATAAGCAGAATGAATGTGAAGAGATATCTTCAGTATTCTCTTAATTGGTTTTGTAATTGCCAAGAAAAATTTTTTTGGACTATGGCCATTGGCATGACCACAGAGTCGACGAGAGTAGCTATAGACATCAACAGAACATGATGTAAGTTTCATAACAAATTTTTGCAGGAATAATGTAAGTTTCATAACAAATTTTTGCAGGAATAATGTTTTTTTTATATCCATACTATATGACATTAGTCCTAATGGAATTAAAGTGCAGGAGATGCATTCCATAGGTAGATAATTAAAACAAAAAATGTGCAGACAACATCAAACTACTACAAATTTAAATTAATTTTGAGAGAATTTGATTCTGGTACTGGACATACAATCATATTTGTCACTAATTTTATATCAACCTGTCTTTGCTATTGTTTTATTTTTACCTGGATTACTCCATTAAATATTTTATTACAAAAGTTTATTATGAGCACAGTATTACAATCTGAAAACTATATGACATTGCGTATCTATAAATTTTATGCTGACGCCTAATAACTGTACATTTTTTTTGCAAGTAGTAGGTACGAGCAGTGTTCGATTCAATGCCCTCGGGCGCGACAAGCAGCCGCCGGCATTTTTGTTTGCAGACTGTCTGCTTCCCATAAGAAGGTATGCGAATGCGCACATTCAGGGCAAAACTGATTGCAAACTGCCCGCCGACAATTCAGTTAAGCGCAGCGTTTGAGACCGAATGGTCTTTAAATTTTTTTACTTTATAACGTAATAATATACATGATGGAGGAATAAGGAGCATTCGAAAAAGGGAAAAACAACCTTTTTGCATATTCCCGTATAACTTGTCAAGTATAAAATTTTTGTTTGGTTAGTCGGTCACTGTAAATTGGAAGAAACCAAAATCCCTCTTCATTTTCTTTCTTCGCATTACGTAAATATAGAGCAGTCGTCCGTACGACCTCCATTCCGATACTGAACCGTATATCTGTTGCAGTCTGCGGCTGTATTGTTTTCAGTATGCGTAGGTGGTATCTGTCTTACCCTTTGTCACAACAAATACGACAGAAAGTCTAAAGACTGTCGGGTCTGCTAATGTGCGCCCGCTCTAAAATGGCATGTGGCAATTTGAATTCAATATAAATTATTTTTTAGCTCTACATGAATCCCCTAGTTTTCTGACCCCTAACATGTAAAGTAAACTGAAGACGATTAACAATATATAAATGGGTAACTAATTTTAAAAAGTTCTAATAGGCTATTTATCATTGGTGAATGTCAAACTAATCTATAACTAAAGCGAAGAATAGTAAATAATTATTTCAATTTTAAATAACATCGCGAATTTTTCGATTTAATTATACTTCCTAAAAACTGAAGTTTCTATAATGGATATTTACCTCCTAAAAATGTATCAAAATAAAAAATCTTTAAATGATCAATAAGAATTTGGAACTTTATAGGAAAGGAATAAACTAACAATTTATATTCTTCCATTTTTCCCCCGCATAAAACTCCTGCCACAATGGGCAATATGATGTAGGTACTAATCATTCATTCACAATTCTATTGATATAAAAATAAATTAATATAATAACACTGCGGCGTGTTTGCCGTTGTTCATGGATTATTTTATGTAAAGTGTTCAGTGTCAATCAAGTGTACCCTGATTTTTCCGTGAAAACTTGTCATTCTGATTTTTTTTATTCAAACTGTTCTTAATTTTTATATTTGCCATAATCACGACAAAGTAACGGACACGTTTGATAGAATTAAGTTTTTTTTTTGTATATTCATTAGTATATGTTTTGCAACAGACTGTTGAAATTTCATAAGTACTTGTAAAGTAAAATAATAGAAATCTATTGAATTGTTATCATTGTTTATCATTAATGTTGATTATAATAAATTTATTGCGTGTTTCCCAGATGTGGGTATAAAAATTTGACAGACGGGTATCTATTTTTGTCGAACTAATGGCTAGAATATTTTTGTGAATAAACAATGTGGTATTGTTTATTGAATGGGTAGATAAATGTTAAATGTATGCACGGATGCAATAGCCACTGTATATTAAATGACAAAAAAATGAGGTGTACAAATTTCCTAGACTGTAAATATGAAAGCAAAGTGACGTTATACCTTAGGTAAAATCAACCATAATTTAAATGCAACTATTAGACTTGCAACTATATGTACAGTCTCGAATAAGTATATAATATTGACATTTATTAATCGAGGTCCAGGTTGGTTGAACGATCAGTGGCTTACTATTCGCAACAGTAGCAATAACGGTTCCAGCTAGGAGGTGAGGGCCAATTCTACTTACATTACTTACGTTCGACGAAATCGAATCACTCGACAATAATAAATAAATGAGTGAAAAAGCCCCTCATTGAATTCGCAATACAACTTATGAACTGTTACCCGGTTAATTAGACGCTACTCCGATCGAAATATTAGTTTCTACGAAAATTCATCGACATTTCTATTCTGCGACGCCTTGTTTAATCGAAGTCTTTTTAACGTTAAAAATACTTACATTTCTAAAAGTAGAGATTGCAATTCATTTCTAGCTACTTTTGCGCAACCTTGTTATAAATTATTATATTAAGGTAAATAATAAACACATTCATGTAAATATATTATAAAACCTAACATTAGGGATGGTTTTAAAAAAGAGTAAAAGTAAAAGTCATAGTAAGTAACTAGACTTCGAATGATAAAGGATTCGCAGTTAAATCGTTCGCAGTTTTTCGATGTAAAAAGCTTGCTGTAACAAGACGTCGCTTTAATTAGGCGTCGCAGTATAACGATGTCGACGAAAAGTTTTCGAGGAAACTAAGTTCGTTTATATGGCTTTCGCTATCAAGAAGAAAACCCCCGGTGGCAGGATGAAGGGGTTTTCAGCTATCGATATAAGCAGTTATATTTAATAGCATTTTAAGAATAAATACCAAGGAGCCCTGCATCTAGCATCAAAAGTGAGTAATTTTTGTATCGCTTCGTATTAATCTTTTAATTCTTTTTTGTTTGAGATACAACATAAAAGCAACGTCTCCCCGGCCTGCTGTTAGCGACTTAGGACCTTGTTGCAAGTCTAATACATCTATTTTAGTATTGTACTGTAATACAAACAGCCGTAGCTGTTAAAAAAACTACGTAGTAGTTAAGTATAATGTCATTTTGACAAAATGTGTATTAATATTAACAAAAGAAGCCTTATGGACGTTCCCTGTTATGAAGTACAATTCAAACAAAGCTTTGGTAATTTTATACAAAAGTATAAATCATTTATTTCAATAGAATTGCACTTCTTTATTTTGTATTCAATCAGTATCTTCTACACTAGGTAATTAAAATTTCATCATATTCGCTGTTTTCTGTATTATGTACCTACCTAGGATATAGGAGGAATTGGATTTGATTTTGTGTTGTGTATAATGTTTTGGCTTGACTTGTTGTTTTATAACTTATTTTCGATTTGTCCGTTTATCGTTTGATTCTAATTTATATGCATGTCGTCAGTATATGTAAGAATTTAAGTGTGTTTTGTATTAGTTGTAATACAGCTACTATAACGAGCATGTAACATACGAAGTCAATTTCAATTTAAAGTAGCTTATTTTACTAACATGTCTCAACAGGACAGTCTTATTATATATTATATAGGTAGGTGTATTAGTTTTAACTTTCTGGTCGGTTTAAGTTATGATTTATTTTACACTTCACTTTACAAAAACATTTTTAATCAAATTTTCCGCGGTTAGTTTTGCGGGCAAATACAATTGTTATTCTTACCGACCTACCTATATAATTTAAATTAAGTTTCCCTATGCTTCTTTTAATAGAGCTGAAAATATAGCACGTCTTATAATAATTCCCGTCTATGCGCTGTAATTCTGACTATCTGTTCATAATGTGCAATATAGTGTTTAAAACATTCTATAAAACTATAAATAATTTAACAGTGCAATCGGCACTGACAATATGTGCACTTAGTTATAACGTCAATTGCTTATTGAAGTTATTGTCATCAGATCAAGTTTATTTTTAGCTTGCTTTAAAGTTCTTTTTCTATAAATTGTTTATTAATCAGTTTATGTTCATACTTAATAAATTAACGATCGTTGAACAGCTTTTGCATAAGTTCCAGGATAGATTTACGGTTTATGTGCGGATAACAGTACTTCAACCCACTTCAAACTGTGAAATTATCTCAGTTGCTATTAAACTGAAGTTGATGTGCTGTAAGAAGAAAACGTGCTTGCTAAAGAGCATTCATAAAATATCCCAGATTTAGTTTTTTTAATTTGTAGGTACTATAATATTCTGGAAACACTTACTGTGTACTAGTGTTTTCAGATAATATGCAAAAGACAATAAGAAATTCTGTGTCTGGCAAATATTAAGCGCAGTATTTACATCTAACTTATAAAATGTTTTAAAGTAATAAAAAATATTATTATTAATTACAATAGTTAATCAAATGTGCACTGATAGGAAGGTACAAAATATTAATGCTACATAAATCGCTAGATAGACACCTTGTTGTAAATGGAAAGTAAATCTCGAGGTGCTCCGCGTCATGGCTCTTGCATGAACATGTGCGCAAAGGCTATATGACTAGAAATGTTTGGGAAGATTCTTGTGAATTAATATTTGTCTATTTATTGTTAGAGTCGAGTGCAGTGTCGTGTTGAATACTGGTGTTTTAATGTGGCGTAATTTATTGTATATATAACACATAGTGAAAATGATTATGATCAACTGGTACGTGTCTATTTACCTACATTTTTAAATATGTGTAAGATTACATCAACAGCTGTAAAATAAATAACAGATGCAATCAGAATACTTACCAACATATGTAAAATTTATATAATAGAATCAAACCATTTTGCGAGTCATTATCATAATACATAATATTATGATATGTATAGTAACCTTTTTCGTTTCTTATTAATCTTTCTTAATACAACTTTTTTAAGCTGTCATCTTGTTTATTTTATAAGAGCAACTTGGCGTCCATCAATACCAGTTGGTATAAGTATCGCGAATTCAATGTTCTCGATGGTACTACCTTGATATAACTATTGGAGCACATACGCTGATATTTATATAATTGTTTGGCGACATGAACATTAAATATGGCCAGCGCTATGCAGCACTGTCAATCTAATGCGTGTTCTAATAAAATTACAAATATTTGCACTGTAACATTTTGATGATTAAATGCACGTCCTTGTCATTTGCTGCTACGTGATATTAAAACTACTAAATGATACCAATGTGCTAGGCAGATTCTACATTATTTAGGTATATGATTGTACATTTTTATTTGAGTGTGAATAATGAATACTTATTGACATGAATTCATGAAATAAAATTTATTTAGCGTTGCAATTATGTTTAATTTTTGGCATCCATTTTTCCGAGTACCTTTGTTTAAATATGTCTCTTTTCATAACATTTGAAAAAGTTACCTAACATTAGAGAATACAATACTCGAATTTCGGGATCCCGGGATGCCGGCCGTTTTCTGGCCCCGAAAATCTCAGGACTGTACTAAAGGTTATTCTAGGGATTTTGGTGATTGCCAGAACAGGTCTAGTTTGCTTTCCGTAGTCCGTTACACCTTGAGCATAACCTAGATTATTTTAATAGCATTTATTACATAACAACCATAACCATAATAAAACAACCCTTAGGTACGCCGTACGATGCGAAAATATGTTTGTCGTAGACCTCAGAAGGGACTTCCCCGCTCGAAATACTTCAATACAATTCTCTTAAGGTTATTCCCCAACGAGCCAACAGGGGGCTCAATCGATCATTTCATCGTCACATCATCCGAGGATTTCCTATACGAGATTATAAGTACGCCAATCAGGTTTTATTTTTTCATTTATTGTTCTGCCAGTGATGAGGTTACGTATGTTATGTACGTCATTTAAATTTAAGATATCTGAAATTAAGTTTTTAAATGGCAGGAGATTTGTTTAAACAAAAACACAGTGATACGACGTCAGTGTAGTTACTTTTTAGTTGCAAAGGACGGAAATAGTGTTGAATGTTGGCGACGATTAAAATTGCCGACGATAGCCTAGATGATGTTTTAATAAACTTGTTATAATTTGCTATGAACTTGTATCTTTACACATAATAGTTATAATTCATATGTTTTGCAAGGTACCCTTAAAATCTAATTTCACTTTTTTTCCTTGGGATGAAAATGTGATGTCTAACGTAGCGTTTCTAAGAGGGTGGTGAAAATTTGCTTATTTTTGAGCTAGGATTAGCCGTTTTCGAGATATTTAATAATCTTTTTATGTAACTGTTATAGGTATCATACTTGTCTGCATTACATATTTTTATTAGAAGAATGAAATCCAACCCAATCGTACACTGAGGAGCACCTTTTTAGCCACACGTCAATACGCTTTTATATGTATTTTATTATGTTTTTTTATTAGAGGAATCAAAATGTAGGAGTATATTTTTATGATTTGTGGTCTTTACGAAGATTGTAGGTTTAAATTCTTAATACATTTAATATATTTGGAAAGAATGGCAGGAAAAATTATTAGGCGCTTTTCCCTACGAACAAAACTATGACCAGGCCCTGGAGGATGTGATAAAAAAGGAAAAATAAATTACATGAGCCTAAGTATAGAAAAATATTATTATGAAAAATTAGCTCTTCTCAACCAGTGTGACATAGTAAGCAAACGGCAGAGGATTGTTTTATCCACGGTATTACTGACAAGACTGAGGACGGGCGCTTTAGCCTTACGCTGTCCTCGTCCCAGTCAGCACTTACAATACCTAGTTAGTCATAGAGATTCCTAGCAGCCCGTGATTGGCCGAACACATTTCAGGAATAAAATTATTTAGTTCTTACACTTCCGCAAAAAATATAGATATTTTAGAAGAATACGTTGTACCATTTGCCCTCTATAATTTTATTTTATTTTATTTTATTGTTAAAAGTACAATAACAGAATACAAATTATTACATTGCAGGCTTAAATAATGATGACGGCTATATTCTGATGCAGGATAATGCTCGGGCTCATAGTGTTCGCTCAGTCTAAACATATCTAAATCTATATGTAATGCAGTAATACTCGTACATTGGCCAGCAAGCCGCATCACACGCCACCATCCACGAGATGTTTAAAGAGAGCATGTCATACTCCAACTACGAGTAATAAATGAGTGTAAACAAATGCTAATAGCTGTATGATACAACTTGTAATAAATAGTTGAAACGATAGGTACATATTACTTTCAATACTATTATTTCCATGCATCGCGATCTATTAAATAGTTGTTGACTATTAAATAACCCTTAGACTCCAGGCTTGGTAGGCGGTTCGGAGATGGCAATAAATGACTGTAATTAAGAAAACGGTGCTGCTCATTTTGTAATCTACGGTAGGTGTATGGTGGACAAAATTAAGAAAACAACATAAAGATAATACTTGTTTAAAACAAATACATTTCCCAAGGTAGCACTCGTTTACGAGCATGACGCATGAAGCAGCCTAAGCTTCGCTCAACTATATTTTAGGGTAGGTAACGATCCACTTCACACGTCTTACTTCAACAAGAGAGCATTCCATATCCTAACTAGAAATAAATTAGTATAAAAATCAACAAATGCTAATAAGTATATGACACGACCTGTAAGAAATTGTGTTAAGTTCAATCGATATACATTACTTCCAATACTAAGACTTCCATGCATCACGATTTATTGAATAGTTACATTTTAAATTTATGCAAAGGAAAATCAAAAGCAAATCAACCAGGCTTTGTAGAACTTTATTAAATAGTGCTTTCTAAACGAATGAGCCTCCTGTTTTTGAAGTTTAAAACTTGGAACGGCAAGTATATTTTTATTTCTTGTTTAAAGCTATGAACGTCACTACGCTTCACATATGTAGTACTTTCATAAATATAATCTCATAAATGTAAATCCCGCCACAGTTAGTAAATTGATATCCTTGTTCAAGTCTCTGAGAGAATCTTTAGGCCGGAGGTTGGGTATTGCGCGTACAGCTCTTTTCTGTAGCATAAAAATGCTTTCAATATAAGCGGCAGACCCTCACAACAACCACCCACATCATCCATCCATCTCACTATGAAAATAATTGCTTTAAATATGCTTGCTATTTCAATATAAGTTAAAAGCCTTATTTTTTTAACAGCGTATGCTGCAGAACTGAGACTACTTAACAAGTCCAAAAAAAGGATCCGATTCCCATAGTAAAAATGTCGTCCTTTTAACTATTTCACTATTCATATGTTCAGATCAACCTGCTTTACATTAGGCCACGTAAATTTTGTTCACTTAGTTTTCTTTGATTAAGCGATAAATTATTATTACCGATGAATTAATGTAAAACTTTGATAGAGCACTATTTACATCGCCAGAGCTAACTTTACTTTTAGGGACCTTAAAAACTAAGGAAGGGTCATCTGGAAATAGCACTGGCTTACTTAGATTTTTGGTATAGTAAGAAAGGTCATTAATATAGTTCAAAAAGAGTCAAGGGCCTAATATTGATCCTTGGGGCACACCTGTAGTTATGGGCGCTTCTGCAGATAATAACAGAGTGAAAGTAGACCTATTTTTTGGAAACCTTGTTACTACCACAAAAACACAACAAAAGGAAATTAAACGCGTAGACAGACTCGAAGCAAATGTAGCTAACAAAGCCATTGGGCAAAGACAATGGAGTTTATTTGTATTATTTTACTTCAGAAGAGGTTTTATAACGGTAATTTTTAATAAGTTTCTTTAATGAAAGTTTGATTTATTAAAAATAACAATATTTGAATAATATCGGTAAAAATTCGTCGGCATTAAAACTGGTTTTGGTCATGGAGTATACAAGATAGGCAAAGCCTCGGGCTTAGGGATTATAAATATAACTTTTTATAGAATTCCGCATATTTGATTAACCTACACTTTGCCTTAAACCAGTTACCTACGTTCCTAAGCAACCTTGTTATTTATTGTGAAAAATCAAGTAAAAGAGCGGATGTGACTAACGGAGAAATCAAATATGAATTTTTGTCGTGTATCTTTATAAGTCTAATTAACTAGCTGTAAAATATCTGTAATGAAGTTTGAGACTATCATTACAAAATATAAGGAAAAAAAAATCCATCTGTGACAAAACCAACGCATCGGAACATCGACGGAATGGGATTAGAAAATGTAATTAACAAGACATATCTAACTAAATTACCCAAATTATAAATATTTTTAATGACTAAGCTTATATTCTTCATTCGGCCACTTCAGAACCATATGAGAAGTGCATACCTAACAACCAAGAAATATTTATCATAGAAAACCCTTTAAACTTCTTTTTCTGTAAGTACTAAAAACTTTTGTGCTTTAAGCAGTGGCGTAGTAACGTCAAATTTCTCAAAGATGCCCCTGCAAATATAAAACTTGATCTTCCCATATATCTAGTCTTTAAATCAATAGTCATCTCTTTGTGAAATTTGTGGTGGTGGATAGCTAATGAACCTGGACACTCCAAAACAAATACGTTAGGCCCAAATATCAAAGCTCGTAGCTGTATGTGCTGTCGTCTATTCTTTAAAGTGTCAAACTAAAATTGAGCCGTTTTAGCCGGCACTTTTTCTTATCATAGCTTTTTCAAAATCTATATTGTGTGGTAAGCTTGGATCTAAAAAGTAAGTACTAGTTTACAGTGGAAAAAATTGTATCATGACCTTCTTCGCCGATAATTCGTTAGAACCTGTCAAAATAGTAAGGTTTTCTGCTCTCGCGTGTATGTTGCACTGAGGATATTTTAAATATTAATAAAACCGCGTAACTTCAGGTTTCAGCCAGTTCAAACCTTTGTTATCACTATCACTTCGGATGTTGACTTCTGACATGCTTATGACACTCTCTTAGAATTTTATTTTTGAAATTAAAATTCTTTTTTCTACAATGAAAAGAGTTATGACTATGAGCGACAGCTAATTCCACTGAGCAAGGAATCACTACGTTTTGGCTAATTCGAGATTCAAAACATGACTGCTTTATTTAAAACATACCTAAAGCAGTGATAACAAAGGTTGAAACAGCATAGATTTCTCAGTTCATTGACTGACTATTTACTTTATAAATAGTCAGTCAATGAACAGAAATTGGAACTAAAAATTAAATATTTCGAATAATGGCCGATTTGGTAGAACAAAAAGCTCGGATTATAGTGCTCAGTGAGGAAAGATATGGCATACGAGAATTATCACGAGAATTAAATATAACTTGGAGCACAGTGAGACCCTGGTTCAGCCGGCATGCCGAAGAGGGCATCTTTAAAGACATAAGACGACATAATCATGGCGTTCGGTTCGTCGAATCACGAACCAACACATAACAGACATGCAACGCCACTTCGAGGAATATCCTTTTACGCCCACCCGGTATTATACGGCACGTTATGACTTTATGCCATTACCGACATTATGCTAATAAAAAGCTCTTAGAAACTGCACACAAAAGTGCGCTATTAAATTTTGCACGAAATTATTTAGATTCCGACTGGACGAATACTGTATTTTCTGACGAAAAATCATTTCTGACGAAAAATCAACTTTGTGGTTACGATAATACGCGCTATACAGAGGAACATGTTGTGTCCAATCAATTATCCGGCCGAATTTTGCCGAACATGTGGGCCTGGATGGATGTCGGAGGTGAAGGCTAACTTGTTCACATTTCTCCTCGGTAAAACGCCTGAAACTATGTAGATTTATTAGAGGAAACAATGTTACCGTGACGGTGCGAACAGTTTACCCGCGTGAAGAAGTGCCAGTATTTTCCTATGTGCAAGATAACTGTCCACTGCATACGGCCATTGTGTCTCGAATTAGTTTGAACAACATGAAGCTGAAGTTAGTTTGATTCCATGGCCGTCTAGATCCCCAGACTTAAACCCTATTGAAAATTTATGAGGATTGATGGTCCAAGAGTGGGATAACAGAAACGAGAGGACAAAGCAAGCAATTGAGCAGCATTGTTATGAAATTTGGGATACCATGAGGGAAAGAGACATTTGCCGTCGTCTAATCGAGTCTGTGCGTGACCGTCTATTAGAAGTTATTGAAAACAATGGTGCTTACACTCGGTTTTAGGAATAATAAGAGTTCATACTTAAAACCGAGTGTAACGTTTTCAATGAAGTCTAATCAATCAAGCATCGCATCGCAAAGTAAAAAAATGACAAATATATTTTTTTTAATCTCTATTTATTTAGGGGCTTTGTTCACAGCTGACCATGACAGTAATAGGTGTCAATTTCAACTGAAATAAGATCAATTCTCTTTACTGAGGATCAATTTTATTGTTAGAATGAACAAAATAAAGTCATAATTTTTAAAAGCTTTATTTTATTGTATAAGTATTTCTACTAGCTCTTGCTCTAATGCTAACCCTAACGAACCTGTAAGACTATAATGACGATTGAAACAGCACAGGAAATTAATGCGGGGCTATATTGTTAACTCTGTCAAAGCCATTTATTTATTATCGTATATCGTCGTCGTCGCAAAAGAAACACTTTCTGTCCTTCTTATACAAAAATTTCGTGGTGAAATCAAGGTTTACCAACCAACCAATTACACTTTAGAAAGCCTTTACTTGATAATATGATAAAAGATAAACTTCTTGCAACTTACACAAAGGTTCTTGCCGATTGTGACAGAGATAGTAGTAGCATATCTTTTTTGTACCTAACGAACGAGTAAAGTCGTGTCTGTCCGATTTGGTTAACAGTAAATATCAGTATATAGTCAGTAAATCTGAGTGTCAATAAAAATGATACATAACAAGTTCGTTGCAAAGAAAATGTATGTTAGGGCGAATTTGGACCTACTTGTATTTATATGACGAGAGCAAATTATATTATGGTGGGTGATGATTCAATTTTGTCGACGGTACTTACTTATCAGTTCCATGGTGTGGTGTTTGCTGATAACCTTCTTCGTTGCTTTGTGCATCATATTTTTAATCCATAGACCCAGAATTTTATAAGCTTTATGAAAATCCAATAGAATCAGTGTCATTCTTGTAAAAATGACAAATGGAAATAAGCTATGGCGACAGATATTCAGTAAATTATCGTGTTCAAAAATGTGTGCAAATTTCCTTTTTGACTATGTATTGGACATTTCCTTTTTAAATCATGTAGAACTGAACAATGGAACCGAGAAGAAAATTACCAGCTGGTCCCATGGCTCCATCTAGCATGAAAGCAGCGAAAAAAACATTAGGAGTTCATGATGCCTTCGTTAACAAGAGCAATGCCCCTACGAAAGAGTTTGTCACAGTACACACGGCTACTCCCAATTTGGAACATAAATCTTATTACGCAGAACAGAACCAAATTTACCAAGGAGAAGTTAATGTTCTCTCTGTAATGTAAGTTGTAACGAATACTACCTACTCATTTGGTGATGGTGATTGATAGATAACTTAACGGGACTAAAGGTTTACTAATATAATTTATATTACTTACCTACATTAAGACATACAGAGCGAGAGTGTCATATCTCAAAAATGGGGTATCCTTCTTCAGCCCATCCCTCTTCCGAAAAGAAGTTCGGGAACCTGTTTCGATTCTATGGGACACTTGGAACTTGATTTCAAATTTTATCAAAGGAGATACTTTTTTAAGCCAACAGTGCTGATCCATTAGTTCCTAACAGTACTTTCCATCATGGCGCTTGATTGAATTTAGTAGTTTGCAAATTTTATACAGTGAAATATTTGCATCGTGTAATATTTAATTTTTGACAATTTTTAGCTGGATTTATTGAATGAATGTGACGGAAATGCTATTAGTGAGTATTTATTTTGTTAGTCGTTTATTTACGTATAGATTGGCTTTGTTGAATCACTGGTTTTGAGTACAACTCGTTTTATAACTTGACTACGTATGGGGAGACTTTGACCTATTCTTTGGGGGTGACATGATCCCCAGATCATGTGTCCCTATGAGGGATCAAGTCCAGTCTATCGTCAACTGACCAAACCTTTCATAAAGCTGTCATAATTATGTTATTTTTATTAGGAAACCATGCCGTAAAAGTATAAGAGCAAAGAAGGTTAAAAAATGAAACCAATAGATCAGGAAAATGAAAAAAAAATTGTGACCTCATTCAAACCTTTTCATCATCATCATCATATCAGCCGTACGACGCCCACTGCTGGACATAGGCCTCCCCCAAGGATCTCCACAACGATCGGTCCTGTGCTGCCCGCATCCAGCGTTTTCCCGCGACCTTGACCAGATCGTCGGTCCACCTCGTAGCGGGCCTACCCACTGAGCGTCGTCCGGCACGCGGTCGCCATTCGAGAACCTTTCCGCCCCAACGGCCATCAGTTCTCCTTGCTATGTGTCCTGCCCATTGCCACTTCAGCTTCGCAATTCTTTGAGCTATGTCGGCGGTTTTTGTTCTCCTACGGATCTCCTCATTTCTGATTCGATCGCGTAGGGAAGCACCAAGCATAGCTCTCTCCATTGCCCGCTGGGCGACCTTGAGCCTTCTTACAAGACCCATAGTGAACGACCACGTTTCACTGCCATAAGTCATCACTGGCAACACACACTGGTTAAAGACTTTCGTCTTAAGGCACTGAGGTAATTTGGACGCGAAAATGTATCGCAGCTTCCCGAACGCTGCCCACCCAAGTTGGATTCGACGAGAGATCTCTTTCTTGAAGTTGGATTTACCTAACTGTATTATATGTCCTAGGTAAACATAGTGGTCAACAACTTCGAGTGTAACGTTCCCAACATTTACTGGAGCGGGTGTAACATGGGCGTTGGACATAATTTTCGTCTTGTCCATGTTCATCTTAAGACCCACTCGTTGGGATGCGTTACTGAGATCTTCGAGCATGGTGCTCAGGTCTTCCAAGGTCTCAGCCATTAGGACCACATCATCGGCAAACCGAAGATGCGTCAGGTACTCGCCGTTGATGTTGATGCCAAGTCCATTCCAGTCCAGAAGCTTAAAAATATCCTCCAACGCAGCAGTGAACAGTTTCGGAGAGATAACGTCTCCCTGTCTCACTCCTCGCTGTAGTTGGATAGGATTAGAGCTCTGACTCTGTACTCGGACCGACACAGTGGCGTTTTGGTACAGGCACCTTAACACTTCGATATACCTGTAGTCCACTTGGCACCTCTGGAGAGACTGCAGCACCGCCCAAGTCTCGATCGAATCAAAGGCTTTCTCATAGTCCACAATCGCCAAGCAAAGTGGCCGATTATACTCTTCGGTCTTCTGTATAACCTGCCGCAGCGTATGGATGTGGTCTATGGTGCTAAAGCCTTTTCGGAAACCGGCTTGTTCGGGAGGTTGGAAGTCGTCAAACCTGCGAGCAAGACAATTCGTGATGACCCTCGAAAACAGTTTGTAGACATGGCTCAGAAGCGAGATGGGTCTGTAGTTCTTCAGTAGGGTTTTATCGCCCTTTTTGAAGAACAAAATCACCTCGCTTCTGCTCCATGCCTTCGGCATTTTGCTCTGGACGATGACAGAATTGAAGAGCTTCTGGAGGACTTTAAGTACCGGCGTGCCGCCCGCTCTCAGAAGCTCTGTGTCTCTCATTCAAACCTCTTATGACATTACAAATATAAGCACGACGGCAAAAGGAATTTAATGAATACAGTATAAACCTTACAAAAAGCGATAATTTAATAGAATAAAATCATCCACTAAATAAATAAATAAAATATCTGTTGGTGATGAGATGACTTTCTCGATTATCAAACATTTGTAAAAATGTTTCTTTCGAATGCAAGGATATTTTTTAGCTAAATTGGGAAAGCTGTGGACTGGACATTCAAAGTCCAGTCAAAGGGCACAATGTCTCGCCTGTGAAGTACTTGTGAGCCGAGTCGATCTTTTAAAATATTTTTTTCTATTACATTTATTATATAAGATAGCATTGAAGGAAAAATATAAACATGTTTGACTTTTCAATGGTAAAAAATGATAACGACTTTTGTGTTGTTATATGCAAAATTACTAGTTACTTTATTAAAAATTTTAGGAAATAAAAAAAAACGATGTGATTTCCTGATAAATTTATTACCTAAGTTTCAAGTTAATGAATTAAGATGTAATCAACCTTCTGAGTATGGCATTTTTGCTAAAAATTTGCTATATATCCGCAATAAGGGGCCAACCTTAAATTACGTCTCACGATATTGAGGACTTTTAACATCTCCCCACATGGTTGTCTCATTTTTAGAATGCCCTCCCCCCTGATGAGACATAACATTTTTTTTCCATTTGATGCATTTTTTTTCAGACGCAAATTGATTAATAATATCATCAAAGTCAAGTTCTCGAAGCTTGTCTTTTTCGATAAACAGTAGGCTTAAATCACTGACTATTTCTTGGCCCATCGAAGAATTGAAAATGTAAATGTCATTTTTATTTTATTTCAAAAAAATTTAATATTTTTAATTATTTTTACATTTTCAAATAACTTTTAAAAAATTTTCAAATTTTGGGGCCCCTCTCCAAGCGGGCCCCAAGCAATTGCTTCCTGGTAAATCCGCCACTGAGCGTCTCAGCTCTGCGCTGAATCGTGTCCAGTGCAGCAAGTTAGTATTTTGCTGAGCCGTCCCAGAGGTGGCTGCAATATTCCATGCAAGATCGGACTTGAGCTTTATAGAGCGTTAATTTACTAGACTGATAGATTTTGTTGATAAGTCAACGTGCAAATATAAAGTAGTACATTTAATTAATAACTTAATATGGTAACATAATATATAAAAATGATAATTTATAAAACTAATTAAATGTTCTTGTAATTAAAATAAAATTAAGCAGCAAAATAATCATATAATAAAAAGAAAGCTATTGATCTATGCAATAACTTAAAAATATAATACTACAATGTCAATGTAATATGATAATAAACTATTTGTCACAGTATAGTTAAAGTAAAATTGAATTTATCATAACAATTATTAATACCGATTTACAATGGGGTGACAGTAACCTCGTTAATTTCAACACCTCCAAAACACTAGCGTGTCTTTTCACGGCAAAAACGAGTTCCTTCCACCTCACTCGAGGTCATGTGTACCTACCTGTGACCGACAGCCTCGAGCTTCTTGATATGGAGTAGTCTTCAGACCTCAACTTCGGCGCTAACATCTAGTTCTAGGCTCAAATTGCAGCTAAAAAGCTGGGCGTCCTAAATAAGGTCAAGCGATATTTCAGGCCGGGACAGCTTTTAACTCTCTATAAAGCTCAAGTACGATCTTATTTTATTATTACCGAATATTGCAGCCACCTTTGGAACAGCTCAGCAAAATACTAACTTGCTGCACTGGACACGATTCAACGCAGAGCTGAGAGGCTCATCGGTGACAGCGAATTGATGAAGAACAAGCTTCACACCTTAACTCATCACCGCAAAGTTGCCTGTCTGTTTGTCTTCTACAGACTGTACTTTGGAGAGTGTGCTCAAGAGCTGCATTTGCTCATACCGCCATCTCCTTTATTCCATCGGACATCCAGACGCACTGCGGGCAACCACCCTTTCTTGGTTGCTATTCGTACCTGTCGCACCAAGCGCTTCTCAACATCCTTCATAATGCGCACAGCAAAAAGTGGAACCCTTCCGTTTTCAAAACCAGGGTGAATAAACACCTTCTGGATTAGCTGGTTCCATCGTGGATCCTGTCTTGGCCCTCGGACTTGATTGGAATCAAGACCGAACACATCCAAAATAAAAAAAAATAAAAAAATTAACTATAGGGGAGAGTTGGATAATACCGAGCCCCTAAGGACTTGGGTCCATAGTTAGGAAAATGTTTGATATTAAAAGAAACAAAATGCAGTAATTAGTAGGAAATTTATTCAGGTACATATACCGTTTAACAAAAAAATCGAAAATTAAAAAGGAAAGTAATTATTTTAAAATTTCAAAAAACGTTAAAACGTGGTATTGTCAAACCGGTCTGATAATATCGTGCCTAGGTTTGATAAAATCGTGCCCACATTAATTGCACACAGGGTAATGGGGGGGTCATAATTTTCTCCCAATTTAAATCGATCTCTAATTTTTGATTCAGGGATACTGAAGTTTCTAGCAGCTGTCTTTATTTTACTTCCGTTTCGTATAGCAGCAAGTGCAGCCTTCATATTTTCTGGATGTGTTCATCTTTTTCTTTGACACAGATTCATCCATCTAAATCGAATATAAAACAATGACACGGACAGACAAACGGACGCACAGACAGACACATCATACATAACTTTTTTGTCGGGGGTAAAATCAAGTTAATGTAAATAGTACATTTTTTTCATAGTTTACAATTTCGCGCCCTCGTCTGATAAAATCGCGCCCCGGGCGCGAAATTGTCAAACTTACCCATTTAAATTTTTAACCTTCAAATAATATGGAAAAGTTTATAGTATGTAAAAACGTATTTTAACATTCATTCTACAGTATACTAGCATTTAAAATGTATGGTATCAAAGTATTATAATACTACAGTATCGCTTACGTCTTATCGAAAGTATGTACGAGATTTTATAAGTAGTGACGAAAAAAACTTGTACAAAATGTGCTGTCTCAGTTGTCGCGCAGAACGTAGTGGCGATGCGCGGGGAAGGGTGGAGGCATGTCGAGCTTCGATGTTTACGCATTGTATCGCAGAAACAGTGGATGGTTTTTGAAATATGCTGATGCGCGGAATTATCAACCGCGCGGTAATATCCAACTCTCCCCTACTGAACAGCTGTTATGCATTTTTATGAAACTTAGAAGATCGATTAATTTCATTCCCCTATAGTATGATCCTGTAGTATGATACTATAGTGTGGTACCGATGCCACGTAGACATCATATGCCATCAAAGTGGCAGTTTGCATGATCTGTTTAAAGCATAGACAAACTTATCAAGTTTAGTGTCAGGCTATTTATACATGGTGTCCCGTAAATAGCACAACAAACTAAAAAGGAACATAGTGTGTGGTGTACTCTAACAGATAAAAAGATTACCCCAGTAAAAGTCTAACCGTTTTCGAGATAATCCTGACTTTTATTTTTTTTTCGAAAATTCCATTTTTGGTCAGTTTTTTTGTTGCTGTGTGGACAAACAAGTAAATACTTCCGTTTTTTTTCTGTAATTATTTTAGAATAGTATATCTACCAAATCCAGATACCATTTTGTTAAATATCATTAAGTATCTTTGAGAAAAAAATATTATTCTCATACTTCTTTTCTACAAAAATTATTTATCCCAACTTTGGCATTCGGTGGTGAAAAAAAATGTACTGTGCTGTCACTGCACATTTTACAGATAAATTACCTATTTAGTGAAGAGAAGCTGTATAAATAATAGCAACCAAAACCATTAAAGCAAAACAAAATTATGAAAGAAAAATAAATTTATTATCATTAAAGTATCGATATGTAGTATATCGGCAAACTTTATATCATTATTATGTTGAATATTGGTTACCACATCCCTGTGACTCCAAGCAACTCAACAAAGCAGTAGTTGCTTTTAGTAGTAATTTATGTGTCCGTTGTGCTGTTATTCCATAGTTAGGCGACATTCTCTACAGTTACTTTACTTCTATTTCACCTATTAAACTAAGAATTGCCTCTAATTTCCATCGAGTAAACGTTCAGCCGATTTTTTTAAATTAACACAGAACAGCATTCTATTAAACTGATTGGTAAAACGAAAACGTAATCCTGACTGCTAAAGTACACCATTTTATTATTCGACAACTTCGCTATTCGATCCAGTGGCGTAGCTACCGAAGGGCTAGACGGGGCTGTTCACCATAGCTTGTTGCAGTTTTTTTTTGCACCAGGACTTTTGGTCCGGCTAAGTCTCTGATTCGATCCCCAAATAATACTCGCATGACTTTTTTATAAAGGTGGACCGTACAAATATTGATTCGTGGCTAATCAAATATAAGTATGGGAGGTAGATGGGTTGCATTGCACCCCTTTAATGCATTCGCCAAAAGAATCTTTACACTCCATTCGAATCGAATTTAATAACTTATGTGTTAACCAAAGATTTAAATATTGCAGAGAAACCAACAAAGTCATAATGTGCTGTAAATACACCGAGGACGTGAAAGATGTATCTGTAGGCTTTACGGACGGTACCATTAGGCTATTTGACTGTTCTAATGGCAACTGGACACACACCCTGGTTGACGACGAATGCAAGTCGTATCCGGGTCCGGTGACTGCCATCAAACATCGTCCAGTCAGCAAAGCTCATCCCATCACAAATATGCTCTTATCGTGTTGTTAGTATTAAACTGTATCGCTTTCATTATTCAATTTGTTGCAAGCAAACATAAATTAAAAGCAAAATTTTTAATACAACGATTTGAGTCGGTAAATTGTCATTTTGTCTTTCTTTTCTTTTTGTATGTTTTTTGAATATGAGTTGAGACGGTACACTAGTACAAATCACCATCAAATGTCAGAAAAATAAAGTATTCTGCTACTAAATCCGACGACCGTTTGGTGCAATGATAGCGATCCTGCCTTTCGCACCGACGATCCTAGGTTCGAGTCCCGGAAGGGGCAGACATTTGTGTGATGAATACGAGCATTTGTACCTGAGTCATGGGTATTTACATACATTTCTATAAATATTACTTATTTTTGTATGATATATGTATCCATAACACAAACCTTACAGTGCTTACTTTGGGCTTGGCTAATTGGTGTTATTGTAAGAAATATTATTTTTATTATAAATATTCTTTCTACTTTGTAAAATTACCACAAACGAAATATCTAACGTTTATAATACACACTCTTACGACGAAGGCACAAATTTGGTTGAGTTGAAAATATAAAAGAAAAGTCATGATAAAAAAGTAGTTTTTTTTTATTATTGACTTTGGCCTAGTTAGAAATCAAGTCCGAAGGATGTCAGATATGGCAACATTTGAAACTAGATCGGTCCATAATATAATTAGTGTGCTTATTTTAGATGTAAATGGGTGCATAAAATGTTGGAAGTACAAATACGAACAATGTCTATATACAATAAGGGAAAAGCGACAGACACTAGGGTTGAGTTATCACCCACACTATACCAAGTTTGTAACCTACGGGGATGATGCCAAATTGAACATGTATGACGAAGAAGCACAGACGCAAGAAAGAGCTTTCTATTCTAGGTAACTTTCAATTTCATATTATGATCAATAGAGCATACTTATTGAACTTGAACACCTTTTAGAAATGAGGTTCTATCTAATTAGTCGTTGTGCTTTTTGCAAGAAAGGACTCAATACACTACACTGAGCACATCGGTATTCTAGAAAACTGTATAAAAACGAAATAGGATTGCAAATTCATGTTGACTATTCTCTACTCAAAATAAAAAGTGCGCTTACAGTATGCTCAATTCTTTATTTTAACCCATTTTTAACCAAAATGTTTAATACCATGGCGGTCGGTAATGAACAAACCGGTACCTACCTACGTAGTATTTGTTTCCTATGAATTGATACAGTACTTAGTTTTGAGTTGATACGCCTTTTTTTCTAATCGCATTAAACACTGGTTTTATGTTAATATGAATAACTTGTTTTAATAAGATTTCAGCTATTAAAAATGATGAATTTTCTGTAGTGTCAGGCAGTTCTAAAACAGAAAAATAGTAGTAATACAACACTCACTCACACACTCCGTTGTCACAGTCGATGTCCTCAGTGTAACGAAACTGCGGTAACGTGCATGCATATATATACTAGACATGTTTTTGGTATATTAGTGTTTATTTTCACGTGAGACTTACAGGCTGTGCGATGCTAATTATTTACATTTCTGTTGAATTTCGATAAAAGTTATTACAAATAATAAATTTATATTATAAGAGCTGCCATCGATCTCTTTTAAGGTAAAACATATTTTTATTTATTTTTATATTGAGAAAACCATCATTATTATTTTTTATTGAAGATTATTTTTAATAATTATTATTAATAAAAACTATCTTCAATCCAAAACTGCTATAAGGAAAATAAACATTTCGTTAAATACTTACGTCTAATGCTTATGACGTCTAAGTCTAAGCGAAACTTATGATTCATTAAAATCGCAAACATAATAAATAAACAAAAATAACGACTGAATTTTCTACTCTACTTAATGTTAGCACACCCTTATGAACGAGCGGCATCAACGCTCCACTACTAAGAATTGGAAGGGTAGAAGAAAATAAATAAAATTATTCAGACTGATTCGATATTGTTGGTGTGTTTGACTTGAATTTGCAGCAGATTATTCAGTTTGATATTTTATATTTTCATTTATTGAATTAGAGTAGCTTTTGCGTTTTAGAGAAAAATTGTAAATACGAAGTATCAATCTTGTGGCTTCGTAACCTACTTGCGTAGGTTCGGCACAAAACTCTATATGCTTTCCTCAAAAAATTGGAGACCGTGACTGTTGGTGGTTCTTGATATCTTGATAATATAAGCCGTACTTTTCTGCGTAGGCACATCATTCAAAATGTACGTAATATGTTCAGTGCACTGAACACGGCGACGTGACGCCCCGATCGCGGGCGTTTTACACATCATCAAATTAATTTAGTGCATTATCAATTACCTTACCGAATGGTTTCTGATTATGAGTTATAATCATTTCATCAATAGTTTCTAACAGTAAACTGTATTATCATTTAGCAAGTAGTTGTTCTTATGGTATTAACTGAAACAAAGTTTGGTCCTTCGAGCCGGATGTGAACTAACAATATTAATTGTGATGTGTACTGAGCATGACGTAGGAAAGCTGTTGTTAAATGTGAACAAATGTTTAGAAATAGGTTGATAGAATGCACTCGAATTTTGGTCGGGAATCCATGATACCAGCCACCAACTGCAAAACATTGGTAAAGTTTACTTTGGACGTAAAGGGTTTGTCTAGTGCACCGTACAGTAAAACTGATTGTGAAAGATTTTGACCAAAGTTAATAATTCATATTTTGAGAATAATGCTGGTGTGGTATCAATTTCAGTCGATCAACTTCGGTCTACACAGATTACTTGGTCAGTCATGTAAGTCGTGTTCTTCGTACCATCGAGCAATAACACGCCTCATAATTACTCAGATTTTATTAACTTCGCTACGCTATTTCGGGTAGTCTGGAGAGTTAGTTACTATTATAGATTTAAAATATGACCGCTGAGCTATCGAGTCACTAGGAGACGCGTCGAAATTTAAAAGCGCATTTCAACTTCTACTATAAGCTATTGTCGTATTTATAGGAGTATTTTAAAGCTTATATAAATATGGCATGGTGAATGCTAAAAAATAAAATATAAATACATTATTGTAGCTGGTCCCATCTAAATCGTGTAAGAGTATTACTTTCGCTGTTGAAGGTAGTTAATTTTCGATGGTAGAAGTTAAAATACGCTTGTATATTTCGTCGCATTTTGGTAGCTCAGCGATCAGAACACTGGCCGGATAGCGAAAGGTCGTAAATGTGCTCATTTTTTATAGGCGTATTATGAATCTTATAGAAATATGGTATTGTGAATGGTAAAAAGTTAAATAAAAATACAATAATTTGATTTATGTAATCATTGTAGTTGACTAGACAGTGTAGTGTGTAGACTTCAGACAATCGGTGACCGATTTCTTTGTAGACGCAAATGGAAACATGTTGCAACGCAGAAGTATTGCAAAAAGCCGGTAAAATTTGACGTTGAAAAATTAACCATTCGAAAATGTAGGTGTCACTAACATTCACGCACACTCTACGCCAGTGTTGGCATTAATCGATTAATTTTTCAATCGATTGCTTAATTTGATTAAGTTTAATCGAATTAAACGTAATCATGATTAAATTAATCGCGATTAAAATAGTAATCGTAATCGTGATTAGTTAAATTAATCGCTAATCGTTAATCATTAATTTTATTAAGCAGATTAAAGTTTTTATTATGAAGGAAAAAAAATCACAGCCTATATATTCTAAGCTGAGATAGCTAGATGGTCCGTCACAAGGTGGCATTGTACAACCATTCTGAATTGGTCGGCAATTTTATTGTGAGATCGTGACAATAAAACATAACCTGCCAACCGTAGAACGCTACACGATTTAAAAAAAATAACACACATCCATGCCATCCTCCGGTTCTGTTGAAAGAATGTTTTCCTTTGCAACCATGATAAATATATCTAGGTCACACAAAATATCAGACGAATTATTTAAGAAGAGAGTGATTATGAAATGTAATTTAAATCATTTATCTAAGTATTTTTTATATAAAGTTTTAATTACAAAATGTAACAATCAATCAATTACTCCTGTGATTTTTATAAATACTCAAACAAAAAATCTGATTAAGTAGTTTTTTTTTTAAACTTGTTCCCATTCTAATAATCATACATTTCTAATCATGATTTACGATTAATGATTACGATTAATAATCGTAATCGGGAAAAAATGATTACGATTAATTAATTTTAATCGTGATAATGTCGATTAAATTTTTAATCGTAATTTTTAATCGTTAATCAGATTAAATTTTTGCCAACACTGCTCTACGCTATATGTCTCAGCCTCGTACATTTAGGTACTTGTAGAGGCGTACTTTGGTTTGGAGTGGCAAAGTAACGATTGTGTACATTGTGCATAAAATCGGTGATGAGACGACAACAAAATGGGCCCGATTGTCGATCCTACAAAAAGTAGGTCATGTGCGAGCACACTGAATCCTAATGATCCGACAGATAAGATATTCTATCGTCACTGAAAATTTTTATAGAATTAGGAAGCACACTTATTTTCCATTTCTTATTCAAATAAGAAAGTTTTCAAATCAAATCGAATTATTCTTTTTAATAACACAATAAAAATAGACATAGACATTGGAACATTTATACATTCAAAGAATACGTAGTTATCCCAAAAGCTATATTGGTATTTTCCAGTCCCAGAAAGAATATAGTAGACGGTCACACGTCACGAATTTTTGCGTGTGCGTTTAATCCTAAATCACACCATGAATTAATATCTGGTGGATGGGACAACACTGTGATCTGCTGGGATGACAGACAGCCTTACGCGACCAGACATATTTTTGGAGTGCATATTTGCGGAGAAGGTCTTGATTTTGATAAGCCAGGAAAACAGGTACCACACAATTTTTCAAAAATTTTTTTTCATTTACTCAAATTTCCTTGTCCGAGTTTACGATATCATATGTCTTATTGGTCGTTCGGTAGCAGGTTGTTTCAGAATTTAGTTTTGAAGTGAAAATTAAATTATGAAATAGTGGTTGTTATTTGTACCAATTCATACAAGACATTTTATGATATGCAGCTAAAAGACTAAAAAAATGTAGGGGACCAACCTAACTATATAACATGTAATTTTTTCCTATCGATTATAAATTTAGTACTCATGCATAAATCCATTTACCGTGTGGTGCCCGGAGAGAAGGATTGCATCAACTCTTCACACTTTGGGAACTTGCTAATGATGCTTATAATGATTATAATCGCCTTTCATATTCTGTAGACCACAAAATGGGCAGCACCGTTTTCCAAATTATGGTCACAGCCCTGTCGTCTTTCGACTAAGATGATAGAGTACAAAATCAGTTTAAAAAAATTTAAATTTTGATGTAGGTAGGACCATAATATACGGTAAGGCGGTTGTTCGCTAAATTTTAGAATACCATTGATTTTTTGTTGTAACGAAATTTGTGATGTAATAACAATATAATATTTTTAAGTCTTGTTTATTATAGATTCTTACGTGTGCCTGGCAAGAAAAGGATAGCATTCAAATATGGGATTATGGTTCTTGTAAACTAATTGAGACGATAGTACCCGACAATTATCAGTCTAAATTGTACTGTGGAAAGTTTGTGCCGAAAACTAACCTCATAGTTTGCGGAGGTTCCGATGCCAATATATTGCGAGTAGTGGATGTCAACTTGAAGATAGTAAGGAATTTAAACATTTTTACACAATATTTAACTTCCGGCAGAAAAGGCACGGCCAAATATTTTTTAAATTGATAAGAACCGCTATTTAAAATCATTTATGACCACGATATTTTGACGGGCTCCTTGGTCAAGTGGCTCGCATGCCGGATGGTGGAAAATGAACTTTTCTAATTGTCCCGGGTCTTGGTGTTGTGGTAACGTTGTTGCTACTAAATTCTTTAACATATAGCTTTAGGTACTTGGGTTTAGAAAAATGAATGTGATGTTGTCTAATATTTATAATTAGATGTTTCTTACTGCCAAAACTATTAACTGAAGTATACTGAGCCCTCCTAGTAAATGTGCTTTATTTAAACTAGCTATTGATTTAGAAACTCTACCATAATTATGTATTGTATGACCAGACAGAATGTTCTATACGAAACAATCCAGGAGGAATATATGCATTCGACTTTGGAACTATAAGGCGGAAAACTAAAAAAGTGCCAGATACCTACAAGAAGATAAGTGAAACTGATTCTATACCCAGAGTAGCTTTTGTCACTGGTAAAAGGGTGCAGACTATTGACTTTGGGTAAGCATTCCTGGGGCTTTAATAATAAAAAATATTCTAAGTGAGAATAGGCTCACTTAGAACAGCAAGAATAAGTAAAACAGAATTTTAGACTCTCACTTTTTTGATATTTAGAATAATAATACTAAGAAACGTTTTGCCAGCCCTACACTAGTGTTAGTAATTAGTAATTTTGTAAAATAAAGCGATAATAAAAAAAGAAATTTTTGCATTTTTTATTAATACATTCAATTCGGCGTCAAAAATTGGCTGGTTTGGAGAGGTTGGCCTGCCGTACTTCGTAGAGATACGAGGGCAGGTCAATAAGTCCGCGACTTTTTGAATTTCTCATCTCTTATATTAAAATGGCAACACTGCTTCTGCCAACAGGCAACTGTCAGTTGACTCCTGTCGAAATTTGAACAATCTGCGTCATTTTGTTTGTGTTTGGCAGCCATTGATAGCAGACTACCTCGCGTTTTGAGAAATAAGTGAATTTCGTGTGCTCATTAAGCATTATTTTTTGCGGAAAAAAACATCACTCAAACCAAGGCTAACTTTGATAAATATTAACTCTTCACCATCGATTTCCATGGTAAAGAAGTGGTATACTGAATTTCGATGTGGCCGTACGAGCACGAAAGATGACGAAAGTTCTGGAGGCCCAGTTGAGGTCTCTACATCCGATACAATTGAAAAAATTCACGATATGGTTTTACCCAATCGGAGATTGAAAGTGAGAGAGATTGTGGAAGCCATAGGCATCTCACATGGCTCAATTTCATGGTTTCGATTTTGAATGATCACTTGGGTATCAGAAAGCTTTCCGCAAGATGGGTGCCGCGTTTGTTCACAATCGACCACAAACGCAACCGTGTGACAATTTCGTAGGAATGTTTGGCGTTGTTCAACCGCAATATGGACGAGTTTTTGCGCCCTTTCGCAACCGTGGACGAAACGTGGATCCACCACAACACACCGGAGACCAAACAGCAGTCAAAACAGTGGGTTTCTTGGGGTGAATCGGCGCCAAAGAAGACAAAATTGGGTTTTCCAGCCAATGAAGTCATGGCGACCGTTTTTTAAGATGCACACGGTATAATCCATATTGTCTACCTTCAAAGGGGAAAACAATCAATGGCGAATATTATACCAACTTAATGGGTCGATTCAATGAGGAATTTTGAAAAAACAACCGCATTTGTCCAAGAACAAAGTTCTTTTCCACCAGGACAATGCAAGGGTGCGCTGATGTGCAATTTCCATGTCAAAAATCTATGAATTGGGCTACGAATTGCTCCCTCATCCGCCCTATTCACCAGAGCCCCGAGTGGCTCTTGTTCCCAAACTTGGAGAAATGTCTCGGCGAAATGAAATTTGACTCCAACGATGAAATCATCTCGCAATAAAATGCCTATTATGATGACCTCGACAAATCATATTTTACGGAAGGGATAAAAAATTGGAGAAACGTTGGACTAAATGCATAGAACTCAAAGGAGACTATGTTGAAAAATAAAGTAACTTTTTATCTAACAACCAGTTTCATTCAAAAAGACACGAACTTACTGACCCGCCCTCGTAAATATAACGTCGTTCTCCGCACTGACTTATGAAATTGTAACGGGTAAATAAGGGCTATAAATGGCAAGTATTTTTCTTAATTACAACAATTAATTACGGAAACAATTGCTATAAAAACATGACTAGTCTAATCAGTAGCTTTTTTCCAATGTCGAATAAACTTTTGGTTTGAATTATAAATAGTATAGTTATTCAAAATAAGTACTGATGTTGAAACAATACTCAATAGTAATAATGACTATCCCCTTACCAATTTGACACAGTCCTCACTCCTCTCCAGCTCAATAGGTGACAGAAATCCGTTAGTTAATGTACGATGTTACTGATGGATAATAAAACCTATTTTATAATTACACCTACATAGTTGTATTTCTTGTCAAAACAGCATTTTTTTTTACTTTTTGCCTACTTTGGTTCAGTTGCTCTGATTGTTTAAACTAATGAAACTTGATCACCCGGTTACTGCTGTCTGGTATGCATGCACACTGTAAAAGAATAATTTGTCGAAACAACAAGCTCAATTTATTAACACGAAAGAGCTCGAAGGTGATAAAATAAGAGACATTAGCTTAAAAGTTGTACATCAGTTCTATTTTGAATTTATTCTCTCTTAACATTTCGCTACTCACAAACAGCCGTTTAATACAATTTATGTGATAGACAAATACACTGTGATTTCATTTTGTAAATAGTTATAAAACTCTAGAAAGATAAAATATCGAGTTTGGCAAGAATTCATAATAAATAAAAAACATAAATACTTCTACATAGTATTATATACAGGATTTGAACATCTATTATTCGACCGATTCAAGTTGAGCCTCGTCAACGGATGGGTCTTTCCGTGTTGCAATTGTTTTTTGTTTTGAGCTTTCGACATCACAGTTGAAACCACCACATTTGAGTAGTCGAGTGGCGCGAGCGCAACCACTGTAGGCGTGGGCGGCGGCCGCTCCCTACCCCCGCCCGCCGAGGCCCGTAACGTGCCGCAAAATGAATTCCGGATGCGCGCTCTACCCTCACCGTCCGTCAGCTTACACTTGAGTGGAACTTCAGAGGTTCGCGTACGGCCCTCACTTGCGGACTCGCAGCGAGAGCGGCCCGGCTGGTCGTAGCGGTCCACCAGCACCTTGACTGACAGGTCCTCGCAGGGCGGAGACGCGAGCGGCGTGCGCCCGCGCGATTTGGAGCGGCGCACGGCGTCGCTCTCGGAGCGCGCCTCGAATTCTTTTTTAAGGTTGCTGACGAGGCCGACGGGCGCTGCGGCGGGAGCGTGCGCTGCGGACGCGCGCAGGTCACCGTGCGACGCACACGCCGGGCGGCGGCGACGCAGCCCAGCGCGCAACCACGTGTCGGCGGGCGCCGACGCCGACAGTCGCCCGCTCCAGGTGCACGCACCGCGAGCGCGCGTTCTCTCGATTCGCGCTGCAGCGTTCGCCAGCTCCTTCAGTATGGCACACGTCTCATTAAATTTGCGCACGTTGTCAGAGATGTCGACACGCGCGGGCCGGGTCTCGGTATGTTCGGTGATGACGGAGAGATCGCAGGCAGGGCGTGCACCCGATTCGGGTTTCTCATCGTGCTTGAGAGCGTCCGGCTTATCTTTGAGCCGACGGGTGGGGTCGCCGGAACCCCAGGACGGGTGGCGGGACAGGTCGGTCACCACGGCACTGTCGGACGAGCTCCAAGAACTCTGCCGACTCGGCGTGGGAGCCTCCTCCTCCCCTTGCCTGTGTTCGCTCTCTGGATTATATTCTAATAAATTTGAAAAAGCGTCACTTGATTTAGTTTTCATGTCTACGATTCCACTATCACTTTTCACTATATTATCACTATCGCTTGTGATCCGATTGTCTTCGACTCCAGGCCACGGCGTTTCCCCTGGATCCCATGTGTGGATTTTGTCAGTCTCAAAACTGGTGTAAGTGCATTTTTGAGTTGCGTTTTTGGAAGGCGAAGTTTGAAGAGATTTGGCTGATACGTCCGAAAGTTGCACAACCAACCCTGTGGAGGCGTCGGAAGATCTGTTGCTCGATGGTTCATTTGCGTTACCAAAATTTAATCTCTGATATCTTTTAAAATCTCTCCGTTCGCCCGATGCTGCATTTTCGATTTCATTGACTATATGTTTTACTGACGGGGCTCCTTCTTCCTTTAACCTTATAATTTGATTGGGTGATACGCTATAACTTCCGTTAGCATAAGGCATCAACATGTGTCTGTGTTCGGAAGCTAAGTTTTCGAGGGATACTGACGTCGGTGGTAGGAGCTCCGAAGCTAGTTTGGTGTCGGGTGACCACGAGCGGGGCCTGCCAATGTACGAGCCTGTCAAGGCCAGCACTAGAGGTGTTGGATCCATTACTTTATTTTCGTTCTTTGAGGTCGTCTTCGGCGATTTTAAATTTGTTTCCGACTTAGACCGCTGCAACTTTTCTTTATTTTTCATAGCATCGAGAATTCCCTGGTAAGTTTCAAGTTGATTTAAAAAGTTTGTATTTGGTTTAATGCAGTTTCTTTTAGCTTTCACATGTTTTAGAGCTTTTTCGAAATTCCAATTAAAAGCCTTCATAGCATATGCGATAACGACCGAAGCAGACCTGCTGATGCCCATCTTACAGTGAACCAGTACTTTCGATCCCTCGTTTCTGGCTTTGTTTATATATTTAAATGTGTTATCCCAATGTTTAAGTAGATCAGTCTTCTCATCGTCATATACCCTTACGTTTAAATAGTCAAACATGCCAGGAAAGAAGTTATCGATTTCTCTTGTCACATTCAATATATGCCTCACCCTGAAACATAAAAAATAATGATATTCCTAAAATCACCTAGTGTAACTATCTGACACGTAAGGAATTCTTAAAAACAGAGCTCGTAAAATAAGAAGCTTATTAAACGGCGGATAAGTAGCATGTGATAATTTACCCGTTCCGTTGTAGCTCTTCCAAATTGCTCGCGTTCCATTCCGATCCAAGATAGACGTGGTCGAATACTTCCGTGGGCGCGTCCATCTGGCCGAGTATCGTGAGTATTTCCTGGTCGATGAACGACTTGTACTCAGCTAGGTCCATGTCTAACTCGTCCTCCAGTCTTCCACGTATAGCCTTGCTCGTCACTTCGTCCAAATCCACGCTCATCATGATCTCTTTTAATGTGCAACGGATAACGCGCTCTGTTTCATCTCTTTGTCGAGGTCTGAAAGAACATTAAGAAATCATTAATAATGTAAGAAGGATTCATCACTATCTTATTACACAAATTGACTCATTATATGTAACCTCGATGTGGGACTGTGTGTTATCTTTTCATGGCTCACCAACAACGGATTATGTTGAAGGGACGTAATATTTATTATTACTATGGTAAAAGAGGAAAATGCTATTAAATATATTTTTCGAAATTATATTTAAATGATTTTTTTTTACAGAATGGTTTACGAATTGCGTTATACATATAGTACGCCAGTAACGTGTTTCAATTAACGCATTAAACAAAGTTGAATCCTTTTCGAGGCCAAGAATCGGTGTCTAGGCACTTGTATGCGTGATGTGTGATGTTACGCGCAAATACCATTCGGTAATTACGTTTTGAATGTAATCATTAAATACTGTTAGATTATTGTTTCCTTCCGCGCAATTTTCCTTGAAATAGACTAAGTAGATTCATTTATTATTATGATTAAAGTACTAGTTTAACAAAGTATATAACATTCTAGTAGAAACCTATTTATATTTGTTTTCCCTTTGGGATTTTGCTGCCGTCAGGACTTTAGTAACAATGCTGACATGTTTGCCTTTACAACGCTCAAATTTTATTTTCCAACATTGGCTTTTCATTATTTACTAACCTCCACAAACTAAAATATACGCCACTACGAATGCAATTTTTAAATATTAGAAAAGCCCACTCCTATCCACTCGAAAATTTTGGACCCTTCTAATTTTGCCTTTATTTACCTCGTTAACGTACACACATTCGAATTCGAAGGGTAAGGTGTACAGAACTATTAGTGTTGTTTAAAGTGAATATTAGTCCTATTAAGTTAAAAATCCTTGGTGCCGTAATTTAGGTAAGGACGGTCGTTGTATTATATGTGAAACAACATTGCTGACTCGCCTGCAGGATCTGATGTATTTGAAATTGAACTACTAAGCCTCTGAGTTTCAGGCAGAATTAGCCAGTCGATTTGTTGTTGGAGTACTAAATTCGTGAAACATTACCTATGTATATTAGATAAGTACTCACTTGAGTCTTAACGAATCTGGCGAGGGAGGTCTCCGGGATTCGATGCAGTCCATAGCGTGCCACTCATTGAGACAAGAACGGTCAGAGTCGACGTGCCGCTCATAGTAAGCACACCACGCGTGGGATGCGCCGCCAGCGAAGTGGTTCAGCTCCCGGGCGCGACCGCTCGCGCGATGTAAAGTTTGAAGCGCTGACCTACAGCACACGACTCATTAGTATGGACAAACTTCTGACGTAGCATAAAGAGTGTGACACATAGTATAATCATTAATTTGTTAATAAAACCAATTTTACCGGATTTACGACACGTTTATTTTTATTCTTTATGATTAATCCTCACGTTTCGACTCATTTACAAAATCCGTGATCACAGGATCATCACCTTATTCATCCTGTGTTATGTTATCAGAGTTAAATACTATACACGTCTTATATCCGGTAAAAGTGTATTATTTAAATGTGCGATGATACATGCGGAATTGTAAGAACGAGGCTTAATAAACTTATCAAAAAAACTAAATAAAACATATCAACTGTTGGTCAAAACTGGTTAGTTGGTAAAAGCAAGAGCCAAGATGATATAATAAGGAGGACGCTTGAGAGTGATGATTGCTTACTGACATATTGTTTTCAGTATATTTAAAATAAAATGAATACATTTTTTTATTTTAACCAAATTTAGGTCATTTCGATAAATTTAGTGTCAGTACTTTTTTTGATCATATATATAATCACTAATAAACGTTCACAAAAAAAAACGCTTTCTAGAAATATTGAAGACTACCATAATTATGTTATCCATGAAATTCAAATAGTTTACATTGAATAAAGTCACGACCTTTCAAGATTATGCGTTGGCTCGATTTCAACTCATTGTATGCTTCATTAATTTAGCTTGGTCGACTTTGATCAAACCTTCATGCTAATTGTAGTTAAAGGTGAAATACGAAAATGGTAAGCATGCTATCGAAAGCTACATTATCGGTAAGTTTACGCTTCGATACTCGATATCGTCTGCGTAAAATATTACTATGGATTTTCTATAAGCGCCCCTAGCGGTAACCATCAAGAACTACGACTCTTCATAGAAATCTGTAACGCGCTCGATATCGAAGCGTCGAATGCGTAAACTCACACTAAGGCCTCAGAAGTAGATGCCCAACCACACCAGACACTCGCAATAACATCAAGGACATTACTTATTTATTTTGTACACACCCAATTTATAAATAAGTTAACAAAATAATAATAATATTTATTACAAGATAAATTATTATAAAAAATACTAGAAAAAAATCGACTCGGCTCACAAGTGAATTCTCAGGCGGGAATCGAACCCGCAAACTTATTATTATTATTATAAAACTAAATGGTTGTTTCATCTTAATCGATTGCCCAAACATTTGTAAAAATGTTTCTTTCGAATACGAGAGGATGTTTCTCTCATTGATGAAACAACGCTGGCCTACAACGTAAAATTAGAAAGGTACTAGTAAATTTCGACGAGTGTTAACAAGACTCGGTAGCTCAATAAGGAGAGCATTGGACCGGATTTCCAAAGGTTGCGGGTTCGATTCCCGCCTGAAAATTCACTCGTGAGCCGAGTCGATTTTTGCTAGTATTTTCTATTATAATAATTTATCTTATAAGATAGCAATGAAAAAAATGCATAAAATTTATAAACATTGTAAAAATATTTATTACTTTAACACCAATAACCCTAGCCCCAAAAAGCAAGCACTGCTATTCTGGATACTAGGGTATCGGATAGACATACATACATATATGATACATAGCTGTGTAATAATCACAGACATATATATATAAATACATATAAATATATAAAGTAGACTCCGGTATAAATGCTCGTTTTCATTACACAAACATCTGCCCTTTCCGAGACTCGAATCAAGGACCAAGACAGGATAGCTACCGTTGCACTAAACGGTCGTCCAATGTCATATTTTAAGAAAGATTATATTTTGCACAGAATTACTGATTTACATATAACAAAAAATAATAAGAAAACATAAAATGAACTAATTACGCATTGGTGGCTAGGCTAACTGCCTTCTCTCTTTCGTAATTAGTCAAATTTATTATAAATATCAATATATTCGTATACGTAAAAGAGTATGATTATGTATAAAGAAAATACTGGTCTTAAAACTGGTGTGTGTTAACATACTATGAGATAAGTTAACAATTGAAATGAAATAACGAGGTACATTATTAACATGGAATGCAAAGATAAGCTTAAGGGCTAATAGACATAATGTGACATACGTTCATTAGTTAATACTCACCACATGGCTTGTACAGACACCGGCTTGAATATGTGTTGTTGGTTACACACACACACGCTAAACCCTCTGCGGACAATGAATCCCTAATCAGTTATTATTTCAAGCGTACTAAGGTAAGCTAACATAAGATGTTATGTCGTCGAATGAGAACATTGCTAATATAGCTATTGCTGGCATAACTGCACGTAACGTGACTTCAACTTTATATTGCGTGGATCAAAAATTATTTATGCAGGGCCAGTTAACTCTGCTGGCACTATCATTTTATAACTCCTTTATAAATAAGTGAGAAGCAGATCCAACTGACATAACAATACAAATGGGACTCTATATTACCAAGGAAATAGTTGCTTAGGCACAAATGGCAACTGAAATTCTTTCATTAAAAATAAGCTTCCTTTATTAGGCTGCGTCTAGATCTGGCGAATGCGTCATATGCGTGCCGATAGTTAGCCGCCCGCGAGCTAGGTTAGTTCATTTTTCACGTCATTCCTGGGCAAGCTACCCGTCGGCGCAGTGTGTGTAACCCCAGCAAGCAAAATAGTCTTTTTAACAAAAGCTGGCAATATTAGGTCTATGGTGTTATGTACAGTCAGCGGCTGCTTAGTGCAAAACAAAAGGTTACTACAGGTAATGTAAAGTACAGCGGGGTGTTTTAGTGGGTATGCCCGTCAGCCTTTTACTGACGCGTGAGTCCCACATAATCCCACTGTCCACCCAACCGTGGGGTAAGCGTAAACCATTTCCTTCCGGTAAAAAAAGTTGGTTACACTCAGGTTAGTGGCGCTCAACGGAAATTAATCAATTCATTGATTGCTGTTTTAAAAAGTAGGTAATTGTCAAAATTCAAAGGGCCCAATAAAAAAAAATCTATCTATTGGAAGTACCTATCTAAGAGTGTCAAGTAATTGCGCAGGTAATAAATATAATAAGCCAGTACCCATCGCCATCGAGTTTAATAGAGGTGTCTGCGAGGACCCGAAGCACGAGGCCAACAGTGGTGCGTTCGTTGCAGTCAATGCCGAGCAGCGCCGCTTCCTCCTTGTGGCACATCACCACTAGGAAACGAGTGCGGCCCGCGTGAGCACTCTCCAGTTTCACCGCCTACAATACGTTACATTTTATTTTATTCAATTAAGTAAACATTTTTCTCATCTTATTTTAATTTTTAACAGCAAAATTAATAACAATAGAAAATTTAACAGCTGAAAGCCAATTATAGGTTCCTCACCAATAGAAACAGTTTAAAAATATTATTAAGCACTTAAAAAGGTAGATATAAAGGGCAACATTTCAATAGGTACACAGTAATACAGTTAGTAATGCAAGGTTCAAGTCTACGAATCACAAATAAACAAAACAGAGTAAGGCCACAGACCAGCTTCATAAAAATTACAAAAAAATACAATAAACAAATTCTAATGAATTGCATAATTTCACAAAAAATATATAAAAAGCACGAAAGAAAACAGTTCTAAACATAGATATAATATTTAGTTACTGTAAAAGCTGATCTGAAACACTTCACTTAGTTAACCTTTTTCAGTTCAATAACAGGAGGATAAATATGGATTGTACAATTGACAACATTTACTTTACCCAACACCATTTTTATAAACTCATAAAAATACAGTAAAAATTAAGATATTAATTTAATTCTATTCATACGAATAAATATATTTTTTTATTTGTAGAATTGTCTCGGTCAGAGATATATTACTTTAATATGAGCTCTTTTACTTTTCTGGCAGAGACAAAGTCTTAAATATTCTGCCTATAAACATTTTATTTTTATATAATAAAGTTACAAAATTACAAAAAAAGCCAGAAACAAAATAGAAATATATGAAAGCATATTTATCACCACTGCAAAAACAGCCTATCTATTTTTTTTCACAATCTTTCGTTGAAATAATATGCTACCATTTTGAGAGTTTCTTCGGGTCGCAGTAAATAAAACATGGACTGAAGGTGGTGCTGTATATCTGGTTGGGGATGCACGCGCGCCGGCGACCGCGCCTGGTCCGCACAACCGCGCTCCGACCCACCCAGCACCAGCGCCGCCCCTTTGTTCGCGAAATAGCACTCATTGAGGCTGCAACAAACAATTATTGTGAGACAGGTATTTTACCGTTGCACGAGGCTGTTTACCGAACTCTACGCTATTTCGCTTGCTAGAATAAGCTCACTTTGGCTCACTGGCAGTAACGACCTCCTCATAAAGGTGGAAAAAGACATTGCATAACCTACTATTTAATAATATGTATAGAATCTGCATTATTTTTTATAAACAATTTTTTTTTAAATATTTTTTTTTCTCGTTCATTAAATAATATGCCATACCTTTCAGGAAGATGCACACAAAATATCAATATTATTGTACCAATAAAATAATGCTTAAAAAAGAGGGTGCTCCGGGTGCATACGAGCATGGTGGCAAAGACAGGCAACTACTGTTATGATCGAACCTGCACTTTTTCGGTTCATTGTAAAGTGCGTTACGCGATTGTAAATGAACACATAGGACATGTAAAAATTACAGACTAAAAGTTTTATCTTTAGTTCGCCAAGAGCAAGACCATCTAATATAGACGTGAATTGTCGAAAATTATTATCACGTTGTTTGGAGTCCTTGATTATTTTTTTGAGATTGCAGGCTTTTACTGTCAAATTGAGCCTGTGCCTTAGAGCCATGAAATACTATCAAAAGAACTCACATAATTATTTTTTAGTTCTCAGTGGCGGTATATTTTATACGACAACAAAAAATTAACAGCACGCTGATATTAAATTGTATGGGTCGACCAGCTTCTTATAAATAAAAAAAAATATAATTATTTTTAACATATCCTTACTAATATTATAAATCGGAAAGTGAGTTTCTTTGTTTGTTTGTTTGTTCCGCTTTCACGCCGTAACTACTGAACCGATTGCTTCGAAATTTTGCAGACGTAAAGATAAAAGTCCGGATTAAATAATAGGGTACTTTATATCCTGGAAAAAAATTGATATTCCCGAGGAAAAACAAAAATATTGTTTGCTTGATGGATGGATTGTACATGGCGCTGTGAGTCGTTTAAAACAAGGTAAAATATTGCAAACGAATATAAACATGTAAATTTAGAAGCTAAATGATACGATAATGAATCCCCGAAAATGAGGAATTCCCGAGGGATGACGTACAATTTGTTTTATCGTCTAAACTGTTTTTTTTTACATCTACTTATATGTTGCAAACGAATATGAACATGTAAATTTTGAAGCTAATTGATACGAAAATGAATCCTCGAAAATGAGGAATTCTCGAGGGATGACGTACAATTTGTTTTATCGTCTAAATTGTTTTTTTTACATCTACTTATCCTGAAATTACTCAAGTCAACGAATTACTAATTGGTATAAGTATTAGTTACGTTATTTAGTTCTTGAGGTATGCGATAGATGGCGCTGGGTGTTTTTTAAAACATGGTAACGATGTGTTTTTTAAAATACATAAGAAGTGGAATGATAGCTTACGCTATTTAGTTCTTGAGGTATGCGATAGATGGCGCTGGGTGTTTTTAAAACATGGTAACGATGTGCTTTTTAAAATACGTAAGAAGTCGAATGATAGCTTACGCTATTGCTTTATACCGCAATATACCCGCATTACACGCGGGCGAAGCCGCGGGCGGAAAGCTAGTCTCAAATAAACATAGCATAGAGTAGAATAGTAATTTAGTGTTTGTGCCTTTTCATCAAATTCCTTTTCCAGATGAATTTGGATCAATAGACGTGAACATAGGTAGCAAGCAAAGTATTTTATTTAACTATTTTAATCATACCTACCATATTTTATTAACCATGTATGATTAATTTACATTTTTTCTGTAGAAAAGTATATCACTAAGAACTTAATTTTCCGATTTAAATGAAATACTAATCGGCTTCTCAAGCAATGAAATTGTTATTTTAGAACTTGACCGTTTCTCTTGGCAAAGTTTATCTAAATTCAAGTCTTCAAAGACTTAATTTTGTACAATAGTAGTAGAAAACTTAATAAACAGGTACATTTATGTGTCCTTCAATCAAGCAATAAAATGTTTGCATTGACGCATACAACAGTAATTACTTTTTAAATGTAATGCAACCGCAAAATGTATGAATGACGCCATTTAGCGAAGTTGGTGTAATCCTTCTTGCTGTAGCGTTTAACCTCCCTTTCACCGGCGCAGGCGCGCACAGTCGGCGAGACAAGACGACGCGCTGGCTGGAGTAGTAGACCTGATTGCTCAACCAAATCCCGCAATCAACATGATTACTCATTTGCGACTTGTGAACGCAGAGCAATGCTCAATTAACGTTAATAAACAAGACAAACCTACGAGGAAAATGCTTTTAAGGATAAAAAAGGACTAACCAATCAAAAGGAAAAAACACTCTACTGTTTTCCATATTTAGGTGGGCCCACTATGTATGTTACATACTAGTAAACATATGTATGACTAAAAATATAAAGACAAAGGTGCCAGCAACATCGACCGTCGCGCAGTGACATTTTACTTTATACAGCCGAGCGCCTTTCAAATGCGATATATTATTATATATATTATTATATATCCAAGTGTGGCCATAAATACTCTAACACAAAACTTTTTCTTTTTTTTTCAAGTTTTTTTAATTATTTTGAATTTGGAGCGCGTTTATTATTTTAAAAACGTCTTTTGATTTCGCGTCATTACACATAACTACAATATGAAATTGTGTTAAAGAAAATAGGATTGTAGTGATCGCCTTGCACAAAGTGGGTATGGAGCCGTCGCTCATTTTTCAGACACTTCAAAAGCTTGGTATCAGCCGTATGTTCGTATATCGTACTATCAACAGATACAACAACACTTTCTCCGTCGAAGACTTTAAAAAATCGGGGCGGCTGCGTGCTGTTAGAACTAAAAAGGTTGTTAATGCTGTTAAAGCTAGAATTCGTCGAAACCCCATTAGGAAACAAAAAATGTTATCACGAGAAATGAAGATTCCCGCTAGGCCTCTGTCGTGTATTATTAAACAAGACCTGAAGCCCGGTGCTTATCGTCGATATACAGGACATCTTTAAATCAATCTTTACAATTAAAGAGAGTGGATCGATCAACATGCCTTCTGTCACGATACGTAGGTGAAAGGCACAGAAATGCCCTTTTTACCGATGAAAAAATGTTCACGATTGTAGAGCACTACAATAAGCAAAATGATAAAGATACGCTCACAGTTCTAAAGAAGCTTCTCGAGTGGTCGGAAAGGTACAACGTGGTCATCATCCTGCGTCAGTGATGGTTTGGTGGGCGTGACTATATCAAGGCGTCACAAAGCTACATTTTTGTGAAAAAGAAGTGTAAAATTCAGCCAAAATGTATCAAGAGACAGTCTTGGATGGTATTGTGAAACCTCTCAGTAATACACTTTTTTTAAATGTACCGTTGACTTTCCAGCAGGACTGCACCGGGTCACAAGGCACGAACTACCTAAGCCTTGTTTGAAACCAACGTTCCGGATTCTATAAGAACTGAAGACTGGTCCTCAACTAGCACAGACCTGAACCCCTCAAGCTACAAATTATGGTCAATTTTAGAGGACATGACCTGCTCTAAACGACACGGAAACATCGAGTCTCTTTATAAACCTCTGGAGCAAACAATGGCGAAACAGTGCGTGAATCCATAGATTCGTGGCCAGACAGATTAAAGGCATAAAAGCCAAAGGTGGCCATTTCGAATAGAATATTTGTTTATTTTTTACTGAGACTTTAATAAATATTTACATATAAGTTTTAGTCATATTGCATTATTTAATAAGAAAAAAATGCATTTTCATTTGTAACAGAACTTATGGCCAGACTAGGTATATATATATGTATAATATTGGGCGTAAAACATGAGGTTATCCGAAAATAGCGCAACGGGTAACATGTGGGTTGAAGATAGTATAGCGCAGCATCTATAGAAGGGAAGGTGAGATACGTTTAATAATAAATATAAATAATGCTTGTTAGTCAAGATGGGCCGCAATTTCTATGTTGACTGCATTAAGTAGCAAGGGCGATTATACTCAAGGTTCATTAAAAATAGCAGCGACGGACGGCGGCGGGCGGCGTGTTGCCAATGCAGCGTTACCCGCCCATACTAGTACGGACGCAGCACTTGCCGCCCGCCGCCACCGCCCCACCTCACCGCCCGCCGCCGCCGCACCGTAACACCACGCTTTACCCAATTCGGTTAACTCCAAAACGGCCAAAGGTACGGCCTGCTGCCCAATGTTATGCAGTTTCTAGAATTTTAATTTATACTGTACAAGAAAAAATCTATAATTTGTTGTCTTTATGTTTTGTTTATATACATAAATAATCATTATCAATGACCAATTTCTTTCCCCGATATATCTCAAAGCAAATATTTACGTTAACACCAATGCTCAATCAATAACCCACCAATAGAACGGACGGATGGTACAGTAAAATATCACTGAAGCAGTAACGAAACTAGCCCTATATGTTGAGATAAACATCTACGTTCCATTAGATCGTTAGGGACGGCACTAAATTTTTTCTGTAACATTTTAAAGTAATAAATATTTATTTAGGTTCTAAATGATCTAAAAATTATAATGAATAGCGACAAAAATAAACAACAAAAATAATCGCCACCACTCATTTCGACGCGGCACCCGCGACTAACAGCATTGCGACGTTCGCTGAAGGGTCTTGTGAAGGCGTGCAACTGTGTGAGTGCATTCGTTGCGTGCAACTGTATGAGTGCATTTGTTTCGTTCAATTCTTTATGATCGTGACAGGTTTTTGTCACATATGATTTATAAGATTTGATTAAAAACCGTTTTTTCTATAGTTTGTAAATATACTAGGTCTGCAATGCATGCTGCTCTTTGCAAATACTGAGCGAAGCACTACCTTACCTTACCTCACCACCTGACCTTACCTAACCTAACCTTAATCTTTAACAATTGCCTCGAAAATATCGCGCATCAAACTGGTTGCCTCTCGCGCCTACCGCCGCTCGAAGTTAGAAGTTCTGTGAGGCAGAGCTAATACAAAATGAACCGAAAAGGGCTTCGCCGGACTTTTTACATTTGAAATTGATTAATTCTATTTTGCTCGTGAACTTTTTTTCAATGGTTTTGAATTAGATAATTGAAGGGTGATTATTCCTCGATGGTATGTCCGATTTCAAAACTTTTTTTGCACATTAGTCACGACCACGATGTGAGTTATGGCGCCAAATTTCATCAATGTAGTCTCAGCGGCTTGGCTGTGATCAGCTTTTAGATTTTTCTTTCGGTGATTATTCCTCCATGCTATATCCGATTACAAAATTTTTTTTGCACATTAGTCATGACCACGATCTGAGTATTGGCGCCAAATTTCATCAATGTAGTCTCAGCGGTTTGGCTGTGATCAGCTTTTGAATTTTTCTTTCGGTGATTATTCTTCCATGGTAAAGTCTATATTTTTTTTACATAGCCTATGTCCGTCAGGTTATAATTATGTATGTTCATGCCAAAATTTGTTCGAATCGGTTGAACCGTTAAGTAGCAGGAGGGAGACAAGCGAAATTGGTGAGTTGCCTAAAAGAGAGTTTTACTCTTTCAGAGCTTCACTCAATAACTTTCAGATTTGTTTTTAAGACCCTCACTGTCTAAAGAAACCTTTCTAAAATATATTTTTTTATATAAAAAAGATAATACATACGGTTCAATGATTGCTTTCTTGAAATAAAATAAAAACAAACACTTTTTAGCAACTAGATAATTAATATCATATTTTTTGTTATTTAAGTATTTAATTGCAAAAAATATAAAATTAAGAAATATCTAAAAACAAAATAGGTACCTAGAACATGAAGAGACTGTGCTGGCGGCAGTTTAGTAATACTTAAAAAATCGACGGGTCTGTCAAGGTCTCTGTAACTCAATTGGAAGAATACTATCGGATATTGAGGGGATGTAGGTTCAAATCATGCCTGATTCCTGAGACAATTTGGATTTTTTTTACATTGATGAAACAAATTAACTCATAAAATAGAAGTGAGTTCGTAGTCTTTATGAAATGTTATTAACATTAAGAAAATGTTATAACTTTAAATCTTTTATCAAGTAAACTCTGAATGTATTACATAAATAAGCAAATAAACTTCAATGGAATAACATTTTTATTTAATAATTAGCTGCTTCTATTAAAAGTTAATAGCAAAAATTAAATAAATATAAAGTATTTCGAAAACATCTGATCTTCATATTAAAGAACAAAATTAAGTTTTCTCTTTCGTACAGTGCAACACTTTATAAATGTTCATTCTAATACTTTATGGTGTACAATATTTTCTGTTTGGTAGCCTGGTGCGGAAACAAATAAAGCTGACGGTTTCCCAACGCGGGAGCAGGCAACTGTCCATGAGCGAAAAAAGCATGCTATTCACTTACTACACTGCTTAAATGGGTTCAAATTATTCCGCCTTAAGTTCACATTGCTGAATAACATCGTTATAGTAAAGTTAAGATGGCGTTATTAAATGTAGCAGGTGGTTACATAATGTAAAAAGTAGCAAATTAGGAAACCACTAGTTACACTTCATACAGACCAGACCATACACATACGCTTTTTTGCCTTTAGTAATTAAGTTAATGATACACGTTTTGTTGTTTAAGAATGTACATAAAAGTAGTTTAGTAAACGTCCTTGTATGCGTTTCCCGGACTGGAGGTGCACGCGGGCAAGGCTCTCCAATAGCTCATCGGTACATCACAGAGATCCTGGAAGAGCACGTGGTCCCATATGCCGGTTTTGTCGGTTCACTCTTGTCACGAACAATGATCACACACCGCGATCATTGTTCGTGACTCCCTGCATGAGGTCGGTATCATAATCGCCGTATATAATTAACTAGCGGCCCGTCCCGGCTTCGAACGGGTGGACAAAATTCTTTAAATTTTTCTAGCATATGTTACTCAGCGTGAATGTAGCTTTCCAATGGTGAAGGATTTTTAAAATCGGCCTAGTAGTTTTTAAGTTTATTTCAAACATACAAAAATACAAATCTTTCCTCCTTATAATATTAGTGTAGATAACAATGAGATCCCGACACTTTTGCATGCGTCTTGTCTTGCTGGCATCAAGCGCGCGTGGATTTCCTTAGCAGAGTTATTTTAGAAATGTATTTATTATACTCTTCAAAGATCTTATACTTACAATCATCAACAAATATATTTCGAAAAAGATTATTACAGGATTTTATGTTGATAAAAAACTCAATGGCCCATAACTCATTAATAGGTACCAACTCTTAACATCTTACACACGTGATAACTTTTAAACGAAATATCAGATTGAGATGAAACAAAAAGTATTTTACTTCTACATAAATACTCTTGATAACATAATGCTTAATTTCGATAAAGATTAATATTATGATACATATTTAACGTAGTTTTTTTTCTTCAGACGATTTAATAATTATTTTGAACACAATATCGGTTATTGTGATTAAACCATGATAGCTAGATATATGTTCTCGCGGACTTTTTTGTAGGTCTTAATGGGATCTACAAACCCGTCGTACATCATTTTGTTCTATTGTCAATAGTTTTTGCAGCGCACGCAAAAATAGGTTTTTGATTTTACACCTTGTGTTACAAAATAGCAATTTCATTAGGGATCCCTAATTTTGAAAAAAAATATAGCCTATAGCCTTCCTCGATAAATGGACTACCCAACACTGAAAGAATCATTCAAATTGGACCAGTAGTTCCAGAGATTAGCGCGTTCAAATAAACAAACAAACAAACTCTGCAGCTTTATAATCACTACATCGTATAAAAGTCGCTTTCTCTGTCCCTATATCCCTATGTATGCTTAAATCTTTAAAACTACGCAACGGATTTTGATGCGGTTTTTTTTAATAGATAGAGTAATTCAAGAGGAAGGTTTATATGTATAATACATGCATAATATAGTAGAGCATTGCATCCGTGCGAAGCCGGGGCGGGTCGCTAGTATTAGTATAAAGCTGCAGAGCAAAAATTTATTAGACTTGCCATTTCACATATAATGGCAAGTCTAATAAATTTTTTCATCAGATAAAAACTAAGATTATTTGATGAAAAAATTTACATATAAAAGCATCTCAATAATAAAGATAGCCTCCAAAAATTGCTACAGTTTTTGAATAAATTATTATGATTATTAATAGTTATAATTGCAATGTTATAGCCCTAAATAATATAACTATAATCTTTTATTTATTTATATGTATATAAAGATTAACCAACGTCTGTTTACATTTTTTATCCTAAAAATAATAAATACATTAACTTAAATGCAACAAACACTTACAGGTAAATCAACATGCACAAAAAAAGAAACAAACTTAAATAAATATAAAAACCTAACTAAAATAAATATAAAAATTAAAAATACTTTATTATAACAATGTTTCGCGTCATAATAATATTCATTCCTGAAATGTCTATAACACGTTCTTAAAAGCTTCATCCGTTTTGAAAGATATTACTAGTTCAGTAAATTATCAAATGAGGATTATTTTTATCTTTAGGAAGCTAATATAGCTTAGATAAATATCAACAGCATTAAACTTGTCATCAGTTTGTTATCGATTTGTCAATTTGTTTATAATGTATGACTTAATTATGGTAAGTCTGTTTTCCACATCAATTTATTAACAATGTGTAAATGTACAACTCAATCAACACGAAGGCACAGAAACCATTTATTTGTCATATTATTATACTATAAGTTGGCTGTTGCCAACTAATCTCAATACTACGGTACACTTTGCAGTAAGACTGATTCATTCAACGAAAGGTTTGGGTTCATGATATATTAATTTTTCTTGCGAAATAACTGAGTGATGGCTGAAATAGAAAACAGAGCTCCCCAGCATAAATTGAAGAAAGATTGGAAGAATCGAAACCTAACCTAACCTGGCGATACCGTTTCTAACATTTGTTTAGACAAACTTTCGGTGACATATTATATAAACTATTTTGAACGCTACATACTTTCTTTAATTATGGTCACAAGCCAGATAGCAAACTCGAAGAGTCCTTTTTAACTCTTAATGAGAATTGTTTAAAGTCCAGTTTTTTTATACCGCAGAACGGAGCAGAAGATCTTTCTGCGTTTCTTACCTTTACTTAACGTAAGTATGTACGTAGCACGGACAAGTGACAACTAGAATTTTGTTTTTGGTAATGGTGCAGAGGTTACTGAATAAGAGAAAGTCTTGATTTCTAAATTGCAAACTGAAAAATATGAGGTGCTCCAAGTGTATTTCAATTTCATAATACTATTATGACAGTCGATTAAATTTTATTGATGTGTATATATAAATAAGTCTGCCTGCCAAAAGACTATTTCAATGACTGTATATAAGAAAAAACAAATGCTTTACGGCATGAAGGAACTTTCATGCAAAAATAGAAATACCATTCATATGACTTTAAAACCTATTCCCTTTTTAAGCCATTGTTTTTCAAATGAATAATATCGTACTTTCACTATAACAGTTGTTAGTTAACATTTTTGTTCTAGAGTCGAATCCAGGATACCCCAATAATTTGATTAAGCCTTTGCGGGCAAAATTTTTTATTTATAATAACAAAAATTTTACAGTTTACAACTAACCGAACAAAGTTTCTTATTAAGTTAATATATGCTACCTAATTTACTATATTTTTTATTCATTTAATAAAACTTGGTTACAAAACTTACAACTTGTTTATCTATAAGATATAAAATACGTGTGTAAAAAACAACTACGCCTCCAAGCCCTCAGGTAGGATTCGAACCCACGAGCTTTCGCAATCCGGGCGAGTGCTCTGACCGCTGGTAAACGTGTCGAATTTTACAAACATATTTCAACTTCTACTATGAGCTAGTATCGTTCCACCAATGTTGAATGCTAACTGCCTTCAACATCGAAAGTAATATTTTTACAAATATTAAACAATCGATTAAGATGGTACCAGCTATAATTGTTTTAAATTTAATTTCTTTGCATTCACAATGCAATATTTTCTATAAGACATAAAATAAGTGTGTAAAAAGCAACTACGCCTTAATAATGAAGTAATTTACCTAAACATATATAACAATTTTTTTGTTATTAAAAAGAATACGTACTAACCTTACCATCCAATGTTAATTCCAAAGAAAGTTTCTATTTAAAACAAAAAAATCATGATTGGAACAATAGTGAAATATTAATTGAATATTGATAAGATTGAATTACGTAATTTCTTACAAATTGAACATGTTTCCCTTTGTTTTTTTATTTTTTTATTGTAAATAGGTAAGCGCTTGGCCGCTAATCTCCTGATGGTAAGCGACGATGCGATCTAGGATGCGACACGATTCCCTAGAAAACACTTTTCCACTCGTGACTTGAAGACCCCTAAATTGTATGTGTCAGGAAACACAGACTCACGCAAGCAATTCCACTCGTTTATTATAAATGTAAATCCCATCAAAAACAATACTTGTCAAAAAAACCAAGTCTCGCAACTCAGTTGTTCTACGGTAAAAAGTTGTGAGATCCATGTAATACCAAGTCGGTTATTAATTTATTCAGTCCCTACTTAATACGTCCAGTCTGTCCAGTGGTCTTAGGGACTGGACGTATTAAGACAGAAATTCGCTTAAGTAGGGACTGAATGAATTAATAACCGACTTGGTATTACATGGATCTTACAACTTTTTACCGTAGAACAACTGAGTTGCGAGACTTGGTTTTTTTGACAAGTATTGTTTTTGATGGGATCTCATTGCTTTTTGTATTGTTTTTAGTTTTTCTTTGATTCATACACCAAACACTATTTATATTCCAAATTTGAAGCTTCTAGGTCTGCTAGAAGTGTCTTAGAATTTTGATGATCGGTGAGTCAGTGAGTGACAAAATTAAGAAATTTGACCCGTTATAATTCTTAAACTACTTGTTCAAATTGAATGAAATTTGAAATATAACGTGCCTTTACAATGCCTGCATGGTTACTGAAAATTCAGTCTTCTAGTTTTATCCACTACGAAGTTACAGGGGGTCGAAAATGGCCTGAATTGCTTCGAGAAAAGGATGGTACGTCCGTGCCGCTTTTTTGCTCGACTTGGCGGGGGCACTGCCGTGCCCCCAGAAAAAATTAAAGGTTTTTGACATGTAGTACATGAATAGCTAAAGTTGTGAGATATTTGATTTATCATTTAAACTGTACTAATAATGTTTATTTATTATAGATTAATTTAGCTTAAATTTTTTCGTTCAGTGTTTTTGGAGTTTTTAATAAATTCATAGGTAGATAATTTAAATTATTTCTTCTAAATTTGGACTCAGTTTGCACGCATTTCATAATTCTATATTGACTATGAAGGTATAAATAATAAAAAGAAAGGGCAGATTACAAAATAACGCCCAGTTATTGGGAAAACTTATGTGGCAACTAGAAATATTCAAATTTTCTAACACGGCAAGTTGACCCAAGTTTACACTTGAATTTTAAGATTTTTGACAACATTGTTAAGATAAGATATTTTTAAATCAGGATCTTAGCAAAACGGGCTCGATGGTGATAAGTTACGTTTCATGGCATCTAGAATACAATTAAATATTGACCAGTACTTTCTTAAGGAAATTAATGTTTGTACAATTATATACGACTTAAAAAATAAAGCCCCATTCTGGCAGTTTGTTTTTATCCGATTATTTGAAAAAACGCTGATTTTTATATTTACTAACAGCAGATTATATACACAATAATATCTCTCGCCATTGTAATTTATACAGAAGAACAGCATTACAAAATACAAATATGAGGTAATATATAATAATATAACGAAAATGTGTTAATTCAATAGAGGCATATTAAATAAACTAGCGACCCGCCCCGGCTTCGCACGGATGCAATGCTCTACTATATTATGCATGTATTATACATATAAACCTTCCTCTTGAATTACCCTATCTATTAAAAAAAACCGCATCAAAATCCGTTGCGTAGTTTTAAAGATTTAAGCATACATAGGGACATAAGGACAGAGAAAGCGACTTTGTTTTATACTATGTAGTGATACATAAGAAGTTAGCACAACAATGATGACTGTTCTTCCTGACTTAAGTTAAGTAACCTTTTTTGCTCCTTCTCCCAGATTAATATTTCATAATAACGGCAAGCCCAAGTGACCCATGACCAAATAGTTTAAAATAAATACGGGATGCGCCTCTAGCTCTAAGATGATTTGCGCATGGTAATTCCAAAATCATTGGAGTGTTTGAGAGTTAACATCTTTAAAACGTTTACAAATGTACGTTTTTATTTGTAAATTTACATCACCTATCAATATGAGATACCTATATAGTACTTTTTCCAAAGTAAAAACTGATAAGTAAGAAAAATAGTAAACTGTAATGAAAATTATATTAAATAGCAGAGTTTTATATCTTATCATTTTTATATGCTTTACAACTTTTTATTAAATACGTTACCTGAAAGCTACCATATCGGGAGCAAAGCACAAAAATCCATCCAAGGCTTGGGCAAATAGTGTTTTAAATGAACACTTCACTGAATCGCGCACTATATAAATTTTTGTGTCGCACAAACGCAATCGGGTGTCCAACGAGTGATTTTGGACAGATCGTGGAAAGAGACTAACATTGGTTTAGCGCTCTGGCCACAAGCGGAGCGTCCCGAACACGATGCGTGCCTTATGGACGCCAGTTGCCCGCTGAGCATTCCCGACGAGCGACATCTTTACTTCCCTCCGAGCCGAGCACAAACTACCGCGTAAATATAGAAACTGAACACAGAACAGGAACACGAGGCGTTTTGGAGCGTGTACTGCTCTATACATTTAACATTATTGCTTCTTGATGGCGAATATAAATAAAATAAAAGATGATGAAACGCCGTAAATAACATGTAAGCCTGTCGCGCACTTACAAACCACAGACCACAACACGTAATCTAGTCAATTATTATTGAGGTCGCACTCCGCGATCCGCTTTCAGTTTCGGAGATTCGTCCCTGATATTTAGGATGTAAAGGTAACAAGCAAAACAGACTTTGGTACAAATTCCGAAACCAAATGCTAAGCGGTGTAAAAGATTCCCTTCTCCCTGTAACCTTTAAGAGATCCATCTGTAACATTTAGAAAGAGCGTAGGCCACGACTTGATAACTACTCATTTTATTTCTTCTCTGGTTTGTCAATGAGATGACCTACCACTAATTGAATAGACTTCAGTTACATCCACATATAAATAATACAAATAGTTTATTTTCCATTAAATAGGGTAGGTACACATGAATGTTGGTGTTAAGTTTAGAAACAAATAGTAGCTTTGAACCTATTTAGCCATATGGTAGAGCATGCAAAAGCAACTTGTTGACAAAGCGGCCTGATTTGCTCTTTTGGTACAAAACATTACTTCTGATTCGATTTTATTTTGAATGTTTTATCTTATGACACATAAAATAATATAAATAAATACAGAGTAATAGGTTTTAATAAAATTTTACGAATGTCTATTGATATTGATTACCTATTCAATAAGTTAAATTAACGATTTAAAGAGAAAAACTAATAAGTGTATTGATTATAAGAATAATCATGAAAACTTTAAAAATTAATAATTTTGAATGCAAGTATAATGTTTCAATTACTTCTATAATAAAAATCAATGTATGTTTGTTGCCTATGCGTTCCACTACCATTGATCAGATTGTGATGAAACTTTGTTAAGTTGTTGTAAGCATGCAAGGAAAGATTACATGTATAGTCAGCAGATCAGCAAAAAAGAGCTTTGCAAAGCATGTTGAATGCAGCTAGTTGAATAAATAAATAAATAGTATAAAAAAATAAATAAAGCTTAGGAATTATTTATATAATAGTTTATAAAGCATGCCGTATATATCTTTAAACGATCGATCCCCTATAGGTACAGTACCTGTAAAATAAGCCATAGTGTTTATTTTTGGCTAGTCTGATTAGTGTGAATGTAAAAAATATTCCTATTATTATTAAAAAATAAACAGGCAAGATTATCAAACGTATAGCGATAGTGTAGAGAGAATAAGAAGATAGATCATTGCTGCATTGCAAAAAATATTTTGCCATATACGACATAACTTGTTGAACAATTAGGTAAATATCCGAATAATAAGATTTATGAGTGAAGACAAACCAATATGAGGGGGGTTCATCGAAATGGTAGAAAATAGAAAAAAAAATGGACAGGAATAAGCTAAGTTTACGTTTCTTGTTTTTCAAAGTTTTCTTCGTTACAAGATTGTTTTCGTATTCGCTCAAACCAATTATTAAAAGAATAATCACGATATAAGTCCTTAAAGTCAAGAAAACTTTATCTCATCATAACTCCAACAATGCGCGTTTCCACATCACCAGTAGGTAAGACAAGCGTGTTTTGGAAATGGCATTGTAGAGTTAATTGATCATCAGAGATTGAGGAATTATTACGAGGTTAGGGATTTCCAGGCCTGGTGAAGCAAGCGATGCTTACGGAACGACAATTTTGACTGGATTTATTTTTTTAATATTAGGTTTTATTTGCTGAAAAAGTGCCGTAAAAGTGCATTAATTGTAACCGAGTGTCGTTAAAAAAAATAATAAAAGCAACTCAGTTCCTCCCTATCAGTATATTTTCTTTCTCATCATTTTAGTGTGCATTTTTTGTACATTAGTGTGCATTTTGTATCGTGTGGGCTTATGAGCGGTGGCGTGCGTTCGTGAGAACTGCATGCGCAGCTCTTTGCGGAGCTATGTCAAAAAAAAACGCACGGCCCAGGCGCCAGCAAGCAGGTATTAGAAGGCTTGAGAGCTTGCATCTGCTGCTCGCAATGTAGAGGCCGGGAAATAGCTGTATATCATTCCGACTATAAATGGTCTTGTTTTAATATGACTGCTTCAAACTGCACAAAGCACCACATCCATGCCACGATTCTAACAGATCGTGATCAAACAGGCGACATAATTTTAAAGTGCCGTTGAATTTAAGATTAAAACAATATGTTAATTTAAAATGAATCTTATAGATATTTGTCCACTAAAATTGATGTTGAATAAATAAGAAAACATTATTTTTTTAAACCATACTACGCTGTTACAAGCATAGATCAACCGTTCATTTTTATAGGGATGTGCCAATAATAACAGGTATAAGTATATTATACAAATTATTTTCAAACAATATTAAAGTAAATAATGTAAAGTTAAGGTAAAGTTAGTAATATTATAAAACAGCGCTCAAACAAAGAAAAATGGCAACAGACAACAAGCCGGCAAAAGTGTGTTATTAGATACACTCGCAAGCAAAAGTATGAAATCACTAACCTTTAATTTTTCCGCGCGATCTTGGGTAGGTACTAAATCACTAGTTACGAATAATTAAAAATGTTAAACTGTTAACTTTAAATTGATACCAAATTCATTTGAATCACACCAGTATTTAAGGAGCTATCCCGGATTAAGTGAAAAAGTTAGGAAAACAAGGAAATATGGAAAAATAATGATTCATTTTTGTTGTTTTCAAAAATGAATATATAAAAATAAATTTGGCCTTAAAATTAAGTTTCAATATTTTTTCAAACAAGCTCTATTTTACCGTTGAAAGAAATACCGGCCCACATCATACAAGAACCACTCCTATTAGACACTGTCTCGGCGAAACAGCACTGCGTAAATCGCTCCCCAAGCCGCCTGTAGACCCGACCTCTTCGGTCTCTGCCGTGTAAACACTTTCTGCACTCGTCGGAGAACAGGACTTGTCTCCATTGCTCGACTTCCCAGTCAAGTGGGTGCAAGCAAATTGAAGGCGTGCCTTTCGGTGACCTGTCGTCAATTTCGGGCCTATGGAAGGCCTTTTTGGAGTCGGTTTAGTATCCATTTTCGTCCAAGGTCAAGGGTCAAAGTTGCGGAGATGTGTACGGTCAATGTGTGAAAGCCGACTGGACTGGTAAACAAAATCCGATAATGTACATGCTTTTATAGGGAGTCAATACGCCGCAACTCGCGGCGTATAAAACAATTGAAACATGTATTTTTCTTTACTTCTTCACGTAATCCGGGACAGCTTCTTAAATGCTGGCGTTATTTGAACGAATTTTGTGTCAATTTAAAGTTAACAGTTAAACCTTTAAAAGATAGTCATTTTATTATTATTAACTTATTATTTAGTTTTTTTACTAGAATAAATTGACTCTGCTCACAAATGAATTCTCGGACGGGAATTGAACCCGCAACTAATAAAATTAAATTAAATGGCTGTTTCATCTTAATCGATTGTCCAAATATTTGTAAAAATGTTTCTTTCGAATACGAGAGGATGTTCTTCTCATTGATGAGACAACGCTGGCCTACAGCGTAAAACCAGAAAGGTACTAGAAAATTTCGACGGGTGTTTACAAGGCTCGGTAGCTCAATTGGGAGAGCATTGGACCAGACTTCCAAAGGTTGCGGGTTCTTTTCCCGCCTGAGAATTCACTTGTGAATCGAGTCAAATTTTCTAGTATTTTTGTATTAAAATAATTTAGTTATTAAGATCGCGCGTAACCGATTCCAAACAAGTGATTCCATACTTTTGCTCGCGAGTGTAGATGAATTGTCTCTGGAATATGGTCATCGCATTCTCAGAATCCCTCCTTATCATTTCCAGTATAATGTAATTCCCAATCAAACATGGGGACCAAGACAGGATCCGCGATGGAACGAGCTAACCCAGAAGGTGTCTATTCACTCTGGCTTTAAAAACGTACGAACTATATGTACTCGGAAATACAGACTCAGGGACCACTCTTTTGCTGTGCGCATTATAAACGATGTTGAGAAGCGCTTAGTGCGACAGGTGGGAATAGCAAACAGGAAAGGGTTACTACGCACAGTGCGTCTGGATGTCCGATGGAAGAAGAGAGATGGCGGTACGAGCACACACAGCTCCTGAGCACTCTCTCCAAAGTAGATTCTGTAGAAGAATGACGAAAAGGCAACTTTGTGGCAGAGCTAAGGTGTGAAGCTCACCAATTACCAATATGCTGTCATTAAAAGCCTCTCAGCTTTGCACTGTAATAATGTCCAGTGCAGCAAGTTGGTATCTTACTGAGCCGTCCGTGCCGAACCGTGACAGGTGGCTGCATTATTCCATGTAAGATCGGATTTGAGCTACATAGAGAGAACGGACTTGAGCTTCATAGAGAATTAAAAGCTAGACAGCTTGAAATATCGCTTGACCTTATTTAGGACGCCCAATTTTTTAGCCGCAGTTTGAGCCTTGGACTCGATGGTGGTTCCAAAATTGAGTTCTGAAGACATCTCCATACCAAGAAACTCAAGGCTGTCTGTAACAAGTACAGATGAATCCCGGAAAGTAGCTGTTAGGTTGAAAGCTCAAATAAAAGGTTACATAGCCCGCCACAACACTTCCGCCATTCGGCACAAAAAAAGGTGCTGAGCCAAATAAAAGTCACAAAAGATGCCTGGGCGAAGGCCGTTGAAGAAAAGAAAAATCTTATAAGATAAATAATAATTACTTTAAATGAAAAATGCTAGAAAAAAATGCAAAAAAAAACAAAAATTACTATTTTTCAAAACTTTGACCGAGGTAACAGAATTGATATTATCATTGATAATAATATAATTATACATTTAGGTGAAGATGACGAAAATAACAGCTCCTCAAGCAAATCGGAATTGAATTAAATTTTTTTGTTGGCCAGTCATTAATTAACATTAATTCTTGAAAAAGATTTGCTTTTTTCATGAATTAATGTTATAGTTTGTAGTAAATACTAGTCCTTACCAACTGATAGAAGTCAGGATCGCATTCTTTCGTTGGCAGCACTTTAGCAAGGCATAGTGCTAACGACGAGTGCAACCCTGTATAGTAAGTTAGTTTAGAGGGGCTTTTTCCGCACTTAGCCTCTTGATTTAGCCATTGTGCATATCTTGAGTTGTCTTTCTACTCCAGCCATCCACATTCGTCCCAGAAGGTAAGCAGCCTTTTCAGGCTGCTGTATGCTTCCGAGAGTGATGTTGGGGACTGGAAAAGCTGTGCTCGTTGATATTACACGCTCCTGCATTCTATAAGCACGTGCTGCGGAGTAACTTCTGCCTCCATGCAGCCTCTGCACTGAGGGCTGTCAGTCACACCTATTAAGAATAGATGCTTGTTTAAAGGGCAATGTTATTAAACCAACCAAAGCGAACTTTGTCGTTTTTTAGTTCGATGAGTTTTCCATACATTCCAGGTGGTTTTCTTCCGTGTTACGACGCAACCAAGTTTTTGTTTGGCCTTGGGGTATAGGGCTCCGGTCCATATACTGTTATACTTGAACCCCTTTTGGCCAGCTCATCCGCTGCGTCGTTGCCAAATGAGTTGCTGTGCCCTTTAATCCATTGCAGAGTTACTTTGTCTTTTCTTGCAATGGATTGGAGTGTATTATGGCATTCCAAAATAAGGGCTGAGGTTATATTGTTTCTTTGTAGGGCTTGTAAAAGCCCTGTACACGGTTGAAGTAAACGGCACGGCATAGCTCATCAAATCTATATAGCTATACAGCTCATGCTAATTATAGCAAAAATAACCATATCATATGAAAGTTTACTCAATATGGATCATATATCATAACGCAAGTTTTTTTACCAGTAGTTTTGAAATTAATTTTGTCTCACTATTTGCAGCCATGTTTCCGAGGGCGCATTTTTTTAATGTGGTCCATCCATTATATCTCTTGTATTATTACAAACGAAATTAATCTATAAAACACATAGTTTTTTATTGAAGTGTTTTCGATAGTGAAGCGGCGTGGGAGCGGCACACGAGCGACGTTTTCCTGCCAATCCTCTTCATGCACTAGTATTGACGTAGTACGACCAACGATGTACGAGTTAAAGTTTAAATCGAAAAAGGAACAATATTAATATATAGAGAAATTAGAACAGAAAATATATCATAAACACCGGACGGTAATCAACCAGTTATTACGGGGCCAAATAAAAAATATTTTAAATTAGTTAATTACTTGTTTAGATGTGATACATATTGTTTTTTTCCCACAATAAATGTTACAAACTGAAAGCATTTCGATCAATAAGATATCGTAGCTGAATGTCGCCGTTTTGAATACGCTTAAACAAATACTACGATACAGGCTATACAACACTACGCCTTTGCGATACCGCACGAACTGCCCGCTGTTATCAAGACCGGGTCAGCGTCGCCGCCCTGAGGGGCTAACCAAATGAAAAATCTTATATTATTTTAACCACTCCGCTAACTATAACGTTTAAATATAAAAACCAAATGATTAAATTATGTGGCGTAAGCTTGTCAATACTATACAATAAAGTGATGTTTATGCCGGACATATGCAAAAAATGTCAACTGTCAAGGGGGAGCTGTTACCCGTTTCTGCTTAAGTCCTGCTCCGCCCGTTTTATTTAATTTTAGTACTGAATGATAAAGAAGATATGTGTATTGATAGAATCACATTAACAGTTATTATTACCTACCTCTTGCTGACACGATTTCCCACATCGTCTTCTGCACAGCCACTTGATTTTTCTCCCTCATCCTGCAAAAAAAACTTCTATTCAAACCAATTATCTTCTATGTTGAAGGGCTGGGCACAGCAAATAATTAACTTTTAACGTTAATTTATCACAACACTAGAAAATTAATCACTTATATATATATATATATATATGTGTGTGTGTGTATATAATATAGCTTATGTGTTACTAATGGGGGGAAAAACAGCAACATGGTAGCTTTTACCTTTCAATAAATGAAGTGTGAATTCAAAATCACATAGCTTAAACCACTGCTATTCTATCAAATTATTATTGAGAAAATATGTAATACTTTGTTATAAATACATGGACAGACATTATATAGAGAAAAGAATAAATATAAAAATGACAATGAAATCTTGAATATGTTATCTAAGGTTGTTTTATATACCAAGCTCTTGCTTTGTTGGAGAGAATCAATTCAAAGAAATAAAAAATCTTGTAAAAGGGAAAACTAAAAGGAGTGTGACATCTAATCATTGTAGAAACTTTGTATTTGTGTTGTATTTTTCACTGCAATATCAGATCTGCAACATAATGCCTTAGTCACAACTTCAGTACCAGACAACTATGTCTATGACAGACTATGGCTGCCATAATTGATAAATATAGCCACTGTTAAACCTCAAGATACTTTAGGTATCATAAAAAGGCCTAAAATAAATCTGTAAAGTCAAACAAAAATTTCAAATCTGCAGAGTATCTTTCTAAGATTTTCATGCCAATTATAAGCTGGGGTGATAGCGAAGTACAGAGTATAATTAAACAAAGGTCAATCTTGGTAGTAAAAATCCAAGTTATTTAATGCATAACTTTGATAGCTGGATTTGTTATTATAATTTTTGTTATTTAACTAATAGATTTTTATATGTAAAGAAAATTTTAATAGAAAAAATTCAACTTCTTTCAGGAAGTCAACTAAAAGGGCATTCCCCAGGATAGCAAGAGGCTGCAGGTTCAAGTCCCACCTGATGCCTAACATAAGTTTTTTTTATTTGTAATAATGTAATGGGTCTGTTAAGATCTCAGTAGTTGAATTGGAAAAGAGTTCAAGTGTTTATTTATCTTTTAAGATATTTTTTAGAAATTTACTAGAGCACTGTTAAATTATTACATCAATAAGTTTTGATGGTAAACCATTTTGACTATAATCTTTAATAATAACATGTTGTTGATTTCTTAATGTAAAATACCATATAGTTATCAGTATTCAAATAAGAATTTATTTTATATAATTTAATTTTGTTGTATTTTTTGTGAGCAAGATTAAATAGTATGATGGGACCAATTCTATCCGAAAGGTCATAAAATTATCATAATAGAAAGAATAAGATTGCATTGAAAATGCATAAAATATAAAAATTATAAAAGGTCATAAAATGTGCCAAATGAACAAAGCAAATTGATGCAGTGTAGAGTGTAAAGTTTTTCAGCAAACTTCTTAACAGTCATACAAGATTTATGACGAGCTACTAACTCCATTTAAGAGACATCTTTAAGATATTTTACTTACTTATTTAAGTATCTCTTTTTCATATCACTGCATGGTTTACATTATACTTTATTTTCTCAAATAATAATTATAATGGAAAAAACCTTACAATACTACTACATAACTACCGCTCTGCTATGCTCATGAGAATGATGTCTGCATATTAATTTTATGTAATTTACAAGGTAGATGTAGATTTGCCAACAGAATAGAACAGAAGCAACCCTTCACACCTAAGGGAATTACAATAGCTGACTAACGATACTGGAGGTTGCCAGCATACTCATACCATAAATCACAAAATGGACAGTCCTCATCTGATGGAAGCTTTTGTAAAGATGTGGACATTTCTTGGCTAAGATGATGGTGGTGACAAGGTGATAGTAATCATAAAAATACTTAAAGCATGTGTGTCACTTGTATTTTACTACTGAACACAAGAAAAAATCAAACCTGTAATATTTAAATCACTGAATGTTTACTATTATAGAACCATGGCTTATGTGGGTATTTAGAATTTCTTTGGTTCGGATGGTATTCACTAGTGTTTCAAAATTTGTCTTATGCAAGTAAACACATTTGTAACCCAACCAGAAAATTAGGTTCAAACATTAAGCACTTTTGATAAATTTGGTAGCTTCTACTGTAGAAAATAAGCTTTCAAGAACACAATTTGTTTGAAGGGTTTTACGAACAGTTAGAAATAAGGTGACAGTTTGTAACTTCCATTTGTCAACCTTTTTTGACTGATTAATTGAGTACCAAGCAAATTACATCGGTAAGGAAATGAGTTATTTTTTTTAACTTACCGTTTTCCTTGGTGTTTGCACACTTGGAGAACGTCGGATTGTAACAAGGGCCATACCACATTAGCACTATCGAATCATTTAAGACAGCAATACACAATCACAAACAAAAAGAAACTGACATATCATATTAATCAGTAACACTAAAACTTATGAAGTGAGTCGGAATTTTATTTTTTTAAACAGATACATGACTTTGTTACGCGAATAACCCTGATATTCATCAACACTTTTACTTTGCTCGTTATTGGCATTAAATAAATTCCCTGAAATATTGCACCTACTACGTACTGTTTTTTTTTTGTTGACTTATGCCACAAAGTAAGGCAAAGAATAGAATTTCTATACAGCCTCGTCTTAAGTAATTTCTTTTCTTGATTAATGTATGTATGTATGAATTGAGAGCTAATTAATGAATAAAAGCTGAACAATGTTACATGAATGTTTGATGACATGGAATTTGAATGAATAATAAATTTACTTAGGTACAGGTATTTCCTATAACTTAAACTTTATACGTTGAAGAAACCTTTGTGGAATTCTTGAAATGCGTACTCAGAGTAAACAGGACTGGAGTAGCCATTAGTCAATTTCTCGTACATATTTTTCTGCCATTTTTTGCGGGGGGTGAGGTTACTACTACATTCAATGCCAGCACACAGGAACAAAAACTCTTTGCGTGTTTACAAACGCACACATGCATAATACGACAAACATATTTAAAATACACGCACACGTGCTTAAAATAGTGTGTTAACGTTCTATTCAAACACACGAATGTCATTGTGTGAGAAGTGACATGAAATAGCACGAGAATATCGATATCGATAAATCAGTTTCGTTCAATGAATGAATGTACTAGGCGATGCAGTCGCACTATATATTGAAGCGGAGCGTAATACCTAAAAAAAGAATAAAAAAATTCCGATGGGAATTTTTGCGAATTTCAAAATTCGGGCTCCGTCACAATCTGGTCCTAAACCTGTTGATTCGATTCCACACAAAAATATTAAAATCGGTTAAGATCTCGGGAAGTTATGGCGTAACAGACATTGTGCCATTGAAGCTGATCCATGGGAGCTTCGCTTCGCTCCGCTCCAATTAACTATGCGTTAGTATTCCTACATTATGTATTAAAAATGAAATTAAATTAATGATGATATTACACGCTACAACAGTCAGTTTAGAAGGCAATATCCATAAAATACAAATTGAAACTTAATAGTTTATTGCATTTAAAAGATATTTACAATAGGTGTTATTATATATAAAGAATTCACTGTGGACTCTTTCGCGTATAACCATAATGGAAAGGAGGAACACTGAAACATTATTTTTAACAAAGCGATAGTGAATATAGTTAGTTCTCTCAGATTTTTACTTTGACCGATTGATTATTTGTATTTTTTGCGATTTGCTTACATCACTTTTTGCAGGTATTTCCTTTTCAACTTATTCTTTAACCTAAAATTAATACATTTAAATGTAATAAACTAAAACTGTTATAATATAACATGTTAAAATCTATTTGAAACCTAACTAGTTATATAATAAACTAAGAGGATCATTCAAGAATATCGTTGGCACAGCATGGGCAACTAATCTTCTTCTATTGTTAGATAATTTTAGAAATTGAGACGGCTCAAAATGTATGGAACATATAGTACTTGTTCTTGAAGATGCCCAAGATTACCTATTACAAGCATGAATCCATTTTTTTCGTATGCTGTTTTCTTTAGGAAAACTGAATATGAAAAATTAGATGTTTCCGGGCATATCAAAGCTTAAAGTATAAATACCAACAATTAGTACACCGCCTAGGGGTAGAGTATATTTGCCTGAACTACACATACCGATCATTTCTAATTTTAATACTGCAATACTATCTTCCAATAGCTTTCATTTATGTACAAAGGACTTTTGGCACCACATACCTTACTCCTAGTATCTAGAAGTATTGCAGTTGGACAAGCCGGTTTTTAAAAGGAGCTATAAATGCTACAATATTAATAAAAAAAACTTAACTTAAATGTTGACGATGACATTTAGCTATTACCATTCTAAAATGTCATCAAAGTCCGTCGCGTAGTTTTTGCGTGATGCGTGCTCAAACATACATACAGACAGACAAAATGTTCAAAAATTAGTGATTTCGATTCTTCTACGCTCATTACTAGCCATTTGGTTTGAGGTGGACTTGACCTATTTTATTCTATATCTTTACAGTTTTATTCTTGTATGTATAATATCGCAGGTAAATAGTATAATTCCGCACTTTACATACGGCGTCATCAGTTTAAAATCACATACCTTATTCTTATTTGAAATCATCATTAATACCTGGTAATAATTACCGAAACAAACTGTAATTTATCTTAGCTGTGTTTCATTATCGTTATGAAAAAGAACTAAGAATAGGGTATGTGTTTTTTAAACTGATGACGCTGAATGTAAACTGCGGAATTATACAATTTCCCTGCGACATATAGATTTAAATTAAAAATACATATTTTCAATTTAAGTGTGTTACTTGCATTCATTCATTCATTCATTACTCACTCGTAAAATCACAATATCGATGAAGTTGACATCACTATTGTGCAAATAAATATTGTACAAATTAATAAGGGTTGCTGATTACAAAATAAAAACAATTTGTCCTGTGGCTCGAAAAAAATGTTGGTTTCTCGGAAATGATCGGGTGTGCTGGTTAGGCGATGGTACCCTTTTAACCGTGCTTTTTTATGAAGTCAGGGACACTGTAAGTATATACAGCATTAGTACTCTCAATGTTTATGAGCGCCGCCCAGCATGAATAAAAGGGCAAATAGTTTGATTCTTATTTTAATTTATTATTTTATTTATTATCTTATATTTCCATGTTGTGTGGCAAAGAATAGGCTTCAAGCAGCCGCAAAAGTGTAGGTATGTACTTAATACTAAACTAAAAATAAACACGCAACGTTCATTGTTAAAACGAAATTATAATTGGTAATTAATTAATACAAAATTACAGTTATTTATTACCAACAAACTTTTTCTAATTTTTGTCTTAATTAATTGAAATGCGATAATGGTCAACCCTAGGTAGTCTCGTGGGGAGTGCGGCCGTGACGTTATCAAACGAACTTTGAGCGCGAAATTTGAAATTGTAGTCTGCTAAAACATGAAATTATGAATTAAATAATAATCAAATCCTAAAAATTATACTTACAAATGAAAGGTGACGCCATCTTTTTGCATACTAGATATTTTCGATTTTTTTTTACATTAGAAAACAGCACAGGCAGGCATTTTCGTGGGAGCTCTGCACGGTAAGACAAGACGTTCTGATTATTGTGGTTTTAAAATGGCGGCTCAACTAGTTTTATATAACGCACAGGCAAAGGCTACTCCAGTCCTGTTTACTCTGAGAATGCGTATAACCTTACACTATTCTTTTATTTATCACAAACATCTTCGGTGTGAAATGTCTCTACCATTGCATCAAATGGTCTCCAGTAAGTCGAATAATTGATCAATAGACGAAGAATGACTTTTAATATATAAGAATTCAGTAAAGTTGAGGGAATTTTAATAAAACCTCTGGGGACTTCTCGTACAGGTATCTTTTGTGTGGCCAACGAAAGAATGCGCTCCTGATGTCTGTCAGTTGGTCATGACTAAGGATGGGAAATAATTAACACTATAATAGTAGCTTTTTCACTGAACCAATACCTCCATTGTTGTCTGAATTGTAATGTTTGAATGTATCTCATTTACTAAAAAATGCAATACTGAAATTGAAAAAATATTGACTATAGTACATTACGATATTAGTGCGTTATGATGGATATAAAATGCGAGGCGGAATTTCAGCCCGAGCCGAAGGCGAGGGCGTAATTGAGCCGTGCATGTTATCACCAATACGCAATTATATCGTACGACGTTTTTTACCACATTTGCGAGGAAACAGAAAAAAAACATTTTTTCATTTTTAATTATTGAAACAGTTAGTGAAATTACAATTATTAAAATGATGGTAGTTGGTTTTTTAATTATGTTATTATTATTAAATAAACTCAATCTGTAAATGTACACTGTTGCTTTCCCGCGATTTTAACGAGCGGGGATTGATTCGAAATTTGAATAGCAACAGCGCGCGAAATGGCATATAATACTGTTATGGAATTTGTATGGACTATAACTTAACTATTTGCTTTGGCAACACACGCGTTTTTTATGACCCGCCTTACATATTTAAAACCGGTGGAATTACATCAGCTTTACGAGCAAAGATGTTATAAAAAATGTAACAATATTTTCCAAAAAAGAGTTGCGACTCTCGAACAGTAAATATTAATTCGATTTCAATTCGCTTGAGAAGAGAGTGTCTTCGTCATCAACTTATTATCAATGATAGTATGAATTCTGATATCTCAGTCAAAGTTTTAGATTTTTTTTCGTTTTTCGACCTCCTTCGTCCAAGCATCTTTTGTAACTTTCCCCCAAGCTTATTTTAATAGATTTAGCATCTTTTTTGTGCCCAATGGCAGAAAAGTGTTGTGACAGGCTGCGAAACTTTTTATTTGAGGCCAGATTAGCTCAATTACATTAAACTGGCAATTATTAGGAGTGTTTCTGAGAATGCGATGACCATATTCTAGAGTTAATTCATTTATTTCATAACACACTTTTTCCGACCTGTTGCCATTTTTTACTATTGTATAAATCAGCAAAAGCCTTACTCTAACTTTTTTTCAGATAGTAAAAAAAAAATTACTCTTATTACCTTCGCACGTTTGGTTTGTATATACATTAACATAATAACATTATTTATTATAAGATTATTGAAGAGAAAAAGTATGGTTTAATGGTTTATAATTAGTAGGGCCCGGATAAACATGTATCAAAAATGCAAAATATGTACATATAATATGGACTAAATAATGTAAAATATGGAAAAAATATGGAGTATAAAATAAGAATATCTTTCATATTAAACATTGTTTATTGTGAAAAGTTACTATGCAGTAACAGTTACATTTAAAAAAATATTAAAGATAGCCAAATGTTCAGGTGATTCAAGTAAAAAAATTAAGATTTATTCATCCTCCTCTAAATCTGTCTTATAAAATTGATTGCAGTACACAATCAAATGTTTTTTTTTAATTATCAAAATTAACACTTTGTCGATTTGGCCTAAATATAGCCTTATATTGGCTGAAAGATCTTTCCACGCCACATGATGTAATGGGAGCGTACTTAAAGACGCTAAGTTCTAAAAAAATTCGTACATACAAACAAAATAAATAAAATCTAAAAGTTAAAATTAATTTTAGGAATATCCCTTAAACTAAATTATATCACTTAATTATATCCTAACTAAGTGATATCACTTAATTATGTTTTGTAATTTTAAAATCTTATTACGGTAAAAACACAACGAGTACATAGATATTCATCATGTACATGTAATTTTTTTACAAGCATACAACATTTTAAGGAGCTATGTGAGATAACATGAATGAAGTTTTTATTCTTAAATGATTGAATGCAATTACTTTTCCGATATTGCTTTTGTCTAACTTATGTCTTAGTTTAGGTTCACATTTGTTTTTTTCATGTTGTATCTATAAGTTTATTACAATTAGTTTAGAATAACGGCATTGAGCTTATAACGCCTAATGAAGTGTTTGTGTTTATGCAGGAGTGTTGGCAACAGCGGAAGGTCAAAAAGTCCACGTGGATTTCAGTAAATTTTTACTGAAGCATAAGTAAAGTGTTCATTTCATTAGTCATTCATCATGCATTAGTCTGCTTCGATCATTATTTATTATTATCTCAGTAATGAAAGAAATCATCTACTGAAGTTAAGGCAGTATGGATATTGTACTCTTTGCCTTGCTATACTGATAAAACCTATAAAAAAACTGTTTTTTTTTATAGGTTTTATCAGTAAAATATAGGTTTTATCAGTATAAATATAGTATAATAGTAAAAGTCCCTGTGGACTTTTAGCGGGAGCGAAAAGCGTCTCTTGTGATTGTTGTGATATATATTAGTGCTCAATAATGGTGGATTTTAATTAGTTAATCACCAAGTGTTTGTGAGCATACAAGAGTGATGGCAAGTGAAACAAAGTAACGGAGGCTCTCTTTTCTTGCTCTCTCAAAAAGTTCACGGGAAGGTTTCAGTAAAACCCTACACATTTCACTGTTCATTCATTGATCATCAATGATTCATAGATCGGCTCTCATCATCATTTATTGTCATTTAATTGAAGAAAAACTTAAAACTAGGCTGTATGGGCTTTATGCCCTTTGCCTGCTTTTATGAGAAAACAAAGAATAACCGATTCTATTTATATACGCAATTTTACGTTCGAAGCCTTTGTCTTTGGTCTTTGTAATCGACATAGTGATGGACATTGAAAAAAAACATCGATTTTTGTCGATGTAATACATCGGATAGTGGTATCAATGTTATATCGATATTTAAAAAATACATTTATGTTTTCTATACATCGATTATTTTTCTGTCATCAGGAATCAGGAATTTAATAAGAAAGTACCAGCTAAATACTAACCAGCACAGACAGCACACTACAAGAATTAGCGAGGTTTTTAGTATAAGAGACGTTTTCTACATAAAAAAATTGTGCGTATCAACTCCTACAAGTGACTGGAGTTTACTCCTTGAGACGATTATCTTAAAATATATAGTATAATAGACAAAGGAAGTAAATTAATTTATTTATTTATTCATATTAATTTGATAAAATATATTACAGTAATATATATATGATATTATCATCTATATTCTTTTTTTATTATTTACAATATTTTACATGTATACTAAATGCTAAAGTTAGAAAGAAAAAGAGAGAGAGTAAATGTGTATTTGGGACTGAGGAGCGGGGAGCCCTTTAAGATGTAGGAGTATATTACGCACAGGAAATGTGACCCTTCACTTTTTGTTAACGTTTGATGTTACCACCCATCTATTTCCATACCGTGCGCTATATATGAAATGTATATAATATGAAATATTAAACTAAAAGAAGATAATGTTACTTTTGAGCTGTCTAATGTTACTTTTGACTATTGGCTAGTGACAAAATTGTCTTTTGAGCTGTCTAATGTTGCATTTGACTATTGGCTATTGGTAAAATTGCCTTTTGAGCTGTTTAATTTTAACTTTTGACTATTGACTACTCGTATAATTGCCTAGCTGGATAGGTCAATGTCAAAAGTAAGTTTTTGGCTGGCTTGGGACTCTTGGGAGATGTAGACATCTTTATTTTAACTTTATTGGACAAAAGACCGTGCGTGTGCCATTGAATCAAGCTTGTAGACTTAATTAAACCAAACAAAAAAAAGTTATTATTCGTAGACAGAGAATCTATCTATTAAAAATGTTTCTAGTAGGTTTGCCTCTTTGATGCATCAAATTAAAAACATCGATGTTTACTCGATGTTGAAGAATTAACAATACATCGATTCAATTCAATGAATCGATACTATACATCGCGTGTTTTTGATACATCGATGTATATCGTCCACTCCTAGTACTGACTGACTGATTGATTACATACTCTGTGGTCTTTGTAAGCGAAGCGACGCGACTTATTTGTATCAAATATATATCGTGAAAATAGGTACAAAGCATAGAAAGTCTTCTCCACCTAGGCTTTCATACCAAAGTTTTAAAATAGAAATGTTTGTTTTTCATTGCGTCCTTTGAAAGTTACTAAAAATTCATTCAAGAAACAGCGTTTTCTGCTGCCAATATTTGTGAACAATTCGTGCGTTGTAGATTTGTAAACTTTTAGGTCATAGTTATCTTAATTACATGTGTTAAAAATATAGATATTAAAATAACTTAGTGACATTTATGCTGCACTTCTATAGATTCATGTCTAATGAGTCGAAAGTTGTTATGACATCTGTTCAACTTTTTAAATACTTATTACGCCAATGCGAAAAATTACCGCCTGAAGCTTGTAAATATTACAAATTTGCTGTCAAACAGGTATAACATTTACGCGGAATCGGTTTTAGTTCTTTCATATCATACCATAAATGGTTTGTGTTATATGTGAGTAGTATGTAAAGTTCTAAGGCGATAGATATGTTCCACAACTATTAAAGTCTAAATTAGCTAGGAACCGAGAGATGTTTATTCCAGGCACACTTCTTAAATTTTACACTATGCTAAAACTATGTTTATCATTGCTATTTTTTTTTGTGCATGGGCATGTTCATTGTCCAACCAATTGTAAAAGTAGTCTGGGTGGTCCTTATTATTTATATTTGTTAAAGTAAGTTAATGTAATTGCACCATACACATTGTATTTGCATTATTTCCAGCAACACTACCCAAACTTTTATACTTGTAGATGGCCTTAAGAAATGTTTATTTAAAGCTGTAGGTACTTGTTAGTGCTCAGAAGTGTTTTAGACAAAATATGGTTGCAAACACAAGCCTAGGGTAGGTAGACTAGACATGGTATGGTTGGCAATGAATATATCAATATCCTTTTTTATCTAGGAAATGTGGTCAGTTCTTCAAAATATTAATAATGAATTTCATTTCAGAGTTACAAGCAACATAAGTTTGAACCAGACCCTGAAAGGGTCAAAGAAATAATTCTTAAAAGTATTGAAGATGCAAAGTGGATAGTGAATAAGGTAGTGGAACACTGTAAAAGTTGAATTTGATTTATTCATATATTAAAGTAGGATTGTGAAACTGCTTGTTTTATGAGATGGCAATTGTGAGTCAACAGTTATATAATATCAGATCAGATTTTGGATAAGAATACTGAAATAATAACTAAGACAAGTATAAAATTTCAAAGACGAGTATGATCATAAATGCTTAAAAATATTCAATATTTACAACAAATCTTATTAAAGCTTGTAGACTGCTCTCTGATAAAAGTCAGCAGAAAAATGTGCTTAAATTATGTAGATATCATTAGTTTTGTTGGGTCATCCATCAATTTCTGGTAATTTTTACAAGCTCTGATCTACTTGAATTAGTTAATGTTGTCTATGTAACATTTTTCAAACAATTTGCAGCTGCTGTATCAATGAATCCATTTTACTTTAGTTTACTTCTACTATATAATTGATATACTATACATATATTTCTTTTTTCAGTACACTACCAAATAATGGAGTTAACTAAATGCTGCACTAATACAAAGATCTATTATATATTCTTGATAAACGCAATCAGTAAGAGATGAATACATTTGGAGAGAAAATTGAAGATTATGATATATTAGAACATCTAGGTAAAGGTGGATTTGCACATGTTTATCGTGCAAGATGTCGCAGCACAGGTGCATTTGTAGCCATCAAAATGATAGACAAAGCTCTAATGGCAAGTGCTGGTATGATAGGAAGAGTTCGTCAGGAAGTAACAATACATTCTCGTCTGAAGCATCCTGCTATTTTAGAGTTGTATACATTTTTTGAAGATGTGCATTATGTTTATTTAGTACTGGAGTTAGCACACAATGGAGAGTTAGCAAAACACTTCAAATTAGGTACTCGTGGATTGTCTGAGAAGGCAGCAGCTGATATATTTAAACAAGTGGTCAGTGGAGTATTATATCTTCATACTCACAATATAATTCACAGAGATTTATCTCTGAATAATTTATTGCTAACAAAAGACTTGAATGTCAAAATTGCAGATTTTGGATTGGCTACTCAGTTGAATGGACCTGATGAGAAACATGTTACAATGTGTGGCACTCCTAATTATATATCACCAGAAGTAGCTTCTAGAGAATTACATGGCTTGCCTGCTGATGTTTGGGGTTTAGGTTGTATGTTATATACCCTTTTGGTAGGAAGTCCCCCATTTCACACACAACATGTAAAAACTACACTTAATAAAGTTATAAATGCAGATTACAAGATCCCACCAGAGTTATCATATGCAGCACAAGATTTGCTACAAAAGCTTTTATGCAAAGACCCCACAAAAAGGATCACATTAAAAGGAATAATGGATCATCCTTTCTTGATTAGCACCAGTTTTGTTAATTCAATAACAAAACCAGATGTCTCGAGGGATTCTGGATTTCTTACTACATTACACAGTACACAACATAGTGGTAAGATTAAGGGTGAAGATATAACGTCTGATTACCTTTGTACAAATAGAAAACAGAATGTTGGAAATTTGTTGCCAACAGAATTTCTGCAACAAGCAACATATAATGTTTTTTCTGAAATTCATGATAATCAATCTCAATCCTCTTATTGCAACAGCCATGATTATAGATTGGGTATAAAAAGCACTGATGGTAATTCTAAAGTTGTTGATTTCCAAAATCAAATTGTAACTAGTACTTCAGTGGACCAGAGACTTCCAAATGCTTACTGTGGTAACCCATTACTAACAGATAACCTCAGAAAGTTAGATATAAAATCTAGTAAACCAGTAGATAAATTGAATGATAATAAAGAAAATATTCCTAGATCTTGCAGTGTCAATTCCAATACAATTGGTGTACCACCATTGTGTGCAGAAAGGCTGCCCTGTATATCACATAAGACTAGAAATGCTATTTTAAAAATAGAATCTGATTCTGTTATTGTGGAATTTATAAAAAAAAAGGGAAAAAACAGAGAAGAAAAGGTAGTGGAAGTATGCAGAATAACCAAAGATGGTATGAAGGTTATTATTTATTCAGCAGAAAATTATAAATCTATTACACCTCATAAAATAGAACATGAACCAAGTCCTGATGAAATATTCTCATATCATAATTTACCACAAAAGCATTGGAAAAAGTACTTGTATGCCTCAAGGTTTGTTGATCTTGTAAAAGCTAAAACTCCTAAAATTACACTCTACTCCACTTTGGCTAAATGTCAGTTAATGGAAAATAATATAGACATAGAAATGTTCTTTTACAACGGAGAGAAAGTTGCTTTTACAGCTACAGAAGGTTTGAAAATAATTGATAAAAATTTGAAAACTTATATAAATCCCTCTAATATCCCTGAATTGAAATATTTATTAGATCATTATGAAGAGTGTTCTAATAGAATAAATAGAATTCAGTCAGCTCTCTCATGTATCAGTGATGAATGCTTTCCTCTCATAGTTGGGAAAAGGCCTGTACATAGTAATGTTAATAACACAGCTTCTCATCCTGGTATTGTGAATCCAAATTACAACACCCCTGTACTCAATATAGGTTCGTTTCATAGAACTGCAGCCAGTTCTAGTCATGGACATAGTGATTACAACATTATTTGAATTTAATTGACTTATGTTAACAAATTCAATTTGAAGGCTCATAATTACATGTTACACTATTGAAATATTTGAAACCTGTACAGTCAATTAAGGGCACATTCAATTTACACGTTTTGTGTCGGACCGCCGCGATACCGAATCGGTGCGTTTGTCGTATTGCGTACGGACGGTCGTTTGTTTTCGTACAAAGTTTTGCGGTGCGGCTACAGTGCGGCGTCGGTACCGCGAACGCTCGACAACACATGTTCATTTCGTACCGCGCGCTTTCAAACAAACAAACAAACGACCGTCCGCGCGCAATACGACGAACGCAACGATTCGGTACCGCAGTGGTCCGACACTAAACGTCGTTTAAATCGAAAGCGCCCTATTAGTGGTATTAAGATAATACAATTTTTTATATATTTTTCATAGGAATAAAATGTATTTAATGACCCTGCTTAACACCGTTATATTATGCTATGACCGTCTATTAACAATAGATTAATTAAATAAATTTTTTATTGTTTTAATTCAGTTTGATTTCAAGCATTTATTATTTTTTATTATAGATAGCAAGTGCTTGACCGCTATCTGGTTTAATGAGAAGCGATGACGGGATCTAGGATGAGACTTGTTTACCTAGAAGATATCTATTCACTCATTACTTAAAGACCCTTAAATTGTATGTGTCAAGAAACAAAGACTCAGGCAACGAGTTCCATTCTTGTTGAAAAAAATTCACGATTGATAAAATGGAATCAAAATGCTTTATCCATTTGGTACATCAAGCATATAATGGATGTCAATAGTCACCAGACTATTTGTATGTCTGGTTGTTCAATAAATAAATGGGGATGGTGAAATAAGGTTGTGTTTCACATTCAGCTGAACACTTCGAAATATATCTTATAAAAACGGATAGGCTAACAACCTTATGCTTATGCTCAAGGCTAAAAGCTTATAATAAAAAAGATCGTCATTGCCGATGAGCTTCTTGGCCCTCCTCTCAATGGACTCGAGCGTTTGGAGCTGGTAGTAGGCGGAACCATCCCAAAGATAAGAACAGAAGTAGATACTCCATACACGATCCAACTTGCGCTTGGTAAAGGTTGAGCAACTGCACCGGCATGAAATACTTTTTCACCTTTGCCAGAATGCCAAATTTTGAAGCTAATTAACTCCCAATAAAACAGCTAAAATTGAGAGTTGATGATTGATAATGACGTGACGAGAAGCTCAGATAGACAGTGATCGGCACGGATACACCTAAGAAAGTAGGAGTCAAGTCGAAAGGACCCCTTTTGCGGAGAAAAGACACGCCTTCGTCTTTAATCATCAGATATGTAGCTCTCTGCAACCGTGCTCTTACCTGCGCATCCCAAAATACTGTGCATATGAAAATTTCGCTCCATATGAAAGTTGCGTATGCTAGATCTCCTATAGACCGGTTTCGGTAAAACCCACATTGTTAGTCCTTAAAAAGGCCGTTTTCATCTCGATACGACAGTATCCTATGGTTCAGTACACTGTACATAATCTTAAAAAGAACAGATTTGACGGAGATGGGCCTGTAATTAGCAGGGGCACGACTCGCACGACTGCCCTTGGTACCTTAGCCAGCTTCCTGGACATTGGTAGTCCCTAATGCCCCTTAGCTATACACAAACGATATAAGCGTGTCAATACTGGAGCTTACTCAGGACCGCAAGTCCTAAGTACCTGGTATACCGAACCAGTGGCTTAATTCACGTCCAATGCTTTTCTTACTTAGGTTTGCCTTATGCAGATTTCAGACCATGCTTTAATCCGAGTAAAAGGTTCCCTAACGGCAAAAACTACAACAAACGGAAGCTCAAAAAGACCTAATTAGAACATTGAGAGATCGCTCCAAAGTTAGACCACCTTCAAAGTTTGATGACTGTTCTTCAGTGCATCGGTGAAATGTATGATGTCCAAGTGGAACCGGAAACATACAAAGAAGCAACGGAGTGCAATGATGCAGACAAGTGGAAAATGGCTATGGACGATGAATTAAAGTCTCTTGGTGAGAACGACACATGGGAAATAATTGATCTTCCTAAAGATCGTAAGGCTCTACCTAACAAATGGGTTTATAAAATCAAAAGAAACTCCGATGGTACAATCGAACGGTACAAAGCTCGACTTGTAATCAGAGGATACTCACAAAAGAAGGATATTGATTATAAAGAGACATTCAGTCCCATTGCAAAAGTGAGTACAATTAGATTAATTCTTAGTTTTGCAGCACAAGATAAAATGAATTTATATCAATTCGATGTATTAACAGCATTTTTATATGGAAGTATAGACGAAAATATTTTTATGAAACAACCTGAGGGTTATAATGATAACTCAGAAAGAGTATGCAAGTTAAAAAGAAGCTTATATGGTCTTAAACAAGCTCCACGATGTTGGAATACTTGTATTAAAAAAATTCTCACTAATCATGGTTTTGTTGCATCTGAAAATCCTTGTTTATTTCTTCGAGAGAGAGGGGGAGAAAGATAATATTGGCATTATATGTTGATGATAGACTTGTGGCCTCACGAACATGAGGTAAACCAGTTTATGGAAGAATTAAAACATCAATTCAAAATTAAATATTAGCCTGCCAATTACTTTCTTGGACTTGAAATACAGAAAAATAAGGATGGTTCTATCAAAATATGTCAAAAAGGCTATGCAAAGAAAATTTTGGAAAGATTTGGCATGAAAGATTCAAAACCAGTCGCAACACCAATTCTGAAAGACTAAGAAATAAGATGGACTCTAAACCTGACATCAAATTCTCCTATAGACAAGCTGTGGGTGCTTTGTCATATTTACACTCGGTTGCAGAAACATATTTTAAAAATTTCATTAACTAAAAGAGGATTAAGTTTAATGGTAACATTAAATTAATGACGTTGCAGAAAACTGTTTTAAGTCCTTTTAATTGTTCTTTAACTAATGAGAACTTTAAAAAGTGTTGTCCAGTGAAAATAAGAAAAGAATGATTGGTTGAGTTTTGCTTTCGTTCAAAAGGTCACATCACTGCTTCATTTCTGGTAAAAACAAAATGCAGACGCCATATTTTGACATTTAAACATCAAAAGTCTGTCAGTCAATAAAATAAACATAGCTCTTGATAACGTGATTTTCATTTCTGTGAGATAAAATATAAATTTTCGCTGTCTGCTCTTCATTTAATTTTGTTGGAAAATGTCGGAAAAGAAAAAACGTGAACGTGGTGCAAACTACACGCCTGAAGACAAGGCATTGTTATCAGATATAATTTTAAAGTAAGTTACGTTTTGTATTAATTTGTATGAAGTATTGTCCAAGCATGGTATTTTATTGTACCATTGGTACTTTATTGTGATACGAAAAATCTTTTCAATTTGCATGTGTAGTTATTTCTTAGTTATTTCGGCCATACCAGTGTTGTTTAATAATATTCTATATTTTTCAGATATAAACATATAATTGAAAATAAAAGAACAGGTGGTATATTCTTACAAAAAAAGAAGGATGCATGGGCTGCAGTCACTATTAAATATAATAGTAATTGTTCTACCGGATCCAGAACAACAGACCAATTAAAAGCTCTGTATGATAATATGAAGCAAAAAACTAAGAAGGATGTCGGAGAACTAAATGTAAGAAATGTCTCTAAAATTTTAAATTCACTTTCAGACTGATGCCTGAATCAGTTAAGTAATCACAAACTTTGATTTTTGTTTTAGAAACAAAACTATATCATTTATAAAAGTCCAAATGTTGTTAGTAATGAAGACTTACAAAAAGCACTTAAAAACGTTAAAAATGATAAGGTAAGCGACTGCAATTATATCAGTTTATTGGTTATGATAAGAATGTTCTCACACAATGAAAGCTCTTGTGATGCAATGTTAGTCAATGTGATGCAACTCGTCCCGATATAGCATATTCTGTAAGTGTTGTATCGAGGCATTTGGAAAATCCAAGTCAAAGAGACATCACAAAAGTAAAACGGATATTTCGATACATTAGAGGCAGCATTGACCACGGTATTGTTTATAAGAATGTAATAGAAAAGATGCTCAAATGTTAAAGTGATGCAGATCATGGTGGCGACCCTGAGACTGGACACTCCACCACTGGAATGGTATGCATATATGCAGGCGGAGCTATCTCCTGGCGCAGTGTCAGACAAGGAACAGTAGCCATTTCAAGTACAGAGGCTGAATTAAAGGCTGCCAGTGAAACTGCAAGAGAAATTGTTTAGCTTAAAAGACTCATTGATCAATTGGTCAAGCCTTCAAAAATTCCTACTCTGTTTGTGGATAATAAATCAACAATCAAACTTGCAAAGAATCCACCGTATGAGTTTAATAACCGTACGAAATACATTAAAATAAGACACTTCTTCGTTAAAGAGGTAATTGCTGACGGTATGCTGGAAATAGAGAAAGTTGGGACAGAATACCAGCTGGCTGATATGTTTACCAAGCCTCTATATAAAACCAAGGCTCAGGATTATTTGTGAACAAATTGGGTTTCAGTGACTGGAAGTAAAAACAAACCTTCAAGAGAAGATGTTAAGATATATTTACTCTATACAACAACTAGTTGAGATAATTCGGAACTCTATGCTTTATGAAGGATTATGTTTTGACATTGTCATCTTTAAATCAAAATACATTCTGTTTACACCAAAATCTCGTTTTTATCTTAAAGAAATAATATAATTTCAGGCTAGCCCTCAGAACAATAACTAAAGCTATAGAAGGAGCGCTAAAATAAAAACTGTATAACAGCTCTCATATTCGCCTAAAGTAATCTAACATACATGGGTAAGAGCGAAATAGACTACAATTGTAAGGTTTTATTTTCACGTCATTGTCACAAACTCTCAAAGTACAAATGTCAAATGGTTGTAATTTATACTACCAAATTAAAAGTACGTCTTTGATGAACGTTGTTTCTGAAGTAAGACCAAATTCAATGCGGTCGTATTACAGTGGCCGAACAGCTTTGTCAGCGGCTAGCGTGAAATTATATTATTTTACAAGGAAGTTCGTGATAAAATAACAGGAAAGTGTGCATATAGACGCTTCAGACATCTTAGAGTCCGCGTGCAGGATTGCTTGTGTTGTTCTAGACTACAAGTCTCATACATCACCAAAAGAAAATACTGATGAGGTGTTATCATTTTATCGGTGAGTTTTGTTTCTAATTTCTCATATTTTGACAATATAACAATGGTATATTCAGAAAATTGTAGTCAATATTACAAAAAGATTACTCCATGACTTTTGGTTTAAATTGTCTTATTTTCATGCCTTCTGTTTTGTATATGATAGTGTGATAGTGATGTGTTTTTTATTATCGATTTTTGGTTTTTAATTTTGCTTTAGATTTCCTAAAGATGAAACTATTAAAAATGAATGGATACACCGTATATCAAGGATCAATTGGACACCGAAAGCGCACGGTCACATTTGTTCGAAACATTTTAGACTACAGTCATTTGAGCTACAAAAAAACAGTAAATTTCGGTGGCTGAAAGCAAATGCTTTACCCACATTACATTTACAGAACATGAAATTGCTCCTTGTTTATTCCAAACATTATCTTAGTCTTGCTTTGTCATATAATTATTTCGATCCTACCAATAAATATTCAGATTTTTAATTAACATTTTGGCAGCGTGTATCACAAATAATAATGATAGCTTATTTACAATATTATTTTTGTGTTTCAGAAACCACTATCGCATTCAGAAGGAATCATGAACCACCAAGTAAACGCCCCAAATCTATGACCACAGTTGAAACAAATACTGATTCCGATATCTCTGAACTGATATGTAATTTACAGAAAATTATAGCAGATTATAAAAACCAAATTGGAATATTAAAAAAAGAGTTAAAAAGACCAGCAAGTGACGACTTCGCAAAATAAACACTTTAACAAAGAGAACATTAAGGAGCAACGCGTAGAAATCTCAACTCTATAAAATATTGATAGAAAAATTGAAACAAGAATATGTTCAAGCCGAATACCTAGCACTTTTAGATTGTGTAAACAAAAATGACAAAAATTCGCGGCGAGAACTGAACTCAATTCCGGAAACAGCGTTTAAAAAATGTTTTGATGATTGGATTAAGTTAGCGTAAGTGTATCGTTTCTGAAGGAGCATACTTTGAAGGTGATAAAATAAATTTGGATGAATAACAAACATTGTGTATATTATTGATCTTTTCCCGATACTTTCTTGACAGAGTAGTATATAAAAATAATAAGTAAATATGTATAAAATAATAGTTGGTTAATTTAATTTAAATAATCGATTAATTTTCTTTTAAAAAGTTTCCACTTTTTTAATCTATACCTATAAAAAATATAATGTTGAATGCAGTGTTCACTACTGTACTGCTAGAGGTCTAACTTAAAATAGAAACATGTAGCCTAATATGATATATCTATACAAAGTGCAATTTTTTAACTGTACCTACCTGGTTTCTCTAGATACTGAAGACTGCAAATCTAATAAATAAATTGGTTCGGGTCCAAAATTCTACTCATTAATACTGCATTATAAAATGTTCATATTGCAGATTCTACACGTGTTTATTATGACACATTACCGTCCGTTCTAGTGTCATAGACATAACAACAGCATAATTTTTTTTACATGTTTTTAATTTTATTTTTATCGATAGTAATATCGATGCCGTTACATCACTGACGTAAGGGAAACTAGTGACTACCTTATAAATTACGAAACAAAATTTGTATACTTATTTCTTTCTTACACATTTACAACTGTATAAGTCAAAAAGTACGAACTAACGTATTGTGTTGTTATTTTAGCACGGCTTCTATAGCTTTAGTTATTGTTCTGAGGGCTAGCCGCTAACAAAGCTGTTCGGCTACTATAATACGACCGCATTGAATTTTGTCTTACTTCAAAATCAACGTTTATCTAATACGTATTTTTAATTTGGTAGTATTAAATTACAACCAAATCAGAACCATTTGACATTAGTACTTCGAGAGTTTGTGACAATGACGAGAACGACTGAAATAATAAAAACTTGCAATTGTTGTCTATTTCGCTCTTACCCATGTATGTTAGATTACTTTGAGTGAAGAAGAGAGCTGTTATACAGTTTTAATTTTAGCACGGCTTCTATAGCTTTAGTTATTGTTCTGTGTGTCGAGTGTAAGTTCTCACTTAGAAAAAACGTTACTATCGCGTTTGCGTTTCGAGCAACATTTGTATGAGAAAAGAACAGCACCACCAAGCGGGGAGACGAAGAAACAATTCCCGCGAGTGTACGTTGTACTCGATACGCTTGACGATGCGTTTTGAAACGTGTCGAGCGCGTTTACGAGTCCGAAAACGTTTTGATAAACATTTTGCGAGTGTAAGTGGCAAGTTTGACAGTTCGAATGGTGAGCTAACGCAAACGTGATAGTAAAGTAACTCACTTGGTGTTTTACCCGTGAAACACAGTGAAATTGAATATTTTAGTGGCTTTCGAAAAGATTTTGATAAAAGTAGGTATACTAGCGTACTATGGCTGCTCGTTATTTCTTTGCTTGGAGAATGTTGTCGGTTGCAGAAATGCAAGATAATCGTAATTGCCTTCGGAGAAAAAGGACTATCTCCCGCTCTTCTTTTGATCCTATGCAACATCTTACGGAGAACGAATCCAAGAATAGGTATCGCATAGGTAAAGAGGCTGTTTTATTCTTATGTAAAGAATTAGAACAATTGACAAATTTGAGGTCTACACAACAAATAAGCCTCACTAAAAAGGTATTATTTTGTGTTCCTTGCAACAGATAATTGTTGACTTTGTTGTTATCAACAAGGTAATGAAACCATAACACTACTATTATTGTGATGACAGAATAATTTTGTTTTTTTTGTGGATTATGTATGGTGACGACATATAATATTGTAAATGTCGTTACTTCTGTTAAAGTCGACGTGTTTCTTGCGCCCATTCTTCTTGTTAGTTAAAAGACGTCCTAAATTGGTAGGTAAAAATGTTGGACGATTCAAAACAACTTATTTTATGTGCATTTGAATAAAGTTATTTTTCAGTCATTCATTTTCATTCATTATACAATCCCTCGGGGTACCCGAATCACCCCCTTGTATATTCCGAAATTTTTCGTAGTTTTGAGTTATGAATTTTCGACATGAACAATTTATAAAATCAAACAATCTATTGTGAAAATTGAGTTAAATTGTAAATAGCAAAACGTGAATACACTTTTTGTGTTGCTATTGCAGTCGGAGTAAACCAACCAAATGTTTTATGGCTGCACATGTTTAAAATCATTTAGAATTTCAATCGTTTGACTATTAAGCATTGTTTGTTTGGCTGGCACTGGCGATGGCGAGGCGAGGTTTCGACAACTGTCGTCCTTTGTGCGGCTCTCATCTTGTGTCTCTTTCCAGCATGCAAGTTAAAACGAAATAGAATCAAATTCATTGTGTAAAAATGCTATCCTACTGTTTTAAGAGATTTCAATTTATATGGAGCCGACTCACCTAAAGTACAGTTTGTAATTTGGTCGTATAATATTCGTCAACGTCATGACCGAAACCGGCGGAGGCAACCTATAGAAAATAATTAAACTTTCGGCAAAGTGAGCAAACGCAAACGTTTATCGAGTTGCGAGTCAAAACCTACACTCGCATGTGCTACGCATACTTTCAAGTTTGCGTTTACTCGATGAACTTTTTCGTGACGTTTTCTACTATTGAACCAAAAACTTACACTCGAGGCTCTGAGCAATAAACGTTCAAACTTCCACAAAAAAAATTTGACGCTTGGCGCATTTGTAATATTTTAAAACAAAGTAACACCGAAATATCTCATAAAACCTCGGTTGAGGCGTTAAGACTGGACAACGCGAGATTAACGCAACAGTATCTGCTCAATAGGTAACTGCACCGTTTTGTCGAGAGATATTCGTTAAATTTTGTCTCATAAATAGGGGGACGAGAGCAGATAAAGTTAGATAGTAAGTTAGATCGCTCTTCGATTCAAAGAACGTTTTCCATTTAGACAAAATTATCGACACTGTGTTGCACTGTGTCGACCATACTATAGCAAAAACCTATTGGCACACACACACACACCAGTGGCGTGGGGTGAAAAAAAAGGAAGGTAAAGCCGGACCAAAAAACGGCTAATGCGTAATTAAACAAAATATCATATTATAAAAAAATATGCAATAAATTACATACCTGACCTGAGTGTGTTCATGTGTTGTGTTAGTTTACCTTTTCCATAACTACGACGAAATGTTAGGTTTGGTGATTTGCTTGCGTTGCGTGCGTTGTATGCAATTTATCAGTTGTTAGTGTTCACCACCTTCACCATACATGACATCACTGGTATTATATGAACAGTGCATGTCGAGTATGATAAAAGTGGCTTTGAAAAAAGCCGTTTTAAGCACGTCACTCGCACAGGGGTTATAATATAATCACACAAAAAGTTGAGACAGTGTCGACTTTTTTTCTAAATGGAAAACGCTCAAAGCAATCGATTTAAAACATTTTTGAACGCATGAATATTAGAAACTTGCCTTTTTTTTAACATGTCACATATTACTTCTAAACAAAATATGTTCGTTTTTACACGCAATCATTCAGTAGTTATCAACGTTGTATATAAATAAATATATTAGTTTGTTTCATGTTTATAATATCTACGTAATAAAATAAAATTAAATACGTTAAAATTTTTCAAGTGGTAGGGAGCGTTCAAGTATTACGTAACGCAATTTTTGTAGATTTTTGACCCTCCCTCCCCCCGTATCGCGCCGTAACGTTTCACTGTACCCCCCCCCCCCGTCTTTAAATGTTACGTAACACTCAAGTGACCATTTCTACCCAAAAGTACAAGAAAGTCACTAAATTTTTTTCAGTAAGAAGAGTTTTTTTTTCTTCTCGAAAGCTCGCATATTTGCTTTGTGTAATTCCCGACGAACAGTTCGCTTACTCACTGACGTGCCAGTATCGCGCCTTAAAAGCGCCGCCGCTTCAGAGACTCCTCACTAGATCTTAAATAGTGAGTAATTTTTCTCACGTCTCTATCTGATAATTTTTTAGTGCGACCACAAACATTAGCCGATATATGAAATTTACATTTGGCTCTAATTCTTTGTATTGCTGATTGACTTATCTTTAATTTTTGAGCAATGTATCTTATCAATTTTCCATTTTTAAGCAACTGTTTAACAAATTCTTTAATATTTTTTGCAATCGGTTTCATGATTGTATCGAAAATAAATGTATTAAGTTAAGCCGTTCACTGTGCTGTATCGTATTAGGCTGAGTAATACACAAAGCGAAATTGTTCATTTACAGTATAATCCCGACAAGTTTCAGCAAGTTTCAAAATATTTATACTTGAGCGCAAAGACGTTTGTAAATACGGTGCAAAAGTGAGTCAATCAATATTAGTTATATTAAAGTTTTAAAACGTAGATACTGGAAAGTAGTTATATGTGTTAAGTAGCTAGTAAATTACAGTTTAAAATAATAATACATATGATTTGAAAAGATTTTAATTTATGCGATTATATTTATTATAATATAAAATGTCACAACATTGACTCAGTTATGCACCTCACTGTATATCATTACAATGTATGGCGTGTCATGTCATGTGACGTCATTCAAAGAGCGTGAAAATTTCGGCTGTTTAAATTACGATTAATGCACTGACTCAAGAAAATATTTTTTTAACAAAAAATAATTCTACAACAAATTGTTTTAAAGTATTTTTCTATTAAAAATGACTTGATTTAACGATTTATACAGTAAAAAAATCATGCAAGAAACCTATTCGATTAAAATTACTGCTGCTCTATCCACGGGTTTGTTAGTCACTCAGATTCTTTCATCACTGGCTTCAGTAAGAACATTTATTCTCTGTTGCAGTAGGCCAAATTTCTTCATAAGATTTTCTTGAGTCGGTTTACTTGGAACATTTTTAGTGATGTCCGAAACAATCAAAGTCGTGTTTAGTTCCGTAGACGGGGTCTCCGCAGTTTCCTCATCAGTATTCTCACTTCGTTCATCGTGGGTATCGCTCATCTTTCATTTGACGGCAGTGCTTTCTCGTCCAGCGAATCCGATAATCGATTTCATAAGAGATGAATAATTGGATGAAGCTACAACATTCGAATCCTATAAACCAAGTGAAAATAAATTAAGAATATGTATTATTGAGACATGCGATGAAAAGGAACATAATATACACATATACAAGCAGATGCACCTGGTTTTGTTGAAGAGCACGTGAAGTCGAGGGGGCAGTGGGCCTTAGTATTGCTGGCGTACTTGATGTTTTCATTGGTAGCTATACTTATGACCAGTTCTGTTATAAAAAATCTAGGTTTTTATAATTACATATTACTAGGCGATGCAGTCGCTAAGCATAAAGCTACGCTGGCACCATATATTGGAGCGGAGCGTAATACCCAAAAAAATAAAAAATAAAATGTTTCGATGAGAATTTTCGTGAATTTAAAAATTCGGGCACAATCTTGTCCTAAACCTCTTGCTTCAATTTCACACAAAAAATATTAAAATCGGTTAAGAACTCTGGAAGTTATGGCATAACAGACATTGCGCCATTGAAGCTATGTCATTATTACATTTTAGCAGTAAACTTACCTGTGTAAAATAACTAAGCATTGTTGCTTTCTTCTTCGTGGCCTTCACCTTCAACTCTCGAATAACATCATTTATATGTTCTATTAACTTTTCTTTAGTTTTTCTTAAAGCGTTTTCCAAATTTCGGCGGCTTTTTTTGACACAGTTGCGCTGGTAAGTCGACATGAGAGCCTTTATAGGCCAAGAACAGCTGATGATACAAATCTCCTTCTTTTGAGGACATTACAGTATGAACACTATGAACTCGCTTTAATAACACCGACTACAGCAATGTGCTTCTGGATAAACACTAACGAATACTGACAACGAAAACAACATTAAATGACGTACAATACAATCGAGGGATTCCCCGTAAAACATAAACGAAAAGGGTTGCCAACTTGCGAGAGCAAAATAAAAATGACGACAAGACGAATTCAATCAAGAGATTCCCCATAAGATGTGAACGAAAAGGGTTGTCCAATTGGGAGTTTTAATTCCCTAATTTTTAGATGTTACGTAACGTTTTGTAAGAAAGACCCCCTCCCGCCCCTGTAACGCATTGTAACGTTTTACGAGACTCCCTCCCTCCCCCCAAATTGCGTTACGTAATACTTGAACGCCCCCGTATAGACATTATATTACACTTTAATCTAATCTACATATTCGTCGCATCACACTGATTCCTTCCTACCTACGACAGACTAAACATGTGGGTATAATAATTATACTATACAGCTCTATTATCCGTGCGAAGCCAGGGCGGGTCGCTAGTAATGAATAATTTTGTTAAATTTGTTGCATCTGTTAAAGTTGATGAGCAGAAGAACGTCTTTCATGTCCGCATCGGATGAATATTGTGGGTTAGAGCGTGTTTCTTAAGATTGATTTCATTAATATCTCTAATGCCGTCGTGATGAAATCCTTAAAGATTTCATCACGGCGGCAGAGGCGAAAAGGATAGGATTCAAAAAGGTGTCTTCCTGCAAAAAATACATGAAAGTTTCTGTAAATCTGCCCACTTATACTGAAACCTTTAGGAACGCAGATATTTATATTTAATTTTAACTGATAAATCAGCTTTAATCGTCATCAAAAAACTGAAGTAAAGGTTGTAAAGATTATGTACCCTTCGCCTTTCCATAAGGGAAAAACTATACAAAAAAAAAAGTAATTTTTGTTATGGCAACATCGTGGATTCTCCATCTTTTGTCACGATGCCTCCTAAGAAGCAACCTGAGAAATCTGGTATGTATTTTTATTTCTGCAGTATTGTTTTAATATAAACAATTATTGTATTTCAAGCAAAAAGGTTTTATAGTTAAAGTCGTACTTGTTCATGTTATTTGACTTAGTTTGTGAATATTGATAGTCTGCTCTTTGACATAGGACTTGTGAAGCCACGCGGTACGTGCTGCATTATGTAGGTATCTAAAAATATTGTAGCACTGAAATTATTTGTTACTAATTGTGTATTTAAACTTTGAGTATTTGTTTTCAAAATTAAATGTTTGTCAGTTATGGTTTTTGAGTTTAATAAAACTTTCCTGCGAGGTTATAATATTGTTATGAATTGCTGCTACAGGATCTGCCGGGGCCAAGCCCGCGGAAAAGAAACCTGCTACTGCCAAGACCCCAGCGGCAGCTCCTAAAACTGCTTCTACAAGTAGTGCACCTAAACCGGCTACAGCTAAAACGCCAGCTCCAGCACCTAAAGCTGCTGCTCCAAAAGCTGCCCCCGCCGCCAAACCCGCGGCGGCTAAGCCAGCCTCAGCTCCAGCTGCTAAGCCAGCTGAAAAGAAGACTTCAGCTGTACCTACAGCTAAACCTGGCTCTGCCAAGGCAGCCGCCCTGAAAACAAAGTCTAGTGCTAAGCCTTCAGTGAAAAAAGCAGCAACAGCCTCAAAATTGAGTAAGCCTAAACCTGCAGCTGCTAAACTCAAGATTGCTCCCAAGCCAAAAAAAACTGGCATTAAAGGACAAAAGAAGGTGGTCAAACCTGTGGTCAAAGCTTTAAAGGCGCAGAGAAAGGTAATAAATTATATATGAATGAATTTCACTTTGTTTTGCCAAGTTGGTACTTTATTTATTGTAATTCCATATTTTGTCTGGCTATAGTGTAATATGAATGTTTTTTTCCTCTATTTTTGCCTTTAATATAACTTGAACGACATACCTTATAACCATGTTTATAGCTTCTTAAAAGGACTTGAACAAGAAAGTTAAAAGTAAAGTAATTGCAATCTGGTTAAAAGTTTATTTTTCAATAAGTAAATGCAAAAGTTTAATGATTAATTGAAGATGTGTTTCTATAAGATATAAAATACTCCTGGAAGAAACAACTACGCTTCCAAGCCCTCAGATGGGTTCAGATCCCACCAGAGGGCTCAGAGGCATAGTTGTTTTGCATTGTGAATGCAAAAAACTAATTGGTTTAACGTATTTACATTAAAGATGTGTTCTCATGAGTATATTATTATTTACTACAGGTTGTGAAGGGTGAACATGGCAAAAGAGTGCGTAAAATCCGCACATCTGTGCATTTCCGTAGACCCAAGACTTTTGAGCCACCGAGGCATCCTAAATACCCCAGAAAATCTTTGCCCAAGAGGAATCGGTGAGTTTTATCACGATTTTATTATCTAGGTCAGATCTGTATTCTTTAAGTACTGTATTTTTTGACACTGCTGAAATTGCATAATCATGTGATGTCACAAACTACTAGCAAGGCACATGAGACCGATTTTCTATTTTTTTAACTCATTCAGTGCTACTACTGCCAATATATGAAGTAATGAATGCTATCCTGCTTATACAAAGAAAAAAATTCTAACATGCAGATGACAGAATTTAATAGTAATAGACAGACAATCACATGCTGAGTTTACAAGAGCGTTTTGTTAGGCCTTTGCTTATGGGCTGTAAAGGGACATTTGGGGTGCTGCTTCACTACTGTTACTTTTTACATTTATAATTTTTGCTTGCTGATGTTTCAAGATTTCTAGCTGTTTCCATCTTACAATGACTTCATTCAATGATAATGATTGAATGTCCTTTGTGTAATCTTTATAGAGGATAAATATCTTAGTATCAACTATTCAGACAAACTTGACCCTAACATATATTGCCCTTTGAATTTAAATCTAGTACTAATACCACTTATCGTATGATCCATGTACAATTTGGAATTACTATGCTCAACTTATCTTAGAAATTTTTTGAAACTGTCAAAAATAAGAACTATGCCATAAAGTAAAAGAAGTTATAGAAATAGCAACTTTTAATAAAATTGCAAAATGAGTAGCATGCCACTTCTTATCATGTGCCACAAGAGCCTTGGCCTCCCTTACTCTACACCATTGATCCATGCGTACAACCTACCATCTTTGCAACAGTATTAATTTATTTTTACTTAGTTTCAAATCATCCTACAGAACAGTAAAAATGAGTAAAAGTCGCAAATCATACCGCGTTACCTCAAGTATGCGTTAATCCTCACACCTTAACTGTTATTCTTTTCATTAATATTATAAACTGATTATATTGAAATCTTATTAATAAAGAAGTTTAATTCAACCTTTTTTTTGAAATATTTTAATGTAGATTTCAATGTGCAGTTTTGTTTGACTTGCAGTTTCTAAAAACACCTACAAATTACTGATAGCATGCTTTCTGTCATAACTTGCCCACTACCCAATTAGTAATGCATCTGATTATTGTGTAAATAAGTAGTATCTTGAAGAGATGAATATTGGTTGCAGCTGATTTCATAAAAATGTCATTTTCTATTAAATATTTCTATTACCTAATTTTGTAGCATATATCACAAAATGAAATAAGGTTGAATTATAGTAATATAAGTTATTTACAGGATTTTTACCATGTACCTTGTTATTGAGTTTCCGATATTTCGGCACTGTTGCAAGTGCCATGATCACGGAGCGACGTGATCATGGCACTTGCAACAGTAACAATCTCGTAAATAACTTATATTACTATAATGTTAGTGACCATGAAAGTTTAAAACAAGGTTGAATTAAACTTCTTTATTAACAAGATTACAATATAATCAGTTTACAATATTAACGAAAAGAATAACAGTTTTAGCACGTTTAGAGCTTTTAATTCAATAGGAATATCATCGCGATTTAAAGGTGTGTGAGTTAGGTTACGCAGGTTTCCTTGAAAAGACCGCGTCGTGCTACTTTTACTGTTTTATAGCCTTTATTCATATCATCGACGTCATGAATCATCGCCATTTTGTACTGGTCTGATAATGTGACGTATCTTACCGGGCTTTTATCCTCTCACTCTCACTCTCACTCTCTATACTCGGAACAAATCAACAGCATAGCATCAATACTACCATATTATAATATATGCGTGCATTTTTTTTGTAATAGAGATTTAACAAGCCTCCGAGCCAGGTGGGATTCGAACCCGCGTCCTTTCGCTATCCGGGCGAGTGCTCTGACCGCGGAGCTACCGAGACGCTGGCAGACGCATCGAAATTTACAAACATATTTCAACTTCTATGACCTAGTTTCGTTCCACCAACATCCCCACCTGAGGGCTCGAAGGCGTAGTTGTTTTTTTACAAGCGTATTTTATATCCTATAGAAATATTGCATTGTGAATGCGAAAAATAACAAAATAAAACACATAATACCGAGACGCTGGCAGACGCGTCGAAATTTGCAAACGTATTTCAACTTTTATTATGAGCTAATATCGTTCCACTACCAACATTGGTGTTCGAAATACGACATCTATTATACTCAGATGACAGCATGGGTAAAATGTGTAGAATTAAATGTTAAAGGATAAATATTAAAAAAAAATGGTATAGTTGGAACCTTGATGCTGTTTAGTATTTAAATTTTCCCTTTTTTATAATTGTATGTAAAACGATTTCACTTCTTTGGCATTTGTGATAATTAGGCTCATAGTAAGTTTTGTGGATTCTTTAATAGATGGCTAATTTTCAGCCTTATCACCTGGGGCCAAGTTTGTATGGAAACTGAAGTTCTCCCTTTGCACCGTTTACAAAGTATTGTACCGAAAATTAATTATTTATATTTTTCTTATAGCATGGATGCCTACAACATCATCAAATATCCATTGACTTCTGAAGCAGCAATGAAAAAAATTGAGGACAATAACACCTTAGTATTCATTGTCCATACAACTTCCAACAAGCACCACATTAAAGCAGCAGTCAAAAAGCTTTATGACATCAATGTTGCTAAAGTTAATACACTCATCAGGTATAACTTCAATTGAACTTAATTCTTATTTAATATTATTATATAAGTGATGATAACTTGTGGGAATCTCATTGACATATGGTGAAAGAAAAATTAGCACAACTCTGAATTTTTTATTTTTTTTGTTGTATTAGACTGTTTATATTGTATTTAACATTAATGTTATCCATTCCTTTTTTACAGACCTGATGGCAAAAAGAAGGCGTACGTTCGACTTGCCAGGGACTATGACGCATTAGATGTTGCCAACAAGATCGGCATCATATAAATTGTACGCTATATTGTATTTACTAAGAATAAAACCAGTAAAATATAAATGTAAATTAATTTAAAATTAATCCTATATTCCAATAATTGAAGAAAATAATGTTGCCCTTAGGGACATATTCTCAACTAAACCATATAAGACGGACAAAATACTGGTATAGTTTTCGCATGTCTACGTATTGTGCGCCTGCTTACGAAGGGTGTCTTCACCGTTTGCTTATAAGCAGTTGATAAATTGAGGACAATATGAGTAAATTAAACATTTCATAATCCAAAAGTGTGGGGCTGCCAAAGTGGCAAGGTGGCAATAAAACTTTAATAATATTAACACATTCAATGCCACCACAATTTCCTTTCAGCTCACAGCCATGCCGGCCCATAAAGCTGCTGATTAGCATGTCCATGGCACTGCATATTGAAATGTATGAAAACGCCATACGTATTCACTTGCACTGAATACATATAGCTAAATTGTCTATAAGGATTTAGTCTTCCCTTTATTATACAGAACTTAAGATAATAACAATATAGTGTAGTGAAGTTTAACCTGAAATTATGGCAAGAAAAGGATTCTATGGCTAGAAATTTAACCAATGATTGTAAAACGCTCATATGGTAATGAAAATTATATGTGTTAAATTTTATTTGTTTTCGATGGAATTGTGGATAAGATAGTTCCAATTTAAATATTTTTTTATAAGTAATGTTAAATTACGGAGCCACCACTTAAACTGCTCTAGTATCACACATCACATCTGGTAAAAAATACAGCTTCCAATATTAAAAAAATATTATAATAATAATTATATTTACAGTAAAGGTACCATCACATACTCATGAGTAGTGGTGGATATATTTTCGTGTTTTTAAAGTAGACAATATGAACTTATTGATTCATTACACAGAAAAGCCGTGTTAAATATGTTTTATGTCGACCTTGAATAACCAGGACCGCTGCTTCGCTAAACACCTGAAGTGTGCCCCTGGTGGCAGAACGGGTAAATCTTTTATGATTCGTAGTGCTCCTGTAGTGGCAGAGTGGAGCACATCTTATATGATATTGTTTACACTGGACACATGAACACATGAGATGATATTGTTTACACTGGACTCTGAAGAACATTTCAAATAAGTTAAAGTATCTCTACAATAAAATTGCCTAAATAGATCTAATGATTATTATGGTGTTGAGCGGAGCAGCGCCCGACACCAGTAGCTAGCTATCAACGCCTTTATAGAGAATTCAATCCGTAAGCAGAAAATCATGGCTAGGCAAACGAGACTTCCTAGGTCTATGTTTTAAACTTTGGGCATATAGAAGAACATGTCTGCTGTTGACCGCAGTCCTTTGGCACAAACTGACCATGAGAGCGAAGTAGTCGTCGTAGGTGTACAGTAGGCCTAGCATTAACCTTTCGTATGCCGGAACGTGGATCCGCGTTATCCCGTTATACTGCCAAACGCGGATCCACGCTAAAACGACTCCACGCGATTTTTTCCATTTTTCTATAATATTCACATGCAGACAAGGTTGCGAATCATAGAATAAAGTTCCTATTAAATGAAGTTATCGTCTCATTCAACCAAACCATTCATGTTCGTTCATAACTTGTGTCAAAAGTATTCGAAATGTTCAATCCTTTCCCTTGTTCCCTGGCGTAAGTCACTGTGCGTGTTTAAAAGGTTTTTATGAAGAAAAATAATAAGCTATTTTATTATGTATTACATACACAATATATTCAAGAATCCAATGAAACTAAAAAAGTCAAATGAAAATATCTAACTTTTTATTATCCGTGTTTTACCGCAGTACTAACAAATTTTGCCGTTTCATAAGAAATAATGGGTTGTAACCGATATTCGACTGATGATATTCTAATAAATTATGCACTAACAAAAAGGTAGATTCATGGTGTTTTAAAAACAGAAATCAGATAAAAGTTACGTTTTCTAATCTAAGTGATAATTGATGTAAAAACTTCAAGTTGCGCAGTCGCGCTACATACGATATTTCTCGGCATTTAGCGGTAGCGTCGCTGTGCCAGTCGCGGCATACGAAAGGTTAAGCTTCCTAAATCTGTCAAATATTCCCAATTGATATATAACTGTACGTTTGATATGTGGTCATAATAAAAATGAAGAAATTTGACAGATTTGGGAAGCATGATGTGAGGCCCGGTATTTGTTAGCGTTTGTGTGTGCTTATTGTTTCCCGGCTACATTTATAATTACAACAGCATGAAGGATGCAGAATTGCTAAAACTTTTTTGTATCATTAATTATTTATTAATTGCTACATTTAAAATATTAAGTTTCAGCATCTACGTATTACATTTATTTGGTTTTAGAAAATCGTTAGATTGGTTTAGAACAATTCGCTATTCTGATAGATACCCCAAACTAAACATTCATTATTTTCCAAGTTCAAAAGCTCTTTTTAATTTTATTGTAAATGACGATTTATTGTCTTTGTCCATTTATTTTGTATTTTGTGCCTCTAATTTAATTGTATTTACAATATTTGTGTAGGAAGTAAATTTAACAACACCAAAGTTGCAGATAACAAACTTGGTCATAGTAACCGACAAACACGAAAAAAAAAATGTTTCTCCACATAAAAATCCACAAATTAGAAGTCCAGTCCGATTCCAAAGAATTTTTATGTGCTTTTGTTTTTTAAAATTAATCAAATCGCATCTGATTAAAGTCTCTCCAACTATTTTTCGTCATCTCGATATTTTGAGACAAAAAGTAATCCTGAAATTATAAGGATAAAATAAGGTGGATCACCTTACATATCAAATCAGTCAGGAATTGTGGAAACTACAACCCATTAAAGGATCCATGTCTACTGGTACCCTGTATACGTCTCCTAATTTTTTGCAGTTTTCTCACTTTCTACAGTGCTTCTGCGAATATCGGCGGGTGGGGCGTAGGGCGCAGCATAGACTTCTGTCTGCAGCAACAATAATAATAATATTTCCTACATGCACACTAATTAGCCTAGCCCAAAGTAAGCGTTATAAGGCTTGTGTTATGGATTCTAGGGTAACGGATAGACATAAATATATGATACATGGATTTGTAATATTTTTAGAAATATATATAAATACCTACCCATGACTTGGGTACAAATGCCCGTATTCATCACACAAAAATCCGCCCCTTCCGGGATTCAAACCGAAGACAGTCGGTTCGAAAGGCAGGATCGCTACCGTTGCACCATAGGACGAAACACTCAGGGTCGGACTGGGCCGGAAGGGCCCGGGTGGCTGATCGCAATCCCGAGGCCCGAGACTAGATCATGGTGATGGGATACTAGATCATGCCCCGCAACCCAAGCCCGTGGGGGGCCCGCGCAGGCTGGGGCCCGGCTGGCAAATGCCACCTCGACTGTATGGCCAGTCCGACGCTGGAAACACTAACCGGAACTATTTCGTGATATTTTTAGAGTTATTTGAAAATGTTATTGGAGCGGGAAGTTATGGTGTTAACCGATTCGTTGCTACATACAATACCAGAAACTAAGGCTACGAGCTTGATTTACGTGAAAAGTGAAGATAGTTTTATTTTGGGTAGATTTCCCCTAAAACTTAATTAGAAGGAGTTATCATCGATTTCAATATGACACGGCTTCAGCGGCTAGCGCCACACGCAAAAGAAAGTGAAAGATTGACAACCACTCCTTAAATTACGAAACAAAGTTACCTTTTATTTTATTTAAGGATTTTTTGACATTTTTATAACTTTAAATACTCTCAATAGTCGAAAAACTATTTAATTGCGTCAAACACCTTACATACACGGTGACGGCCACAAAAATAACAAAACAAAGAATTTGCCCTTACGTAGTGCCAGTGAACTCGCGTGGCGAGTCGGTACAATTTTATTGCAGTGCCGGCTACTCGCCCGGCCAACAGCAACGAATCGGTTAACACGTTAATTACCACTATGAATTTCATGATTTTTCTCAGGTGCCGCCAACATTATACGGCGGACTCGACGGGTGAAAAAAAAAATGTCATTGACCGTCAAAGCGACAAATGACAATGCCACAAATGTTCCTCACACGAATGTTTGTTCCGAGTGGGGACCAAACCCACGACCATCGGCGCATAAGGCAGGGCCACTGCCAATGCTTATTATTTATGCGTTTATGGTTAGCAATGCAGACTTATGCTAGCCAGAAGCTATGGTTAAATAGTTCTTTAACCAATCAGTAACAACTAACAACTTCAATAACAGTAAAATAACTGTAAATGTCCCGCGGCTTTTAGGTCGCCCTTTTTTAATTTGCATGTCGATTAAACAAAAGATTTTATTAATTTATTTAAACCTATGTATTGTATATAAGTTGTTGTATATTAGTTTATTTAAACCTATTTATCGACGTCGTTGTCTAATATGTTCATATTATATTTAATTTAAGGTTGAGGACTCGCCTTGAACTCGTCAAGGCACTGCAGAGTAGTTTTTTTCCTTTTAAATATAAACGGAGTCTCCACACCTGGCCCACCACGTAAATCTTTAGTTTAGCGTTTATTTAGTATACTCTATTATTTTAAGCAGAAAATATGGATCTATTTTGGAAATATTAGCTAAAAACACTGAACTCACCAGGCGAGTCGTCGGCACTAGAATACGATTTTCGTGAACTCTCTGGGCGAGTCGGTGCCATTGAACGTGTTAATGTCTGTTACACCATAACTTCCAGAGTTCTTTTTATGTGGAATTTATTTATGCAATGCAATGAATTTATTTATTTTTTGTGTGGAATCGAATCAACACCTTTAGGACCAGATTGTGACGAGCCCGAATTTCAAAATTCACAAAAATATAAGTTATAACCTAAAAACATTGGCTAAGTAAATAGTCAACCGTCAATGTTAAACGGTGTAAGGAAATCCCCTTTCAGCCTAAAAATAGTAAAGAAATTAATATTTTATTTAGAGGGGTTATCGTGAACCTAGAATACACCTATACATATACAAAATTATCACTTCTAGAAATGGGGGCTTAGTGAATTGAGAGCACATGGTCTCAATTCACTATATTACATTACAGATTACACCAATCTACTGACTAGACGGCTGACTTTCTAAAATGGGTCCCGACTGCTACAACTTTAAGTATTCTTAAGATAAGTTCAATCGGGTATGACGACTTTCTTATTTTAGGCTTTTTCCTTTTCCAAATTACGCAGAAATGCAGTCGTGTATTTTTTTCAATTGCCGTTTTTATGTTAATAAATTTTATTGAAACCTAAGGGGAAGTTCAAGCTTTAGTTCTGCGCGTGTGTGATACATGTCTACAATCTAAAATCATAACAATACGTTGCTCGCATAGTTGTCGTGAATTTTAACGTAATTAATAGTAAAATTTCCAGACGTCCAACTTATTGCGTAAGCCTTGAGACAAGTTTTACAAGAACGTCAATACGCATTGACGTCATAGTTCTTTGAATATATTAAAGCAGATTTTAATTATTTCTAAATAATACCGTATAAACAAATAAAAATCTAAAGCTTTTAGTTTTAGATTCTTCTTTTTGGAAATCTCAATAATTTAATTTTACGGAACATGCTTGAATATAAAGGGGATGTTGTTGTCTAACCGTTACTCCTTCAACCTTTCGCCAATATTCAAATGCGTTACGATTTTTTTTAACATGTCTACTAAAAAAAAATATTCTACCTAAATATACTGATACAATTTTTCCTAGTATTTATCTATTAAAATAATTTACATTATTTTCATATAAAACAGCAAAAAAGTAGGAAAGGTTATCAGTTCTAAGGAAACAAATGCGTATATCTAAGTAAGAGTAACTAGGCGATGCAGTCGCTAAGCTTTAAGCTACGCTAGCACCATATATTGGAGCGGAGCGTAATACCTAAAAAAAAAAAAAATTGCCTCGATGGGAATTTTTGCGATTTTCATAATTCGATCTCCGTCACCATCTGGTCCTAAACCTGTTGATTCGATTCCACACAAAAAATATTAAAATCGGTTAAGAACTCGGGAAGTTATGGCGTAACAGACATTACGCCATTGAAGCTGATCCATGGGAACTTCGCTTCGCTCCGCTCCAATAATAAATTGGGTACTTACATCCCTATCTGCCTAATAACCTGAGGTTTTCATTCATATCAAGTCCCAACAGCGACTAGCTCCCAAAATGAGCGAATGTCGCCCTAATTAGCCCTCTTCTTTCTTAGCGGATCGGGTAAATAGCGGCCCATCTAAGATCAAGCAAGGACGACGCGGAACAGGGCTTAAAGTCCTGATGAGGCAGGCGTTGTGGGGATGCGGGGCGCAAGCGAGCGTATCTCCTTGCCCCTATCGAGGAAGCCAGCGATTTTTCTTATAATTTTGTATTTTCCAATTTTATGCCAAAATCGGCTTCGAAATCTAGTTGAAAAATCGGCTGAGAATGTTGATTGAATCAAATATTTTACTTATTTTTTCATTCCTATGGGTGACATAAGTAAGATATCATCTAAAAGAGTAAAATAAACTCAAAGAAAAGTGTATCATTAAATCATTTATTTTTAATAATTTGTTCTATTCATGATTTAAACGATTGTGAGCTCTTCTTGGATATTTCTCTCGACATAGTTTCAAATTAACCGCTCCACCAATTTTTTCGCGATCACCTAAAATTGGCACCATCCGGTCGGCTTTATTTGTATTTTTAAAAGAATTGTCAAAATGTGTTAAACCTTCGACATAAAACTAATCAAACTACATGTTTTGTAGTTGACTACTTTACTTATGGAAGAAGGATGATTATGTTGCACACAAAAATTCGCAAAATTCTTGATATACGAGAACTCGTAATAGAAATTATAACTTATTAAACCACAAGACAGACATTTACAAAATCGTGACATCTAAACTAAGAAAAACCGCTAAACATATATGGCGTATTTTCGGATACATCAAGGTGTAAGTTAAAAATAATTTGAACGTCACTGTAGTCAATAGACCTGTGTCTGGTTTTTCGAATTCAGGTAGTGGCAGCCCTGTCTGGAGGCGTCCATAACTATAGATCGCTTGATCGCTGCGACTGCTGTCATCGACATCATTTTGTAACGGTAAATTTACCTTGCGAAAACAACATACTTTATTTACGGGATTGCAAGAATAGTGTTGTACGCGATGTGTGATTGAGCACAAACAACAATCATTTTGCAAAGAAAATAAATCGCAAGTAATATTTACTTATAATGTTATTTAATTTAGTTTGATCTAAATAATTGTTCGATTTTGCTTCAATTTAATAATAGATCTATATATACTCATAACATGTAAATTTTTAATTGAGGTTGATATCACTTTGACCCGATACGTCATCGGGTGGCGGGTGAAGGCAGGACGGGGGGCGGTGTAAAATGGCGTTCAATTTTATTTGAATCAAGTCAGTACGAGTGCCCATGCCTTATATATGCTACGTGTTTCCACTTTCATTTCCTTTGTTTTTGTTAATATGGCTGTCAATTTGTTGCCTTTTGTTACTTGTTTGTGTTCTGTTGTTGTTGTTTTGTTATACTTATTAGTTACTTTTAACCCAAAGATTCCTTGATAACACGTGGCAGTGTTGTTGTTTAGTTTGTCATCTAAAAGAATACCCAAATTACGAGATAACCTTACTCAACTCAACGTAACTCAATTTACTCGAGCCAAATGATTTCCGTTTATAATTACAACTGGGTCTCAGGCTGCAATGTTATCTATACAGTATTCGAACCCAGTATCGTGGATTTGGATATGTTGGGGTTCAAATCTTAAATTATTCTGCTGAATCCACGGAGACAAACGATTCAAGTCACTGTTTAACTTATCTACTGCTGTACTTGTTGCTTTAGGTCTATATATCCTATAATTGTAGATCATCAGTGTATAAGTGAAACCTACACTGTTTAATGCTACAGGTAATGTCTGCGCAATATAGTATAAAAAGAATAGGTCCTAAGATAGGACCCTGAAGAACTCCTCTATCAATACGTATGGTAGATGAGAAAGAAGGAACATTACCGCCCCGACTAACCTAAATTCTTAATGCAGACCCAGAAAGGTAGCTAGAAAACCATACTACAGAATTTGAATCAAATCCATAATGAAAAAAGAGCTTAGCCAAGAGCAGCTATATATTTTATGATAACAAAAAGCACGCGAGAAGTCTAATAACACCAAATAGTACCCTCTTCTACATTTTTAATTGCAAGGATAGCTTCGAACACATCCAACAGTGCTGTTGCAGTAGTGTAGACCTTCCTAAAACCAATAAGCAGTAAGCAGTGATTTACAAAAAGTTGGAAGAAAATTACTGATTTTGATGAGTGGTTCAAGAAAAAATACTCCATATCTTAGCAGAAGCATACTTAAATAACTTCGACCGTCTGCTTATCTAATGTAAAATCTTTTTGTTTTTTCTAATTTACGTTACTGTTACAGAGGGCTCTTGGTGTGTGTGAAACATGCATATTTGAACTTACAGGTAGACATATTAAGTAAACGTTTCTGTAGTAAATATTGGGAAATTCTACTTCTTCAAGGTATTGCTTAAAAGAATATTATACTTGTGGTTTTAACTCTTTGTACTCTTTTCAGTGCTTTTTTGTATAAAAATAATAAACTCCATCAACAACGGTATTCGATTGGATGTCCATAAAGATGCGAAGCTCTTTGCTACTTTAATACGCACATGTGTCTGAAACACTCGTCTATCTACCACAAGACTCAGGATATTTACGCACTGCTCATAAGGAATGGGTGTACAGGCGGTCCTCGACTTATGTCGTTTCGATTTACGTCGTTTCAAGTTACGTCGAGCAATGTTTTGACACTGTTCCTCAAGCATATGTCAATTGTTTCGATTTCCGGCATAGGAAAATTCACTTGTCGCGAGGTCAATTTCCGTGGGGCCGGCGAGGCACGGTGTCGGCGAGCGGGGATTACCCCGCACATGCTGCTGATTTTGTTTAGTTAGTTCAGGGGCAACGGACAATTAAGACGTAATATATATTAAAATTAATAACACACAAAAATAACTAGAAATTTCATAAGAAGGTACATATCTAATTATTTTAAGAACTTACTTTTGATAATAAAGTGTGTCCTTATATCCTTTGTTATAATTTTTTTTTTTTTTGAGTGTGTGGATCCTAAATTCCTAACCCTGAACATGTAAACATATGAAAAAATATGTCTCGACTGACGTCGTTTCGATTTACGTCCCGTATTTCGAGAACCTAACGTGCCGTAAGTACGAGGACTGCCTGTATTAGAAACAAGGAAAGGTAATTTGTGCAAATTTAATAATTTCCCAATGTGATTGGCAGAGTTGAGTCATGCCATGATCATTGGACCAATCAGCAATAGCTTGGATGTCTGCATTTAAATTTTAAATTAGAAACTGGATCTTATAGTCAGACAGTTAAATTGTATGTACAAAGTATGTAACTATATACAAGATTGTCATTAGCATATAAGTGAAGAACATAATACGGGAAACGCTGCTGCCCGTTTGCACAGTACAGAACAGTAGGTTATCTAAGGCCGCCCGCCGAGTTATTAGCCTACTCTTGCGTTGATCCCCAGGGTTGTGACTTTTACTTTTAGTTAATATTTTCGAACAAGCAACACTTGATCTAAATTTATGTAATAAAAAGCATATTATGATTGAATATTTGTTTGCGAAATCGTTATTGAGGCACCCGAAAACACTACAATATATTTTGCCCCTTTTTGAAGTCATGATACTCGTAATAATTAATATTATGGTAAGTGGCCGGCGAGAGTTGACGATCGCGAGCGGTCATGTGACGCGCATGCTCACAGTCGCGCGGCACAGCCCGTACTGCCGCTCGCTACCTTATTCCCCCATATATTATGCTAGCGTGTGCCAGGGGCGTGCATTGGTTTTCCAGCGCGGTAGGCACTGTAGATTTAACAAGTCGTAGTTGCGCTTATCATTTAAAAATTCCTAATATTTGGTAAGTAATATGGATATAAATTCACCTACCACTTTTTTTGCAGGTTTTTTCAGGCTTTTAGAAAAGCCGTTGTTGTTGTTATAAGTTTTTTGTCACTTCACATCATCACTCACGATTTACGAATACCGGGTATAAATAATTATACGAGTAATAATACACTGACTGAGGTAAATTGAGTAAGAAAAAAAAAGATGTTGTTGCAGTTTGTGTCGATTCGATCGAACCTTTTCGTATTACTTATGTATTATATTTCTAAATTTTATTTTATTTATAAACAAGCTCAACTCGTCTGTCTTTTTGTAAATAAATTTCTAGTACGTCATTTACTAATGCTTACAATACGACATTGATCATGTTTCTTAGCAAGGTTTGTTAAATTATTAAAATCACCGTAACCAGTGTCATTCCACACCGTCTTTGTTGTAGAAAACAAAAGACAGGGAAAGCAAAACAATAAATTCGAATGGCGGCAACCAGCTAGCCGAGTATAACTGTCGTAATATTTGGTATTGAAATGTCTAATATTTTTACCTTTCCGTTGAATAAGCTCGATATTTGGAGTTGGTCTAGTAAAAGAAACGACTTTTAATTTATCTATGAACGTAAACTGTCTGAAAGGATAGGTACATAGTTTTTGTACACAAATCGAATCCTTACAATCGGCACACTGTAATTTCTCCATTATTAAATACCTAACTTCGATACTTATTTTTAACAAAAAACACTCATCAACATCTTTTTTCTTTAGCAAGTACCTTTAGCCGATGAGGCTGCTAAGGTTTAAACCAAGCGACCGCCTCGGAGAACCCTCGGCGGCGGCCGAGTACGACCGGAGCACAGTCTTTTATAGGCGGTGACAAACAAGTGACGTCACATCGGACGATATTCTCTGACTTTATTAATTTGGCTCTATTTAACAATTTCTTTCAAATTCACTATGATTTAATTATATAAAAATAGATTTAAAGGAGGTTAACTAGGATATTAAGTTCTTAATTGTAAAAATAACTTAATTGGAACAAATTGCAAGGTTATCTATACAACACATATTGATAAAATTGGAGATATTAATGGATATGTGAAAACAGAGTTTAAATTGCTTAAAGGGTGGTTTTTGTATTGGTAAATCATATGATTCTTATTGAAAACAATTTGTTATTTACATACAAGAAAATTACACTAACTATCAAGCGAAAGATGCTTTTCTTTAAGTTAAACAAAAAAACATATGTAAAATACTTAATTATCATACTTTATAGTTAGTAAATCTAACAAGCGCACAAAGCAACATGATTCTAGCAATAAGTTGTGCTTGATTAAGCGACGTGAACAAGCAATCTTATTGAAATCAAACAAGTATTTGTCAACTGCATCAAGTATGGTTATTATGGCTATCACAAAAGCTTTATGGATTTTACAAAGGCTTTATAATATTTATTACGCTTTAGTCGTCCCTATCATGTCATACGTTTCATTTTATAAATTAATTTGTGCCATTTACAAAGCACTTGATAGTTTTTAATAAGTATATGATTGATTGGCTAATGTTTGGTAATGAATGCAAACAACTATTTATTATAATTAACAATATTTTACATTTAAGTTAATATTTATCTTTTTTATAACAATCAAGTTATCTTTATAGAATTAACCAAGATCATATTCAATTCAGTTATTATACCCAATTATTGAGCTTTAGGTACTTCATGTGGATTAGGTACTGTAATATAGCTAGCTATAGATATGGTTGAGTAATTTTAATGTTCAAATAATTTGTATAAGACACTTTTTAAAGTCTTATCAGCTTATGACATTTGTTTATTTGGACATTTCTATTGCTCAACAAATCTAGCGCTTTTAATACTTAAAAACAAACTATGACTGTCATAATAATTTTTTTAATAAATATATTTTAAACATAACACTTACACTACACTTTAAACATCTATTTGTCTTATAGCTACTAATTAGCCCGGCAAACATCTCGAATAATTTATCAGTACCATGACGTTAGTTGAGCAGAAAATAAATGTCTTTTTATTCTGTAGGATAAGGTTTCTTTTGCAATTAAACAAATTGGTACAACTTTTACTGGATTCTGTAATTCACATTTAAATGTATGAATAAACACTGCAATATATGTATTATTCTTAAGTAAGCTAGGTACCAATATAAATCTATAAGTGGTGCCATCAAAATGTTTATATGATTGCTATTTTTACAACACAAACTTAACACTATTAATTATATTAATCCTATTTAGTCTCACGACTAATGCAACAATCAACACTACAAAAAAAATGAAGTCTGATTTCAAATTAATAATTACAAAAATATCTCTTAATATAAAAAAGCTACCAATTGATTTAAGGTGATGGTATAGGGGAGTAGTGTGTAGAGCTTGTTGAAGAAGACTTGCCGGGGAATGCAACAATACTTGGGTTGATTAATTCTGGTAAACTCAATACAGCTGCAAGCTTTTTCTCTTTTCTATCTAAATCTGAAATTAAAAATATTTTTATTTTCACTTATAAAACACAAGCACCAACATTAATTATCCTTATGATATTGACATTCTCTATGATGATTTTTCATATTTTAAGAATTGTTAAAATGTAATTATTGTACATAAAAGAGTCAAAACTCACCATCTCCTAAATGAATGATGTCATTGTGATAATAATTTTAGATTTTTTCTTTCTCAAAAGTTCAGTTAATTTGTTTTTACACTGGGAATATACAAATATATTTGTTCATGTATTTTGAATGTAGATTATTGAAGTTGTCTACAAGCTGAAACAAAAGAATAGTAAATGTACACAGTATGCAAGTACATATCATTTGAAATAACGATATATCAAAATTCATTTTAATTTAATGTAATCTAGTGTAAATAGTATAATATATTTATGGTTGTTGGAGTTGAAGGAGGAAATGTAAGCTAGTTCAAACATTTTACCGGAAATAAAAGAGAAAAGGCAATTGAGTGATGAGTACTAAAAAAGTATTAAAATCGGACCAGTTCAGCAAAAGCTTTCATGTGTCAAAATAATCGAAAGAATACATAATAAATAAGGGAATTCCCTTTATGTTCAATGGATCATAAGATACACTTATGCTACTAGTTTAGGTAAAACACACTTTTAAGACAAAGAATCATTGAACATAAAGCATCAATCTTATATACCTACTACTTATTTATTTCATTTCAATGGTTTCATAATTATATAATAATTCTTAATATGTTGATAGTTTATAAGGAATACCTTTATATGCTATATTGTTGGCTAAACATGTTTGGCTAGTTTTATTATTTAAATGACTATTACACATTCTATGTTTACAAACAAAAAAATATATCATAATAGATACTCACCAATTTATATCCATGAGGTTTTCGTAAGGCAGAAAAGTCTAAACTATTGTTCAACTGAACATTCCGCCAAATATTTAAATCGTATCGTTAAACAGCAACAACAGCATTTAAGCCATACAAAGTTTCTTCTTTTTATCACTAGTATTTTGCATAATAATACTGAATAAAGGTTGGTCTGGATTTTTCTGCCACTTGAATGGTCTCTGCAGCTTAATTGCCTTCAGTTAATACTTTACTATCCTGCAATAAGATAGGCCTTACAATCTTGGATCCTTGTAGGTTAAAAACATTGATGATGGAAGAGCTTTGCATGTAAGTAATTACGCTTAGAGAAAAATCTGCTGAAATATTCAAATTACCGATGGTAGCATTACATGGTAATATCTGCTTGCTACACTTTCCAGGATCTTAAAAAAGGTCTCTTGGTCCTGGTTGAGGAATAAGAAATAGGAATGCTTGAGTGTTTATTCCATTTTGTGCAAAATTATATTATTAGATTTTCTTACCTACTTCTGATTTATATGGTACAAAACACTTAATGATTTATAATGATATGATTTAGTGCGTATAAGGTATACTTACTAACGACGACAGTTCGAAATTCCAGGAGACCCCAAGCCTGGGGAAGATCTAGCACGTCATCCACGATAAAAAAGCAGTAAACACAGTCCACAAACCTTCGAATACGACATCAAACACATTAACAGAACAATTATCTCCAATAAATGAGTATAGGTAGTTAGATTTCGGCTCCGCATATGAGCGAACGACTTCTGAATGAAGTGAAAAATAACGGATAAATCACTGATGAGACAAACAAGTTTGTTTAGGTTTATACTCTATCTAACAATACACTGCACCTTTCGCTTTGTCACCCTCTCTTTTTCCCGCATTTTGTGCTATTAACATTTTTCTCTCTCTCGCCTATCGACAGGTGTACATATTTTGGCCGGGTCATTTTTTTCAGTGATACGTCTCAAGTCATAGTCATAAGTGATGACATCGCAATAAAGTCGAAACTTGTTCAACTCATCCGGTCTCGTGCGGTAGCGTATCCATCTCATCTATTACGTATAGGACCGAGTGAGACAGATATAGGATCGGGGGTCGTCGGTTTATTTCGCTCGGCAAGTAAGCTTGCTTACCTAGGAAACTAAAATACTTTTAAATTGCGTAGCTCATGTTTTAGAACGTTACACGGACAAAGAGCGCACTTTATATCGCGGCCGTATTACTTTGACCAATACTTTTTTTTATTTTGTTGTATGAAACGCTGCTCGCTTCGAATAGGCAATCTCTAGACTGCTTACCCTTACAGTACGTAAGTAGTAAGGAAAAACTTACTGGGCGGGTGCTCAATAGAAGTTTGGTTGAGTATAGAATTACGGAACCAATTAAACTAAATTAACTTTAATACTAGTAGTATATTATTTATGTTCTTAATGAGGTAGGCACTGCCTAATTGCCTATATGGTATGCACGCCCCTGGCGTGTGCGTGAAATCGCGTGCCGACACGGCGCGCGGCGCGCACGCACACATTCAAACCGAGAGCGGCACGTTTGTATGAAGATATTTTACTGTTCTTTACTGTGCCGTTTGTTTGTCTTCGGGGTATGCATTTTTATTGCTTTCTTTATCATGAGTCGCCTTTTACATGGCTTTTTACAGCCTTCATATGTGAACCTTAAGGGTTGATATAATTTTACTCCGAACACCACAACTTTTGTTTTTGTATATTCGCAGAAAAAATTACTTCTCGTATATGGCAATTTTCATACTAAGTATGTTATTCATATATTTTTTAATTTATACAAAATAAAAAATATCTAGTTGTTGTTTTTCTTTGTTTGTGTTTTTTTTCCTCTTGTACGTTATACATTACAGACAAAAAACAATATTCCGACCTAGTCCTTCCAGAAAAGTGGTTTATTTGATTTTTGAGAAAATCGAACCCACCTATTTAATAACTGCATCAGGCTATAAGTTATAACGCATCTTACGATACACAGCACAAATAGCATTGCTTATAACAATTTTTAAAATTTAATTTTGTAGGCCAATGACGACTATCCAACGATTTACAAATTCGGGCTCGAAATATTGAAGATATTATTACCATAAAAAAAACTACTATAGATAACATTTCAAATCGTAAGAACTACAATGAAAACATAACCAAGTAAGAAAAAAAAAAGTATTGATACCCAAGGGAAGCCTTACTCATGCAGCGGGTATTAATATTATTTTATAAATTAAATTACATACATAATGTATAGTTATACTAAATACATACATACAACTTTAGGTAATATAAATAATAAACTATATGAAATAAATTTATAATTTTTATATATTTTTTATGCATTTTCAATGCGATCTTTTAAGATAAATTATTATAATAGAAAAATACTAGAAAAAATCGACTCGGGTCACAAGTGAATTCTCAGGCGGGAATCGAACCCGCAACCTTTGGAAATCCGGTCCAATGCTCTCCCAATTGAGCTACCGAGCCTTGCGAACACTCGTCGAAATTTTCTAGTACCTTCCCGATTTTACGCTGTAGGCCAGCGTTGTTTCATCAATGAGAGGAACATCCTCTCGTATTCGAAAGAAACATTTTTACAAATGTTTGGTCAATCGATTAAGATGAAACAGCCATGTTAAATTTATAATTTTTATATATTTTTTTATGCATTTTCAATGCGATCTTTTAAGATAAATTATTATAATAGAAAAATACTAGAAAAAATCGACTCGGGTCACAAGTGAATTCTCAGGCGGGAATCGAACCCGCAACCTTTGGAAATCCGGTCCAATGCTCTCCCAATTGAGCTACCGAGCCTTGCGAACACTCGTCGAAATTTTCTAGTACCTTCCCGATTTTACGCTGTAGGCCAGCGTTGTTTCATCAATGAGAGGAACATCCTCTCGTATTCGAAAGAAACATTTTTACAAATGTTTGGTCAATCGATTAAGATGAAACAGCCATGTTAGATTTATAATTTTTATATATTTTTTATGCATTTTCAATGCGATCTTTTAAGATAAATTATTATAATAGAAAAATACTAGAAAAAATCGACTCGGGTCACAAGTGAATTCTCAGGCGGGAATCGAACCCGCAACCTTTGGAAATCTAACATGGCTGTTTTTTTGGCAAATTATCGTGCTGCTTGAAGAGGGTTTCAGCCAATGCTTCGTGGCTAGGAGGCTAAATGTTAGTCGCTCGACGGTCCAAAGGACCTGGCAGCGATATCAGGAGACTGGTTCCGTCGAGAGAAGGCCTGGTTCTGGAAGAAAACCATGTACCCAACCACAGGATGATCGTTTTCTTGTGAGTCGCGCATTGAGAAATCGCAAATCTTCGAATGTGGATCTTAAGAACAACCTCCAAGAAGTAAGAAATGTGCATATTAGTCCATGGACGGTCAGGAAGAGGCTTCTCGCTGCCAATATACGCAGTCACCGCCCGGCCCACGGCCCAAAATTACTCCGTGAGCACCGAGTTCGCAGGCTTAGGTTCGCTAGAAAATGTAAATCATGGACTCAAGAAGATTGGAATAGGGTTTTGTTCTCTGATGAAGCCAGGATATCTCTATTCGGTGAAGATCGACGTCGGCGAGTGCTAAGAAGACAAGGAGAACGCTTTGCAGAGGCATGTTTCGAAGAAATCACACCTTATGGTGGGGGCTCTGTTATGTTTTGGGCAGGAATAAATTCAATGGATCGTACAGAGTTAGTCTTCATTGAAAACGGCTCACTGACTGGGCATCGATACATAACGGAAGTTCTAATTCCTCATGCACAACCCGCATTGGCCGCTCTAGGTGAAGACTCCATTTTTATGGACGACAATGCTCGCGCCCACCGATCTCGCGATGTTAAAGCGTATGTGCAAGAGGTCGGCATTCGTCGTTTGGATTGGCCAGCTCGAAGTCCCGACCTCAATCCCAAAGAGCATGTCTGGGACGTTCTGAAACGGCGTGTGAGATCAGTACAACCGGCTCCGCAGACCATCAGAGAGCTGAAGAATGTGATTACTGCGGAGTGGGAACGTATTCCGCAAGCAAGTATCCGGGATATACTCGCTAGCATGCCCAGACGAATTCAAGCTGTGATTTTAGCTAGAGGGGGTCACACTCGATACTAAACATTTATCTGCTTTTACTTTATTAAAGAAAAACAAACAAAAAAAACTTTTTTATTTTTACTTCATGAGCATATGCAGTACTAGCGAACATACACTACTAGTGAGGTTTAGCATTATTTCCCATAAATTGTATCAAAATTTTATGAAATACTGATGAAAACGATTATTTTCTTATTAATTTACCAAATTGTGAGGATAAAACTGCTTATAATTATCAAACAAAGCAATATTAACATTTAAAATGGTTCATTGCTTAGGTGCCCGTTTTTTTTGCAAATGAGTTTATATAAAAAATTATAAATCTAACATGGCTGTTTCATCTTAATCGATTGACCAAACATTTGTAAAAATGTTTCTTTCGAATACGAGAGGATGTTCCTCTCATTGATGAAACAACGCTGGCCTACAGCGTAAAATCAGGAATGTACTAGAAAATTTCGACGAGTGTTCGCAAGGCTCGGTAGCTCAATTGGGAGAGCATTGGACCGGATTTCCAAAGGTTGCGGGTTCGATTCCCGCCTGAGAATTCACTTGTGACCCGAGTCGATTTTTTCTAGTATTTTTCTATTATAATAATTTATCTTAAAAGATCGCATTGAAAATGCATAAAAAATATATAAAAAAATTATAAATCTAACATGGCTGTTTCATCTTAATCGATTGACCAAACATTTGTAAAAATGTTTCTTTCGAATACGAGAGGATGTTCCTCTCATTGATGAAACAACGCTGGCCTACAGCGTAAAATCGGGAAGGTACTAGAAAATTTCGACGAGTGTTCGCAAGGCTCGGTAGCTCAATTGGGAGAGCATTGGACCGGATTTCCAAAGGTTGCGGGTTCGATTCCCGCCTGAGAATTCACTTGTGACCCGAGTCGATTTTTTCTAGTATTTTTCTATTATAATAATTTATCTTAAAAGATCGCATTGAAAATGCATAAAAAATATATAAAAATTATAAATCTAACATGGCTGTTTCATCTTAATCGATTGACCAAACATTTGTAAAAATGTTTCTTTCGAATACGAGAGGATGTTCCTCTCATTGATGAAACAACGCTGGCCTACAGCGTAAAATCGGGAAGGTACTAGAAAATTTCGACGAGTGTTCGCAAGGCTCGGTAGCTCAATTGGGAGAGCATTGGACCGGATTTCCAAAGGTTGCGGGTTCGATTCCCGCCTGAGAATTCACTTGTGACCCGAGTCGATTTTTTCTAGTATTTTTCTATTATAATAATTTATCTTATATGAAATAAATAAATCTATATTGTACATAAATGATACTATAGATACCTAGTACCAAAAAAATTAGGAAAACAATAAAAAGGATAAACACTGGACCCGATTCTCGTGCGCACAATTAAACGCCCATATTAGTAACAGTTATTTTGAATTAGTAAAAATATTAAAATACAGTGAATATGTTCACACATAACAAGAATAATGAAAGTTATATGATAAACCTTATAACATAAAAATATTAGGAAAAAATGCACACACAGCTACTATTCTATAGAAGCTGGAAATGCTGTCAGCAACGACCCCACCTTAATAATACAAAATTTCCCTCTTCAATAAAGTAATTTAATTATAGTGATAGCCATTGTCTACTGCTGAAACAGTTTTTTTTTAAAATACAGCTTTATGTAACTTAGGACAAACCTAAAATGGGTAAGCGGAAAAAAGTTACGTATAAAATGTATTTTTGCTAATTGTTGTTTACAACTTATATGTGTCTCCATTTTGACGTATGTATAAATTATATGATGTGTTTATGTGTCTTATGAAAATAAAATCACACCGCAAACCATTTTTCAAGAAAGTGCACGCTTATCGAGTATTTCACTAAGATAAGCTAACCGTGACATGAAACATTAAGATTTAATGAATAAAAACGTTTGTAGTGTGTTCTAGTCGGCCTCGTCACCGGCCGTCACCTTGAGTGGCTGACCCCTCATTGCGTCATCAAGGTAATAAATATTTAAATTGAGGACGACTCTTATAGGAGCAAATTTTATATTCTCCAAGCCGAACTTGGCCGGTCTTGCATGATACGCACGCGCTAGTCATGAAGTTTACAGCGGAAGCAAGTGCCCGTTATTTATTGAATAGGAAGTATTATGCGAATTTCGAAATTTATAAATAAGGGTATAAATAGCTTGAGTATTTTAAATAATTACTAAATTTTATGAAATATGAAAGTACAGATCATAGCAATATAATGCTAACAGTCATTCCTGATAACATATCCCTCAGCGATAAGTCTACTTTGATTAAGTTGCTAGGCAATCTTTGTTATTTGGCGACATTAAATTAAACAAGATATGCTTGATATTTAATTTCAATATTCAATTCAATAACTTATTTCGGAAATAATGTTCATATTTTTAGCAACAATATGCTTACGAACTATGTTAGTACAAAATAACTAGGCGATGCAGTCGCTAAGCATAAAGCTACGCTAGCACCATATATTGGAGCGGAGCGTAATACATAAAAAAAAAAATTTTTTTTTTGATGGGAATTTTAACGATTTTCAAAATTCGCGGTGGGTCACAATCTGGTCCTAAACCTTTTGATTCGATTCCACACAAAAAATATTAAAATCGGTTAAGAACTCGGGAAGTTATGACGTAACAGACATTGAAGCTGATCCATGGGAGCTTCGCTCACTTCGTTCGCTCCGCTCCAATAATAATTTCAATTGTGATGCCATGTCAAATCATTATCGGTTAATAAGTCTCTTTGTGGCACGATTGTAAGGCATCACATGCGACGTGATCCAGCGCCTGAGTATTGGGCCGTCCACTCTTTGAGCTGTGCCTACCAGGAGGCCATTGGTACTGCCATGTACGTACGCGTTGCATCAGAGAAGAGACTCTCTTAAGCAACCGATGTCTTATTAAGCGATTTACGATATGATATAAGGTATTCAACCTGGTCATTTATACTTTATATAATTTACTGTAGAGTAAGCTTCAATGTATAACTGATGTGCCCAAATAACCATAAAAAATACACTAGGTACAAAAGAAAATAGATGTTTATTTCTGAAGTAAGCTTACAAAAAGGGATACTTTTTTATCCAAATGAGATCCTCCATTGGTCTGGCAATGCAGCAATCGAGACTTGAAATGGTCAATTACTGCTAGACAGGTGTTTACGGATATGAGCCGTACGTCTTTTCGTATATTTTCGTGTAATTCTTCAATGGACTTAGGATTGCTCTCAAAAACTTTACTTTTGGTATCCCAATAGGAAAAAAATCCATAGGGGATAAATCCGGGCTTTGAGCAGGTCAGTTTACGTCCCCTCTTTTTGAGATGACTTTTTTGCCAAAAAAATATCTCATTTCTTCTATAGAATTGTTTGAGGTGTGGCATATGGCCACATCCTGTTGAAACCAAGTTGTTAAAGCCTGAAAATCCCTGTAAAGCTGGCACAAAAAAGTTCTTGATCATTTCAATGTATCGCTCAGTATTTACTGTAACAGGACGACCTCTGTTATCCTCATAAAAGAACGGTCTAGTATCTACAGTTATGCCGATTGACATGACCATTGAGGTGAAAATGTGCTTCATCCGAGAAAATGATGTTATTGACCCTGGTGAACTTCTCCAGCATCTCATTAGCAAACTAAAGCCTTTTAACATTTTCGTCCTGCACGATTTGGATGTTGTTTAGGCATAGGTGTAAATGTTTATGAAGTATGCGACATAGAATGGTTCTTGACAAGTTAAGCACACTAAATCGCTTACGAGTGGAAAGCTTAGGTTGCTCTTGGACAGTTGTACAGTGTGTCACTTCGTAGGCTTTCGAGACGGTAATCCGACCGTAACGTATACCATTCCATAGTGGACTGTCAGCAACCAGCTGATGCTGTTTCTTTGGTAATAACATTGCAAACACTACTGTTCATATTATTCGAAAAATGTTCTAAGAAATATTTTTTTAACCATTGTATGGGTATGTAACTGTCCCGTTAAATATTATTTATTAAAATTATTATTAATTAAAATATCTATCGTATTTGTATTTCTCCATAACAGATTACACTAAGCTGCCATATGTATTGCCTTGATTTGCAGTTGTTGATGATTCTCGTACCTATTTCTTTTATCTTCATGAACTTTAAAGAGATGCCTACGGATGATTTTACCTAAGACAGTAACACTCAACTTATCTTTATTTTACTGTATTTATAATAAATTCTAATATTAAATAAAATATTACTACCTTAAATTATTATTATTTGAAATATCTTTCCTTCATCCATCATAACTTGTCATCGTTATAGACGTGATTGCATCAAGTAATAGACATAGCTTAATATTTGCTTCATAAAAGTAATAATAAATAAATCAAAACTTTAAACTAGACTCAAACATAAGTCTGTTCGATCAATTGGACGTATTTCCATGGTAAGGATCCAACGCACAACTTCACTTAAATGGACGTAAATAGGTATACCAAAATGGTATACTTTCACGTCACGAAAACAGCTGTAGCAATCAGAAAGTAGCATAAGTAGAAAATGACCCTTCGCTTTGACATTTTGCTACAGCTGTTCGTGACGTGAAAGTATATGACATTAAGGCCATTTTGGTATATTACGTCAATTTAAATGAAGTTGTGGGTTGGATCCTTACCATGGAAATACGTCCGTCCAATTAAATTAGTGCGCGCAATGCACGTAAAAATGTACGGGTAGTTGGGGAGCGCGCGCGGGGGCGGGAAGCGCTGTCGGATATGATAACGTCACGTGCTTATTTTTAAGGTTTTTAGCCCTACTAATGATTTATAACTTTGTAAATACTTGTCGTATCGAAGTGAAATAAAAATATTGATTGTTTTATATTGAGATTTACAAATATATACGATTTTTTTCCTAAGCCCATAACCTATCTAACTACTACAATAAAAAATTGCGCAATCATCTGTAAACGCAGTCATACAGCTGGGTTGTTTCGCGGGACATCGTCTCGTTCATCGGTGTCTCGGTGCGTGACACGTGGACGTGGGGCCAACTTGTTTTGCGCTAGACGACTCACGTACGCCATGGTCGGCAAACGTCGGCCCGACTCGAGCGTTCTCGTGTTGAGTCGGGACGAAAGAGCGAACGGCCATGCCGGCAATCGACAACACTCGCATTCGTAAAACGATCACGAACTACGGATTCCGTTTCCAACAAAACCAAATTGTCAGTCAAGTCAATCAGTGCAATTCGTGTTGCGTTCGTAGTAGGACGTTCCTACACGGGACGTGTCACAAACTGATCGCGTAGTGTTAATATTAATAGGTAATAACTATTGACCTTGTACTTTGTTTAAAAGTAATACCACGTAAAGTCATAGCCGTGATATAACCTCCAAAATGTCAGAAAATGCACAGGATATCGTGCAGGATGCCGCCGCGGCTGCGATTGCTGGATCGTCACTTTTCAGCACTTTCGATATAATTATGCTCATCGTGTTATTGGGAGCTGCGGCTTGGTGGCTATATAGCTCCAGAAAAGAAAACAAGGAAGATAAAATTGTGCTTAGTAAATACTCTATTCAGTAAGTACTTATACTTCATAATTAGGGTAAATTATTTAATGTTACTTGCAGAATGTGGTTCGCTATCATGTAACCAATCTTGCATGATTGTGCATAATTGTTTAAGTTTCTATAAATACTTACCTACTTACTAAGATAACCATGTTGCCGTTCGTTTCATGTGTGCAACTGTGACTCTTAAAGTTATTTGTTTAGAATAATCTTGTCCTTTTTCTTACTACTTTACAAGCTGAAACAGCATGTGTAGAGTCACTGTACACTTTACCTTTAAGGTTGCATCTTTACCTGTTGCTGATTGTACTTATGTAGTCAATTAAGTATGTGTGTATATTGTAAAGTAGATTTGAAGAGACGTATTTATTATGATCGCTATAAACGGGTTTGTTCTTTATTTCGTTACGACATATTTTATTGTAAGTTATAGTATATTAAAAAGACTACTAAAAAGAAAATGTAGATCTAGTTTTTATTAGCAAGTTGGGGTACCTATCTATGTCCTATCTATGTAAAACAGTAGGCTCTCCGTTCGTGTAAAAAGGTTAAATCAAAAGTAGGTAGGTACCTATTAAAAGATACCATCATAATATAAATAATCTATATTTATAATATATATCGATCAATATGACTATGTAATTCTAGTTTACACATAGTGAATTTAAATTCATTCATTCTTAAATTTAGGTATAAAAATAATAAACATTTGGGCAGCTCTTCCGAATGAAGGCCCGCTCGAAAATGAGCATATAGTGGTATATTCTTGTAGGGCAGGTCATGCGCAGTAACATGATGATATTCATAAGTGGCGTAATATTTAAATATATGTTGATTAAATTAATATTACACCCAGCCTAGGTGGTCGAGTGATTAGAGTAGCTGGGTGTGGAACAGGGAGCTCGAGTTCAAATCCAGTTTAGGTTAGTTTTAGTTTGGTTTGGTTTGGTTAGATTAGGTATAATATGTTAGGTTCAGAAATAGTATTTTTCACGATTAATCAGACCAATACTAAAATGATCGAATCGAATTTGGAAAATTTTAAAGATACATCATTTTCCCGCCAGGGGGCCATTCGCGCCACCTCTATTCAAAAATGACGTTTATCCATCAGTTACGTGTGGGTCTTATTCGGAAGTGCAGCCAATATTACTTATATTCACACCAATTAGCCTAGCCCAAAGTAAGCACTGTAAGGCTTGTGTTATGGATACTAGGGTAACGGTTAGACATACATATATGTATGATACAGAGATATGTAAAAAATTATAGAAATATATATAAACACCCATAACTCAGGTATAAATTTTCGTATTTATCATAAAACATCTGCCCCTTGCGGGATTAAAACCCAGGACCGTCAGTGCAAAAGGCAGGATCGCTTTCGTTGCACCAAACGGTCATCAAATTAGGTATTCATTAAAAAGTCTATATTGTATTGTAATGATTGCATTTATTGTTCATTGGAATAAATGGAATTCAAATGAAAAAAAACATTAATCTATTAAATATATTTCTTATAATAATCTTTAGGTGCGGAAGCGGAGAGTTTCGAGTTCCATCAATTCAATGTTTTAAAAATACCACTATCGCCATCTATCTTCTGCATTTCACAAATTATGAGTAAAAGTGAGATTTTATTGTGTATTTGTAAATTTAATAATTGATATAAACCTAAGAACAAATATCATTGTATATTTCATGAAACCCTGCGTGTAAGTAACTTACAAACGCTGCAATGAAAACAGGTGATGTTATGCTATAGTCAATTGGCTACTTATCTACCCATTCGCATAGACAAAATTAGCAAATGATAATATCAATAATTGGTCACGTTTATGACATTGAATTATCGGTATCACAACGTATTATTTTTTCTTTACAATATTTACTTTGGGCAAGTAATATTCTGGCCATAAAACTTTTTCTTTTTTTCAACTTTTTAATTATTTTGAATCTAGGACACGTTTATGTTTTTATAAACATTTTCGCGCCATTTCAATTACGATATGGAATGGTGTGTTAAAAAAAATAGGATTGCAGTGATCGCCTAGAACAAATTCATATTCCAGGCACTTCAGAAGCTTGACATAATCGTAAGTTCGTATATTGTACTATCAACAGATACAACAACACTTCCTCTATCGAAGACCATAAAAGATCGGTGCGGACGCGTGCTGTAAGAACTACAAAGGCTGTTAATGCTATTAAAGCCACAATTCGTCGAAACCCCATTAGGAAGCAAAAATCCTATAGCGAGAAATGAAGATTACCGTTAGGACTCTGTCGCGTATTATAAAACAATACCTGAAGCTCGGTGTTTATCGTCAATATGACGACATGCCCTAAATCAATCTTTACAATTAAAGAGAGTATACCGATCAAAATGCCCTCTGTCACGATACGCAGGTGAAAGACACAGAAATACCCTTTTTACCGATACAAAAATGTTCACCATTGAAGAGCACTACACTAAGCAAAATGATAAACTGTACGGTCACAGTTCTAAAGATGCTGCTCAAGTGGTCGGAAAGGTACAACGTGGTCATCATCCTGCGTCAGTGATGGTTTGGTGGGGCGTATCTTATCAAGGCGCCACAAAGCTACATTTTTGTGAAAAAGGAACGAAAACTTCAGCCAAAGTGTATCAAGAGACAGACTTGGATCGTGTTGTGAAACCTCTTAGCAATACACTTTTTAAAAATGTATCGTGGACTTTCCAGCAGGATTCTGCACCTGGTTACAAGGTACAAACTACCCAAGCCTGGCTTGAAACCCACGTTCCGGAATTTATAGGAGCTGAAGACTGACCCTTATCTAGCCCAGACCTCAACCCTTTAGACTACAAATTATGCCGGTTTTAGAGGACATGGTGTGCTCTAAACGACACGGCCACATCAAGTGTCTTAAAAAAATCTCTGGCGCAAGCAGTGGCGAAATTTCCCATGGAAACAGTGCGGAAATCCATAGACTCGTGGCCAGACAGATTAAAGACCTAAGAAGCTTAAAATAAAACCTTTCTGTGCAATGGAAGAATAAATGAGAAATCGCGGAAAGTATTTTTTTGGTAATTAGTCAATAATTTTGGCCCAAAGACCTATGGGAGTTTGAAGGTTCAATCCCAGCTATTTGAAAGGGTCTTCTTCCATGTCGCAAAGGATTTTTCTCGATAAAGGCCAAAATGGACCCTGTAGGGCCCGAAACACATTTTTCGTGTTTCGTTGAGTGCCTGTACAGATAAAAAAATATCCTTCGGTAAAATCCTTTATTTTTGAGCGTTTCAAGGATATCTGAAGGATATCTCAAAATGATCCAATTTTGGATAGTAGGGGGTAGGCATCAAAACCAATGGACAGAATTTTGAATTTTATGGATAGCTCAATTTTGCTCAAAATCGTCATATTACAGATTTTTGTAAATGGCCGAATTTGGCGCGAAAATTAAGGTTAGGAAAATAATCACTAGCTTGACTAAAGAACGTATAAAACACTACTTTTTGGCTGATAGTGTCTTGAAAGAAGAAAAAATGCGCCAGATAAACGTAATTTTCCAAAATCGCCAAAAACGCACGAAATGGGCTATATCTCTGGGCCCAGTACCTGAAATTAATCGTTATGGCCTATATCGATGGGAAATTTAGTTTAAAACAATTTCTTCTCTCGGGGTTTTTTCGATAAGGGCTTATTTTTCGTGTTATTTCCCCAAAAACTCATTTTTTGCTAGATTTGTGTCCAAAAAGTGTCCATAACTTTTTTAGAACAGGTTTTGAACAGTAATCAGCGGCAAAAATTACATAAGTATAGTGAATAATCCGCTACCGGAAAAAAAAGGGAAATATGGCCATTTTTGAGCCAGGATGACTGGACTATAGGTTCTACGATCGAGCTGGTGTGTAAAATATAACGACAAACATGTTCTCATTATCTTTTATATAATTGTAGTCATTATATATATATATATATATATATATATATAGATATATATATATATATATATATATGTTTTATACATAAAGTGTCACTATTTTCTGCATTATCATATCGATGGTCTAGAAGACAATAATGTGCTATTTGATAATGTGACATTTTAATGCCAGATGTATTAAATGAGCATGGTTTATCGTACGCAACTGTGGCACTTAGTGAATTGCCACAACTGCGTTACTTTCTGTCTAAATTGTATTTGTACATTCATAGCAAGTGATGTCATTTTGAAGTCGAAAAAAGTAACGGTAGTTATGTACCATCAGTTAAAAGTACAAAAAAATTTTAATTGATTTATAGCATTTTGCTTGCGTTAACCATGATTGACAAATAAACTAAATATTTTGATTACTTTTGTCATTTTGTAACTTTCTATTCCCAATGACATAAAAGGATATTAATCTTTTCAACTGTCGGTAGACAGGTTTAATTGGTCTTATAGTACTACTGAACACTCGTCAGCAAATAGTAAATATTAATATTAAGTGCTTTAAAAATACTAGGCCAGTAAGAATAAAATGTCGATAATTAACAACAAAGTTCTAAGTAAACAGCAGGAGCCTGAGAGTATTAAATTATTTAATTTAATCAAGGCATTGGCAATATTAAAAAGTATTATATTATATTTTCATACTGTAACGATGCGTTTTATAATATCGGATCATTGTATGGAAAAAAAAGTAAACCCAAACCTTATAATTTAATCATGATGAAATACCTCGATTTCTATGATTTAAAAGCTTTAGAAAAGTCAACGAATTGTAATATAGTAAAAAACAAAAATAATGAAACAGTAAAGTGAGTGAACATCAAGTGGATACCAGTAAGAAAGGAGTCTCCGGGATCGGTATTATACAAATATAAACTAAATGATCAGACTTTCCAAGAAAACATTAGTGCATCTAAAACAAAGAAGAAAGGGAATCAGGTATCTCTCATTTATACAAAAGCCATTAAAAAGCACATAAGTCCTAGATACCAATTTCAAAGGCTAAGAAGGATTTGATGACACTTTTGAAGGATGGAGTGATCCCACAAGACTACGTTGATTATTACACTAAAATTTCTTATACCGACAAAGAAAATATAATAAACGATTGTTCAGATTTAGAGTCTGATGACTGAACTTAGAAATTTAGATATTGAATACTTAAACAATAATACTAGCACAATACTTACACTTTTGATTTGTTATTATTAAGCAACTTTTATACTTATTCTGTTTTTAATACATCGGCAGTAAATTCTTCAGTAAACCCTAAATTAATTTAAAATACACGAAAGTGTTAAGTGAACAATATAATATAAAATTTGTGTTCAAATGTACATACTAAGTGATGGTCTTTTTTGCTATTTTGATTAGCTAGTGGACCCGACAGACGTTGTCCTGCCTGTTATTTTTGCAGTATAGATAAATAACCTAGATACCGTCTGCAGCGCCATCTGCCGGGCTGATTTGTGAATCTAAACCATTCTCAGATCCCCTTGAACACACACAAAAAAAATCATTCAAATCGGTCCAGCCGTTTAGGAGGAGTTCAGTGACATACACACTCACAGAAGAATTATATATATAAAGATATGAACTAACTATTTACAGACAGTATATACACAATTTCTATGTACAGTTTTAAGTAATAGTACTTAGAAGTTTTGATTTAATAAAAACAGTCCTCCTGAAAAATTGGTAGGTCTAGACTAGACCATCGATATATGACCAACATATCATCTGAGAACCGTGCAGGAGAATTACCTCCTAGATATTTTTTTTTATTCAGAAAGGGTTCATTCTTGATCCTAATCAAGCCGGGGCAGTGACAGAATCCACGATGGAACGAGCTAACCCAGAAGGTGCCTATTCACCCTGGCTTTAAAAACAGAAGAAAGGTGATGGCGGTATGAGCATATGTAGCTCATAATGAGAATATATTAATATTCGACTCATATCTAGCCCAACCATTATACCAAAGTACTGTCATGCAGCAGTGATCCTTGATTGCACAGCCAAAGTCGTCGTTAATAGTGAGCACAGAGTCCGTAAAACAAAGCTCAAGTAATCGTCAGTAAAGATCAGAATTAAGTATAGGGAAGCCAGGTTGTAGTTAAAGAAATCGAAATTGCAATTAAAACACATCAGCTTGAGCCTAAGCGACAAGTCACATGACAGCTGACTAGCGATGGGCGTTGAATCAATGAACGGTTTAAATAGACGGTCTACGTTCAATCGACACTTCGACCGTTTACAGTTCATTCGTTAACTAGTCGAATTGACAGACGGCTAAACTGAGAGTCCACAGCGTTCTTCTCTACTAACAACGAGACGACGACTCGTAAACGTAGCCGGTTAATTCAAGTTCATGCGTCCGTTGAAATAGGTGTAGTATCATCGAGCAAACCAATTTGAACCTTAAGTATATTCAATAAGAGTTGATATTCGTTATTTTTTTAATTAGACTTGTTAAGGCGAAAAGCTAAGAGCATTCTTATAAAATTAACAAGAAATACATAAAAAAGCAAATAAAAATGTTCATAAAAAATGTACAGATACATAAAATCAGTTGATCTTCTTAACTCTAGAAGCCTTATCTATTTTGGACGTACACAAAACGTCTCAGAGGCGCACATATAAATTACAATCAGTATTGCTTCATGAATCTTCTTTTGTTCAATGGTTTTTTATTACTTTTCATCATATTGTGGCTTCATATTATAACAGAATTAACAAACGCCATGTTTAGGATACCATAAAATACAGCCGTCAGCCATCTATTAGTCTTGCGGCTGCACGACATTGAGGAGCACATTTGATCAAATGAGTCTGCGCCGCCTTTCGTTTGATTGTAAAATAGAATCATGTCAGGTTTACAACTTGTATCATTAACTACTGCATTTTCATCACAAAAGGATAAAAGATATACCATCTTTGCAAGTTTTGGCTTATATGATACAAGTGTCAGGGGACCATCAAAACAAAACATAGAGCTGCCAACGGGACGTGATCTGGAGTTCTTCGATTGTTCAGGGATCTCCCGTTTATTTGATCGAATAGAGCCTACTAAAGACAAATTATAAGGTTGTTGAAGTAAACTTTTGTATGTAGTATGGATGTAAACCAGTTGTCACAGGTTATGTTTCTGTTCGATCCATGAATAGTCCGTGACAATTTCTTTATATAAAATTCACCAAGTGGTACCCCGCCAGTATTAGTACTTCTGCCTATATATATGGATCAGCGTTGATCATGTATTTGGAAGTTGCATCACACATCATCGGAAACTTGAGGCCGTCCGAGGAGGAGCTCCATCCTAAGGCATCCGACAAAAACTCAAATCTTTCTTTGCTCTTAACAGATATGTATCGTGTACCAGAAAAGGTAGGATCAAAAAGTTCATCTGTTGAAAGATGATTATCCTTTATGACTGCAGTCAAAGTCAATACTCCAATAATTGCGCGAATTTCTAAATCTGTGACATCTCTATGTGTCGCTGTTTTCCTAGCATTTGGCGTTTAGAGATCATTTGAGCATTAGTCCATTTCACAATTTGACATAAAATTTCATCAGTTATAAATAAATTAAATATTTGCTTAGGATCAAAAACATTTTTGCACATGCGAGCTGGACCACGAGAGGTGCGGACTATGTTCATCGCTGGAGTTCTGTGAGATGTTTGAGCTTTAACAATTGACCAAATGTGTACATTCTTACCTCAAAGAGTATTACCACGAACACGATAAAATCGCCTCGAGTTGGCAGGTGGTGAAACACGTTCAACGTCAGATGATGGATCAGCGTCAGGAACAAGTGCTGGGTCTGTATCAACAGAGGGGCCAGATTCTTGTAAAGACGAAACGTATTCAGTCACAAATATTTTCATGTTCGCTTTGAACGTCGTCGATAATCTGTTCATCTTCAACTTCGGAATCAGAATCTTCCACAGAAGGATTATGGTCCTCGTTTAAAATTGCTAAAATATCGTCTTCCTCTAATCTTTTAGACCGTGACATATTTAAACCTGAAACAACGCTGAAAATAGAGACAAAAATACGAAAAAAAAACAAAAATAAAATCACACAAACCTAGTTAAAAGTTAAACAAAGCCCAAACATACGTCTCGCAGGCGTGCTATAGTTCGATAATTAAAAATGGCGGGACATACCTTAACGATACGGGCACCGTCTAAGCTCTAGCTTAAACTATTAGAAAGACACAAACGATATTCAGTTGCGTGTACGCCTTGCAGGCGTAGATTAGGCTTCTAGGGTTAATAAGCCTGAAATACGGTAATATTATAATCTTTTATCTATTACGTATTCAGCCAGTCCTATGCCTAGCAAAGTATGAAAGGATTGATTATATTCTGACTGAAATTCTTTGAATTTTGAAGTAACTTTGCAGTTTATTCAAATCTAAATTCCGTCGAATCGATGGTAGAACTAGTCGTAGACACCGTATTTGCGTCGCGCCCATAGACACCGTGCTTAGTCAATCGAAAATCTGCCGTTAATCACGTTTACTAGTCGACGAATTCAACTAGTTGATGGCCGGCAATGGACGGTCTAGTTTTATTTGGTTTGTGAACTACGTTGTTTATGCAAAATCTTAAGTTATTTATTCAGTTGAATGTACTTTCGTCACAACCGATTCGTTTTGTTTATTATTTAATGTGAATTTATATCTAAAATGTAATTTACGTGATGGCAACACTTTGCTACATAACTTATGACGATTTATAAACAATAATACTTTTATTTATCGAAATATAGTTTATTGCAGTGGTGCCCGATATATGTAAAATTCATATTTTTAAATGACAAAATTTATGTACAAAATCATTTCCTTGTCCACGGTGTCCAATGATGTCCACGGTGGGCCCAGAATAGGCCCTTTACAGCACACTTTATTTGCAATTGTGTATTTTCTTCCATGTTGTTTCCTTATTTTATCGGATACCTAATCTATTTATGTAGATGTTATCTACTTACTTAATGATCTTGGGTAATTAAACCTCATTTCGATGAATAAACTAATGAGTTAAACAAAAGCATTTATTCTAGATAAGATATACTAGTCAAACCTTTTATTTACTATTATGATAAACGTACCTAATTAGGAAGAAAATGCAAATTTACTAAGTAATTAATTATTGTTCCTAAGTTAGTACATACTTAGCAAAACTTTAGATTCCTCTGGGAGAGGTAGATGTTTTCTATTTAAAATGTTTGGATTCAACATTTAAAATAAAGGGGTGATAAAAATAAAAATGAAAAGTAATATCATTAATAAAGTCCCGGGAATTCCCGGGACTTTAGTTCCTACATAACCAGTACAGGTACTTTGTATTACAAGTGCCAGTGCTTTCGATAGGTACTTTTGACCCTTAATTTGGTGGAAACTACAAAACAATTAAGCTAATACTTTCTGAAGGTAAATTTCTTTGGTGTGAGACAATACTTAAAAATAAACTTAAAGGAGTTTTGGAAGGCTGCCGGTATTAAATGCAACAAACTAAGATAATTTCTCAGTAATATAAATTCGAACCTTATTATCAGCAAAAGTAGTTCTTTTGTAGAATTATTATATAAGTAAATTCTTCAACAGACCTACATATAGCGACAGTCACTCAGGTACGCTTGTTAGCTAATGTAGTTTTGTTAATGCTTGTTTTGTCGTATTAATTAGAATTCTTAACTCATTCATATTTTCGTCTATTTACGGAAATGATTGTTTTAAATATATTATTAATGATTACTTATTTTATTTTATTTATTGTTAATTGTTTTAGGATATTTTAATTCAAAAGAACGTATTTCTTACACAAATAAAACAGGCTGAAATAAAAGAGTCTCATAGAACAGTCCGTCACGAAAAAAAATAAAAAAATACATTTTGGTTTTGAAAAAATATAACATATAGGTTGGATTTTTTTCGTTAAAATGACGGTTGTGTTGAAAAATAATCGAAATAATTTATTATATTCTTTTAGTAAATTGTGTGATAGTATCATAGCGCCAGATTTTCTTATTTCTATGTCGCTATCAGATCCGGCGACTTGAACAGTATCGATACTGCATGCATTAGTTGTCCACTTGGAAAAGGCTCTCTATGTCGTAGACAGAACTGATTGGGATCAAGAGCGAACCCATTAAGAAAAATAAAAAGGAACTAGCGTCGAAATGCGGAGTTTGATGTCGAGTTCTGCGGCGAACGCACCTATGACAATAAATCGTCCCAGTGATTATATCTCAACATCGATTTATTATTTGATGTCTAATAGCAATTAAGAAACCGACAGTATGATTTTAATCGTGTATAGGTATGCATTTGACCGCTGCCTCGCCTGATGGTAAGCAATGATGCGATCTAGGATGAGACGCGCCTGCCTTTTTGGCAGGATACCTATTCACTCGTGACTTGAAGACCCCAAAATTGTATTTATCAGGAAATACGTGGTTGTTTTCTATTCTTCGTATATTCCGATTATATCCAAGTATCTCAATATTCACGTTATTATCAACTCTGTCAGATAAAATAACGATTAAAATACATTTGCCCTTCAATAATTATAATCATTAAGGTAACGGCCGCCCCGTCGTGACGACTAGTTGCTGTCAAATTCATTAAATACTACACCTTTCTTATAAAGTCTTCCGATAGAGATGAGATTAGGTGGTATGACCGTTTTTTTATCCTTTTCGTCTCACTGGTGTCATGTCAGGTTTATCGACAGATTAAAGATCAATATTTATTTTTGTGTATTTAATACCCATATTAGGATCATATTTAGGTCGTTAATTAGAAAATAATCGAGCCCACACGTGACACCATATTATGTACTCTATTTCAATAACAATTTTGAGAGTATCTATTACCGAAGCTTTACTGGTCCCGACCATTCATTAAACATCTGCTAGTAACATTCATTCTTTACACACGAATCATGATAAAGATAATTGAACGAAATAGGATACGATATAACAGATAAGATACATAATATTTCAAATTTAACTTACATTAAAATATCAGCGCTAAGTATATTTAGACTACGTTTTTTTATCATTATCACCGAGGTTGTATCTCGTATTATATTGAGGAATTTCGTTTATTTCGAGAAAAGACAGCTACCCCTAAAGAAAATAATAAAACTCCATTAATTAATGATTTTATTCCTTAAAAGTCTTTATTTACGAAAAAGAGATGAAAAAAGATTTTATTCAATACGATAGAAATCATCCGAATTGGATAAAGAAAATTATGGGTGCTTGTACTTATGTACCTACGCGCGTGAGAAGCACTTTTTGGCATCATTAAATTAAATAAATAATGTATATTATAAACAAATAAAAAGAATACATACTGACAGTTAACCTCAAATCAATTAACGCACTTAAAAAAGTTTATAATATAAAAACCACTTTGAAATAGAATTGTTATAATGTTATTACATATATAATATAAAATTGTTATTACATATAATATTATAAAAATTATTGTTAACCACCATTTAAAATCACACACACATTCATAAATATTTGAGTAACTGCCTTGAGCCAATTAGCGGCCAACTTTCTGCTGGTTTATTCCATGTCGCTTTTGCGGGCAACGTCAACCTTTTTATTTACTTTTGTGTTACAGGGATGCGCGCGGATCTTAAAATTTCACTCTTATCATTTTTTCATAACGCGCCTAAAGAATGAAAGGTATCAGTTCAAATTCTCCAAAATTAAACGACGATCACTTTAATAATCAACTATTTATTCTATAGGCGTGTTCACAGTTAAAATGACAAAACAAGAATGCCGGCTCTCCTATTAATATTTATACATTTGACTTAAAGTAAACAAAACATGATATTCTATGGCCTAATGACGAGTTAACATTATTTGACTAAAAGTAAACAGACATGATATTCTATGGGCTAACATTATTTGGTTCAAAGTAAACAAAACATGATATCTTATGGGCTAGTGACGAGCTAACATTCGGCCATCCTCTTTAGGGTGAGTCCTCTCACATCGTACTAATTATTTATTTACACAATCATATAGATAGGACCTATTATGTATTAAACATATAAATCTGATTCTATAATTATGTTTTTAATTCTTATACACAATTATAAGTACCTTAAAAGTAACATTACCATAAAAAATATTTGAAATTGATACATTTAATACTTAATCTAATTACAGGTCAAGTACAATTACAGTCTGATCTGCGAACATCTGTGCCTTACTCATCGCCTCTGCACTGTTCGCTCAGACTGATTCAATCTAATACTTATCGCAATCATGGTCAAGTTCACATTCGTATCAATTGGATGCACAGTCTGTTGTGATCTGCGGTTATCTATGCATACGCACTAACTGCTCACAACCCATGCCTATCCAATGATTAATCTTACATAATAATTACATCGAAACTTAGTTTCCCTTTAATCACTGCAATCATTATGCTCACTGTCTTCAAGTAACTCTTTGCTGATAGTATTACTACTACCATCGTCACTGTCGCTTTCGCCGTCCGGTCCTTTAAAATTTAACCAAGGTTGGATTTTGTCAATAGAAACGATATTTTCATATTTGCGATTTCCTTTTCTAGTCAAAGGAGTGTCTTGTACTAAAAACCGATCGTTAGGCAAAATCTTTACTATTTGGTAAGGCCCGTGAAACTTAGCTATCAACCTTTTTGATTTTCCTAACCTATCTTTATCAAACATAGTTCTTTCTATTCTAATAAGATCCCCTTCATTATATTTAGTGGACTTTTTCCTTTTCTTATCGAATCTAACTTTTGAAGTATTTTGATCTATTTCTATTTTATCTCTGGTTTTACTTCTTAATTCCATCAAATCCTCCTCATTTAAACGATCTATAGTTTCATTTATGATATCACTCAGTATATTTTCCGAAGTATTTGTTATTTTATATCCAAATAATAATTCCGAGGGACTTTTACCGGTAGTTTTATTTATCATCGTATTAAGTCCGAGTTGCACGTCATTAACGAATTCGTCCCAAATTTTATCGTCTTTACCGTGACATTTGGCACCTAGAGCATCGGATATAGTCCGGTTGAATCTCTCCACCTGTCCGTTCGCTCGTGGAGTGGCTACCGCGTTTAACGTGTGCTTAATTCCTATGCTACTATTAAATGATTTAAATTTTGCGCTTGTGAAACATGTACCTCGATCTGTTATTAATCTAGTAGGAACTCCAAAATAACTAAAAACATCTTTGAAAATCCGTATAGCTGTAGTAGTTTTAGTGTCTTTTACGGGTTTTATGATAATGAACTTTGTAAAGGAATCAATAATTACTAGCAAATATGTGTTACCCCTCCGTGAACGAACAAACGGACCTAAATGGTCAGCATGTATGGTGTGAAAGGGGATATCCGGTTTTGGTATGGGGTGAAGCATACCTTCCTTGGGACCCCCAGGTGCTTTGTGATAGGCACATTCTAAACACGCACCTACGTACTTTTTTATGAATTTCCGCATTTTTGGGAACCAGAACGAACTTTTGAGTCTACTCAGGGTCTTTTCGAAACTAAAATGACCTACGTCATCGTGGTTCATGCGTAATAATTGCCACCTAACTGGTTTCGGAACTAGCCACCTAATACTACCGTCATCCATTATCTTATATACATGATCTCCCTTTAAACGATAGTTTTTGTAAACGTCTGCTACATTTTTCGTATTCTCATCTAATAAAATATCTTTTATCCTTTTCACATCTTCATCATCACTTTGAACTGTCGCTATCCAATCTTTAGCTTCAATATTTAGAACGTCTATCACATGGGGCCTACAACTCAAGTCTGGAGATTCATCGATGGGAGCGCGGCTTAGCGCGTCTACATGAGACATTTTCACGCCGGGTCTGTATTCGATTTCACAATCAAATTCTTGTAGCTGGATCCACCAACGCCCTATCCTTGGTACGAGATCACGTTTGGTCAAAGTCGTCCGTAACGCATTACAGTCGGTGATTATTTTGAACTTTATGCCTAACAAATACACGCGAAATCTATTTAACGACGATACAACCGCCAGAGTTTCCAGATCGTATGAATGCAATTTTTGTTCGTCACAAGTGGTTTTCCGACAATAATACGCTACGGGTCTCATAAGCCCGTCGATACTTCTCTGCATTAGAATGCCTGCTTCACCATGCTTCGAAGCATCGGTGTGTAACTCAGTCTCATGTTTAGCATCATACAACGCAAGAACCGGTCTTTCTACAAGTTTATTTTTCAAGGTTTCAAACGCATTAGCATGGTCCGCCGTCCACTTCCAAGTGAAGTGTTTTTTTAATAAGTCAGTCAGAGGTTGTGCAATCATAGAGAAATCTTTTACGAAACGCCTGAAGAAGCTGGCTAGCCCCAAAAATCGTCTTACCTCGTGAACGTTACTGGAGTGGGGAATTTAGCAACTGCGTCAGTCTTTCGGGAGCCTGGACGAATGCCCTTACCACTTACTTCAAATCCTAAGAAATCGATCTCCTTATAAAAGAAAAAGCATTTGCTTAGTTTAAGGCTATGCCCTGCTTCACGAATAGCCTTCAAAACCTCCTCTAATCTAACTAAACCCTCTTCAAACGTTCGCATAGGAATGAGTATGTCATCCATAGATATAAGCGTATACTCAAGTTTAGATAATACCCTATTCATAGTCCTCTGAAAGACCGACGGAGCATTGGCCAGACCAAACGGCATTCTTTTAAATTGGTATTGACCGTCCGAAGTTACAAACGCCGTCTTGTCTTGTGAATATTCTTCTACGGGTATTTGAAAATATCCCGATGCTAAATCAAGAGCGATAAACAAGGAATTGCCAGCTAACCTATCTAACTGGTCATCAATCAATGGTAAAGGGAAATGTTCCTTCTTCGTCTTTTTGTTGAGTGCCCGATAATCTATGCAAAGCCTCTTATCCCCTGTTTTCTTCTTTACTAATAGAACTGGGCTTGCGTAGGCAGAATTTGATTCACAAATGATGTCAGCGTCTAACATCTCCCTTACCATTGATCGAACAAGTTCCCTTTCAGGATATGATAACCTATACGGTCTATACACTACCGAGGTCATGTCTGTTAATTCAATTTTCATTTGATCTACATTAGTGTAACCGATGACCATTAAATTATTTGAAAAGCAATCTTCATATAGTAGTAACATATTCTTAAGTCGTTCAACATCATTTTCTGCTAATTGACAGCCAAAATTTAACGAATCTTTAACTCCCGGATCATTAAAATTTATTATATTAACAGTTTTACATTCGTTCGTGCGCATAGCTCTCGTTATCAGTACTCCATCTTCTATTTCTACCGGTACGTTAGAAAAATTGCCCACTAATAATGCGCCTGTACCATTGACCATTGTATATTCACCAGGCATCATATAATACTCTTTACCGGGGCAACCTCTTAAGGAACCATTTACATACAGCATACCTGAATAATCATCGCTATTGCTCTTTATTTTCACTATCTTCATACCATTTGGTGGGATAATAACACTATCAGCCATAAATAACCGCATTTTTAGGGACGATATTCGTTCAAAAATTAGTTTATCGTTTGTTTTTGTGATCACTATTCCTGGTTTCTCAGTAAAACTATGACCAATAAGAATGCCATATTTCATTACACTATTATCGACTACATAGACTTCAACCATCTCCGTTATATTGTGTATGTCTATACGCACAACAGCTTTGCCTAAAGGTAAAACAATGTTGTTTCCTATACCGCGCATAATTGGTAATTGGCCAGTTGTAGTCCACATAATTCCTAATTGTTCAGCCTCACCGCGACGTATCAGGGTACACTGACTACCTAGGTCTACATAGCCCTTAAGAAGTTGGCCATTTATTTTCAAGTCGATTAAGTATTTATCATCTGTCATACTTATCGTATCCACTTTCATAACTGATTTTTCTTTAGGATCAGACTTATTGCTATCAACGGCTGGTAGTTTCGGGCAGGAAGTAGTTAAATGTCCTAATCTATTGCAAATATTACACTTAAGGATTTTCTTTGTACACTTGAAACTATAATGGCCTGCTTCGTTGCAATTATAACAAATTATAGAACCAGTACTCTCACGTAAACGCGGTAATTTAGAATTGGTGGACTGAGTAGAATTTGCAACTATTTTCCTGTCATTGAGAATCTTTTGTCTATTATCCGAATCACGGTTTTGTTGTTTTATTGATTGAAAGTATTCTAGTACTTGTTCGGGCTCCTTACATTGTACTGCCTTCGCACCTAACCTTAATGATCGATCATCTAAACCATGCAATAAACAGTCGACGGCACGTTTACCTTTTATCTCACAACGATTTAGCAGGTTAAGCTTATCGTAATAATATAATTCCAAAGAATCGTTATACTTAGCTCTCTTAGACAACATCTCATTTAATAATTCTGCATAGTCCTCGCTACTTGGAAAAGAATCAAGCAACTTGGTTTTCCACTCGTACCACGAAAACGACATTGACGGTAATGATTGGTACCACGACTTAGCGACGCCGCTCAACTTAGGCAGTGCATAGTGAATGATTTGATCATCACCCCATTTATATAAGCGCGCACATTCTTCGACTTTATTGAGCCACATGTTGATTGTTTGGCCCTTTATCATGGGGTCGAACTCAGGTATCACATTACCTAACATAGGGAATTTATTTCCTTCGGGACGATTACTAGACAAAGACTTAATCAATTCCATTAACAATAATTGAGTACTATTATCACCAAAATTGGAACGACTCACATGCGACTCCGGTGACAGACAGGTCAGGGGCGCGGTGCGTACTCGTCGATCGGCGCGTGCTTGACGCGTGACGTGTGATCGAGACGCGATGTGTGCTCGACGCACCATGCATGCTCGACGCTCGATGTATACTCGATGCTCGGCGCGAACTCTTCCTCGTACCCGACGCGTGTTGCGTATTCACATCACTATCCGTCTGCCGCGTGCACGATCTTCGATATCTACTCGATTCTCGGTGAGTGCGTGATTTTCGACGTTCATTCGACTTTTCGCGTGTTCTCGATGTCCGACGTATGCCCAATTCCCGACATTCCTTCTGCCTGTGTTCTAAATCATCATAACTTTCACTTTTTCTCACTTTCTTCTGTTTTTCCTGTTGACTACGATTTCTGTTAAGGCCCTTTTCCTGTCATGCGTTTTTCCATCCGTACGCGGATCTGGTCCGCATGCGTGCCGCCCGCAATCTATCATTTCATACATGTTTTTACTATCATGCGGGCAGCCCGCGAGCGGTACGCGGATCGGCTGCGGGCGCGCAGCCCGCGTGCGTTCTACTCGGACGCGGGCGGCGTTCTTCTACTCTCAGTGTTGTTTTTACTGTGACGCGGAACGCACGCATGGTTATAGACGCCAACAAAAATGAAAATTGATATGGAGAGAGTGATAGTTGAAGTGCACTTTCGTCCTGCATTGTGGGATAAGCAAAATGCTTTGTATAAAAATCGCTATGCAGGAGCAGCTGCTTGGCTAGAAATTTGCCTATATATATATATATATATATATTGATAATTTACATTAAACATACCAGTAAATTGTCTGGTTTCAAGATATGGATCTACTCTGAATTGTTTTTTATATTTGTTTTTTTTAAATGATATAAGCGGTAATCACTTTTTAACGTTCATTTTTGGACACGAGTGTACTCACTGGCGACACGCACGAGACTGCAGCGAAACGGTAAATCTTTGTCCTGCGTGTGGCCAGTAGCGTGCTATCACCCGCATGCGGACCAGATCCGCGTGCGGACGAAAAAACGCATGACAGGAAAAGGGCCCTTACGTTTGCGAGGTGGTGTATTTCCTTCACTTTTATCGGAATCGTTACTCATTTTGCAGGATGTATCCGGCGAAATAATAGGTGGGCTTGATAATCCCACTTCTGAACTGAAAGGTATCAGTTCAAATTCTCCAAAATTAAACGACGATCACTTTAATAATCAACTATTTATTCTATAGGCGTGTTCACAGTTAAAATGACAAAACAAGAATGCCGGCTCTCCTATTAATATTTATACATTTGACTTAAAGTAAACAAAACATGATATTCTATGGCCTAATGACGAGTTAACATTATTTGACTAAAAGTAAACAGACATGATATTCTATGGGCTAACATTATTTGGTTCAAAGTAAACAAAACATGATATCTTATGGGCTAGTGACGAGCTAACATTCGGCCATCCTCTTTAGGGTGAGTCCTCTCACATCGTACTAATTATTTATTTACACAATCATATAGATAGGACCTATTATGTATTAAACATATAAATCTGATTCTATAATTATGTTTTTAATTCTTATACACAATTATAAGTACCTTAAAAGTAACATTACCATAAAAAATATTTGAAATTGATACATTTAATACTTAATCTAATTACAGGTCAAGTACAATTACAGTCTGATCTGCGAACATCTGTGCCTTACTCATCGCCTCTGCACTGTTCGCTCAGACTGATTCAATCTAATACTTATCGCAATCATGGTCAAGTTCACATTCGTATCAATTGGATGCACAGTCTGTTGTGATCTGCGGTTATCTATGCATACGCACTAACTGCTCACAACCCATGCCTATCCAATGATTAATCTTACATAATAATTACATCGAAACTTAGTTTCCCTTTAATCACTGCAATCATTATGCTCACTGTCTTCAAGTAACTCTTTGCTGATAGTATTACTACTACCATCGTCACTGTCGCTTTCGCCGTCCGGTCCTTTAAAATTTAACCAAGGTTGGATTTTGTCAATAGAAACGATATTTTCATATTTGCGATTTCCTTTTCTAGTCAAAGGAGTGTCTTGTACTAAAAACCGATCGTTAGGCAAAATCTTTACTATTTGGTAAGGCCCGTGAAACTTAGCTATCAACCTTTTTGATTTTCCTAACCTATCTTTATCAAACATAGTTCTTTCTATTCTAATAAGATCCCCTTCATTATATTTAGTGGACTTTTTCCTTTTCTTATCGAATCTAACTTTTGAAGTATTTTGATCTATTTCTATTTTATCTCTGGTTTTACTTCTTAATTCCATCAAATCCTCCTCATTTAAACGATCTATAGTTTCATTTATGATATCACTCAGTATATTTTCCGAAGTATTTGTTATTTTATATCCAAATAATAATTCCGAGGGACTTTTACCGGTAGTTTTATTTATCATCGTATTAAGTCCGAGTTGCACGTCATTAACGAATTCGTCCCAAATTTTATCGTCTTTACCGTGACATTTGGCACCTAGAGCATCGGATATAGTCCGGTTGAATCTCTCCACCTGTCCGTTCGCTCGTGGAGTGGCTACCGCGTTTAACGTGTGCTTAATTCCTATGCTACTATTAAATGATTTAAATTTTGCGCTTGTGAAACATGTACCTCGATCTGTTATTAATCTAGTAGGAACTCCAAAATAACTAAAAACATCTTTGAAAATCCGTATAGCTGTAGTAGTTTTAGTGTCTTTTACGGGTTTTATGATAATGAACTTTGTAAAGGAATCAATAATTACTAGCAAATATGTGTTACCCCTCCGTGAACGAACAAACGGACCTAAATGGTCAGCATGTATGGTGTGAAAGGGGATATCCGGTTTTGGTATGGGGTGAAGCATACCTTCCTTGGGACCCCCAGGTGCTTTGTGATAGGCACATTCTAAACACGCACCTACGTACTTTTTTATGAATTTCCGCATTTTTGGGAACCAGAACGAACTTTTGAGTCTACTCAGGGTCTTTTCGAAACTAAAATGACCTACGTCATCGTGGTTCATGCGTAATAATTGCCACCTAACTGGTTTCGGAACTAGCCACCTAATACTACCGTCATCCATTATCTTATATACATGATCTCCCTTTAAACGATAGTTTTTGTAAACGTCTGCTACATTTTTCGTATTCTCATCTAATAAAATATCTTTTATCCTTTTCACATCTTCATCATCACTTTGAACTGTCGCTATCCAATCTTTAGCTTCAATATTTAGAACGTCTATCACATGGGGCCTACAACTCAAGTCTGGAGATTCATCGATGGGAGCGCGGCTTAGCGCGTCTACATGAGACATTTTCACGCCGGGTCTGTATTCGATTTCACAATCAAATTCTTGTAGCTGGATCCACCAACGCCCTATCCTTGGTACGAGATCACGTTTGGTCAAAGTCGTCCGTAACGCATTACAGTCGGTGATTATTTTGAACTTTATGCCTAACAAATACACGCGAAATCTATTTAACGACGATACAACCGCCAGAGTTTCCAGATCGTATGAATGCAATTTTTGTTCGTCACAAGTGGTTTTCCGACAATAATACGCTACGGGTCTCATAAGCCCGTCGATACTTCTCTGCATTAGAATGCCTGCTTCACCATGCTTCGAAGCATCGGTGTGTAACTCAGTCTCATGTTTAGCATCATACAACGCAAGAACCGGTCTTTCTACAAGTTTATTTTTCAAGGTTTCAAACGCATTAGCATGGTCCGCCGTCCACTTCCAAGTGAAGTGTTTTTTTAATAAGTCAGTCAGAGGTTGTGCAATCATAGAGAAATCTTTTACGAAACGCCTGAAGAAGCTGGCTAGCCCCAAAAATCGTCTTACCTCGTGAACGTTACTGGAGTGGGGAATTTAGCAACTGCGTCAGTCTTTCGGGAGCCTGGACGAATGCCCTTACCACTTACTTCAAATCCTAAGAAATCGATCTCCTTATAAAAGAAAAAGCATTTGCTTAGTTTAAGGCTATGCCCTGCTTCACGAATAGCCTTCAAAACCTCCTCTAATCTAACTAAACCCTCTTCAAACGTTCGCATAGGAATGAGTATGTCATCCATAGATATAAGCGTATACTCAAGTTTAGATAATACCCTATTCATAGTCCTCTGAAAGACCGACGGAGCATTGGCCAGACCAAACGGCATTCTTTTAAATTGGTATTGACCGTCCGAAGTTACAAACGCCGTCTTGTCTTGTGAATATTCTTCTACGGGTATTTGAAAATATCCCGATGCTAAATCAAGAGCGATAAACAAGGAATTGCCAGCTAACCTATCTAACTGGTCATCAATCAATGGTAAAGGGAAATGTTCCTTCTTCGTCTTTTTGTTGAGTGCCCGATAATCTATGCAAAGCCTCTTATCCCCTGTTTTCTTCTTTACTAATAGAACTGGGCTTGCGTAGGCAGAATTTGATTCACAAATGATGTCAGCGTCTAACATCTCCCTTACCATTGATCGAACAAGTTCCCTTTCAGGATATGATAACCTATACGGTCTATACACTACCGAGGTCATGTCTGTTAATTCAATTTTCATTTGATCTACATTAGTGTAACCGATGACCATTAAATTATTTGAAAAGCAATCTTCATATAGTAGTAACATATTCTTAAGTCGTTCAACATCATTTTCTGCTAATTGACAGCCAAAATTTAACGAATCTTTAACTCCCGGATCATTAAAATTTATTATATTAACAGTTTTACATTCGTTCGTGCGCATAGCTCTCGTTATCAGTACTCCATCTTCTATTTCTACCGGTACGTTAGAAAAATTGCCCACTAATAATGCGCCTGTACCATTGACCATTGTATATTCACCAGGCATCGTATAATACTCTTTACCGGGGCAACCTCTTAAGGAACCATTTACATACAGCATACCTGAATAATCATCGCTATTGCTCTTTATTTTCACTATCTTCATACCATTTGGTGGGATAATAACACTATCAGCCATAAATAACCGCATTTTTAGGGACGATATTCGTTCAAAAATTAGTTTATCGTTTGTTTTTGTGATCACTATTCCTGGTTTCTCAGTAAAACTATGACCAATAAGAATGCCATATTTCATTACACTATTATCGACTACATAGACTTCAACCATCTCCGTTATATTGTGTATGTCTATACGCACAACAGCTTTGCCTAAAGGTAAAACAATGTTGTTTCCTATACCGCGCATAATTGGTAATTGGCCAGTTGTAGTCCACATAATTCCTAATTGTTCAGCCTCACCGCGACGTATCAGGGTACACTGACTACCTAGGTCTACATAGCCCTTAAGAAGTTGGCCATTTATTTTCAAGTCGATTAAGTATTTATCATCTGTCATACTTATCGTATCCACTTTCATAACTGATTTTTCTTTAGGATCAGACTTATTGCTATCAACGGCTGGTAGTTTCGGGCAGGAAGTAGTTAAATGTCCTAATCTATTGCAAATATTACACTTAAGGATTTTCTTTGTACACTTGAAACTATAATGGCCTGCTTCGTTGCAATTATAACAAATTATAGAACCAGTACTCTCACGTAAACGCGGTAATTTAGAATTGGTGGACTGAGTAGAATTTGCAACTATTTTCCTGTCATTGAGAATCTTTTGTCTATTATCCGAATCACGGTTTTGTTGTTTTATTGATTGAAAGTATTCTAGTACTTGTTCGGGCTCCTTACATTGTACTGCCTTCGCACCTAACCTTAATGATCGATCATCTAAACCATGCAATAAACAGTCGACGGCACGTTTACCTTTTATCTCACAACGATTTAGCAGGTTAAGCTTATCGTAATAATATAATTCCAAAGAATCGTTATACTTAGCTCTCTTAGACAACATCTCATTTAATAATTCTGCATAGTCCTCGCTACTTGGAAAAGAATCAAGCAACTTGGTTTTCCACTCGTACCACGAAAACGACATTGACGGTAATGATTGGTACCACGACTTAGCGACGCCGCTCAACTTAGGCAGTGCATAGTGAATGATTTGATCATCACCCCATTTATATAAGCGCGCACATTCTTCGACTTTATTGAGCCACATGTTGATTGTTTGGCCCTTTATCATGGGGTCGAACTCAGGTATCACATTACCTAACATAGGGAATTTATTTCCTTCGGGACGATTACTAGACAAAGACTTAATCAATTCCATTAACAATAATTGAGTACTATTATCACCAAAATTGGAACGACTCACATGCGACTCCGGTGACAGACAGGTCAGGGGCGCGGTGCGTACTCGTCGATCGGCGCGTGCTTGACGCGTGACGTGTGATCGAGACGCGATGTGTGCTCGACGCACCATGCATGCTCGACGCTCGATGTATACTCGATGCTCGGCGCGAACTCTTCCTCGTACCCGACGCGTGTTGCGTATTCACATCACTATCCGTCTGCCGCGTGCACGATCTTCGATATCTACTCGATTCTCGGTGAGTGCGTGATTTTCGACGTTCATTCGACTTTTCGCGTGTTCTCGATGTCCGACGTATGCCCAATTCCCGACATTCCTTCTGCCTGTGTTCTAAATCATCATAACTTTCACTTTTTCTCACTTTCTTCTGTTTTTCCTGTTGACTACGATTTCTGTTAAGGCCCTTTTCCTGTCATGCGTTTTTCCATCCGTACGCGGATCTGGTCCGCATGCGTGCCGCCCGCAATCTATCATTTCATACATGTTTTTACTATCATGCGGGCAGCCCGCGAGCGGTACGCGGATCGGCTGCGGGCGCGCAGCCCGCGTGCGTTCTACTCGGACGCGGGCGGCGTTCTTCTACTCTCAGTGTTGTTTTTACTGTGACGCGGAACGCACGCATGGTTATAGACGCCAACAAAAATGAAAATTGATATGGAGAGAGTGATAGTTGAAGTGCACTTTCGTCCTGCATTGTGGGATAAGCAAAATGCTTTGTATAAAAATCGCTATGCAGGAGCAGCTGCTTGGCTAGAAATTTGCCTATATATATATATATATATATATATATATATATATATTGATAATTTACATTAAACATACCAGTAAATTGTCTGGTTTCAAGATATGGATCTACTCTGAATTGTTTTTTATATTTGTTTTTTTTAAATGATATAAGCGGTAATCACTTTTTAACGTTCATTTTTGGACACGAGTGTACTCACTGGCGACACGCACGAGACTGCAGCGAAACGGTAAATCTTTGTCCTGCGTGTGGCCAGTAGCGTGCTATAGCATGCGGACCAGATCCGCGTGCGGACGAAAAAACGCATGACAGGAAAAGGGCCCTTACGTTTGCGAGGTGGTGTATTTCCTTCACTTTTATCGGAATCGTTACTCATTTTGCAGGATGTATCCGGCGAAATAATAGGTGGGCTTGATAATCCCACTTCTGAACTGAAAGGTATCAGTTCAAATTCTCCAAAATTAAACGACGATCACTTTAATAATCAACTATTTATTCTATAGGCGTGTTCACAGTTAAAATGACAAAACAAGAATGCCGGCTCTCCTATTAATATTTATACATTTGACTTAAAGTAAACAAAACATGATATTCTATGGCCTAATGACGAGTTAACATTATTTGACTAAAAGTAAACAGACATGATATTCTATGGGCTAACATTATTTGGTTCAAAGTAAACAAAACATGATATCTTATGGGCTAGTGACGAGCTAACAAGAAGTATAACTTCAAATATATTTATTGTTTCTCAAAATATTCTCCGTTTGCGTAAATGCACTTTTTTATAAGGAGAAAGTCCTTGATTATCTCAGGAACACGTTTTTCATACTCTTTGAAAGTCAGTTTTGGGGATGCAAATCGTTGACCGCAATAGGAAAACAGAAAAAGTCAGTATGCAGGACTGCATGCAGTAAGTAGGGTCGCTCCTTAATTTCTTTGTTTTTCATCGTTTTCTGGCCGTGTGAGAACTAGCATTGTCGCGGTGCAAGATTATACGGGGTTTACGGTTAGTTTTTCTAGCAAACAAATAATTCGAACTTGCGATGAATCTTCCAAATAACAGTAGTCACATATCCAGTTTTATCAAAAAACGAGATATCATCCGCCTAGAGAAACTATGGACGAGCGCACTATGGGACGTTTCGCCTATTTTCTGGCCAAAAGTGGCAAAAATCAAAGTCGAAATTCGTAATGTTTAACGACTGGAAAGGTTTCTATAAACATTAGTGAGACCTGGGGAAAAATTTAAGACCATTTGTTCCACGCAAAGTATTTTTTCTGTCGCATTTTGTGTTCGAAAGTGTGTAAAAATGTACCTTGAAATCACGAAAGATTATTGCTTCTTTTATCTTTTTTTTCTCCTCCAATGTTGAAGGCGTACAAACCACTGCTTGAAATACTTGTTTAGCGTAAGTTAATGCTTGAAAATAATAAGAATATATTAAGCTTTGGCGATTCTGGGGGAGAAAACTTTAAACTTAAATTACAGAAAAGTAATGATTTTATCAGTTTCTAATATTTAAAAGAATAGAACTTCCGAATAACAACAATAACAAGGCGATCTTTGGCTTGAATATTAGGTGGGACTCGACTCTTCCTAAAACCGTTTCGTAAATTACCCGATAGAACCCTATCCGGGAGATATAATATTTTAAAGTAAAATCAATCGACTATGTGTTTCTTAACAAGTTCGTGATTAAGCTAAGCGATATCACAGTGGGTCATTATATAAGGGTTTTTGAGGTTGCTGATTTTGAATATGACATTAAAAATTAGAAATACAAAAAGGGGGATCTAATATGGCGTCCAAAAATATGAAAAACTGCTTTTTTTGCATAAAGATGAAATGTAAGCTATTTTCAAAGGGTTGTTGAGTTCGTTAAATTCTAATTTGAAATCAAAGTAAATGTATATATGAAGTATATAGAAGAAATGCAATCGTTGTGATATAAATATTTGTATTTCGTGCCATGTGGGTATGTCATCCATTCTTAACCTTTAAAATCTCCGGTAAAGGGCTTTACAGCCTACTCGTGCTGATTCCTAAATGGAGAGTATGGTAAATAAACCCTTACTGTAAATAAACCCTTACCCGATGAAATTTAGGATGAAAATAATGAATTAGTCATGAATTAATAAGTTTTAATAGTCATTTTCAATTTCACGTCTTGATAGACAATTTTTTAATTTTGTTGGGCGCCATATTGGATCCGTCATTATGTATTTCTAATTTTTAAAGTCGTTTTTAAAATCAGCGACCTCTAAAACCCCTTAGAAACCCTCCAGGTTTCATTTTTATGCGAAACAAGCAATTTTTAATATCTTCGGGCGCCATATTGGATCTGCCATTTTGTATTTCTAATTTTTAATGTCATATTCAAAATCAGCGACCCTAAAAACCCCAATATATAATATAGACCTTTAACTCAAGAAAACGAATCTTTGATATTTTGGCCAGAAAATAGGCGAAACGTTCCATAGTGGAGCGCCACTTTGGTTGGTTTCGACAGATTGCTGCTTTTAGGACCGCAGCAATAAATCAAGGATTTATTCGTCACCTATTATTATGTGTGTCAAATTTGAAACAACGAATTGCATCAAATGATGCTGCTTTAAGAGGCTCAGTCAAAGTATGTTGTCCAGCGCCAGCACAGCCTTTTCCCACCTAAAGTTTGTGTAGGATTTATAGTACATATTTGATTCATGCCTTTAACAAAGGATGCCCGAATGTCACGGTAGGTCACATTTCTGTCTGTTTCAACATAGATACGGCACATAGCATCGATGTTTTTGTTGTGTACAATCCCTAAACTCGTCACTGCGGAACAGGACTGACATGACCGCGTTTGAATTCTGCAAACCAGCTATAAAAGCCTGCATATCTTGCATTTTGGCAATTGAGCTTGCCAAAAGCACTTTGACGCCGAACAAGGCTCATTTAAGTTGTCAAATTACACAAAAACAGACTTACATAGACAAACAAGTTTTAAAATGACGCCATCGCAAAACAAAAACAAACGAACAACAATCGGATGAAACAAACTATATTTCACAGTATCTATAGTCCATTTTTTTTAGCATTAGAAATTATGTAAACAAAGAAGCAGTGGTGGCTAACCTTGTACTGGAGTCCACTTTGACCGGCTTCAGGCTCGTCCATTGTTGAACAGATTAAATAACAAATAACAACAAAATCTTTTAACAAAAAACTTCAATAAAAACAATAGAAACTTAACAATAAACGAAAGAAAATAGTCAAAACAGATAAATGAATACGTTGACATTTGCCGCTATTGTTGTAAATGGCGGCCATGTTAAGCGACCAATTAAAAAAATCACCTAATATGGTACGTATTACAACATCGGCATGTACTTTTTAATTTTGTCGTGACAAACTGACCAACGTTTCGTTCCACAAGTTTGCAACTTCTGCTTCTTAAGGTATTTTTAGTGTAAACTTTTCACGATGTTACGTTTTGCTTGTTACATTATATGTGTACAATAAAGTAACCAAATTTTGTTCTTTCTAATGCTAAAAAAAACGGACTATAGGTACAGCCAAAATAATCCAATATAAAATGTTGTATATACTTTGTAGATATTGTTTACGTAAGTGGCCAGTTCCAGAAACTTCAGTGTGACCAAAATATTAGTCCAGGAAAGCCTATACCGAGAAGATTTTGCAAGAGCAGTTTTAATTTCTCCTTTAAAGTTGCATTACATTCACACATATTTAAAGAAACTAAAGATTTCTCGTACTACTACAGCCAAATACTATTATTATTATGAAGTACTTATGTTGTGTATAACGTTAAAAAATAAAACAAGAAATATCTGAAAAAAATTAATAAGCAATAAGGATAGCGAAATACCGAAAATACAAGTTTATTCGGTATTTTATTTTGTGTTCACTTGAGTAATCCGAATTAAAGAAATATTGTATCTCTAAAATTACCAACTCTACCGGTTATGTATCAGAATTCTTAAATTGCGCATTTACGCACTATCTGCAATCACCCATAACAGCATTGTTAGTAAACATATGCTTCATGAGAGATATGTAGAGTCATGACTTAATATTTCAATAATAAAACCACATTTTAAGAAAGGCGAAAAGGACATTGAAACGAATTGCACTTATCTCTACTATATAAAAGAAGGACTTTGTGGGTTTGTTAGCATATATGGTTACCATTGTTATCATAAGCCAAAGAATAACAGTTTTTATAATCAATTAACGTTACCATAGTAACGTGTGGCCGGGTTATACCAGCAACGCGTGGCCGGGTTAGCTAGTATCTATAAAAGATAAAGATAATACAAGGTTGAGAAGACTGAAAAATAATCGTGGCGCTAGTGTATTTAAGAGTCATTATATAGACTTACAGTTAAATCTATCTAGGCATACTCTAGGCATTAAATATTCAGATCAGTATAATAATTATCAAATAACACATTTATAAAGGGGTTTGAAGGTTTTGGCCCTAACATCAGCCCCGCCATTTTGATATTTTTTCAAATTGCGGTGCACAATAAATGTCACATATTTGGATACGGGACACTTATACAAGCATAAAATGTTATATAACACAACATTATAAAGCGTCACGTTTCCGAGTTATTCAAAGATAAAAATAACAGTTGTTATAACAAATTTATTTATTTATTTTGTAGTTATTTCATGTTCTTTAAGTTTTTACTTTTAATCTGAATCAGACAAGAAACGAAACAAATTTTTTAAAACTAATAATTGGTTTTGTCCATTTATAACTTTTTAATACAATTCAGTATAGAAATCAGATATAAATGTGTTTAATTATAATTTGTTTGTAGGTAAACATAAAAATAACTGAAAACTATACAAAACAACATAAGATTTATTAATCATATTCGGTATAAATAATATCATCCAAGAAGGCAGCGGGAGGCTGAATAGGATATTCTTGGTGTCGCGCCCATGCCATGTACCATATAATACTATCTCTATCGCTCATAACTAAAATATGTGACCACAAGAATATGTACCTGATGGTATGGCCAATATGGGCGCTTAACGCTTATAATAAGAACAATGTCGTAAGAGACAACGACCATAAGACACCTTTTCTCATGGATAGTCACATATTACCTATACTTTTATTTGGGTGAATAACTCCGACACGTGACGCTTTAGGATATCATGTCATATAACATTCTTGTTTGTATAAGTGTCCTCCATCTAAATATATCACTAACGTTGTGCACCGCGATTTTGAAAAAAAATCAAAATGGCGGCCGACGTTAGGGCCACCCTCCATACAAAAATCTTCAAACCCCTTAACTTATAATTCAAATGTGACCAAATGAGTAATCGAACAGAATTATCACGCAAGATAATTTTTGAATCAATCTGCAATCACTAGACGGCATTAGTGATAGATAACGAAATGGCATTAAATATCTTAATATCAATGAAAGGGGTTTGTATAGTGTTTTCCTTACATTCCGCCAATTCTGATGATTAAGCGTCCCCGCGTAATTGTGTCAGGGCTCTTAATCATTAATAGTAACTTTATTAATTCTGGCTGTTTTCCGATAAAATATGTCTTCTAGCCCAACCAACGGTGCCAATGCAATGCATATTTCAATGGAGTCATGACAGGCATCACAAACAAAATATAAGTATACAAAACATTTTATTTTTGAGTACATACAGAAATATATTTAAGATTGAAATCAAATAGTGCGTGTGAGTGTGCATGGCTGTCTTTTATGTGTAAACAAATCAACGTCTAACAATACCTGAATTTGAAAAAATGATAAAACTACATTTTTCATATTCGTCAAACATTGCCGGTCTTTTTGTATAATTTTATACGACTTTTTTCGCCTACAATCACCAACAATTTTATTTTGCGAAAAAGTTTTACCATCTTTTTATCGACGTTTTATTGTGATTTGATGTTAACGTTTTTATACAGTACGTCTTTTTTAGACAAATAGCTCTGGAATGTCTTATATAATTAATAATTTACGAAATCCTGGATCTATTCTACTATTATGATAGATGTAGGTAACGCGCACTGTTCGCGTCTGTAGGTAACGCGCACTATTCGCGCCTGTAAGTAACGCGCACTGTTCTCACCTGTGGGTAAAACGGTAGCTATCTACGCCTACTGGGTTATGCACAATGATCGTCAGTGGTAGTAATTAGTGGTGGTAATATAAGTAACTTATAATTCAAAAGTGACCAAATCAGTAATCAAACATAATTATCACGCAAAATAATTTTTAAATCAATCAGCAGTCACTAGATGGCATTACTTATTCCTTATCTTATTATCAATTTGTTTAGAAATTGGTTTGTTGTTGGTTTGTTTAGAAATTATACAACAGGTACTCCAACCTATATGATACCGCACGGAAAGTGCAGTAGATTGAAGAAAGTGCTATAGATTTATTGCGAGCATGGCATTTTGTCAAAAGTTAGTACATGTTAAATAATATTTTTGTGAATGAAAATAAAATGATGTTTTGATAAAATTAAATTTAGTCTGCTAATTATTTGTAAAATCTGTTATTTACAGAAACCATAGTTTGCAAAATGATCAATGACATGGCTAATTATTATTTCCGGCATATCGCGCACACAAAAGTCACAATTAAAATTAAATTACATAAATTGGAAAATAAATTATGGCATATATTTTAACGTCTCTGAACTTAAGAGCTTTTATATCAAATAATAATTTTTAATTATATCTACGTTAGTTATCTTCTTCAGTACCAACGTTTCTAGCCATACAAATTGCAAAAACAAGTACCTAATGTGATAAAAACTATTATAGCTATTAAGATATATTATATTTTTTAAGATTATCATTCATTCATTTCATTTCAATCATTCATTCATTCATTCAATGCCATTTACAGCAAATTGGCGGCCAATGTTATACTTGAAATATCCTCGTCCCTCTTGCATTCGTTGTTGTACTGTGCGATTATTTTCTGATATTGTTTTACTGGCGCCTGCTGTCTCCACGAATTGATACCTTCTTACTCTCTGTTGATACTGGACTGATTTGCATGACATTTGTGTTGTGATTTCTGAGTCAACATTAGAGAATAGCCATGAAAATATTGCAAAGGTGATATCCTCGCTTTCTGAGCACAGACAAACAAGACTTTCACGTTGGTTATCAATTTAGGTATCTAGTAGTAATATTCTTAACAGTTGTTCGCTTTGTATTGTGATTTTATTATAATTAAAATGCTCCTATCGTAACTTTCAGTTGTCTCTGGATACATATTTTTGTAACCCATGCCTCTAATTATTAAATACTGACGCTGCCGTACACGAAAGATTTATTTATTTATTCATTAGGGATAACAAACAGAATTCACAATATATATTAAAATCATAATTATTACAAAAAGTAAAGTAATAGTGAAGCCCACACCATTACCCACAGGTTAGTTTGTGATACTCTTTAACCTATAAACACCATAAAAAAATACAAAAATCAAAATAAAGTAAGACTGTAACAAAAAAAATTAAACATAAGTAGTGGGTATTCACCGATTCTGGACCACCGGAGGCGACCCCCTGGTCTGCCTCGGTCCAGAATTTTGTACAATGGGGATGTTGAAACCTAAAAAAAAAAAAAAAAAAAAAAAAAAAAAAGGTAAGCACCCCCATTTGGAGCGATTGCGCTGGGTCCCAGCTTCGTATCTCTTACCGTTTCCGAGATACGTTTTTGCTGAACTCATTCCTACTTGATTAACTAATGAACCCCTGTTAATGACACCTCGACGCTAATGACACACTCGACTTAAGGCCTTAATGACATGATTCTAATCACCTTCCCCCGATGCTTCTCATTAACATATCGATCATGGCTAATTGTTTTTTAGCAATGCTATGTACTCTGTACCTATCTAACATTACCTAAATAATAACAATAATTTATCATGGATTATTTCCAAATTTGGAATCTGCTCTTCATCGGTCATTCTCGTGGTACATTCACTATTATTTCATGCTCCTAAACTTATCAACTACGTATGAAAAATATGTTTAAAATTATGTTTTATTATTACAAGTAAAAACACCATATTTCTTTGTCTTAAACGTATACTCATTCATTATTGAAATGCTTTATCAACTACCTGTTACCGCAGTCCATGGTCGAGGACAATGAATTTGTACCATTTTTCACCCCATGCAGTCAACATCAAAGCAGTACAGATAATGAATTCGAGATCGATGGGTTGAGAATGATGGTTAATTGCACCTTATGCGTGGAGGAAAGAAATAGTGGACGTTTGGTTGCTGGTTACTCACGCCCATCATCACCGATTCCGATGGAAGCCGCACCAGTCAACCCCCTCTTGCGGGACTGGACCGCAGAGGAAGATGAAGAAATCAACGAAATTCTCGCCAATACCGATACCGACATGTGGAATAGGGAATATCGTATTCTCCAACAACCACTTCTCCAACTTTGTTTTAATAAATACGATGTTTGTAACATATATTAAGGAATTGTAAATTAATTAAAGCATTTTTTCTCTTTTACTCATCTTATCTACAGGCTACATATTTGGTCATCACTTTGAAAATACGGGACCTTGTCTACACAATTGCAACAATAAAATCTTGGCGATGCATACTATTATTTCATGCACCTAAACTTATCAACTACGTATGACATTTCTCTTTGCTGTATTTCAACCAAGTTAAACCACATGAAACTTTTTAACTTATGTTTTATTATTACAAGTAGATACTCATTACCATGCGAACACCATATTTCTTTGTCTTAAACGTTTACTCATTCAATATCGAAACGCTTTATCAACAATTTGAAAGTAATTTTTACTAACAACGTTGACTTGTTATTGTTGCACCATTTAAACAAGTTTGATTGTTTGAATCGTCAAATAAAGATTTCTTAGTAATTAAAACAAATCACTCTTGATCAACGAGTACTAGATCATTAACAATAATTGTGTAGAATAATAAATTTGGAGTATATATTGACTACAATACCCAAATAATCAGTTACAAAGACTCTATTGTCGAAGTGCAACAACACCCTCTTATATTTTTATCATCGATCTGCTGTGTTGGGAAAATGGCGGTAAGCATAAGTGATCTACTATACTTAAATTTGTTTCCATCTTAATGTTTAATTTTGATGTATTAGTACTGAGTGATAATATTAGTTATTTTTGCTTACAGAATTTAAATAGTTTTGACGAACCAAATACTTTTAAACATTATTATTTTCCACTCTCTGAGAGTGAAGGATCTTGTGAGACATCTATTTTGAAAAATAAAACTCTGAAACGCACTGCAAGCAATGCGTCTATAAATGAATTTTTCGATGAAGCTAAGCCCGAGAAAACACAGAAAAAGACATCGTCAACTGTGGGGCGAGCGCAAAAATGCGGTGGTACAGCATACATATCAACCAACATGGACGATGCTGCAGGATCGACTCATCTCATAAAAATAGAAGTGTATGACTTAAGGAAGTTAGCGAAGATTCCCAACAGTGAACATTGGAAACATGCAGATGTACGAATAAAATATTATTCAAAGGATTCCGATAAAAATTACAATCAAAACAAGGAGCTCATTTACTCTATTACTAAGGATATTGCAAACACCAAAGATTGTAAAAAGTATTTTTTCAAAAACTCATCATTTCCGTGAATTCAAAGTTTGTGGATCACTTATAGTTATAATTATTTTAATGTGTAGTCGTTAGTCTTAATTTGTCATAATTTACCTGTGTCTGAATGGCATTTGATATTCCTTACTAATAATTAATGGTACTTAAGTAATAGATCTCATTTTTCTATTGTACGCTAAATGTTTATGTTTCTTTGAAATGTATATACGAGTCAACATGTTTGTTGAATCGTATTAAAAGTTTAAACGTAAAATGGAATCTAGCAAGCAACAACGTGTCGTGAGCTTTTATTTCGGAGACTCGACTTCCGCAGAAAGTAATGAGAGTAACAGTTTTTTTAACTCAGAAGTTATACAGCAATGTGAAGAATTGGAGGGTTTGCATAATATACAAGTGCAGGTCGAAGATTATGAGAGTGACAGTTTTTTTAACACAGAAACTACAGATCAATGTGAAGTTTTAGAGTGTTTGGATGATATACATGTGCAGGATGAGTTCTTTAATAATTCGTTTGAAGGTGATGAAAAAATCATGTCCGTTAAGGAGAATGTGGTTGAGAACCCAAACCTGTGAGTATATTAACGAATCTTTTCTCTTTTACTAAGTAAACTAGACTAATACTGTTATAAAAAAAATCTTTTTTCGTTTGTTTTAGCATTTCAATTCAAACTGGTAGCGGTAGAGGTATAAAGAGAAACTTTTTAGGTGAACCATCAACTTCATCCTCGAAAAACCAATTTCCAATAAACACAGAGAAGAGAGAGAGAGAAGAGATTAAGTGTGATGTGTGTGATGTTATGGTGAGTAGAAGATACTTTTCAAATCATTTGCGAAGTACTATACATAGAAATAAAAGTTTACTTTCTCAACATGAATGTAAAAATGTTATAATACTTGATACTGCTTTCGGATCACGAATTTTATCCTATCGAATTTTATCTCGTCAAGAGGATGCTTCAATTCTTGAAACACCTGATCTATTCTTTGATTCTGTGAAAGTTACAATTTCAAAACTTATTGATGATTGTCTTAAGGAACTCACATTTATAAAAGTCAATTTTATTGTATATGCAGATTTTGTGCAGGAAACTAAAGCTCTTGAAAATTCCTTTGATTTTCAAACCTCTAACTACACCATTTCAATTGGAGATAATTTAGATCCATATTTAGTTTATTTAAGAGAAACTATTTTAACTAAAATCTCTGAATTTGAAAAAAAAGACAGTGGTTGGTCATTTAAAAAAATAAAGTTCTTGGAAATGAATGTTAACAAATTCAATCCTTTACGTGGTTCAAGTTATATAGATTTACCATTAGATATTAAAACCAAGAAAGCTATAATTAATGTAAAAAATAACGATCATGAATGTCTTAAATGGGCGTTACTTTCAGCTTTATATCCTGTTGAAAGTCATGTTGATCGTACATCTTCTTATAGTATAAGAAATCAAAATAAACTCAATTTTAAAAATATAAGATTCCCAGTTAAACTTAAAGATATTGTCAAAGTTGAGAGTAATAACAACATTAGTATTAACGTTTTTGGTTTAGAGTATTCAGAAGAATTTAAACGTAACAATATAGTAGGTCCACTCTATTTTACCAAAAACAGGAAGGAAAAACATATTAACCTTTTGTATATTACAAACGGTACGAACGGACACTATTGTTATATAAAAAATATGTCACGGTTGATTAGTCGACAATTATCTAGCGATCATCACCAAATATTTTTATGTGATGGTTGTCTTGTATATTTCACTTCAAATGAAAGATTAAAACAACACCAACAAAATGATTGTAATCACATCCGCACTACTATTCCCAGTTCAACAAAAACTAAAACAAGCTGGTTTGGTCATAAAGAGTCATCTGATAAAATTCGTTTTGATAAATATCTAAGACAGTTAAGAATACCGTTTGTAATTTATGCTGATACTGAAGCATTTTTAAAACCAATTTCTTCATGTCATCCAAATCCAACTCTATCCTCTACCACTAATGTACAAGAACATGAGATTTACAGCTACGGTTATTATATAAAATGTTCATATGATGACAACTTATCATCATACAAATCTTATAGTGGCTTTAATTGTTCGAACCATTTTATGGATAGTATATACGAAGATGTTCGCAAAATTCAAAATAGATTAAGTTTTCGAAAACAACCCAAACCGATAAGTGATTTACAAAAGTCTCAGATTGAGCAAACGAAAAATTGTTATATTTGTTCGTTAAATATAGATTCTGAATTTAATCTAGATTATGATTGGAATACTGGTATTTTCAAGGGTGTCGCTCATGTTGTGTGCAGTTCTAAATTTAAACCTCCATTTTTTATACCAATATTCTTACACAACTTGAGCAATTATGACGCCCATTTTATAATTCATGCTTTGAATATTAAAGATGGAGATATTGAGATTATTCCACAGAATAAAGAAAAATATATATCATTCACTAAAAAGTTGAATATAAATGGACAAGTCATCCATTTAAGATTTTTAGATTCTTTTAAATTTATGTCCAGTAGTCTAGAACAACTTGCAAAAAATCTCGAAGAAAATCAGTTTCGCGAACTATCAAAACAAAACCTGCACCCAGAGGGATTCAAATATCTGTTACGGAAAGGAGTCTTTCCTTATGAGTTTATCACATCATTTGACTCTTTAAATTCAACATCTTTACCAGAAAAAAAATATTTTTACAGTTGTTTGACTGAAACTGATGTGTCAGATGAAGATTACAACCATGCACAAAACGTTTGGAAATATTTTAAATGTAAAAACATGTTAGATTACTCCAATTTATATCTCAAAACAGATGTTTTACTTTTAACAGACATTTTTGAAAACTTCCGTGATGTTTGTATAAGTACATATGGTTTAGATCCTGCTCATTATTATACTTCACCCGGGCTTAGTTGGGATGCTATGTTAAAACATACACAAATAGAATTAGAACTTTTGACTGATATTGAGATGATAGCTTTCATAAAGTCTGGTATAAGAGGTGGAATTTCTCAGTGTAGTAACAGATATGCCAAAGCTAATAATAAATATTTAGAAGACTTTCATGATAATCAACCTGTATCATATTTAACTTATTTAGATGCAAACAATCTGTATGGTTGGGCGATGTCTCAATACCTTCCATATGGTGGTTTTGAATGGATTGACACAAATGTAAATTATGATATTTCACCAACATCAGATGTAGGCTACATATTAGAAGTGGATTTAGACTATCCTGATAATTTACACGACCTTCATTCCGATTTTCCTCTTTGTCCAGAAAATATTTGTACACCGGGAGCTAGTCAAAGTAAACTAGTAGTCAATTTAAATAATAAAAAAAAATATGTAATACATTATCAAAATCTTTTGCTTTGTTTAAAGTTGGGTATGAAAATTATAAAAATTCATAGAGTTTTAAAATTTAATCAAGGACCATGGCTAGAAAAATATATAGATTTAAATACACAACTAAGAAAAAGAGCAAAATCAGAATTCGAAAAAGACTTTTACAAATTGATGAATAACTCTGTTTTCGGTAAAACAATGGAAAATGTTGAAAAACGTGTAAATGTGAAATTAATAACTCATTGGAAAAATATAGGTAAAAGCCAAGGGGCGGAAAGCCTTATTGCTCGCCCTGATTTTCATAGTTTAGCTATATTTTCCGAGAACCTTGTAGCTATACAGTTAAAAAAAACCAGCATAACTTATGATAAACCAATATACTTAGGTTTTAGTATTCTAGATTTATCAAAAATTTTAATGTATAAATTTCACTATAATTATATGAAAACTAAATTTAAGGAGAATATAAAATTATTGTATACAGATACCGACAGTCTTGTGTATCAAGTTTTTACAGATGATTTTTATGCTGATATAAAACAAGATTTGCATTCATACTTTGATACTTCCGATTATCCAATGGATAACCCATACGACTTCCCTCAGATTAATAAAAAAGTTATCGGTTATTTTAAAGATGAATATAATGGAAAAATACTTAGGGAATTTGTTGGTTTGAGATCAAAAATGTATGCAATTAATGTAGAAAACAAAGTTATGGCGAAGGCTAAAGGAGTCAATAAATGTACAACCAAAAAATATACTATGGATGATTATAAAAATTGCTTGTTTAAAAAAAATGTTTTAATTTCCAAAATGCATCGTTTTAGATCCATCAAACATGTGATATTCACACAAAAAATATCCAAAGTTGGTTTGTCTTATAATGATACAAAGCGATACATTTTACCCAACTCAACCAACACTTTGGCTTGGGGTCATTATAGTTTAAGAAATAGTTAAATTTATTATTAGGTTAGTATTTAAGGTGATAGTAAAATTTAATTAATAATTTTTATTTATAGTATTTTCCTTGTTGTAAGTAGTTTTTACATTTAGCAAAAATATGTAAGATTTGTGTATTATACCGTGTTTTCAGTGTTATTTTATTTATTTTTTATGGTGTTTTAAATATAATTGTTAATAATCTTTTTGAGTTCTGTAATATATAGGATAATTTTTCATTTATTTTGTAATTGCTTCATTCTTTTATTATGATTACAATAGTTAATAATCATCTTGACTTTCATTTCTTATGCATTACCCGATCAACCGTTCTTATAGTAAGACGTAATAATGATTCATTTTTACCATCCATTCACTTGTATAGTAGCTGGACCTAGTGGTAGTGGAAAATCAGTATTTGTGTCAAATTTTTTGAAAAATGTTCATATAATTTGCAATCAAAATTTCAAAAAAATTACTTGGTGTTATGATGAAATGCAACCACTTTACAATTTGAATAATGTCAATTATCATCATGGTATTCCTGATCTAACTATGTTTAATGGTATTGATTCAGAATTAGTAATAATAGACGATTTAATGAGAGAAGCAGATGGACGTGTAGTTGATATTTTTACGAAAGGTAGTCATCACAGAAACCTTAGCGTATTTTATATAACACAAAACTTATTCCATCAAGGTAAAGGACAACGTGATATATCTTTGAACTCTAGTTATATAGTTTGTTTCAAAAATCCAAGAGACAGAACTCAAATTCGTTACCTGTCTCGACAGCTTGTTCCTGAAAATTCCAAATTTGTTGAAGATGCATTTAAAGATGCCACACGAGAAGCACACGGATATATTTTTGTCGATTTGAAACAAAACACTGATGACTGTTGTCGATTTAAAACTAAAATCTTTCCTTCTGATGAATATTGTTTTGTGTATGTTCCTAAGAAAGGGTATAAATATAACACTCATCGAGAAGTGACTATTAGTTGAAAAATTATGGCTGAGAGAGTAAGAGCACACCAGGAATTAATTAAGTCTTTAATTAGATTAAAACCTAAGTATCAAAAAGCATTGTTAAAATCGTGTGATGAAGAAGAGATTAACTGTATTTGTGAATGTATATACAACGTCTTAAAAGGAAAAATAACAATTCCTAATAAAGAGGTAAATAAATTAAAAAAACACAAGAATATACTTCGTAAATTAGTGTCCAAAGGCAAACGTACGCTCCGGAGAAAAATTATTATTCAAAAAGGTGGTGCATTTCTTCCCATTATCCTAGGGTCTGTTCTTAGTACCCTTCTTGGTTCAATCTTTCAATAAGAGTTCTTATTTAAAATGGAACATGCAAAGAAGTTATTGCTGCTTGAACCACATGTAATCGAAAAATTAAAACAAAAAGAAAGTACCAATCAAACCATTCTATCACGCTTAGATCAAGATATGAAAAATATTTTGGAATCAAATATTGACGACCGTGAAAAATCTATGTTATATTTACAAGTGTTAAAAAGATACTTACATTTCATTGGTGAAGAACAACGCCCCCTACAAATTCCTCTTATCCGCGAAAATAAATACTTTTCAGAAGAGAAGTCTTTAATAGATGATACAGAGAATTTAAAAGAACCTAACGTATCACATATAGTAAAAACAACTGAAGACCAATATACAAAAAAACAACTCTTAAAAAATATTCCCAAGTCTTATTTACCAAAAGCCGAGTTATTGATAGACTACATTAACCAAAATAATGATAAAATTAATTGGAAAAATGATGGTACAGTTGTAATCAATGGTGAACACATCATTGGAAGTAATATTGTGGACCTTATAAACAATGTTACAAGACCATTGCGAAAATTTGAGCCCATTGGTTGGCAAAAATTTGCATCTTTTTTGAAAGAAGCAAAGGTGCCTTTAACATATGTAGGTAATCCCAAAATATTCAAATATATTACTGATCTACAATTACAAAGTGTTGGTGAAACAGAACTGCAAACTAAAACAAAATCTACACATCAAAAAATTAAACGTAAAATAGATTGGGAGAAATGGACCCCTTACTAGAAATTAACGAAATATACTATGATACTCGTCACCCAGCCGGATATAGTAGTGTTAAAAAACTTACCGAAGCTATGAAAGGAAAACTTGAAAAAGGTGAGGTGAAACGATGGCTCGAGGGTCAAGAAACTTATACTCTACATCGTCCTGTACAAAGAAACTTTTCACGAAATAAATATATATTATCAAATTTCAACGAGTTATGGCAAGCTGACTTAAGTGATATGAGAACCTACGCACAGCATAATGGTGGTTATAAGTACATATTATGTGTTATAGATGTATTTAGTAAATATGCTTTTGTAAGAGCAATACAAAAGAAAGATTCAAAATCGATTAAAATTGCCTTTCAAAGTATTTTTGATGAAGCTAGGGCAACACCAAAACATATACAATCAGATAAAGGTACAGAGTTTGTGTCAAAAGATGTAAGATCATTTTTTGAAAGCAAATCAATCAATTATTATACAACAAATAATCCTGACATTAAAGCTAGTATTGTTGAACGGTTTCAAAGGACTCTAAAACAAAGGATGTGGCGTTATTTTACTCATAAAAATACTTATAAATATATAGATATTTTAGAAGATCTTATTTACTCATATAACCACACCAAACATTCAAGCATCAAAATGTGTCCTTCTGAAGTTAATTCTACTAACATCATGAGTGTTTGGAGAAATCTTTATGATAGAAATTCATTTTTGAATAAAATTAAAAGACCTTTATTTAAAATAGGAGATCATGTTAGAATTACAAAGCATAAACATATTTTTCAAAAAGGGTATGAAACCAATTGGAGTGATGAAATATTTATAATATCATCTATCATTCTGAGATCACCTTGGGTTGTCTATACATTAAAAGATCTCGAAAATGAAGATATAAAAGGTACATTTTATGAAAAAGAATTGCAAAAAGTCTATTTCAAACCTAATATGATTTATAAAATAGATAAAATCATAAGTACACGCAGTTCTGGTATCAGAAAGGAAGTATTTGTCAAGTGGAAAGGTTATCCAAATAAATTTAATAGTTGGATTCCGTATTCAAGTGTTGAATTACTAAAATGAGTCAAGAAAGTTTTTATTTAACATTACCTAGTAATAGCTCCATTTCATATTTCCCTGAAAATAAGACTACAAACTTTTCAACCAAATTACCGAAATCTATAAAATTAGAAGGAGAATGGTCAGTTGGTGTTGTAGAGTTTCAGTATCCATGTACTATGTTTACTGTGCAAGAAAACGATAACATCATGTACATAACCAAGATGATGAATGTTCCCAATGAAGTTGATACATACACAGTCACTTATAAAAGTCATATACCAGCATCAAGCTATGAAGATATAAATGAAGTTTTAACTACGTTGAATTCAAGAGAATCTTTTAAATTACGTTATGATAAAATTTCAAAGTATGTCACTTTGTCAGGTGATATCAATAATCTAATTTCACTTCAGTTTTCTTCAAAATTAAGTCTTCAACTAGGGTTTGATTCAAATACTAACGTTGTTGTAAAAACTACTGGAAAATTTCCAGCTAATCTATACTTAGGATTACCATCACAACTTTATCTTTACTGTGATATTGTGCAACCACAAATGGTGGGAGATGTTATGTGTCCGCTTTTAAGGATTGTATCCCTAGATCCTGTCAAATATGTTTATGGTTCTAACAAAATGCATATTTTCTCTCCACCGCATTATGTTCCAGTTTTGCGTAGAGAGTTTGATGTTATTGAAATAGATATAAGAACAAATACTGGAGAAAACATACCATTTCAATTTGGAACGAGTTGCGTTAAACTACATTTTAAACGCAACTTATAAAATCATGTATTTAAATAATAAAAATAATATTTGCCCATATCATCATTACTATACCAATCAAGCTGGAACTGGAGTTGGTGTTATTTACAAGGGCATATCACATCAACGTGGACATGGTATCGGAAGTTTCTTAGGAGGACTGTTTCGATCAGTTTTACCACTTTTGTCTAGTGGAGCTAAGGCAGTTGGTAAAGAAGCATTAAATGCCGGAGTAGGCATATTATCTGATGTGGTAAATGTGCAGCCTATAGATGAATCATTATCAAATCGTTTCAAACAAGTTACATCAAGTTTAAAAAGAAAAGCTGATGACAAAATCGATAGAGTGATGAGAGGTTCTGGGTATAAAAGTAAAAAACAAAGAGCTAGTATTTCCATTCAATCACTTAAATCAAAGGAGAGAGCAAGTAAAGCTAAGATCATTAAAAACAAATACAGCGATATTTTTTCTTAAATTAAAAATGTCGTTCTTACATAATCATTCTAGTGAATGTGCTAAGTCAGAGTTGGATTTATTTGCATTACCATCAACTCAAACAAGTATAGAAAGTGGATAATGGATACATTACAAACCCATATCATCTCTTAGTGATGATGGACCATTAGAATTTCAAGTTCCTGGTTCTGGTGATGATTACATTGACTTATCTCATACATTGCTTCATATCAAAGTAAAAATAATGAATCAAGACTTAACTGTTCTTTCTGATACAGCAAGTGTAGCACCAATAAATAATTGGTTACATTCTCTTTTTAGTCAACTAGATGTTTATTTAAATCAGAAACTTGTATCTCCACCTAATAATACTTACGGTTATCGTGCATATATTGAAACATTATTAAATTATGCTCCACCTGCAAAACAATCACATCTTACATGTAGTTTATGGTATGAAGATACTGCTGGAAAAATGAATGTTGCAGACGAAACAAATAAAGGGTTTTTTGAAAGACAAAAATATGTTAAAAATAGTAAAGAAGTAGAAATGATTGGACATTTACATGGGGATATTTTTAACCAAGATAAGTTTTTAATCAATGGAGTTGAAATGTGTGTTAAACTGGTTCGTTCAAGAGAAACATTTAATCTTATGGCTTCAACAACGGATACAAAAGTAAAAATTATAATCACAGATGCTACTCTTATGATTCGCAAAGTTAAAATCAACCCAAGTGTGCTTCTAGCTCACCAAAAAGTTCTAGCAACTACAACAGCCAAATATCCTATAACTAGAGCAGAAGTGAAAGTAATAACAATACCATCTGGTATTCAGGGTAAAACACTTGATAACGTTTTCCTTGGACAAATACCTAAAAGGTGTATAATAGGATTTGTTGATAACACAGCTTTCAATGGTAGTTTAACAAAAAATCCCTTTGACTTTGATAATTTTGGTATTAACTTATTCAGTTTATATATTGACGGCATGCAGATTCCTTCAAAAGCGTTACAACCATCATTTAGTAATAATGTTCATACTGTTATGTATCATACTCTGTTCTCGGGAACAGGGATTCATTTTATGAACGATGGTAATGGGATAAATAAAGAAAGTTATTCAAAGGGTTATTGTTTGATGGCTTTTGATTTAACTCCTGACTTATCAGCAAATTCCTCTTCACATTGGAATTTAGTGAAACATGGTAGTGTAAGAATAGAAGTAAGATTTGAAAATGCTTTAAACCAAACTGTCAATTGTATTGTATACGCAGAATTTGATAATTTAATTGAAATTGATAAAAACCGAAATGTTAATGTGGACTTCGGTAGTTAGAAATGTAAGAAATATATAATTCGATGTTGTTTATAATTTAGTTATATTTTTTGTACTTTATCATAATACAGACATGCATAATGAATACAATAGAAATAAGTAATTGTTTAAAAAAAATTGATGATTCATTAATAGCAAATGTATTTGCTGCTAATCGATTACCGATTTATATGTCTGCACCTGTTTTTTTAATCAGTAATTTAGATTCTGATACTCAACCCGGATCACATTGGATCGCAATTTACATAGATAATTATGGTGTTGGAGAATATTTTGATACTTTTGGACGTAAACCTAATGGGTTCCACTTAAACTTTTTGAGGAGAAATGCAATAAGGTGGTCTTACAACAATAAAGTCATTCAAAATGTTATGTCTTCACTTTGCGGTGAATACTGTGTAATGTATTTATATTTCAAGTTTAATGGTTTGAAAAATTTTATTGAAATATTTAACAGTAATACCACTTGCAATGATATAATATTACAAAAAATGTTTAAAGATACAATGTAATTTAATTTTAAGATATATACAATGTAATTTGATTTTAAGTTTTATACAATGTAATTTAATTTTAAGTTTTGTCAATAAATGTTTTTCAATAAACAAAACATGTTTTATTCCTATCTTAAGGAAAACCAAATAAAAACTCAAATTTTTATTCAAAAATATTTATTTTTTTAAATAAGTCATATACATTTTTATGGTACGTACTCGTTGATCAAGAGTGATTTGTTTTAATTACTAAGAAATCTTTATTTGACGATTCAAACAATCAAACTTGTTTAAATGGTGCAACAATAACAAGTCAACGTTGTTAGTAAAAATTACTTTCAAATTGTTGATAAAGCGTTTCGATATTGAATGAGTAAACGTTTAAGACAAAGAAATATGGTGTTCGCATGGTAATGAGTATCTACTTGTAATAATAAAACATAAGTTAAAAAGTTTCATGTGGTTTAACTTGGTTGAAATACAGCAAAGAGAAATGTCATACGTAGTTGATAAGTTTAGGTGCATGAAATAATAGTATGCATCGCCAAGATTTTATTGTTGCAATTGTGTAGACAAGGTCCCGTATTTTCAAAGTGATGACCAAATATGTAGCCTGTAGATAAGATGAGTAAAAGAGAAAAAATGCTTTAATTAATTTACAATTCCTTAATATATGTTACAAACATCGTATTTATTAAAACAAAGTTGGAGAAGTGGTTGTTGGAGAATACGATATTCCCTATTCCACATGTCGGTATCGGTATTGGCGAGAATTTCGTTGATTTCTTCATCTTCCTCTGCGGTCCAGTCCCGCAAGAGGGGGTTGACTGGTGCGGCTTCCATCGGAATCGGTGATGATGGGCGTGAGTAACCAGCAACCAAACGTCCACTATTTCTTTCCTCCACGCATAAGGTGCAATTAACCATCATTCTCAACCCATCGATCTCGAATTCATTATCTGTACTGCTTTGATGTTGACTGCATGGGGTGAAAAATGGTACAAATTCATTGTCCTCGACCATGGACTGCGGTAACAGGTAGTTGATAAAGCATTTCAATAATGAATGAGTATACGTTTAAGACAAAGAAATATGGTGTTTTTACTTGTAATAATAAAACATAATTTTAAACATATTTTTCATACGTAGTTGATAAGTTTAGGAGCATGAAATAATAGTGAATGTACCACGAGAATGACCGATGAAGAGCAGATTCCAAATTTGGAAATAATCCATGATAAATTATTGTTATTATTTAGGTAATGTTAGATAGGTACAGAGTACATAGCATTGCTAAAAAACAATTAGCCATGATCGATATGTTAATGAGAAGCATCGGGGGAAGGTGATTAGAATCATGTCATTAAGGCCTTAAGTCGAGTGTGTCATTAGCGTCGAGGTGTCATTAACAGGGGTTCATTAGTTAATCAAGTAGGAATGAGTTCAGCAAAAACGTATCTCGGAAACGGTAAGAGATACGAAGCTGGGACCCAGCGCAATCGCTCCAAATGGGGGTGCTTACCTTTTTTTTTTTTTTTTTTTTTTTTTTTTTTTTTTTTTTTTTTTTTTTTTTTTTTTTTTTTTTTTTTTTAGGTTTCAACATCCCCATTGTACAAAATTCTGGACCGAGGCAGACCAGGGGGTCGCCTCCGGTGGTCCAGAATCGGTGAATACCCACTACTAACATAAATTACTAGATTACATTTAAAACTTGTTTAAAAAAACAGAATTAATTTGGTAGTGCAGCTAAAACTTCCAAAACTATTTTTTTAATTTATACTTCGAATCTGCGAATGTGCCGACATTTGGAAAAACTTTGTTGGAAGTGTCAGTGAACCGAATCGAATTTATTATTACATATTTTATATAGTGTCATAGCACTCAGGAGAATGTGCCTTTTTTCCAAACTAAGCTGACAAACATACTTGAAATATGGGGTTCCAAATCTGCACGGCGTATTCCAATTGGGATGATAAGCGTTTTATAAAAGAAAATAAGGGTTGTAAGGCGACCAAAATCAATCGAAGATGTCATAACGAAGCCATACAGCCAGTACAGATTTATGTAGGACATACCATGGTTTGCCTTGGATATGGGAAATCTTTGTTAAAAATAAGGCATCGTCATGTAGTGTTTATTGCTGGCAATTCTCTTATCTCAAAATAGTCATTATGATGTAAGTGTTTAAGTTGTATGTTTTGTTCAATCTATTCTAAATTAGTGTAGTGAACGGGAATACTTGATAATTATATTATAATAAAATAATTATTGGTTAGGTAGAACCTTTACATGCCATAAATTACGATCAAATGTAGAGACATTAATAGGATGATGATGAAACGATAGGCACAAGAAAAGTTTTCTAAATAAAAATTAAACACATAATTAAGATAAAACAGTAAAGTTTCTTGCGATTTCTTCTCGATATAGAGCTCCGAGTAACTTAGGAGATACAAAAGCCATGGCGTGTACTTGAATACGCGCATTACATAATAACATTTTAGCTTTAAACTTATTTTAACGACCTTGCATTCAGCTATATGGAATAACAGCATCTCTCCTGCTCCAATAGATAAACGATAATTTTAGGGTCGATGACTTCAAACGTTAAAGTCAATACTGACATATCTCCACATTTTTTTCGAGAATTTATTTTTCAACTCTTATATTTTCCGTCATTGTATGTTAAATAATGAAACTAGTACTTGACCGTTTCTGTTGAATTACGGGCAACAGCAGGTCAAGCTGCTACAAACTGATATTTTTTTTCGATTGACATTGATATGTTTATGTGTGCAAATATTTACATACAACTATTTTGTAGATGTTGAAAAATTACTGTATAGTAATATTGTGACTCCATTAAGTCTGTTTCCTTATTAAAGTTCCTTAGTAGTGTATTAACTGTTTTGTTAACTGTAGTAATGTTTATAGAAAAAAATACATAAATGATGATTGTGGGTTCAAGTTGTCTGACATCTGATCCCAGTTAATAATAATATTTCTTACGTTCGCATATGATAAACATTATATGATACATATATATGTAATATTCATAGAAATATATATAAATACCCATGACTTAGGCATCCGGTAAAAAAATAACAGTTAAAACTGCAGTTAAATGCATAAATTACAAAAAATATAATATAATACTAGCATACCGTTACGAAGGTAGATAAATGTGAGCGTTATGCCAAAAAATTTCAATTTCATCATTTGCGCGTTTGAGACAATTCTGTAATTGTTTGAAAATTTTATAATTCTTGTGTCGATAGTTTGTTAGGTATTTGATAAAATCAGTTCCTGCTGGGCTTACTTTACCACAGCCCAGAAGTTATGTCTTTAATATAATACACCCAGTATTCAAACATATGTTAAAATATATAAATACCTCCCTAGTCAAATTACGACAAAATAGGCATTCGTATATATTATGGTTGCGAAGCTATTCAGTATCAAAAAAGGCCCGAATGGCTGTGTATAGAGGCGTGTTGATACCTACTCTAATGTATGTGAATCTGGGTTTGGCAGAAGAAGCACGAATTTATGATTAATGCAGTGGAAATGAGAGCTTTAAGAAGTATATAGCTGGAGTGAATTTGATGGATAAAATCCGTACCAGCTGTTGATAACTCGACTCTACGATTTTCTTATTATCGTCGCAATGGCTTCCTACGGCATTGGTTTTGTAGGGAAAAAATTGACAATTCGATATCGATATTACTTTTAAAGATATTATCTGTGAAAGTATATAAATATATCCATATTTTCCGTATTTTATTAAAAGAAACGAGATATCTACGCGATGAGTCACAAAAAAATATAATACCGTAATATCCTCATATCAACTTATAATCAAAAATCGACCTAGCTTACGTGAATTAACAAAACAAGATATCAAGGCGACGACTAATGCACTACTACGTTAACAAATGAATATATCGTTTTATCTACTTATATTCAACTAGAGATAAAACGACCAAAACTTGATTTGTCAATTTATACTTTTTCAGCTTGGTGCACGCAATAAATCATAAGTTGACATAAGTAATAAGATATTAAGTTATTGCCAACGGATACCTATTCGTGCACAGCGTGAATAATTTTATAAGTCGTCAGTAAACTCTGAACAAAATTAAACCACAAGACCTATGTCCTGAATTCAAATTTCTTTAAACGTAGGTATATTTTGACCTATCAAGTAAAGTACTGGATGAAATCGTAGGATTTTTTAATGTGGTTATACAAAAGAAAAAAGAGTCCACCACTGGAATTATAGACACTGAACAAAGAGATAAGAATCCTTGTATCAATAAAAAGAGCATTGAAGACTTGACGTTTGTAAAAGATCATATTCTTAGTTTTTCTAGTAATGAAAGTCACTATTGTAGGAAAAGAACTGGTAAGAAATATCTATCTCCTGATCACTCCATCGTCAAGATGTATCGAGAGTACAAACTGACAACATCAACTCCAGTTTCGCTTAAACTGTATTCACAATGCTTTCATGAATTAAACCTATCGTGTAAACAACCCTCTAAAGACACATGTAATACTTGTGATGTCTTCCAAGCTAAAATTAAGGTTGCAGATGAGAATAATAAGGTACAATTAATTGCAGAGCTAGCTGAGCACCAAGCTCAAGCAGAAAAAGCTTATTTCCAAAAGCGTGGACATAGATACGAGTTAAGAGAGACTCTTCCGTTAGAGCTTTTGCATTCGACCTTCAACATGCTTGCCAACACCTTATTTAAAAAATTCGGTTTCGTTTTACAAACTGCAACTTTGGAGTTTTAACTATACATGACTTATCAAACAACGAAGCCACATGTTATATAAGGGACGAGACCATTAGAGCTCGTGGAGCTAATCAAATTGCGTCTTGTTTGTGGCATTTCTGTAAGAGTTTACAGAAGTCGTTTTAATTTTTCTATTTCTTTTCTAATTAGGTAGTTTGCATACTTGCATTCCCGAATGATTAAACTTTTATTACGAACAATAAATGTGTATTATTGTTACCCAATTCTATGGTAAATAAGTTGATAAGTCATCGGTGAACATGTTGACAAGTTAATTATTATGAATAATAAGATAGCAAGAAAGAAAAGCATAACTATATTTGAAAAACCATCTAAATTACTCTTAAATCAATTTAGACATTTCAATTACACTGAAAAACAGATTTTTAGGAATTAAATTAAACAATGTTTAATTGGTTTGTTTATGTATGGGGCATAAGTTGATAGGTCCCTGGGTAGTATGTTGATAATACCTTAACCCTAAAAAAATAAATACCTTAGTCTAATACCTTACAAAATAAACAGATTTTACGAGAATATTTAAAATAAGTTGAAAGATCACATAAAATTATCCATAAATCAAGCTATATAGATGACTTCAAGATGAAAACGGATTTTGGAGTAAATGTCAAACTTTAAAATCGCTGCCATGTAAAATTGCCATTTTGGAGTTCTTTACGCCATGTACGAAAATAAGGAATGATGTGATAAGGGAGTGGTGTGGTGTGGAAGAAGATATAGTTACAAAGATTGAAAAAAGGATTCTCAGATGGTTTGGACATGTAGAGAGGATAGATGAAAGAAGATTAACAAGACAATTATACGAGGCAAATGTGCGTGGGCAAGTCCGTAACGGTAGATCAAGGCGAACTTTCAGGGGCCAAATAGAGGTGCCCTGAAAAAGTCCAGGTCAAAAGCACCCTTAACCGACGAGCTTGTATGAAAAGGCTGATGAGAATTGAAGAAGCTAAAGATGTATGTCCGGATCGTGGTAACTGGAAATCTGTGATCTCTGCATACCCCTGCGGGGAAAAGGCGTGATTTTATGTATGTATATACGAGGGGTGATCCAGAAGTAATGATAATCGGTTATTTCCAATGCACATAAAAATCCAATATATATAAGGTATATATTGCTATACTACCCACTAGTTCAGGCTAGAAAAATCATATAAAAAGGCCGTGATTTCGTTCCAAACTGCCCGGAGCGCAAAAAAAAACGGGAGCTAAATTCATTTGAATACGAGCTGTCGGAGAGAGAACATAAAAATAGAGAAAAAAGAAATAAGAGCCGTCATCAAGTATCTCTACTTGAAAAAAATGTCTACCCTCCCTATTCGCCAGATCTAGCTCTACAGCGATCAGCGACTTCTATCTCTTGCCTCGAAATAAATACATAAATAGGATTAAAGACATTTATGCTCCTACTAAGATATAGTTCTTTTACAATGATATACAAAAGTAACATAATTAAAGCTAAAGTTTCCTCTGGCGCAGGGGTAAACAGTACAATATTTTGGTTTTCAATACAATAAAATATATCTTTACCTAGTTGGTCAGTTATTTATAATGTAGGTTGCGATGCTTCAGACCGGATTTTCTTGTGTTAATGTGATTGCAATCTTTATGTTGTTAAGTAATTTATCGTTATATTGATCACTGATATTTTTTTCTCTCTGTAATTAGTTTGTACTTTAATTAAGTGTAATATGTTTGTTTCTAAAAATATGTTTATTTTCTTTTGTATAGAAGTAGAGATATTAAACCGAAGTTAATTACTAGTAATATTTCTAATAAGAACACAAGTGGAGTTTATATATAGTTGCTGTAAAATGAGTAGTTATGTTTTTTATATAATTTTTCAATAGGCATTAGATAATAAATAAATATGTAGTACTTTGATTATATATTTCTGAATTCGTTGTATCAATTATAGGTCTTTTTTCGGCTGCTGAACCACATATTTTAATAAGATATTCGAGATGTGACTTTATTTACAAATTGTATATGATAAGGCTTCTCAGGGGGGAGATAGTAACCAATAATGCTAAATGCTGCAGGGAAGAAATTTTCACGTGTTTAATATGAAAACTCTACGTTTGTCAACGAGCCGCAGCCTCACATTTTTTTCTTTGTTTATTTGTTGTATGTTTTGATTATTGTAAGAGAATTAAAATCTGGTATCTTTATTTTCTGTTGTAAAAATCGTAAAATAAGTTTTGCAGTTTTTATAGATTGTTAATTGAAATTCACTCGTTAAGAATATGAAGGTCTTGTACTTCCATAGTAGAACGATTTGCTTAAATAGAACAGACATGTATCGTCCGCGTTACACCGCTATTGTTGGACCAACAGTAATCAACCATCATCACCTGTACTCACTTAAAGAACTTTTATTCTTTAACTACCTATATTATATATATAAGTCACATGTCACAGTGTTTGTCCGTGATGAACTCCGAAACCACTCAATAGATTTTGAAGATTTTTTTTCATTTTACTGAATTCGTTCCAACTTAGGACATGGGATAGGTTTCATTTTAATTTATAGTGGGATAGGATAGGTTTCATTTTTATTTATAATAACACAGCAACGCGTGGCCGTGTCAGCTAGTACTATATATTTATAGATATTTTTTGTCAAGCAATCACGTCAAAATCTGTAGATGGTTTTAGGCTACTTATTTTTTGGATTCAATGGATCCTTTGCCTTTTTTTAGATTTAGTTCTCCTGGATTTATTTTATTCGGTGGGAACGGTTTCAGATATTATTTTTCTGTATTTAATCTAAATAATTAATTTTTTGACGTCCATATAAGAACGTGAAAAGTTAAATAAGAAAACAGTTTTCTGTAGTTCACTTAAGTGTAGAAACTTTGTTTATATGCTGACAAGCCGTCAGCAGTCGCTGGACGTAAATTTTTGCAAAAAAATCTGAAAAAAAAAACTATTAATTTGTTGACTATTAATTTATTCATACAGATATCTTATAAGTTTACAGATGAGTCATCCAAGGCACATACAAGATTAATTAAATAAGTCAAAATTCATTAACTATAAAATAAAATAAAAGATACTATTTCATAATACTATTTTCAAAAATTACAATAACCCTTTTTTTAAACTAAGATCAATAATAAAATTGAACGACATCAGACTGCGTTAAATATTTACAGTAGGTAGATACTTGAACAGATATCTTTTATTTTAAGCTATAGGTACCTACTAAAATGAACATTTTGAAAATTGCAAAGTAAAGAATATCTCGTATCTCGAATATATCTTTCTGTACATAGTATTTAACAAAGAGAGTGCAATATCTACTCCTCCGTGGTTGTGTGACTTGCATTGCCCACCGATTATCAATTTGACACCACTACGAAGTCCCGGTTTTGATCACCTGCCATGACACCATAGAAAAAGAACTTTCCTATATTTGCTCGGGTAGGTTTGTTCAAACGTCATTCCTTTAGATTTCCATAACTCAAGTGATTTATCGCGGAACCAAAAGTGGTTAATACCAGGGATTTTAGCGGTATCCGAATAGAGTGTACTGAACACTGTTTTTCATTTCTGTTTTAAAAGTTAAACAGAAAGAAACTGTAACTCTTTGAATCTGTTTTAGAAAATACCGCTTCATAAGTGTTAATATCTGTTACAGTCAATAAGGTTCACATTGGCATAACTATGCGACAGCTCACTAATGATTTGGGTACTTTGAAATGCCTATGTTGGTGTACTGTGTATACACATAGATAGTTAAACGTAAAACAGTTTCTAACAGATTGGTAACAGAAAACATTATATCTGTTACACTTTTATAAGTGTTCGACGCAAAACAGGTTCAAAACACCCAAATAAGTGATACAGGAATAATTCTGTAACAGATTCAATGTGTAACCCTTATGAAAGTGTATCCTTATAAAGGTGTTTTTGAATCCCTGGTTAATACCGCGTAACTTGGTACTCAGTGACCAATTTGACAGGAGATTGAAAAAACCTATTATATTTTTTATTACTGCGTCTTTGTCTGATTAAACTATAATTTGTTTGTAGTTGCGCGTCATTAGCAAATGTTGGTTACGCTGTATGGCAGTTTCAACGACGATATGTGATGTTGTTTACTACTTAAATACAAAGAAATGCTAAAAATAACCATACACCATGCGTCTGTATCGATGTTTTAAGACTATGGGTACATTATATATCCTACTAAACATTTTAGATGTTTATCAATCGGCTATTCGGTAATCTTGGTTGGGTTGCAAAGGCTATGAATTTAATAATGTGCCTATTTTTCGATTACCTCATTAATTATTGATTGTACCACGCTGTTATTTCACAAGCATAAAATTAAACACATAATCTAATTATCTATATAACATTCAATCAATAAATCCACATAAATCTAAGTTTAACGGATGGTAAAAGATTGTGTTCTGCACATCACGGACCAAAATCCTCATAATTGTAATTATTCATTTTCCTTTCATCGGATTTCATCATAATTATATTTAATATCTACAGGTTACTAATGAAACTTCACACATTTTTGTAACTATTAGCGGCCCGTCCCGGCTTCGCACGGGTGGACAAAATTCTTTAAATTTTTTCTATAATTAAATATTTTTCCGTTAGCGCCATCTAGCGTCCGGTAGACGGAACTACTTGCGGTTAACGCGTTGCTATGGTAACGTTATTGATACTATGGAAAAAGAGCGGGGAAAAGAGCGGACAGACACACACAAAAAACTGTGACCTGAGATTATAGATTAATTTAGTAATAAGCTACAAAATAAACTAGGACATATTAGGTGACGTTTTTTTTAAACTTAAATAACTTCTGAACGATGGATTATTTATTTTCTGTTATAAGAAGTCGTGTACAAAAGTTGCAGAGATCTAGCAAACACGCTTATGTTACTCTAGTAGGATTCTGAATGCGTGAGCAACCATAATAGATACAAATGGAGATTTTATCGCGATTCTTACCTCATCTAGCTCTTATTTTTATTTAGCTAACAATTATTTCAACATATGTTACCCCAACAAGAACTGACTTTGTCAAATGACTAAAGAACCATCAGCATAACAAATTTAAAAATAGTAAATTAAATAATGCTCGAAAATTATGAAAGTTTTGTTTTAAACCTACAAACAAAATTATCTAGTAGGTACCTATAGGATCACGGAATACAGGTGAGAAGTCACGTTTCTACTTTTTGCTTTAACGAAGTAAGTTATTATTCGACTAAACACATACTTTCGTAAGTTTGAAAATATAACTTATTTTTGTGAAGCAACAACGATATGTTTAAGTAACAATTGTGTTCAGCGTCCGTCTTATTACAAAAAAGTACTGAATTATAGGTTTAAATCATGACTAGACATGATTGTTAGAATAAGTACTAATGTTATTTAATACCAGTGCAGACGTCCTACGATGACCTCTTATCGCGATACATGTTCCACTGTTGAACTGTATAGCAAGTTCTGTTGTCACTTTGACAACAGAACTTGTATCACGCTTAGAGACCATGACAGGGCCTCAGGTCTTATTAAATAATGGAATCATTATTGTAATGTTTTTGGATTTAGCGTTTCAGTAACTACAAAAATATTGTAGATGTTAAAAAAGTCATGCTTATATGACATGTCAGGTTTATATGAAATGATATTTTTTTAGGTATTATTATTTCAAAAAGGAGGTTAGCTTTAAACTGTAGATTGTAAAGTAGGTATCGAGATATTTGATAAATTGAGAAGTTAGGTAGTTAGCGAAAATTTTGTTTATTAGAGTTTGCAGTGTTTACCGATTTTGAGACTAACTTCGTAAACATCCGAAACTTTAAGAGTAGGTCTTGAACGACAGGAGGCCACGTCTTAAATTTACATAGAGGAAACAAAATCAATGATCGCTTCATCGTGTAATAAACAATATTCTGACAAACTCCCTAATCTATACTACCAATGTTAATGTTATGTTTTATTTTTGTCGTAGGACTGCGGGTTCGATACAAGTGGCGGAGAACTCATTCATTAAAAAGCTGAAGTCTTCTGGGCGGAGCTTGGTTGTGTTCTATGGCTCGCAGACTGGTACAGGCGAGGAATTTGCAGGGCGTCTGGCAAAAGAGGGCGTTCGTTACAAAATGAAGGGCATGGTAGCCGATCCTGAAGAATGCGATATGGTTTGTTGTCATTTTTACCTTTTTTATAGAGTAGGTACTAAAATTAATGTTTTTTAAGTAGATTCAAAGGACATTGGTATGATATATCGACACCTTTTCGATGCGAAAACAAACGTATTCATAGCATAGCCGCAATTTGCGTTAGTTTGATTTGGTTGGTTAATTTACTAAAAATCCAAATCAATAATAACAACAAATGTTATATATAAGCTTATGAAATATTTAGTTGTACCTCTGAATGAAGAAGTTGTCCATTCTGCGATTGATTCCTTGAAAATTTGTTGATGAAGTCATATAAATTGAGCACCAAATTCGTTAAGTTTCCCTACAAGAATTTATTAGGTCTGAAAACGCTTCCTTACATTCTACGCCTCCCTTGGCTTCGGCTCAGGCTAAAATGCTATGGAGCATGGAGTGTTTCCAACTATAGTTTATAATTCATAGTGTATTATAACTGGTTAAGTAGTAACTATTATTAAGTATCGAACTTTATAAATTAGTGAGTTCGTAATTTACATATTTTTTTTACCATTTAAGGAGGAACTGACGAAGCTTCAAGAAATACCCAACTCGTTGGCTGTGTTCTGTATGGCGACGTACGGTGAGGGCGATCCTACTGACAACGCCATGGAGTTTTATGAATGGCTGAAGAATGGAGAACCGGATTTAACAGGCCTTAATTACGCGGTAAGATTGTTTGACGTCACTATCTTGATTGAAGATAGCCAGCTATGTAAATATCGAGTTAGAATCGTAAAATATTAATTTAAACCAACAGCAGGAAGTTATTGGAATATTCCGAAACTGCTAAGTGGACAGATGTTTAACAGTAGGTAGGTACTTACACTTCGCAATACTGTTTGTTTATGTCGTCGACCATAATGTGACTGCAATATAATATTCAAAAGCGATTGATAAAAATTTAACAGTTTGTAGGAGTTTGACGTGCTGTTGTCTGTATATCCGGTGTACAAATAAAGAAAGACTTCAATTGAGCATAAATATAATTGAAGTATCAAAATAACCAAAATATTCTTTTTCCATAAGGATTAGGCATAGTAAAAGTTAGGTATCAGTGAAAGATTCAGGATTCGGATTGTTTTTCATTTCCTGGTTAAAAGATGACTCTCAGGGCGTACGCTAAACCTTGCGCGGGTGCAACCGCGCGTGTCTGTTTTGAAAAATAGTATGATATGAGCAGCGCGGAGTAGCGCGGGTGCGGCACGGCACGGGCGCACGCCGCGGGCGCCCGCTCGCGGATTTGTTTCTCCAAATCAGTTGAGCGCCGCTACGTGTCGCGCGCGTACACGCGCCGGAAGCTACAGGCGCCACGAAGATTAACATCGGATACGGAGCGCGTAATAATCGAAGTACAATCTCACCCAGTATTATGGGACATGGCGAGTGAACTATACGAAGATAGAGATGCTCGTCAAGAAGCATGGCTTGAAATTTGTCGATAATTATTCGAAAATTCACATTTTTGCTAACGTTTTTTTGCCAAATAATAAATTAGCCAAGAAATCCATGTCGGCAATCAACCTGACACAACTGTACACGCTCGAGGCCAAAATTGTACCAACGGCGTTGCATAACGCGGGCGCACGTCGCGTGTATCCGCCTAGGCGCCCGCGCAAGGTTTGGCGTACGTCCTCATGCCTGCCGTGCAATTTATTCAGAAGAAGGTGGGCAGGTACCTAGAAACAGTAGAGTTGAGGGCGGACATACTCGATCTAAAGCCTCAAAATAGTTTGGGACTATAGCATTGAGAGACTTCCAAGAGTAGAAATGTGTGAAGGGTGAACTTGAATATGGTATCTTTCTCAGATTTTATTAAAGGTATTACTACAATGTTTCATTTATTTTATGAGCTAAATGCACTCCCAGAAACGTAGAGGTATTACTAATAAAAAAATCTTTCTGCATATAGATAAACCATGATATCTGAGCCAGTCACATGACGAACAACTGAATCGGCTCGATGTGGTAACCGTATCGGACAGAGACATTATTAAAATGTATATAGACAGCATAGGTATTGTTGCAAAACATTGCTACAGATTTCCGAAGCTAAGTGTATAGATGTTAAAAAACCATACAGGCTCAGGACTGATTCCTGTAGTGGAACTGGGATTTACAGTTGTACCGTGGTCTAAAGATAATTGTTCTAGCGGAAACGTAACTTATGCATTTTTTCTATAAAACGATGCGGATAGTTGTTAAGACTACCAGTGGTACATAAGGGCTCTGCTAAAAGCAAATTAAAAAATTCCAATTGCTTTCTATAAATAATCTGCTGTTTATCTAACTGTATGCTCGTCAAACTTCAGTCACTGACACCAGAAGTCGAAGTACGAGCGTTCTTAAAAGCATCTTCAGATGCTACTACTTTTTGATTCCATCCTGTGGCGATGTTAGATGTAGCTCTTTAAAGATGTCTCCTCACATCACCTCCATATGACCACGATAGGCCACGATAGTATTGCCAGTGATCGAATCCTGCAGGATGTCTGTGTTTGTTGGATTTTTAACAACTAATCCAAAATTTCTCAAACTCTGCTTACCACCCACTCTAAAAGAGCCCATTATCTTAACTTTACATGCCGCGTATTAAAAGAGGTAATGCCACTATAGTTGAACTTGTAATAGTATCAAAAACATCATTTCTGAAACATAACAACTCGAGAAAAATTGACCTTGACAGAAGTAACATTTACTTAGTGGAGTTTATTGTCATTTATAAAAAACACATTACTGACAGGAGAGATTGGTGGGGCCGGGAACCGCCACTTTAGTGGTTATGGTTTTCTTGCAAAAAAAAATAATTAAATGCTTTAATGTGGAAGCCAGTAAAACGAGTTGAGAAATGGTTTTTTTTTTATTCGTCATCAATTGATATCATTCATTAACCTTTCGTATGCCGCGACTGGCACAGCGACGCTACCGCTAAATGCCGAAAAATATCGCATGTAGCGCGACTGCACAACTTGAAGTTTTTACATCAATTATCACTTAGATTAGAAAACGTAACTTTTATCTGATTTTTGTTTTTAAAACACCATGAATCTACCTTTTTGTTAGTGCATAATTTATTAGAATATCATCAGTCGAATATCGGTTATAACCCATTATTTCTTATGAAACGGCAAAATTTGTTAGTACTGCGGTAAAATACGGATAATAAAAAGTTAGATATTGTACGGTCTTACACCGCACATTCCGTAACCTCAGTTCAATACGCTTAAATTAGGTTACGCGTCAGCATTTAAAGTTTACCTTTTATCTGCTGTAATAAAACATAATGAGATTACGATCGGCCACAGCCGTGAAAGGACCCATCTTCTAACTATATTTTTAACTGTAACTTAACTTAACTACTTTTATAACTTTATTAAACTTAGTGAAGAAATCCTTTCGTTTTATCTCCGCAACAACGCAACTTGAAACATCGTGCCAGCCACCACTTCGTAAATAACAAGCAACGAAACTAACTACAACATCTACCTGTAGGTTGTTCGTGGTCAACTAAGCGAACATCTTACATTTTGGTCCTTCGAGCTTACATTTTGGTCCTTCGAGCCGGATACAAGGAAACAAGCAAAAATGCGAAAGATATGTATCAAACAGAGTGGACAAAATTAATAATTAATAAAATAATATTGAGCCCCGGGCTACGACGATGCAATGTGCAAAGTTCAACGACATGAGCACGGAGCAGAAAAACGTGATTGTAACAAAACTGCAAGTTTGCAGAAATTGTCTGTATAGCCACGGCAATGAACGTTGCAAATCAGCGAAAACTTGCAAAGAATGCAATATGCCGCACCATACTTTATTGCACAATAATAACATGAAAAAATCTACATCTTATCACGGACAAAATAATGTAACACTGCAAACCAGCAAACGAATCACTTATCAAACGAAAACACCGAAATTCTTCTTACAACAACTCTACTGAAGGTGAAGGCATCCAACGGTAGCTACATCACTTTGCGAGCTCTTCTCGATCAAGGCTCTCAAGTAAACCTAATCAGCGAAAATGCCGCACAACTATTAAACTTACCTAGAAAAAACATATATGCTTCTGTAGCCGGAGTGGGCTCGGTGCCCGGAGACTGCACGGGTTACGTTAATCTCGACTGCATGTCCGTACATTCAGACTTTAACTTTAGAGCAAAAACTTTAATTATGAAGAAACTTATAAACAACCTACCTAACAAAACCTTCCAAACACCGAACTGGGAACATATACAAAACTTGAAACTTGCTGACCCAGAGTTCAACGTATCTCGACGCGTGGACATACTCCTTGGAGCTGCTATTTATTCCATGATTCTGATGGATGGTGTCCTAAACCCTGATCTCCACTCACCAACTGCACAGCAAACTCACCTGGGCTGGATTCTTTGCGGGAGCATTAAGACTCTAAACTGTTACGTCACACTTACGAACTTAAATGAACTAACCAAGTTTTGGGAGACGGAAGACATAATAGAAACCAACAACGACATTTCATCTGACGATTATTGCGAAAAATACTATCAAGAAACAACAACCCGCGACTCTGAGGGAAGGTACACAGTAAAAATGCCCCTGTGCAGCAATTTTGAAGAAAAAATTGGAAACTCGAAAGCCATCGCAGCCGCTCAATATTTACAACTAGAAAGGCGATTGTCGCGTAACCCTCAGCTGGAAGGTTTGTACAGAGATTTCATTAGCGAATATATCAAATTGGGTCACATGAAACCGTCAACATCGCGAAAGGAGCCCCAAAACTTCCTTCCACATCATGGAGTACTACGCCTCAGCTCGACTACAACTAAGCTGCGCGTAGTATTTAATGCATCTCAAAGAACAAGCTCGGGTTACAGCTTAAACGATCGTATGGAAAAGGGGCCAAATCTACAGACTGACATACAGAAACTCATTTTAAAATGGCGAACGTACGAATTTGTTTTCACAGCCGACATCGAAAAAATGTACCGTTGCATCAATTTGGATTCTACGCAACGATCTTTACAAAAAATATTATGGCGAGACAACCCTAACGACAAACTTCACGAGATGGAATTATGTACTGTCACCTACGGTACGAAATCTGCGCCGTGGCTAGCAATGCGAACCTTAAAGCAATTAGCTAAAGATGATGGTCACAAGTACCCAGAAGCAGCCAAGATCTTGCTCAACGAATGTTACGTCGATGACGTCATCAGTGGTCATCAGTCATTAGAAAAGGCAAAGGAACTCCAAAGCGCACTGATCAATTTACTGAAGGGAGGACAAATGAATTTACGAAAATGGACAAGTAACAAACCGGAGTTACTCGAAACCTTGACTGCAGATCAAATTACAAGCTCGGCGATATTCGATTTTAAGGACGAAGTTTCACAAAAAACTCTCGGTCTTGCCTGGAATCCTCGAACTGACACATTTACGTTTGACTGGAAAACAAATCAATCTGCAAAACAAAATACGAAAAGAAAATTGCTATCCGACATCTCTACGCTTTACGATCCATTGGGCTGGCTCGCACCCATAACTATATCTGCGAAGTTATTATTTCAAGAAATTTGGATAAGTAAAATTGGTTGGGACGAGAACTTACCCGAAGAAACAAGTAAGAAATGGCTAAAACTAAAAAACGAATTAGTTAACATAAAAAACATAAAAATAAATAGATGGATTGGCAGCAAATGTCAGAACATAGAACTTCATGGATTTTGCGACGCAAGCGAAAAAGCGTACGCTTGTGTTATATATTGTCGAGTGATCAATGAGGGTTGCCACCCGTTAGTGACGTTACTCACAGCCAAAACTAGAGTAGCGCCTCTATCTCAATCTACAACACTGCCAAAACTTGAACTATGTGGCGCATTGTTGTTATCCAAACTTATGGAAAAAACAATCCATGTATTACACGATAACCCGATAACTATTTATGCTTGGTGTGACTCTAAGGTTGTATTAGCCCGGATACAAGGAAACAAGCAAAAATGCGAAAGATATGTATCAAACAGAGTGGACAAAATTAATAAAATTATTCCTGCAAGCAAGTGGAGATATGTCCACACTAGCGTCAACCCTGCGGATTGCGCGTCAAGAGGACTGTCTCCCGCTAAACTTATGAATCACATGTTATGGTGGCAAGGACCGTCGTTTTTACAAACTTTTAACGAACAAGATGAAGAGAGCAAGAACTGTCTATTTACTACGGATATTGGAATAGAAAATCATTCGAAAACTTTCGCAACTATGAAGACAGAAATTAACGATAATTTTATAAACATATTACTCCATAAACACAGGTCATTAACTTATGTTTATCGCGTGATTGCATGGGTGTCACGTTTCACAACAACAATACGTCTTCGGAAGCAACCTGAAACCTTTGCCAGCTACCTAACTACAAAACAATTAAATACAATAACTGGGTCACAAGTCAACGCTCTGGCATTGAACACTCATATTACGAGCCTTGAAAAACGACCCATATACTACGATTTAAGTGGAAAAATTCAACAAATACACGACGAATGGATATTGTTGATGTATTATAACTTAACAACATACTGGGATAGCATCCAGAGCATGCAGACTTATCTTGATCATCTGAAAAGCGGATGCGAAAAAATAGAACCACAATATTGTCGAAACATGGTTGACCAACTATCTCATGAAATGAACCTACTGAACTACTACAACACTATGTTACTGTCACCTCATCAACATTTGTCAACTAGAAGAAAACGTGGAATACTTAACGGGGTCGGTTATTTAGCAAACGACTTATTTATAATACCATTGCCAATCATGGTGAACAACGAAACTGCATACTGGGTTCAAATATCGGCCGATGTCATCGCCGTCAACCTGAGAAAAAAAAAAAAAAAAAAAACATACTTAACTATGTCACAGGAAGACATCAAACACTGCACTCAGAGAAGCACAGACAATTATATTTGTACCGCCAAGTTACCCACATATAACTTACATAACAAAAGGCGCCGTGCGAAGCAAAACTGCTGGATCAACAAAGGACGTTGCCCTGTGAAATTGGAAGCGCGCGGTGTCGCGACAATTGGCTTAAGCTGCATTCGCCGAATATGTGGCTAATCATATGTTACGATAAATGTGTCATACGGATGATATGCGGCAACGATGTATCGATGAGTACTATAACTACGTCTAGCATCTTAACTATAGATACCTACTATAAACTCGACCATCAACAGGGTTGCCAACCTAGCTATAGAGAGGATGCCGCGGATAGCACTCTAACTACGCTGACTACGAAAAAATAGATAAGAAGCTAATCACTACACTATTACATATATTTGGTGGCTTCGGCATTAGTCGTCGTGTTCGTGTGGGTCGTAAGGAAACGTCGCTGCCCTTTCAAAAATACACTTCAGCGAGTATCAACCGACTGAGGACATCGAAATGCAGGAGATGCGGCCAGCTGCAGTAGCAACAGTCACAACGCAATCTCAAGATAACATCGCGTTTAAATTCGATTCGATTGATTTATTGAATAGTTCTGTACACTTTAATATTGTATCTTATAACTTTCTTATACATGTATTTTTCTAATTTTTATCAACTTTGTGATGATGGGATCCTTTTTCGACTAGTTATTTTTGGTGTCGGGAGCATGTACGGTCTTACACCGCACATTCCGTAACCTCAGTTCAATACGCTTAAATTAGGTTACGCGTCAGCATTTAAAGTTTACCTTTTATCTGCTGTAATAAAACATGATGAGATTACGATCGGCCACAGCCGTGAAAGGACCCATCTTCTAACTATATTTTTAACTGTAACTTAACTTAACTACTTTTATAACTTTATTAAACTTAGTGAAGAAATCCTTTCGTTTTATCTCCGCAACAACGCAACTTGAAACATCGTGCCAGCCACCACTTCGTAAATAACAAGCAACGAAACTAACTACAACATCTACCTGTAGGTTGTTCGTGGTCAACTAAGCGAACATCTTACATTTTGGTCCTTCGAGCTTACAGATATTTTCATTTGACTTTTTTAATTTCATTGGATTCTTGAATATATTGTGTACGTAATACATAATAAAATAGCTTATTATTTTTCTTTATAAAAACCTTTTAAACACGCACAGTGACTTACGCCAGGGAACAAGGAAAAGGATTGAACATTTCGAATACTTTTGACACAAGTTATGAACGAACATGAATGGTTTGGTTGAATGAGACGATAACTTGATTTAATAGGAACTTTATTCTATGATTCGCAACCTTGTCTGCATGTGAATATTATAGAAAAATGGAAAAAATCGCGTGGAGTCGTTTTAGCGTGGATCCGCGTTTCGGCAGTATAACGGGATAACGCGGATCCACGTTCCGGCATACGAAAGGTTAACCAGCTCTTATCATCATTCAGCATCATTTAAGAAAAGAAATACTAAAGACTAGGCTGTATGGGTTTTGTACCCTTTGTCCTCCCGTGTTGGAAAACCTAAGAAAAAATAACAATGTTGAGAATTTGAGATGATCTATCAATGTTGTTTTATTTCGTTAAGATTATCACTTATGTTAGTGGCGAAGAACTGTTACTTAAATTAGATTGAATTTAACGTGAAAATGAGTGCTTAAAAACAAAAAAAAAATGATTAAATATTAATACCAAAAATATAGAGGATAATTTATTTAATGTTCATTCAAAACGTAACCTCTAACTATATTTTAAAATGAAATAAGTTACGAAGACAAATGGTAAATTAAAAGTTATTATATTATTTCGACCATGAATTATGTTGTGCGATCTTTACCAAGATATAGTAACAAATGGAAATATATGAGGCGAATTATGTCACCATTTCGGAAATTACGTTATATGGTATGAATATACATAATTGAACTACTCTGCGAAAAATAATTATTAACGGGATGTCAGTGGTCCTTTGCGTATATCTAATAAAAATGTATAATTATTTTTATTCAAAGATTTCCTTGGATTCTTAAAATAGCAAAGGGAACCTTTGACCTTTGTGACTAATATATCACAACTTAAGTCTATCGTTAGAATGTCTTATTTTTATTATAATTAATGTAAAGTGAAGCACTTTCACTAAAATATGCAATTGTCTTTGAATTTCTAGGTTTTTGGATTGGGCAACAAGACATATGAACATTACAATGCTGTGGCTATATATTTAGACAAACGACTTGAGGAACTTGGAGCAACAAGGGTTTTTGAATTAGGGCTTGGAGATGACGATGCCAAGTAAGCACTGCTGTTACTGTATATAGTATTATACTTAAGTTCTTAAAATAATTTTAGTCATGAGTTTAAGCTAATGCTGTTATTTTGTGTCTCAAGTAAAAAATAAAAATTAATTATCGTAATAATACCTAATGAGCTCAATTGTTTGCTGAAGGAAATGAATATTTAAAAAGAAAATTACCCTATTTAAATTATATATTTAATTTATGTAATCTGATTTTATATGTTATTATTTTTATATAGAGTTAAATTTTACAGATGGATAGGTAGGTATGTAGCAAGTGTTAGTATTGAAAGTGAAAATATCACGAATTTAAGTAGTTATACAACTCTGTTCAAATGTTTAGCTGATTTACTGTTCTTTGCACAAGAATGGGAAAAGTTAAAGGTATTTTTTGTAATTAAATATAGAATTTTGACGACTAATTATTATTTAATTTCAGTATTGAAGATGACTTCATTACATGGAAAGATAGATTTTGGCCAGCTGTGTGTGAAAAGTTCAATATAGAAAGCACCGGTGAGGAGGAGTTGATGCGTCAATTCCGCCTTGTGACTCACAAACCAGATGAAATTTCCCCAGAAAATGTTTTCTCTGGTGAAATTGCCAGACTTCACACTTATCAAGTTCAAAAACCGTAAGTTGTATTATAGGTTAATTTAACATATTAATAATTTTAAAAACCCACTAATTCATGATTTTTACTTACAGGCCTTATGATGCTAAGAATCCATTCTTGGCCCAAATTGCAGTGAACAAGGAGTTACACAAAGCTGGTGACAGATCTTGTTTACATGTGGAGTTAGATATTTCAGATTCTAAAATGCGTTATGAAGCAGGTAAGTAATCGGGTTGTAGTTTTGAACAATGCCCAAAACAAATATCATATTGTTATATAATTTATTTTATTGATTTTGGCAGGTGATCATGTGGCTATATATCCCATCAATGATACAAACCTAGTAGATCGTCTTGGTGCTTTAACGGGAGCTGATATGGATGAAATCTTTTCACTAATTAACACCGACCTTGAGAGCAGCAAAAAGAATCCATTCCCCTGTCCAACATCTTACCGGACTGCACTATCACATTACATAGAAATTACAGCATTGCCTCGTACTCATATATTGAGAGAACTGGCAGAGTATTGCACAGATGAGGAGGTGAGTAATTTTGTTCAAATTATAGTTTGAGGTTCCCTTGTGAATATAATTTACTTCTCCATTAATTCCTGTAGATAAGAATTAACATAAGAAGAAGAAAACTTAAAAAAATAATTTAACTTGGTACTGCTAAAAATTGTATTGCAAACTTTGCTGATATAACTGCAATGTATCAGGGACATGTCTCATTGTGCCCACGACATTTACGTTTATGTTATGTTTTTCATATGAAGTTTTTGTAAACACGGTAAAAAATCCAGTTTAATAACAAACAACTGTATTTTATCTTTTATATTTGCAACATAAGTCACTGATGATGTTAATCTTTTTCTTAGGATAAGAAAATGCTACTGTTAATGGCGACAAATTCTCAAGAGGGAAAGGCTCTTTATCACTCGTTTGTAGTGGACGCTTGTAGGAACATCGTTCATATACTTGAAGACATAAAATCCTGTAAACCACCACTAGACCATCTATGTGAACTCTTGCCCCGTTTACAACCGAGATATTACTCCATCTCATCAAGTCCTAAGGTAAATTGTGTTGCTTTTAGATTCACTTAAATACTACCATTGAATCAATGAAATTGCTTTATTTGTGAATGATTTTGATATATTATTGGAAATTACAGTTACATCCTGAAACGGTCCACATAACAGCAGTAGTGGTGGAGTATAAGACAACAACAGGTCGCGTCAACAAGGGTGTGGCCACCACGTGGCTAGCTCAGCACAAACCAGTCGCCGGCAAGCCATTGCCCCGAGTACCCGTTTACATTCGTAAATCTCAGTTTAGGTAAAGAATGATTGTCACACATTATCTATATATCTATACTAATATTATAAAGAAGTAAAGTTTGTGTGTTTGTATATTTGTTAAATTGTAAGGGGTAATCTCGGGATCTACTGAACCGATTTTAAAAATTCTTTCACCAATAGAAAGGCTATATTGAATGCTAGAAAAAATTTAAAGAATTTTGTCCACCCGTGCGAAGCCGGGACGGGCCGCTAGTTGGTATATAAATTCCCTGTCACAGTGTTTGACCGCGATGGATTCCGAAATTACTCAATCGACTTTGATGTCTTTTTTCATTTTACTGTATTTGTTCCGACTTGGGACAGTGGATAGGTTTTTATTTTAATTTATAACACAGCAACGCGTGGCCGGGTCAGCTAAGAAGTATAGTATAATATAATATATTATTGCTAATGAGTTGGGATTGGAAAGTCAAATTAAACCAATTAATTTATGCCGAGATATCATTACTTAAATAACTAACACTCAATATAAAGCTTTTCAAATAAAGTTTCAAAACAAGTTCGCTAATTTAATCCAATTGAGTTCTTACACTTCCGCGCACATGACACATCTAAATAAAACAACTAATTCAGGTTTTTTTTGCGCATAATTTATATTTAATCCTGACGTTTCTACTCCTTTATAGGAGCCGCAATGGTCTTCATATATTTTCTACTAACATCACAATATTTTGTCGAATTGCTCGATTAAAATATTGTGTCGATATACGACGACGAAATAAGTTGTTTTATAAATCACTTCTATTGTCCAATAAACACGCCGAAGTTATCAGATAAATTTCTCTTCAATACCGTTGCAAAATATCCCAGTTGCGTGCGTAAACCACGTTCACAATAGCCCAGTAATTCGCTGAGGTCACTTATTCACTCTTCAATTCGCTCCAAAGTTTACATTCAAGTCGCTTCGGTTGTTTCCAATATCGGAACTAACTATTACGAGATTTATGTTAGACTTTATTAACAAACGATATTGACAACCCTCCGACGTAAAATTATTATTGTCTTGCCACACGTTGTAATAATTAAACGCTTTTTAAATAATTTTTAGCACAGTTCGGTCAGAGCTCCCACTCTTCTTTAATCTGTTCCGTTCTACTAACATTCTTAATAATAAAAACGTTGGCTCTATGTAACTACTTAATCCTTTTCATAGTCTGAATTGTGACCAACTGTTGCAACCGGTTTTTGTTTTTCCTTTTAATTAATAGTTAGGCAATACTGTATAATGAAATCTGCGAGAACGACGAAAATTTAAATGAAAATGAGTAATAACTGACAGGTTAATTTGAATATACAACTTGTAACCATCTTTGCTCAATCAGTGATGTGATAGTATTTGTATTAACTAGCGGCCCGTCCCTGCTTCGCACGGGTGGACAAAATTCTCAATTTTTTTACATTATTAAATATTTTTTCCGTTAGCGCCATCTAGCGTCCGGTAGACGAACTACTTGCGGTTAATGCGTTGCTATGGTAACGTAATTGATACAATGGAAAAAGAGCGGACAGACAAACACACAAACCACTGTGATCTTATATTATAGATTAGTTTATAGACTTTATAGTTTATGCCCTTAATATACTCAATGTTTTTTTTATTTTATAACTACAACTTACTATTTCATTGGTATTTGTTGATGTAACTATGCAAAATAAGAAATATTCCAAAGTGCCAAACGTAAATTCATGTTGATTTAAAAATTACTAGGTTACCACTGCAAACTCAAACACCCATCATCATGGTGGGTCCTGGAACTGGTCTGGCGCCTTTCCGCGGATTTCTACAGGAGAGAGCATATGCGCGGGCTATTGGTAAAGATGTAGGCGAAAACATTCTTTACTTTGGATGCAGGCATCGTAATGAAGATTACATTTACCAAGACGTTAGTTTTTGATGTTAATTTCTTATAGTTGTACAATTTACTATCTTTCCATTTCCAAATTGACCACATGTTGTTTTTAGGAATTGGAGAAATATGAAAAGAAAGGCGATGTTCAATTGAATGTGGCATTCTCGAGAGATCAAGAACACAAAGTTTATGTAACCCATCTTTTGAATAAAGATATTGACAAAGTATGGGATATTATTGGAAACCGCAATGGACATTTTTACGTCTGTGGGTGAGTAGTATTGTCGACAGGGTATAGTCAACAGCATGCGAACTTACCAATAAATTGTTATACTCACGGCATCACCAGAACGATGCTATTACTTAATTTTAACATTATGCTGAGTTGGGCGGGAGCGATATAGCACAAAATTATACTTGATACCGATCGATACTGACTGATGATTTTTCTATTAAGATAGTTTAGATTACTCTGGCCAATAGGAGATTGTATGCGTTGTACAGTGCACCTACTGGTATTTTATTTTTATTTATGCTTTATTGCACAAAACAGTACAAATGGCAGACTTAATGCCTTTAGACTGAGCTGAGTACAGAAACAGCAAAACAGCAAGACTTATTTAATTTAAATAATTGTAAGTATTCGAATGCAACTCAATATTACCAAACAGATACAAATATTTACCTAAATATGTGTAATTCACTGTCAATGTCGACTAATCTCGATATACTCTGAACAGATTAAGATCTATATGTCTGGGCAAACTTACACAATTTAAAATAGTGAATATTAAAGAACAATCTAACAACAATCAAACAACAACAAAATCTAACAGTTAAATAAATAAATATATAAAAACAAGTATGCAATGTGTGTGTACTTACATAAATAAATATAATAACGAAATCTTAAACATCAGCTGAAAAGAAGAATCCCAGTTATGGGGTTAGGATACAGGGGAAGAGTCCAAAAAGAAGCTACGAACTTATTGTTTGAAAGTTAATTTATTGGGAAGGAAGTGCGTTCCAGAGTCAGTCCAACTCTGAAGAGTAAAACATGACACCAGTGTGGTGAGAAGGTATGGCGACAGTCAGTCTGCTGTCTAAGCGGATATCACAACTATGGGAAGCACCCAAGTATTGAAATTTATATTTCAAATATCCAGGATCAGATAGAATCAGTAAGAATGGAGTAGAGCGTAGAGAGGATCCTAAGATCACGACGCTGGCAAATTGACAGTCATCTTAATTTATTGCGAGAAAAAATAATGTGGTCATATTTACCGAGGTTAAAAATAAAGCGAATGCAATTATCAGTAAGCAATCCAATTTGTTAAGAAGTTCTTGAGTATTGATAATTCAAGGATGGGGAAAAAAGCGATTCTACTAATAGAATCTTTGTTGGAATTGGACTTTATACAAAAATACTAGTTTTCCCTTAGACTTAGAAGGAATTATAAAAAAGGAATGAAAAATTCCCTTTTTTTATACAAACTTGGTAGCTCTGAGGCTCTGCCCAAATACACACAAAAGCAATTTCTAACTTTAGTAAATTTTCTTTAATAGGAAATAAGAGGTTAATAAAATAAATAAGATATGGACGCGGTATAGTCACCAGATTATTTTTACTGACAAATAAAAAACTATTTAAAAAATAAATGGATATGAATTTAACGAAGAATGAAATGTATTGAAGGATAATAATTACAGACTGTGTTCACAAATACCGTTAACAAACTGGGAATTGTATTTGGCCTCTTTGCCTATTATAAAATTGTAATGTATTGTTTGCCGATGCGAGTATATATTCAAAAAGAAAATTCACCTATTTAATTTTTTTGTCATATGTTTTTTTTTCACTACTTTATTTGTCATTCTAATGAATCATTGTTAAAATCTGAACAACCAGACAAAACGTCCTATTGGCCAGACTAATCTGACTATCAATCTTACCAATGGGAATTCCTTTTTATAAATACTTTGGCCGTATGTATGGTGAGAGAGAGACCACAGCATACACTTGTACGAGCATATAGTTATTATACATAACATAATATTATAACTTGCTTCTACAATGGGGTACAGGAAAAATAGGAAAGATATAACTATAGAATAGATTTACTTATACATAAAGTTCCCGGCATATAAGTTGAAACTGGTTTTGAAATCACGTGACATGCGCAGTAGTGAATAATGTATCTAAACTTGCTACTGCGCATGTCACGTGAAAGTGCAAAACCAGGTTCAACTTATATGCCGGGGACTACACATACTTGCACAGCTTAAAGACAAATATATTTTTATCAAATAAAATATCTTTCATGTTAAAAAAACTATTAAAAAACTAAATAAGTGATTGTCCTTAACGTGGTCAAAGTGGCACTTCAATATATTTTTAATTATTTCAGAGATGCGAAAAATATGGCTGTTGACGTAAGAAACATTATTCTTAAAGCCGTCCAAGAAAAGGGTGGTCGCACCGAAGCAGAGGCTTTACAATTCCTTAAGAAAATGGAGTCGATGAAGAAATATTCAGCAGATGTTTGGAGCTAGACTAAACTTTACTTTTATAGGTAAATTTATTTGCAACGTGGCAATTCATCGTTCAATGTAATGAAAAATCTATTGTGATAATCAAGATATATGTTAAGCACTAATTTCAACGTTATTTATCTTTAGAAAGGGAATATTCGGGTGTATACACGGGTATCGGTATACATTCGGTATATCGCGGGGAGTCTTTTACAAAACCTATACTACACATGATGCATCGCATCTGCCGAAAGCTGTGAAATTAACATTTAAGTTTTATAGATGACTGCACCCAAATTATTTTATTGTAAAAAACCATTTCTAAATACCTTATTATAATACATGTACCCGAATATCCTTTCTCTATGTATCACATTACATGTATCCAAAGATAATGTTCGAATTGTGCTTGTAAACATAATAGTATAATTCTGTACAAATATTTCTTTCCTTTATATCCTAAATTTAGCTTTAGTTTTGGAGAAATGCTACAATGTTATTATGGAAAAGTAATTTTATTGTTTTATAAATTTATAAAAAATATTAGGCATAAAAATTAAATATTCTTTATTGTATTTATTTTACATCTAACTTATGAGGATCCTTGTGATTTTGTGTTTCATTCAACATTATGGGAAGTATGACTAGAATACAGATTATATTATTGTTGATCATTTGTATGTAGAAAATGTGGTTTAATTCATATTTTTTGTAATATTGACTTTAAATTATAATGCATAATATAGTTTAGAATTTAAAGTTGTTGAATGTAAAAGTGAAAACACATTAAACGATGAAACCTATAACTTAGCCGCGAACTGACTGCGTGGCACGGCATTATACAGAACGTATAACTAAGGCGCTTAATGCAAAAGAATTCTTAATCACTTTTACGATTGTTGGTAGGTATAATGTGTAACAATATAAGTGGACTGGGAAATAATATAAGACATAAGAGAATAAAAAAGTGTACTTTTTATATATTACTTCAATATAATTTTATATTAGTAATGTCTCTTTCATTTACGACCAGCGCTAATATTCTGATCTGATCTGGGAAATTGCGTTACACCAAAAGGAAAAAGTAGCTTCCAGAAGAAATTGAGTAATATAAATAATTTGCTGTTAATGTGCGCGAAATAATTAGGATCTTGTCGTTTGGTACAAAACCGGAAAAACTTCCTATTGGAGTAACGGTGTTCTAGCAAGAAAATTCTAAAAGAGGAAAAAATATGTAAAAGTTCATTGTCAGGTAATATAAATTACCAAATGCGCCAAATACTTATTATTTTAGTGATATTTCTCTACCGGCTGAATTATTAAAAAAAATATTTAAAATAGATACATACTTATTGACTTAGTTGTAATCAACGCTTTAATAAAACAACAGCATAGCAGTACAATAGTTTTGCGATGATAGATTTTTTTTTTATTATGTATAGTGACAATGTATATTTTAAATGTCGTTACTTCTGTCAAACCTTCTAGTTCTTAGCTCCGGTTCTTCTTGTCAAATAAAAGTCTTGAATGGGTGGTAAATAAAAACGTCGGACGATTCAAAAATCTTACTATCATTGCATTTCAAAAAACTTACTTTCATGTCAAAGTGCATTACACAAGAAAATCTGATTGCTTATAGTTATTTAGTCGCTAGTTTTTTAGTCAAGCTACAGACTTGATCTAGCTTTTTAAGAGATATGTGTAGCTCAGCTGTAGCTAACGTTATGGAGACGTGATACCAATTTTCTAAATTATATACCTACCTTATTACTAATCGAGAAATAACAATATCGATTGAAATTGGTCACTATTTTGTCACTTTTGTTACTATAGGAGAATTAGAGTAAAAGAGCTTGTTAATAAATTTATTGCAATATTTATAATAACAATTTGTTTCAAAATCCAAGAGTTGTCCTGTTCTGCTGTTGGAATGACGGACACACGTAATGTAGGTAAAAAAATAATTAAAAACGGAATTTTAAACGATAATTTATTGATTTAACCGCAAATATATTAGTTTATTTACAATAGGGACGTCAACAAAATGCAATCGGAGAGACAGCTTTTAGTATCTAATTAATCAGTACACTAAACTGATTTATCCAAAAAAACATACCAACTATTCCAACACGTGAAATTTAAAAATGAATTTTCTTGGTACTTTATAAAATCTAATTGCGACTCAACGTTGTAAAAATAACTACGACGGAACGTCATACTAAGCTTTCCCATAAGCTTGCCAAGTTTACTACACAATACGCATACAAAAATTAAATCACTAAGGACACACTTAATTTTCAACATAATACAAATACTGAATTTACTAAAAGAACACTGAATATTGCTTTAAAAACTACTTACACACTCCAAGTATGTACACTATTATACTATAAGTCAGGATGAACAAAGTGCTCATTAGCTTTACTACTACTTTTAATGGTTTACCACAAAGCTTACGCATGCGATTGAACCAGTTACATAAAATTAATGTGCCATATGGAAGAAAATAAATCGAAGTACTCGATTTAAACGAATGTATGTTCAATAAGGTGGCTAAATATTTAGCAGATTGTTGTTTGAGCTGGAAGTGTATATAGCAGTCATAAAAGCTTATAGAAGAAATTGAAAGAACAGTTTCTAGTGAATTGCAACTATATAGCCACCTTATTAAATAGTTAATATACAAACTGTAATAATGAAAACGTAACGAGAAATTTATCTAATTGTACTTTTATACACCAATATTTTACAACATTACTACTAGTATACTGTTTCAGTCATTCATTCGTTAAAGTAATCACTGGTATTCATTACCACTCCAACTGGATCATTTTAAGTAAAACACTTGTCACAATTAAGGTACTTACAACTCAAGTAATTAAGTATAGTGGGGAGTTTACAGGGATTATAATTAACGTCTTTTGTGACAAATTATATTTTACGTAATTATGTAATTTCTAAATGAAACAGAACCTCTAATAAAGGCACATTTTACAAGGCAATCGAGGCCTTTCTTTACACACAAGTACAACATTTTCAATGAAAATTAAGAAAAAATTAAATCTGACAGATTTGGCACATATTTAAAATAAAAAAAGCCAAGTACACTTTCCAATTTACAAAATTAAAGATAATTTTAATATTAATTTAATTGCGCAAAACAAATTTGTTTACAGCAGTGTAACAAAACTATGAGCAGATCCTGATTCTCATATAAACTTACTTCTTTAATTTTTAAAGTAGAATAATCGCCACAGAGCAATTTAGGAAATGGGACTACCAGAGCCTTGATAAAAAAAAAACTTATAAATACAACCATTAGCGGTATACTTTACGACGAAATCTACGTCATCGTATAAGCGTATTGAAATTTAAATTCCTGTTGTGGGAGCTTAGACAAAACAAGTATCAATAGTAAGTTCCAAACGAATAGGAGCATTAAAACTAAGTTTTGTTGTAAACACATGTACTATGTACTACAGTACATATTCCTATTATCGTTTCAATTTACTACTTATACATAAATGAGTCAAAAAGTTGTTTCCTAAATATATCAAAACTGAAACGAGAAACAAATCATTTATTAATTTAACAGCTTACAAATGACAACTCATACACAAACTAAACGCAAGTGAGTGACTACTCGAAGTTCCACCGGAGCATTCCATAGCCTTAAGTGAAATCCAAATTATGTACAAATTATCCGTCAACAGAAATGCAATACCATACAACTAGTCAATAAGATAATAGCGTCGAAGTAGTGGCGCCGGCCCCGAGCCGCGCGCTCACGAGTCCGCGGGAATATCCCACTCGGCTAGGCCGCGCTCCACTAGTTCACGGTTCAGGAATATTACTTGCTGTAACAGAATGGAACAACATAATCAATTAACATTTGTTCATTGACAAAAATGAGAAACAGAACAAGAACTTTTAATAATACGGGCATAACAAAAGAAAGGCTTCAAACGCTATATTAATGTGAAATGATATTTATTAACAATCCACACTAGTAGATTTCAATAGTTGATTCCGTCAAGCAAGATATTTAACATAACATCAAACATTACTGAAGAATATGTTTTCAGTCTGTTCTATATAAACCCATTTTTAACAATAACAATTTATTGTTATGGATTTTAGTTCTGAGGTAGTGTTTTGAATGCCATGCGTAATAAATTTCACGAGTCTTTCCGATCCACAATTTATTTGCTGCGAGTGAGAGCTATATCTGTCTTTGTTTAATTTTATATTCGTCTTGATATTTTCTACATTCGTGTTCGGCAAAATAACGCGACCTTAAATTTGTCGTATTTTATTTTACGTGGTCTATTCGAGTTGTTTATATGTCGAGGTCGCATTGGGCTGCATCGGCAGCCGGAAATAAAACGAGTTTTTACCGATTCGCGGCCACTACCTACTAGACTCAATATACAATTTCAGAAATTACTCTGTTATTATATCGTTTTAGTGCAAAAATATCTTTCTCGTAAATTCAATTCTCAATAATAGAAATTGTACTTAAAAAATACTAAAATATTTACATTATATTTCTGTAGAAGTAATGATAAATTTCATTTTAAATAACATGTGAAGATGATTCACTAAAACACTTTGTAACAATATGTGTTCAAATGAGTTATTCATATAGAAATGATAAAAGAACTGTAGAATTTTATATGAACAGAAACATGTAATATGCACATGTTTCTTGGATTTCAATAACAAGTAGAGACGCACAAGCATAAAAACCTTATTCGCTTTTTTGTAGTCAGTTAAAAGTTAATGTAGTTACACAAAACCTAGTCCTTCTGTGCTCTATAGGGAAAATAGACTGGTGTAACATTATGGAAGAATGTATATTTATTTAGAATTTCAGTAGTAATTACATCTGGAATGCTTTTAAAGCGATTAGCAACACATAACGTTAAAAATAAGGTACACTGAGGTGTCATTCAGACGAATGGTACAAGCCTGATGGAGAGCACCACTAAATTTGTGCATGAAATAAAGTGCAGGGGCAATGGTATAATTTGCGACTGCACTAATTGCAAGCAATGGTTATTTTCTACTAATCCATGCTGATAACAGTTAGTACAGCAAGTATCAGTGAGTTATCATCACCGCAACCAAATCTATTGTAGGAGAAAAGGCTCCACCTAAAATTTGGAAGTTTTCCATGATTTCCACACTTGACAGACATGAAAATAATAGACCATAATACAAAAAACCTATGGGTAACAGGTGGTTACAGGACTATGGTAGGTTAGTGATAGCCTCCAGTATCATTTACCTGCCTTTTAAGACACCATTAAGTGTAAGTGTTGGTCCTATGCTACTATGCCAGACAGAATGTTACAGTATCTGTGAGTATCTTCTAATAAAAAGAACATAAGTTTGGTAGTTATAAGCGAAGAGCCAGTGCATGATCTTTAGGGCTGAAGGTGCTAGATATTCGCAAAACATACCACCTGTTTATCTCAATGGTATACCACTTGAAAGAGTGGACCACTTCAATACTTGGGCCATATAGTAACTTCAGACCTCAGGGATGATCTTGATATTGAGCGCGAACGGAGAGCTCTGTCAAAAAGAGCAAACATGTTGTCTCGTAGGTTTGCTCGGAGTTCGGTTGGGGTAAAAATCACACTCTTCCGTGCGTACTGCACCTCGCTTTACACTAGCGCTCTGCTGGCTAACTACTCGCGAAAATCGTACAGTGCTCTCCGCGTGCAGTTCAATAATGCGTTCAGAGCTTTGTTGGGGCTGCCCAGGTTCTGTAGCGCTTCGGGCATGTTTGCAACGGCTAGCACAGATTGCTTCTACGGGACTATACGCAAGAGATGCACGTCTATGGTACACAGAGTGTGGACCAGCCCCACCATTGTTCTTGCGATGATTGCTGACAGGCTGGATTGCCATTACATCCGGCACTGTTGTAATAAACATGTTACATATGGCGCGGGGTGTTATGGTAATACCAGGAGAGAATGACTTATTTATTGTTTACTTATTATCTCATTATTTATTATTACATTTTATCACTTCTTTTAATTTTATAATATTAATTGTGACATCTAACTTGTGACATGATTTAAATTTTAATTATTTTGTAAATTTGATTTGCTAATTTGGTTTTTATTTGTTTATATTTTTGTTCTAATTTGATTTGATTTAATATGATTTTAATATTGTCATTATTAATTATGATCTTGAGTAATTTGCTTGTGTATGGGTTTAATCACCTGAATTAAATGATTTTTATTTTATTTATTTTATAAGCCTCACGGCTGTTTGCGGGACCGAATCCCAGTCAATTGCTTCATGCCAATTTAATAGATTGAATTTCAGACGCCAACTGCTAACAGGTCGCTGTAGCTAGTGTGGATTGACAACAATGATTCGTGTACTTACCTGGGGGTGCAGAGTGAGGTAGAGATGTACGAGCGGCAGACCCGCCTCGTCGTAGCCGGCAACCTGAGCGTGCAGTAGTTGTCCTGCCGTCAGCCCGGCCATGATGCGGAGCGCCTCGCCGCTCCACTCCGGTTCTACGAGAACACATACGCATAACGCTACCCCGTTTTCCAAATTACACTTCCAAACCCTTTGCCCTCCGTTGTCGCCGTATTTGCGACATTAAAATGCTGACATTATATCCACTATCGCGGCTACGGCGACACGGTTGTTTTACTGACTCAGCGCCCTTAACACTTAGGTAAGCGAAATTGTCTGTGTTTATCGTATAGTGTTTATGATATATATATATTATGTTAACACTATAATAAGTGCTTTATTTAGTGTCGGTATCGGTATATTGTAGTATCAGTTATAATTTTTCAAAGATATTTTAAGAAACACACTTCCACACTAAGAAATTTTAATATTTTACAAAATAGCTAGAAATAATTTTTTGTTTTACATCACAGGTATGTACTTCTAACTAATATTGTGCTGGAGTGTAAAGGGCTTATTGATGACATGCGTCATTGGACTCAATAAACACTTTGTTACTCGGAAGACAACAGATTAAAATGGCATAGTACATGAATTTTATATCATATATAAGCAGAAAGCCAGTTAGTAGTCATGAATTTGAATTATTAAAAGACAAAAATACATTAAGATTATGCAGTTAGGTACTAAGTTTAGTATGGATGAGCAGACTCTCTCTTTTTGGGTTGGAGAGTATGATTACATTGAGACAAATTTGTCAAATTAGTTTGTTTACAATATTAAATACTCACCAATGAAATAAAAATGGAAAGCATTCTATGCATGATATGACGTGCAATGTTTAGCAAAAGACTGCGGAAGTTTAAATGATTATATTAGGCATATACAGCAAATAGAATAAAAATGAAACATGAGAAATTAATCCTTACAATGAACAATAAATGAAAACAGATGACAGGTGCACAAAAGTAACAAATAGATTTTGATGAAATGCACAAATCCAGTGTGTCAATGATAAAGAGAGTAAATTAACCATTGTTTGCTGGTTTCACGAAGGCCAGAAGGGCTTCTGTTGCCTGGAAGGGCAGAGTCATGAAATCTGAACGAATCTGCTTCAACTGATCGTTATCGACGGTTAAGTAGCCACCGAAGTCGACCAGCTTCACAACAGATGTGTCATTCTCCTCCGAGGTAGATATCACTTGCGCACGGTACCAGTTGTTTTCTGTAGGCGCAGCGCATATTGACCCCTCTGTAAATAAATAAACTGCGTTTTACCCACTCTAGAAGAGAAATGAATTTCTAGTTTTAATAAAATTATCTACATATTTTATGGATATGCTGCAGATCTGGTTTGATTTTACCATGACACACAACAATAAACAGGGAGTGCAACCTAACTTGTTTTTACCTTTTACCTATACCTTGTGACGTCATTTCGACCACCCCTGATGACTGCATCTGGGCCAAAGATTAGCCAATTAGGCCATAGATTAGAGGGAATATTGTTCAAACCCTCAAGGGCCTCTGTCAAGTAATGCTTGATAAATAAAAGCAGCGTCATTTGTCATTATTAAAATTATAATCACTAGACAGCAAAATTAGTACATAATTAAGGTTAAGTTCATTGAACCTATGGCAAATATACTTTTGTTAGCATGTAGGTGAGCTGGGAGTATAATTTTATTTCTATAAGCCAATGCATTATTTTCCTAAGTTGCAAAAACGTTGCATTATTATCAGTAATTATAACTCTAAGAGTACTGTTTTTATTACATAATATATGATCTTTTTTTACACTTCATTTAGTACCTTTTACTGGGCGTGGGAGTGCCGGCACATCCGGGTTCTGGTATGTGGCAGCCATGAGGCGGTGCAGCGCATGCAGCGAGGGAAAGGTGGGGTGCAAAGGTTGCTGCAGGAAGAAGTGACCCGCGCTCACCAAGCACGTCATTATTGTGTCATTATTCACTGATTCCACAAGCTGCAACTAAGATACTCAGCATTAATGTTCACACACTTTATTGCACAGCTATGATCCAAATGAACTATTCACTTCACAAGAATATGAGACAAAGACACCTGAACAAATGGAGAAATTAAACAATTACTTACTTGAAGAAACTCTGGAACTAAAGGAGCTAGTCTTTGATATAACTCAGCACTAATCTCTTGAAGTGAGAAATTTGGGAACCTTTTTTCAGGGAATTTTTCTCTAATCAAATCTAGTGCTGCTTCAATTTCACTTTGAGTTCCTATAATAAAAGATGAAATGAATAAAATATACACACTCAATATTTATGTACCTAATATACTGTAAATTTCAAGGATATTGGAAAAATACCTTCAACTGCACAAATTTTTAGCTTGACAGAATCAGGATGTCTCCTTACATAGACACTTGCACCAGTTTTGGCTTTAATTTGAGTAACAAAACAACCATGTTTTCCTATCAGAAGACCAACCAGGGTCTGTGGTATAATAAATTGATGTATTCTAAGCCCTGTGTCAGAGGGGACCATATTTAAGTTTGTTGGAGGTGGACTGGCAGCTTCTGAGCATCCTTTTCCACTGTCACTTGAGCCCTGGAAATAAAACAAGAAAAAAGAATTGTTAACACAAAAGTATTCAATTTAATCAAACCAGGTCATGTGATAAAAATATACAATAACAAAGTCAAAAGTTGAAGTGTGAAGGTCAGGTAAAATGTAAAACAATTAAGTTGAGAACTCGGGTAATAACCATGAATATAATTACCTCACTATGGTTGTCTGAAAAGTGACACATGGATGGACTAGCTAGCATTGGATCAACTGGACTATGATTAGCAGAATCTCTTTCTGAGATACGTCTGGTTTGTGCTGCTGAGAATCTGCTTTCACTGTCATTACTGTCACTGGGTTCATCAGCATCATTATTATTTATAGTCATTTCCTCTGTCTCTGCGACAGTGCTACTTTCAGCAATGTCAACTTCAGACGGAACTATATCAAATTTTATACTATTCTGTTGTGATAATTCTGTACCAACTTCATCTTCAATACTATTCATGGAGTTCATGTTTGTATCTGCATTTGTTTGAACAGAAATAATATCAATATCATTTTTAGTGAAAGTACTTTCAGTTTCAGTTGGAGATATCTGGTAAGAGGAAGTTTCTTTCACAATGAATGAAGACTCTTTATTACATGTATTAGCTGCAACAAAACTTTGTATGTTACTACCAAATGACATCTTTTTCTCTTTTTCAAGAGATTTCTTCCTAATTATTTTTTCTATTTCTAAATCCACCTCTTCATCAGTCAAATGTAGCGGTGAAGATCTCTGGGAGCCGCTACCATTGGGAATTATATCAATTGGTGCAGATTTTATGACTGAGCGCTCTGCTTTACCAAGTGGGGTACTTTTTGAGGCCTCAATTTGGGCATTTAATGCTTCAGCAAGTTCTTCTTGCAAGCTCTTTATTTTTTCTCTTCCTCCAGGGTCAGACTTGGCATACTCCCTCTTTTTTCGGAACCAGAAAATTCCCAACAAAACAGCTATTGATGGTACTGACCACATAAGTAACTGACGACAAGGTGCCATTGTAATAAGCCACTTTTATCAATAATCTAAAAAGAAAACATTTATATTGTCATTATTATTAATTATAGATAATTTCAATATCAAATATTATGTATAATTAATATGTAATAATCGTTAATACTGGATAACAACAATTTTTTTATATCGTAAACTTGTAATTAAAATAATATATGTATAACATAAAACTTAGTCAAGTATTATCTTATACATATACTATTTTAATTACAGGTTTTAATTGTTGAATTTATACTAATTAATCTTAAAAGTATGAAAAATTCCATCTATAGTGTTTACCAAAAATCATACATTAATGTAGTAAATATACTATAAACAATAAAGAATTGTTAACCCACACAGACTTAAACACTATTTCTACCTAGATAATTATTTCAAAAATAATTCTTGATACATTTTTCACACTGGTGTGAGTGATTTTAGTATTTCGAATTTAAATAAAGAGGAAAGCAAATATAAATGTAGATAAGCATTTGACCTACTTACTATTAGCCATTCCATTATATCAGATTGACTTCTTTTTATCACAGATTTAATAATATAATCAGCATATAAGCTTTAAAGAGGTAGTTCAACGTCTGTTTATTGGCACGGTTTTAGCAAATGAAAATAACAATAACATAAAATATCACAATTGCTCGGAATAACCTAAATAATTCAAAGAAAGACATGTGCTTAAGGCAGCGCTTTTAAATCGCTATTGAACTGAACTGATTTCATGTTGATGAATATCGCTTGAGGCAAACTCTGTAATCGAAAGTGTAACCACCACCCTTTTACAATCACTTCTTGATGTAGACACGTAAACGAAATACATGTTGAGATTACGAATAATCGTATAAGACACGTGTTTGAGAGATTTTCGGCAAAAAAACGTATCACCATTGAGGGTCACGAGCAATGTGTGAAAAGCTTCACAACCAACACGTAAGCAGTGATTACAAAATGAAAGGTTACGCAATTTTAACCCTGCCGAGTATAGTTCGTAATTGTGATAAGATACACCTAAAGTTATTTTTGTGCCGATATTTTTGTTTGTTTAGAAACGACAGTAATTGCATCGTGACCAACGAGCCTACTTGCTCAACCCTACTGCTACTGGACCTAACGTGGAAGCTGGTTACCGGCAATTTCCGAAAGAGTACTTACTTTGATTTTCAATAAATAACTATCACACTTTCAGGAGGTCGGATGAAAACAATCTAAAAAAGTAAATAAACGATATTACTGCCAAATTTCGTCAAAATTAGTCCAACAATCCACGTGCTCACAATGTTTTCTAAGCACAACAAAATTCAACATGGCGTATGCAATGCAAGGTGGCAACATTTAGAAAAAAAATATGATAAAAACAGATGATTTCACTGCATAATACAGATTACACAGAATAAGCTGAATGATACTTGGGTTGTGTTGCGCTATATACATCAGTATACTGGCCAGTAGTAATGATGTCATAATATGATGCTGTTAATTTGTCCCGCAATATACTGGCCAGCGCGTTAACGTCAGAAGTCGACGCCATATTTAAAATAATATGAGAGTGAACAAGAGTAAAAAAGCCGGGCAAGATACATCACACTTTACTGACCAGTATAAAATGGCAAAGGATTCATGACGTCATTACGCCTAGCCAGTATAATGATGTATATTTCGCAATATAAATAATATATACGAATAAATAAAATTGGTATTTAAATAAATTGAACAACATGGGAAATATATTGATTTACCCACACAAAAACACAAATTGTGGGATGTAAGCACTAATTAATCAATATAATTTATAATATCTATATCAAAAGGACATTCAATAAACAAGATAAAAAAATACATCAAAGTATTAAATTATAACTCATCCTACCTATCTCCATGCTCCATTAAAATCTCTTTGTTCAATTTTTGTTTAATTCATACCACTCTGTGTAACTTTTTCATAATCAGTTTAAATAGCTTTAGTTATTGTTCTGAGGTTTAAATTATAATTTTGAAGGATGTCAAAGTTTGTGTATATTTATTACTTTTTAAAATATCAATGTTCCAGTCTCTGCACAATATTTTTTAATTGTTTTGGTTTTCTTTTTAATTTATGAAGCAAATCTTCTAGCCTATGGAAAAATATGTCGTATTTGAAGTTGATGTTCTGTATATATAGGGTTGCCATCTCTAAAATTTGGAAAACAGGACAAGACGCGCGGGCTATTGCTGATTTTTAATAAAAACAAATTATAATAACTGTGCCACGGCAACGTGTGGCCGGGTCAGCTAGTTTAATAATAAAGTAATGAGTGAATTACTATTATTGATAAATTGTTTTAGTAATGAAATTAAAATATTGGAGCATTATATTTAATGAAAAGTAGAATGGCCGCCTTTTCGGACTCCAGTCTGTTTCGCAAGGGTTCGTGTATTAATCCTGCGCTACTAAATAACTGTTCACTTGGAACACTGGCTGGTGGCGCTGATAAGAATTTGCGTGCTTTTTTAGGTGACAGTTTGAACTCACTTTAATTAACACTCCACCATTTAAGCGCTCTTTTTTATTTTATCTTTTTTTATTACGAAAAGTAAGTAACTCGTTCTTGTGAATTGTGTCAGGGCTGACAATTTCTGGTGTTTCCTGACTCTCCTCAACATCACTTTATGAATCGAGCATCATGGTAAGATAACTAATTAAACAGGACTGACGTCCTGTAACCTGAGGTCTCTAGTCGTTCCGTTCTGTTTCCATAAAATCTGACATTCTCATTTTCTTCGCTCTTTCGGTACTTAGAGATATTGTTCGAGAAGCCACGATGTCTTTCGTGTTTCTGTTAATCTTCAATATACTTAGGTAACACGGAAAATGTTTAGAAAAATAAAAACGGCTTAATGAAGGAAGTTGCCAATACTTTTATTGTATTTCGAAGTAATCTCCGTTCCTCTCTACACATCGTCGCATTCGAGGGAACCACTGAGAAAAGCAGTGGGCCCATTCTTCCTTAGGGGTCTCTTCTTTAGCATTTTCGTACAGTTTCACCGCATCTTCAGGGCTCGTAAAGCGAATGCCTCGAATTTTATCTTTAGTTCTTGGGAATAAATAAAAGTCACAGGGCGCCAGGTCAGGACTGTATGGTGGATGACTCATTATCTCGACACCTGTCATAGTCAAATATTCAACAGTCCGTTCTGCGGAATGCGCTGAAGCATTGTCGTGGTGAAGGAGGATGCTGCTTCGAGGGCGCTGCTGTCGAATTTTTTCTAAAACAACAGGCAAACAGCGATTGACATACCAGTCTGCAGTAACTGTCCTTCCATCTTCTAACACAACTGTCGCGAAATGACCCTTCCTACCAAAGAATGAGGCAATCATCTTTTTTCCTTGACTTTTACCTTTCTTTACCTTAGTTGGCCGATCCTCGAAAGGAAACACCCACTGAGCTGATTGTCTTTTGGTTTTGGGTTCATAGCAATATATCCAGCTTTCATCACCTGTTACGATGTCAAATACAGCATTTGAGTCACCGCCGTTGAACTTATCTAACATTTGCCGACACCAGTCCATGCGAAGGTGTTTCTGGCCGTCGGTTAAAGTATGGGGAATCCATATGGTACAAAGCTTCTTGACGCCTAAATGTTCGTGTAATATTTTTTGAACTTGACTCATACCAATGCCTAGGCTTGCCCGTATCTGCTGATAGGTCACTCTCTTATCATCCTCTATTATGCGTCGCACAGTAGGTACTGATGTTATCTTCAGTAGTCGCTGTTAAAGGACGTCCTTCACGCGGATCATCATTGAGATTAATACGTCCACGCTTTAACTCGTTAAACCAATTGTAAATAGTGGCACGAGATGGGGCTTCATTAAAAAATGCTATTCGCAGCCTATCATAGCTTTGTTATTGAGTTAGCCCATAACGAAAGTCATAATGATTTATTGAACGAAAGTTTTCTCGCGTTAGGTTAATTTTCACTTGTAATAAGAGTGTTAGATTTGCCGCCAATTCACAAAAACAAATGAATGCAATACACTACATTAGATTACCAAAGAGTTTTAAAATTGAAATTCAAAAAAGTTTTCATTAGCAATGTTTCTAACTGGTCAGTTCTAAACATTTTCAGTGGTACCCACGTATCATCTTCAATCTTTTACTCGGTCGACACGTGCCACTCGCCGGCCCCTCCTCTTTCTTTCTTGTCGCATCCGCATCAGCTCCGCATCGATTTATGCGGATGCGGATGGCTAAATCGATGCGGAAGTTCCGCATATGCGGATGCGGATGCGAATATTCGCAACATCCCTGGTGTAGAATTACATAATTTTCGTGTGGTATGTCGTGACTCTGGCGCGTTAACGATCTGGCGACTAACTAGTGTTCTGTAATTTAGCTTTATAAATTTTTTCTTGTATTTTGAAGTAGTAAGGTATTGATTCTTTTTTTCGGTATAATGTTTCAAATATAGACTGTGTTTTTAATTGACTATTTATTGATTCGTTTTTGTATTGAGTTTTTAATATAAGATATAGCATCCATTGCTATTAATATTTTATAACATACTAGCGGCCCGTCCCGGCTTCGCACGGGTGGACAAAATTATTTAAATTTTTTCTATCATTAAATATAGCCTATGTTACTGAGCGTGAATGTACTTAGCTTTCCAATGGTTAAAGAATTTTTGAAATCTGCTTAGTAGTTTTTGAGTTTATTCATTGCAAACATACAAAAATTCAAATCTTTCCTCTTTATTGGAGCGGAGCGAGCGAAGCTCCCATGGATCAACTTCAATGGCGCAATGTCTTTGACGACCGTTTGGTGCAACGGTAGCGATCCTACCTTTCGCGCCGACGGTCCTGGGTTCGAATCCCGGAAGGGGCAGATGTTTGTATGATGAATACGAGCATTTGTACCTGAGTCATGGATATTTACATATATTTCTATAAATATAACATATCTACGTATCGTATAAGTATGTCTATCCGTTACCCTAGTATCCATAACACAAGCCTTACAGTGCTTACTTTGGACTAGGCTAATTGGTGTGATTGTGGGAAATATTATTATTATTATAATGTCTGTTACGCCATAACTTCCCGAGTTCTTAAGCGATTTTAATATTTTTGTGTGAAATCGAATCAACTGGCTTAGGACCAGATTGTGACGGAGCCCGAATTTTGAAATTCGCTAAAAATCGTATTGAAACAAAAAAAAAAATCTTTTCTTTTTTAGCTATTACGCTCCGATCGAATATATGGTGCTAGCGTAGCTTTATGCTTAGCGACTGCATTGCCTAGTTATTGTATTTTTTTGCATCAAAGATATGAATTTACAATTTTTATTATTATTGGATATTAGTTTTAATTGATTATTTAGCATTTTAATATTTAAATATGGAATTTCAATAGTCTGTCTAATTAATATTTGCGTGTTTTGACACTGGGCTAAAGTTGAAGACAGTTCACATAGAATCTTAGTTGAAGTTTTGGCATTTGCCCCAATAAATAGAATCAAAAAGTTATTTTGTTGCAAATTTTTGTAAGAGTTAGTATTTAGAACCATATGATTCGGTTATTATTCGGTTACAAAAACTTATGTTTGTATGTTGTTTTTTACACAGCAACTTTGCTAGGTCTATCAAAGTTGCTGTGTAAAAAACAACATACAAACATAAGTTTTTGTAAGTTTTCTTATTGGTACTCATGTTGCAAACGATAACGAACTCGCAAAATGATCTCCATGGGAACCCGACGAAATAGTTAAAATCATTCACAGTCTCGAACAGAATTCTAGTGGCGGTATAGATAAAATTAACACAGAAGTAGTTTAAATTTAAATGTTTACAAAATCTTATTTCACATGATTTGACTTATTGTTTTAATAGCCTAATGAATGACGGAGAATTCTCAGATACCTTAAAGGTGGTGAAAGTAAAACCGATCCTCAAGTCAAGGTCTAAAACTGACCATGAAAACTATCTTCCAATTTCTGTCTTATTTAAAATATTTAATTTTTTTCTTTAACCAAAATAAAGGATAATATAGACAAAAAAAGATTGTATTGGGCTTATTCATAGACCTAAAAAGCCTTTGATACCGTCTGCGAGAAACTTCTTTTACAAAAGCTAGAAAACATCGGTATCAAGGGCAGTGCTCTAAATCTACTCAAATCCTATCTTGCAAATAGATCACAAGTAGTAAAATTAATCATTCTCAGAGTGGTGCTTTGCCTATTACGTTTGGTGTTCCCCAAGGATCCATACTCGGACCACTCCTATTTTCAATTTATATAAATAGTATAGTAGATTTGAGACTTTGTCACCATTGAATGCAGATGGTACATGCCTCTTTTAATAAAGAGCTAATGTACATGATGTTATCCAGCAAACACAAGATGATTTTGTCTGAGTGGTTCCAATATAATCTCCGCACAGTAAATGTCTCAAAAACCTGTCACATTATATTTAAACCAAAAAAATAAAAGTATTCCTTTACATGAACCGTTAAAAATTGACAATATTCTCCTGGAACATAAAATACTTATGAAAAATACCTGGTATTGAGCATGGATTGTTGTCTTACATGGGACAAGCAAATTGACTATATTAAAGGCAAACTACGCACTCATAGGCTCACTTCGTAACGTTGGTTAATGCATCCCTAAGAAATTGTGCTTTAATATTTATAACTTCCTGGTCAAACCTCATTGCTAAACCTTATTGAAATTTGGGACACTGCCTGCAAGACAAGGTTACGGGAGCTTCAAAGAATGCAAAATAAAGTAATCAAGACACTTTTTCCTAACCCCTATTTAACACCTAAAGAAAAAAAATTCAAGGAAACTAAATTAATGAATAAAAATCAAATTTACATTTATGGTAGGTGTCCATTCGTAAAATAATGGATAAAAATATTAACCAAACAAATTAACTTTCACCAAAATGTTTACGTCGTTTGCGTCGGCTAAGTTTACTCGTCCTGCCAAGGGTACGTACAAATTATGCTAAAAAATCTATTTTAAGGGAGCACAACTTCTTAATAATCTACCTTAAATACATAACCTAAATTTGCGTCGAAATGGTCCGCCTTGGTAGAAAAGATCGAATAACTTTAGTTTTAACAAATAAAAAGTCATCCATCACTCTTATTATTTTTTTAAATGCAACGCGAAGTTGCAAAATTTATTTTAACTCTTTTTTATGTTTGAAGGTCCAGAACTTTATTTCTAGCAATGTGCAACTTAGAATTATAAAAGAACCTTCCCATCACTTAGACTGTAATAAAGAAAAAAAATAGAATTGGCCTTGAAAAAAAAATTAGATGGTTTAAAGGTACAAAAGCGAAAAATCCCAGAAATTTAAAAAATCTTGAGACCCAGGTAAAATCTTTTGTTCGTTAGTTAACAGACCACCTCACCTGTCCCCATTTTCGTATGTTCAACATTCTTTTGAAACACCCTGTATAGTTAATATTAGTTTAAAATATGCAAATGCATATTATATACTACTTTTAACTATATAATATACATTATTATCTACCCAACATACACAGTAATGACAATAAAGAATTTGGTACTAATAATAATTGTAAAATATGTCAAAGCTATGAAGCATCTATACTTCCCCGAGATACTAGTGGTCTTGCTATATTGACAGTCAACTCATTTGTAACTATATCCAAAAGTTTCTTAGCACTATTTAAATTTTGAGCATCAATAGCAGGTTTGGAAAAAAGATTATATTTTAAAAGAACAAATTATCATGTTTAAACCAAAAAACAAGTTTTAAATAAACTTTTCATAACTGTTTCAATTGAAATGTTTTAAACATTGTTTTAAATACTTTTAAAAACTGAATTCTTTTGTTATTGGGATAAGTAAGGGGAAGGTAGGAACTAAACTCTTTTGACGGTTTTTCCACCACCTCCTGTTGTAGAGGCAGGCAGTTCTGTGAAGTATTTCCAAAGAGAATCTATTGTTCGTCCTGTAGACATTCTTTCTTTTGAAAGGGCAGGCTGAACGCAGAGTGATTATAAATCAAACAAATTAATACTAAAGGAATGTAACTCAATGAAATTATCACTCACTGTCATTTTCATTGGCACTGCTGTATAATCTAATAATGACAATAAGAAAACAACACCACAGTACAAGCAGAGCAAACTATCTTCATACCTTAAGGTAAATGAGAACATTTACCTTCACTAAATATACCTTAATCGTTCACTTATTATAATCTGCTGTGGTACTCCCCACCAGCCAAAGTTGCCATCACAATCCCTCAAAAAAGTTAATTATAATGTAGTAAATCTCAATGTTTTTTATATATGTTTTAAACAAAATGTTTTAATGTGTTTAAAACAGGTACCTAAGTATTTTTTCCAGTGTTTTAAATATTGCCAACCATGATCAATAGCTACTTACAGGGCAGTAATTATGAGTAAAATCAAAAACACTATGAATTGGTAAACAAGAACATTTACCTTCACTAAATATCCTGAGTCCTGCTATGCTGATGCTGGTAGTACTGCTCTTTGCAGTGTTTGAAGGTGTTTCAGTTTATTTGGCATGTATTGCATTAAACTCATACTGAGTGTTCTGATAGGTCGTTATGCAGCAGTTATTAATGCTATTTACAATGCAGTATTTAAGTCTGTTGATAATATTTATTTAATACAGACAATTTCTTTGGCTTCTGGGTCTTTCTGGTTTAATAATAACACTGATTTGATTTTACAACAATACAACTGTCCCAAGGTTCAGACTTGTTAAATCAATCTGGCAACATACCAACATTGCTTTGCCAGTAGACCAGCTCTTAAGAATGATCCAAAGACTTAATAGTAAATTTTTGTGAGTAGGTGTATGAAAGCCCACTGCATGTAGTTACAAATACCAGAAAATAGTATTGAGTTCAGTCAACAGTACACCAAATGAGCTGAAGTTTAGAAATTTTCACAAACATTTGCCATCACAATTATCTAAAAAAGATTGTTTAATTTCACATATTAATCCCACAATTTCTAAGATACATGTTATAATTATTTCATAATTAAGTTAGTAAGGTGTTTAAATTTTCATCACTAATATAAAATCTACTGTTAATTTACTGTCAGTAAGATCAAGGGATGTTTATAGAGGAAAAATAATTCAAAATTTGTGGACAATATGTATTTTAATTATGTACATTCCTTAATGCTTAGAATGACTATTATGGTAATGAGGGACATTTTAAGGAATGTTTGACAATATGTTTAAAAATAACTAATTTCACAATGGATGGTAATAAATTTAATAGATAATATCAAAATAATACATACAATAGTGTTATAAACACTTGCAATTTCAAACAATACTGTGGGCTATTGAAGAAGTATAATTATATTGGGAGTGATGAAGATTCTGAGAACTAAATTAATAAAATAACAAAGAGATGTTTATTTATAACAGCAAATTAATTTACATAGACTTACTGTAAATATTATAAATATAGCTAAAGGTTTCTATATAGCATCAACAGCATCCGCTTCATCTTCTGAGCTGACTTCATCACCAAATTCAATATCTTCATCCAGACCATCTACTGAATAGACCACCGTTTCGTTGATGCGTACAGTTTCTGGGAATTCTCCATAGGTCTTTAGATTCCTTGCCTCATCAGGTGTGTACTTCAAGATTACGTCTGCCTTAGCATCCTGGTAATCTCTTAGACCGATTAGTATTATGTCTCCTTGGTTTATCCAGACTTTTTTCCTTAGCTTGCCTCTAATATGACATAGACGTTTTATGCCATCAAAGCACATGGCCTCCAAGCGGCCATTACCGAGCATTTTTGTGACCTGGGCGTACTCTTGACCGTCTTCTTTGAAGACCAACTCACGTTTCTCAGTTTCATTTTCGTTCTTTCCTCTCCTCCTGTTTTTACCACCTTTTCCTTTATTCTTCGGCATATTTTATATAATCTTCAGTACAAACATATACAATTAAACTACGAAAACCTCATGAATTATCTGTCTGTTGGTCGTGTCGTGTTTGACAGTACGACTCATGGTTTAGTCTCTGGTTTTTGATGACATGAATCAGAGTAACTTTTAAATACTGCGAACACGAACCCTCAAACTGTTTTACCGACCTAAGGTTTTGTGTTACCATCATAATAAATGTATTTTTCACTATGGTTAAATACGAGACGTGCGTTTAACCATAGATTTAGGGTTTTTTCGCTGTCCTATATCTATGAGTTTAACAGACATAAGAGAGAGTCGATGGTTCAATCTTGATACAAAACCAGCGTTGCCAGACCGTACCAAAAAGTACGGTTTTCCGTACTATTCATCACACCACCGTACCTCAGTGTAGACTTTTTCGTACCTTTTCTATATTAATGATTTATTTTTCACTATAAACTACAAAGGATTTAAACAAAAAAAAATTGCCTCCTGTTTTTCTCAACATTCTGAATTTGCGTTTAAAAATCTTATTTCTTCCAACCAAATAAGACTTAGCTGTTTGGATTAGATTTCTTGTCTTCCTTCCTCAGGAGCAATGTATTAAATAAAAACAAAACAAACGGAATATAGTCTGCGGGTCTATCACCGACTCAGAACAATAACTAAAGCTATAGAAGCCGTGCTAAAATAACAACACAATACGTTAGTTCGTACTATTTTGACTTATACAGTTGTAAATGTGTAAGAAAGAAATAAGTATACTGATTTTGTTTCGTAATTTATAAGGTTGTCACTAGTTTCCCTTACGTCAGTGATGCACGGCATCAATATAACTATCGATAAAAATAAAAAACATTTAAAAAAAAATATGCTGTTGCTATATCAATTATACTAGAACAGACGGTAATGTGTCATAATAAACACGTGTAGAATCTGCAATGTGAACATTTTATAATGCAGTATTCATGGGTAGAATTTTGGACCAGAACCAATTTATTTATTAGATTTGCTGTCTTCAGTATCCAGAGAAACCAGGTAGGTACAGTTAGAAAATTGCATCTTGTATAGGTATATCATATAAGCCTACATGTTTCTATTTTAAGTTAGACCTCTAGCAGTACATTGGTGAACACTGCATTCAACATTATAATTTTTATAGGTATACATTAAAAAAGAAGAATTTTTTAAAAGTAAATTAGTCTATTATTTAAATTTAATTAACCAACTATTATTTTATACATATTTACTTATTATTTTCATATTTTTATATACTACTCTGTCAAGAAAGTACCGGGAAAAGATCAATAATATACAAAATGTTTGTTATTAATCCAAATTTATTTTATCACCTTCAAAGTATGCTTCTTCAGAAACGATACACTGACGCCAACTTTCTTACTCTTTTTAATATTCCAATTTGGTTTTTATAATCTGCTACAATTTTCTGTAAATTAGATATCAGCTCAGAGATATCGAAATCAGTATTTGTTTCAACTGTGGTCATAGATTTGGGGCGTTTACTTGGTGCTTCATAATTCCTTCTGAATCCGATAGTGGTTTCTGAAACATAAAAATATTATTGTAAATAAGCTATTATTGTTATTTGGAATACACGGTGCCAAAATGTTTATTAAAAATCTGGATATTTATTGGTAGGATCGAAAAAAATATTTGACAAAGCAAGACTATTGCTCCTTTTTTTATTCCAAACATTATCCATGTTTGGAATAAAAAAAGGAGCAATTTCATGTTCTGTAAATGTAATGTGGGTATAGCATTTGCTTTCAGCCACCGAAATTTAATGTTTTTATGTGGCTCAAATGACTGTAGTCTAAAATGTTTCGAACAAATGTGACTGTGCGCTTTCGGTGTCCAATTGATCCTTGATATACGGTGTATCCATTCATTTTTAATAGTTTCATCTTTAGGAAATCTAAAGCAAAAAATAAAAAATGTTGACATCGATAACAAAAAACACATCACTATCATACTATCATGTACAAAACAGAAGGCATGAAAATAAGACAATTTAAACCAAAACTCATGGAGAAATCTATTTGTAAAATTAATTTACTACAATTTTCTGAATATACCGTTGTTATATTGTCAAAATTATGGGAATTTAGAAACAAAACTCACCGATGAAATGATAACACCTCATCCGTATTTTCTTTTCGTGATGTATGGGACTTGCAGTCTGGAACAACACAAGCCATCCTGCACGTGGACTCTAAGATGTCTGAAGCGTCTATATGCACACTTTCCTGTTATTTTATCGCGAACTTCCTTGTAAAATAATATAATTTCACGTTAGCCGCTCACAAAGCTGTTCGGCCACTGTAATACGACCACATTGAATTTGGTCTTACTTCAGAAACAACGTTCATCAAAGACGTACTTTTAATTTGGTAGTATAATATACAACCAAATTACAACCATTTGACATTTGTACTTTAAGAGTTTGTGACAATGACGTGAAAATAAAACCTTACAATTGTTGTCTATTTCGCTCTTACCCATGTATGTTAGATTACTTTAAGTGAATGCGAGAGCTGTTATACAGTTTTTATTTTAGCGCGCCTTCTATAGCTTTAGTTATTGTTCTGAGATCACCGATGTCTATCTATAGGCGGTTAACACACTGCACCGCGCCCCGTCGCGTAGCGCGTGGCCGCAGATTTTATTATTGTATGCAAGAATCTCAATTAATATAGAAAACACGCCTATGACAACACACTGCCGACGCGGGAACGCGCGGGTACGCGCAGATTCTGCGCGGGAGCGCGGGGCGTGAAGAAATAGGCGGTTCACACACTAGAGATGCGTCCCGCCGAGGTGCGCGTAGCGACAGAAAACGCGCCCCCGCGCTCCCGCGCAGAATCTGCGCGCGGGGCGCCTACCCGCGCGTTCCCGCGTCGGCAGTGTGTTGTCATAGGCGTGATTTCTATATTAATTGAGATTCTTGCATACAATAATAAAATCTGCGGCCACGCGCTACGCGACGGGGCGCGGTGCAGTGTGTTAACCGCCGTAGGGTCAACTTGTATTGAAAATCTGCGCGGGGAAGCAGATTACACCGCTAAGTTAGGCAGATCTGCGCCTCCGCGCGGGGGCGCGTTTTCTGTCGCTACGCGCACCGCGGCGGGACGCATCTCTAGTGTGTGAACCGCCATAGTCAGTCTGGAACCTAGATCGAACTAAAGATCTCATTCTCACAAGTATGTACTTTTAAAAAGTGCGATAGGGATAGAGATAATTTGATCTCGTCTTTTTATGGTCTATCGGCTGACATGATAAGGGGGCTGTTTACAAACAATTTCATTCGTTTCGGTTCATTTGGTTTCGCTGTTATTTATTTTTAAGTTTTCTTATTAAATAACGAAATAAGTCCCTATTTAGTTTAGTTCAAGTTTAGTCCCTTGGTTTACTCTAAACCTTAACCTCATTAACCTGTTTTTCTTTTTAATATCTCTCGCTTGCACTTCGCTTTTCGCCGCCCCGTGACTTTTAAATAGTTTATTGCTAGTACATTATTTTTTTTTTAATAAAAAAATATTGTATTGTGTTGTTCGGATAATCACATAGAGTAGAATCTATGTTTTTTCAATACCTATATTTTCAACTTCATGAATTTTCAACAAATATAACTCATGTATTTTCAACTTTTTGGCTCCCACTTCTAATATAGAATAATCAATGAATATCGCCAATAATTTTCGCAAAGGTTTAACATTCAAAACTTAAATGTCCATGTGATTTTGAAGTTGTACTATTTTACATCAAAACTTAATTACAATTATTGAAACTTTAAACATTTTCACTTTTATATTAAAAATATACTATTTTCTTTTTATTCTTTCTATTGTTTCACATTTTACCACTTTAAAAACTAATTGACTTTTAAATCTCGGGCTTGACTTCTGCGCGACAGAGTTGCGCAGGCTTGTTCTGATTGGCTAATTATAACTAAAGAGTGGGCATAAAAAAAAATTGAAAATACATGAGCTCTCGTGTCCCGACTGGTTGAAAATACTGGCAAGTTGATGTTGATGGTTTGCATTTTTCATGATTTTTGTTTGCTCTGCAATAAGGCAAAGTTGTATGACTAAATGACAATTCTTATTGGATGGATCTATGCGAATTTTTGCGAACCTCAAAATTCGGGTCCTAAACCTGTTGAGTCTATTCCACACAAAATATATTAAAATCGGTTAAGAACTCGGGAAGTTATGGCGTTACAGACATTGCGCCATTGAAACTGATCCATGAGAGCTTCGCTCGCTTCGCTCGCTCCGCTCCAATTAAAGTTTAAACTAGTATTAAAGAGACTGAAGGCCCTACGCGTATTTCGCTTTTCTCATTGACTCGCGTTGTTCCGTTTGTCGTTGAGTAGGTCAAAGTAAAAGTTCCAAATGAAAAATTATAAGCAAGGCAACTGTAACGAATCCTTTGTATCGCATTTACATTTCGAAATACTAAGTCGGTTTCTTACAGAGCGATATACGCCTAAGCCATAATAATGTTTTGTTACCTGTTGTGGGTATTGAATAGCCAAAATTACATTAAGAGTATTAATGATCTCAATATTTCATTGACACTTTTGAGTCCGTTTACTTGAAAATAAGGTATCTGATTCTTATGAAAATTTATATAATTAAGTAAGAAGCAAGTCTAAAAAGTTGTAAAAAGAACAACTACTAACTTTTTAGACTTGTATCTTCTTTAAGTTGGCAAAATTTCATAACAAACAATGCTTAGTTGGATTAATTTTAAAGTATACACTGTGTCGTCGAATAAACTTGCAGCAAGCAAATCTCTCGCAGAATGTCTCATAAACGTACGTAAATTACGTAAATATCAATTAATGAAACAAATTAAAGAATTATTTCTAATTATATTTCCTATTTAAGTATAGATTTTCAGTTTGACATTCAGCATATAAAGATCAATATAGTACGCGGCGTTTTGCTCGATTGTGAGACTAGCCTAGAGTCACTGTGTCACGTAAAATAGGCATAAGGTGTCGAGTTGCGGAAAAAACCCTACAGAGAGGTTCAGAGATGAAGAGAAGTAAATCCAATATTCTGCATCAGGCTCGTAGCGAGTCATATATGACCCATTATAACTACGGCGTTTTCATCCATAGGAACTAGAGCCCTTTTTATTTGGTACATTAAAAGGCTAATCATGGTGATGGTGGGAAAAAAGCCGACTATGCTTAGTGCTCTTTCCGAGATGTAATGAACAATATGCGCTGTAGTATTTTGTCAAGAGCTGGCATCACCGCTATAAACATTGTGGAACTAACCTGATACCACTTTATTTGGTTTATTTATTTTACGGGCATTCAGGGTCCGTATTAAATCGAAACAGGCGCGGTGAAATAAAATCGTATTAGATTTTATGTTCACCGTTATTTAAGCATTTAAATTTAAATTTTTAAATCTTATATCCAAATATATCAAAATAAAGCACAATTGAAATGCTGTCTGTTGCTTGCTCAATAAAAAGAACCTTATTATAATAATGTAATCTGTGATAGTCTGTGACCTGAGTTCTTTGGAATCTCAACTTTGGAACAACAACTAAAGCTGTTCTGAGTATATTGTATGGAGAACTTTACACATCTATAATTTTAGACAAATTGTATTAATCTGAACTGTTGCATGTAGAATTTGACAATCTTTTATCAGGTAGGCGAATGAAAATCGCCATATAATTGAGCTTTATTTAAAAAAAAACAATTATGCCTAAATAACTTGTGAGTTAAGTCACTATTTTCTAGTATATTTTCTATTAAAAATTATCATACAAATTTTTTTTTGTTTTCATTAACTCACTGCTTTTGTAGAATTTCAAAACGGGTAAGGGTTATAGGACAATGGTAGGATGACGTTACGTGTATCTATGTCCGTCTTTGACTAGAGCTTGTAGGCAGTAGGTAAAAAGTGTTGGCTTGCAGTATGGCAGGCGTGCACTCGGGTCGTCGGCTGGGGGTGGTGTCTGGGGTGAGGCCAGACGGCGAATGAACTGCAGAAGGGTTAACGTTCGCTTCCCCTGCATTCGCGCCGCCTGCGCTCACTGCCTATTATACCAATGGCTAGCTTACCTCATCTGAACTAAAAAAAAAAAAAAATTAAAAAATGTAAATAATAAAGACATTTGTTTTGACCTTGTTGCTAGTTTAATTCGCAAAATCGTAAGAGGCGTTTTTGTCACAGCTGTAATAGGTATCTAGCAATTATCCCTGATAGACACGTTGCTATCGATAAAGTTGATTGAAGAGATATTTTATGTGGTTTTCTATTGCATGTTCAGGTTGAAAACGTACTTTCTTATATTGAACTTAAACCAAATATACATTTCCTTAATGTACGAGTATGCTAAACCTTTAAGTATTAAAAGAAATCGAAAATAAAAAATAAAACCTTACATAATTAAAGAAATTAAACATAAAAAACAAACTTTCATTATGTGTGACCACTACTGCCAACGTCAAGAATATTTAACAGATTTTTTGCTGTTTAGCTTCTTTTACTGTAGTAATTTTATTTAGTTCTTACACTTCCGCGTACATTACACATTTCAATATAACACTTTTTACAGATTTTGCGCGTATTTATTACAGGAGTCGGAACATCAGGATTAAATATAAAACAAAATATCCGCAAAATCCGTGAAAGTGTTTTATTCAAATGTAGTAAGTTTATTTATATGTTAGCTGTTAAACCAGAGTTTTAGGTATCTAAATTGTATTAGTTTCTTAATTTTGAAGGTTGGAACACTTTCGTTTTGATATCTTTCCAGACTAACCCCTTGCAATTTCATTAAATCTTATTTAATTTTGAATGTATTACAAGGTTTTAGGTCACTATACGATTTCTTAAGAAAATATATACATAATAAAGTAAGTAACAGTGCAACCTCTTCTGCAAAAATTCCTCACTTTAAGACACGCAGTTCAACAAATATGTAGTTTCTTTCTGCTTCAGCAGCTTAAAATTACATAGTATATAGATAAGTATTTAATCTGTGGGCCGATCATCTTATAGATCTATGTAATTGTTATTTGCTATCATTAGAAAAACATAAAATGAAAACTTTTTTACATTTTCAGTGCTATATAATCCTATTTAGGTTTTATCCAAGCTAACTCTAAAATGATAAGCTACCTATAAAACCTATGTAATCTCATACATATGTAATTGCGATTCGATCTAAAAATTTCGACCTAACTTTCATACTATCACTAAAATAACTACGACTTACTTACTTTAACTTATAAGTATATCAAGTCTATCAAGCGACGTCAATAAACTGGTGGACCTCGAAGTATTCCATCGCTTGGAATTCAAGCAATTTTTTATGGTACTGTTTTGAGTTGGTTTTCATAAGTAGCGGACAATTAAACGGTTGACCCCTCAGAGGTATGTGTAAGGAGGCTGGGCTACAAACAGGGTGTTGCCCGGTGCCCTGAGGTGATGCTTGCGTTGTTATAGTTTAACCACCTTCATACCATTCTTCCCTCAGTACGTTTCTAAAAAAAAATAAGGATCTTTTCAGGGTTCCATCAGCCAATTTCTAATTAAATGATCCAGGTCCTCGTCGTCAGGTGAAATAAAAAAAATGTTGTTACGACGAATCTAATGAGCCCAATTGTATATTATTGTTGTATACTATATATACATGCTAAGTTGCGCCACTTTCTTAATAAGTACATTGTTTTATACTCCACATTATTGCGTATGCTAGACGATAGGTTTAGAAAGTATATCTTAATTGTCATACTAATATGCGGGAGCGAACGGTAAAGTCATAATAAGTCATTTTTTTTTAAATTTGAATACTTTAAAAGAAAACTCAAATAACTGTATTCAGAAAGTTCTTATTTCAAAATACAAATAAATAATTATGATATTAATATTTCTTACATTAACACTAATTATCCTAGTATTCTATAAGTAAAAACTGAGGCTTGTGGTATAGATATTAGGATAAGTATAGATATAGTATATATTGGCGATGCAAAGATTCTAACTAGCGCCTCAAGCGTCAAAATTGTGAAGCTGTCTAAGAACGACACTTTGACAGTTTTAGATACAATTTACGTCATGGGAAAATTTATTTATTAAATATAAATCAGATTTATGTGGTTTATTGTTGGACGAGATAATAAGCATGTTGTCATGTAATTAGAGCGTCTGCAGGATACACAAAACCAATGGTTTCTGGAGACGAATTATTACGGAGTGGAATGGTGATATCTGTAGGAAAAAAAGAAAAATGAATAACATAATTAATGTACAAGCACTGGTACTGCGCACGTCGGAAAATAGTTCAAAGCTTGAAAATTATGAGACTAAACGCTTAATGCTGGTGAAATCAGCTTACCTATTCTTAAAGCAGTCTCCCATTTTAACACGGTTTCTTAGTTTCACTGTATTTTTGTATGTATGCAACTGACTCGTTTGGGCTCGATTTTGCCCAACTTTAAGCGGTCAGATTTACTTTAAACGTTGTAGACTTATCAACGTTCAATACAATATTTTGATAAACTCATCTCATTATTCTAATTAGGATCGCCAGGATTAATGATTTTAATACAAATCCTCTGCGTGAGAGCAAGAGCGCGGTCTGTGCAAAAGAAATCCTTGAATATGTTTTATATCGAGATGAAACTGTTAACACGTCTGTACATATTAAAAACGGTTTTAAAGCAAATCGAACTAAAAAGTGAAAAATAAAATACAGTTTAAACAAAACCGGCCAAGTGCGAGTCGGACTCGCGCACCGAGGGTTCCGTACAAACCTGTAAGTATATAAGTAAAAGTTCACCCATCACGACTATGGAGTCATAGTTATGGTATTTTTATTGTAAAATGAAGATATAACAAAAAATTTAAGGTTTTCGGAATTTATCCTTTATATTGTTAAACATTGCTTCATGCCAAATTTCAAGATTCTAGATCGACTGACGACCGACGAAACCGACGAAATCGATCGACGACCCTTTAGGTTTTGATTCCCTCGCGAGTAGTTGCGAGTTCGAAAATATGCGACTTAAATTGCTATTTATTTTGATTGCGTTAACATAAAAGTTTGATTTTGGTACAGCTCAAAGGTATTATAGACCTGAGTATTTTTCAATTTAATACCTCTACGCGTTCATGAGAAAAGAGGTAGTAACTTTAAAATTTCCAAAAATATTTTTTATTATATGATGTAACTAAAAATTTACGGTTTTTGAAATTTTTCCTTTATTTGTACTATAAGACCTTACTTCATACCAAATTTCAAGGTTCTAAGTCTACGAGAAGTACCTACCTTGTAGGTTTTGATTCCCGTGCGAGTTTCGAAAATTCGCGGCATAAAAGTCTGTATCTTTTGATTGCTTTGGCTTAGGAGTTTGATTTTTTCACAGCTCTAAGGGACAGTAGGCCTGAGTATTGGATATAAATTTTAGTTTGATACCTCCACGCGTTCCTGAGAAAAACGGTCTTGACAGACGCACGGACGGACGGACGGACAACAAAGTGATCCTATAAGGGTTCCGTTTTGTCCTTTTGAGGTACGGAACCCTAAAAAACTAAAAAAAACACGCAATAGCGTAACACGCAATAAAACAACATCACAATAGCGGGTTGCTTCTTAACATATTTAACTATTTTAATTAACCAAGTACCAATAAATGTACGTCTTATGTTCTTATCATATTGTAAATTAATTCTTAGCATGATTAAATTCATTTTATAACATTTTACCATAAATAATACAATGGGAAAACACCATTTCTGGACTTGTTTTTAATCTTGGAAGACTAATAAATACAATAGCAACAAAGAAATGGACATGCATTGTTATATAAAACATTAAAATTTAAACAAATTGCTGGTTTGCGAGACTATCGACGCAACTCAAAAATCTGTCAAATTGAACTAAATATACCAAACGATCTTACATCTTTGATATTTTATTGTGAACAGAGACGCAACGCAGATATAGATATACCGTTTGCTCGAAAGAGATACAATTACATTTGTAAATTACAATAGGTATGCGATAAAAAATTTAAAAAGAAATTTTAAAACCTTATTCTATAAAATCAAAAGTCTTTAGTTCCGTCGCTACTCTTGCAAACCAGCAATTTCTTTAAATTTTAATGTTATATATAACAATGTATTTTTCAATTGCATAAAATAAGTAATAATAACATTGTATTCTTAACATTAGGTACTACTAACAGTGTGGAAAATAGGTATCCGCAGACTCTGTAAAGGTGGCACTTCATGTGCCTGTAGGCATATGCATTGGCGTATTTATCCAGTTTGGCAAAGCTTTGACACATAGGCAAATATCACAAACTACACGACTACCCATGGTAACCAATGCTAAATTAGGCAAATGTCATTGGAACTGTTGGCTTATTCATAAATGACTTATTGCTGACGACGGCGGACGTGCTTAAAATTGCTAGTACACATCATTATGTATTTGCATATTTGCTACCACTAAATGCTTATAAAACACAAAGTTATTAAAAGATCATGGAAGAAAGACGCTGGTGGATGCTTGCTCTTCATATAAATAGAAATCCTACTAATATTATAAACGTGAATGTAAGTTTGTTTGTTATGCTTTTACGCAAAAACTACTAAACCGATCATCATGAAATTTCGTACATATATTCTTGGAGGTATAAGAAGTAACATAGGACACTATTTATTGAAAAAAAAAATTGCGGGCGAATCCGCGGGTAAAAGCTAGTAAGTAATATAAAAGGGTCTAAATTTAATTGTTATGCAGTTATGCATATGCAATGTGTAGCATTATACTGTATTTTCTTTGAATAACACAATAATGTTGAAGTTATACTTCTTTAGGCGCGTTATGAAAATAATATGAGAGTGAAATTTTAAGATGCACGCGCATAACTGTAATACAAAGGTCACTGTAACACAAAAGTAACAGGTTGAAGTTGCTCGCAAAAGCGATATGGAATAAACCAGCAGGATGAAGTTGGCCGCTAATTGGCTCAAGGTAGTTACTCAAATATTTATGAACGTGTGTGTGTATGTGACTTTAAATTATATATGGTGGTTAACAATAATTTATATAATATTGTAAAAACAATTTTATATTATATAATAACATTATAACAATTTTATTTAAAAGTGGTTTTTATATTATAAACGTTTTTAAGTGCGTTTATTGATTTGTGTCGAAAACAAACGTATTTTAATTTCTACTATGAGCTAGTAACTTACAAGAAATATGATATTGTGAATGCAAAAAATAAAAAATTAAATACAGATATATTACTATTTATTATAATTTATGCAATAAAATAAAAATATTTATTTCCGGAGAAACCATAAAGAAAATGATTATTAGCTGGGTGCGAGTAGGAGGTGGGGGAACCACGAATCGATCGCAGCGCGCGCCGTGGCCAAAAAGGGAATTTTCGGCAGACCAACTGTCACTTTTTACTAGCGTTTACTTATAAAATAAATAAACACTTGTTTAACATACACTTTCCTTTCGTTACATAACGGCTAGAATCAATCTGTAAAAAAATAAATTATTTCTTTACTTTATATTCCATTATTACATTTAAATGGATCGTAATATGTATATACTAAGGAAAGATTGCAAAAACAGAAAAAAAGAAGCTTATATATAAGGATGTTTAGTAAGACGTCGATATCACTGAAGTTTGACGAATTACATGAGCTTCAATGGTGTGGCTCATATTATCCTCACACTTAATTTCTTTTATATCTTGCATATGTTGAGCGAAAACAAATTCTTTTCCTCTTTTTGTTGTTAATGGATGGGAAGCATGTGTGATTGCTCGATATTCAGTTTTTATAATTATTTTGGCCATATTTAACTGAAAATACACAAAAAGTCCACATTTTTGACGACACTACAGTCATAAATAATGGTCTGCAATATATAAGGTGGAATCAAATTAACTGCCAGGACTTCGTGGAGTGGTTGGGTCAAGTGTAAAGAATATGCTTAATTAGGATTTTATATTGTAAAAAAATAAAAGCTTTTTTTCGTTTTTTTCGAACTATGACTTCATTTTATCACTTTCACTGTCATTTCCTATACTTAATCGTTTTTTTCAGTTCACCTATTAACTATAAAATTAACCAAACTATCTCCAATTAAAAGTAGGCATAATCACGCACAGCTGATCGCGCGGTACAATGAACCGCAGAGCGGGAGCGCAGCGCGCGCTCCTTTCATTACAATACTTAAAAATACGTTAAATACTGAATTGCTGCTTCCTTCAATAATTATCTATACTATGATAGTTATAACGGATTACCTAGGTACCTAATAGTACGATTGTAGGCAAGTTCAATAATACTTGTATAATAAATGTAAGCAGTTTAAGCAAAGAAACAAACCATCAAAACTCTAAGTACTACATTCAATGACACTGGCGTGGAAATTAAAGAAGAAGTTGGAAATATCTAATTTATTATACTGTATAGTAAACACTTACGAGTTCCGAGTAGGTCTTGGTAGCCGATAGTAATATTAGTAGTCTATCATATTCCTTTCCAATGCAGCAGGACCGCGAGGTCTACCAGCGTCGGTCGCCGGTCGGTGGGTCGAAGCGGCCATGTTTTCGGAATCGATTACAAAGCGTTGTGGCTACCTCTTATCCTTTCAAACCTTTCTTCATGCCGTCTTACGGCAGTACTGAACACCTCATTACATTCACGGTAGCAAAACACCTTTTCCAGGAGTACATGGACTCCTGGTTATTATGACGAACCATGATTAACATCGGTTCACTTACGATAACACACAACAAAATACGTGGACGCTGACTAGAAAGCGACTGCGATTCGAAAAATTATTGCTTGAAGCACAGATGTATACCTACTTGTAAAGCATGGCTGAGTGATTGTTTAGGGCGTCGTTACACCTTAAAAACATGTTGATTAACCTGTTGAGTCCCAGATACATCAAACGATGTCGCGAAAAAAGTTGTCCTTACGGCCCAGATACATCAAACGATGTCGTGCGATGTCGGGGCATTTCTACCTTATTTTAAGTGCGTTAAACTCTTTTTTACCTTAGCAAACTTAGTGTTTATGGATTCGTAATGACATTTGCTACAAAACAAAGAAGAAATCAGAGCAGCCATAATGAAAAAATAAATTTTTACATCATTCTGAAGTTGGTACTGTGCCGTGACGTTGTCGCAGAGTTGTTTACTTGGAGACAGTGACCTATTTTTAAAGTATTTTTATAACTGGTACATATGTATTTTATAGTATTATCTTGTAGTAAATATATTTCAGATACTAGGAAGTTAAAAATAAAACAATAATATAGTTTAATTTATGGCTCAGGCAGCATTTATTGAAAAAGTATAGTCTCTTTTCGTCCTCGTTTGTTTCTGTCCTTACAAATATTATTACAAAAACACAAAAGCTTATGATTTATACACCATTGTAAAGCTTGTTTCACTAGCTTCTCAAAAATATATACTTTGATTGTTCTAAGTGTAAGAATTTCTTGACAAGGCTATAAAAACACTTAAGTGGGCGGGGCGTCTCAAGTGAGTACTTCCAGCTGGGCCGAGGTACATAAAAAATTTGGAAGTACTTGGGGTTCGACAGGTTAAACATATGACTATAAGTCTTTTTAGGCTTCGATTTTCAATTAGATTTGATTTAAAAAGTTAAATACAGATTTTTCTTTACTACAAAAACAAGTAAAATTGAGTTCGGAAACACAAATCATATTCGAGTTTATTATTTTAGATCAACTGCGGATATTATTTTCACTAATTTTAGTTTTTTAGAAGTCTTCTTTCGTAATTGTAATTTCGCACTAAGCAAAAAAAAAAGGAATGCAAATTGGTTGAGAATTCGTTTTTAGAACTATCCAATATTTAGAAAATTATCGTGAAAACACCACCACCTCAGTTGCCTACACTCTACTAGTTATGTACAACTACTAGTTATCTACAAAGCACCTATCAACTCACTATACAAGAAGTGAATATGTAAGTTTGATTGAATGACAGCACCTAATTTAACTAAATAATTTGCTCCATTTCTAAGTCATTTATTGAGTTCGACTCATAGAATGCGTGTAAAATTTACATTCATATTTAAAGATTAAGTTTCTATGAAGTGAAAAAGCAACATCCAAAAATCGACTATGTTTATAAAGTGTAGTCAGCCTTATGTATGTGCTTCCGAGAACCTCGTGTGTGTTTCCAAGAATCTCATGTTGCGGCATCTTTGATCTAGCGCTCTCTCTGTCCCGCACCCAGCATGTAGTTCAGTCATTCTCCGCTCACTGTGTGTTTGTGTGAATACGCCAGTATTGCCAGAATGTAATTTTTGAACAGTTTTAGTTATTTTTGACCGTTAATTGTTACTTCTATGTTTCACGATTCTAAATGGTACTTTTACTAACAAGTAAGAATTAACTACTAAAATTGAAAAAAAAAACAAGCTACACAATTTAAATAAAAACACTTTTACCAGATTAATTGCGCATTTAAATTTTTTTCTTCAATATTTAATATTCATGTTTCGATTCCTTTACAGGAGCCGTGATTACAGGATGACTAAGGTAATGGTCGTCCTGCATGTGCTTCATAACTGTTCAGTTTATACAAAAAAAAATTATTTGTTTTGCATTTTTTATTTTTCTTATTATATCGATTACTATAAAACTAATGAGTTAACCACCAATTCCGCAATTGGGAGGCCCTTCTTAGAATAACTGGCGAAAGAAACTTGAACATGAGGGACCGAACTCCATCTTACTTATATCATTTACAAAAAGAGCTAACTATATCACTAGGTCTCGCAGTGTATGTCTTTGCAGATATTAATTTATAAAGTGGCTCATTGTAAAATGCAATTGTAAATTTCGACGCGTCTACCAGCATCACGGTAGCTCAGCGGTCGCCTGGATAGTGAGGGGTCGTGAGTTCGAAATCCACTTGAGGACTCGGCGATGTTGTTTTTTATAGTCGTATTTTATTTCATAGAATTATGGCATTGTGAATGCTAATAAATAAATACAAGTCCAAGCTATGTACCATCCAGCACAGTGGTAGAATTTGGTTTTGTTTTGCATTCTCTTTACTACTTGTAAAATTTAGCGAGTTTTAAGTATTAGTTTTTTTTTCTAAATAAGATGTTACATTTTTAAGACGTCTCATGTTAGTTTTGACTATCGGCTACTGGCAACACTAGCGCACGCAGTGTGTAAATAATATAATAATCATAATCATAACATACCATAATGTTGTCTGTGAATGACTTAAAAATAGTAGTTTGATATTATAAAACTTTGTAATTGTGTCAAATGAAAAAGGAATACTATCTCGATTTCTGCGTGTAGTGTATTTTGTGTACGGTATTAACAACCTAGATAGAAAATGCTAATTTTGTGATGTTTTGTGATAACTTGTTAAGACTTACTTCCAACTTTAAGTATTTAAAATACTTACGGTATCCAATAACATTTGTAAAAAAGCAATGAACTTTTGAACGCCTGAAGGTAATAATTTATAATATCAGTAAGGCTTATTATCTTGGTAGGTACGGTATCGGTTTTTGTGTACATAATACCATATTAACAAGCGGGAGCCGTCAGAGGTGATAGAAAGTTATATTACCATAAACTAAGTTCTTTGTGCTATGATGTGATGTAAGTGTATCGGCTACCAAGACCTTACACCAAATTCACCGACCTCGTAAGTGTTTCCTATAGAGCATAATAAATTAGATATTTATTTAATTTTCCACGCCATTGTCATTGAATGTAGTATTTAGAGTTGTGATGGTTTGTTTCTTTGCTTATGTAAGAGTTACGAAAATATTATCCAAGAATCATTGAACTTGCCTACAATCGAACTATTAGGTACAGGTTTTACTACAGTATAGGCTTTACCTAATAGTTCGATCAGAGTATAGATAGTTATTAAATGAAGCAGCAATTCGGAAATTCTTAAGGTCGACGTTTTTTGAAGTGTTGTAATAAAAGGAGCGCGCGCTGCGATCGCCGCGCTGCGGTTCATTGTACCGCGCGGATCAGCTGTGCGCAATTATGCCTACTTTTAATTGAAGATAGTTTGGTTAATTTTATAGTTAATAGGTGAACTGAAAAAAACGATTAAGTATAGGAAATGACAGTGAAAGTGATAAAATGAAGTCATAGTTCGAAAAAAACGAAAAAAAACCTTTTATTTTTTTACAATATAAAATTCTAATTAAGCATATTCTTTACACTTGACCCAACCACTCCACGAAGTCCTGGCAGTTAATTTGATTCCATGTTATATATGAAATGCGTTATTCGATTAAATTTATTTATTTCTTTACTTACTTGGTGTGAAGACAGCTATGAAAAAGTCCATGGGTATTACCTGAAATTAATTATGTTAGTTTAGAAGGGAAATAAAAAAGGTCAACATTATTATCGATACTATAGATTTACATGATTGAGTAGAATATATGTAAATTACAACATTTCATTAAATTATTTGTTTGTTTACGTACTCTTTGTAATGATAGCCAGCCATTTATTATTTATATAATTCAAAGACCGCCGTAATTGTAACCGCTCGTTGGCGCTGTCATCGAGCACCCAGCGAATAGAGATATTGGCAGAAGCTTGACAGAAGCTGCTGCTTGACAGCAGAGGAGAATTTTATAACTTTTGTCGAGTGATATTCAATGACTTTTAATATTTATTACAAAAAAAATGTCCTCTTATTAAAGACTCTTATTTGTTTTTAAATTGCGCCAATTATTGTCCAAGTACATTTTTATTTGATTCCATGGGTCTGAGACGCGAGGGCAGATATAATGGAATTTCTCTTGCGGATTCTAAATACATTTATGCATTTGATAAAGCTCGATAAACTAACTCACCACTCCATTTTTTTTCTCGATACTAGAATACATCTGCACAGGTCGACAGCGCCTAACTAGCGACTCAATAAAATTAATTATGGTCCTAACCATCTACTAAAAATGTACGTAAGTACAGTAGGTATATGCAGGGAATCCTATAAAGGGAAGGGAAAATATATAGTTATATAGTTCGGTATTGAGCGGTCCCCGACACGACTTTTATTTTTATCTATTTAGACTTTTCTTTTGTTTTTTATGTGATTAAAAATACTTCAATTTTTAATTTAAGTTTTTCAACATGAGGCTTACCTGTTACTGATGCTTGCCGATGACGAGATATTCATTGTAATAGGATCTCTATACATCACTCACTAACAATAGAAAAAAAAAATTGTGCCTGCCTGTGATTTTCTTACAAAGAAATAGGTGAAATTATAATTTTATTATTTTGGCAGCGCACTGTTGTCGTTTTTTTATTTTTAATGAATACAGAACCCAGTTAACTTATAAATACTTAAACAAAAATTTACTACATAGAGAAAAAAATAATTGCTCTTTTTATTTTTTTTTCAACCAGAAAATAAACGCTATCATTGGTCAATTCCAATAATGTTTTATCACATAAAATAATAATAATATATAGCTTCTTTACTTATTAAGGTCGTACTTAGTAATTACTAAGATCAATTATAAGCAGATTAGGGGAAGATTGCAATTAATGTGATTGATTGGAATGTGGAAACATTATTGTATTTCTTATTCCTATATTGAGCGAACATTCACAGTTGGCAAACAATTAAAGTTGCTCTCATATAACTACTTATTTAGCTATTTTATTTTATCTTTTACTAGCGGCCCGTCCCGGCTTCGCACAAACGGGTGGACAAAATTCTTTAAATTTTTTCTAGCATTAAATATAGCCTATGTTATTGAGCGTGAATGTAGCTTTCCAATGGTAAAAGAAACTCTGATAGTGAACAGTATCTGTTACATTGAATACAATAGTAATGAAAAGGAGTACCTTTATTTTTGCATACGGTAGCGTCGAGTTTACTTTATTATATTGAAAATTAACTAGTGATGGTCGACTCGAGTAAAAAACTCGAGTTAACTCGAGTTGGGCTTAACTCGAATCAACTCGAGTTGAATTCTATCTGACTCGAGTTTGAAAACCGAATGAAACCGACATGGAGTGCAGTTTGCCGATCATTTGAGACTACATTCATTCATTACAAACAAGTGTCACATTTATGTAGATTTGAGGTTAACCTTTTTTTTGAGGTTAAGCACTTTAATGCCGGTTATTGTTGTAGTTTTTCGTGTTTTAAATTCTGTTTTTGAAAAATGCCGGGTCCTAAAAGGCAATATTTGGTTTGGGATGTATTTAAATCGCCAGTGAGTGGACGTGTTACGAATAATCAGTGTTCAGATTGTTTCAAGCTAAAAATACATAAATAAATGATCCGATTTCAAACAATAATTTCCTTTTTAAGAGTTATACTAATTAAAGTATATAACTCTTCTAATACATTATAAACAAGTAATATAAAAAATGAAAAAATTTAAACAGACAAAAATATAATTTGTCTGTTCTAGTTTCTTTTTTACTATTAATGCGAAGGTGACGGAATAAATTGGTAAAAATTAAAAAAAAAACATTAACTCTTCCATCTAGTTAACTCGAGTTCAACCCGAGTTACGTGAATTTTAACTCGGGCTAAATCGAGTTTTGGTTTTTCCGAGTTGGCACATCACTAAAATTAACGTTATATAAAATAAAACAGTGGACGCTAGCGCTGTTTATCTTTCAATTCAATATTTTTCCAGATGAAAGTAGTAAGTTTATTGACGTTCTTATTTATGAATAATATACCACAAATAGCGGTTAATACAAGAGCAACATCAAAGCTTATTTCAATCTATAGAGTATCTACGAACAATGTACACGGAAACTTGATCGCCTAATCTTGAAAGCGGGTATTGTTATTAGTGATACATTATATACAAAGCAACTACATAGGCAGGTTCTTTCGTAACGGGGTCAGGGTACTGGGTGATAAGGAATGCGCGTGCGCGAGTAAAGGTCAAGGTCTCATTCCCTGGAAGATTTCCTCGGGGTCGTCAACCTGGGTCTTTATTTCGGGGTAAATCGCTTTGAAGCTTTAACCTTCACCTTGATATGACCTCCGGCACGTGTATCGGAGGCGTGGGCTGTTATATACCATGTAACAGATTCAGTAGCTAAATTGGTGGAAGCGTATCAGCTTTCGCAACGTCGTTGCGTCTTTATTGACTCGAGATTACTTCAAAGGTTTTTGAAATACCAAAGACAAAAAATATACAAGACACTGTGTGCTATATTAAATAATTTATATGTGAAAACTTGATAAAGTATCAGTCTTTTTGCTTCTTTATTTAAGTAGTTGTAACACAATATGCAGAAACATTACCAGCATACCAGTCGATATATTTCATACAAAAATTGAAATTCAACAAAATTGCCAAGTTTTGACAATACTTATTAAGTTAAATGATGTACTACTTATAGAACGGATAACATACATTGTAATATAAAGTTTACATAACTCTTACAACATACAGGAAACCGATGGCGTAGTAATTAGCGTGTACGACCGTCTATGATTTAGGAGGTTTTGCTAATTTACAAGGGTCAGTCAGTGGATAGGTACCAGTATACTTATTGACTCTTCGGTGTTTCAGACTTGTGCTGAAGGTTAAATCGTTGGTCTCGGTTGCGTGGTGGGTTATATTCAGCCCACATTTCCTACGATGCTGATATCGGTAGGAAATGCCTGTACTCCAATAATAGAGAAATTAATGATCTGATGACGTTGCTACTTACATGTGTTATAGTCACAACTTAAGGTCAAATAATTATAAGATAAAAATATGCAAGTTTTAACTACTGTCAGATACAGTAAGGTGATAATAAAATATCTATTTCTTTTTTTTTATTTATGGCCTGCACGATTTATGCATTTAGCCAGTGTCAAGTAAGTATAATTGTCAGTTATATATTTATATATTTTTATACGATAGACTAGAGTTTTGCGCTTCGAATAAGTCTATTTTTATACCATTAACGCCTACACTTTGGGAGATGTGATTTTTTTTGTGTCCAAGTAGAGAATAGTACAAGAAAAAAAACAAAATGGCTGCCACATAGCTGATTAGAAGTTTGGACTTAACTATTTAGTGTATTTGTGTATTAGAATAGTTGTTCTAACAGACTTTAGAATATCGCTAGTCCATGACCAGACACACTGTACAAGATTTTAAGAAAGAAAGAAAGAACGGATATAAAAAGACCTACCTATTGTAACTAATATCTTTCCATCTTGAAAATGAAAACACATGTGAATACAAGTTTTAGAGGAGTCGTAGAGGAAGATATAACTTTACCGTTCTATTATAACAAAATAGACTCGGAAATTACAGAGGCATTAAATCCTATCCCGTATGCTTACGGTATGGGGAAAATAATGAAATATCATAAAATATAAGTGTTATATATTTTTTAGGCATTTATTTATAATTTTACATTTATAAAATTATATCTAGTGACATTGTTACAAGAAAAAAATGATAAAATATCTTTCACTCACGTTACTGTTGAAATAACGTGGGATGATCAACAAAGTGCAAATCTTTCTAGCTTTTATTTTATTTTGAAAAGATCGAGTGCTCCGGTAGCTTGTATAGTTGTCGAGCTCAGAGAACAGGTATCGGAATACTATTTATGACTTAATTATCCAAAACATGAATAACAATGTGACTGTAACAGATTTAAACCTAGTTGGTTAAAGCGAAGCTTTTGAGGTTAAAATAAGTAGCTCTTATGGTTCTGCCCTTTGCCCTGCTGTTTAATATGGTAAACGTAAATAAAAGTACCAGCTAAGTTTTATGCCAATGTACTATTTATTATTTGTTAGTTTTGATCTAAATTTTAATTTCATTACGTTAAATATAATATTAACATTATGAAACTTCTCCACTAAGAATGTAGAAACAGTTAGAAACAGCAGTTGAGATTATCAAAATAATATGTGCTGTTGGATTTAGCACGTGAACTTACTACAAGCTGTCAAATTTTCTTAATTGATATTTTAAACTCTATAATTTGGGACTTTAGCTGAAAATCGAGAGAAATTTGACTGTTTAGATTAGATTAATGTGCTAACTTTCTATTTCTTCAGGTGAGATGAGTTTCTTTTGTTAAAATTACTGTGATAAAAACCTGTATCAAAAGTTAATATTTTTCAATTTGCATTCTAGTTACATATATTTTCAACTCCCGTTCACGATCGCAAGCTATGTGCACAGGTAATGTTACGGTAGAATTATATGATTATTAGTCTTCGTGTGAATACATCCGATAGACGTAAGAAGAATAATTTAAATATATAAAAGGCTATGACCTGACTGAGTGACTTAATGTATGAAAACGACAACCTACACCACTGAACCTAGAGACTTAGAATTTGGTGAGTGTATTTATAAAAAGGTGAAAACGCTCACTATAAAAGGATTTTGGAAAATTCTACCTCTAAGGTAGGTGGTGAGGTGATTGTATGGAAATAACTTGTTTTAAAAATCAGAAGTATAACATTTAATGCACGTGCTTTGAGTAAAAAATAAATACACATGGGGTTTAACGTTAAAGTAAATTATACCCTTAGGAGAGTTGAAACGTTATATTAAAAACTCTACCATAAATAAAGTAACGTAGACTTTTTTCATCGTTTCTGAAAATATATCCACTAAGCGGGTGACACAGGAGAAATTATTTTGTTAAACCGCTATTTTTAAAGTGTGACGCATGAAATTAAATAAGCAGGCTTTTGGTAAGAAATAAGCAGACACGTGTTGAAACACGTATTTAGAAAATTATCTTTATCTTCTGGTTAATAATACCTGAGCAAAACCTTTGTACCTCTTTTAAGAAACTTACAGAAGACAGAAGAGTGCGTAATTTGGCACAGTTAAAGTTTGTATAGAGAAGGAGTGAAAAAAGCTAATATTTTTATATAATATGAATTAGAAACAAATTAAGTTGGACAAAATAAACATTTTAGACCCTGCCGCGTGTATAACACACACACGTGTACATAATATTTGTTTATGGTTTAACTCTGTGAAGTCTGTGGTCAAACAATGTATCAAACTGAAAAGAGACTAGACAAAGTTATTTTGTAAACTCCATCCAAATGTATATATTATATTCTTTGAAGAAATTAACGAAATAAGTAAACTTCGATTACGAACATTGTCTTAAATTTTATTACTTTTTTTTCACTTCGTCAAATGCACGGATTATTTTTAGTTCTCGTTCTCAGTCTTACTGAATATCAAACATTATTATGTGTTAATTTCATAATCATAGTAAATTATTGGAGTGGAGCGAGCGGAGGAGCAAGCTCCCATGGATCAGCTTCAATGGCGCAATGTCTGTTACGCCGTAACTTCTTGAGCTCTTAACAGATTTTAATATTTTTTGTGTGAAATCGAATCAACAGGTTTAGGACCAGATTATGACAGGTTTAGGACCCGAATTTTGAAATTCGCAAAAATTTCCATCGAAACAAAAAAAAAAATTTTTTTTAGGTATTACACTCCGCTCCAATATATGGTGCTAGCGTAGCTTTATGCGTAGCATCGCCTAGTAATATAAGTAAACCACTTAATTGCAGAAGTAGGCGGGGGCGGTGAGATTTTCGGGTGTTTACGGGTTGAAGGCGGGCGCGCACGCAAGCGATTCCCACCAAGCGCAGTCGGTTGGTTTGATTTTGACGCTCGGAATAATATGCACACGTAATTTATCTGGTGAAGATATAGATAAATATGATAGAAGATAAATCCCGAGATGAACAATGAAAACGGACGTTCAGATTTTTTTAAGAAAATTAATAATTAAAGAAAACAAATTGTGTACGTCTACTATTTTTTTTAAAACAGAAAACAAGATGAGACTTGTGCAGAATATATACAACATATTAACTAAAATAAAACTGTGAGTCAAGCAACAGTAATATCAGTTTCTACGATGAGTAAAATTAAAAAGGCAACGATTTGAAACGCGAACACAATCAGGTGATTTTCAAATCCCAAAGAAAAAGAAAATAGATCTAAATAAAAAAATAAATAGAAATAGATAATTTTACGAAAGGCGTCATAAGACGAAAAATTATCTAATCCTTACTAATATTATAAATCGGAAAGTGAGTTTGTTTGTTTGTTTGTTCCGCTTTCACACCGTAACTACTGAACCGATTGCTTTGAAATTTTGCAGACGTAAAGATAAAAGTCCGGATTAAATAATAGGGTACTTTTTATCCTGGAAAAAATTGATATTCCCGAGGAAAAACAAAAATATTGTTTGCTTGATGAATGGATTGTAGATGGCGCTGTGTGTCGTTTAAAACAAGGTAAAATATTGCAAACGAATATAAACATGTAAATTTAGAAGCTAAATGATACGATAATGAATCCCCGAAAATGAAGAATTCCCGAGGGATGACGTACAATTTGTTTTATCGTCTAAACTGTTTTTTTTACATCTACTTATATGTTGCAAATGAATATGAACATGTAAATTTTGAAGCTAAATGATACGAAAATGAATCGTCGAAAATGAGGAATTCTCGAGGGATGACATACAATTTGTTTTATCGTCTAAATTGTTTTTTTTACATCTACTTATCCTGAAATCATTAAAGTCAACGAATAACTAATTGGTATAAGTATTAGTTACGTTATTTAGTTCTCGAGGTATGCGATAGATGGCGCTGGGTGTTTTTAAAAATACATGTGTAACGATGTGTTTTTTAAAATACATAAGAAGTGAAATGATAGCTTGGAAAAACATTGTTTTTCGCATGGTCAGCTCTATGTAGCGTGTTCCCGGGTTTCCAGTGCCCAAAATCTGCATGTTTTTGCTCCACAAGGGAAAACATATAATATAGTGTACCATTCAGTTTTGGTTTAACAACTAATTGTATCCAGCGTTACATCGCGCTTCTTAGATTTTTCCGTGGGAATGAGAAGTTTTCTTATAGTTGTGCTTTATACCGCAGTATAACCGAATTCCACGCGGGCGAAGCCGCGGGCGGAAAGCTAGTTTTATATAATTTACAAGAAGGTTACTACACTGAAAACATTAAATGCTAAACTGAAAGATGAAGGTATTTTAGTATGTGGTCGAGAATATTTAAGACTTTTGCTTCTCAAAATTGGTTTTAAATTTAAAAAATGTTAGTCTAAACAAAGCAGAGGACTCAACAGTCAAACATTGAATGAAATGCGATAAAGAAACATTGGCGAAACAACAGATCCATAGGATACCTTGATTGACATATGTTAATTCGTCTTTAAATGTTCCATCGTGTTGGCAATCTAACGAAGAACGTGGTGTGCTGTCACATATTGGGAAAGGGTCAAGACTTATTATTGTAGATGCAGGAAGTAGAGATGGCTTTTAATTCAAAATGATTAAAATTTAAAAGAAATTTTCGGCCAGCAAGTGAGAATAATTTGCGAAGACAAAGGTTTTAATTTTATTCTAATATGTAACAAAACCTCGAGCAAAGCAATGCGCCTACACCATCGATATAGCAAAGGCGAAGTTGGGCGCGTATGATGCTAAGTACCTCGGGTGATTATTTTGAGAGATTAGCTAATTTCTACAGTAATAAATCAAAAGTTTCTGAAAAATAGATGTTAACTCATCAGCTGTGCTAGGTTAGTTTCAGTTGTTCGACTTTAGATTTCTTAGGAATTATCGAGCCTTAAGTAATAGTAGAGTGAAATAGTTGACTTGAGTGAACGCTAAGAAGGTAAATAATATGATAATGATTTATTTACCCGGACATATGTTATCACGACGGTCATAATTTTCGAAATTGAAGTTTGCTTTATTTATTTGACTAGTATTTATATTCTACGTATTCCTATTGGTTACTATTCTGACGTGATATATTCACGGGCGTTACGGGGGAAAAGCGCGGGCGGGCGGGTGGCGGTCACGGCCGAGGACGCGGCCTTGACACGCGCTGCGCAGCCTCCGCGAGTTCTGCGCCTCTCCCTCCCTACATACGACACCTATCAATTCTCACTTTACCTCTGGGCCCATTGCGAAAAATCAGTAGGTCTTTGTCCATTTGATATCGCCTCAGAATGAAAATTTATTTAATTATATTATAATTTATTTATATACCAATAGATTAAGTACAGTGGGCTAAATAAAAAACCAGGTTTACATTCAATATTAGATCCTTATACAGAAAGTTACCTTATAAATGAAAATATTTACATACTGTTACTAGAGTTGACGGCCAGATGGTACAACACTAGCACCAAATAGTTAAACGTCCTGCTTTCGAATCCTGATAGGTGTATATGTTTTTGTGATCTACTAACTAATCATCATGGAATTATTTCCCATCCATCAATGAGTGGAATCAGAGGTCGTCTCGTAATCGAAAGACAAACAACCATTTGGTTTTATAATCTTATATTTGTTTTGCATTTTTCAATGCTACTTATATCATAAATTATTTTTTAAATGAAAAATACGGTATAAATTCCCGTAAAAATAAAATCATAAAAATATATGGCTGTTTCACCTTAATCGATTGTCCAAACGTTTTAGTAATCCATAATACTTTTATGATTGATACAATCGAATACTGTTGAAAATTACAGTAAGACTAGCTATGGCCTTCAGTATCCGAAATTTGGCAAACTTCGTATTGCTAGTTCCCATTCGGTTGACAACACAAGGTAAGTATTATGAGTCTTGTAAAATATTGAATGTTAGGATTTATTATGTACTAGCTACTGTTTCCGACCTCATCCGCGTTGAATATAGAAATACTGAAGTGGATACGTCCTGTAGCTCATTTTTTGATAAACAAATGTTAGGTTTCCTTTTTCCGGGATAAATCAACCGATCAATAAATCAATTTATTTATTCGATAAACAATGTCTTATAATCTGTTAGTAACAGAGAAACATAAAAGCTATGTTAGTATGTACTTATATGAGATTTTACTTTTAATTATCCAATCATTAAAATAAAATTATTAAAAATACCTGACAGAGTGATTTAAACAACATTATTTTAATTTGTTTAGTATACCGAGCGAACCTGCGGACCAACATATTACCCCGAACCGGCAGCGCTCTTCTTTCACGTTCCATGTCCCAGATCATCGCTTAATGAGTATGTGGCCCAAGTATTTAAATTTTGGGACCACATTTAATACATTACCATCAAGTGTTATAACTCAAAAAATCCAAAATAGTTGTATTTGATTCCAGAGGGGAAAAGCCGAATAAAAGCCCATTCGCTACAGTTAGGGGAGTCTATTTGTTTCATTAAACATTAAAAAGTGTCTTCAACGCAGTCGCAACGCCATTTTAACGCAGTTTTAACTAAGAGTAATGTCTTCAAACCAGGATACGCGAGTTGGTTCTTTTTGTATGGACTTTTACCATATGCCTTTATCTTTGGAGATGTAGTCAAAATGTTGCTTCCATTCCTAAAAACATGCATTTTTATGTTTACGAACATATTCAGATTGGTCTAGTAAATACTCAAGTACAAAATCCCCTCAGGCTACTTCTTTGGGAACAAGGTCTGCCTTCTCGTTTCCTATAAGACCAATATGAGGTGGAACCCATTGCAACCTTAGCTCTTTGTTTTTGGTGTTCAATGTATGAAGGGCGTTTAGGATACCATAGGCTATCGCAACACCTCTTAACCCAGGGGCGGAACAAACAAAATGATGTAAAGCGCTCTTACTATCAGACTCTGTTCAAACTTTTGTCAATCTTTTGGTACAGCGCCTTTCTTATTGCCATCAAACTCCATCAATATAACATCCTGCATGCATGCTACTGAGCCTCTCAAGACTATTAACATACAAGCTAAAAAGATTGGGCGAGGTCAGACCACCTGCTTCACATCACATTCCAATCTGTAGATATCGGAAAAACAGCTGTTCCATGTGACATGATTGTCAAGTAAGTTTTATAAATAAATAATTAAAATGTGTCCTGATTAATTTATTTCTAAAAGTTTATTTACCACAATATAACGTTAGTACAATAGGCGGAATTAATTCTTAAAACATTCTCTGCTGGTTGATCGATAAAAAGGAGATTTATGAATGCGGTAAAATAGATAGAAATGATGAACTACTTATACTTATCACTGCAAATTAAGACATTAAGAAAGCGATGAATGACGATTAACGCCTTGGTAAGTTTCTAGGAATGACACTCGAACTTGCCTATTGAAAGCGAATTTATTAGAAGATTTTCTTAAGGATTCGGGAAGACTGTTCTAGAGACGAAGTGAAAAGGAATTAGCCATGAAGAATAAAATAGTGTAGTGGAGAGTGCTGATGAATTCGTACATGGCATATGACAGACGTGAAAATTACAGTGATATTGAAATTTCCATTTCAAGTATTCGGGAAAGTGGGCCAACTTCAGCTTCCTGTGCTCACGGAACTAGGGTAATAAACTATATCACCCAAATCCATTAAGCCGTTTTAATTCCGCATCTAAATATTTTTAAACACACAACCTTTTACATTACAACGGCAACGCTTTCGCATCTTACGGAACACATATATGTATAGCACTTCTCTTAAGAAAATATTCTTGTTTTTAAAGTACTCGGTGTTCTTCATGATTCATACATAGACGAAATATTTCAGAGGATTTTTTTTCATTTTATAGGCATAAGACTTTCAGTGCAAACACGTGAGGGTTTATAAGTGATAGGAAAACATCCATTTTCCTATAACACCTACCTACATCGGAGCAATGCATTACAATTTAGCCAGTGTGAGAAAGCTACGTAGTGAGTTGTTAGGTATGAAATCAAGTTCACACCTTAATAGTGCTGAAATTTTATACAAAACTAGCTGAACGGATGCGCGTTGCCGCGTTATAAATTAAAATGAAACCTATTCGGTGTCCGAGATCAGAACAAATCCAGCAAAATGAAAAAAAGTCATCATAATCGGTTGAGTAGTTAGTAGTCATCGCAGTCAAACACCGTGACAATGAATTTATATGTATAGAAGATAAGCAATTCTTACTATTTATGTAAGTTTTACTACAATGTTGGGCACAGACATCCCACATTGAAAACAGAGGAACAATGATCACACCGCGCAAGCTGAGCATGAATTGGTTTGTGCTTACTACTTTATAACCACTACTGCAGATATAGCTGGAACCAGATGCTTTTAACAGCTTAGATTCAGATGATGATATTTTTGGTTACCTGACCGATGACCAACCAGTGAATCACCTGTATTATTTTAACTTTTACAATATAAAAAGTTCTTTGCTACTACAATGTTCACCATTAAGTGACCCTTTCTATCACAAATTGGTTGCAACATGCACTGTCTACGCACTTTTGTGTAGGTGATTGCCAGGAAAAAATTTCGCTCAATTATTCATTATAACTTTTTTTATAATCCTTGTCAACAGCAAAATCGGGTGTGTTTTATAATAAAACAGCATCATAAGATACTATTTACAGCTGGTAAACGGGCTTCAAAATATTCTAGGTAATCAAAGCGTAAGGGACGTTCGAACAGCTCTACATAAAGATACACAAATCCTGATATTTTATTGGCATTATTTATTTCCAAAAACTAAAAACATACTTTAAGGCATTTTTTATGCCAACCCTGAAAATGCAGTGGTTGCGTTCAAAAACCAGTTCAAGAGCTTGCCGATTGCAAAGATGTGTGCAATACTGTCTGATAAAAACGTGATACATTAATCCGTTTTTTCATTTCTAAAAAAATCATTGTCAATGCGGAGGTATTTGGTTAGTGTAAAGTAAATACACTTATGAAGAGTAATCATTTTATTTATACTCCTTCGTATCGGAGACAGTTCATTGCTGAATATTTAGAGTGATGTAGATTTCTAAAACGTGTCTTGTTTTCTTGCTGTAATACCTTCACAACATACATGTCAGTATATTTGCATAGCCGGGATTTTCGATAAAAATTAGATAAAGATTGAAAATAAAATACCCGAACCATATGCAAGGGTAAATACAAACATTTAATATATATACAAAAAAAACATTAAATTTAAGGTTTTTATTATTTTTGTTAAGATTTAAAGTGTAAGTAATAATTCAATTAATGGCTTGTTTTTGTAGTTTTCAGGATAAATATTAAAAAACAATACAGCATTTTTATACCAAATAAAATTTGTAAAATAGCAAAGTCTGACGCACCAGATAGGAAATAATACTATTTCTTATGAATAGTCTTGCTTAACTATTGTTCATTTTTTTTCTTGGACTAATAGTTGATCGCTTAATTCCTTTCAATTATTCATTATCAACTTATAATATTCAATTTTGTGAATAAATTTAAAAAAATCTAACTTTAATTTCTTCAAAAAAAATTATTTAAATATTATATTATATTCAACTTCCGAAACACTTTCGACAGATTGGCGACTTCGACACTCATTCCTGAGAAAATCGTATCATAGTTGTCAAGGCAAAGATTGAAAGTTAATTTGTCTTAAGACAAAATTAAAAACATGAACTAGAACATGAAGAGATTGCGCTGGTTATCAGAAAAATACTTAGAATTTTTAACAGGTCATGATGTAGATAGCTCAATTGGAGGAGCACTCGCCCGGATACGTCATACGATACGATATAGAGGTGGTTGTGGGTGCGTGTCCGACCTGGCTCCTGAAACAAGTTGAAATCTTTCTAGTTTATGTTATAGAAATTCTAGTTTAAAAAATTAATCATCATAGATATGAAAATCTAACAGTTAAATGCTTATATAATAAAGAATATAATAAAAAGTAAGAAACTTTATAATTATTAGTTTTTCATACACATTAAACTGCATACAAGCAACATGTCCTACGAAATAAGATGATGCAAAAGAGATGACGATAAAAGAAGATAACACAATTTCGTTTGACATCGATGGCAGATCGACTATCTCGCTGATTACACTAGTTATTTTTATTAATAAATCTTTATTTGCCTCAGGTATCAGACTGAATGAACAATTATATATTTTTTATAAACTCTGTGTCAGCTAATCTTGCAATGATGTTGGGATCTCCAGCGGCTTTTAAAAAATATGATGTCAATAATTACACGCTTTCAGATAACAACACCCAAGTCTAAGAATTTCCACCCTTCCTTACCATTTTCTGAGAAACCAACCACTACGGAACTTTGGCAAGAGGGTCATCTGATGGGTGACCGAAAATTATTAATCGCAGTGACTAATGACTACAGAGTCGTTAGCTCCCACCGATCCGTACTGGACCTACGTTATGCCTTATGGGATGAGGCGAAGTTGATCATTTTAGTAATTATTATTATAATGTAGCAAATAATATTATTATTATTTGGTCTACTAATAAGGTAATAATAAATAAATAAATATTTCTAACATTCACACCAATTAACCTAGCCAAAAGTAAGCACTGTTAAGGCTTGTGTTATGGATACTAGGGTAACGGATAGATATACATGTATGATACATGGACATTATAATATTCATAGAAATATATATTTATCTATATACGCCCATGACTCGGGTACAAATGCTCGTATTCATCATACAAGCATCTGCCCCTTCCGGGATTCGAACCCAGGACCGTCGTCGGTGCGGAAGGCAGGATCGCTACCGTTGTACCAAACGGTTGTCATCTCATGACGTTGTCAAGTAATCTGTGGCGAAAACCATTCAATTGTCAAAATTCATTTTGGGTTTGTAATATTATCTTAAAAATAGATAGGTAGGAAGACAAGCGGAAAATTTATAATATGGTAACTATGTACCTACGAATGAAATTATTTTAGACATAGCAAATATACACAATGTTTCAAGTGGTTTTACAGCAATAAAACCAATATTTTAAAATTATCGTGTATGACAGAAAAAATCATTATTTACATTGCTAAGCAACAAAAATCAATGACACTGACTTCTCTCAAATTCAAAAACTTAAAAACCTATCAGACAAAAGAGTCTGCAACATACTCCTCCTCGCTATAAGCTACCTACTCATCATGGGGTGGCAGACTCACTAGCACGACTAACTTGTTCGCTGGCCTGCGCAACACACCGCCTCTAGTGGCTACGTCTGCCATGCGGACTCGACCATCACGACCAGGAGTGACACCTACAACCCTACCTCTTGCCCAAACATTTCTAGGCGAGGATGGGTCCGCGATAATCACCAAGTCCCCTATTTTAATCTGATCTCCTACGTCTGACGTCCACCGGTGACGGACTTGAAGGTTTGGCAGATACTCGCGTACCCAACGACCCCAAAACTTATCGGTTAAGCGTTGAGCCAATCTCCACTGCTTCCTTAACTGTAGGTCTTCATCCGAAAATATTCCAGGAGACGGTAAGGGGTTGGAGGAGCCTAACAAAAAATGATTGGGTGTTAGAGCCTCTTCGTCATCATTATCTAAAGACACGTGAGTTAATGGACGACTATTTACAATGTTCTCCGCTTCAATTAGAAGTGTGAGAAGAACTTCTTCCTTTGGGGACAACGTGTGTAATGTAGCTGAGAGAGCCGTTTTGATCGACCTTATTAATCTCTCCCAAACTCCACCCATATGTGCTGCATCCGGAGGGTTGAACGTCCACTTGACTCCAAGGTCATTGACCTTCTTTGAAATATCGTCTCCACGCACTAGATCTTGAACAGCCTTTCGCAACTCTTTGTCTGCGCTTCGGAAGTTTGTACCGTTGTCTGAATGAATTTGATAAGGAAATCCGCGTCGAGCTGCCATTCGACGAATAGCTAGTATCGTAGAGTCAGTTGACATAAAAATAGATAGGTAGGAAGACAAGCGGAAAATTTATAATATGGTAACTATGTACCTACGAATGAAATTATTTTAGACATAGCAAATATACACAATGTTTCAAGTGGTTTTACAGCAATAAAACCAATATTTTAAAATTATCGTGTATGACAGAAAAAATCATTATTTACATTGCTAAGCAACAAAAATCAATGACACTGACTTCTCTCAAATTCAAAAACTTAAAAACCTATCAGACAAAAGAGTCTGCAACATACTCCTCCTCGCTATAAGCTACCTACTCATCATGGGGTGGCAGACTCACTAGCACGACTAACTTGTTCGCTGGCCTGCGCAACACACCGCCTCTAGTGGCTACGTCTGCCATGCGGACTCGACCATCACGACCAGGAGTGACACCTACAACCCTACCTCTTGCCCAAACATTTCTAGGCGAGGATGGGTCCGCGATAATCACCAAGTCCCCTATTTTAATCTGATCTCCTACGTCTGACGTCCACCGGTGACGGACTTGAAGGTTTGGCAGATACTCGCGTACCCAACGACCCCAAAACTTATCGGTTAAGCGTTGAGCCAATCTCCACTGCTTCCTTAACTGTAGGTCTTCATCCGAAAATATTCCAGGAGACGGTAAGGGGTTGGAGGAGCCTAACAAAAAATGATTGGGTGTTAGAGCCTCTTCGTCATCATTATCTAAAGACACGTGAGTTAATGGACGACTATTTACAATGTTCTCCGCTTCAATTAGAAGTGTGAGAAGAACTTCTTCCTTTGGGGACAACGTGTGTAATGTAGCTGAGAGAGCCGTTTTGATCGACCTTATTAATCTCTCCCAAACTCCACCCATATGTGCTGCATCCGGAGGGTTGAACGTCCACTTGACTCCAAGGTCATTGACCTTCTTTGAAATATCGTCTCCACGCACTAGATCTTGAACAGCCTTTCGCAACTCTTTGTCTGCGCTTCGGAAGTTTGTACCGTTGTCTGAATGAATTTGATAAGGAAATCCGCGTCGAGCTGCCATTCGACGAATAGCTAGTATCGTAGAGTCAGTTGACAGCGATGAGGCTAACTCAATGTGCACTGCCCGAGTGCTAAAACATGTAAATATTACACCCCAGCGCTTTTCATGTCGGCGGCCTATAGTAACTGTCATAGGACCAAAAAGATCTATTCCGCAAATGTAAAAGGGTCTACAGTGATGTTGCAGTCTATTTCCAGGTAGAGCAGCCATCATCGGTTGCCCGGGCCGGCCTCTTAAACATTTACATGTGACACAATCTCTTGTCAACTTTCTGACGGCGTTTCGCAGTCCAAAAATATAATAAACCTGACGTAATTCATTCAACAAGGTCTGAAAGTTGTGATGGCCATACTTATGATGGTAATACCTTATGATAAGTCTCGTCACGTTATGTTTTGAGTCTAAAATAATCGGTCTTCTTAGGCGCTCAGGAAAATCTCCTCCTGCTTCCAGACGACTCTTAGCTACGAGCAATCCATTGGAGTTTACTTCAGGGTTCAACTTAAGCAACTTACTAGTAGAATTTAACTTATTACCTAATCTTAGTCTAACTATGTCGTTCCTGAACATATCTGCTTGGGCTTGTTTTAACACTATCATTTCTGCTCGGATTTCTAATTCAGGCGTTAAATGTGTGTGCTCCGTACGTTTCAAAATAAATCTATATATATACAATATAGCCCAGGACATGCTTCTAACTAGGCGTCGCCAGTTTGAAAATCGTTCATCTAATATAACTTTTCTGATGTCCGTTTCTTCGACAAACATAATATCCTCGGTAGGGTCTGGCTGAAGTTGGGGCCAGTTGTCTTTTGGGAGGCGAAGAAATTCCGGTCCAATAATCCATCTGCTGTTGAGTGTATTCTTGGCTCTAGTCGCCTCATCAGCCACATTGACAGTTCCAGGGAGCCACCTCCACTCACAGGGACTAGTTAGTTCGTCGATCTCAGCTAAGCGATTTGAAACGAATATCTTCTCTCTCTTTGGATTTTTATTAATCCAGAACCAGACAGTTTTAGAGTCCGTCCAAAAGTATCTCTTGCTTATGTCAAGAGAGTGTTCCTTAGTCACCGTATGACCTAGTCTGGCACCGATCAATGCTGCTTGTAATTCAAGCTTAGGAATCGTCGTACACTTAAGGGGTGCGACTCGAGACTTTGCTGCAATAAATACAACCTCTTGATACCTGCACAAGTACGCTACGCAAGCGTAGGCTTCTTCTGATGCATCAACGAACACGTGCAGTTCTATACTGTCTTTGTCAGTGAAGCCATAGAATCTAGGAACAGAAAATGACTTAAGCGTTTTCAGTTCTTTGAGCCAACCAAACCATTTTTGTGATGTCGTATCATCAATTTCTTCGTCCCAGCTCTTCTTGCTTCTCCACAATTCCTGTAATAGTATCTTCCCTTTAATCGTGAAGGGACACAGCATTCCGAGAGGGTCAAATATAGACATAACAATTTTTAGGACATGACGCTTGGTAGGCTTCTGAACACCGTCAATTATGTCCTTTTTCAACTTCTTAAAACTTAAATCAAAGCCAAGTCTATCTGCTGAAGGTCTCCAGGTGACACCTAAGACTCTTTCTACGCTGTCAGCTCTCTGAAGCAGACTAACATCTGTTAGGTCATCGTTTTCGTGTGGAAGGATGTTGGGTCGGTTTGAGGCCCAACCACGAATATCAAACCCTCCAGCCTTGTGGATCATGGTGACGTCCTTCACCAGCTGAATGGTCTCCTCCTCAGTATCAGCCGAGTCCAGGTAATCGTCGACGTAATGACGTTTCTTGATCGCCTCCACGGCTCGCGGATGAGACATAGAAAATTGATCAGCGTTACGCCTCAAAATATAAGTTGCAGTGCAAGGCGATGACTTCGCTCCAAAAATCATAGAGCTCATGCGATAGATACGAGGGGGGTTCTTCCTATCTATCCCCCGCCACAGGAAACACTGGGAATTTTGATCTTCTTTAATGATTTTGACCTGCATAAACATTTCCCTTATGTCGCCTGTGACTGCGACTAAACGCTCTCTGAAACGCATAAGGACTCCAAGTAGGGAATTTAAAAGATCCGGGCCCGAAAGAAGTTCAGTGTTTAAGGATACACCTTTGGTTTCTGCCTTAGCGTCGTGCACCAAACGTAGCTTCGCTGGTTTGTTCGGGTTCCTCACACCGAAAAGAGGAAGAAACCAAACTCTACCTGTTGGCGCATCTAAAACTTCTTCGGCGTAACCCTTATCTAGCATATTTTGTACCTGCTTCGAATATTCACTGGCGAAGTTGCTATCTGAATCCATAGTTTTCTCGATGATCCGAAGGCGATGTTCAGCATTTCGTCGATTGCAAGGGAACTGCACATCATCAGATCTCCATAGCAATCCAGTTTCCCATCTATCGAGAAGCTTATTAGATTTAGTGTCTAATATATTCATCGCGCGAGATTCTTCAGGTGAATATCTTCGATTGTCTTGGTACTTGATTCCTATACTATCGAGGCGGAATTACTCTTCTACGAGGTCATGGAGTTCATCATCCTTTTGTCTCAAATGGCATGAAAAGTGTAAACAGTCTGTTAGAGACGATGAAAAACCATGCAGCACCCATCCAAGCAAAGTACGAGAAGCGACGGGCTCGTGTTTCCTGCCTTCTACAACCTCACGGCTCACAATCAGGTGCCAGTAGTCTTGGCCGATCAGAAGAGATGGCTTTCCTTCAAACGGAGTTAACGGAATATTTTTTAAATGATCATACCTAAAGTCATTTCGGGTGATCACATAGTTAGGCAATGTAAGATTCTCTACCGTCCGTACTCTGTTAAGGCGATGAACTCCATCGCTAGTTCGTATTGTCAATGATACAATCTTACTGGACATGTTATTACCGTTGCCTAACGCACCCTGTAGATTCATATCCGATTCCGGACCATCAACTCCAATCTGATCTACTATATATTTCTCAACTAAAGTGACAGTAGAGCCCTCATCCAGAAGAGCATAAGTACTCACGCTGCCTGCGGGGCCATCAATGTCTACAGGAACAACTTTGAGGTAAACCTTTTTTCGTTGATTCAACCAAACGTTTGCCGCTGTCTCCTCACTCACATTAGTCGTTTCCCCTGGCTTCATTTTTTCTTTGTGCAGGATTGAGTGATGACCAGACATGTTGCAAACAGAGCACCTCTTTTTCGATTTGCATCGGTCTCGTCGATGGGATGAACTTAGACACCTAAAACATAATCTCTGTTTCACTACCCATTCCCAACGTTTGTCAATGTGCTGAGATTTAAATTTAGGGCAAGTTTTTATGTTGTGATTTACCTCTGAACAAAAGACACAAGCGATATCCTCCCTTTTACTATTAGATAACAAATTAGTGTTTTCTTGAACTGCGTCACTACATGTCAAAATTGCACTGTCGTTTGTATTATCTTCCTTCATCATATTCGTCATAAAAGGAGTACGCTGTTTAAAATTAGCACCCTTCATCAACTTGTAGGGACACGGCGACGGTTCAATCGCGCCACTCTCACAAATAGCTTGAGCTTCAGACATCAGATATTTACTGAGCATCGTTAACTTTGGTTGGTGTGTGTACGCACCCTTACTATAATCAAGCCAACGATAAAATAAAGGCTCAGTCAATTTCTTTAGTATTTCCGAAATCAACTCTGGACTATGTAAGTAACCAATATTACATGTTGACTGTATGGCGGCTACACAATTATCTACTTTAGTCGCTAGTAGTACCACCTCTGATCGTAAGCCAGTCAACTTAGGGACCCTTTTCATTTCAGTAATCAACCTACCTAATACTAGATCAGATCTGCCAAACCTCATTTCCAGAACCTTCATGACGTCAGACGCAGAAGTAGTTGCGATCAGTCGCGCTGCAACCGCTTCCCACGCCTCGCCTTGAAGACATCGCTGTAGTCGAGCGAGGTTTTCCTCTTCCGAATAGTGGCCAATCCTAGTCGTGATGTCGTACGCATTTTTAAAACGTAACCAATCTAAAGCATCTCCTGAAAATATAGGTAAGTTATTACTAGTGAGTCTGCCTAACAATTTATCATTATTATTTTGAGAAAACTTTAAGGCCCTAGTCAATGAGCACGTTAACTTGTTTAAATCACTGTCCTTTGCACGCGCGTCCTTGTCGTTCCGATGATCCCCGCCGCCGCCGCGATGGTCCGCCCGCGCGCCGCTCCTGCTGTCCCCGTCGTCCCGGGGCTCGTCGTGCTGGTTGTCGTGCGGGTGCGGGCTGCCATCTCCCTTCTCCTCTGAGACGGTGACTGGGTCGGTAAAATACGGCCGTGAATGTTCAATCCATCGTTCAGTAGCATTCTCCGAGCGCGTTGAACTTCGTGAGTGTAAACTTGCCAAATCCTCTGCTAATCGTGCTTGAACTACGGCTTTCTCAGCCTCAATTTCGCGTTGTTTGAGCTCAATTTCGTGTTGTTTAAGCTCAGCCTTCTCCAGCGCGGCTGCTATTTCTTTCTGATTTAATTCAGCCATCTCGCGTGTAGCGCGGGCCTCTAGTGCACGTCTTCGAGATGACGTTGAGCTCAAATGAGACTTCTCCGAGTGCTCAGAGCGTATTGCACCAATATTTTTTTCTTCTACATTTTTAGTTGCAATACGCTTGCTCCGTCTCAGCGACATTGTGTAGTTTTCAATATAATAATACTCTATTCGTTACTTACAGAGCTCGAAGGACCACAAACTGTTTCAAGTGGTTTTACAGCAATAAAACCAATATTTTAAAATTATCGTGTATGACAGAAAAAATCAATATTTACATTGCTAAGCAACAAAAATCAATGACACTGACTTCTCTCAAATTCAAAAACTTAAAAACCTATCAGACAAAAGAGTCTGCAACACACAATAACGAGGAATTTAATTAGTTGGTTCATAGAAGTATATCAACCAAAGGTATGTTCCGGATATTTGAAATGTTTTGAATAAAAGTAGATTTTCATTATGAATGATCCCTTTGAATGCCATTTTTTATGATTATGATATCAACATTGGTTATTATTTGATCCTACGTTGGATACAACTAAGGGTTACAATGAATGAGTAATGACTACAAGAAAATAAACAAACGTGGTTTCATTTCATTGTCTCAAGTATGCGACTGGGTAATCGGTTTCATTAGTTCAACGAATCAACAATCGAGAGTTACTGCATGGCCGATGGGAGCCAAGTAAAAACCGTGCTGTGGCTGGTTGGCGGGATACGGGTTCCCGATGGAGCGCGGGGAGCAGCGGGGAGGGGACTCGGGAGTGCATCGGGACGTTGACTGTCTGGGTCCTGCTTGCGTTATCTGCAGTTGCCCTTTCGTACGATGCACCGTAAAACCTCTTTCCACCCTACGTGGGGGTAGACAACTGCACACCCCTTCCATTTTCCAGAATTTGCTATTGACCTGAAATAAGCTGGTAAACAAGTTTTCAGAAAATGCTTTTAGGTGATAATATCTTATTATTTCATTGTTTGTGACAACGTCCTGATAAGATGTTATAGTTATCACATCATTTTAATATAGTCATTACGTAGATCAAAAGTAACTCCTAAAACGTTTTAGCATCAAAAAAGTTTGTTTTTTAATGACTATCCCAGCAAAAAAATACTGACGTGCAGAATTTCCTAAGCTTATATTGATATACTAACATGTTTTTTTTCCTACAATAAACACAACTTGGTTTTTGTTAAGTAGCTATAATTAATATTGCTTTTAACAGTAATAATTACTAACTTGAAAACATAAGGTTAAATAATAAATTTAAAAAAGGATAACATAATGCTTCTTATGTTGTAATTAGAGTATTAAAACCAATAGTAATGCCGCTAATCTGAATTTTCAACTGAAGGTGCGAGGTGGTAAAGTAGGGATGTAATGCCACAATGCGAGCAATAAAAACGCGAATGTTCAATCGACGGCAAAATCGACCTTGTTTGCGTCACCGAGATTGGTGGTGCCAGACAGACAACATTTGCTGACTACTCACTGGTAGATAACAGAGATCCTGGAAGAACATTTGATCCCCTATGCCGGTTTTATCTTCAAGAGGTTGGGATCTCTGTCATGCAGTGGCCAGCAAGAAGCCCAGACCTAAACCCAATAGAGCACCTCTGGGACTACTTGAAACGCAAAGTTCAATATCGTGATCCCGCTCCAACGACTCTCCAGGAACTCAAAGAGGCAACGGCCCGTTGAATGTTGCAACATCCCTCAAGAAGAGCTTCTAAAATTGATAGGATCCATAAGGGAGCGTATGGAAGCCGACTTCAAGACGAGAAGGAGGGGGGGGTCTGATGACACTAGGTTTTAGATTATTATTTTTTTGTTTTAAGGTTTTAGATTAGGTTAGTATTCCTTTTTATGGTACTTGTCTCTAATTTAATTAAGGATTTTTATTGTTATGTAAACTTTTTTTTGTGTGGTTTCAATAAAATTATACCAAACGTTTCCCTCATTATTAATTTGATTAATTTGAAATTATTAATTTTGACGACCGTTTGGTGCAACGGTAGCGAACCTGCCTTTCGCACCGAAGGTCCTGGGTTCGAATCCCGCAAGGGGCAGATGTTTGTATGATGAATACGAGCATTTGTACCCGAGTCATGGATGTTTATATATATTTCTATGAATATTACTTATATATGTATGTCTATCCGTTAACCTAGTATCCATAACACAAGCCTTAAAGTGCTTACTTTGGGCACATGAGTAACATGTGCTTTGGGCTAGGTTAATTGGTGTTAATGTAGGAAATATTTATTATTATTATTATTAATTCCAAGTAAAGAACGCGTAGTCATAGCAACGCTTTCAAATTGTATTGCACAGTAAAAACTTTTAAACACATTAAATTAGTTAAAATAAACATTAGGTAAACCATTACCACGTGTATGACACACACACACACACGTCTAATATATGTTAATGGTTTTACTCCATAAAGTCTGTGGTCAAACTGGGAAGAGATTTATAGGTTTTACTGAATGTCAAACATAATCATGTGTTAATGTCCTAATCGTAGTTTATTACTGCATTTACAGATATGACTACATTTAAAGGCAACAGTTTTGTTGTTATGTGAATTTAAGACCAAATTAATATTTGAAGTACTTGTATAGTGAACTTATTTGAAATGAACCTTAAATAAAAATAAGAAAAAAATTGTTGAAATAACATTCCCATATGTTTGTCATTTATTTGCTATGGTTAGCTCAGTAGCTAAAATTACAGATGCAGTTGTAAATGGCGTAGTTAAAAAGTAATTCTTTAGTTCAGTTTAAATAATTCTGAATTATTTTTATTGTAATTTTATATAATTTGTTTAATGAAGAAATGCCAAGTAAATGTGTAGCGTAGTCTAGATTATAAGGGTCTTTGAAAAAATCCTCGATACCGTTTAATCTCAAAAATTAAATGAATAACAGAAGGCCGCTTGGTGCATCGGTAATGCTCTTACCTTCTACACCAAAGGCTCCGATTTTGTATCCTGGTATATTTGTATGATGAGTATAAGTATTTTTTCTCTCTAGCCACAGTCGGACCAGTACAAGCTCAGCTTTGATTCATCATCATCAGCCGTACGACGCCCACTGCTGGACATAGGCCTCCCGCAAGGATCTCCACAACGATCGGTCCTGTGCTGCCCGCATCCAGCGTTTTCCCGCGACCTTAACCAGAGCGTCGGTTTTGATCGATCTGCTTTGATTGGGACTAATTAATTATTGAGAGTTGTTCTAACAATAGGGATTGAGTGTTGAGAGTAAACTTCGTATATAATACCATGAATGGACGACCACTAGCAGATATAGATATGCCAGTAATGGTTGTTCATTGAGAAAGTGGAATATTCTAGTAGTAATTTATAAGTAAGTCAGTAAGAGCTATCTAATTATGTTAAAATTTAGTGCGCAATAAGTAATATGTTTGCGTAATATGTTATTATTTATATGCGCCAAATATTATTTCTCTTTAAAATATTAATAATCATAATATTCTCTTTAATAATAATATCCCGGCGGTTATCCCTATAGGTACAATATTAGGCTTCTAAACCAAGGTCGCTCCATTTGTCCTCCAATGTTTGGGTCGGCAACCTTTGCACGGTGTCCTCGGGTTGTGTCAACGACAGCGAGAGCCAGGCTTCGCGCGATTTGTTCTCCCATCCCTCCCTCCGTCCCTTAGTCACCCTGCGAACTTCCAGAAATTAAGTAAACTTGCCTAAACGTTTTTGTCGCCGTGCTAGAATGTTGTATAATCACGTAATTATTACTTAAATTATGTTTTCTGATAAAACACTTCTGTATCAAAGCTTTTACGTAATATAGGCCATTTGGAATTCTTATTTTTTAACCCAATTTAAGTATTCAGAAACAGCACCGGTACCACAACACCCAGACCCAAGCTAATATAGAAATGTTCGTTTTCTAATTTCGGGTCCTGTCGGGGTTAAAACCCGGGTTAGCGGAGTGGCTTTACCATAAAAATTGGTATGCGAGACATTCGAATACGGAAGTCGTCAAAAATTTTACAATTACTTAATTAATGAATGGTATCTTTACACATCTTGGCGAAGTTCATCAATACTGCTTTTCTTTGTGTAGTCAAAATGCTTTATACACTGATAAGAAACGATAATAGCAACCAGTATTCTGCGGGTAATTTTTTGCATTATTAAGTCTTCACATTAATTACTTCGTACCAAATTAAGTAGAGCTTATACTATGGAAACTGAATAACGATTATAATACTCAAATAAGTATGATTCGGGAACAAATGCTAATATTCATTGCACAAATATACGTCCCTACCAAGATTTGAACCCTGTAACGTTGGTGCATTGCCTACTGTATCGCTACCATTATGTTGTAGTGCCATGGTGTGTTACACAAATATAAGGAAATAAAAGGAAATGTTTTTAAGAAAAAAAGGATTAGGAAGAGAATGTAACGTCTAAATTAAATAAATTATTATTTGTAAATTAGCTATTTTTAATTGTTCAATATTTTTTTAATTTAATGTTTATGCAAGAAGCGACAGTTATTTTTACAAAATACCATATAAACTTAATTAACGTAACGTAAAGTTAAGAGTTATGTGAAGTGACAAAAATGCGAATAAACTACAAATTACCCTATAATGACTGATCAATACATCTGATCATTTATAAAAGCAAAAAACATATGTTTATAAAAACGATATATATATAGAAAGGCCAAAATACTAAAAAACAAGAAGTTATACAGCAGCAAAAAATAATTTAATATTATTATTATAATTAATGTTATGGCTTATGCCTAAATACCAATATTTATCATCATGGCTAAATATGAATTTAGCATATTGAATAATGTTTGTATGTATTATACATAGGTACTATATCCGTTACATGAATAATAATATGAGAATATAAAACGAATCTATTTTAACTAAAACTATAAATATATAACTTATACTATATACTTTTATATTAAAATATCAAATTGACAATATTAAATCGATCTACGTTTAAAGACTAATCAGAATTATGCTTTCAAAAAAGTTAAATACTAACCAGATTAGTAAATAGCCCATTGACATTATTGTTATTCGACTTAGTTTGCGCTACCCGGGTTATCCATTTCTTAATTTCTTAAACTTCTTCACGCACGCTTGACTTGGGGAGTAAGCTGGTGAATGCGTGACGAGAGCGTTACGAAAAGTGTGATCGGGCGAGGCGAACGGAAGTTGAGAAGTTAGAAGTGAAGATAGAAAGAGAGAAAGTTACGTTTCGTGTATTACTGTAGGGACAAGAGAGAGAGGTGCGAAAACACATTTTCTTTCTCCCTTCATATCCAGTTACGTTTCGTATATCTAATATATATATATATATATATATTGTAAACTTTGCACTTATGAAAAGGGACAATTGAAACAATACGTGTAGTAAATCAACTTATAATGATGAGTCTCAACTTTACAAAATTACGGATATCACACAAAATATAGACGTGTCGTCCACGAGCGCAGTAAAGAAAAAAGTGTTCGCCATCACAGATTAGTCAGATATATATCTGCCATGGCGGCCGCCCCTCTTCCGCCCGTTCAGGGCATCACGAGTGTTGCCAACACGGCCTTCCTGCACCGTGCATGTCCTCAGGCACGCTCCGCACGCCCGACACAAATCTGCAGTAACCGCCAATCACATTGTAGGTAGGCAGTGAAGGCTGATCTGAAATTATTTATGGCACAGTTAATATAAGTACATATCTCGGCCTATCATGACTAATTGTTTCTATCTTATAACCTTTACAGCCTCCCAAGGTAACTTTAGACTTAGATAATCCTAAGAGAATTGTAATAGATTACTTCGGTGGTGTATTGGAAACCCAAGCTAGGATTGTTATCTTTAGTCTTAGATAACCCTCCTGTGGTGATTATTTAACACTCCCTTTTTCTTGAAGAATGCCTGTTCCAGCTCACTCCTTTAGTCTTAGGCAGTGACTGTGTCAGCTCATTCCTCTTATCAATGAAGTATTTTTAATGTTGGGTATCCAATACAAATTTAACACATCAAACTTTTATATTGTAATATATATTATTATACTATATAAATATCTTTGTTTAATTAATGTCCATAATTAATAGTAATAATGCAATGTTTACTGAGCATATTATTATTCTAATAAATAAGTTTTACCTTGCCAACACGCCTTTTATTTCCTAATTTTATTCATCAGCCTTCCAATTATCAATGTTAATCCACGGTTTCATGTTTTCCGCTGCAGCAATTCCTTTATAGGTTTTACTGCATCGTTAGCTTCCCCTCATATCTTGGACTTCATATCTGTCTTTTCCGAGGTCTTTTTTTTATTTGGAATGGACCTTTATAAGTAGGTAGTAACTTTTTGCTTCGTCCGTCATTTGTTTGGGTTTGCATTTTCATTAACACTAGTTCTTCTTCCTTATATTTTGTTGCTTTTATGCGACCACGATCAAATCTTTCTTTCTGTGATCTTGCGTTCTGCTGAATATTTTTTGATACACTTTCTCGTAAACTAGTGACATCTACAGTGTATTCGTTATCAAGCTCAAGCTCAGGCGCTAAACTATCGTTGTTAGTATGAATTCTGTAACCGAACATAACCTCACATGGTACTGCCTTAATGGTCTTATGAAAGGTACTATTAATTGCTTGTTGTAATAATGTAATACATTTATCCCACGCATCCTCATCTAAATCAGCACCCATAGTTTTCATGGCATCCAGAATAGTCTTATTAAACCTTTCGGCTTGTCCGTTTGATCTTGGCATACCCGTTGCAACAGTGTGCAACCGGATATTTCTATTTATGCAATATTCCCTAAATAACTTTGATGTAAAAGCTGACCCTGCATCCGTTATTAACCTTCGGGAGTTGCCGAATATTTTAAATATATTTTCAAGCTCACTAATAACATTAGTTGTCTCTGTGTTCGGTACAGCGGATATGAATACAAATTTGGTGAATGCATCTACTACAACTAACAAGTATTTATTATTATTTTGGGTTTCGATGAAAGGTCCCAGGTGATCCAAATGTAAGGTATGGAAAGGTTGTGCATATTTCGGCAATGGGTAAAGTTCACCTTCTTTTGGACCACCTTTGTTTTTATAGTAAACGCAGTTGATACAGTTTTTTATATATTTTTTTACTACATGTCGTATGTGAGGAAACCAATAGCGATACGCTATTCTTTCCACAGTCTTATCAACCGAAAAATGGCCGAGATCGTCGTGGTTGTATTTAATAATTTGCCAAATGCAAGCCTTGGGAACTACCCAACGACGACCTTGATTCGTTCGCCTATATACTTTGTTTCCTAAAAGCTCGTACTTGCTATACAGATCTTTATGTTTGTATGCCTCACCTGACTCTAAAAGTTCCCTAATCTTTACTAACTTTGAGTCTTGTAGTTGAACTGATAATAGCCAATCCGCTTCTGTAATCGACATTATCAGTTCAGTCTCGGTCTTTTCCCCAGATGGCAACGGGTTCCTACTGAGTGCATCTACATGTTTCATGCGACTACCCTCTCTATGAACGATATCGTACGAAAATTCCTGTGTCGCTAACACCCATCTTGCAATCCGGGGTATGATATCCTTTTTTGTCAGTGCATTTCGGACCGCGTTACAATCGGTAATTATTCGAAAATGAGCGCCTAATAAGTAATGTCTAAATTTAGTCAGTGATTGAACTATAGCCAACAACTCTAACTCGAAAGAATGATATTTCTTTTCGTCTTCCGAGGTTTGACGACTATAGAAATGGATAGGTTTCTCCCCGTCGTCCGTAGCTTGCATTAAAATACCTGCAATACCTTCACGACTCGCATCTGTATAGAGGATACAGTCTTTTGATGGATCAAATAAAGTCAGTACATTATCTGAAGTTAAGGCTTCTTTTAAGGATAAGAAAGCATGGTCATGGTGAGAGCCCCAAATCCAGGGGGAATCCTTTTTTAAGAGTTTAGTCAGTGGGTTTGACAGTATGGCACAATTTCTAATGAATTTTCGGAAATAACTAATGAGGCCCAAAAATTGTCTTAACTGATGAACTGTCTTAGGAACCGGAAACTCTCTTACTGCAATAACTTTACTTTCGCTAGGTTTTAAACCTTCAGAATTTATTCTATAACCAAGAAACTCTATATCCGTCTTTAGAAAATGGCATTTTTTTAAATTTAACGTCAGTCCATTTTCTTTAAATATTTTTAATACAGTTTCAATTAAAATTAGGTTTTCATCTACTGTTTTACTTATTAATAAAATATCATCTAAATATAAAATAATATTACCAAATCTTAGATTCCCTATCACTTGATTCATTATCGACTGAAAACATGATGGTCCATTGCTTGATTATTACGCAATAACGATTCATACCACACTTTACTAGAACCTTTGAGCTTATTTAATGCTTGATAACGTATCATATTGTCGGTCCATGAAAACGTCGACGCGTATGATTCAATCACTTTTAGCCACGATACAACATTGTCTGTTAATGGGTCAAAATCAGGTATCATATTATGCAAAGTAATATTTGTACTCACAGTGTTAGTATCGTTTGTTTGCGATACCTTTATCCTTTTGCGCATCGAGGGGCGCAACGGCACTGGTGGTGTGTTTGAGCCACTCTCTGGACTCGTGGTTGTGCTGCTGCTGCTACTAGACGTGGAACGAGCACGCTTTTTGCTTAACTTACGCTTACTTTTGCGTTTCCTTTTACTACTACCCATCTTAATTTAAATGAAAAGAAACGGGGTTAAACACTACACACTTCTGATGTAAACTTTGCACTTATGAAAAGGGACAATTGAAACAATACGTGTAGTAAATCAACTTATAATGATGAGTCTCAACTTTACAAAATTACGGATATCACACAAAATATAGACGTGCCGTCCACGAGCGCAGTAAAGAAAAAAGTGTTCGCCATCACAGATTAGTCAGATATATATCTGCCATGGCGGCCGCCCCTCTTCCGCCCGTTCAGGGCATCACGAGTGTTGCCAACAATATATAGCAGGTTAAGGCACCTACTTCAGGTGGTGTTTAGTCAGTATGAGTCTGACATAACCTCTCGGTCAGCCGATGTATCCATGTAGGATTCACCACCTCCTCCCTCGCGTTCGAAGGGGAAAAAAACAAAGAAATTTTACTTCAGTCGTGTGGTCTACAGCACACTTGTTTTTTCCTAATCACGTTTAATTAACAATAACTCACAGCATTTCTTATACAATCCTACATATATTTTCCAATTTATTATATTATCACACATTCAAGTCTCAAAATAATCTGTAACATACATATACATCTAACATACAATCAATGTCATAGTTAGCTTTAATAATCCCAATGAAAGTAATAATGTAAGGTGGTAGTTGATAAAAATTAACTAGTTAATAAGATTGTTTTGGAATCGGTCGTCATTATCTGGGGTGGGGTGGTGACGCATACACAGCAAGCGCGTCTTTCAGGTGCCCTTACACGGCCATTCCCTGCTGCAGCCTTCAAGGCATCAGGCCAAAGCACTTTTCTATTGTGAGGCCTCGGCTTATGAACTTCTGACCTTGAAAGAGTTTGTAACACGTAAACAGATCGTATTTATTTGTGTATTAGATTGGAGAGTAATATTTTATATGACTGTTATTGTTATCGTTATACTCGTATTTAAGTTAAAATATTATCTAACTATACATATATTTGAAAGCGAAAAATCACTCACTCATCATGAAATCTCAGAAAGTACAAGTGCTAAGAGTCTTATATTTTCCATGGGAGTTCCTTTTGTTCCTTAGGTGCTCACTAAGGCGGAATTTTGTGAAATTAAATCCCTAAAGGGGTAAAACGCTGTGGCAAAGTTTGTATGAAACTTCTATAGTTTTAATAGTAGAGTTTTCAAAGTTAATTATTAACCGACTTCAAAAAGGAGGAGGTTATCAATTTGTAAGTTTTTTTATACTTATATTCTGGCTTAGCTCCGTCATATATTAACGGATTTTTCAATAGTTTTTTTTGTTTGGAAGAGTGTTATACTGAAGTGGTCCCATTCAAATTTCAATTAGATCTGATGATAAGTTTCGGAGACAGACAACGGAATTCTTCAAAAAATTACCGCATATCAACCGAGATCCATCGCATAAATATGCATTGCTTACATCACATCACATAACATGACAACATGCCTGTATCTTCGAAAGAGATACAAAAACCAGTATTGAAGTCAGTTTATTTTGTTAAAAAATTAATACGAATTATTTTCTGTTAAAACCTATTAATTTTCAAAATCCCCCATATAAAATCTTAATTGGAGGATCCCATGGATCAGCTTCAATGGCTCAACGTCTGTTACGCCATAACTTCCCGAGTCCTTAACCGATTCTAATATTTTTTGTATGGAATCGAATCAACAGGTTTAGGACCAGATTGTGACGGAGCTCGAATTTTGAAATTCGAAAAAAAATCCCATGGAAACAAAAAAATATTTTTGCTTTTTTAGGTATTACGCTCCGCTCCAATATACCATATATTGGAGCGGAGCTAGCGTAGCTTTATGCTTAGCGACTGCATCGTCTAGTTATCTATCATAATCACAAATGCTGTCTTTTTGAAGAGAACTGGAAAGAAAGAAAGGCGTGACATTTCAGATTTAAGAAACGAAAAATAATGAAACCATAATTTGTTTCCATTCTTGTTTCGCGCTTGATGGCCCGTCATTAGGTATGTCTACCCGAACGGGCACGGGCAGTCATGTGAAGATAGTTGTCGCACGTATCGAATTTACGAATTTTTCTACGCTTTATGCTGCTTGATTGATGTTTACTTTCTTAGATTATTTATTTCTATACATTTAAATATTCATTCGATTTTTTTCTTAGAAATTATGACAAAAAATAGATATTAAAATACCTACTTATTCATTTAGATACTTTCCAAATTTATTTCAAAGTTCCATTTCAATTATTTAGCTTTATTTTTGTTTGTTAATTAAATTTTAGTTTGTTTGAAAAATGGCCGGAAAAAATACAAAAATCGTCGTCGAAGGATAACAAATCAGAGTGGTATTAATATTTCAATGGTTGCTCAAGTTCGAGCTAATATAGTAAGCTACGAGACTAACGATTGGCGAAGATTTAAGTGTTTTACAATGGATCGATCGATCCATGGGAATATGCCCATTATCATCCCGAGGTCAATAGACAGGCAGTTGTGAATTATAAAAAAAAGCAGCAAGCAATTGTTTGGGAAAATAATTTTATGTCCGGATGCTACTATGACCAAAAGTTAGATTATTATCATGTCATCAACTTATTTACGTCAAAATGGGTGAACGCTTTTAATCGGATTCGGCATATAGGTAGATTATACCGATACAATATACGATTGCCGTAAGATCGAGTGGGCAATTTTCCCATATAAGCACACATCTAAATTTTCATGCGAACGAAGTCGCGGGCAACAGCTAGAATGATTATAAAGACTGATACTTAATGCTTTTTTACACAGAGGGAAAGTACTTTTGTTATTGGTAATTGGTAATTTTACAAAGTATAACATTATTGTGTAACATATCAAATGCTAAAAACGAATTTTCAAAGATACTACTTTGAATGAGTAACTTCTAAATAACATTTTAGTATTAAAAATAGAAAACCACGAAATGCTATATTCTACTAAAATTATTGTTAACAAAAATAAATTAAAGACATATTTTTTTTTATTAATGTATGTTTATATAAGTTATCAAACATTGGCCTGATTGGCCATGAAAGGGTGAGGAATTCGACAGATTATTACAACAATGAGAAGTTATCTATACATTTAGTCTCTTTATTGTTTGTAGGTACATATAAACATTCCACTACTAATTTTAACAACAAGTAAAATTAAGTTTTTATTTAATTTTTTGCATTCACAATGCAATATTTCTATAAGATATAAAATACGTGTGTAAAAAACAACCACGCCTCCGAGCCCTCAGATGGGATTCGAACCCACGACCTTTCGCAATCCGGGCGACTGCTCTGACCGCTGAGCTACCGAGACGCTGGCAAACGTGTCGAATTTTACAAACGTATTCCAACTTCTACTATGAGCTAGTATCGTTCCACCAATGTTGAACGCTAACTACCTTCAACATTGAAAGTAATATTTTTACAAATATTAAACAATCAATTAAGATGGAACCAGCTATAATTATGTTTTTATTTAATTTTTTGCATTCACAATGCAATATTTCTATAAGATATAAAATACGTGTGTAAAAAACAACCACGCCTCCGAGCCCTCAGATGGGATTCGAACCCACGACCTTTCGCAATCCGGGCGACTGCTCTGACCGCTGAGCTACCGAGACGCTGGCAAACGTGTCGAATTTTACAAACGTATTCCAACTTCTACTATGAGCTAGTATCGTTCCACCAATGTTGAACGCTAACTACCTTCAACATTGAAAGTAATATTTAATAAAATTAAGTTCAAATGAATGTAATTTTCACTATATTTAATATTAAGCTATACCTACTTAGCTTTGTATTCAGGAAAAAAATACTCCTATGATTGACTTTTATAACTTGCTTTCATACTGAACGAGTTTGAATAAAACAAGTACTTTACATAAACTTTTAAATACCAATTTTGTAGACACCTGTAACTGTGGTCTCTCATACATCGAGCAAACAAAGGGATGCCAAAGGGATGCCACCTGCTTGGGATCCAATAATCAAAAAATTAATATTTCCAAAGACACACTGCAAGACCTGGTGATGTAGTTAGCTCTTTTTGGAAAAATAACAGTATGATAGAGGTTGGTCCCCCTGCCCGAGTTTCTTTCGCTAATTCTCCTAGAATGGAAGGGCCTCCCAATTTCCGAACTGGTAATAGACTCAGTACACAATATAATCGTAGTGAGAATTTAATAATAACTATATAGTATAAAACAAAGTCTCTTTCTCTTTCCCTATATCCCTATGTATGCTTAAATCTTTAAAACTACGCAACGGATTTTGATGCGGTTTTTTTTAATAGATAGAGTAATTCAAGAGGAAGGTTTATATGTATAATAAATGCATAATATAGTAGAGCATTGCATCCGTACGAAGCCGGGGCGGGTCGCTAGTAATTAGATAAAATGCAAAATAAAACAATTTGAATTATATAAAATTTGAAAAATTAGGAACGTGCCCGATGAAAATATTGTGAAGATAGTAGAGAATACATGACAAGCATTACCTTATTCATCCTGTGATCACGGCTCCTGTAAAGGAGTCAAACGTCAGGATTAAATATAAAATAAATTATGCGCAAAATACATACTCTATTTATTTATTCAAATGTATAATGTGCGCGGAAGTGTAAGAACTAAATATAACAATTATCTGGCTTCACCGGTATGCATTTCGCTTACTCTGCGCAACCACGTGACAGGGGATACACGCAGTGTCCCGCCACCGTCGTCGCCGACGGTCGAGTATCGATCACGGCGGCGCCACGGTATTCCCGCCGGAATGCAGTCACACCGATGCACGTCGATGTTTTGAAGATCATTATTATAATAGAAAGATACATAGCACTTTCGCAATCTGCTCATCTAGGCTTCTGCTTATTTCATGAAGTCTATTTGGCCTATACCTTCATTTAAATCGATTTAGTCGTGTAGTATGCAACATACCGTTACAGATTCGCATTTATACATTTATAAAACTTTATTGACCGCAACATAAAATTGCGACAATAAGCGGAGCTGATGCTAATAGTATTCTCTACCGGTCAAAAATTTCACAGTACCATTAGTTGCAAAAAGAGGAAAAAATAATTTAAGTTGCTATATATACTAAAGAGCGAAGGGTTAGACTTATAAAATCACTTATATTCAAGCCTAGTGCTAGTATTTCGCCATATTACAACGAAAACTATTTAATGGAGATATTCTTATACGAGATCCTATTTAATTTTAATAAGACACACTTGCTAAACTCGTAAACGTGCTTCATTGAAACAGAGCATTGAGTATTTATAATAATTTTAAACACTAAAATTGCTAGAATTTAATATCTTTTGATATAATTCATAAACCCTTACTTCATTAATGCGTAAGTCCAATTCTGTGTTCTGTAATAACTTGGAGCAATATATATATTTATTCGCACTAATTTACTGATGTCTATTCTTTTTTAAAAATATGAGAGATGTAAGGCTCTTCACTGAATTTAAGTTGAGAAATAGAAAATCTTTAAGTAATGAATTATCCTTTGTTATTGGTTTTCTAGCTTATGATAAATTCTTATTTGGTTAAATATCAGCTTTAAATAGTACTTCAAATATTCAATGCTAATTTACTTTGTGATTGTAGTACCCATTTGACGATATGGATGGGTAGGGACTCAAGGGTTATTTGAAGTAAAATACCGACTTCAACTGTAATATGGTTAAAAGATTAGTAATTTTTCTTATAAAACTGTTTAAGATAGATAGATAACGATAATATTGCTGCCGGCATAGAAAAATTCTAGAAAAAATTATCTTTGGTGCCCGCTACGTTTCTATCGAAGTCATTACAAGGAACTTAATAAGTAGAAATTATTCAGTCTTCTTACAGTCGAAATGGGCCAAAGACAAAAAGGTAGGTAAAGGTAATTTTTGCGCGGTTCCAATTGCAATATTGATACCACTTGCTTATCAGTTTGTTGGTACCGTTGCACGGTGTAATTGCTCGTCGGCAGTAGGGCGCACGCGCGCTGCACCCCTTATTGCACCCCATGCGTGTCCCGGTGCCCTTCCCGAAGGCAACTTTCACTCCCGCCGCTCCTACGCTATCGATGAATCACATTGGGTCGGTTTTCCACCGGTGGGTGGTTCAATTGGTTTCTGTACCAAATCTTGACGTCTACTACTTTACGTTAATTTTTTTATTAAGTATATGTACAATCTAGATTTATATTATTAAATAATAAGTTTATGTTTTTAAATAATGTTACTTATTGGAACTAATCTAGTCTTTCTCTATATAAACATTCATATTTGCAAGCATTTTCATTGTTTCCATCTAAAACATTTAAATCAAATAAGGATTCTCCATTGAAAAGGGTGCAAGCAAACTTTGTACAATATGATTTTAAAATATAATAACTTGATTATGAAAAAAGTTTTTATTTAATATTAGCTGCTACCCGTTTGCGTTTGCTGCCGCAGGAGAGAAAAGTTTGGACCCAGGGCCACTTAAGGGCAGTATTTAGAGAAACGAGAACAACTTTCTAAAATGCCGAAGCAGGTATCCACTTATTTCTTACCAAGAGCTGGTGTATAAAAATTAATATTATTTACTTCAAAACAGAAAATAAAAAGTGGTTTCCTATATATATTACTTGAAGGCAGTATTTAGAGAAACGACAAAATACGTGTATGTTTTTATCAAAAGCCTTAAAACTTATTTTCATATTGATCACTTGAAAACAGGTGAACTTTTCACACAATATTTCGACCCCTTTTTCACCTCTTCAAGGGTACAATTTTCATAAACGCTAAACTCAGGACAAAACCAATATAGACAGATAGTCCCTTTAAAATATAATATACGTAAACAGCTGACTCATACCATATTCCAATATATCATCATCATTGTCATTGTATTATGACAGTTTCTAAAGTAGACTACTCTTTTCATTTCAACGTTAAGTCTAGCTGACAAAGCATTGATTTGAGAATCTTATTGCTTGCTTCTATAGTAATAATAAAAAATGTGGTGAAGTTAACCGATTTGACCGATCGCCGTTCACAAAATTGTTCACATGTTCACTGTTCACATTTTAAAAAGTAGTTTGAATACAATACTTGTAGTTTATTTAATTAGTTATATAAAAGAAAAAAATATCGCTGTCTCTGGGTAGGTTTATTGTGATCAGTACTCAAGGAGATGAAGCATTACCAATAACAACTTGCAAAACCCTTCCCCAAAGACGTGATTGTATGACTTCAAGTGATATTTTTGAGACTCGGTTATGTTTTATTTTTATATTTCAGTTGAACTTGCTTATTTGTTAACTTTGCAAACTTGTTTCTAGTCTCCTACGTGATGCCTTTGACGTCAAATATCACGTCATATTTACACACTGTGTTTACTTTGTATTTTTAGCTGATCCTGCATTTCTTGACCTATGATTTGACCGCTATAGTTCTCTGACAGACGTAGCTTCGTTAACAGGCAGGACACGTCGTCTTGCCGGAAATTTCAAAAACTAATGATGTGTATCAATTTCGGTATCTTGTCAACTTTGATCACCTTAACCTACACAATCCTTGAAGTTTACCTATTCTATTGCTGTCTAAACAATAGGTCATTTTTGCTTAATTGATATTGAACTATTATTGACATGCCTGTAATAACTGTAATCAAGGGTTATTATATTGTTTTTTTAATAAAACTATTACCGGATATACGACTCTTTTTTATGTTTTATTCTGACGTTTCAGCTTCTTTAGAGAAACCGTTATCTCAAGATGACTAAATGAATGTTCGTCATACATGTGCCTTCCAATCCTTCCAGTATTTTAATGGGGCACATTCTTAACTACTAAAATACAAATAAAATAGTTTTTTTGGTAAAATAAGAGCTAGTTTCTTTTTCTTATCATTGCCCACTGCTGGGTAAGACCTTTTTAGAAATATGGGTATTTGGATATATTAATTCACTTGTAGGTAATTCTACGTTTTTATAGGTCGAGTATCATAAACAGTTGAAAATTAGCTTACTTAATGTAACAATGTATAGTCACAAACGATTTTGCAAATAGAAACAGTTCGGTTCATTGAGACTTGTCGCCAAAATAGATGGCTGCCAGCCGTAAGGCAGTGGCAGTGACCCGCGCTGCACCGTCGCCCACCTCACTCCATCGCCGCCCCACTACAGTAACTCGCCCCCGCGTTGAACTATAATTTAGAATTTAATTCTGTGAAATAATCACACACGATTGTATAAAAGTGACAAATCAAAATTTAAGCAGAAAAGCCTTTCATCTAACCAATTATAATGATAATTTTATTCGCTCTATCATTTTGATCACAAGTTAATCATTTGGTTATTTATTTCAGACGTGCTTTCAATTCTTTACGGGCACGTTCTTTTGTTCTAAGGACGTGTAATATCTGTAATCTGTGATAAAGTACTTTTTGTTTAAATAGAAACTAACGTTATCTACTGGATAGTTATCAGCGCATATCGCTGCGCGTATGATGGTCAAGATCGATCGCCTTATCTGTGGAAACAGATAAGCATTTCGTCTTAATTTTAATCAATATTGACCGAGTTCAGTTTTTCAGATGTCACATTGACGTTGTCAGCATTTATCACATTTGAACTCATTTCACAATTATATTTTACAAATTACAGTAAAATTTATTAAAAAGACAATATGTTATCCAATAATTATTGACCACGACTGTAATCGCTTTAAAAGTAATGCTATTATTACTTCTACAACTATTTGATTATTAATATGAAGTTTTAATATTATACCAAAACAGCCATTAAAATATTATAAATAATAACTTTCTGATTTGATTTATAAACTAAGGGTATACGGCTTTAGGATCTGATATATATACATATCAACGTTCCAGGGTTGCATTGGACGCGTTGTCGACTGTTATCACATTTGACTATAACTCGGCCATGCCTACTATGATCTCGCGCTTCTTAGTCAGGACTAAACAATTCATTTAAGGATAGGTCCTTATCTATGTTGTTTGTGTTGCTAAAATCCTGTCCCTAATTAAAGACCCTTACTTTGTCTCTAATTTAAAGCTCAATTACAACACTTACTCCCTTAAATAACGAACTACAAAAAATCAAGTTCTCTCAGGTGTTATGCGGGACTCGATAGCACAGCCTATCGCTCGTGTGCACTTTCAATTGAAGAATCCAATTCCTATAAAAAAAAACTGCAGTAGTAAATAACAAAACATAGAATAACTAACTCCCTAATCATTGCATCCATATTTTGGTTTGCCAATGAAGCACAACGGAGTCTTTAAAATAAATAATTTGTAGTTATCGCGATGCTGCATCTCCATGATGTTCAGATACCGCGCCAGAATACAGAGTTGCTAAAACATAATATATCATCATGGTTACCGTATTAGGTTTTGGCAACACTGAATTTAAACAGATAATCACAAATACATTATTGGTTCACGTTGGTTTGGAAGATTTTTTTTAAATATCTAAATTGATTTCTATAAAATGCGAAAAAAAGAGATCTGTTGTCATGATAAAGACATTTTTTCTATTTATTCGTAACTGCACCGTGGTAAGGGAAAACCAACAACCGAGATGGTATTTGCGAAAATTATCGCAAAAGGTTGTTACTGCGTTTTACAAAACTATGTATATATAATCACTTCAATATAGGGTTTGTTTATTATGCCCAACGTGTATGTACGTGGTATTGTCTTTTTATGAGACCACACGAAAACTGAAAAAGCATTTTGAACATAAGTAAGTACCTATATAAATTCATAATCAAATATAGAACTGACCTATTACTAGGCTGCTAAAATTAATGATAGTTTTGGTAGGGTGACGTTGCTGTCGATAACAACAAATAGATAAAATACAGGTCTAAATAATTAATAAATCTATTCTTATCCCAGCAGTTCACGCAGTTTCAATAAATTTTTCCGGGAGAGTCATTAGTCAACTCAATAGGAACATTTAACTTATTCGATGTAGCAGCGTTGTGCAATATAAAAAGTAAATACTGACATAGGAGAGCTATTGCAAGGTGTTGTGGGGCGTCGAGTTTGAGTGCAGTGTACTCGAGGAAAGGTCAGAGTTAAGGTTAAAGTTGATGTCGGATGGGCGTTGCAACGGCGTTGTCGGTGCTGGGCGGGCGGTGCAGGGCGCAGGGCGAGACACCTGAGGGCGGGGGTGTGGGTGGTGCGCGGGGCGCTCGTGCAGATTCACTTTCGTCCGGCCACGGCCGCCCGACACGCCAGTGAGAGAAAGTTAGCCGCGGTGAGCGAACGACTCTCGCGGCGAGCGAGCGGGAGCGGCGTGCCGCGCACGCACTGTACGCGATCCAACGGGTGCCGGCCTTGCCGCCTTTGCACTTCACATGCATCCGAAATAAACGAATGCACTGTAAATGACTTATCGATGAATATTTCCGCATCTGATGTGTATTTACTAACAATGTGTAGCTGCTTCGTAGTTTTTGTTTGAGTTTTAAGAGACTGAGATAGGACTTTTTGGAAGAACTATGCAGTGCTATCCTAAATTGTCGCCGAAGCGCGAGCCGTCAGATGGCGGGTATGAGGAGGTTCTCCCAGTGGTGCGCCGCTTGGAGCTGCCGGCACCACCAGGCAAGGAGTTCCGCGCGCCTGTGCTGTTGGCTGCACCGAGCCCGGTGCCAACGCACTCCGTCATACAATGTATGCGCCCACCACCACCTCCGCCACCGCCACCACCCCCGCGACTGCTTAAACCGCCATCCTTCGAGGAACCTTCTAGCTCCATTCCAGATTTAGGTGAGTAATTGCTACTTAGTAAAGACAGTAAAAAAAAAAATTGAAGGTTTTTAAAAACTGATTGTTTTGTCATAAGCAAAAGAATGTTAATATTTTTATTTTAGGTGTTTTGGTGTTAATATTTAGACTTTCTACGATCCTACAATATTCTAATTTCAAGAATAAGTGTAACTTGCTTTACACATACATAACTTATAAAAAGTTTACATAGTCTCAAGGCCAGCTCTAACTAATTTTATGTAATAATATTCCATATTTTTTTAATATCACAGAATTACAATCACGATTCGCATATTGTGTCGTGTCACTTAGCAAACCACGTTGCAATTGACCAGATTCTACCTCACCTTGGCTGTTATATTTCCTGCTTTGGAAAACTGTAACGCTGTACGTTTCCGGGTAATGACGGTCTATGCCGAAGGTCGCACCTATTAATTAAACGACACATTGCATTAATGTTTTGCATTGCATTGCTTAATTGCACATGTTGACTTATTTAATTTGAAAATGGCAATTGAAACTGCGAGTTTATTTTTCATTAAACAACTTCGGAAAAACAAAAAATACTTTTATGTTCGTTTTTGACTTTAAATAACACATTTACTATTTTTAGATATAGAAAATGGAGTAAAAACAATTTATTTTATTATGTTTTTAAAAAAAAAAAATCTATATCAAGTTAGTCTTATATCTCGCCTTTCAGTATACGTGTAAACATATTCAAATCTGCTGCTATGACGTAGTTAATTTACTAATACATGTTGTTAGTGTGTCTCGATTGCGGATCTTTCCTGATTTTGAAGAGAAATAAAAACTTTTGGGGAAATAAATAGCGTGGGGAAAAAACTTTTGTCGGAATTTTGGAGAGATTTTACATTTAAATATAAAACAGTTTAATTTTTAACTTCTTTACGTTTTGTAGTTTTATAAGGTGTAAAATAATGTGAATTTACCATTACATTCTGATTCGTATTTATAGTAATTTAGTCATCAACCTACCAAAAACTGACAAATTTTCTCAATTATATTCAGCTGAAAAAAATGTACAACATTGTATGAGTTATTGTGCTATTACGGTACGTATCTACGTATCTAATCGATGCGACATCTCGCCTGGCTTGTCAGAAGGCATGGATTCAAACACCGTCTGAGTAGATCCATTTTCCGTTTTATAAAGAATCGCTTCTTTAAAAAAAAATGATATTGAAGGCAAATAATAGAGCAAAAGGCAACCAACAGGCAATTCCAATATATAAATAAAAATCTGAAAGACGTAGTATGTTAATAACTGAAATATTAACAATTAGTAGTTGCTGAATAATTAACAATGGACGTATAAAACTATCTTTAGCGTCGATGCACCCAAATCGATCCTTCCTGAAACAATATGAAACCATTAAACACATAAAATATTTCAAAGATTTCTTAAAATACAATTTAATTTTATTTATCCATCATATATGATTACAACGTAGTCAAGATGCATTTATTTAGATGAAATCATTGTAAAGCTATACTTAATCTTAAAAGAAGAAGATGACATCTGTTCATATGTCTAGCAGTGTATTGAACAACATCGTAGTCTGCGACAGATTTTGTGAGGATTGTGTTATCTGCCATTTCAACTGCGGCAACCGCTGTCGATACCGATACCAATATTATATCTACATTAACAGTTTCACACTTGTAGCAAAGTCTGTGTAGTGATTGTTAAAAGTATTCGTTAATATTTAGCCTACAAGATAGACACCATAGTTCAGTAGCAATGTTAAAGCGCCTACTTGAAAAGTGTTTTCCATAAAAACATACTAACGAATAATTGAAGACAATAGTGACAGTTTTGATCATTTTTATAACACGAATGTAAAATTTTTCTTAATCTAACAAATTTAAAATCATATTACTACGTGCTTTTATTAGTGTTTGTTAAATTACTATATAAGAAATACTTAATAAAAAATAAGAAATAATATCTGAAAGTCCGAGTCTGTCGAAAATATGAAAGTTTACATCATTGTTTATGTTAAATAATAAAGTGTTAACGACATTCGGGATTACGTGTGATTAATTTTCTCAATTTCTGCGCTCATAACAAAATGGTATGAAAAAGCATTACAAAATAATAGGAACCTCATACCAATTTTTCTTTTACATGTATATAATCAAATAACCTGATGTGTTACAAACTGAATATAAAATTAACTAATATATTTCCCATCATTAGTTTCCACTGTATGGACCGTTAACCATACATGAACGGATTATTACCAATAATTGCTAATTGCTAGATAATTCCGAAACTGTCCCAAAAATAGATAAAAGAGATGACAAAAATATGTTATTTCAAATTTATTGCTACTAATTTATATTACAATTAAATGTATATGAGATAACACAAAGCGCTTACGCCGTCGTTTTCAAATTACGTTAACATATATGGAAATGGTAGCTCAAACATTGACAGTTAAATGTCAAATACGTATTTTAATAATAATCTAGACATATCAAACAACTTATTAAAAAAATAGTACACGACAGCACGTTGGGTAATAATCCTCTACAATACCTATTTTCGCGAATGCTAGATTAGATAAATATCACAAGGTCAGTACATCGTGTAGTGACGACGCGTCATTCGGAGTCATTAAGGTCACTGTGACATTGGGCAGATAACAGTGACAAAATAATAGCCGTATCTTATCTGGCAATGTCAAATGCGCGGGCGCAACAGGTGGTTCTGCGACCCCTGCACCCTGATTGTTTACAAAACATACAGTAAGTTTGACGTGAAAGTCGTTAAATGAGTCATAATCATACTGTAAAGTTAAAATCAAAAATAGGTGTTGTTCTTATAGAGATATACATATATATCAAGCGCCTGACTACTATCTCGCCTGATGGTAAGCGACGATGCGATCTCAGGAAATACAGACTCAGGCAAAGAGTTCCACTTTTTAGCGGTACGGATCACAAAGTTGGAACCAAAACGCTTAGTGCGACTCTTCGGTATATCAACCATATAACGGTGGTGCCTATTTGTAAGTCTGGTTGCCCGATGAAAAAATGGGGACGGTGGAACAAGGCTGTGAAATTCTGCTGCGCACTCTCCGAAATCCTATAAAAAACTTCCATCTATGCTCAAGACTTTTGAGCTTATTATAAAAAAGATCGTCATTGCCGATGAGCCTCTTGGCCCTCCTCTCAATGAACTCAAGCGTCTGGAGCTGGTATTGGGCGGAACCGTCACAAAGATGAGAACAGTACTCCATACACGATCGAACTTGCGCTACTGTACCGGCGTACGGCGGTACCTTCCAGAATACCTAGTTTTTTTGAAGCTAGTTGAACTTACACTGAGATGCTAAGAAGCTCAAGATGGTCAGTGATCGGCACGGATACACCTCGGGAAAGTAGGAGTCAAGTTAAAAGTAGTGTTGCCCAAATTCAGTCTTGGTCTTGCAGTCTTGGTCTTGTTCTTGCGTTTTTGCAAGACCAAGACCAAGAACAAGACCGCGTATTTTTAGCAAGACCAAGACCAAGACTGACCGTGCAAGACTTGAGCAAGAACAAGACTAAGCCTGCAAGACTCTTGCGTCTTGCAGCTAGGACTTAGCGCTATTTCACGGAGTAGTTAGGTGTAACAGTTCGGTGTATAGGTACGCTTAGGAATTCTATGAGACGCAAAAAACTGTATCAAAGAATATGAAAAACTGGATCTATGCGCATTACGACTAATACCATAAACATACCTACATAGCGAATAAAAAAATATCCATTAAAATCAAACTGAGTGCATGCATAGTTATGTTTTAACCATCGGCACTTTGATAATGCGGCATCAAAGGTTTTGTACTTACTTCTCAAAGAAATTTGCTGCTTTTCGGAAGCACATGGTTATAATACACGCGCCGGCGGCTTCTTTTGAAATCATATACAACAATCGTTGCCGCCGCGCCGAAATCACAACATTTGACACTATTTGATTGCCGCCACAGGGCGTAGGCGTAGGTATACTCATGCAAAATAATTTCGAATTTTAAGAGTACCTACAGGTGTTCCAAAGAATAAATAAGTTTCAGAGTGCTTATAATGAAAATGAATACATTATACTGATCACGCAAGTAGTATTATGATTAGAATAAAATGGTAAGGATAGGTAGTAGATGTCATAATAATTTATTCTAGTAAGTATATATTATAATATTGATTATATGGTTTTAAACTAATTACTTAGGTACTATTATTGTACATTTAGTCATTATATTTCTTAAGTTTTTACAAGAAAAAATAGCAAAAAAGTGTTCAAATATCACCCGTTTGATAAATATTGTAGCCACTTTTAAATATACTTGAAACGTGTAAAAAAATTCTACATAATTAATAAAATAATATAAAAAGCGTAGGTACTTACCTACTAATAAAATAAAAAGCCTGCGATTTATTATTAGTAAATAATCACGGCAGCCGAGAGTGTGTCTCCACTTTTGAATACATAAATCATAACCAGATCACTAGAGCCACTTCAAAAAAGAAATTTGTAATTCCTAGGGTTCAAAATTATTTTGGTGACAGAACTTTACAGAAGCGTATACCATATCTTCTAAATTCGTTGCCCGAAACTATTAGATGTGAAACGGATAAAAATAAATTTAAAAAAATATTAAAAGATTATCTGATGACTACTATTTAACACAACAATTGTATGTTTTTATTTATTTTTTTGCATTCACAATGCAATATTTCTATAAGATATAAAATACGTGTGTAAAAAACAACCACGCCTCCGAGCCCATCTGAGGGCTCGGAGGCGTGGTTGTTTTTTACACACGTATTTTATATCTTACAACAATTGTATCTTATTATTATCACCGCTAAATTTTCCTTCAGTTTGTTGTAATTCAGTCTAAATCCAATTATTGTGCACTTAACTTTACCTGATACAGTTATAGTTGTATTATATACCTACATAATTATAATTATAAGCTAAGAGACTAAAGATCCCTCAGTCAAACCGACAAGTCGGTTTTGTGGGACTAAATTGTATCTTTGTATTTTTTTTTCTTGTATATGAAATAAATAAATAAAAAAAAAAAAATAAAAAAAAAAAAAAAGTATTTACAAGCAGTGCCCGCGACTTCGCCCACGAAGAATAGTAACTTTGGAGGTATAGTGACGTTCAGGATTTATTTATTTATTTTAAAACTTCTGTCATCAAACATACAAACAAACTCTTCAGCTTTATAATATTAGTATAGATTAGTATAGATGTACGCCAAAACATTCACTTATATGTAAAGAATAGTGATTGGCACTAATTCTTTACATATATTTTATTCACGCGTCGCGTCTGTACAAGTAGGTAATAATCTGTGTTTGTACGCCGCACGCGGCATCGTTTGATTTGCGGCGGCATCCTTTTAATAGAGCCGGCACGTGGCGAGGCGGCGCGGTAGAAAGCAAGGAAACGTACTATAAACAAAGGAATTATTTTAATTCCAGTCATTTCCAATTGAGCTGTGCTTCGAGTCTAACTTAATAATTGTTTTTACTAATTCTTGTTGTTTTCTAAAAACGTATCACGTGTACAATTTAATATGAGTGACGAAGATTCAAATTATTCTAGTCCGAGTAACGAGAGTTTGAGTCACAGATCTAAAAGACCCAAAAGCAAATTTGAGGAGTTTTTCGAAATAATTCATGCATCCCAAACTGCCTTGTGTAAATTGTGCCAACATAAAAAGACTGAAATAAAAATGAAAAACAGAAACACTTCAGGCTTAAGGAAACATCTAATATCTTTCCACAAAAAGGAATCACAAATATTTCTTCCTGTTAAACCAAAATTAAGTGGAGATATCACAAGCTTTTTAGTAACCGCTGGAAGAAGTGGACAGGTAAGAATATATTTTTTTTATATGAAAACTCCAGGAACTCAAAAAAGTCTTTTTTGAACAAATGACTTTAAACTGACTTCGGAATATTTTATAGATATTGATAAAATAGTAATACATAGGTACATATTTCGCGTCATTTTTAACAATGGTCGAAATTGTCGCTACGGGAATTTTAACTCCGCGTAGCTGTTCATGCGATACTTTCAAAAACGCCATTAACTTACGTAAGTATTTTTGAGTTAGTGGTGTTTTCATCTAGGGGTGCGACATATTAAGTATGTAATTATCGTCTTAAATATTTTTATAAACACCTATATTTTCATTTGTTTTCATAATCGGCCAGTAACAACTAAGTACTTTATTTTGGTAAATTACAGTACAGTGCAACCTTAATATAACAAATGTCAATTTAACGATTTTCTCGATTTAACAACAACAAACCTCCTCCTCCTAAACGCTCAAACCTAGTATGTTTTAAATAATAACACAAGATTTATTGTTTTATTTCAGTCGGAAAACAGCAGTGACAACATCACGACAGCTACAGTTGATTGGGTAGTGAAAAAATATCTTCCCTTCTCATTTTTCGATGACGAAGCTACACAAGTATATTTTCGACGTATTTGCCCTAATATGGAGTTTCCTAAAAGGTCTACACTTAGAAGGAAAGTCAAAGAGCGATTTGAAGAGCTCCAATTTAATCTCAAGGAACGACTTCAACAATTATCATCTAAAATGTCATTTACCATTGATGGGTGGACGTCAATTGCTGGTAGGAGTTACTACGGGGTTACTATGCATTATATAGACAACGAATGGAAGTATCGATCTGTAGTTCTTGATTTTATACCATCACGCGGTCGACATACTGGGGAAGATATTGCAACGATTTTCCATGAATGTTTATTGGAATATGGCATAATTGATAAAATACAAGGTATCACGGTCGACAACGCAACTGCAAATACCAAATTTATGTATGAACTGGGCAAACAGTTGCCACACTTTGATTCAGACAATCAACATTTCCGGTGCTTTGCTCACATTTTAAACCTTGGTGTACAAGATTTATTAGAGACCTTAGCATTACACTGTGAGTCTGACACTAACGCGCAAGATCAGCAGTATGAAGACTATGCAGACGAAACTGAGGAAGATGAAGAATATGCACCAAATATTGCTGACTCGCGTACATCTGTAACAAAGTTACGCAGTATTTCCAGTAAAATAAAAAGAAGTGAGATAGTGAAGAAGAAGTTTCAGTCTGCTTGTGAAGCAGCTGGCGTGCCATCAAATCTAAATGCCATTCTTGACTGTCCAACAAGATGGAATTCCACACATGATATGATTGGATTTGGTTTAAAAGTGAGAGCGGGCATTAACATATTGTGCAGTTCTGTCACCGAATTGAATGATTTTCAAATCACAGCTAGTGAATGGCAGGTACTCGAAAAATTACATAAATTTCTAATAAACTTTAAACTTTTAAGTACAAAACTTGGTGGAGACAAATATGTTACATTACCGCTAGTCATTGTATCATTCAATCTCTTGCTAGATAAAATTGAATCCATGGTAAAACAGTTAGATGAGAAACCTAATCGATCTGAAGTGGATGAAAGGCTCATTCTAGCTTTCCAAGCAGCTCGAGACAAAATGCTTAAACATTATAAGAAGAGCAACTGGATTTATTGTACTTCTTTAATTTTAGACCCAAGGCATAAGGCTCAGACTTTTGACCTGACAATGTGGGGGAAGCAACTTAAAACAGAAAGTCTGCGCAAGTTCAATGAACTTTATGAAGAATATAAAAGTCTACACTCACTGAACAAATCTCTGGAATTGCCAAGAAAAGAAAATAAAGTATGTGATGAAGATGAAGACATTATAGACTTTGATAAACTCTATGAATGTCCCTCGACGTCATCTGGATCTTGTCTTCAAGGCTTAGTGATAGACGAGTTGGAGGAGTACCTGAGAAAACCAAGAACTGCCAGCTCGGAAGACATTTTAGATTGGTGGAGGACGCATGAGACAGAGTATCCGACTTTATCGAAGATGGCCCGTGATTTTCTCTCAATACCTGCAACTTCAGTACCTGCTGAGAGATTATTTTCTAAAGCATCATTAGTAATTAGAAAACATAGAAATAGGTTAAGTGATGAGTCAGCCAGATGGTTACTTTGTATTAATTCTTGGTCAAAAGAATTGATATAAAGTAACATAACCTAATGATAAAGCTGTTGTGTACTGTTATGTTTGATTTGTGTTGTATTTTATTTTTGATTGAAATAAATGATAAATCATAAAACTCTTTTATTAAATTTCATGCAAGTTGAGGGTTCAATCTCTTTCTAGACAGACATTGTTATTTAAAATACAGTCAAGTTATTGTAATTAATTTGTTTTTTTACATGTTTTAGCAAATGTAAGCTTATAAATCATAAATGTTTATTAAGAAACAGTTACTTCCATGGAAAACGACATATAGGTCAGTTGATTTTTCGACTTTCTTATCAAATCTTCAGTTATTTATTAATCTGATTGATCTTTACTATGGCTATGTTAATTCAAGCTCACAATGTTCCAATTCTAATACGTTTTTCTAAGATTTAAAGTAAACTTTAATAAATAGCAATAGACTAATAGGTAATTGCAAGACTTGCAAGACTCTTGCTGCAAGACCAAGACCAAGACCAAGACTGCAAGCGCAAGACCAAGACCAAGACCAAGACCAGGTGTATTGGCGCAAGACCAAGACCAAGACTGGCTAAGTCTCGTCTTGTTCTTGCATTTGGGCAACACTAGTTAAAAGGCTTCCTTTTAGACTTTTCCAGACGTGTCTGATTGAACGTTTTCAGATTGACATCGCCCCATACGGAGACTGCTCGAAGGGATAACTAGGTTCATGCGGTTGAATATCGCCTCCCTATGACGCTGGATCTGTTCAGCACTGGTTCGTGCCTCAGATAAATAAATCTCTACAACTGTGCTGTCATCTGCTTACCCCAAAATACCGGGCATAAACAGATCATTAATATGAAGCAGAAAAAGTGTTGCAGAGAGTACGGAACCCTAAGAGACACCGGTATTGATAACGAAATGGTTCGACTAGCCATCAATGACAACTCGTATCGACCGATCTCTCAGGAAGTCCGACATCCAGTCACACAAACCAGTGGGAAGTCCATATGACGAAAACTGGCTTGAGTACAGTCTATATGCAGTAGTGTGTACGATGTGGCGTTTCCAATTGTGACAACACGCGTGTCACAATTGTAAATAAATTTTTGATTTGTTTTTGGGATTTCATAAAAATAAAAGTTTATTGAATGAACAGTCATCATTTTAGGGAAAAAATTCGTAATATTTTATTTTGTTCATTATGCCATATTTAGTTCGTAAGTAGTCGTAGTCGTAATATGTTCTTTTATGCATATTACATGTACAAAATAATTTCGATGTTTCACATCTGCCAGGTGTCCAGTGACGGCTCACATTTTTTTTATTCCATTCCCTTGGACTTTTCTGTAAAGTTATAGAGATCTATTAATACTTCTTAGGATTGATGTTGGAATATGAAAAAATGGCTCCCTTAGTCATGTTTTATTTATCGGCACTCTTGCTTGTTTACAAAAACTAAGCAGTAAACCATTATGTAAGCAAATTTTAACAAATAAGACAAAACTAGTCTTGTGACGTTCTCGCCTAAAAGGCAAACAGTTGACTTCTGTTCAGACATCGTTCGAGATTATTCGTAGTGTGCACCAAAATTAATAATTACGATAAAAATGTCTAGTTAAATTTCTAAATTTATACATGAGGTCATTTGGTTCGGTATCTTTATTCAAAGGGCTACTTAATATAGCAATTGGGAGCTGAGTTCCGAGAACAGTTTCAAACTAGGGTGATACTATAGCACTAGATACTTTTTTTTGTATTTTCTATAATGATCTATAAAACTATAGAGCAAAATGTCGTCATATTAGTATTGTTGTATTTTTCCAAGTTTGACGATATTAATTATTACGTAAATCCATGATTGCGACGATATTGATTATATCCTTTTTATGTAAGTTACCTATAAAATATAATATAATTTAGTAAATTAGTCATCTAATTTGCATAAACGATATATATATATATATTTATTGAAGAAGGTTTGAAATTGGGTGAGTAGTTTCGGAGATTACCTCCTACAACCAAACTTACAAACCTTACCTCTTTATAATATTGGTGTAGATAGCAAAACGACGCAATTTTTTCCATATTAAAGTGTCGACCGTGGTACTGGATAACTTATCATAACCTTCTGCAATACAAATTACTTCCCGTTGATAAACTATACGCGATCTCGATAATTATTGCACTCTTTTTGGTATTAGGATAGAATAATTGTATGTTTATTGTCATTCATGGTAATTTCTTAACTCTGCTCTGAATAACATATTTTAGGAACATTAAACCTCAAAGCATACACTATAGATGTGCGCATACATACGTGCGCGCTATAACCAGCGAGTACATAGGGAAGTGTTGGCTGACGACCTTGGCCGAGGTCGCCTCGCGTCATTCGCAATATACATAATAGATCGTTTCATTATATAAACAATTGCTATGTAAACTAGATTAATTGCTTAGACATACTATATTTTCATTATGACTATTTCTCGCCAATTGTCCTATTAAAAAATTCTCTCACAGTAGTATATAAAGGCAATAACTCTTGATTATTTAAAATTTTGCCTCTAACGACCCCCTTAAGACGCTACACGGCGATATAAGATATAATATAAATAATACATGTGGATTTTGCGACGATGTGGCGAAACCAAAAATACAAAAATTGCCAACTCTATAAGTATTATTTTGTTAATAATGAAAAACAAATGAAAGCTTAGATCTATTCAGTCTGTACGTCCCTTCCCTCCTTCTCCCATCATGCGACCTTCGGCTTGAACCCCTCCCACGCTCCGACCAACCCCGAACATGACCGTGAGTTAGGGTCATGGTCATACGTATTTCTGAAACACGTGCCCTATCTATTTTTTATATTGAACTGGGAGGACCTAATTGTGTACGCTCTATAACTTAGTTGCTTTTATTAAAATCATTTTGTAATTGGCAAGCTAATGTTTTTTACTTCAGGTAATGATGTAATACAAACGTAGATGACAAGTTGACTAACCGTTGAAGGTCGCGAGAGTCTCCTTTGATATAAGAAGAGAAGGTGTTTTGTTATTATTGGTTATAGAATAAAAAAAAATTACAATACTACATATGTATAAAAATTTCCTGACACCGTGTTTAATCGCGATGAACTCCGAAACTACTCAACCGGTGTTGATGTTTTTTGTTTTCATTTTGTTGGATTTTTAACGACTTAGGGCATAGGATAGGTTTCATTTTAATTTATAACACAGCAACGCGTGGCCGGGCATTTTTGTTTGGAGTCATCCGCATGAAGTTCTTCTTCTTCATCCACCAAATCCTGTTCAGTATTATAATGAAATAATAAGGAATATACTCCACAAGTTTGCCTAAACTAAAGTTGCGTGGGTTGGATTGGGTGGGCGTCTTTTGTCATCTTGGCAAAGTGTAGGTGTATAACGGAAAATATAATTCTAAATCATGTACTTTTCAAATAATTTCGTACACATTTAAGATTCAATTAAAATATAACGTACACATTTAACGGTATGCTTTTTTATTAAATTTTACACCATTAACTAACCTAAAAGTAGTTTAAAACAAGTAGACAACCATTTCATTGCTGAAACAAAGGATCTGCTGTGTTTACTCTATAAATTGGGTGCCTAGGTTGTCGGTATATGCCAACTAGTACAGCTTTGAGTTCTCACAAATTTTATTATAATATACTTTTCTCGTAATAAAAAACACATTTTGCAGTTATCTAGATGTAAAAATATGAAAATAAACCCTTTTGGTTATTTCTAAAAGTGTATCATTTCAATGAATGAACGCGTAACTGTAGGAACAACGTTCTTTCATTTTGTGATTGAGGTTTATTAATGTTTGTAATAGTGATAGGAGACTTAGGGGTCATATTATTATATATATTATGAATTTGTATATTTTTTATTGGTACTTTATATATTTATAACCGAAATAAGAAAATGTGGTTGACTTTTTTTTTGATGTAATTTGGATACTGGAATTCGACAATTGATTACTAATGGAAATTTAGTAATCAAGAATGTATAGTTTGCATAGTTTTTAAATCAATTTCCATGACTCTCAACGTTGTACACAGTTACTTATAGCCATTAAGTATCGGGTTAATAGCTTTCCAGCTTAATTAACCTATAGCATCAATCAATGCCGTATTATCACACAAAGGGCGTCATTGAATTAGGTCCTTGAGGGAATTAAGCAATCTATGTCATTGTATAAGTACAAAAAGATTACAAGTTTGCCTATCTGTTTATCTAAATATTATATTTGGTGACAAAAATGAGAAAGTATTACAATGTAGGTAGATTTGTTACTTTCGTCTTTGTTGATTGTGCAAGTCCAGAGTTGCAATGAAGGTCATTGATAAGAAATAAAGATGTTGCCTTGTGTATGTTACCTCGTGAAGTGTAATAAAAATGTTACAATCTTAAGCGAACATGCAAAAGTTAATTTCTGATAGCAATTTATGTTCTTGGAAATATATTTTTATTTTTAGTTACCAAACATAATATTTTTTTTGAGAATGTGTTCTACTACATATAAATAACCAGTGTACAACATCTGATCACATTGCAGCCTGTAGGACCGAATGTAAATAGGATGGCGCCCGTAACTTTTTATCTTGCGTTCGCACCATTAATTAATAAATTTAACCAAACTTTTTTTAAAAGAATCTTATTCTCAAGGCAGAACCTTTTTATTAGAAATTATGTTTATTATTTATTTTGCACAGGTTTTCATTTGCGATCTATTGAGGACCTGGGACCGAAGTGTACTCGTAAAATGTGCAAACATCACTACCGCATTAGCAATTTAACTTTTGTACGTGTACCTTATTACAACCGCAGTAAGTTCTAATTTAATTTGATATATATTAATTTTAATTAATATCTTAAATCAAACGCGATAATGACGTTTGCATATTGGAAAATTTTCACTGATCTCCCTGATGTAATATAAAACAAAATGAGACGTCGGCGTTTAGGCAAATGATTTTATATTTTTTGTTTATTTTATTTTATACATGATGGATGTTTACGTGGTGGAATAATTTTAAATGTTATATGAAAATTAGACAAATGTGGACAAAATTTCTTAAAGTGTGGACTACAAAAAGAAAAAGTAAAAAAAAGAACTAATTATATTAAATATAACTTTTAGAGAAAAGCAACACTTTTCAAAAATTCATAAATAAATCTAGTTTTAAGTATCGCCTATTTTATTGAAAAGGTTTTTAGCATCAGACTTCCTTAAGCAATGCACTCTAGGTATTCGTGCAACGTAGTAATAAGTTCATCCCTGACCCTTAGCCCGGGTTGCCATGGTCACTTTCACGTGGATTTTGATATGGTTTATATATATATATATGCATTTGTTGCAAGGTTGCTAAATAAGAAATATGAATTATCGGTAACGGACGGTTCTGGATTTAAGGTAAACATTTTTTTTTTAAACAATTACTTTTTATTCATAATTTTTATAATTAACTAGCTGACCCGGTCACGCGTTGCTATGTTATAAATTAAGATGAAACCTATTCTATGTAATAAGTCGGAACAAACCCAGCAAAGTTTAAAAAAAATCTCAAAATCGGTTGAGTGGTTTGGAGTTGGTGAACTCCGAAACTCAGGGAATAATAGACAATTAAAAAATTCTAACGTTAAAATGAAATTTTAGATAATATTCTTTACTTTATGTTTATTGAAATCTTATAGACTTTATATAGGTATTTAATCAACGTACTTAAGATTTTTATAATGTTTGAAATGATTTTAACCTAGGTATATATTACACGAGAGGTAGGTAAACCCAAAATTTGCAAACAAAACGGAGCACCATAATATTTTCTTACTTTAAAGTATCGCCTGGGTTCTGAGTTATTGATTTATATCACCAGCTGATGTTTGGTAAAACAACCTTGGCTGAAGAACTTGAAAGAACGACTTGGTATTAAAAATACAATTGTGCGTGATCAAATATATTATGGATCAAGACGAGTCCTTAATGCTGCGAGTAGTATATAGTAGCATCCGTTGTTCAAGCCCTGTCAACAGAGCAATTTACAAACAATGGTCTAAAAGAGTCCTTTTCAGTTGTGTTAGTTCTAGGACAAGAAAAGGGTTGTGTGTGTTACGAACCTTTGGTACCAGGAGGGCAGAGCAATTGAGGTGGTCGCTGTGGCGAGCGCGGGCGGCGATGCCCTTGCTGTTTTGTTGCGATTCCACTGCACACGCGTCGACATCAATTAGTTATGATTGGACACGGTATCATATTAATCAACACATTTGAGTAAAATATCCTTATTTTTATTTATTGCTAATTTCTTAAGTGACAATGTAAATAATTAAGTGATACAGATTTTCTCATATTTAAATGTCACGCATAATAGCTTTATTACCATGCCCTCTATGTCAAAGTTAAAAGTATACTTGCTGTATTATTGTCATTAAAAGTCACCATAAACTTTTAGTACGTCTACGACAAAAGTATGTGTTTGTGTTTGCTAATTTGGGTTTGATTGTTTGCATACTATTTAACAGCGCACGAACTCACTATCACAGTGATAAAATTCACATCCACATACAAGAAATGCATTTTATAAATTCGCGCCTACTTGTCTCACACATCTCTATCAAGCTTGTTACACACACATGGAAGAAATATTTCTGTCCTCTGCGCACTCCCTTGTAAATATAGTTCTGTCGAAGTGCATGTACATGCATTGCGCGGTATTTTCTTGGCACGTGAAAACTCTTCGATGGTTCACCGATCCTAGTACAATAAAGAGAGACTTCGTCACAAGATTACTTAACACTTTTTATTTTAAACGACGTTTAAAAGATCTCAATATGTTTATAGTTTTCCAGGTTAAGTTGACTGATTATTTTTATATTAAAACTTGTATTAAAAATAATACAAGTTTCATTATTGACAAAATTACAAACAATCCAATCATTGATATCTTGGGTTCGGTTTTGAGATAGCCAAAGAGACATAAAAATTCACTCTTCCTTACGTAGTTGTTGGCGACTGGCTAACCGGTAACCTAACCGTTTTTGATAGTCTATACATTATTATTATGTTCTTTTAATACTTAATAAATATTATAATGATTAACAAATCATTATAACATTTATTAAGTAATCATTTATAAAAGAATAAACTTATAAATAAAAGAAAAAAATAACCACACGGTTTCTATGAATTTGGAAATGCATATATTATTAACGCGTCGACACCGAATGCACTTTCGTGCGGACAATGTACCAGGCCTGCAGATCCCCGTGGGCGGTAAATTTTTGTTGCACTTTGCAATATTTTTCTTGTTAATCTAAAAAGCGTATTACTATATAAATTTTTATTAAATCACATGTCAGATCTCTTGTCATCAGGGCATATACAACTAATTACCAAATGTCATCACAGATATTTAGTTATTATAAATATTCAATTATGAAGAAATATATAAACAAATTTCCATATATATTTAGAATTAAGTAATAATTAAAAATAATTTACTATTAAATATTTATAACATATATGTATTTAAACTAAGACAGCTTAAATACGATGACATGACCCTTATATTATAGCTGTGATTATGGCAAACTTCACTGTCTACATTGAGCTAAAAGGAATTTAAACACTTCACAACACAGTACTTTACACATAAATAAAATGGTATGCTAGCCACTCGATAACGGAGATCATTTAATTATTAAATGCAGTTAAACTGGTTTTTATGAATTATAAGAGTCGTACCGCAAAAAAGAGCCATTTAGAATATTTTGGTGTTTTGATTTTACATTTTCAAACCGTTTTTATTTTATTCAAACCTCTTCCATGCAAATTGAGTCAACAGTTGACTGTAATTACTTATTTACTATTTGTTGTTACTACGGCTTAAATATTATTTTCTATATATTGTTACTTTGGGAAAGTTGTTCAGATTTACTGTCCATATATTTGTTCAAAACAATGACAATACTATCAAATTGATAATGTTTAAAATTTGAAAATATATAATTAAAAAAAATGGTCGATAATAAGTTTTAAGCTTTTATTTTAAATTTAATAGATATCTTTATTTAAGATATCTAAGAATTTATTTTCTAGTTCGTTTATATGGTCCATACTATAAAAATAATGATGTAGGCCTCTCAGGAATGGCGAATATAATTTCTTACATCTTTTAATGCATCGACGATTGATTTCGTGGTTAAAATATTGGTCAAATTAAAGTGATCTAATTTTGCGTGTACATTTCTAGTACAAATAATTTATATAAATAAAATTAATAAAAATACTGAGAGAAATAGGAGCCTTGTAGTTTTTGTTTCAATGGGACGTCTAAGCCGTATCAGTGTTTTGTTCTACCGTAACATATGATCGGTACATAACAATATACGCCTTTGGTTGCAATTATAATATTGGACGGCAATACACATAATTTAGAGAAGTGTATTAGAATCAGAATAAACATTGAACGATATGCGATCTAAGGAAATGTGGTATAATTAAAAGTAGCTCTAAATCCTACGATAAACATTTTTCATTCCAAAAAGTACAAAGTTCTTAAAAGATAGCTAATAAACTATGATCAAATTGTACTATTTATTGGACAAGAACTATAGTAAAAATTATACGAACTATATCACCTTGTCTTTTATAATCATAACAAAATGATAAGATGACGTTAGGGTTATAAGGAGCAATTGCTATCACTGCGATTGATTTAGTTGTACATATGATATTATTGAAATAAACCCGTAATGCACAACTTGCCGATGAACGAGCCAAATGTTTTGAAAAACACCCCGATGTGAAATACATACAACCCAATTTAATTGAGAGATCATAACACTCTCACTTGTACAAATATTTTTCATTATTGTTACCGACGTGAGGTGCTTATCTCTTTTTATAAACATTAAATTAGATTGATATTTATCCAAAACGTTAGGTTCGTAATGCAATGGTTTGTGTTAATTTCGTTGGGAAAAAATAAAATTTGACTAACTTTTGGTCTAAAACTTTATTCTTAAGTAAAATCTATATGAAGGGGAAAATAAAACGTCGCATGCAATTAAAGTCGATGAAAACTGCAAATGCTCTCGCTTTTACATAGCATCGTTGTGGCTGCAGGCGTGACTGTGGTAGTGAGCCAAGCACGTAATAGATGTTGCTTTCTAAGCAGTGAAGGTGAGGTGCACGGTCGCATTGCTTGCAGTTCAAGTTTAGTTGCGACCGATAATTGCAGAGATCGCTGGTCGTTGCACTTCTAACGCCCTGCACGGGGCAACGCACTGAGCCGCGCAGCTGCCCGGGAAATATATCTTGCCCTGACTATTTCAGAGCGCGAGCGCAGCTTTATACGCCGCACGCTCTTTAATCGTCAAACAACTTACCTGTAACGTGAGAAATATAGAAAATAACTATCGTGAGTGACGAATGAACAACTTGATGCTTGACAGATATCCCATGGTTGCGAGTCTCGATAGCTATGTATATCGACGCTACAAATCAAACTTACTCGTATACAATTTTCGCTTTGCTTTTTGGCAATACTTAAGTAACCATACAAAATATTTTTTGATAAACTTGAATGAAAGTTATTTAAATGTATTTTTGAATAGAGTCATAAAAGAATAATGCTTAAATTGCTATTGCTAATATTATAAACCTTTTAAGGGTTAAAGTGGCTGAACTCTACAAGTTTTATCGACATCTTGGCTTCTACATAGATTTTCTTCTTAACTCTATCATAAACAGTAAGTATATTTAAATGTAACCTATCTTATTATATCAATAATACTTATTATGAATCATTAAAAATACCTCTTTAGTTTCTAAATAATTAAAAAAACCTTGCTTTGATTGCTATGTATATAATATAAAATTTTAGTACAAGATTATACCCAAAATTACGGGGAAAAAGAAAAAAACAACAAATTTGATTGCACATTGAAAAAATAAAACTGCCCATAGAACTCGATTCTACAGTTCTACAAAAATAATTGAGTATAGATAGCGATGCACGGCCCACTTAATACCGAAGTTCAGGAGGGCGTTGCACTCGCGATGCGCCCGCGCGCCGCGAAAGTGATTCACGATGCAAACCGACCGCCTGTTGACATTATCCATTCATTTATGACGGCCCTTATTCAACGTATTGTTACTCAGTAAATATTTTTTACAATACCTATAAAACTCATGTTTACATGCGCTATATATACAAAGGAGTAATTTCTTTTCGGGCCAAAAATGTACCTTGGTACAAGTTATTTGAAAATATTCATAATAATGTACGAACACTTATTTCATATATAATATACCTATAAATTAGATTTTTATAAAGATAAAAAAACACAATAAAATATACACTAAATCACAACTGCGTAGAACGAAACGCTAATGTGGCACTTGTGTGTGACAGTCGGTTAGATTTTAACAAATTTTTCGCGGCTCTGGAACACGGTATTTTAGTAAAGTCCGTAGGCTGATAAAATAACTAAACGCTTAGAATGATTCGCAATAGCGAGAAATATCTATTTTTGCTCTTGATCCTACTGTATATATTAAAAACAGAAGAATTCATAAAGCAGTATGTTGCTGATAAACTTGTATACATTTTATGTTTAAGTCTGAATATCGAAAATTGTTTATATGACTTTAAGCTACAAAACGCTTCAAAATCAAAACAATTGTGCTTGCCAGCTAAAAAAAAACATTTGTTGCAAATAATGTATATTTTCGAATGATTTTTTATTTTACAAATGTGTTTAAAAATAAATAAGTATTTTTTTCGGAATATACAATTTTTTTGCTATATTTTGGTATCTTTGAATCTTAGGTACATGTTTAGCCTTTGTTATATGGAAGAAAGAAAGGCTCCTTTTAAAATGTAATACACTAAGAGTCACAGGACATCATGTACAAAAAAAATAGGAAAACTATGACTACTACGCTTAAAACGTAATTACTTAAAAAAACATTTATAATGTCTATTTGATCTTAATAATGTCACAGATAACTATGCCTTTTTCCATAAAATAGTTTAATTATAATATATAAAAAGGCCAACAACATTAAAGCAAAGTAAATGTTTTAATCTATTTTATTTAGATAGTTTATCATTAATCTTATATAAAAGGGCAAGTAATCATAAATTTACATTGTAGTTCTCTCTGTTGAAAGAAAATAAAACTGATCGTAAGTTTATGAAATAAAAGTACGAGAAAAAGAGAAACACTACACTCGTTCTATGTTTATAATTTAACGGGCGGTTGGTAGTACTTATATAACTAGTTGTTTGGTGGGAATACTGGTAATAGAAAAAGTTGCAACGTTAGAAATATCTAAGCTAGTCGGGAGCAGTGCCCTGCTAGTGCCAGTGACCCAAACGCGCTGCGTAGCAGCTCCGCTACGACGCCTGGTGCTACGGACCATGCGGCGTATATTCCTTACTAAACAATCATGTACAGCTTTAACTAGTAAATTTAATATTTTTATTCGAGATGAATATATAATTCAAAGAAGCATGAATTAATTTAAACTCGATTTATGTTAAAAGCATTTATTTGAGGCATGGTAACTCAAATAGATAAGTTGTAGATAAATTAATTCTTAGAATAATATCAAACGCATTGAACAAAGCTAGTTTGAAAGTTCTTTATTCAGTTCCTTTTTTCATGTTACTTTTAAATTAGCGTTAGTTATATAACCCTATACAGAACAGTCTTTTGGCTGACACAAACAAAAATCGTATTATGAAGCCATTTAAATAACGAGCAGTCATAATGAAAGTGAGTCATAATGAGTAGTAGATCACGATTTCGGTTTATGGATGTTAGAGAACATTATAGGAAATCATAAGGCTGTTCTCGTATCATCGCATCTCCAGGGAGCCCTCGTGACGCGTCCTGCTTAGTACTGGGAAATCCTGACAGTTACAATGAGTCACGACTCTGTGGGAGTGAAATTCGTTCTATATTTCCCATTTTCATGAGTCATACTTGTGTTACCAGAAAATCCTCGCTAAGTTATTTTCCGTAGGCTTTTATAGGGCGTTTGCCTGTACTTAAATCAAATGTATTTATAGCTGAAATGTTTTTTTAGTTTTGCAAAGATAAAAATTTATAAAAATATATTTCAATCGTTTAAAGCTAGAGCTAGTAACTATTCTCAATCGTTCAAAGCTAGAGGTGTGTGTATTGATATATATGTAGCTATACGACGTTTTTGTATGAAAAATAAATTTTCTAAATATATTTAAATAGGATTGTCGATCATACGTTTTTACCAACAACCCATTCAGAATATCTTTTAATTGATTTGGCGAACGGGCACAAGAAACTTTAACAAAAGACATTTGAAAAAATAAAACTTCTTTTAAAAATAAATTATTTAGAGAAGTGAAGAATATTAATCTTTAAATATAGCATCCATATTCCATTAGGTTTTTGAACTAGCATAATCTTAATAACGAGTATATTACATTTGGGATCAATGATTTATTAGTAATATTTATTATTTTTATCGAGTACCCTGATCCCAATTTACCCTTAATCCATAGAAAATTTATTAAACAATAATTAATCAATACCATAATATTAATCAGTATATTTCTTTATATAAGAGTATAATTCTTCGAGGATGTGATGTCTGCAAAATTATGTCTCAGCTTTAAACCGAAAGTAAAAAGAAAATCCATGGTCGAAGCGACACTGAACGGTCAGGAAATCGGATATAATTACCTATGCGACGTGATACGTAATCAAGAATACCGGAAAAAGCAATAACCCTCTATTAAATCAGGTTTGTGCCAGGCCTTTTAAGTGTGCAGAAAGGCTTACAGTATTATGGTGTAATCGCAGGGTCTTTTAATAATTTTATCATCACAAAATAATGAAAATGTATGTCCTTCAATATCCTTTGTACCTATAATATGAGATGTTTTACCCAGAATAATAAATATCTCATAAAATATATACAAATAAATTCTTCGCCAAAAACCTCGAAAATACGACAAAACCAAATATCACACTTTTTTTTTGCGGTAATTTTATGTAACTATACGACTAATAAACTAATATTTTAACAATAACTAATACTATGCCTTCTTATTACAATTACTTTGTATAAGTTAAATATAATAACTTAAATAACTAATAGTCAGTCTATATTAATAAGTAATAACTGGTGCATGCAATTCATTAGTCGGGTCACGTAAAGCAGTAAAAATTATAATGGAAGTTGTGTTAAGATATCAATGCGGCGCCGAGCAGGGTAGTTGAGTTTTTGCGCTCACGCTGCTGCCGCCCGCATACAGATGCGCCGGCGACCTGGGCGACGACCGGCGTAAGGCGGTTGACCTCACGCCCCACCACCTTCTGCGCAATAGCTTAGATTATCCAGCTTTAGAAGGAACACGGCCGTTTTCTAACATTTAAAATTAACTAATGCCAAACAATTAAATAAAACATTGTTTTATTTAAGTATGTGCGATAGGTGCGGATGTGTAACAACTAAATAATAACAAACGAGTCAATAAATGTTTTTATCTTTTTTGTGGAGATAAAACCTTAGAACTTTTTCAGGTTCAATGAAACAATAATGTTTTTACAAGTTTTACAATCTCTAATTTGTTGTTAATTTATTTGTTAATGGAGCTGTACTACATAACTATTGGGGGTTGTTTTCAAACAAGTATTCAACAAGTGTAGACTATTTATATATTTTTATTTCTACACAGTGTAAGATATAACATGATATAACATACAATGATATAACATACTAGATAGAAAAAATAAAATGTAATGTAATAAGAATATATCCTTACAACTATCTTAAATCTTTAGGTAACATTTTGTTATTCTCATATTTACTGGCTGGGTAAACCAACCCAAGCATAAGTCAGCGTTGGGTTCCTAATTTCTGTTTCTGCTTTATGTCAGCTTTGTTTGTAAAAAGAAAGACAAAGACGTGCGTAACATAGTTTTTCCTTTGTGACATTCCCATAATCCTCGCTTAAAGTGAGCTTTGCTGTGAACTTGCAGTAAGAAGTTTTATGACACTGAACTTTCAAAGTCTCTACATTATAAGCTTAGCGTGAGAAGCGAATCTCCTTTGTTAAGGTAGGTCAAGTTCTCATCAAATGTTTATTGTTCCTCATAAGCTATTGCTTATTGCAATATATAGATATTTAAGTAGGTACATATCGCAAAAACAATATACATACCTAAATAGGTACATATTGTTTTCTGATTCTGAATTCTTGCAGTTTTAAAAAGCTTAACTGCTACAAAGCAGAAAAAATACAGATTATGCAACACAATGTCAAAAATGTGGTAATTTATTTATATTTTTTTTTCCTTTAATTGTGAACTTTTTTTATAGAGCGCTAAATTAAAAAGCTGTCCTTAATAAGGTCACCTTTTGATATGAATTGTATTTGCGAATCATTTCATAAAATATTTTGACTTTTTATTGAAGGTTCAATAAAAAGTTGCCTATACCTTTTGACAACAGCGTGAACGTAGATCCATCCTGGCATAGACAAAATATAGATAATAAAGTACAATTATAGCATTAAAACATGATTATGTTTGATATTCAGTGAAACTCCTAAGAATCTATTTTATTATTTTTTTTCAGTTTGACCGCAGACTTTACACACTTTAACCATAAACATATATTACGAAGATGTGTGCATGTATTTGTTTGTCATACATGTTAGTGTGTGTAATGTATACATATATTTATAAAACGTATTATATAAAAATATTAGATCTCTACACTTCTCCTCAAAATAAACTTAAATCGTGCGAAACTCTCCTCCTGTCCGAATAGTTTGTTTAAAAGTCGTACAAATGTTTTGCATTGCGTTTTTACGATAAACAGATGAATGAGGCTCGAAAATAGGTCCACCTTATTGACATTCTCGAATATAAAGAAACCTAATTCATTCTGTTGCTCATCGATATTAATAAGTTATTATTACATCTATAGTATAAATAAGTCTTTTTATAATAAGCCCCTAAAGTTTTTGCCATAATTAAACAACTATAGTAGATAAATGAAAACAGCTGAAAATAATTAAGCGTTATACGACTTGTTATAATAAATTTGTAATAATAACGCTTTAGTTTCCCAAAAACCTCGTAACATTGAACTCCATTGGGAATCCGAAGCCCGTCCTTGTTAATCTCGTCGAGTCTGAGATATTTGATTTATATTCAGAGTTTCAACGCAATTGGTGTTATACGCAAACCTGTCGAACAATAATTTTACCATGCAATACTTTTCTATCAGGATACGAATGCTACTGTTATTATATTACAGCGCTTTATAACAATGAATTAATCGTCATTTCTCCTTATACTTAAATATTTAAGTTGCCCTATTTCGGATTATGAGTGTGTTTAGTTAATCTTACGATTAATGAGCCCGTAAGGAGCGATTTTTGTGTAAAAGAATAACCAATTCTGCTTGATTAATTGATGTTTGAATGTTTATTTTTATTTTTTGTACTTTTTAGTACAAATTCTATTTTAAACTAGTTAATCCATGTACGTTATTGCAAGTTGCAAAATCTAATTTCTGTAAAAGTGTTTTTTTTTTAAGAAATAGTCAAGTTTATTAAAGAAAGCACGAAGAATTAAGGGCAACAGAAAATACGGTTAAGTTTTTATTTTATCTTCTATCAATATCTGAAATAGAATATTCCCTCGGATTAAATTTAATGGTTGAAATGAAAAAAGCAAAACTATCAATATACAATTACAAGTGGATTTATATTTATTATTTCATTTTTTTTATTCTCTATCGCTGCTGGTATAATGGTTTCGCATTTACGCGGGAGTCGACGGCCTACTCCAAGGCCTCGCGGCCAGGGACGCGCTATCTAACCCGACGATACCTACGCCGATGACTCCGCGATAGTTAGAAGTTTGTTACTTATTTACTTTTATGGATTTTTTGACCCCACATCGTCTTGGGGTGAATGTGCCGTTTTAATTTTATGAACGGTTTATGTGAAGGTATGATACTTTAGTATTGTTAATGCGACTTTATTTTCTACCTTTGTATTGAGGTTAAAATGACACAACTTTTTGAAAAGTAATGCTATCGATACAGTCCTACCGAAAATCGATAGTATTTATCCATTTCGTTACTATATTTTTAATGAGAACTTATCTTCCAATTTCGGGACCTTAACGTTTTAATCTAAAATGTATTTAAAAAGGTTATGTTTTCGATAAACAAATTACCTGATGTAACGATTTTTCGGTTCATTCAAGATTTATCATAAATATAAAAATAATATTATCCACTATGGTCTGTATTGCCAAAATAAAATTGACATTAAATTTGTTAATAAATATTGATTTTTAAAAGCGCGTATAAATGTTTATGCGTACGAGCGAGCTAAAAAAGCAAATCAACTACTCCGCCGTTTGTTGGAATTGCCCGAGAAAATGTTTAATGATAACGGAGCCTTAATAAAAATAGCCTGACTTTGAAAAAATATCATCTGGAAAATTTTAAAGGCGACTATAACGTATAGTCGTTGTAGGAGAAATATGTAATCTTAATATATATAAATTACGTGTCACGTTGTTTGTCCGCGATGGACTCCTAAACTACTTTACCGATTTTGATCAAACTTCGTAACTATCTGTTATTTGATCTACCTTAAAAGATATGATAAGTTTTATTTCAATTTATAACACAGCGACGCGTGGCTGGGTAAAACATGAACATCGTACGCCTTTTTAAGAAAATTATATACAGTTAAAATTTGTATCGAGAATGAGTACAAAAAGCTAATATTTTTTAGTATATGCATAAAATGCATTAGATGAAATATAACACAACCACGTATTTAACACTCTTAACAAGCCAATGGTCAAGTTAGAAAGAGATTAATATGGTCTTACTGAATGTTAAGCTTAATCGTGCTATAATTTGTTACCTATATTGTCTACGACAGCATTGATTCACTTTTAGTGTCAATTTAAGGTAAGAGCAATTTTATAGGCGGTATTAAGCTTAAATTATTAATTAAAATCATAGTATGATGGGACTTATGTCAAATGAACAAAAAAAGTAAGTTGAAAAGTTGTTGGAGCAATCTACAGTAAGCTAAAGTCGAAGCGCTAGGTTTAGGTAAAAATATATTTTGTAGAACATAAAATGTCTTGTAGGTCTTCCCCGCCCGAAATAACTTTTCCTACATTCAAGCATTATTTATGGTATATTTAAAAAGGCATCGCGGAAATCAAATTTGAGTGGTATATTAAATATTTTATTGCTTTCCAAATGTATTCTGACGCAAGCACGTGGAGCACAATTCGCCCCTTTAAAAGAAAAATAATTTCACGAACACAATCCTGTATGGGTTCTTTTTTCCTTTAGGGATACGTATCGTTCATACTTTCAATAACACCAAAGTTGTAAGCTGATTATTTTTAGTTTAGTAGGCACCTACCTATATTTCCTAAACTTTACCGAAAAATCTATTTTATTCTTTGAAAACATTTAGTATTTATCGATGTTTAATAAAGTCATGCTTTAAGATCTTAAGCTATAACGGGAATGTTTGGTTTTATTTAAAATTTTAGATGGACACATATTTGTCTGAAGAACCGTAACATAATAGCGACCCATTTAAATGCAAACCCTTTCAAGTTACTTCGCATGTGAATGAGTGCAGACACTGCAGACATTGTCGCCGATTACCCTGCATATGCAGAGTTGTATGTATAGAGTGGTGCGGAAGTGAGGTGCGTCACTTCTCCCGTCTGCACCCACACCACGGGTTTTCCCCCCGTCTACCCTCTTGCAACTCCCTGTGTAATTCACTCTCACTAACCCACTGCAGAACAGTCAATCGTGCATATCGCTGCTATCTAATTCAAGGTGATACTATATTAAACGCAATCAGTATTTTGATTGTTAGCTATACAGAAAAATTATCTTTAATGTAAAATTAAGTAAATATTACTTTCAGTACATTTTTTATCGATTGATTAAAATAAATGTTAAATTTGATTTCTTTGACCTTAGGAATGTATTTTTTATTGCTAATTAATTGTAGCTGATTATAAAATAAATATGTAATAAGGTTTTGATTCCATGATTTAAGTCTATGTATTTTTGTTATTAAAAAGAGAAAAATAACAATCTACACTAATATTAGAAAGAGGAAAGATTTGTAGTTTTGTATTTTTGTATGTTTGCAATTAATAAACTCAAAAACTACTAGAAAGCTACATTCACACTGAGTAACATAGGCTATATTTAATGCTAGAAAAATTTAAAGAATTTTGTCCACCCGTGCGAAGCCGGGACGGGCCACTAGTATTATATATAATAATTACTATAAAATAATATTACAATGCATTATAATTACTCAGACCAGACGAAGATTGGGAACATTGAATCTAAAATCTCGGTGGTTCGTCACTCCGATCACTTGGCCACGGATATCGTCAACAATAAAATCAAAAAATATCAAATAATAGAACACATCATTTTTAAAGATTATGAAAATGAAAACGTGATTTGTGTCTTTGTTATACTATTATTTAATACTTTGTACTTGGTACTGTAAATTTCGTGTCTGTTCTTAGATTTTGTGGCATCAATGGCTGGATTATTTTGAATGAAATTTGACTCTTTAATAAGACATAGAGTCAAAAACATTATTATGCTATTCATATCACACAGAGATTTTACTTCTACGTACACAAAATCTCAAAGTTTAATAATACTTATTATTAGAAAATATACTTATCTCTTAAACCATCATAAGTCTTACATGAGAAATTAAGGCGCATTCGCCATTGAGTATATGTACGCATTGTTCTTCGCCCAACCCTTAAGAGTTACGTTGAAAAGTACTTTTGAAATTTTTCATCTTCATTTCCCAAGTTTTTGTTCGCATGTCATACACTGCATCAGTCAAAAGAGTATGCGTTCTCTTTTTATAATGCCTGCAAGTTGGTGGTGAAAGCGCCAGGGTAGCGGAGGGTATGCGGTGCGCGGGGCGCCGGGGTTGAGAGGGAAGTGCCCCCATGTCTAGACTGGGTCGGTAGTTTTCCGGGATTCAGCCGGCTTTGACTGCAGTCTGCTCACCCACTCATTGCACTGTAGCTAAACTTATATATTTTACCGTCTGAGGACCCTCGTCGCGTCTGACATTACACCGTTTTTAGGTAGGTGTGTACGTATTGCAGCCAGTGGGGAAGCAAGGATCAATAGCTATGTCTGAAAGCACCTTGATTGCATTACGTTACATTGTACCTGAAACATATACTACTTACTTCGATTTATGTCATACTGTTTAAGTTTCAGATTTGTCAATAAAGCCTCAGTATGCCTACTTTTATATATACATTGTGGAATAAATTTTAGAAAACCAACTTTGAACAATTCTTTTCAACATGATTTATATGATTGATAATTTACGATTATAAAAATATTTTTTGTCTGTAAATAAAGTTTTCTTTAATGTTCTAAAAAGAGAATTAATTTAAAAATTAAATAATCCCAATAAACAAAATATCAAATTAACCTGTATAAAGTCTCGATGTTATTGGGATTGGACATATTTTAGACAAATATTTTCGCTTGTATGATGTCCTACCACTACTAAATCAATTATTATTTTTAGTGTATTTTATTTATTTCGGTTTAAACTTCATTCGCTCCAATAGATAGAGTAGGCATGTGAATTTTATGCAACTACTTATAACAAGTCTCACTTTAATATTTACAGCACACGCTGTTCAATGAGATTTTGGGTTTCTTGAATACCATAGGCTATATTAACCTGTTGGTAAAAATCGGTTGACAAGTTCTTATTCCCAGAAATTGTAAAAGACAATTACCTAAATACTGTAATCTTTTGCAATCTCATATTATGTCAGGTTAACTGATACGTTCAACTATTCTAGACACGTTCGATTCCTGGAGATTTCGTCTCAGGTTGCGCGTAAACATTGCATTCATAGACCACAGAAGGTGTTGTCTACGACAATGGGCTGTTGTGTTTAATAAGCCTTTGTAACACAGAACCAACTCTATCCATTGTAAGTCAACGTAACTCGGTACTATGTCTGACTCTTCCACGAATCCAATGCTCAGACCAAATAAGAACAAATACCGCTGTACAAAGAATTTGATGTACAGATCTAACACGTTTGATTAATTGTATGTTGTAGACAACAGTTACTGTTATAAAAAAGGGTTAAATATAGGTTTGAGTTTTACTAGGAGGAGACCAATACCTTTTGTTATTTAATTCCTCTGGCCTAGAATGATATGAGTTTTCTAAATTTATTTTAGTAATAATTTCTATAGATATAAAACTAGCAGTTAAATGCTAAAAAAGAAAGAAAGATATAAGCACTTTCTTTTGGAACAAAATAATAGAAGTACTAATACTTTTGAATTTAACTTTTTAAATTCAGAGACGTTTTCTAATTAAATATCTTTTGCGACAGAAATCTACTTACACCTTGCAAAATTCAGGATCTCGGTCTTTTTGTGTCATATCCTTGTTGTGAAAAATTTAACAGTTTCCTTAGTAACTTCTAATGACGATCTCTTTTAAAGCTGAGTTTATCGATTAATTCGACATATGTAGATTTTGTTATGTTAAATTTATTCGTTTAAAGATATAACGTACGACAACCACCGTGATTGAGTGCCTAGCTTATTGGATTTCAGGGTGCCACCAATCCCAGGTTCCGTGTTCGATCCTCTGTCGACTCAGGTTTGGATGCTGTGGTACCGTCGTTGTATTTGATTTCCATAACACAACAAAACAGTATATGTGATGTTTTCTTATATATTAATAATATTTATATGATATCAAATGTGAATTAGTGCAATTTGATGGTTCTAGATGTAAAGGATACACTGACCTAATTACTTTATAGTTTCTTATGACCGAATACTTACCTCAAAATGTCTAATTTTAATTCGTTGGTGAAGGGACTGTGGTATATTTAGAGAGAGGGGTGGGTGGGGGGAGTGCGGAGACGCGGAAACGTAGGGCGGGCGGAGGGCGATGACCGTGAACGCGGGGCGGCATCGATCCGGCGGCCATACCCTCGCGCAACGGAAAGTACGTGACGACTGTACCGATTCCATGCAATGATGCTTGGATCAATTTGGAAAAATCGACAGAAGTCTATTTACATTTTTATATTTAGGTTTAAACCTCTAAAGTTCATTTCATATAGTTGGCCCGTGGAATGACTTCAAACGCGGTTGTGCTCTAGCACAACCGTCATATTAAAGCTTCCAAATGAACTCAGTTTTTTTACGTCTAAAACTAAGCTTAATAGAACAAAAATTTAAGTTGTGATGACTTCTTCTTAAATCCGTCTTAAGTTTTTTCTAAAAGTTTAAAAAAAATGATTTATATATGGAGAAAGAACGAAAATCTGAGAATAATAACATTTAATTATTCAGATTTTTTTGTTACTTGTTATTATGAGAAGAATTATAACTTATTTGAAATGTTATTTATGGTCCATCTTTAATGTATTTTGAATAAGACTTAAAGAGATAATAGTAAATATAATATATTTATTACAGAGCCAAATCAACACCATTTATAAATAATCTGAAAATATTATGAAACAAATCGATTTAATTACTTGCATTTTTATGTTTTGATTTAAACCTCTAAACTTCATTTTACAAATGAGTTATAATTATTGTGACAAGGGACGACACTTGCTATATAGTTGGCCCGTGGAATGACTTCAAGTCATCGCCATTAGCTTTAAGTTCAGGTGAACTTGAAAGAAATCCCTGAGCACAATGCTTTGTATATTGGATATATGATTATAGCCGCTTTTACGGTACTCGTTAATGACGGCTGAAGTGTAATAGAAGTGAAGCACTGCTTTATATGACAGACTGAGCTTAACATTAGAAGGAACTTAGATTTGACCGCGTATAAGAGGCAAGCATTTCATTTTAAGAGACATTGAATAATTTTTATATAGAATTTACGAGCATTTACAACAACTAGTCTCTTTACCCTATATTTTGCTGCGCTTATGTTTATTACCATATTTTGCAGTCAAAATATATTAAAAAGTCATTATAATTCGAATTATTGTTTCATTCAAATAGTACAATCTTCCTGACATAAAGAAACAAAGACGTCAAACATCAAACGTTAAGGTAACTTACTTTACTTTTGATCTGTATTTTAGGAAAATGAAAAATAACTCGCAAGCCGTTGATTATTTGGTCAGCTTATTTTATCCCGCGTTCACCCAAGTTATTTCCGTCTCAAGTATATTTAAAACTTGTTGTGGGTAGAACCATAACGAGCACGAATTTTATTCATTATGAAGCCACGTGTTTAATTTACACTGTCTCAATTTATTGGATGAAATTAAGTTTCTTACAATAGTTATGATGCAGTAACTGAAAATGTCTTTTATTATATTAGATATTTTGTAAAGTTAAATCGTCGTTGATCCGAAATAGCTTTACTTCGTACAAAATACCGAAGCGGAGCAAAGTAAGGGGGCACTCCTTCCCTCTTTTCTTCAATCTAATAACAGAATAAAAGTTAGTAGGGTGTCGGCCACAAGGGTGGCCTTAAGTTCTTATAGAACCGTATTTATCTGGGGACTTTTTGCAACGATGCCGTATAAGTAAGGGTGAAGGCGGGGTTAAAATGTAGGCTAAGATTCTACACCTAAGTTGAACGATAAGACTAAACCTTAACCAAAACATTTATGGTTGCGTTATACTCATGTCGTACTGTCCTCAACAGAATCATTCGGTAGCAAAGGTCTTGTTCCTTTTCAAATGGTCATATTAGATTTAGTACGACATGACGTTTAACGCAATTTCACTTGGTAAAGTAAATATAACAAAGCTAAAGCAATTCAAAATCTTTGAATGTAGACTAATGAACAGACTATAGACTATAGGTAAATTTAACTACATAGAACTTCAATTTGTGTTTATAATTCTTATAATGGTTACAATAGGGTAGACAACCTTTAGTACAAACTTTTGGTTACCTTGGTCTATTCTAATAATACAAAGATGTAATATTTGTAAGGTTGCATGTTTTAAGTATGGTTGTAGGTAGTAATCTCTATAACTACTCATCCGTTTACAAGTGCTCTTTTTTAGTAATATTTAGACTGGACTGTCAGGGTGGACGTAGGCTTTATATTATACCGTTAAAATAATAGTGCTTTTCATGGTGACCCATTTTGCCACCAAAGTCAACGAAAAAAACGTTGAGCGATGTGTTTATTTACGTTCGCTGCCTTAGCGGTAATAGATATAGAAATATGTAGAGAAATTGTAAAACTTAACATTCCAATAAAATCTTGATCTTGATTTTCTCTGATACTCTTGTAATTAACATAATAAAGACAACAATTTTTGATGCAATAACTACAGAACGGATTTTCATGAAACATTACATATTGATTAATATTTTTGTTACATAGGCTATACGGGGAAATATTTTAAAAATCTCAACAGTTGTATTGTAGCGCCGTTAAGGAAATTCTATTTTTTTACACACGCTAACAAGATTTTGAACATTTTATGTGAGCATTCGATTTTAATTACTTCTGCAAGTCGAACTAGGGACAATAGGAAAAATATTGAAAAAATTGATAACTTGATATTTATTGGGGTATTTTTGTTTATATTATAAATGCAACTATTGACGGACACTCGTATGCTAATCTTCGAACCCGACTATCTTCGAAGCCGACTATTTTAGATAGGGAGAAGTAATGATAACGTGTTGCACCGGGGTGTTCCGGGAGCGGGGGCGGAGACAAGGCGGGCGGGTGTTGGGGAAGGTTGAATGTCGGGCAAGGGCGGCATGAGTCACGGCCGCGATCAATACTGCAAGAAAATGCGTGTTCGCGCCATCTAAGCCACTGCATGCCGCCTAGGGACGCCAAGGAATGTCGACAATCGTAATTTTACAAAAATCGTAATTTTTCTCTTTCTAGTAATTAATACATATTTTATTAAGAAAGCCACAGTAAATACTACATAGATTTACATACCCGAAAATATTTGTTTTTTTTTCCTACTTGAAACACTTACTGATCAAAATCATTGCAGGTTTTTTGGAAAATTTGATGACTTACTTAAATTTGAAAAGCAATTGTGTCAATAACTACAATAACACGCCCGGAATATAGAGAGAAATGTACTGATATAATAATAAAAATACTCTTTATTTCTAACCTATGCCATTAATAAATGAACTACTGGGCGTAAAAATATCCAATTTACAGTTTTATGTACACTAGGTATACTATGGCTAGTGTACATAAAACTGTAAAAGACTATCAAGATAGTTGCTGGTAATTAACTTGTCCTTTTAGCCGTTTTATCATGATTAATAAGTATTAGATAGTATGTTAAGTTCTATAGGTTAAGTTTTGAGTTCAAAATAAAGAAGTTTACAGTCCAAAGGAAATTGTCGAAACTCGTCCGAGTAAAAACAACTTATTTTAATACATCTAAATTATTAAAATTTTGATTTGTTTGTAATCATTATATCTAAAATGTATATTACTAGAAAAAAAATACTTGTCTTATGTATCGAACTCACATACTCTCGCTTTCTGTGCGAGTACTTTTTAAATTTTTTCTAGTAATAGTTTCTTTGGATATAAAAATGTAACAGATTAATGCTTGAATAATATCTTAATATATATATAAACTAGCTGACCCAGCCACGCGTATGAAAAAAAAACTGCTATTTAATTATTGAGGTAGTACCTAGAACAAAAAGGGATAGCACTGGCATCAGCTTAGGAGACACTTGAAAAATTCAACGGGTCCATCAAGGCCTCGGTAACTTAATTGGAAGAAAACTCGCCCCGATAGCGAGACGAGGCGGGTTTGAGTCCCGCCTGGCATGGAAGCTGATTTTTTTTTTATGTGTAATTAATGTTGATCGCAGTTGACCTTAACAAAGATGCAAGGTTTTGGGACGGCGAAATCCTTAAATTAACCTCAAGCCGAGAGTAGCGAGCCACCATAGTGGTTTTCTAGCTGGATGGCATCACCCATGAGGGAATCTCTTAACCAGCATAGAGTCACTTCGACGCTCTAACCGGATAGGATGTAAGCTGAGTTGATTTTTTTCATGTATCTTAAGAAATATTTTAAAATAAATTAATACAGAAGTTTCAAGTGTCTTTATCAAACTTAAACTCCGTGTTTAATAAAGAAAATTTAAAGAACTCTCTATCTTCTAAAAATAAGGTTATTAAAGCAAGTCCAATTCAAGTCACCTTTTGAATTGATTTTGCAAAATAAGAAGAGTAAATACATTGATTTGACGTTATTGCTTCCATGATAATAAAATAAAATTACATATATACAATAAAAGACTTAAGTGGAAGAGGAAAAAGGTGATTCAAGCGACATCTATTAACTATCTGCAGGAGAATAGATGTCGCCCTAGACGAGCGTGATTATGCCTAAAAGGTAATTTCAAGCTGTAGTTATGATATTAACCTTTTATATGTATTATACCAAACGGTAATGTAAAAGGAAAGGGTATAACTTCATACAAGTATAACTTTAGTACTAGCGTTTTGATTCTTCCCTTAACGCCTTATATTGAAAAAAAAAAAAACTTTGTACACAACTTGAACTGAAATGAATGCTTACACATTACACTAAATAATATTTTTTAATCCCAGTCCAAAGTACAGAGGAAAATTAATCTCTTAATATTGTTTGGACAGAAGATAATTAAAAATATATCTATTATTTTTTACGTTCGTTATTTCCTTTTGTGAAAAACCGGTTAGTTAGTGGGAGTAAGTACTGAAAGGTAGCCAGTAGTAAGTACCCAAAGGGATTATTTAAGTAGATTTCTATGAATTTAAAAGTTGGTATTGATCAATAAACCTCCAACTCTTGCCCTTTTATTTAAATGTGTGTGGACAACAATACAACTGAAGCTCGAATATTTTCACTATATGCCTGTATAATACTTAATTAAACGTGTTTTAATAACGTACAAAGTCATCGTCGCTTTAAATTCTACTATCATAAGGGTTTGTCGTTATTCATCACTCATATTTTAAAAGACATGATTTATTACAATGCTAATAATCTTTGGCATAAATTTACGTACAAATTACATTACAAACCTTGATTTTATTATTTTTACTCTTAATCTAAATGAAACATTCTTTTTTATGTCTATTTTTTTCATTTTGACAATATTTCTATTTCTTTTTTTATTACTTAAAAACTAAATGAGATTTAACTGGTGAATAGTAAGAATTTCTTCAGTTTTAAAAATCAATTAGATAAAAAATATACGTAACAGTTTCTCGCAACGGTAACGAATGTAACGATCCTGCCTTTCGCACTGACGGTCCTGGGTTCAAATCCCGGAAGGGGCAGATGTTTTTGTGATAAATACGAACATTTCTAGCCGTGTCATGGGTATTTATATATATTACTATAAATATTACATATCTATGTATAATATTTGTATGTCTATCCTTAAACCTGGTATCCATAACACTAGCCTTATAGTGCTTAATTTGGGCTAGGCTAATTGGTGTAAATGTAAAAAATAATATATAATAATTTTAAAAGTATAACATTCTATGTTTTAGTTAGTAGATACCTAGAACATGAAATAATGGCGCAAGTATTCCGCTTAGGAATCACTTGGAATAATTCAAATACTTGTCAAGGCCTTATAGCGAGTGGTTAAGGGTCCCGTATGGAACCTGACATAACTTGAATTTTTTCCTAGTAAGAAATTCTTTAATTAAAAATATGTCCTAATATTTTCGATCACTGTTCAACCGTATAAATTAGATAAATATATCTTAAGATCTATTTAAGGGTAGTTCTTTTAACAGTAAGAAATTGTTACGTTCTTGCATATTGCCTTGTTTGTTCTTGTATGTAATATGCTAATGGTAATAACGAAATTACAGATTTCTTTATGCAGTGGTGGTCAAATAATTAGAAACACTTCTTATGAATAAAGAAAGTATAACTTCAACGTATAAATGTTCGTAAAAAAGATACACATTCAATAATTAAAAATTGTGCAATAATATAGCGACTCAAATAAAAACTCATTAAATGCATAAAATATAAAACATATCTTACTTTTTGGAGCGGAGCGAACGAAGTAAACGAAGCTCCCATGGAACAGCTTCAATGGCGCAATGTCTGTTACGCCATAACTTCCAGAGTTCTTAACCGATTTTAATATTTTTTGTGTGGAATCGAATCAATGGGTTTAGGACCACATTGTGACGGAGCCAGAATTTTGAAATTCGCAAAAATTCCCAACGAAAAAAAAATTTTTTTTTCTTTTTTTAGGTATTACGCTCCGATCCAATATATGGTGCTAGCGTAGCTAAATGCTTACCGACTGCATCGCCTAGTAATTTAATTACAAAATGAGTCTTACACATGTAGGAGCTTATTTTCTGTAACTGGCCGCTTGGACGCCTAATTAGAAACATTTTAAATAAGCATCCATAGCTGGTTCTTTTTTTAGAAATTGGAGAATAACATTTCTTTCTTGGCTTTTTCTATTATTTTGACGGCAATTCGAAATTTAATCTGAATTTTATTTTGGTCAAAACGGACAAAAATAAAAGTTATGACGCGTCAACTACGCAAAAAATTGATAATTTACATATATATCATAAGTGGGCGTACAGTAGAATAGCTGAGCATTTAAATTGTTCTGTTAAGAAAGTTTTTAATGCAATTGATCATTATAAAACACATGGAACTGTTGAAAATGTTCTTAGAAAGGCTCGGCCAAGAAAAACCTCTCTCAGAGAACATACGCTAATCGTTCGCGTTGCAAACAAAGACCCAAGTAAAGGCTCCAACCAGATTAAAAATGAAGTATTTGCGCCTGATAACCCGAGAAACAACTCGTCAAGACTGATACGCCGAAGATTAGTGGAAGCTAAATTGTTTAGAAGCAATGCCGGATTTACCTCAGACGGGGCCCCAAGCAACAACTGATTTTTGAGTCCCTCGTTCTTTTTAAATAACAAAAAACAGATCAATTTTGCAAAATCAATATATTATTTGAACCATCTCCATTACAACTTCTTTCTACTTTTTTCAGTCGCAAATTGATTAATAATATCATCAAAGTCAAGTTCTCGAAGCTTGTCTTTTTCGATATACAGTAGGCTTAAATCACTGACTTTTTCTTGGCCCATCGAAGAATTGAAAATGTCAATGTCATTTTTATTTTATTTAAAAAAAAAAATTTTTTTTTAATTATTTTTACATTTTCAAATAATTCATTTTTTTTCAAATTTTGGGGCCCCTCTCCAAGCGGGGCCCCAAGCAATTTCTTCCTTTGCTGCCTGGTAAATCCGCCACTGTTTAGAAGAATCTCTCGAAAGGTACCGCTTCTTACCAAGCAACACCGAGAGAAGCGATTATTATTCGCTAAAAATATGTTAATTGGACTATAATAAATATGTTAATTTGATTGTAAATTCCGATGGAAAGCGCTATGTTAGACGTCCTGTAAACAATGCTTTAAATTATAAATACACAAGAATTATAATCGAGCACGGTGGCGGTAACATTAAAGTTTGGGAGTGATTTTCCGGATGTAGAGTTGGACCCGTTCGGAAGATTGAAGGTACAATGGATCAGTAGCAATACAAAAATATCTTAGAGCACACAATGATTCGGACCTACTCGGACGTCATTTGCCTGTAATCTGGATCTTTCAGCGTAACAATGACTCTAAACATAAGGCCAATAACGTCAAATATTTCCTTAGCAAACAGTGTATATCCATTTTAGACTTACCAGCAAATAGTCCTGGTTTACCGATAGAAAATCTCTGGTATATTGTTAAAAAGAAAGTCTCAAACAAACATAACACCAGTCAAAACGAACTATATGAAGCATTTCTTAAAACATGGAATTCAATCTCCCTAGAAAAATGTACGAAATTGATTGGATCAATGCTACTTCGTTGCAGTGCTGTTATTGAAAATAAGGGATACGCCACTAAATATTAATTATAACTATTGGTAGGCTGTGGATAGTAGCTATTTCGTAAATAACAATACTAATTATAATACTTAAAAAATATTGTTTTTATACTTTTTTGTTGTTGTTTCTAATTAGTTGACCATTATAGTTCATACCTTAAAACTGATTTAAATGTTTGCCCGTAATGTAATATTGAAACTGCACTTGTGTAATGGGATTTATATTGTTTTTCTTATAAATGATAAGTCGTTGAATATATTGTTGTCCTATTTATTGTTTAATTTCAAAACAAAAACCGATTGCGGGGAAGTATCTTACATTATGTCAAGGACCGTTTTGGTATTGTTTCTAATTATACGACCACCACTGTATATGAGTTTCAAATGTATGCCTATGAATATTAGGGCTAATACATCTATTCATTTTAAACATAATGTGATAAAAATAAATCAAATAAAAAATAATAATAAAAAAAATAAAAAAACATATATTAAAAAGATATTATGATTTTTAATAATAATTGAGGAGGTGGAATTTATTTCATTAAACTTTTTACTTATTTATATTCAATTAGTTATTTAAAGGGGCCTAAATGAACTTTTACCTCGAATTTAAAAAGATCAGACATCCTATATCGCATCATCGTTTACAGTCAGGCGAGATAGCGGTCAAGCGCTTAACTATTTACAATAAAAAAAGTAATTATGTGAATTTGTAAACACCGCTTCAAAGAATATATGATATAGAATTAAAATGTAGTAGAAATATATTACCTGGAGTGTTGCCATTTGGCTGAAACTGTTTAAGATCTAATGTTGGCAGCAAAGCACGTGGATTGGAATAGATATATAGTACTATATTGGAATAGATATTTCTCTGAAACTTTGTTACTAATAAGTGATCTTATTCTTCTTCATTAAATACGAGCGGTATTCGCAACTCGACGGCTTTAAGCGCCTATTTTGCGTCTGGAGGGTGTTTGTTTGCTTATTCCAGCTTTGCTAGCTCCGCTAGGAACGCTCCAAGTGCCTTCACCTTGGTGAGAACCTCCCGCAGACTGCCCAGCGAGCCGAGATGTTTCGCCCGGTAGTGTGCCACTCCTTTACATTCCATTATGACATGGTTGGCTGTTTCTTCCACTTTCATACATCTTCTGCATAGAGTGCTGTCGGTGATACCTAAATGAAAAAGGTGCCTGTTAAAGTTGACATGACCAGTAATAGTGCGGGCTGGCGCAGCTCTGATCTACTTAGCTGTGGTAGGGATCTGGAGACACGAACGTCCACCCGCGGCAGAAGGTGATTAGCTGTCTACACGTCTTCAGAGAGTTCCACTGCTGTTGATGCCTGAAAGACTTAGGGTTGGTGTAGTATGACTTCCACGGTTTGGGTATAAATACTAACTTTAAGTCCCTTCAGACATGCAGTGTATACTTGTGGGCTAGGCAGGCTCGCAGCAGGTGAGAGTTTCGAATATAAGTACTTTCCCCCTTTGGGGAAGGGCAGGGAAGATGTTGTCTCTTCCCGCTGCTTTAGAGGGAGAGAAACTGTAATGGCCTACCTTTCGTTTTCAGGTGCAATCACCTCATTAGCTAGGCGCCAGCATTCTTCTGTAGGGATGGCTGGTTCGTTGGTCCATGTCATCTGTTGAATCAGTGAACAGTTTGGCAAATGGTTTTATAGAAGGATGGCATTTGACTCCATGGCTTTGGGCCATGGTACCACTAAAAAGTGATAGATTTATTATTATATATACGTACGCCTCGGTCAGATGAACCTCCCCCAAAGATCTGCACAATGACCAGTCCTGTAAGAAAAATAGTATTGCCGCCACCTATGCGTAACATATTCTAAATTGTTATTATTATTTATTGCTAAAATATTTAAACAATTAATACTATTTTAATTAATAATAAATAAAAATCTTTTAAAAAAATAGAATGCTTGCCTAACAAATAACATTTTGTTCGTAATATATTATTATTATATTATATTTTATTATTATATTATATTTTATTGAGGTATTATTATTATATTTTATTGAGTTTCATAGAAAATTAAGCTTGGCGGCGTTTTCGCTTTATTATAAAACTGTATCTTATTGCTACTGATACGGACACTGAGACCTCGGTGAGAGTTCACATAGCCTATGCTCGTTATCGAGGGTATGACAAATTAAGATTCGTAATTCCAGATGGTTACTGCTAGGGGTGCTCATATAAAAACCCATTGTGATATTTGACGCAGACGATAGCGAGTAATTGATGCGTAAATTCGCAGTAAGACCTCTAAAGGCTAAAAGGCAAGTAGACATTATAGTATACAAAACAAAATTAGATCTACTATGATTTGGTTTAAAGAAGAAAATTTACCAACATGTGTCCATGGATCGTTTTGTTTTTTCTGTGCTAGAGGGGAGTCACTTGTAGTGCCTATGAAAATGACCACAACCAGTTTTGTCGGGTTTTTGAAACAATTTTCAAAGAAAAAAGATTCCAAAAAGTGTATAAAAACGATATTTTGATACATACCTAGTAAACCTATGTAAACCAGATTGTGGGAAAGCTTTTTATTCTACTTAAATTAATCCGAATTTTCTGAACAGTATTACGATTTTTAAATCAAATTAGGGTGTAAAATATATATATACATATTTTACTAACCAAATATACATATTACCATTGGGCAGCAAAATGGATGATAGTTAATCTCACCACAGTTCTCAAAGGAAAATTAAGAAAGCGGTTAATTACAAAAAATGATGTTAAATTATATCCGTAGTTTTCATGAAAGTTGTTTGAATAAAACGGCTACTACTTGAGTAGTAGTAGCCGTTTTATTTAACTAACCTTGACCTTTTATTTAGATACCTTATAAGTATTTAATTCGGAGATTAGAATTCAATAGACGCAATGTAAATTACTGTCTATCTAAATTTCCCAGTGTATACACGTTTGGATGATAATACATGGTTAACTGTGTGACGTCATTCTAAATCCAACATGGCGGCACACTCAAGATGGCGGACTAGTTATTTTTAATGTACTCCTACAGCACGGGCGCAGCCAGGTTTTAGTTTCGGGGGGCCCCCCCCCCTAAAACTAAATTCAAGAAAATAAAACTACTGAAAGTGCATGCAACCTTTATATTACTTATATGAAAAATATGTAAAAAAAAGAAACAGAAGGTTTATTTGATTACATATGTACTACAGAAATAATCTTCTGTTTTGCTTTTTAAATATATCCACTACTTCATTCGCATCAATTTCTATCCCATAGTAAATATTCATGAGAGCCAAGACGTTCAGTCTGTTTTCACTCGTTGTGATCCGCAAGTAGTTTTTAAGTCTTCGTTGGCTTGAAAAAGTCCTTCCTGGCGCAGTTATGGACCACACCGTACCGTATGGTAGCCAATATTTGTAACAACGTGTTAATATTTGGATATAATTAAGCAGATTTTGGAGTAGGTGGTAGTCATAGCTGCTTAACACACTTCAAGATCTGCTTTGACGACAGATGTACTACTATGTCAAGAAAGTACCGGGAAAAGATTATCAAAAGGTTATTCATCCAAATTATTTTATCACTTTCAAAGTATGCTCCCTCAGTAACGATACACTTACGCCAACGAATAATCCAATCATCAAAACATTTTTTAAACGCAGTTTCCGGAATTCAGTTCAGTTCTCGCCGCGATTTCTCCTTTATGTCTTCTACCGATTGAAAACGGGTGCCACGATGTGGTCATTTGAGTTTAGAAAAAAGAAAGAAGTCAGCTGGAGCCATATCTGGTGAATATGGTGGTCGCTGGATGGTATTTGTTGAGTGTTTGGTCAAAAATTCGTTCACAATGATGGCCTAGTGCGAAGGTGCATTATCGTGGTGCAAAATCCAAGAATTTTCTTTTCACAAATCTGACCTTTTCGTCGAATTTGCTCTGTTAAATTTCGGTTCAGTTGGAAGGCGCCACTCCGAAGTTTGTTGACTAGTTTGCATATCAAACTCGTAAACCCACGTCTCGTCACCAGTAACAATGCGTTTCATGAATGTTGGGTTGGAATTGACTCGTTCTAGCATGTCCTCAGCGACTCTCATGCGATTGAGTTTTTGGAGAAAATTCAGGTCTTGGGGACTAGCCGAGCGGTAACATGTTTCAAACCAAAATGATTATTTAAAATGGTACGCATCGACTCGTGAGATACAAAAAGTTCGGCGGCTATCTCTCTTTAAGTTAAATGATTATTTTCAGTCACTATTTTCTTCACTTTTGCGATGTTAACTTCAGTTGCAGACGTTGATGGCCTACCAGAGCAAGGCAAATCTTCCATCACATCTCGACCGCTTTTGAACACTTTTTTCCACTCATAAGCACGTGTTTTTGATAAAGTTGATTCACCGTAAGCTTTCTGTAACATTTTCAGTGACTCCGAATACGAAATTCCATTGGTGATGCAAAATTTCAGACAAACTCTTTGTTCGATATTTTTGTCCATTATTAAATTCGCAATATACACTCATCATCATCATATCAGCCGTACGACGCCCACTGCTGGACATAGGCCTCCCCCAGGGATCTCCACAACGATCGGTTCTATGCTGCCCGCATCCAGCGTTTTCCCAAGACCTTAACCAGATCGTCGGTCCACCTCGTAGCGGGCCTACCCACTGAGCGACGTCCGGCACGCGGTCGCCATTCGAGAACCTTTCCGCCCCAACGGCCATCAGTTCTCCTTGCTATGTGTCCTGCCCATTCACGCTTCGATACTCCACGACATCAATATACACTAGATGTGATATAACTAAAAACAGCACTGTATTTTATATTAATAACAGATGCAACTCAAACTCCGCGCCAAAATGTAAACAGTTGTGCCAATCTAACAACAACAAAAAACAAAAATTTGAATTCGGAACCATAAACGAATCATCCATTCCCGATACTTTTTTGACTCAATGTACTTTTTTCGGGTAGCACTGCCGAATAGTGAATACATAATAATTGCGTCTTCAATTTTATTATAGAACTGACCGCAAAATTTAAAGGTAATACACCAGATAATGTCCCAGGCTCACGTCGGACGCCGGAGCAATCCCTACGGCGTGTACCCGCGCAAGGTTTAGCGTACGCCCTAAATGACGATGGGCGGCGGCGGGTGGAAGAGAGCGAATCCAAAATACACTATTAGTGTAATAATAAGTAATAAAATAAGTTATGCCGCTGGCCTCTCCTTATTTTGATATTATTGATGTTGATATCTTAACATTTCGGGGGGAGTTTGAACCCCCAAAATCCTCCCCCTGGCTACGCCCGTGTCCTACAGTATGGATATCAAATGAAAGGGCTTGCTAAGAATAACTCGAAAATAAAGTAACGTCACTCTAAATTCAATATGGCGGCCATGTGAAGCTTCAAAATCAATTTTGAAGCAGATATCTTCAACCAATTGAGCTGATTTTTTTTATTAAGATAACTTGTTATTTCTGTGGCTCTTGGCCACATCGAATGAATTTTATTTTTAGAGGAATAGTCACATGCATAGAACCGAAAGGGTCATTTTTTAATAAAAACATTTTCGTTTTCCTATCAGCATACGAATAGATTTTATTTCCCATATCTCAAATTAAGCTAAGTAAAGTTAGAAAAGGAACATGGTAGCTTAAATACAGTTTTAATAATTTATGTATAGTGAATAGTAGTTGACGTTTTTATTATTTCCATGATTATTAACGACCGTTTGGTGCATCGGTAGAGATCCTGCCTTTCGCACCGGAGGTTCTGGGTTCGAGTCCCGGAAAGGGCAGATGTCTGTGTAATGGAATCGGGCTTTTGTACTCGAGTCGTGGGTATTTATATATATTTCCATAAATATTACATATCTATGTATCATACATGTCTCTCCGTTTCCCTAGTATTCATAACACAAGCCTTATAGTGCTTTCTTTGGTCTAAGCTAATTGCTGTTAGTATAAGAAATATTATATACATATAATATTTGTTATACTTACACTTACAAATACATAGTGTTGATTAGTTAATGTAATGATATATAATATGTTGTGTAAATGCTAAGTTTTACATCGTACAGAAGAAATATGATCCTCAGAACTCAATGATGAAAAAGAGTTAACTAAATTATTTCGTAAATTATATTATGATTATGATGATTTTTAAATTGTTAAACAAAAACGTTAGAAACACTATTCACACTTTAGACCTTGACTAATAAAGTTTAACCTTGACTAGTAAATATTTTTTATTCAATAGATCCAGGAAGTAATAAAAGATCAAATGTAAAGTTTTATTTGTCCTACTGAAGCAGACGACTGACATTGAAATGTCTTTCCCTGACCACAGACACTAACGTTGCCGACGAATTAAAATGTAAATATACTGATTCCTACATCATAGCCGCAGCGTCTGATACAGTTTTTTAATACGTTACTATGATACTCTTGTTTTTATAAGATTTTTCTTCAATTTCTTATGCAATTAAACATGATTTTGTGTAGGAGTTTTTGAATAATCTAAGTTTTCTTTGCCTAGATTAAGTTTAGGTACCTACATTATATTCTTTCATTCCAACCTTACCTTTATCTTTCAAATGATGTCAGATGTCAAAAGAATGTTGTGACTATGCTATGAAGGCGCAGGATCTAAATATAAAAGGTTATACCAGATAATATTTAAGGAGTAGTTTTCTTTTTTGCCGAACAAAGAAAATAATTTCGAAAGTCTATCGAGCAAATCAAAATACCATCCAATCATTATATTTCTTCATTATTTTATAAGTTTCAAATTAAAGGGTACAATTTTTATGATTCTTTATATTGGAAAACTATTTAAGTTCCCATCAGGGTACAGAAAAATATTTCTTGTGTATTTTTGCGAGAGCAATCGCGATTAGCTTGCGTGTGTTATGTGGCATTGAGCTCTAATAATATCGCTGAACTTGACATTGAGCGCGGAGGCTCGTCATCGTCGAGAACCGCTGTCTCTACCGCGCTTACAGCCTCGCCGATGCGAAAGCGAGAGAGAAGACCATATCATTCCGTGTTCGCGGCTGTTTGTAGGTCAATCGTGCGTTTGTTCCGGACAGTAGCCCGAAAGTCGGCTGGAGGTTACATTAGTTAGATATTTACGTTAGATTACTGCCTTATTCAAGTGTGTTCAGATAATTACTAAAGTAGAATTTGTAAAAATGGTTTTATTTGGCCCATAAAAGTTTTAGGTAAAAATTTTCACGTGTCCGGCGTCCTTTGGTCCACTTTTGTTTGAAATGATTTCCTCTGCCCTTTCTACTCTCTTCATTACGCCACAGTAGGTCACTTTTTTTCTTGTAAATGTTCATCTATTGTGTTAATTAACTTACCAGGTCCGAAAAGAATCATCTAATTTTATATGGCAATTATATGTGGTTAAGGTGTGTGGTTGACCTGATATGCCAGAAATGAATTACACCTAAATATGTTTTTCTTTAATATTTATTTACCATATTTTTTACCCGCTTGGCGCAACGGTAGTGTTACTACCTTTTGCGCCAAAGGTGCCGGGTTCAAAACGTAGTAAGGGCGTAATATTTGTTTCCGAGTCATGATCGTCTATATACTTATTATCTACTCCAAACGTTACTTAGTACCCATAGTACAAGCTCCTCTTAGTTTGGAACTAAATATTTATTGCAAGTTGTCCAAAATTTATTATTGTCATTTTCAGGTATTATTAAGTAAAGTTAAATTATTGTAATACAATCGTCAGATTAAAACGTGATTTATTTTTTCAATGTCTTATTTTAAAACTACGAATGATGTTTCAAATATGAGTAGGTACCTACTTACTATCTAAGAAGCTAGACGTTTTCTGCCCCAGCCAAAATTCTATAAAGTCCAAGGTTGCTTATGAATAGTAATTGTAAACAAAGTAAAAATGAGAATAACAACATATTTATTTAATTCAGTGCTCTTACACTTCCGCGGACATTACCTATACAGTTAACTAAAACTACTTTTTAACTGACCTCCTGTAAAGGAATCGAAACGCCAGGATTAAATGTGAAGTACATATGCCCAACTTTATTTAAATGTATTTATTGAAATTATCGATATCCAAGATTTTCAACAGTCAAGTGTTACTCACGTTACTCACGATGCGAAATTAAATTAATTTATACACAACTTTCAAGTGCAACAATTTGTTGACATCAAAGATCTCCCTAATTTTGGGTTGATGGGTGATAGGTTTACCGATATCAGCATTTAATTTTATTTAGAGAAGTAAAAAAGTATTTGAGACTGATAATAATAATGACAAGCATGAAAGCGTTATCTAGTTGTAGTCTAGCAACCTTCTTGGTAATAAGAACTTCGTAAACCTACTTGGTGTTGGAAAATTTCGCTAGGTGGCGCTGCATTTAAAGTCTGCCTACTCTGGAGGTTTCGCTGCTTTTAAATAGATGGCGCTACTCGTGACATAAAACAAGAAAACCTATTTTTATAGAGTAAATAAATACATAATACAGAGGGTCGATTGCCCGTACTTGGAAAATGCCACTGTAACTCGCGCAATGATAGCGACTGTGGAGATTATGGAGTACTAATTACCATAACAAAGTTGATGGTTTTTTGTAACAATAACAATAGATGGCGCTGTTTTTCTCAACAGAAATAAGTATTATTACATATTAAAGATTTGATTACTATCATAGAGTAAATTTAACAGGTGCAAGATTGTAAACTCATATTAGTTTTTAATACTGAATACTTGTAGAATCAAATATTTTTTTAAATTGTGATATCAATCACTTAAGTTCTGTCGCACTCACAGGAGCGTACTTATCCATACTTCGTATCGAACGTACGTATCTATACTTTTATAAATTATTATATTAATTTGTTGAAAATACTTTTCGTGTTGGTACGGATATGACATAAAGAAGTGTAGGTAAATGCCACGTACGAATTAGTCACACTGTCCTTTTTACATATCACCAGCCAGTTTTTATGGATCATCACATCATCTGGTGGAATATTGTAAAAAAGAAAACTGCACATCGACGCACCGCATTAATATCACTCTTGGGTTATTTTTACAGTAAAAAAACCAAGAGGTGCTGATTAATAGTACAAATATCATTAATTTTATTTATTACACAATAGGAAATTATGTATTTATATGTCCAGTTACAGCGTATCTACCAGACTTATAATCAATTTGTCTTAGCCAGGATGAGCTCATGATGCTGTTATCCTTACGTTTTCAAGTATTTTCACTATCGACTGTCTGACATAACGACTCTACATTGTTCCTATTTGTGGGAAAGGTCAGTGCCGCCAGCAATGCGTTTATTGGCTTCACGGATTTAATGCTTACTGGTCCAACTATGAGAAATCATTCATTTGTCATTTGTGTTCTTAATCTGGTGCACTAAATAGCTAGGCACCTAATTTTGGCCAATCGTCAGTGCGTGAACATTCGCATTCACATTTCACATGTACAACTGTACACGTAACTCTGTCGTTGTCACGACTCAACCGACGCGAAGTGCGTCATCGCGGTCGTCGCTCCCTCTTAAGCAGTCGAGTATCTGACTCATGCTGTTTATCGCTTTTGACACGTGCATTTTTTCTCTCATAAGTATCAATAACTTAATGAGATACAAACCTCTTCCAAATCCTTTGTCCTTAAGTTACTCCAATAATAAATAAAGAATTGATTAATTGAACTTGTTAAGTTCCTAAGCATGCTCAATAGATCTAAGGGCATAATGTCGGCATAGTGTTGATTTCTACGTTTACACACACCACATATATATATATATATATATATATATATATATATATATATATATATATATTACACACAAACATATATTACAATACATTTATATTTTAATGATGAAGGAAAACGAACTAAAAAAAAAAGTAGTTGTGCTTCTCACCGCAAGATGGCGCTAGGAATCTTTCAGAAGCCGTCTTACACGCCCTTGTTGATTTATATTCTTTGTTGTCAATTTGTGACCGAGATTTATTAAGTATTTCTTGAATTATTTGTCAAAGTATTTTTACTTTTTTTGTCACTGGCAAGTTATCATAAGTTCTAAAATTTGTTTATGAATAAACACTATTAAATGTATCAACATAGAGGATAATCATTTTTTTATTAGTATAATTGGTGAGATTAAACTGGCCGTCAAGAATTTTTAATCCGAAATTTTGCGTTTTTTGAATAAACGAGCTACTTATGTTTTTATTTTAATCTTGACGTCTCAACTATTTTTCAGGAGCCGACTTCACAGGATAACTATACATACACCCATATTAGTGTTGTCTAAATTCAATGAGCGAACAACGCGAGAGTGTAATAATTAAATATATTAAACATGTCTAAAAGTTCTCGATAAGTAAAAACTGGGGCAGGAGCATCAGTGACTTGAATATAAATCCAAGAGACCTTCAATGTTGCATTGATGCAGTGGATAGGTAATGATAAAACAAAACAGTTTGTTGGAGAAGGGCACTATCGTGACCGTTGTCGGTAGCTAGCGATAGTGCAGTCGGTCGCCGCGCAACCTTGCAGGGTTTGTTGCCCCGGCGGGCGGCGCGGGGTGCGCGGGTTGCTGTAACCTCTACTGACATGTTCTAACCATTTCTAAATTGCACTCCATTGTAGAATAATTCTATCCAGAAACCTAATCATAACTCAAAAGTGATGGGATCGAAATAAAACTAAGAGTAACTAAAGGGATAGTTTTACCCTTTTAAGTATAATAACGAAGCTACATGTTACAAAGTTATTATTTTCAATTAGCTGTAGTATCAATATGCAAAAAATGGGAGGCAGAATAGAGAGTTTTTCTTAAATTAAGGCATTATTTAAATATTTTAAAATATTAGTTTTTCTTTATATTGATATATAACTTTTTTATAATTTATGAAAAAATCAGTGAAAAACAATTCATTGGTGGGAATTACTCTGCCTAAAACGATCTTTAGTATGCATTATTTGTTACGAAGTGACTTTAATTTGAACAATATCTTATTAAAAATGTAAAATTAACTTATTTACTCCGCATAAGAGCTCTTAGATTTTATATTTATAAAACAAATTTCTATGTAATGATGAAAAAAGATTCCTTATGCAATATATTGCGATTGTCTGATATTGTTTATATCATGAGCGGTATCAGTATTGATGGAAAGGTTATAGAACAAAGATTACCTCAATTGTTCCTAGAGTTAGATGTCTTATAAATAACATTAATAGGTCAATAAGTAGCGATCGTCATTTTTTTTTTTGCTTCTCATACATTTGAAGTTGTGATGTTTAAAAACGAGTGCCCTCGCTGAAGAGTTGTAAGTGGGATGAGGGGAGGGGAAGAGAGAAGGGAAGGTTCTCCTCCTTCATGGTCTATCAGAGATGTGTAGTTTCATTTCATTGGCATTGACATTTGTGCCGAAAGTTTCACATGTTGACCTATCACAATAAAAGCAAACTAATAACACACACAATTCACCATACTTTACATTCTTAGAAAGATATAAATAAAGTCAAACGAATATTTTATTCATCATGCGCATTTGTTTTACGCGCAACTTAAGAAAAAACGTCACGTTTCACGTAATTTAATATATTTGTCTAAATTTAAATTTAACTAATAAACTCGACTTCGGCAAACAAAATAGTTTTTGGAGGCATCAGTAAAGTACAATGAATAGCCCCAAACTTTCAGTATACATTGAGGGGACTCGTTTTTAGATTTAACCTATTTTTACTCCTACGGACCGTAAATATAACCATAAATATTCAAATTTGTATACGGCCATCATCGGTTCGAAAACATAATGAGTTAATTATTTAACTATCGTACAAAATTATCGCTCGTTCTTGATGGAGTTTGTTGTTCTAATTGTAGGTTGTTTACTTCATAGATTACACGCGTCGTGGCGCTAGAAGGTAATCCCGTGTTGTTTACCTTTAATGTAAGTACAAATTAATATGATTGTTATAACTTGGAAATCAACAAGAGTTGTGAATCTACAAATACAATAAACTTACCTATTGTGAGAGATTTAGACTAGTGTAAAAATCAATAAGTATTATATTAAATAAAAAAATAAATTACATCAAAATAATAATATTTTGGGAATATGGGAACACAATATAAAATTTCATTGTAATTGTTTCACATCGATGGCTCGTCTTCTGGAGAAGCGATCCTCTATCCGCGGATACAGATGTTTACACATCCAGCGGCGAGACGTGACCTATATACAGACACAATAGAATTATTCTTGAATCTTTTATGATAATAAACCTTTGTGTATCTTTATAAATATGTATTTTCTATACACGCCGATAGATGTTGATCGTGGAATAGTTTGAGAGAATTTAGATTATATTTTTTTGGACTTAAATATAAATTAACTGTAACTTGTAAAAACTTAGAAATATTTTTTGTCAGTTTATTTTACTAATAGACGTTAGTATGGTTTTCTCCCTCAATAATTAATTTAGTAACCTGTTGAGATGAAATTAAGACAACAGTTTTTCTGCAATATGGTTGCAATTATTAAAATTAAGATATTACTTACTGAGGTAATCAAATATATCAAGTTTGGTGAACCGTGAATATGTTATGTGTATGCTAGGATCAATGACAGTAAACATAATACAAAATAGAATAAACCTTCATGTTTTAAATACTATCGATTAAACTTAAAATATGTAGCCTAAAATTCATCATTATGATCTCAACCCAAAAACGCCTACTGCTAGACAGAAGCCCCCTCCAACAATAGGGGAAATTTGCCATAATCTCGCAGTAAAAGTCGGAAAACACTACCGCCTATTTTGTGGTCTACGGTACGTTTATGGTGATTATCTCCAGTATTAATCGCCTTTTACAACATCGTCAGTGTTAAGGGTACCTCTGCCGGGCGCTACACAGCTTCATAATAATAATTACATAAATACGATACAAGTAAAAGATATACACAAAGTATATTGAATAAAATACGAAAAATTTTCGACTTAGTTTATGGGTTATTTCTTCGTTAAAGACTTATAGATAGACATATATATGAAAGTAACTTTTTTGAAGTGAATAATGTTCACTTCAAAGCAATTGTCAATTTTATATCTTTATCTGTGCTACTGTAAAAGTTTTTATTTAGTAACTTACAAGCCATTAAATTTTGTGTTCGTTTAAAGTTATTATTGATAGTATTACTGGGGTATTCATTGTTTTATTAATATTGCTACAGCAGCGGTATGGTCTTTCTTATGAGCGGAAATATCATAGGAAAAAGAAGCTTAAATCCATCACATAGCCTTATAGGATTAAAGTCATTTAAAGACTGATTCATTACGAACCATTTGCTCACCACGCCTTTCTATGCCTATTATAAGATTGACAAAATTAACAAAATGTAACCTCGCTACAGATTGAGGTTAAGAGCTGATTTTATGTGTCATCACCCAAATAAACTAGCAAGTTTTTGTAAATGTGCATAGCACTGAAGATTTATTGTAATTGTCTCAATGCACAATAGATATTTCTGGTTTAAACGATCGCGCAGTAATGGCTTGGACCTGGCGAGGGCGATAATTACGAAGGTCGTGCCGCAGCTGGAGCCAGCGTCACACACCCAGCACCTCCATGTGATATCAATAGTTAGGTTACTCATAACGATATACAGACCGGCCACTTTGCATTACAAAACAAGTCTCCGTACAATGTAAATAAGGTGGAGATTACGTTGATGGCCGCCGCGGTCGGTGGCCTTACCTCATTTGAGTTCATGCACCCGAGCGAAACTGGGCCACGTACCGCGCCCCCCCTCCCTGCCCTTCCCCTCTATCGTCCCGTTACCTACCACTAGCTTTTCATTGAAATGTATCTATTACTCGTTGCAAGAATATAGATATAGAACTTATATTTAAAATGTTGTCAACAAATAGAACTGTTTCCTTGGGAATGTGCATACCACTTACTTATCCAGTACAAAAGATTCGTTTCATATTACGAACACAGGCTGCATTATTATCTCTAAGGTCAGTGGGTTTAATCCATATAGGTACCACTATAGCTTGCTATCGTGCATATAACTCGATTATCTAATGGTATTTACAATATCATAAATTGAAAGGTTAAATGAATCAGTATTTTAATTAACCATATTATCTTTTTCTTAAGTAAATCATTAACATTATTAGTGTTTTACTGAAACACAACAAATCTTTTAAAGAAAATTCTGATACAGATGGTCTCAAATCAAATTTACCTTAATATTAATATGAATTGTAGAATGATATGGCATGTATTATATGTTTTAATATATATATTTATCATTTCGCCTTGTTAGAAATTCTTATAGAGTCTTCAATGCTAATGAATATGCTATCATAACATGGCCGGTGAGTGAACCAGTATTGCTCGGTGGTTGCGCAAGCGACTCGAGAAAGTGCGAGTAAAAGTTGACGCAACTGCGCGTCACCGACTGCCACGTCACGCCTTGTGTGCGCTGCCTTACACGTCGTTGTACACCCTGAGGCACGTCTTGTATTACACTGTGTTATACATACCTCAATTTTATTCGTAGTTGAAGAAACCTAATATAACCTTAGAAAAGATTTTATTTGCTAATGTACAATAAAGTGTTGAAAAAGAAATTCGCCTAAGGCGGGAGTTAAACCCATGTCTGGTAAGCCAAAAGGCAAAAGCTCTAACCTCCAGGGCCCTGCCTTTTTACTTTACGTTTTCTTATCTAGGAAATAATTATTGGTTTATGTTATTTGTGAATACCGTTTTGTTCATCAGATTTTCGATTACCTTCTATAAAAATATAATTATATCACTTTTGTTTGATAAAAAATACAAATAAATCTTTAACCAGTTTTCTAATCTGGTATATCTTAACCTTACATTAGGTTTACCAACAATAGAAAATAAAATTTTAATAATTTATTACTCTCGAGAACTATGTCAGCTTTTTTTGGATTTAATGTTTGAGAAGTACATTATTGGTATAAATGCGTTTATTTGGTGTTTAACTGTGACAAGATGACCTAACAACAGTTCGACGTTGTAAGACATCAATGACTATAATTATTATGAATTATGACTAAAAAAGCATAGCAGTATCCTATTTATGTCCTAGATACACAAAAAAATGTGACGTTGTTCACCGGATTCATATAAGGCACTTGACAAGACAAAGGAAGTAAAATGGTCTTCATTTTTTATCGTCAAAGTGGTTAAAAAACAAATAAGAAAGAAGAAAGGAGGTAGGCCGTGTGGTTGGTGATGGAATTTAGTCTGTTGTAATCTTTTGAACATGTTTTATATACGAGTACCTATATAACAAAAGATGACATCTCGTTTAATGCTAAAAACAAACATATTAATAACATTGATTTATTTATCGTTGTTATATAAAGAAGTTTTAGCGAGTTTATGATCCGTGCATGGCGTGAAGAACTTGATAAGTCCAAAATGGCAATTTTACAGGGCAGCAATTTTAAAGATTCACATTTTCTCCAAAATCCGTTTTCAACTTGAATTCATCTTTAGAGCTTGATTTATGTATAATTTTATGTGATCTTTCAAATTATTTTAATATTCTCGTAAAATCTGCTTATTTTGTGAGATATTAGACTTATCAACTTATTCTCCATACATTAGTGCTCAAACCAGTGTAAACATTGTTTAATTTAATTCCTAAATAATCAGTTTTTCAGTGTAATTAAAATGTCTAAATTGGTTTAAGAGTAATTTTAGATGAGTTTTCAAATAACGTCATGTTTTTCTTTCTCATTATCTTAATATTTATAATAATTAAACTTATCCACGTGTTCACCGACGACTTAGCAACTTATTCTCCATAGAATTGGGTATCAATAATACATATTTATCATATATAATAAAAAAAATAATAAAAATGTTCGTAATGAAATTTCAGTCATTCGGGAATGCAAGCGCACTTTTTGTACTAAACTTTATCTAAAGGTTTCGGAAGAAAAAAAGGGTCCTCGAATTATGGAAAGGAAATTAGCTGGCGAAGGCGGACGACTATTTAAAATTGCCTCTTTTTGTGCTAACAATGTGCCATAATTTCTTAAAAGGAAAGATGTATATTTCTCAATACCCTTTTGATGTATCACAAAACTGGGACGTGCTATCCAGACTAAATGAAATTTAACTTCTTCTTGATCTGAAAACTCTAATTCATGTTTTAGACGCGCTACAAATCGGCAAAATGTAATTTCATTATACAAGCTTTCTAAGAAAATCCTACACTGCCTAGACATACACACATTAGTAAAATGTTAAGGTCCAAGTAATTATGAAACCAATAATATTAGGTTATTTTTATTACTGGATTATCCTCTAAAAATGGAGATAAAGAAACTATCTTGAAAGACATTGATTTTGAACAATTGTATAAATTAAAATCAATGGGGAATTAAAAATTCAAGCATTTTATTACATGTTACATTGGTTTAGAATGGTGGTACATAAAAATGGTATCTATGTGACGCCCTTCAAGGGCATGGCATGGCAGGGCATAAAATTAAATCAAAATGAAATTAAAAACAAATAAAATAAAATGAAATTAAATATTTAAATAAATCAGAACAAAATAACAATTGAATTGAAGTTATCTGCTTGCAAAATATCTGAGAATTCATTTGGTATAATTTTAGGATTTATAATAAAAAAGGCATAATACGCAGACTTTGTTATATTTTAGAAAAACTTGAGAATTATTGAAATAATTGGTGGCTGGTCATCATTAACAGTAGATAATGCCTTTAACTCAGTAGATAAAATGATATATTGATTTTTAAAGTTATAGTGTGTAAGTATAAATTTATATAACAAGTTTTGTACGTTTTATCGATAGTTGAGTATAAGTAGATAAAACGATATATTAATTTGTTAACGTAATAGTGTGCTAGTTGTCACTTTGATATATTGTTTTGTCAATTTACGTACGCTAGGTCGGTATTTGAGTATAAGTTGATATAAGAATTTAAACAATATTTTATTTTGTTGATTCACATCTCGTTTCGTTAAACAAAATACCCAATGTATGGATATATTCATTTACTGTCACAGTCAATATCTCTAAAAGTTACGTAGATATCGAGTTGTCAATTTTTTTCCTACAAAACCAATGCCGTAAGAAGCAATTGCGTCGATAATAAAAAAATCGTGTAAGTCGAGTTACCAAGTTTTTCACGCCAGGCACGTTATTAAACTCTACGTTGACATATAACTGAACTATTGTATGTAATTATTTTTATTTTCCATTAATAACACTTAGATACATTTAAAACATATTCACAAGCAAACATAAAAAAATCATAATTAACCCAAAAAAGAATTTTGAATAGTAGGCATTGACAATACCGTACCGAATAAATCCAGTTCAGGTCAAAGTAACGGAGTATTTTATCGAAAGCTATAAACTTTATGCGTGTGCTATGGGGTAGTTCTAATAAATAGGAGAAGTATATATTAGGGGTTAAAGTATGAAATTGCCGATTTGTACTGAAAATCTATATTGTTTATTTTTTAAATTTTTAACAAATTTATTTAATCAAAATAGTTGCCATTATTATCTATACATTGCTGCCATCTAATGGGAAGGTCATTAATGCCTTTGCGATAGAATTCCGACGATCTAGACTGCACAAACTGTGTGAAAGCATTTTGTACTGCCTCCTGGGAAGAAAACTTCTTGTCACGTAGATAATTGTCCAAATCACGAAAAAAATGGTAGTCCGTTGGAGCAAGGTCTGGTGAATACGGAGGATGACGAATGGTTTCTAACTGCAGTTCCTGAAGGGTCAAAATGGTTTCTCGTGCTGTGTGAGGTCTCGCGTTGTCGTGGAGCAATAATGGTGAAGATCGATTCATGAGTCGGGGCTGTTTTACTGCTAGTTTTGTCAACATGGTTCGGAGTTCGGCACAATAGACATCTGCCGTTATTGCTTGACCAGATCGGAGAAAACTATAGTGAATAACACCATGCTGAGACCACCAAACAGTTACCATTACCTTTTTATTGGTAAGTTTTGCTTTAGGACACTGTTGTGGCATTTGACCTGGGGTCAGCCATTGCATTTTTCTTTTCCGGTTATCATAAAGAATCCACTTTTCATCACATGTTACAATTCGATCCAATATTCCTTCATTTCTGTACCGGTTCAACAAGGCAACACAAGTTTCAACACGCGTTTCTTTCTGCAGATCAGTCAAATCATGAGGCACCCATTTTTCGTATTTTTTTATTTTATTGATTTGACGCAAGTGAGTCAATATTGTGGGTAAGGTAACGTTAAACCATGCCGCTAATTCCTGGGTACTTTGACTAGGATCGGCTTCCACTATCTCTCTTAATTCATCGTTATTTACCTGTGTGGGCGGTCTTCCTCGTGGCTCGTTCTTTAAGTCGAAATTTCCATCACGAAAGCGTTTAAACCAAAATCGCACGGTGCGTTCATTAGTAGACCCCTCTCCAAACGCAGCATTGATATTGCGGGCTGTTTCTGCCGCGTTAGTTCCGCGTCGGAACTCGTATTCAAAAATAACTCGAATTTTCGCAGTATCCATCTTTCTTGTCTAAATTGAATAACAAAAACAATTGAAAGTCGATATTCAAATGTTTTACATTTTTTAAAAAAAGAACATCATAGAAACCATTTAAAAAAAGTTTCATTCGAAAACCTCAAACCATGAAGATTCTATGTCAATTCAAAGAACCTATTGCAATAAAACGGCAATTTCATACTTTAACCCCTATTATTATAAAAGTTACTCACGTTAACTTGGATATACCTGTTTTAGAAATATATTTTTACTTTAAAGGCAATCTATCGTAAAACAGGCCGGTTCTCTCTTTAAGATAGAATACAATTGTTTGATATAAATAAAACTAACTTATGAATATTTTAATGAATTTTATTTTATTAAAAAAAAACAATAATACTACATTGTTTTTTATTGTGTTAAACAGATTTATAGTTTTTAACTTGAGTGATATGTTTTAATTTCTTTCAGTTTCGTATGAAAAATTAAACGAATTATAGATGTGCGAATACAGTTATAATTCGTTTAATTTTAAGGTAGAGGGTGGTTGAGTGACGGGACGCGGGGAGTGGGGAGAGCTCGACAGAAATAGGGCGCGGAGGACAGAGCAAGGCTGCCCCGGTTGCCGGCCGTCGACCCGAGGCGTACGCTCTCAACCTAAGATTAAATAATATCCGACTTTAAACCTTTAGCGATAAGTTACTAATTCAGTCGCACGTGCAGATCTTAGTAGTCAGTACCTACGAAAGTGTATGGACGCGTAGTTGTTAGCTACGAGCTTACTACGGACGTATGCACTGTGACGTAACAATACCGTTTGGATAGGGATGCACCAGAGTAATAAGTCATGCATCATTGTAAGACATCCTTAATTTGTAAAAAGTCTGTTGCTATTAAAATCTCGTATCTATTGTTATATTTTCCAGTCCATGCATATTTAATTTTAATTTTTTTTGAATACTTATTATGACTTAAAATAATAAGATTGACCTAAATTAATCCAAACTGATTTTTCTACAAATTCCATTCCTATTTTCTATATATTTTTATATATTCAATTTTAAAGTTGATATTAACTATGATAATAATACTATCAACTCTAGAATTGCTTACCACTACGAAATTAATTAAAAAACGTTTTTAAAATCACGCCATCTGGTGTAGAGTAGAAGAATGTCTAGATGCTTCGACCTGCGAGGCGCTTAACGCTCGCTCGACTCGCCCCGCGCCTCTCTCCGCGATAAGGGCATGAGTTCGTTGGCCCGATACAGGCTGACCTCAAAAACGAGGACACTGCAAAATTAGGACGATGACAACATAACGACTCGAACGCCTCGCGACCACATTTGACTTTCGACTACAACGCTTTTGACATAAGAATTATAGTGGCACACAGCTATAAACTGAACTACATGTATTTGATCAATTAGGCAAATACGCTGACTCCGACAGAGTGAGTTGGCTTGAAGTGTTTCACTATATCATAATAATGGGTTTAACCTTATTTTAGAATTTACCTTCGTACCTGTGGGAGAGAGGAGAACATAGGCTCACCCACGACCGTGTGTAAAGGAATTTAATCGTGTAATCATTAAGGCTGTAGACTGCAGTACACTGTTGTTTTTATTACTTAACCATGTTATCGGTTTAGTAAAACCATCATCGCCGCTTAAATAAAAGCTTTTCTTTGTTTTCAGGTAAGCTTCAGGACTTATTTTGAGTGCAGGAAAGTGAGTATGTTTTATAAAAACAAAATATATATTTAAAAACAGTATAAAATAATTTATAACATTTAATGTTGTAGACAAACAACATTACTAGCCAACGATAACAATATTCATGACTTTAAAGGAATATTTTATAAAGCCTAGAGCTGCCCGAGGGGATTAATCGCAAAGCAGGGCTTTATTCCTATAGCATTTTCATCATGGCTACGTGCCCCGCGCCACGATAACGAATACAGCTGGAAAGAGTAGTATGCATGCATCGTATGCAACGCCCAGGAGACGGGCTAAAAATACAGCGGTCGACGCACCGAAAGTAGGTCCCACCCTACACCCCCTAAATGTTATACGACTACATCTATTAATTCACTACGGTTTACGAGTGCGTTATTGTTTACTATAGCACTGGAAGTATTCAAATTCCGACGTCAATTTATCCTTCATATGAACGCAGTAGCTCAATAATTTCTGTTATTTTTTAGACGATATTTTGTTGTTTCATTAATGTATTTTCAGTCATAGGATACACTAACAAGCTGTAGTTATATTTTTTTAAAGCATTTTTATCGTTGTTTGCTTATTATATTCAATTTGTTATTTATATTAACAGGTTTGAGCGTTTAGGTATAACATAATGCCTAAAACGTATTGTTCTCGTATTTTATTAGTAAATGTGTTGATTTCCAACTTCGAATTAGCGTTAACAATGCACTAAGATTTGTGATTGCGTGGTTTGTAAAATTACAAGGCACAATTGAAATAATGTTTTAATTGATAACCGATTTCATTGACAATTACGACAATTACTCATTGTTTGTAATTATTTCCTTCGAGATATTATATATAAAATATATAAGTACCTTTTTAGCAAAACAGTATATCGTGTGACGATTTTCGTTATGGAGAAAAACATTGTGAAAGTGTGTGGATTATTAAATATATTATTATATATTATTTTGTATTGTATTTGTATCCGTTATTTATTACAAATGTTAAAATAAAATAAAATCCTTAAATATAAAATACCACTTATATTATTAACGCAAATAAAAAAATCTTTAGAGTATTTTTGTGCGTTTATCTTTTTGGATTTGATTGTATACATACACAGATTAAGTAAAACGAAAAATTGTGAAATATGTCCCAGTGAGACTGTGAAGATAATTTGTTGGCATTACGCTGACGATACGATGTAGCGTGGTGATGCGATAGCCATGTAGCGCGTGAAAATCAACAACTACGGTGGACGGTGGACTACAGAGTAGTAAAGAAATGAAGGCCGACAGTCAGTCACTAGGCACAGCCTTATTAAAAAGCAGCATATCAAAAGTAATAAACAGACAGAGTTCAGTACCTAATGATAATTCTTAAGTATGCTTGAAGGTACATCTGGGGTACATAGAACTCAAATTGTTTAACGTTAACGTGTTCCACTTTGTTTTTCTAGGATATTTCTGACTCAAGGTGGAACGATTACTATTACAAAATTAGTCCATTGCAACGAATTCACAACAGTTGACACGTCAGCCGGGCGTAGGTGTCGTTCTTAACCCCATAGTTTAAGTCAGCACTGTAAAGCGGTAAACACATGAAACGTATCGCAATAAACAGCCAGTGTCCTTGCTTTCTAGTAAACAACTTGTTTCTTGTGTCCCTTTACCGTAGAACGGCATTTAAAGTTCCAATGCAATCGCTAATAAATAACCTAGATCATGTAGTTGATACTTTTTTCCTATTTATTTCGGTAAACAAACAGTTACAAAGTTTATATTTAAGGTGTATTAACATGTATTGTTTTGAAACAGCACCGTTTACCACCATTAGCTTTATTAATTTACTAAAGATTGAGAATCTGACGTAGACTACGTGTTCATAAAGCTTTTTAAAGATGTTTGGACAAGTTGCCACTATGTCAATTGAAACAAACGACTCGTTGTAAGAGTTATAGGGGTGAGCGTTTACCAGTATTTATTCGGCAGCGAGAAATTGCAAAGGGGATTCCATTACTAGAATATATTGGGAGATTGATGATAACAAATATATTTTTATGATCTTATTGATATTCATATTATAGATGAGACCAACGGTGAACTTAATTAGAGACGATTTAAATTACAGTTCAGCGTTTGAAATTACAAAAAGTTTATCGCATTTTAACGCGTGTAAATTGTTCTGCTACAGAAGCTTAGTATTGTGATAATGATGCTATGTGTATGTATATTATTTACTTGTTAGATTTGCCGTGCTGTATTATTAGCATAAGTCTTATTGAGATTGTTGAGCTATAATGTAGAGATAATGTTCGTCCAAGGCTGTACAATGCAGCTGTAACAATGTTGGGCATTATTGGGAGTATGCGACAGGCCTTAAGAGGGGAGCGGGCGCGCGGGTGTCGCAAGCGCCTCGGGTGCACGGCCGGCCATCGGCACCGCGCCGACCCTGACTGACTTATCTTGCGAGCGTGCGCCGCGCGAATTCGCATTCTAAAGCTTCGTTCGTATAGGATAACTCGATCCTTTTATCATAGAAATAGTATTAGTACTATCAAAGAACGTACAATTAACAGTTCAAACTACCGTACTTGAGGTTTGAAATTAGTTGAGAAGTATCATTAATATTTGTAGCTTTACAATAAAAACTTTTTTAAATAGAAAATTATTCACTTGTAATTGATTTTTTTTTTATATATTTTCATTGTAGGTAAAGACTTTAATGATGTTGGATTTACGCTTCCTACGATTTAATGTGAATTAATAATATGATAAATATTGATTATCCAACAAATAAACTGGGAATAAGTTTGTAACAGTTCGTCAGTGTTTTATATTTCATTATTACATTGACGTTTGAGTAATTCGAACCAAATGTCAGACGGGAGTTTGGGATAGTAAATGATACCATGAGATTTCGATAATATCGAGTATTTATGAAAGGTTGATATTCATTTATATCGTATCACATTATACTGTGAATGCATTACACATCCTTACATGCGACCTTTTGAAAAAAACGATATATACATTTTTTGTTTATAAACCTGTCTTTAAGATTATAAGAACATACTAACATTTTAAAGTAATATAGTTATTATATGAGTTATAAGGGTTCTTTTACGCCTTAGTACTCTATGCATATAGGTTACTTCAAGGTCAAAGTTAAATTAGTATCATAGTACTATAAGCATATCATTAGTATATATATTTTATTATATGTATTTTACATGTATGGATTTGAAGTATACTAGCATTGTAGACTGGCCCTAACTCTCGCGAATCTAACAAACAACTTGTAGTTGCGTCGCCTGCGATTGTGGCGATCCTCGTTATAGTTTTGATGTCACAATCGATAATTGCAACCTACAATGAAGTTTTTAATCTCATCAAATGAACAGGTTAATTTGGACCTTTTATTGGTTTAAAATAAATACTATTTAATTGATTAGTTAATTAATAACCTATAGTTGGCCCGGATGACATAGACGGTCATAACGTAACCGCTAGCAGGAAAACTTAATTGACCTATAAATAACATTTCAGATTATTATTAATAAAAAATATTTCTATCGAGGTTACGTAAATTACTCATTTAATGCACTTATTATTACTTTATTTAAAATACATTAATAATATAGGGTGACACAAAAAATGACTTTGATTATTGTCGTATATTCGAATAATAAAACTGAGAGATTATTTCTCGAGACATTGGTACGATACGTTATTCGAATTTAAAAATTTATGACTATCTTTGTGAAATTACGAACTATAGAAACAAAAGCTGATAATGTTGTTAGCTATTTATTGGTTTCATTGTTGTTTTTCACGCTTGATCTTCTTGTTAAAGTTAATTAACACCATAATTAGTGCAAAACGGGTTATGCTAAAGAAGTGTTTTAAAATTGTATGTATATATGCATACAATTTTAAAACACCAACAGGGCATTGAACTATGCTATAGTTAAGTATATCTTGTCATACTAATACATTTGCTAAGGATAACAGTCCGATTTATGCAGTCCATTTGTGCTATAAAATCATTAGATATTTATTGTTCCGAGAACTTTTTGAATCATCCTTAGTGTCTTGAAGTATTTCTGTGTTATTTTTGATATCGTGTCAATTAACGTTATGCCAAATATTTTACATATGTATTCGCACATACACACATATACACAATAAATGAAATAAAATGACATTATGCAAGCATAAATAGGGCATTATATTTTATATGCACCACTGTCCTGAAATAAAAACTCAAAACTGGAAATAAATGACAATAAAAGGAACCATACAAATATTGCCAGGATATACTATTGTGATTTTTTAACTTTCCAGTCTTTTTATTCGAAGAGCTATCTGTCATAAATTTATGACTTATTTAAATCTCGGTCTCATGGATCTTAATATTTGGCAAGTGATAATTATAAATTTGAGCATTTTTATATATTTGGTAGACTGAAAGTGCTGCCGAATCGACTAATAGTGACAGCTTACTGTCAAATGCACACAACGAATCTCGTGACATATTTTTTTATAATACCACTAACTGACCCGGCCACGCGTCGCTGTGGTTCGGTTATTATAATTTCCATTAAAAAATATTTTGGTTATGAATTAAAATGAAACCCATTATATGTCATAAGCAAATCCAGCAAACACTGTGACAGGGAATTTTTATATGTAGATAAAAGTATATCTCGTGTTAAGAATCTCTTGTTTCAATATTTTTGTAGTCGAATCGCTTTTCCAATGTTTCTTTAAGTTTCTTACTACTAGTAACCAAAAAGGTTTAGAAAGATTTCTATTATTCTGTCATAACATTTATGACTGTAACAAACTAAAGGTGATGCAAACTTTTGCATTACCATGTTAATTTTTTTACTGCCTACTGCACGCTAGCATTGAGGAGGCATTTAATACATTAATCGTAGGTTGATTGTTTCACCTTGGCGTAATTAGGTAAAGGCACGGGCCAGGCTGTAGATACCGCGCGGTAAGAGGTGAGCTAAGCTGGCTGGATCTTAAAGGCAAAGAGGCAGGGAGCGGCCACTCGGACTTTGTAATACATTCGGCCTAGTCAGCGTTCGTTGCCCTACAGTGCTCGAGGCCGCTGCGAGCGACACCGACCGCTCGAACGTACCCGATGTTCTACGGAAAATACCGAACGATAGATTCCCGCCAATTTCAAATATATATAAAAGGATACGAAAAGATACAAAAATGTTAACTACTTAAGATATTCGGGCATAAGTGTGACATTGATCTGTAAAAAAACCGGTAACGAATTTCAATGAACTGCTAAGGACTCTTTCAAACTAAGTAAAAACTAAATCATATATAATGTTTGCATATTTCCTCGTTGTGAGCAAAGACAAAATTATGTAACCAGTAAGAAAGTAGTCTCATGACACTTTAACCCAGTACTGCGTATTCCGTAGCCAGCTAATCCAAACGCACCCGTTTCGCGTTCATTAGTATGGAGTCAGCGCCTCACCACTTTCACTCTCACCAATAACAAGTCTTACGCAAGCCGCCGTCACTCTGACAACTCTCTATCCGCTAATATCTCTGCATCGTAAACGCACTCCCACTAGCGTATTTTACGACAATCGTAAGAAAAAAGTACGCAAAGCAATGACGTAGTGCGAACGCAACAAACGATTCGAAACGAGTCAACTCGCAAGATGCATCTTCGGGCCTATTGGCGAGCTCTACAGAAATGAAAGTGAACAGCGTTTCGGCTAGTTCATAGTGGGTCAGCGGAGTAGGGCACAGGGGTCGACGCCCGCGCAGCCTCGCTAGGTGAAAGTGGCCCTCTTCCCTCCTCCCCCCTCCAATTCGATGGCGGTAAGGCGCGTTGACGACTAACCTGCGCACGAGCCTGCCTTTTTGCAACTTGGCCATGGAACCTATTACGATAACTGCGAAATACTTCGCTGGCAAAATGTAAATGTGTGGCCTTTAGTTGTTGGTTCACACGACATACTGAGCAAATGGATTACGATTGCGGATAGTACTAAAAAAACCCTTCGAAAAAGTAACTTAATTACTCTGCCTATGGAAATTACTGATTTGGAGAGTACTAAGCGATTGTGTGACATCCTAAAAGGGTGTTGATTATACATGGAGCTATTTTTTTAGGAAAATTACCAACCCAACTTTTCTAAAAAATAGCTTCAACTATACAATCAACACCCATTTAGGATGTCACAAACGCTGAGTTTTAACTAATCTACTAAATGAATAGCATGCCTGTCATGTATTACTTTTCGGTAGTTAATAAACCGATTTATTTCTAGTTAGTCCGTAAGATCTTACATTTTTCAGATCTTTAGTTAGTTTTCCTTAAGTGGTCATTGTTCTTTCAAATAGTGACGCTTGACGCGATTGTATGTAAAAAATGGTTTAGTGAGTATTGCATAACTGGCAGACGCCAACAAGTGATTGAATAGGCCTCATCTTACGTAAAAGTAACTTACCGAGCTCCGCTTATATAATAAAAGGCTAGATAGGATTGTTTTCTTATCACAAGTTTTTGATAGTGAAATGTATCATCGCTGTAATCAATTCCAGCTTTATTACAGTTAAATTAAAATCTTAGAAAAAATTACATTCTGTAACTAAGATTTTCACATAAGAATGTTTATTTTCATGTTCAACCGTACTTCGATAGTGACGTTAGGCCATAATTACTAGACACATTATTACTTGTAAAAATCCACTGAAAGCCCGTTTGGTGGATAAATTGCCCTATTTTACGGATTATTTATTGACTCATTTATTGCAATATAAAAGTCCAGTACTCCTTTTAGAAATGTTATTAATTAACATCCCAAAAGGAGTATATAACAGATTATGATTATTTTTATTTTATCTATAATGATCTCAAAAATGTTTTTTTTATTATATATTAATAATAGTTACAACTGGGTAACTTTAGTTATTTAAGGTTTATCTGATTCAATGTAGTCTGTAGAACTGCAACGCGGATCTGAATGTACCTACTCAAAGCGAGTTACAAGGCTGTATGTTTATTGTCTGCAGAATTATTCTAGTAAAATATGTGTTACTATCGATCACTCTGCCTTCAAGGATTTTTAGTTAATACCCAAGATTGTCTTTTATAAAGTAGCATAAATTGTTTTTTTATTATTTATTTAAAATTACAGGAAAGTTTAAATACGTTATTTAAGAGCCTTAAATTTCTATAGTAATCTCTATTTATGTATGATTAATTCATTTGATGCCTGTAGGTACCAGAATCGACTAACTTAAAGTATTTTGTGGAATTTTTTTGTTTGAAATGTATAGTATTTTTCCTGATCTTTCTAGTATTCTTGCTATTGTAATTCTGTGGATCTTTTATGAAACGGGCATTATCGACATAAAAAAATGTTTGATAACTGCCAGTTTTGGCTATACTTTTTTTTTTTCAAAAGATATGAATGTAAAGTATTTTCGTTATTTGTTGAATGGTATTTAGTTTTAGTGAATGCAGTAAAAACATCAATAAGGCCTGGGTGATTCAAGATAATCTTATCTACTTATTTTACTGATTTTTTTTACAAATTTTTGAATTTTTTTAATAGGCCAGGGTAATTCAAGATAACCTTATTAACTTAATTCATTATCCATCCTTTAATAAAACACGCTACCAGTGATAGTAACGTAGTTACGCAAATCATAAATAGGTCATGGATGTGTGTACATCAACCACACCGTGTAGTAGCTAATAGGTGTGAAGTGTAACATTATTTTATGGCGACTACTTCGACTTCTATTTTTGAAATTTAGGCCATCGTCAACACGTCATAGATAACGTGAAGCCGCAGTTTATTTTTCACAGATAAATCGCGCAAATATTTTAATCAATTGATTGGCGCTTGCTCTATATGCGGTAGGTGGAACTCAAATGTATTTTTTTGTTTTTTTTTTTAAGTTTACCCAAGATATCTTTTCAGATAAATAGTGACCCGGTTGCCGGTGTTGCGACAGCGAACAAAGAAAGCGGCAACGCGGCCTTGCGGAGTTCATCGACCGAGTTCGCGGGTCGCAAGGTTTCGCCAATCGGGCTTCTCGCGCTCCAGGATATTGCCAATTCAGCGATCAAGGCTGCTTTGGCTTGTACCTCTTACTTTTGCGTCTATTGTGAGGAAAAACCATCATACGTTCATTTCTTAGGTATTCACGGCATTAAGTTGCACTACGAAACTGAAAAGTCATAATTTTCATATAATATTGAGTTAAAACGTTCTACTTAAAATCTTATAACTATGTAAATGATTTATTAATTCTTTGTATTCAACTTTTATTAATATAAAGCTATGTCCATACAAAACGTTGCAGCGGTGCAGGATAGTGCAGCATTCTACATAGAAATATCCATGGTATGTAGGACGGTGCATTTACCTACGTAGTACGTGTTGCTAAGCTGCACCACTAGAGCAATTCTGTACCGTTACAGTTGCGTAGTTTTGTATTAAATGATACCTAGTCAGTTGTGTGATTTTCAATGCAAAAAAAGAAAGATAAAGACGCGTCACTAGTCTACATACCGTAACTCAGATTAAAAATAGTCCGCTACTACAATATTGTCCCGTTTTGACAGAACATGAATTAACAAAGTTTAATCTTGTAATTAATGAAAATCCGAATATAGCAACCATTATACGTTACCTTTTGTGGCTTGTGGTTAGTGTTGCCCAAATTCAGTCTTGGTCTTGCAGTCTTGGTCTTGTTCTTGCGTTTTTGCAAGACCAAGACCAAGAACAAGACCGCGTATTTTTAGCAAGACCAAGACCAAGACTGACCGTGCAAGACTTGAGCAAGAACAAGACTAAGCCTGCAAGACTCTTGCGTCTTGCAGCTAGGACTTAGCGCTATTTCACGGAGTAGTTAGGTGTAACAGTTCGGTGTATAGGTACGCTTAGGAATTCTATGAGACGCAAAAAACTGTATCAAAGAATATGAAAAACTGGATCTATGCGCATTACGACTAATACCATAAACATACCTACATAGCGAATAAAAAAATATCCATTAAAATCAAACTGAGTGCATGCATAGTTATGTTTTAACCATCGGCACTTTGATAATGCGGCATCAAAGGTTTTGTACTTACTTCTCAAAGAAATTTGCTGCTTTTCGGAAGCACATGGTTATAATACACGCGCCGGCGGCTTCTTTTGAAATCATATACAACAATCGTTGCCGCCGCGCCGAAATCACAACATTTGACACTATTTGATTGCCGCCACAGGGCGTAGGCGTAGGTATACTCATGCAAAATAATTTCGAATTTTAAGAGTACCTACAGGTGTTCCAAAGAATAAATAAGTTTCAGAGTGCTTATAATGAAAATGAATACATTATACTGATCACGCAAGTAGTATTATGATTAGAATAAAATGGTAAGGATAGGTAGTAGATGTCATAATAATTTATTCTAGTAAGTATATATTATAATATTGATTATATGGTTTTAAACTAATTACTTAGGTACTATTATTGTACATTTAGTCATTATATTTCTTAAGTTTTTACAAGAAAAAATAGCAAAAAAGTGTTCAAATATCACCCGTTTGATAAATATTGTAGCCACTTTTAAATATACTTGAAACGTGTAAAAAAATTCTACATAATTAATAAAATAATATAAAAAGCGTAGGTACTTACCTACTAATAAAATAAAAAGCCTGCGATTTATTATTAGTAAATAATCACGGCAGCCGAGAGTGTGTCTCCACTTTTGAATACATAAATCATAACCAGATCACTAGAGCCACTTCAAAAAAGAAATTTGTAATTCCTAGGGTTCAAAATTATTTTGGTGACAGAACTTTACAGAAGCGTATACCATATCTTCTTAATTCGTTGCCCGAAACTATTAGATGTGAAACGGATAAAAATAAATTTAAAAAAATATTAAAAGATTATCTGATGACTACTATTTAACACAACAATTGTATGTTTTTATTTATTTTTTTGCATTCACAATGCAATATTTCTATAAGATATAAAATACGTGTGTAAAAAACAACCACGCCTCCGAGCCCATCTGAGGGCTCGGAGGCGTGGTTGTTTTTTACACACGTATTTTATATCTTACAACAATTGTATCTTATTATTATCACCGCTAAATTTTCCTTCAGTTTGTTGTAATTCAGTCTAAATCCAATTATTGTGCACTTAACTTTACCTGATACAGTTATAGTTGTATTATATACCTACATAATTATAATTATAAGCTAAGAGACTAAAGATCCCTCAGTCAAACCGACAAGTCGGTTTTGTGGGACTAAATTGTATCTTTGTATTTTTTTTTCTTGTATATGAAATAAATAAATAAAAAAAAATAAATAAAAAAAAAAAAAAAGTATTTACAAGCAGTGCCCGCGACTTCGCCCACGAAGAATAGTAACTTTGGAGGTATAGTGACGTTCAGGATTTATTTATTTATTTTAAAACTTCTGTCATCAAACATACAAACAAACTCTTCAGCTTTATAATATTAGTATAGATTAGTATAGATGTACGCCAAAACATTCACTTATATGTAAAGAATAGTGATTGGCACTAATTCTTTACATATATTTTATTCACGCGTCGCGTCTGTACAAGTAGGTAATAATCTGTGTTTGTACGCCGCACGCGGCATCGTTTGATTTGCGGCGGCATCCTTTTAATAGAGCCGGCACGTGGCGAGGCGGCGCGGTAGAAAGCAAGGAAACGTACTATAAACAAAGGAATTATTTTAATTCCAGTCATTTCCAATTGAGCTGTGCTTCGAGTCTAACTTAATAATTGTTTTTACTAATTCTTGTTGTTTTCTAAAAACGTATCACGTGTACAATTTAATATGAGTGACGAAGATTCAAATTATTCTAGTCCGAGTAACGAGAGTTTGAGTCACAGATCTAAAAGACCCAAAAGCAAATTTGAGGAGTTTTTCGAAATAATTCATGCATCCCAAACTGCCTTGTGTAAATTGTGCCAACATAAAAAGACTGAAATAAAAATGAAAAACAGAAACACTTCAGGCTTAAGGAAACATCTAATATCTTTCCACAAAAAGGAATCACAAATATTTCTTCCTGTTAAACCAAAATTAAGTGGAGATATCACAAGCTTTTTAGTAACCGCTGGAAGAAGTGGACAGGTAAGAATATATTTTTTTTATATGAAAACTCCAGGAACTCAAAAAAGTCTTTTTTGAACAAATGACTTTAAACTGACTTCGGAATATTTTATAGATATTGATAAAATAGTAATACATAGGTACATATTTCGCGTCATTTTTAACAATGGTCGAAATTGTCGCTACGGGAATTTTAACTCCGCGTAGCTGTTCATGCGATACTTTCAAAAACGCCATTAACTTACGTAAGTATTTTTGAGTTAGTGGTGTTTTCATCTAGGGGTGCGACATATTAAGTATGTAATTATCGTCTTAAATATTTTTATAAACACCTATATTTTCATTTGTTTTCATAATCGGCCAGTAACAACTAAGTACTTTATTTTGGTAAATTACAGTACAGTGCAACCTTAATATAACAAATGTCAATTTAACGATTTTCTCGATTTAACAACAACAAACCTCCTCCTCCTAAACGCTCAAACCTAGTATGTTTTAAATAATAACACAAGATTTATTGTTTTATTTCAGTCGGAAAACAGCAGTGACAACATCACGACAGCTACAGTTGATTGGGTAGTGAAAAAATATCTTCCCTTCTCATTTTTCGATGACGAAGCTACACAAGTATATTTTCGACGTATTTGCCCTAATATGGAGTTTCCTAAAAGGTCTACACTTAGAAGGAAAGTCAAAGAGCGATTTGAAGAGCTCCAATTTAATCTCAAGGAACGACTTCAACAATTATCATCTAAAATGTCATTTACCATTGATGGGTGGACGTCAATTGCTGGTAGGAGTTACTACGGGGTTACTATGCATTATATAGACAACGAATGGAAGTATCGATCTGTAGTTCTTGATTTTATACCATCACGCGGTCGACATACTGGGGAAGATATTGCAACGATTTTCCATGAATGTTTATTGGAATATGGCATAATTGATAAAATACAAGGTATCACGGTCGACAACGCAACTGCAAATACCAAATTTATGTATGAACTGGGCAAACAGTTGCCACACTTTGATTCAGACAATCAACATTTCCGGTGCTTTGCTCACATTTTAAACCTTGGTGTACAAGATTTATTAGAGACCTTAGCATTACACTGTGAGTCTGACACTAACGCGCAAGATCAGCAGTATGAAGACTATGCAGACGAAACTGAGGAAGATGAAGAATATGCACCAAATATTGCTGACTCGCGTACATCTGTAACAAAGTTACGCAGTATTTCCAGTAAAATAAAAAGAAGTGAGATAGTGAAGAAGAAGTTTCAGTCTGCTTGTGAAGCAGCTGGCGTGCCATCAAATCTAAATGCCATTCTTGACTGTCCAACAAGATGGAATTCCACACATGATATGATTGGATTTGGTTTAAAAGTGAGAGCGGGCATTAACATATTGTGCAGTTCTGTCACCGAATTGAATGATTTTCAAATCACAGCTAGTGAATGGCAGGTACTCGAAAAATTACATAAATTTCTAATAAACTTTAAACTTTTAAGTACAAAACTTGGTGGAGACAAATATGTTACATTACCGCTAGTCATTGTATCATTCAATCTCTTGCTAGATAAAATTGAATCCATGGTAAAACAGTTAGATGAGAAACCTAATCGATCTGAAGTGGATGAAAGGCTCATTCTAGCTTTCCAAGCAGCTCGAGACAAAATGCTTAAACATTATAAGAAGAGCAACTGGATTTATTGTACTTCTTTAATTTTAGACCCAAGGCATAAGGCTCAGACTTTTGACCTGACAATGTGGGGGAAGCAACTTAAAACAGAAAGTCTGCGCAAGTTCAATGAACTTTATGAAGAATATAAAAGTCTACACTCACTGAACAAATCTCTGGAATTGCCAAGAAAAGAAAATAAAGTATGTGATGAAGATGAAGACATTATAGACTTTGATAAACTCTATGAATGTCCCTCGACGTCATCTGGATCTTGTCTTCAAGGCTTAGTGATAGACGAGTTGGAGGAGTACCTGAGAAAACCAAGAACTGCCAGCTCGGAAGACATTTTAGATTGGTGGAGGACGCATGAGACAGAGTATCCGACTTTATCGAAGATGGCCCGTGATTTTCTCTCAATACCTGCAACTTCAGTACCTGCTGAGAGATTATTTTCTAAAGCATCATTAGTAATTAGAAAACATAGAAATAGGTTAAGTGATGAGTCAGCCAGATGGTTACTTTGTATTAATTCTTGGTCAAAAGAATTGATATAAAGTAACATAACCTAATGATAAAGCTGTTGTGTACTGTTATGTTTGATTTGTGTTGTATTTTATTTTTGATTGAAATAAATGATAAATCATAAAACTCTTTTATTAAATTTCATGCAAGTTGAGGGTTCAATCTCTTTCTAGACAGACATTGTTATTTAAAATACAGTCAAGTTATTGTAATTAATTTGTTTTTTTACATGTTTTAGCAAATGTAAGCTTATAAATCATAAATGTTTATTAAGAAACAGTTACTTCCATGGAAAACGACATATAGGTCAGTTGATTTTTCGACTTTCTTATCAAATCTTCAGTTATTTATTAATCTGATTGATCTTTACTATGGCTATGTTAATTCAAGCTCACAATGTTCCAATTCTAATACGTTTTTCTAAGATTTAAAGTAAACTTTAATAAATAGCAATAGACTAATAGGTAATTGCAAGACTTGCAAGACTCTTGCTGCAAGACCAAGACCAAGACCAAGACTGCAAGCGCAAGACCAAGACCAAGACCAAGACCAGGTGTATTGGCGCAAGACCAAGACCAAGACTGGCTAAGTCTCGTCTTGTTCTTGCATTTGGGCAACACTACTTGTGGTGTGGCCCGAGAATAATACCACCCCATCTCAGCCCGTGGGTTTCGTAAGAGGCGATTAAGGGATCCAGACTCCGGAGTATGGGCAGCAGCATCCTACCTCGTATCATGTCATCATACTGTGAACGCCAACACATATGCCAAGCGTGGCGATTATGACAAACATTTCCTCATGGAGGATATAAGGAATAAATTCTTAAAACAGTCTTTAGTCCCCAGTGACCTCACTATCCCGGATTATGGTAGCGGTCACGGTAACTGTGGGACATTGGGTGCCAAGAATCTCCGGCAGATGCCAGGCTACCAATCCCAACTACCTTTGACTCTGGCAACATGTAACACGTGCGTTTTATACGCGCCGTCATAGACCGGCTGTCCCAGGGTGGTGTCGGGTTTAGCGTCCGCAGGTCCCTTGTCAACAACATGGTCCAAATCGACAGTGTTTCAACGAGGGTAGCGTACCTTATACTCAGAATCACCAAACGGTATTCGCTGAAGGTCATACAGGTGTGTGCACCGACCGCGGAATACCCTGACGATGAGATGAAGACTATGTATGAGGATAGTAATATAAGTTATTTGCGGGATTGCTACCATGTACCTTGTTATTGAGTTTCCGATATTCGTCGGAGGGTAGACCGATATTTCTGCCAATAACAGCCTACCCGCAATTACTTCAGTCGCTCCGTGATCATGGCACTTGCAACAGTGCCGAAATATCGGAAACTCAATAACAAGGTACATGGTAGCAATCCCGCAAATAACTTATATTACTATAATGTTAGTGACCATGAAAGTTTAAAACAATATATTATGTATGAGGATGTTTCCAGAACTATACATAGCCCCCGAATGAGCTGAAAATGGGGCAATATGGATAAGGTGAGAGGAATGCATGTGGCCAAATGTTGGCAGGCTTTATGGAAATGAAAGGCTTTTCATGATGACCTCCTTCTTCAGGAGGCTAAAATAACGAAAATACCAATGGTGTTACAAAAAATGAGATCGCCTTCATCTTGTCGACAAAGAAGCACATGTGATCAACGCAGTGGAAACAGGTAAGTAGCGATCACTGAATGGTAAGAGGTACATTGAGTATCAGGATAAAGCTAGAGAGATGACGACTGATGAAATCTACGCCCCAACCAGCACCCAGCCAGCTCCCCCCCGAAAGTTTTCAGCTCGAGATAAATTGTTTCGAAAGCCTGGGAGACTACGAAAATGTGGACGACTACAATGACAGGTTAGTGAAAATTTTTCAAACGGCTGGATCTATCGCCCTGAAAATTTTCCGTTCAAAAGGAACGAAAAATATCTTTGGCCTAACCAACAACCTCATGGAAGAAAGGCGATACTTTATACTACAGTCCTCTGAATATACTGCTTAGTATCTCCAAGATAGAGATTTCCAAATCCCTAGGCGTAGACCCAATAGATAGATTTACCCGATACTATACCGAAAGATGTCAGTCTGTATGAGATTAGAATGGCTCTCAAACAGGTGAAAAACAATAAGGCACCGAGAGATGATGGAATCCAGGTTGAGTTTCTGAAACCAGGTAGATCAATGGTAGATCAAGCCATGTCTACAAGCTGTTTTCGAAAGTCTTTCTTACTCTCAGGCTTGACGATGTCCAGCCTCGGCATATTATATATACATAAGCTTCGGCAGATTATAAAGTAGACTGAGGAGTATAATTAGCCACTTTGCCTGGCGTTTGTGGACTATGTGAAAGCCTTCGATTCGATCGAAACCTGGGCCGTGCTGCAGTCTCTTCAACGGAGTCAAATTGACTATTGATATATCGAAGTCTAGAAGTGTTTGTACGAAAACGCCACCATGTTGGTCCGCCTCCGGGATCAGAACACGAAACCTATCCGGTTGCAGCAAGGGCTGAGACAGGGAAACGTCATATCTCCGAAGCTGTTCACTACCGCCCTGGAAAAAATTTTTAAGCTTCTGGACTGGAGCGGACTTGGCATTAATATCACCGGCGAGTACATCACCCATCTTCGATTTGCTGATGATATCGTAGTCCTTGCTGATACCTTGGAAGAATTTGTGCACAATGCTCGACGGCCTTAGTAGAGCCTCTCAACAAATGGGTCTCAAAATTAAAATGGACATGACGATAATTATGTCAAGTGTCCGTATTGTAATCACTCCTCTGAAGACTACACTCGAAGTTGTTGACGATTATGTGTACCTGGGACAAACAGTCCAATTAGGCCTACCTTAGACTTAGGTTAGACCTATCTAACTTCGAGAAAAAGGGCAGTCGTCGAATAAAACTCGGCTGGGTAGTGATCGGGAAACACATTGTCACATCCTCGCGTCTAAAATACCGCAATGTCTCAAGACTTAAGTCTTTGACCGGTGTGTGTTGCCAGTGATGACGTACGGAACGGAGACGTGGTCCCTTACAATGGGCCTAATAAGAAGGCTTAAGGTTACTCAAAGGGCGATGGAGTGTGCTATGCTCGGAGTTTCCCTACGTGATCGAATCAGAAATAAGGAAATCCGTAGGACAACCAAAGTAACCGTCATAGCCCGCGGATTTTTTAAACTAAAGTGGCAGTGAGCTCATAGAACTGATGGCCGTTGGGGCAGAAAAGTTTTCGAGTGGCGACCACGGACCGGAAGACGAAGTGTAGGCAGGTCTCCCACGCGGTGGACCGACGAACTGGTGAAGGTCGTTGGAGGCACCTGGATGCGGACAGCGCAGCACCAGTCATTGTTGAAACCCTTCGGGAGGCCTTTTCCAACAGTGGACGTCATTTGGCTTTGACGATACGTTTCCTTAATCTATTAAAAATATCGCACCCTTAGATCTAACTCTAGAAGAAACTTGAAATGAGTTGTTAACTCTAGAATAAACAACGTTAACATTATTTTAACATTTTTTTTGTTACTGTGGGACAAGGTTTTTTTTTTATCTAGAAGTATAATTCATTTTAATTTAAATAATTTGAATGAGTGAAATATAAAGCTCATATGGAAATCTACTGAATCGCATTCTAATAAAACATTGGAAATCTTCTATGTTAGTTTAAAGTTTTCCAATTCTGCAACTTATTTTTTGTTTTCAATAAATTTTGTTTGTATTATGTAAGAAAGCCAGTTGACTTGTACTAGTGGAAATAGCTTTTTTTTAAGTTTTTAAGTTCTCTTTAAAGTCTGTTATATTTACGACGATACATATAATTCCACTGATAACAGTATCCAAAATCCATGTCGTTTTATACCAGCTGCCAGGCAGTAAAATCTTATTGCGGCTACCTGTAAACGTACACATACGTAGATAGTGACCTTCTGGATAGCTCAGTTATAAATAGTACATTTCGTTATTTTGAAATACGCGTTAAACTTCAATACGGATGATGTTAGTTAACCAGCCCTAATTACTTTACAAATAGAGTTGAAAATCGATCAATCTTGAAATATATTTACGATCCATTTAAGTCTTAAGAGAAGTTAACGTCTATACATAAAACTTTGTAGTAACGTAAAATAAATCACGTTTCAATGTCCTTGTTACGGATACGTTCATTATCAAGTTTTTAAAGTCCTCACTACTGGAGAACAGGTCCTTCCATTGTAAGAAGAATGGAACATAACCCATGCCGCACAGTTATTCAGAGTGGTGAGTGGTGGGACGTCTGCAATTGCAGCCGGACTTAACGTGCCTTCCGAAGTATGGAGGAGCTCAAGTTAATAAATCTTTGGTCACCTATACCCAGAACTTGGGAATGTTGTATATTCCCTGTAATCATAGGCCCAATACTAGCTACTGCGAGCAACTGAACTTCTAGGTATATACTTGTAATATTTGTGAGGCCCATATAATTTAGTGCTCGAAATCTGGATTCTAGCAACACAGTTAGATAATTTGCTTCCATCAGGCCATATTCCAAAAGAATTAGAAATTTAGAGTCATGAAACATTGAATTCAATACAAAGTAAGAGTATTCCGTCTATGGATAGCTCACCGAAGTAGTGTTCGCGGAAAGTACAATCAGCCGAATGAATTTTATTACTTATTTTTTCTGAGAGTAGAGAAGATTTGAAATAGATATTAGATTAGGTTCAGACAGTTTCTTTGACATGGTTAGGTTCTCTGATGTAAATAAAAATAATAATTTGGCGAAACGTGCTTCCGGTGAATTGTGCTCCACATAATAATATCGAGATATGAAACAAATCTGCAAAACTCTTTTTTGATAATGTTTCGGTTTTTGGTAAATATGCCATTGGAACCCTACCTATCCGTTACCTTACCTTTGGGGCAATGCAGTCTCGGGTTCGAGTCCCGGAAAGGACAGATGTTTGTGTGATGAACACGAAACTTAATTACATATTTATGTATCATGTGTATGTGAATATGGTACCACAAGGGTAACGGATAGACCATTAAACCAATTTTACAGGATTTTGGACTAGGGTAATTGGTTTGTATGTAAAAATAATATTTATTAATTATTATTAGCCTACTAATGTACATACTGTTGGGAAGCTCTACCATATGATGGAATAAAAACTTCATAGAAAGACAGATCGCTATTCACCACGTGAGCACAATGAAATAAGGGCTTAAGATGCTTTTCAGAGACTGTTTTTTATGTTCCGGATTTTATACATTATGTAATTGATTGAATAAATTTGCGGTTAAATTATATTATATGCCGTTTCTTACAGAAAACAACGTGCTATTAGTGATACTAATATTTAAATTTTCGAATAACCGAATAACATTAAGGCAATAAGGCTATTAACCTGTAAATTTAGGGTTACCTCTTCTTAATATAGATGCAACTGGTTCGACCTCTCAAACTGATACTTTTTTTAGTCTTTCATTCTGTTTTAACTTTTTCCTAAAATTGATTATCTACGTTTATCACATAATGAACTTTTCCACTCGAGTAGGAGAAAATTGGGGAAGTTTTTCTTTTTTTTACAGAAAAACATAAAACCTCAGTAAAAATTTTTTTTAGTAGTATGCTCTGTGGTGTGAAGCGGTATATTTCTAAGGGGTAGAGCCATGGATTCATGGTTGGCAATTCCTCTAATGCTCTAAGAAAGTACAAAAAAGCAAGATAAACAAATAATAAAGTATAAAATAATACCTGATACATGATGCGACCTACTTCTCTAAACACTATTTCATTTGCTGGATATAAGTTATGTATATAAATAAATAAATATAAGACAACTTCACATACATTGTACTGAACCCAATTTAAGCAGCTTAAACACTTGTGTAATGGAATTCAGAAAAAACGATTGTACTACAACACCCAGACTCGAGCCAAAATAGAAAAGGTCGTTTTCTATATTGACCCTGCAGGGGATCGAACCCAAGACTAGGAGTTATGTCACAATAAAAATCGGTATGAGGGCCACTCGATCAAGTTGTCTTCATATATCTATATTAATGTACATATTTTTTTATAAACTTATATTTATTCATTAATTCAGTTTCAAAATTCATCATACTTTGTAAGGACAATGCACTATTTAACCATAAACAACATACACCAGCGCGCTCGAGGTTAATTTTAAGAATAATAAAAAAAAACTATTTATGTCTTATAGCAATTTAAAATAGATTTATGAGTAAAGAACAAACACAAGTCATAAATTACGTAAAATAAACCGTCATATTGACATTCTATAACGTAATATGTACGATCCTAGAATATATTTTGGTCGGCCCTGAATGCAAAGCAGTGGGTCCCGTTAGTTAAACAAACCAAACTGATTAATACTTCTGTAGTTGAATTTTTCGAGTCATTTCCTGTAACACATGCATATTAAAAGGGACGGTTCGGGTGAGAAGAAAAAATGGCTCATTTGCATTGAATACAGGGCCTTGCTGACCTATTTAAAGGGTAAACTGAGGGGAAGCACCGTAAACAATATATTCTATTTTCAGCATAAACAGCATGTGAATTGAACTCCAGTTATTAATGGCAATCTATTAATTATACTTACAAGGTTATCCTTGTAAGTAGCCTAACGTTCTCAGGAAATTGTTTTTAAGTTTTAGAGATTTTCCTTAACCGTATTCACTGTTTATGGAAAAATAGAGTTACCAAATTGGGCTATTTACACAAAAACTTTATTTGATGGCTATTGATTCGTCTTATTCAATCAAATCAATGGAAAAAAGAGTAGGAACTAAAAAATTAAAACTAGTAAACAAATTTAATATAGATCCCAAAAAAAAATATCTTATGTCAGTTGTATTTTAAGAGTTATTTTTATAGTTAGATAGATTAATCCATAGTGTTGAAAATATAAAACAATTAACTTATTCGAATTTATATAGACACTGTTAAAAAATTGTTCCGATATTTTTAGCGCTTTTGTTTTACATAATTATTTGTAAATATTCACCGTGATGAAGTACTTGATTCATACTATATTTTAAATAAAAAATAATCATTAAAATGATTACTTTCAAAATCTTAAAAAAACAATTTTCTTAAAATCCCCATTGCTCCAATATATAAAATCCAGCCTGTATAAGTAAAAAAAATGAAAACCTACTGACCGGATATAAAGGTTGGAGTGCTCATCATGAAAACAAGAGGTCACTGATTCTTATTCATAGTATGTTAATAATATGTAAATAAGTCTACTACCATGTTTTTGGCTATATATTTTTAATTAATCAAAAAATGTCTTTGTCTTCTTTACTACGTTAACGCTCGTTTAAGTAAACGAGCGTTTCTTCTATTCTAGGCGTCACTAATTATATAACACATGAATAAATCACGGTTTGTTTTCCTGCTCGAGCCTCGGTATCCGTGTTTCGAACCGTCTTAACACTTAACCTTAATTGTTTTGTTATGACCTTTGTGGTGTTAATGACCTTCACAAAATTTTATTCCTAAAGTAAAATGGCAATTGTAAACTTATAAGTCTTTAATTAACTTGATAAATAATCTAATTCCATTATTTTGGTTTACATATTTTTATTTGTGTTGGCATCTTGGTCTTTTACTCTATTTAAATAATAGAAAATAAGGTCAGATCTATTGTTTTCATAATTCAAGTATCACTTTGCTGCACGAAAGTGATTATTATTTATAAAGTTTAACCGTTTATTGCTGCCAATCAATCCATTACTCTTTTTCTTCCAATTAAATTTCTCTATCCCAATTTTAAACTGCCTGTCATTTATTTTTATTGTTATCAAGATTCATCGTTTATATATCGAAATGTAATTGAAGTTACAACGTTGATGAAGAAAGCGGAGCAGCGTGATGATGTTCAGCACTAGTCAATCAGTTACAATGTGATCACAATGCGTTTAGAAAGCGAATTGCACAAGCGCGTGGTTCTAGCAGAAGAAAGCGCGTCGTAGGAAAGTTGCTCCGAGTAGGGGGGGGGGGAGGGGAGCTGCGCACACGCAGCGCATAAGTAGTACACTTTCGATCTCGAAGCACCGGTGAGAGTTATGCGAAAATGAAAGTGGTGTTGTCATTATGGTCCACTTTCCACTAGCGGGGTCAACAAACCCGTCGGTCCTGTCTCTAAACTACTACAAGTTAATTATAAACCAAGTCTTTTCCTCGGTTACATGATCCTTACAGTTATGGCGATGTCGGCGTCCAAAACAATGTGAAAATGGGTATTACTTACAAGAGTTATGTTTATCTTAGTATAACATTTAAAACTTTAAATTAATAGTTATTTATTATACAAGAGTGGAAAGTTCCTTTTTAACCGCGTGCTCGATTTGGATGACCGAGCAAGCGAAGGATTCTAAAGTTGAATCACGAGCGCAGCGAGTGATTCTAAATTAGAATCCTGAGCGTCAGCGAGGGAAACAAACGAGCACAAGGTGAAAAATCTTTCCACTCGAGTGCAATACGTAACTTTTCATCCCACCTCAGCGAGGAAATGACAAAATGAAAAAGAAAACAATTTATAATGACAAAATATTTTTATTTCAATTAAAACACATTAAGATAATCTATAAATTGAAGAAAATAATAAGAAGTAGAAAATAATTAGGAAATATTAAATGTAACGTTGCTACAGTTACTTATGTTAAGTTTAATATTTTTGTTAGGTAATGTTATGTTGGTGTTTGTGAATTGTGCGCTGTTTTGTGGTAAACTATCAGTAATTTTAAATAGTTGTGCCGATTCATTGGATTCTATTGGCGTAAATGTTGGCGAGAGAGGGCTATTGTTTCCAATCTTATGGGGGCTCATTTTAGATGTAGAAGGGCGAGACCAAGAATCTGACAGAGGTTCTTTCAGCGTTATGGCCTCCACGATACTATTACAAATTTTTGATTTACTTTGGATTGAATCCTCTATGTATCCCTCTACAACCGAATTAGACTTCCAGCCTCCATGGCGCTTAAGCGATAGAAGATCAGCCCCTGATTCGGCCAAAAGTGTGGCTGAGGTTCTTCTAAAACAGTGACCGGTGTATAACGGGGGTTCTAAAAGTCCGAGAAAAGTTGCTATTTCTCGTGGAATACTGCCAATTTTATTCTGACCCATAGGTTGTCGGATACACTTTCCGTTGCGATATTGTAGAAAAAATCGTTCAATTGGGGTGTTAGAAGGACGTAAAGCTTGATATTTCTGAACAATGTTTACATATTCCTTGCGAATAACGAAGTTGCGGTCTTTTTTTGTCTTGGTATTTAGTACATTAATTAATAGCAATTCATCAGAATTATGAGAATATTTTGATACGTTATTGACATTAAGTAGTGTAAGTTCATTTGTTCGACATGCTCCGGTTATACCAATAATAAGAACAACCTGTAACAAAAGAAGTATTTATAATCGTAAATAAATTAATCAAATTAAAAATATTGTAAGTACTATGTACAATTTTATCAACAACAAAAAATTACACGTATTGACTTACTTTTGCCGCTAAATATACGGAATCAGGTGCTTTATTAATAAACTTTGCAATTTCAGATGCTGTGAAAACCTTCGATTTTTTTGGCTTATAACCAGATGAGGCTCTTTTTAAAAATGCCACTAATTTATGATAGGTGTCGATATGAACGTCTTTCTTCATCTTAATTGTTAATTTTAGCATTGAATACGTACTCCATAGCGTGCTTGCTTTCTTGGTCTCAGATAATTCTATAAAATATGCCAGCAAAACGTTTTCGGAGAAAGTTTTTGCTCCTTTAGCTAGTCGCCACATGTTAAATATATCGTACTGTTTCAAATACTTCTCTCGTGATTGCTGAGGGAGAAGGCTCATTTGCGCATTATTAACTGTTTCAGTTAACTCAGTTGGCGTTAGATAAACTTCATCGTCGCTAATGTCACTCATTTTAGTTGATTTTTTTGTACAGTTTTTAGGTTATGTTAATTATATTAAGCAATAAAACGTGAAAAACTAGAATGGCGCGAAGCACGCAAATAAAACAAAGAAACCAAGAAGGTTCCAAATTTAAATTTTTTCACAATTTAAAAAGTTCTTATCATAAATTTGGCACCATAGAGGTTACATTAAATAGGTTTAATGACGTTTTGAATTTACAATTATATTGAGTACTCATTATATGTGATGTTCTAAATTCAAATCTACTTTGCCGCTCAAGCGAATAAAATAGAATTTTCCAGCCAGATTTCGAAGCGCAAAATTACACTTTCCGAGGTGGTGGGATGAAAAATCATTAACTACATAGGGTTTTATGTAGTCTTAGTGCATTACCGAATACCAAGCTACGAGAGCGTATTTTAATCAGTTCTAATTTCTTACCTAAAATAGTTATCTTACGTTAGAAATTAGAACCAATTGGAATTCGATGAAAATTTTTGCTCTGAAACGCACTGCTGTTATAATGTCATAATTGAAACAGACAACGATATTTCAGTTGGACTTTTAACAGAATATTTTTTTAGTGTTCCAGTTTTAGCATCAACTTTACAACCACCTTGTAAAATAGAATCACGAGTTGTACAGTCGCAGGGAATGGTTCTGTAAAGATAAATTTACATAGTTCAGGAGTTATGTGAAATCATAATACATATTGCAAAGGTAGTTGGTACCGGCTGGAGCTGAATGTGGAACGAGGGTAGGAGGATGCGCGGTGCAGGGGGGGATGAGGTGGTCGACCGGCAATGACGTCAACGCGACCTGATGCTGGCCGCTGCTTCAAGCTAACCCGGTCTGTGACCTCGCACACCCCTATCTGCAATTACGTAACTGTTTGTGCATATTCACATAGGTTGGAAGTGCTGCATTGGCAACTGGAGGCAGTCGGTTGTGATAATTACTCAATGGACAATAAAACTCAAAAATTTAGCTCAAAGACAGTCTTAACCTTGAAATCTACAATAATATTATAAAGAGAAAAGATTAGTATGTTTGTATTTTTGCAATAAATAGACTCAAAAACTACTAAACCGATGTCAAAAATTCTTTCACAATTGGAAAGCTATATTCACGCTGAGTAACATAGGTTATATTTAATGCTAGAAAAAAAATTAAATAATTTTCTCCACCCGTGCGAAACCGGGACGGGCCGCTAGTCTAATATTATAAAAAAATGTCGAACAAAACAATTATGATAGTTACTAAGAAAAATTAATAACAACTAAGATAAACTGCGAAGGTGATAATTAATTTCCGATAATTTTCGATAGTCGAAAATTACTTAATTGTTTTACTTTTGACTTGAAAAAACCTAGAAAATCAAATTCCAGTCTAAATGGAAAATTCTGTGATCTATCATGTCATGTATTATTATTATTATTGATTTCTTTGATATCCATGACTATCTTTAATAACAATTAGATCAGTAAAATGTATTTTTTCTTATTTATTTTGTTTAAATATGTCATAGAGTGTAAGGCAAATAAACTCATTCATTTAAATTCACTTGGTTGAATTACTAACAAATTTGTAATTTAAACAATGAGCGTGTAACAGCTGTTATTATTTCACAAGAAACTTGTTCTTGTGATAGGAGATATTCGAATTCTTTAACTTTATTTAGAGATTTTTTTGTTTATTTTTATTGACTGTTAAAATATGATTAAATATTAAAAAAAAATACATTCTTCAAGAAAAAAATCATCTCATTCTAAATCTTCTAAGGCCACTTCAACAATTCGATTTTGTATTATTTATATGCGTATGAATTAATCAGATATCTTTACTAGTTGAATTATAATCTTATGGTTCTAACCAGTTCGCGTGCAGTTGTCTGAGTAATATTTCCATGTTATTAAGAAATTACTTCTTCATTAGAACTAAATTGTACTCCAGACATAAAAAAACCTGCAAATTAAATGAACGTATACATATTTAGATATAGTTATATGTTCATTCCAAAGCTGAAAAAACATGTTATGACAATATTTAAAAAACAGAGCAAGAATGTCGAAAAGGTGAACGCTCAAAGCAGCAGAATTGGTCGCCTTGGCCTATAAACTGTCTCTCTTCCGAATCATTCGCCAATGATAGATTTAGGTTTTCAGTTCAGTGGGTTGGAGTGGCGCTTTCGAACTCTGTATTTTCGGCAGCGCGCACTGATTAGCTCGCATTGTTGTGTTTGATAAGGGATTTTATTGTTAACATTAAATTTTTTTAAGGAAACTTGTGATAGAGGTATATGGCATTCAATGATATTGTATTTTATGAATATAATTACTATATAACTTTTGAATCATATATTTTTTATAAAAAATGTTCTTCTTTATTTTTATTTAAAAAAAAATCTAGCTATAAAAGTAAAGTAAAATGAATTTGTAATGCATAAATGAAATATATGTCGCTTAATTCTACCGACGAAAAATAAAAATAAAAAGAAAGATATATTTTTTTCATTTTACGGTTTATATTTAAATTCTATAATGGCTAGCGGTACAGTAAAACTTTTAATAAAACTAACACAGTTTTACCATCAAACTAAGTATCACGATAAAAAAACTAAATAATAATTTATAAATAGTAGGTCGTTTTCATAAATCAAAGCTTATAAAAAAATATCGCCCTTATTTCAGTATTTCATGAATTTCGTTACCACAACAGCTTGAAGGTAGGAAATTAAATATATGCTTACAAGGAACCCCATCGCGTTTGGGTTTATATATTATATTATATATTACGATAAGGACCTAACGATGGAACTGCAGGGTGGCTAATGGGATTTTTTGCCCTTTTGTGCATTTAAATGTAGGCCAAGGCGGTTTTTAACTAATTATTTAGGAAAAGCAAAACAAATAATGTCAAAGGAATTCAGAAAATTTCAAAAACATAGTGTTGTTATATTTAATCATCAGCCTATTAATGTCTCTATTGCTGTGATTTAAGCCTTGTTCAAAAGATGAAAATATCGTCAACTTTTTGGTCACCTATCCGGTGACTTGCGCTTGCGAAAGTTGCTTAACCTCCGCAACCTTAGATCTAACGCTTATAGCACTTGCGTGCTCCCAAATTAATTATCCAAGTTTTATTCCAACTTTAAACACCCGTTTTTAATTTTATTTTCTGCATACACAATGCCATATTTCTATGAAATATAAAATACCTATATAAAAAAATAGACGAGTTACCGAGACGCGTCTCGGTAGCTCAGCGGTCAGAGCACTCGCCCGGATAGCGAAAAGTCGTGGGTTCGAATCCAATCTGAGGACTCGTAGGCGTGGTCGTTTTTTACATACGTATTTTATATCTTTAAATACCTACAAAAATGTGAACTTTATTTCTGATAAAAATAATAATAATAATTTAATAACAACAAATAGTGAAAGTTGGGTGCGAGTTGCAGTTCATTGTTGACGTATATTCAGAAATTAGGGATTTTTAATTTAATTAGGGATTAAAATTAGGGACAAGCACTAACAATGAAAAAAGTAAAAATTCATAAATAATGTCAGAATCAAGTAGAAAGTGCAACGCATTTGATCATACTCTGCAAAGCTACTACAGTTGTTATTTACCAATATATAATTAATTGTATATTGAGTTTTACACAATACTTAAATCAACAATCTATTGGGAAGCCAAATAAATCTGCTTTCGATTTGCGATAGGGCTTATGTTCTAAACTGAACACAAGCATTTACACCTAAGTAAATATATATACTCCTATGAATATTACATATATATCTTATATGTAAGTATGTATATGTATAACATAAATCTATCAGTACTCACTTTGAGTGAGGTTCATTGATGTAAATATTATTATTGTCGTAGTTAAGCTTTTACTAAGGGTGCTCTCATCATCGAGAATATTATAAAGTGGTATAGTTTTCATCCACTCAGTTTTCGGTATATATTTTTTCATTCATGAACGAAGGTCAAACGCAATTTATAGGTTTAAAAATATTGTTTTAATTAACTATTCAAGAAGAAGCAATATAATTATCACAAATACTAAAAATATTCTACAAACAAAGTTTCGTGTGTCACAAAACAAAAAGAGCAAAAAAAATACATAGGTAAAATAAATAATAAACAGAACTTATGTCAATCATTCACAGTTTCACTTAAAACGCTGCCAGAGTATGAATAGAGAAACAATGTGATCTTGACGTTATTATTTAATGCTTATTATTACAAATAATACATATGCTAACTTTTTATTTGATCAAATAGTAGTATATACGAGTATTATAGAAAATTCTAACAATAATTAAAAAAAATAGCCCCAGAGGTTTTAAACGTGTACTTAAGGGGCGGCAGACATAAGCTTTGAGCGATTGGGGAGCGTTTAGGGGCGGGCGGCGCGTAGCCGCTACGAGCGGACGCGGGCGGCGTAGAGGCCCACGCCATTCGCGTTGACGCCGCCGCCGGCCGCACGCGCCCCTCTCGCGCGGCCCATGCGTCTCCGCCCGGACATGACCGTCACGGAGTGCCATCAGCTGGACCCCCAGCACCAAGAACCGCCACAGCCTCCACCTCCGGATGATTCCGAAGTCCTCCTTGGACGAGTTTTAGCAGGTGAGCCGCCGGTCAGGCACCAGCTGATCGACACCATTGTGACTCAAGATTTATTTTTGTGCTGTGTATACTGAGTTCTCAGTGCATTTAATGCAGATTTCGAGTGCAATTTTGACGTTTTGTAGTAATATTTGTTTCCCATGGTGTCAATATGTGTTTATTCAAGGTTGTGTTATAATTTTTAGCCGGCACATTTTCAAATAGCCGTAATTATTTATGATTATCGTTATGGGAAAAAGCAGTGTCCTTTTCACTTTCCTATATTACTTGGAGGAGCACAGCGCTGAAAGGGGGGGGGGGGGGAGGGGAGGGGCTTGAGGAGGCGCGCGGATCTGGGTCAAGCAGAGGTCGTTGCCCTCGGCCTTCCCGCCTATATTCGACATCGCTAATTACTGCCGCCTTGCTGCGCTCTCCCCGCCCGCCGTCGTTACAGAGGCGAATTCTACTTATAATTAAAAGTCTTTAAGTAAAATATCTTTGGACTGTTCTAAGCTTACACTTTAATCATAACGAAGCCTTGAATAATTACTGATTACTGTTCGACATAGGTTGTTTATATCTTTTGAGGTCGCCGCATGTGTGTTAAAAATAGTAAGATATTCATATACAAAATTTTAACATTTTCTACCATGAAACTTTATGGACTAACTAAAATACGTTAAATTCAGCATCAAGAACATATGTAACACGTTTCAATTATATATAAAAATGTCTCAATCAAAATTATATATTAGTCAATAGCGATTGCATTATTTGCAAAGAAGAGTGAGTATCTGTGCTCGACATCATGGCCGAGTCGCGTTTCGCAAGTGGAGTCCATCGCTGAATGCCATTTTATTTTGGAGGCCGCGCGCGCAGCCGGAGGGCCCGCGGTCAACGGCCCCGCACGCAATCTAGGTCGCCTCAGAATAACCTAGCGCGCCGATACTCTAATAATAATCCACCCGAAACCTTGGAGCATACTGTTGTCCCACTCTCTCTCACGACAATTCTCGGCTAGACAACAGCGACGGCACTCCTTTCGCAATACCTATTTCATATTGTGCGAGCACTGACTAGATTCTGTCTCTTTTTCTCACGTCAGCGTTCCTAGGTTGATTGAACAGGTTAAAGAATATACTAGATTTCTGCTCATATTGCTACTGAAGTACTTACCGTAAATTTTCTCATACTTTTTGAACAAATGCCAAGTAACTCCAGTATTATAGTCCTAAATAGAACCTTTTCGCTTTCTATATACATATTTATTTATCTGACTTGCAAATTTAAATAGGTTTTTAAAAGATAGCGATATTGTTTTGGGACATACCTATAGCACAAGTACTTGTTAAGTACAAAAAAATTACTTAAATATTTGTATATTGTTGTGATAAAATAATCTGTTCACTAATACAATAACAATGATACTGGTACACAGACAAATTCTGCTGACTGAATTTAAACTAAAATTGTACATTAAAATTTGCGAATTTATCAGATAAAAAATAATAAAGTGAGCGAAACAATGTGTTGCGTGAAACGTGACGTAGGCAGCGTGAGCGGTGAGGGGGCGGGCGGCGCAGTATTGCGATCAAGGCCCCGAGTTCGTTCACCTACGGCAATTGGGTCACGCTTGCTCGCTCCGCGCCGCTCACAAATAACCGTTTAAAATTACACTAAATCCTTCCCTGTAACGTCACTGTGCTAATATTGCCCGAAGTCAAAATAAGATGCATACTAAGTTGACGGCTGCACATTATAGTTTGTATTTGATATGTCCATACGTTATTTCGATTATATAAATGAAAATGCTATATATATATATATATATATATATATATATATATATATATCATAACCTGGTTGTATTTATTAGCTAGGACTAGATTAGTAGTTGCTATAGATTTTTCTATAACACATTGTGTATTCACTTTCTATTTTAATTCGTTAAGTAACATCTAAGATAACGATTATAGCCACACTATTACGCTACAGACTTACTTGTTAGAATTTCAATGATCACTTAAATATGGATATACGAGTAAAACGGTCATCGCCTTCATCGAAAGTTGCAAGGAAAAGTAGCGGGGCAATTAGAGGGGTATAGTATAGGGTGGCAGTGCGCGAGTCGGTGAGGAGGAGGGGGGCGCGCGAGAGGACTATAGGTCGTCGCCCGCGCCGCCCTGACCTCAATTCGATACATTATGCGCTCGCGTCATACCGCGCGAACCTCGAATCCAGGCGGTATCAGCGGAAAATACCCACTCTTTCAATGATTTCGTGTTTTTCATAAAAGTAAAACAAAACAACTATTATATTGCAAGAAAACAATTATAGAAGCTCACATTTATACTTACATTTCGAAAACTATTACGAAAACTTATTTACACCAAAAATAAAGAGTTTGCAGAATTCACGTACTGTGTTACACTTCCCTCATAACCCGCTAAGCCGGCTGCAATTCGTTGCGGAAACCCACACTTTTTTCGATAACTTGGCCTTCATTACCTCGTTATAGATAGTTTTAAAGTATACTCTTACGTATAATTGTAGCTATTCTTACATTTATTATTAATATTTATGTATTTTGCTTACAATTAGTTTTTACGCTGAGTTTATGATACAGTTAATCTCTACCAATTTACCTAACTAATTTCTCCGTATAAATAATTCCTATTGTAACTTCATTTCTAATGAGCAATTATTAAATATGAAATATTCTCGATAACAAATGATCGCAACGTAAATAACGAATTGGAACGGTCTTAACGTAACAATTCAACCTCGTAACCACACGTCATTCAATTGTAGTGTGTTACATAAGGGGTTTATAACGTTATTAGCGAGAATGAAGCGCAGCGTTGATATGTATCCAATCGTTGCGTCGTTCGCACCCGCTCCATTAATTGCGATTAAGCCACAAACGGTTGATTAACCATTCGGCAACACGTGTAGGTGATGCTTAATATATTCATCATATCAATCATACATTTATAAACTGATTGATGATAATCAGAGTAGCCCACAAGATATTCACAACAATCGGAGGACCTATTGTTTAAAATGTCCTGATTCAGACAATTTTAATTAAAAGATATTTGTTTGTCTGTCAAAAGTACCCCTAACCTATGAGCTTGTATGAAAGGTTTACTTAACATTTTTGAAAGTAGATACAATAAAACCCAATATTTACTATCAAGCCGAAAACAAAAAAAAATCATAATCAAGTTTACTAACATTACTTTGTAAAGTTATTTGTTTTAATTCATGATGTTACTTAAGTGAATCACAGTAATAACAGTTTCATATTGTTCGCGTTGTTTATATCATTCTACCGATTTTTAATTTTGTTTAATGTTTTAACTGCTGTTTAAGCTGTCTAACAAGAGAATGAGTTTCTTTTCCTTATTAGATAAAGGTGGCATAAAATCTTCTTAGACGATTGTAGATAAAACATAACAGAAGATTAAAAAGAATTGTATGTCTTTTTTTTAATTAGTACTTCTTAATCATAAACAACTCTTTATACAAATGATATGACATAATTAATATTTAATACCTTATCGCCCACATAGTCGCAAATAAGGATCGCAACTGTTGTTACGTGGTCATTTTAATATGACAACACAACCGTTACGCTACTCTATGATGATTAAGTATAGTGGGTCATGACTCCGTGAGTCAGTGGTGACCCAGATGTGGCAGGCTGTATCGAGAGAGCGGGAGGCGGCCGTGCTCCAAATACTGCCGACTAGGTTAGGGAGTGGGGTCAACGACCTCAGCACGACTGAACCAAATATTTCAGGTCATTTCATAAATTCTAAGGGCGGGTATGAGACAAACGTTATAGAGTACTAAACGTAATGTTAAACTTACACTAACGTAGTTGAAGCAATAAAAAAATGATACTTTAATTAAAGAAAAAAATGTTTTATTGTTTTGCCAAAAAAGTGTGTCTGAGAGAACTTTGTCTCATTGAATGTTGAAAATGTAGTCATTAAATAAGAACAGAAAAAGGCCAGTAAGCGCCATCTAGCGTTGAGTAGCTAAGTTTAGAAGTTTCGGTAGATGGCGTTACTCTACTATCAACAACCCGTAATAGGTATACATAAACGTAGTAGAATGAGAAAGAAAATGTATTTATTAAAACGTTTTTTATTTATTGCGTTAATCAAAACGACAAAAATGCTTAAGTAAAATTAACAACATTTTCCAAATAAATATTTCAGTATTAATGGAAATTTTCAAAAAACTTGTGACTAAAAACAAGATGAATTTCATGATGAATTTGATGATTAATAACGCACAGAATTACCATATTCTTTTTATAATAACATAATTATAAAGGAATAGAAAGAAAAAAAAACTGGTGAATTGTGATTCGCACTTTTATTGCTAAGGCGATCTATTCCAGGCAATCTATAATATAATATAGATAGTCACCGTAACCATAATTTTATATTTATTTAGTTTTACCACATAGATTGAGCTTCTACAATAATGGACAATATACTTTAATTAACGTTTAGTTTTCAAAACAGCTAAATGAAATTTCATGTGGCGGGCTGCTATTAAAATTTTCTTACTGGTGTAAATAGACATTTTTATGTTCTGTTTTTCTCGTATCAACAATATAACATAATTAATAACAACCTTGCAAAAGCAAACGATAAGATGACTATAGCGACCGTACTATGAGGTTTTGCTTAGAAAAAGTAGTCAGTAGGTATTGTTTTTTACCGTTTGTTTTTCACTGCATGAAATTTTGCGCCACATAGTGGATCACGGCGATATCATCTCAAATTAAAGATATAAATATAGTGTATGGATGGATTTTAATGCAATATTGTGGCTCCTTTTAACCCAACTCCCATTTAAATTTAACTTAAGTAAAAAAATATATAAATGTTTTCATGAAAAAACTATACGGTTGTACGAGCGCGAAGTAGATATATAAATAAAAAACTGCTTACAAACGTAAATATTATCAACTTAAATATTTTAATTAAATTTGGTTAAAGCTTCTTTATGATACGAGGAAAATAAGAGGTTTATAGAAGTCATATTTGGTATATCAAAATTGGAATATGTATCACTTTTACTGATAACGAAAACGCATATTTAAATTTATAAAAAATGGTGTAATAGTAATCTTAGATCCTATATATATGAACTTTACAAAGCATGAAACATGCCAGTTGTACATATAAAGATAATAATATTAATGAAGTTATTCATATTAAAATATATATTTGAATATGTAGATCGTACTTAATTTTCGTTTATAATATAAAAATATACTACATGCCTGTTTATTCTGTGACCATAAATAAGTCACTTTAGCTAATCACAGATTCTTAAGTTATAATTTGTCTTCGTGTGGTTACCTCTACTTATGACGTAGGAAGGAATATACCCGGGCATTGAATTTCCGTCATGATGGCGGATTTATGCAGGCATCTAGCTGAGGACTAAAAATAGAAAGAGCTTTCGACGGGTAGGGGGAAGGCAGGCGCCTATGGGGTGGCGAGCGACCGTGAACTCGGACGAACCCGGCCCACCCCACAAGGTTCTGGCATTTTCCTACCCCCCTTCACCTAGGAATGAGACTTCAAACAATATTTCTTTCTTTGCTCTAAGATTTATAGAAAAACAGTTACCTACTTAATCTCTTTCAGAACGTAATGTAACTACCATTTACAAAATTGTATTTTCTTTAAATATCAATTCATAATATTTTTCAACTACCTTCACTGAAAAGTTGCCTTTTTTACAAACATACGTATGAGTATTACCCAAAATAGTGATGAAAAAGTCACAATTTAATTCAGATTGCAGATACTTAGAAGTTGTGTTATAAATTATAATATTATAACTTATAATTATAGTCCCGAGAAAGTTAAGTAAAGTTAGTTTTTTCTAGTTGATGCTAAGGGAGTTATCCGCTGACGTCACGGGACGCATGCGCGCGACGCCCGCCCACGCGTCGCTGTCGAATGGCTAGCCAGCTTTCGCGCCAAACCACTTTCAGGCGCGCCACAGTTCTAACCTAATTCTTTACTTCCAATTAATTCACTGACGATCAGTTTTAATAACAAATCATGGAAGCGAATAGTGACGGCTTCTTTGCACCTGACATTGCAGGTAAGTAATTGAATTCGTAGAGCTGTCGTCAAGATTTACATTTATTGTCAACATTGCAATGAGGTCAACGAACTTTATATTTCGTCACAAGTTGGCTAACTACCGGCAATTTCTTCTTGTCATCAGTTTGACTCTTTCTGGTCACAGATTCAATCCCCAACCTCCTATGAACCTCTTATTGCAGTAAATTAATCTACAGATTTTTAAATGCATGTATTTTTATTGAGTTGCAGAACGGCGGGGTTATACGATATATTTCTTCAATCATAGATATTTTGGTTTACCTGATTTCCATAATATACTAGTATTTTTATGTATAGAAACGATTATGTAAATTATACCTTACTAAAAAAAGGTCAATTTCAGATTTTGTCTACAATTATGAGCGTTGACGCGCAAAACATTTCATACAAACTTTCGTGTAATAATTCTTAAAAGTAAAGTTATTGATTTTAATAATTTTTTATACTTTTAAAGAAGATACAAAGTCTAAAATGTTAATAGAAAACATTTTCGAAATTTTTAACATAAAAATAATTCTAAATAATCTTAAAATGATGTAATTTAACGAAAAATAATTATTTAAAATGTTTACTATTCTCAAGGGTAACATTTTCATAAGAATAAGTTTCTTTGTTTTAAAGTGTTATACTTAGAAGTTTGTACGAAACGCTTGAATTTTTAAAAACATAATTATATAAGTAATAGCGATTTACATATATCATTGTCAATTAAGATGTCAAAATCAATTAGACGACCGTTTGGTGCAACGGTAGTGATCCTGCTTTTCGCACCAACGGTCCTGGGTTCAAATCCCGGAAGGGGCAGATGTTTTTATGATGAATACGAACATTTGTACCTGAGTCATGGGTGTTTTTATATATTTCTATGAATATTACATATCTATGTATCAAATATGTATGTCTATCCGTTACCCTAGTATCCATAACACAAGCCTTACAGTGCTTACTTTGGGCTAGGCTAATTGGTGTGAATGTAAGAAATATTTATATTTATATTTATAAGTTTTTATTAGTATCCGAAAGGAGAGGATAGGATTTTAATTACAAAAAATGATATTTTTATTTAGAAATAGCATACAAAACGTTTATTCAAATCCGGTGTAGACTGAAAAATAATGTCGACTAACACACTCATTGACATCGTCAATGATTGATCTGTCACAACCCATACAGGAAGATATTGTTTACATCATATCAATATATTATTATACATTATATTATACATACATATATACATATACATTATATTATTAAACATTATATCATCGACCTCACCAAGTACAGGTTCTTTAATTAGTCTTTGTAAGTAACATTCACTTGAGTTTTTATAACTATTTTGAAATCTCGTAAAAAAATGTTGTTTTGTCAATTTTGTAGAGATTTTACAACAACACTGAGATAACTGTTGCATATTTGATACATCTATGAAACTTGGCTTCGAACCAACTCTGTCACGTCACCGTGTCGTTGGTTGACTGTACTGATGCCACAGTTATGCGTGCAAGTCGCGGTGCATGATATCCGTTCTACTTTAACGAATATCCTCTGTACTATACATTGTATAATTTACCTGCGATCGTCATATGCATGCCCATAAATGCAAAGTACGTTTTACAAAAGTACGTCTGCTGATTTTAATCAATCACTGCCAACATTTTTCTAACAATAATCCATCAATGTGTCTATAAATGACAAATTTTCTAATTGATTTTAAGTTATGGATATAATTTGAAAATTGCTTGATTTCACGTTTTTGGATTCGTTGTCCACTGTCTTAATAATTTTCAACAAAAATTATCAATTGTTTATGTGAAGTTTTTTACTGTAATTTGGAATAATATTTTTATCATTATTTCAGTTTAAATACAGACAACTAACACAAACTCCATATTTAATTTTAGTAGTCGCATGATGGGGCTATCCTAACTCTCAGCAATAACCCTCACAATGCAATCAATATATCAAAAGCTCCTAAATTTACGAACACGTTTATTTATTAAAAAATTATTAACTAAACTATCGCTAGTGCCATTATAAAATATGTTCATTTATGTTGTTCATTGTTGTTGTTTAAATCTACTTTATGTACACAGTTATGATAAAACTTATTGACATTTCTCAATGATACTTTAGAATTTAAGTAAAAGCTAGCTGACCTCAGTTTATAATAAACTTTAATAATAAAAAATACTTCAAATTTGTAAGTACAATTTTCCCGCAAAAGAAGGTTATTTTCTCCGTTTAAATTTTCTTAGGATCGCTGTAAGCCCTTTCGAGGCTAACTTTTGTGCAGAGCCTAAGAGCCTAGTATAGTTACGGATAGAAAAAATAAGTGTGTGCTTGAGTGTGCGTCGAGTACGCGGCACAGAGTATGTACTCAGAGTGCATCGCTCCCGGGCGCCGAGTCGTCGCACTGCATATAGGCCACTGCACGCGAATGCCCGGGCCCCCCACCTCTCGTTCCCTGCTGCACTTCGCGATTTTCCATTTCCATAGGATTGTGCTCATTAATTCCAGCGGTGTCGTAATATGGGGAAATTTCTAAGATCTTTCTTCGAGTTACTATCTTCCGTAAAAGGGAGACGGTTTGTTGAGAAAGTTAGAAAGTCGATATACTTCGTTTTAGTTTATATTTGATTTTTTTCTGTAAATTTTTACTTTACTCTATATCAATTTAAGATTTTTGATATGAATTTATTAACATAACTATTTCCGATTAAAAATAAACAATAAAATTCAGGAATTTATATCTGCGAAGTGAATAAATCATTCGTCATTATTTATTAATCACATTTTCGCTCTACTATTTAAAAAATACGAAATGATCTGATGATAATGTTAAAAATAACATTTATGTTCTCGCTTCATCTATAAAATTGGCGACATAAGGCGGAAGATCTATTCTATCGTATTGCGAAGAATGTCTCGAGTTCAAAGCGCTCGCAAGGTTCACTTCGTAAGAAACGTCTTAACTACACGGCGCTTGACTGATGGAACAGTAAGTTGCTTTATTTAAATCGTTGTGGTACCGGGTAGTGTGAGTTAGGCCGTTTTAGAATGAGTTAGCGGATGTAGTTACAAGTTCCCGCGGTCGTTGCCCGCCTGCGTGCGACTCCCCTATATCGGCTGCCGCGAATTGAAGCCCATCTACTCTATGGCTATGTCGCCACGTAAGTTCACGCCAAGTTTTGGTTAAACACTGAAGTTAGTAACTTTACACAATATTTCTGGCAAGTTTATGCAAAAATTAATATTATACGAATTATAAAAAAAAATCATATCAAAAATCTTAAATCTAATCATATTAGTGATCTTTAGACCGGTGGTTACCAGTAGATTAAATAAATTCCCTTTTTTATTAATTAGATTTATTAAGAAAAATGAGGTGATTTAGAGTGATACAATCGTTCTTGTGATGTAATTTTCTTTAAAATAAACTTTTTAAGTGAATCTTATCAAATTTAAACCACATCTTTTCTTTGCAAGATTCAAACTGAAACCAATATAAGTAAAATATTGGTAAATATACTTTGTGTTGGTGAATGCGTGTACGCGGAAATGGTTGGATGCCGTTAACCAACTGTACGAGCCTGGGTCTAGAACAATCCTGCGCTGGCGACGATTACATCAGCGCTCGACCTGAATTTATGAGCGATATTAAAATCACGATTACTTATATTTTTAAGGTCAACTATATTTAATCTGCAAAAATGTTTTTTACTATTTATAATATTATAATATATTATATTATTTATAATATATTTTAATACGACTGACTTATAAAATTATAGACATACCCACATTTCTCACCTAGAGGTAGTATTCATAACGTTTTTTATTCAAGGAAACCGTATTAGTTGATACACAATGAAGAGAAAGTAAATAACAAAATAAACAGTAAACCTTTTTATTAAAACATTGTTCTATAAAAGTGTATGGGGGTGAGGGTGTCTGAGGGGTGACGGGATCAACGGCCGGCCGAGCGAACTTCACGTTATCATGTGAAGACACCACAGATGGCGCTACATTTTTATAACTTACACCAACTATTCATTAGGACATAATTTGACAATTTAGTGATGCCAAGTTATTATCTAATTAGCTTCTTTTCTCTCGATGTTGGTTATAATGTGGTTACTTAAATTTTGTTATCATTTATGATCAATTTTTTTCTGTATTACTTATTCAAATATAAAAAAAATATATCAGAATAGAAGTTTGAAACAAAATATAATGACGCAGCATTTTACTGAGCATCATTTAATTGGTTTCCCTCTTATATTGAGAGCAGGAATGCCAAAATCATATTATATCTAATACTTAAATTAAATATATCAAAAAGAATGGCAAATAAAGCAAAGAAGCGGTAGACAAAGAAAATAAAGTAAATTGAAGATGTTATGACAACAGAAATGGGCGCTTGTGAATATCTAAGTTAATTTGATACTACTATTGGTGGATACTACTGGTGTTAAAAACCAAATAAACTTTTACCTATTAGGCAATATCAAGTAGTTTAAGATAAATCCTATCAAATTCGTACCAAAAAAACCTATAGGTATCATTTACAAACTATGTCTGACTTCGCTAGGCTAATCCTATCAACAAATTTTTTATCGTTATCAAATATCATAAATACCCATATTTTACTCTAATCGAACGACATAAGAATGAATATTCCGTAATTCATGTTCCATCAGTCGATCACCTCGGCTGGCTGACGTAAACAGCGTCCTTGAAGCGAATCTACAAACACAATTGTACAAATACCTTCTGTGACTGGGTCACTCACCCTGACTCTACAGCTTTTAGGCACACTCGCTGGAATAAATATATTCAGTTCAACAGCATATTAATCATATATATATTTTACACAAATTTTAAAGACCACAAGCTACGTTAGTAAATCAACTTTAAATATGTCATATATCTGCCACAATCATACGTAAGCTTTATGTAATTCTTGTAATACTACCTACCTCCATGAGCACTTTTCACCGTAAGGTTTTGATCAACTATAACGACATTTTAATAACTGATCTAAATAAATAACGACAAAACGCAATATTCTATGCTAAGGACATCAATATACCTACTTTACAAGCTCTCCAATTGACAAAAATATCACATATATATATGTTTATATTTGGAACAATAAAAAAGCATCAAAATAATTATTCATATAATATTTTAAAATCAATGAGTTATTTAAGTTATAATGAAAAACAGTCAATACTGAAAAGCTATAAGATTTATACCGATTCAAAAAAATTTTAATTAGTAGGTTTCGAATATCGGCCGTGTGACAGTGCTGACAGTCAACTAGCAACCCGCTGTTACAACGTCGATTGGCTTTGCGTCTGACTCACACTGCTCACACGATCCACCGAGTACATTGACATGCGCTTTCAGAAAGTACCCACATTGGGCACATAATCAGTACTGAACAACGCCAAAACTTTTCTAGAAAACACGACAGTCAACGACTTTTCGTTGCGAACAAAAAGCTCTCGCTCTATTTAGATACTTTTGTTTTTGATTTTCATATGGTTGAATGTTGAGAACGTTTAATGGATCTTCGTGCTGGTAACGACCAGGCTACCTCATTTGTATATGTAGCAACTGAAAGGGTACTAACTTCTAACTTTATGTCGTTGTTTATAATCAGCGTAACTAAATTTGATAGATCTAGTTATAAATCTACGATAGTTTGAAGTTAGTGATTATTTTTCCCAAAACATGAAGCTAGTAACGAAACTTCTTTGTTTGACTGCCAAGTAAAATAATAGACGTTATCAGTGACATACATAGCTCTTTCGATAGCGGCGTCCGATAAGACGAACAAAACATCGACGGTACAATGACCCAGAATTATATAAAAACGCTCTCGATTCCGATAACGCAATGGCAATGAAAATTCATGACGAACAAGCTTTTATTAATAGACGCCAAGTGTAAACACTTGCATATGGAAATAGTTGTTTTTAATAACATTCCAACAGTGCTCTCTTAATTATGTTTTTGTTTTTCTGAAATACGTGCGGCATTAACATTTTATTAATTAAAAATATATCATTTATTGTTTTAATAAATATAGAATTGGATTAATACACCTCATCTATTTCCATTTAATCAAAAAATTGAATCATAAATGGATCAAAAGTTCATAATATCCCCGTCACGTCTAATGGCGCTTCAGCAGCGGGGCCCCGAGCCGCACCGATGTCAACTTTCTCGAATTGCGTAAGTTGTAGAGATGTACTAGAACGTTCGGAGTCATCGACCACAGCTTATGAAACATCCCGGTGCACTACACCCGGACGTTCTTGAAGATATTCCAAATATCTAATTTAACACTTTTAATGACCGAAAGCGTTATTTCTTTCAGGCAAGAGTTTGTGATATCAATATGGTTAGAAATTTGATATCAATATGGCATTAAACTTCTAAAAGCAGAAGATAAAAGATATTATAATATTATTTGATTTTTAATATGAATTCTCTTTGTTGTTTCTGAATTTATACAAATAAAAAAATCATATAATTTTGTTTTCGTAACAAATGCTTGTCGATAAATATGAAAGTTGAAATTGTTACAAGGTTGTAAGCATGTCTTTTACTTATGAGCAAAGCATTGGTTGTAGTGTGGTCTTAATGTTTTCTGCCTTAATATTTTTTTATGAAAATATAAGTGTTATTTATTCTGAAACATAAAAAGAAATAGATATATTATTAGTAAATCCGTAAAGTAGTATGTTGAAATTGTGTTAAAATATTTGAAATGACGAGTGCTGGACTACCAGTAATTAAGAAGCTAATGTAATAGCTGTGGGATCTAACATGTGGCATCAGGCTGGTATGGCGTCGGATCTGGCACCAGGCGCCAACTGCGGGTCGTCGCACGCTCGCGGGGTCAACGCCGCCTTAGCTAAACCTAGTGGCCGTCCCACAGGTGGGACACGCCTTATCCGTCGCGATATCCATCTATCTTGTTTCATAACTTCATTCATTATAATCATACAACTACTGCCAAGTTCGCGTGAGGAAACATGATCGACAAAGTGAATTGTGCTGGGCTATTTACATTTCTTTGGCCAAATATTACGTACGAGTTTATCACATTCTTAGGCTTATCGTGCAAAATGCGTGTTGACCGCTAAATACATGGCTAAGCTATTGCAAAGAAATGTAGATGACTAGTAATTTAATTTATGATTCTAAATTTGTTTTATTTAATGAAAATAATTAACGCCGTAACAATATGTATTTCCAAATTGTAAAACATTATTAGTTATTTTATTAAGGGCATAATGTTTATTCCCGACCATGATTCAAACACGTTGTTGCTTTTATCTAAAGGAAAGGGGTCAATATCACAACAATATTTGACTAATATTGTCGTACGTTGTGCGTGAATTATTAAATATCTATCTCTGTTGTCTTTCTTCGTTATCTGCTTTCTGGGTCACTAGACAGAGTAAATAATATCGTCTTAACTATTTGTTGGGCCTTCCGTAACTATTGTGGCAGCCACATCCATTGTCAATCTTTGTCAAACAGCTAATTGGAACTAGTAATCTTAAATGTTTAATAAATACCAATTGGACTCGTTTGGGAAGTCAGCAAAGGCATGTATCATTATTGAATAATTTGGAAGATATAGTGCATCAATTATGTAAAGTATGGAGCAGTTAATTTTAACGAAAAACTAAATACATGTTTTATTATTTTCAATAATTATAAATCAATATTACATAACAGAAGCATTGTGGTTTGATATAATATACTTTTTAAGCACTAGCATTTACTAAGCATTAATTTTGTGTAATCGCGTTAGTGAACTATTGTAGTTCACAATTGCAATTTGCAGGCTTTTGTGGCGTTGTATTACCCTAACAACTTTTTTAAGTATTTAGCTAGGCAGCAAAATAATGAAATTGTCTCACCCAATTTGCGGATATGAGTCCTGCCTGAAACATTTCGATAGAACATTTTTACAAAAACAGATATATCGTTATTAAATGTTAAAATGTATGCTTCTATTTTTTTAAGAAGGCTTGGTTCCTTTGTACGACTTTGAACTGAGACCGCGTTTATGATAAGTATTGAGGCGTCACTGAACCCATGTTATTGCGATACAACGGAAACCAGTCCAGTGCGCCTGAGCAATCCTTCGCTCCGCGCACCACACCTCCCTCACGCACACCTGCTGCGAATTTTTAAAATCCTAGATCATAGTTGACATGCGAGTTGTTCCAATAGGACGTGATTCACATAATCTACCGATCGGTTACAGCACTATTTTCTGCACTCGACTCATCGCCTTTTTAATCGAGCAAACCCGTTTTTGTGACGCCTTGTTCATAATTACACGTCTTCAACATAGATTGATCTCGGTTTTATTACGACACTGAATCACTAGTTTTTACGTCTGGTATTTTCCCGTTTGTTAATAATTATAATCTTTTACGTCTTATGATACAAGTTTAAAAAAAAAACAACAGAATCGTATACCTCTATGTATGTTATATAGGTACCATAAATGTTAATTATTTAAAAAAATAAATTAAAAATTCAGTTACATACTAGATATTTATGGCCGTAAATGAAAAATCTTCTGTCGTTTTTGTCAGTAAAAGTATGTCTTCTGACATATAGACCGATGGCTATTCAGTTTCACTTTAGTTAAGCATAGCTAAATTACAAATTTGCCTATTAACGTGATTTCTTTTCCTTTTCGTAGAAGTTTAAAAGCTTAAAAGATAAATTCTTAAAAATTTCCTGTTCTTAAAATGTATTACCTCGTACACCGCCTAGTAGCGACCTATAAAGATACGTGCTCGATAGTGGTACATTCAGGGACAACGACCGAACCGCCTCATTCGCAAGAAGTACAGGTAGGCTAAGGGGTTAAAGAACTTCAGTGCACTATATCAAATACCATTGAACTCTTGCCATCTCTTTCCCACTGCACCCCGACGCATCGCTGCACCGTGCGAATCCTGTCTGATTACGCGCCACGCATGCGTATTGTATTATCAGTCACTGCTACCTTTACTAGCAACGTGCAAATAGTAGTTACATGGAACTAAGTTAACAAGATGTGAAACATCCAACTTAAAAAGATTTTTTCAACTGCCTTGTTCTGAACCATCAGATTTTTTATAAAGCAGCATGTGTTAATTTTTGTTACATTTTTATTTGAATATGGTCCAGATCCAGAACTCCGAATGATACATTATATTTGCTATACTAGTTAGTTTAAGAAATATGGTACCTATACTTGAACGGTACTTTGGCTTTTGTTTTTTAGTATCAATACTTAATATTTTACTTTACAATATCAATCAGAGAGAACTATAACTTTCTAACAAAAAACATATACCGATTTTGTAAGCTTTCATAAGGTGTAGTCACCGGCCGGTTATATTAGAACCCAATAGGTGTTACGCAAACATAGGTGGCACCGTATGTCAATAATCAAGTTTAAGCCAGTGGAAAGTTCACACGGGGCATTGACATCGTGGCGCGGTAGCTTTGAGGCGCGCTCGGTGGAAAATCGCGCGACACGAGATCGCTGAGCGATGACGCTGCACCACGAACCAGGAAGAAGTCAGGTTACAGAGAACGCCGCGTGCGACCTGTGTGGTGGCATCCTAATAGAGTTTCTGCGTGATTTATCTAGTTAACGTTGAAATATTGATGATGCGCATACTAAACTAGAAACTTCGACATCTTGTGTATTTCTTTATAATGTAAAACCTTAATAAACTAGTTATTTACTTTAATACGAAAGTCATATATTTAATTGTGTGTTAGTAATGTGATAAAAAAACTGATGAATATTAATAAAGGTTAATTCGAAATATTAAACAAAGAAACTTGAAAAACCGATAATCGTAATGATAAAAGTATGTTGTTTAAAAATTAAATGTCACTAAAAGGTTAAGCGGATTATTTCAAGGCTAAATGATAAGATGTCAGTGAACTTGATAAAATTAAGCATTCATGTGAAAGGTTCGTGAAATTGATAAAAATTAGGTATAAAAGTATTTTATTTCTTGACTTGTATAAATAAACTTGTATAGTAAAATATGTTTAATCATGTCCTAGTCGCTCACTATCATTTATTTATTTCATATTTTAAAAGGTGTAAATTTTACAAATTGTACTTTATTCTTTTAAAGAACCAGTAGAAGTCGATCGAAAACGGAGTTATCTAATCGAACTGCTTTTGGCCCAATCTAAGCAGCGCATGTGCGGCCCCGTGACCACTGGGCCAATTCCCCAATTCGCTCGGCTCCACAGACCTCGCGCCACCAGCCTGAATAAGCTGGTATACTGGCTCACTGACCGCTCTCCCCACTCTCAATGTTACGCTCGGCTACAATCGTTCGTAGCTATGTGAAGTGCTACGAACGAAGGAAATTAGCTACGATGCTAGCAATAATTTCATAATAGGTACCCAATATTTATATTTTCTTTTCTACAATAATTGTTACGTATTGAATTAAAAAGTTTGTAATGAAATTAGTGAATTAGATTCTTCATTTGAACTTAAGGCAAACGGATGTTGAATCACGGTATCATATCATGGCGATCATCGCTTTTTCATACTTATTATTGATTCGCGATGTTTTGTATCGAGGAGATTTACAAACGTTATCGAACTTTCGATGGCTTGAGCCTATTTTAAATTCAAGGATATTATTAACAAATCTACTCTTTTTCGTCAGTGTTTCTGTTTGTAATAGTAAATTATTTGTCAAGTTGGTTATTTACGCTCGCATGGCGAAAACACGTGTTATCTTTGGCTGTATGATATGTAAACTATTTTTAATATGTCATGATAATATTCACGTGTATATCATATTACGTATTTTGTTTATCCTTTGCGTAAACAAAAAATAATAATAATTCATACTTTTCATTTTCGAAGGACTGCAGTTTCTTGCAAACCTGTTTTGTATATTTAAAACAATTGAGCAGATCATAAACACTTATCTTAATTGTAAGCGTTGATTAGTTAATAATAATTATTTTATGTTACCACAGAAATGGTTATAATGTTAAATTTCATTTGCTTCTAACAAGAACCTTGTGTTCTGCGAGGCAAGTCTCAAATCAAAAAGGTTCACTAATTCCACTATAACACTGGTAGGCACAAGTTTAGGCGATATCTACTATACTTGTTTACGATGATGCGCAGACCTTGAAATTCGGCGGCGGTCAGTGGCCCCGCGCACGTAATCTGCAAATCTTTTTATTGGCGTCCTACCTCGCTGCCACTGGTGAATACACCATTCTTTCCGGAAATAAGTCACTAAAAACAAGCTATTTATATTCACCCAAACTATGACCGACATAAATTTAAATATCAGTCGATTTTACAGCAAAAGACAGGCTTATGATTTTGAGCGCTATGTATGTATGATCATTTGTTCTTTTATAATTATTTAATAACTTATTAAATAATTATTTATTTGAACAAATGAGGTTTTGTTGGTAGCGTTTTAATCGTTCGCTAGTTGGCTATGTGTCGTTACTTTGAATTGAATATGGCGCCTTCAAGGGGACATAGAGTCATTAAATAAAAAATCTTTTAGGGCAAGGTGGTATCCACGGCTATTCTTTGAAGATATCGAATAGTTTGTACATAACAATTTCGGATAAGAACATTTAATTTTTTTCTTCTTTAGAACGTAATTTTTCAGTAATCGGATTTTATAGAGTTATATTAAGTAGAGAAAATTATATAATATTATATAGATTTTTACTGAGAGTTCATAACGGATTTTAACTGATTAGTATGCATAGGAAATTTGATGATTTCCTGTGCATATATGCAATAGCTCAACGATGGTAAGAAATATTTATCTTTATTATTACATATAAGGCATTATTCGTTTAAAAATTATTTGATTCTGACTCTGAATGAGTGGTATCAGCCGTTAACTTAGATAAATATTAGTTTGTCAATTCCCAGTTTTAATATATAGCACGAAAGCTCATTGATACTCCACTAAGCACCTTGTGTTAATTTTTTATGAATATATAAACTTAAGAAAATAGATCACTGTCTTAAGTACGTTTGTCTATATCCTATGAATATATCCAAAATAATTTCAGAATAAATAAATTAGACAAAAACATGAATTATTAAGTTGCAAGCTAAACATAACTTGTGATTTGAACGTCAACTTACGGACAAAATACACACGAATTCTAAGGTACAAACTGTTTCTGAAAAAAGTTTCACATAAAACTCGGACCTATGTCAGCAAGTTTTTAAGGCGGCGTGACTAACCGTTACACCTACCTGTCTACAAGTTTAGCTTTCTTTTATTAAAATCTTATATTTAATAGTTATATATGTTGTTTACGGCATATGATCTTATCTCTAACTGGTAACTGCTTGTAGAGCCGTTATTGAGGGATCATGTGATTTGTTCACGCTCCAAGCTTCGTACACAAAAACTGGTTAATTTATTGGCCGTACGTAGTTTGATATGTTGTTTTCACAGTCAGTTCAGTTTTCACGAGTCGGTCCGTTGACTCCTGCTCGCAAGTGTAGTATACTTCAATGTATTATTGACTGAGTTGGTATGGGTTAACTTTCTTAAAATTGATGCATATGTGTGTGTGTGCTATATGTATAGTTATGCTTCAAAATTGGTGCCTGTGTTAGTGATTGGCAATTTTTGTGGCGGACTCAAGGACGACTGGCTCGAGTTCAGTAGCAACCTTCTACAGTGAATGACACGATTTCGAACGTTGACCCTAGCTGTTTCCTGTGCCAACCAAAGAAATGGTTAATAGATCAAAATTTCTATTTAAATACTAATGTATGCGAGCCATATAATCGACTTTGACTTACAAACAATACACTCATTAACATATAAAGCGATTATGTTAGGTGTGAACGGACTTGGAGTTTATGTTTCAAAAACAGTGTTGAATTGAGTTGTGATTTTTTTTCGGTGAACATATTAAATATCCTGAAGTGAATATATCTATGTTCAAATCAACACTATATGTAAAATCTTTGCAATCATTTCATATTGTGTAATTTTCCTTGTTCTCAGGTAAGGCATTGGAGGTCCGCCGCCACGAGGAGTGTGGGTAAGGTTTTGTTGACTCGCTTATGAGTGCACGTAATGGTGTGTTCTCGTTAAAGCACAATGCACCAGGTTGCAATGGTAGAGTCACTCACCCCATCCTAACGGGGCTGGCCCTACGGTCGGGGCCGTGTGCTGCCGTCATCGCACTGCAATTGTGGTGCGATCTAGCTTACTAATGAAACTGCAATACTCCTTGTGCATACCCAACTAGAACATTCCTTGCCTATCCAAGGATAAGACAAACGAACACGTCATTATTACAATATTCATTCTAAACACCCAACAATTTGCCACGGTAATCATTACTACGAATATCCTACTGGGTCTTTAACATGAAAGTTAGAATGTGGTAGCCCTCAATTGTTGCATTATGGTATTTCACCGTATTCGCATCAGAACAAAAGAAGTAACCACACCGAAACGAATCTACCGTGCGGACTATACTGACCATTGTATTGACTACATTTTCAAGGGCAACTTTTTTATTTAAACCATTAATATGTAAAAATGTTCTCACAGTTACTTAACACTGCTCGCAAACGAATTTAATTTTTTCGACTTTTATTTTACAAGATAACACAGCCGATTAATAAATGATATTCGCCATTCATTGAAACACTTTGACATATAAATAAATACCTAAATTATGTGAATAAAATATTGTGAAAATATTGCACGGCATCCCGCTGGTATTTTATCATTAAGAAGATGATTTAAAAGGGCTCCTCAGCTAGATCGCGCTATCGTTTAGTGAAAACACAATACATCGACTATCTGGGAATGTCGGTTACGAATCCAACCAACAAAAGGAAGTTAAAAAATACACCTAAAAAGTTCAATCCATACATTTTTGTGACAACTAAATAAAAGATTTCGATTAAATAATATTTTTTACATCCTGACAGAAGAGTTGGATATCGCGAAACTGCACAACGAATACACATTGGGAGAACTTTACCTGTTTGTGTAATCCAAGATTTATAGAAAGGGTAGGTGGTATAGGACCGTGATTTTTTATCGGTGAATGGTCTTGATTTTACCTGCACTTTTTTGCAAAATAGGTAAAAATTGGAATCTTTAAAAACGTGATACAAAGGTAGTCAGCCTAAGGGTTAAACGATTTCTATTGGTCCATTGTTAGGATAGCAGATGGCATTAAATTCGCTCATTGCTCTCTGATCCTACTTCAATGTGGGTCACGACCATGGGGCACATTGTCGCCATCAACCTATACTATAATAAGGATACGGACACGCATTTTTTTATCTTGAGTCTTTTATTATGAACAAACCATTCAAATTCAGTTAAAATCATCTTCATTTATAAATAGATATTATATTAAAAATAATAATAATCCTATTTAGAAATTTATTGTAGTTGAAAATGACTTAATGTTTCTATTATGTAGTGTAATAAATATGAATCTTACCAAGGCAAGTTCTAAATTAAGATATATTTCCATATAGATTTTATATTTTAGATTGTATCAAAAACTAACTATGAAATTGAAATTATAACTTAAAATTAATACAATTACATTACATCGATTACATTTTGGAAATAAAATATTTCAATTAAATCGCCTGTTCGTGGCAAGTTGCTCAAAAGACAAAAGCTGCTCAAAAGAGCAGCATTGCCCCTTTGAATGACCAAGCTTATACGCTGAGCGAAGAAATTGCCACTTCTCCGGTCATCCGTCAAAATTGTTGTGATAATAAAATATCCAGAAATAAAACAAATCTTAAAGGTTCTTTTACAATCAGATGACCATGTGGATATACCTATATCTTTGTGCTATTTAGGATTAATTGTGTGGTAATTTCATTTTTAGGGTTCCATTCCTCGAAAGGAAAAAACGGAACCCTTAGAGGATCACTTTGTTGTCCGTCCGTCCGTCAGTCCGTCTGTCACGACCCTTTTACTCAGGAACACGTGGTCGTATCAAGCTGAAATTTATATCAAATACTCAGGTCTACTGTCCCTTGGAGCTGTGAAAAACTCAAACTTCTAATCCAATGCAATCAAAAGATACAGCCGTTTATGCCGCAAAAATCCGCAAATTTTCGACACTCGCAAGGGAATTAAAACCTACAGGGTACTTCCCGTGAACTCAGAATCTTGAAATTTGGTACAAAGCAACGTCTTATAGCACAGATAAAGGAAAAATTGCGAAAACCGTAAATTTTTAGTTACATCATATAATAAAAATATTTTACGGAACCCTCGGTGCGCGAGTCCGACTCGCACTTGGCCGTTTTTTTTGTTAAATACCTTCTTACTTTAGATAAAACACATTCGTACTAATTCAAAAATTGTGCATCTGTCTGGCTTTTATATCTTTTCAAAACTACACCACTGAATTTATTTTGCTCTAATTCTGCTGAATTTTAGGTGCATACCGCAAGAGAGAAATAGGTACCTATTGTAAAAAATATTTCCTAAAGCTTTTTTGACAAACCTATGCGGTTTTATCCTTTTATATATATATAGCAGTTCTCTAAGATGTTTATATTTATATATCTTAGTAGTGTATTAGCAGAATGGTAGAACAAATCGCAGTGCACCGTTACACGTACTCGCTGGGTTGACTGCACGCGCGCGCGGTCGCCGACACCAGCAGTTACGACCCACCTCGACAACCATTAGAAGCCTTACTGAAGCACCAAGTCTACCAACGCTTTAATTTCTTATATAAAGAAAGATATGTGATCATATCTTATGCGAGTCTTTTCGTTAACCTTTATGCCCCAAAATTACAAGAAACAGAAAAAACAAATAGAAATTATCTCCATAGATTACCAGTAAAAGTTATACAACAACATTTATACAACGGCTGCATAATGGCACGCGGCAAAACGCGTATGGCGCGTGTATAAGTGTATATTCCACCCTCTTCCTCAACAAAAAATATACCACAAAAGAATCAACTATGTAAATGACGCTATTTTTTGTACTTTCAACCACTTTTTAATAATAAAGTGCGGTCTGGTGCCATGTTTCACCGCCAGGTGGAAGACAAGGAAGTGCTCGCACAATACAAGTAACCGTCCATTGCCAAAAATCGAAAATGCTCCGCTAATAACACATATATTGTAATATTCGAAACCGCACATAATAATACGCAGTTACTTCGTAAAAGTTGAACGATTTATTTATTATTGTTTTCACCGAATATAAGGTCAACGTGGACTTAAAAACTTGATCCTCTAACACGCATAAGTAAACAGACTCATTAGAATTATTTACCTACATCTATTCCGAAATGGGTTACGTAAACAACCTACGCTCAACTTTTTAGCAATTCACTCAACAATGTAGACTAATAATTCTGCACATAATGTATTTTTGTGTTAGACATAATAATTATAGCATTGCTTATTACACGTCTACTATTAATTTTCAATTGTCGCGATTTATGGCCTAATACATAATTGAATAACATGTGTCAAAATCATGAGAGCGGACACCATTTGGTACAAGTAAGTCTTTGATTAAATGAAAGTGTTGACCTAAAATAGGGTTTATCATGTACAATCTCCAAGTCTACTGTTCCATTTAGAATCCAACCCCTTTACCTTTGCACGCATATATATTATATACTATGGTGAATTGTTATAACATAAGCCATATAATATTTAGATTTGTCAACCACTTACAGGAAAAAAACCAAATTAATGTTCAGCGGGTAGACCTCGCAACTCTAGAGAGTAGGTTTACGATTTAAATAAAGTCAAGGGGATCAGTTGCGTCGCAAACACGGGGTCAGTAGACTCGCCGGGGCGCGCAACTGCCGAAATTATCGCGAGCGAAGCGCGATACACGCGCCGCTGCCGTGGGCCAACGCTCGCACCAAGGCCACCCCCCTTCCCCCCTACTCACCTCACCTAACTCCCTCTATTATTAATACAGACATTTATTGGACTTCAATAGTTTCCATTTGAATATAGAAACACCTTCCGTATTTACTTCGATTTCTTCTTCAACATTGTACACAATTATACTTAAACATATTTTTTACGTAAATTACTGTAAATATTTGAAAGTATTTTTTCTTTCGTACAAATTTCCAATTTATATAAAATTATTTTTCACAAAGGTGTGACCAAATCCATGTTTTGATATTAAAAATATTTATAACTAGATGATGATTTCAAATCGAGTGTAATTATTACCGGTAGCAAGTTTTAATTAACAGGTATACAAAATTGTAATGGAGGCTATTATCTAGTTCGCAACAAACGACAGAATGATAGGCGAGAAAGGTTATGTGGAGGCGGAGCGGCGGGCGCAGGCGGGCGGCGTCAACGCGCGGCCGTGAACTTTCTTCGGACACGTTTTCAGGAGCAAATGCTGCGCAATATTCCGGCCTCAGCCTGTGGGGCCTCGAGGTACACCGCGCCCTCCTGCCTCCCGCCTCCCAACAATCATTATATTTGAGAGACTGACTGTCGTGTCGCTATTTATGAAAATATCACTGTGATTCTCACGATATAATATCTAAATTAAATATCTAAACGGAAGATCATCTTATAATCAACATTATATTGAGATACCCACGATGGGTGCTCTTCTTGTTTTTGTCAGCTTATTAAAATGTATTTAGCACGAGTTCAAGTGGGCCGGGGTTAATCGCATATGTATTGATGATAGTTTTGATTATCGAAGATTCAGGACAGGACAGCATTTATAATGTATATCAGTTCTAAGTATGTAGTAGGAATGAGGTCGCACTCATATTTGGTCTATAAGATTTCGAAATTCTAAGAAATTACTAGAGAGGTGACAGTTTATTAGTCTTCTAGGAAATTATGAGAAAATATGATTAGAAAATAATAACCTAGTAAAGAGGTCACGTAAAATGTAACACTAGGAAATAAGTGTTCCTCGTTCTTGTGAGTTGCGCTGTTGTGTAGGTGAGTAGTGCAACGTAACAAGAAGTTGCGCGGGCGAAGCACACTTCACTGATTATACAACGTGCGTCGTCTGCGCACTGCTTCACGAGAAGACTTGCCGTGCCGCCATACTCTGATTACGCGGGTATCAACTGAGCAACTTATATCACCATACTTTAGAGAACTACTCTAGTAACGTTCAGTTAAACAGATCGAAATCTCTGGAATCATGAGCCAATAACCGATTTTGACGCTCCACTTAGGCCGTTAACGTTCTGTTTTGTATCGGTGAGTTGATAGGGATGGGCTGCTCGGTCTATGATTCAACTCTACTTTCTTTTTCGTCATCAGCTGAGTCCATTTATATTTATCAACATTTATTTACTAAGGACCGCTTAGGAAATACAAACAAACATGATTCAAATATTTCTTTGTAGTGTTGTTTTCCTTAGTAGTTGCCAAGACATATGTTAATGCACATAGAAATGAAATGAGAATAGAAATTAGTTGAAGTGGCTTCTTAAAACAACCAAGAACTAGTCCATTGGTGTTTTCAAACGAATGAAATAGACCGGACTACATAAAATGACCTGTTGTTCTATATTATTATTAGTCTACATTATTATATTATATTGTGACCTGCCTAGTCAGAATATATACATAATATCTGGTCATAATATACCTGGAGCCGATTTAGTTAACTGGAGTTCAAAAACTGTTAATTGCTACAAAGTATTTTGACTGAATATCATAAAAGCAATAGACGAATTTGCCAATGTTGCTTAATTGTCTGTGATAACCCCTTAGTGAATTTTTTTATTGAAAGTATATACAGTACAAACCAAAAAAGTATTTTTTTCGGCTATTGATAGGAAAATATGGTAAAGTATAGCTTAAAAGTACTAAAAAGGTATTTATAAGATTTTAAATTATTTTATTTTTTTGACTTATTACTCTTATTTGAGGCCAAAAAAATAAATATCCGTTTTCTCTATGATACGTACAAATAGTAAACAATTTGAAGGTTTTTAAAGGAATAATATGAAACAGCTTACTCTAACACCAAATCAATACGTGAAGTAACCTTGTGCAAAATTGTGTGTGTTAGTTGAATGATAGCATGGTTTCCTCGTGTGGGTTTACCTTGAAGGTGACATTGCTTCTAATTTGGCGCTTCTGACATTGATATGTTCCGATATTTGAACAAGGAAGTGTTCCTAAGTATATTATCGATCGGGGTTAGCTCAATATGCGTAATTACAAATAATAAGTAGGTTTTCTAAGTTTTCCATTCATTTTATTAGAAAGTTAGCAGCTTTATATGCTATAGCTCTAATGTTAATCGTTTTGAACAATAGACAGGCATAAAGTTTCTTACACATCTTAATATTTGCCACATGGTGTGTGTCATACTAGCCACAAAGCATCACTTCAATTACTAACTTACTGTTATTATTTAATTTCTAAAGCGGAATCATCTAACGATATAACTATTGAATCATTCCGAGCGAGGACACCGTAGTTTACATGTCTAATATCATGTTTTTGCCAAACATTGAAGGCCAACTACGTCAATGGTTTTGTGTTTAAATTTAAAATTCGAGATGAGGCCAGCTTCTGCAGTTTTTTTTTTAAGAATTTTGCTCAAAATAAATTGTTTTTCGAAAAGCAGAATTGAAAATCTAGACTACCATATTTTGGAGAGGTTAAAGCAAACATTGGTGATTTTATGTAAAGTTCTTTCATTATTTTGCCACTCTTACTTTTAACTCTATTTATTATAGACAAGCAAGCAAAATACACACAGACTAAAGTCCAACTTTTACTTTTAATTCTTTTTGCATTTTTCAATGCTATCTTACAAAATAAATTATTTCAATGGAAAAATACAAGAAAACATCGACCTTTTGAAGTACGGTCCAATGCTCTCCCAATTGAGTTACCTATCCTTGTTAATTGCGGAGACTTCCTAAGTTTTACATTAATAATATTTTAATATTTAATATTTCTCACATTCACACCAATTAGCCTAGCCCAAAGTAAGCACTGTAAGGCTTGTGTTATGGATACTAGGGTAACGGATAGACATACATATATGATACATAAATATGTAATATTCATAGAAATATATATAAACACCCATGATTCAAGTACAAATGCTCGTATTCATCATACAAACATCTGCCCCTTCCGGGATTCGAACCCAAGATCGTCGGTGCGAAAGGCAGGATCGCTACCGTTGCACCAAACGGTCGTCATTAATAATGAACACTTTATATTTTGTCTAATATTTATGTTATATTTCAAAAATATATGACGTGATTAATATCTAATTATAATAAAATTTAATCTATAATTTTATGCAAATTATATTTTTTTTATTCAACCATTTAACTGCAAGATTTTTAAATCTAAAGAAAATATTCATTACAAGACTAAAATCATCTAGTCTCTAATGCGTTTTTAGTGATAATTTCTTCATATATTTCATACTGTTTGCGTGCCAATTATCTTAGTGACAAAATTCGTCAAAAATTTTGGTATTAGTTTTATATCTTAAATATTATTAATTGCCTGCTAGAAAAAATGATCTTACCTCTAATTGTTTTTAAGAAATGTCTTTACAGATTTCATATTAATTTTTGCTTGAGTTTGATCAAAATTTTTGATGAAAGTTGTCAGAGATAATTCTCTGACAACTTTCATCAAAAAATTTGGTATTAATTTATTTTTAAATCTTATCCTGTCGTTCTAAGGTGCGTTTCTTTTTTTTCCCATGTTGAGACTGTCTAAATTTAAATTTAGAACATGCTTTTTAACGAATGACCAAATGAGAAGCGCAGGTGCTGACTGGGCCCCCGGAGGCCGTGGTTACATGGGCCCACTAATTGAGCGCACCCGTCAATTGACCTTGGCCTTGGCACGGGTTGCCGAATCGCGACCTCGTCGATTGAGAGCGTCCGGATCACACGATCCATGTCAGACTTCACTGTCCACTTCATAATAAGCATGTAGGAGCATCATTTAGTTCATGTGGGCATAATATGTCATTGCGAAAACAGAGGTATTTGTAATAAAATATTGCTTGATGTTTATTAATCTTTAATTGGACGTTAATATTCAATTGCATGTGTGTTTGTGTGTGTGTGTTCTTTGACACACTATTGTGTCACCGTCAGTTTGAAATTGGATCAAAAAACATTTAATAAAAGTTAATAACTAAATATAAGTTTAGGTTTTTTTAAAGGATGTTTAAGCACAAAACATGTTTATGAAAAATGTTATTTAATTAATTGCCATTAGCGCTTTACAAAAATCTTATATTTTTAGGTTACTTTTCGTTATTAAATAAATGTCTTTCTCGGGATTGCTAATGAATATTATTAAAACGTTTCGGCATTGACATGTTAAGGCTTAAGAATTAAAGTCTCAGGGTTATGTCCCGTGCATGACAAATCGTACGGGCTATTAGCTTGTTTGGGTACGATGTATGAAGTTATATATCTGTACTCATTGCTGAAATAAACTAGTCGCTTAAAGCATTGTATGGTGTGCACCATCCACGAATGGGGTAATTGACTCGCGCTGACCTCGCGAAGGTTCGGAAAAACTCGTCGCGACTCGGCTCTAACCGCCAGGCCGGTCTCCCCACCACATCGAATGCGCAACTTCGATTCCAATTAAATAATATTGACACATTCCGAGCCATACAAAAACATAATAAATTGCCAGTAATTATTGAATGAACGTAATTTGATTTAATAATTTTAGTATTACAACATAGGTATTTATTAATAAAATTTAGGCCAAATTAATAAATGACATTGCAGAAATATATGTATGTATAAATATCTTTTAGACAACAAGAATACGACAACGTTGGGTAGAATTTCGCGAAGTGCGCATTGAAATTAATGCCGGCTCAGCGAGACCTTGACCACGCTGCCTCACCGAACACGCTCCTCGTGACTTCTCAGAACTTCCTCGCCATTGCAAGCCTCCAATTACACGTTTATTGCGTCTCAAAACTACGATATTTATTTAGAAGACATGTAATAACTCAACATAAATATAAATTGTTCGCACAATTTCTTACTTTCTAACCTCGACCTAAATATTACACAGAATGGGCATGTTCCTGTATACACGTTCGCTTACATTACCACGAACGTTGAAAACTATCACGTATTGAATGAAAAATTAGTTCAAGTAACAATTTTTTTCAATAAAGACATAAGTGCGGTAACTTATAATACTTATTGTTTTAGTATTTTTATTTTGCACACCAGGTCCCGTTTTACGCGCACCTAAAGCAAAATAAAATAATCACGAGTCATATTTCAACGGGTCTTTGCGGTTGACAGCCATAAAAACGGATCCTTGACCACATTCTTTGAGCAGTAAAGTTGTTTAACTAATTTACGAGTGGAATAGTAAATATTCCCGCTCTGTACGCGGGCCCTGGGCTATAAGGCGTACAACGTCCTTCACTATTGAATCGGACCCCTTTTGTAACAGTCATTAAAAGCTGTTCATTTGAATGAAAACTTAAGTAGTGATTTAAATAAAAAGGTGAGCACATATTCATAACATGTTTATTAACAGATAGCTTTAAAAAAATACGACGTAGTTGTCTTTAAAATAATAATCCGGAAGCGCAAGAACTAGAAGCCATAAATTGCAAACAATATGGCATTCGATATAGGTACTTTTTATTGTTAGATAAAAAATTGAGTCCGATCAATCGAGATCATCAAAAGTGAGTCCTATAGACTGCGGTCACAATGAACAATGAAACTATACATGTGGCTACCGACTGACGGCAGCAGCATTTTTTATATCCATGAGAACACAAACAATAATGAACCATAAAGTGTTCAATGTATAACTCATTTATCTTTAAACCTCTAATGTATAAGATCTGGCTCTTGAAATTTGATATTCGCACCCTGGAATTAAAAAGCGAGGACAGCGGAAGGAAGTAAAAAAGTGGGTTCCTATCCACTTTCACGTTTAATATTTGTGGGCATATGCTGCAAAAATGTGTGCGCGGACTTTAATCTAAAATAAGTGCAAGCGAAGTAGGACATAAGACTTATGTAACGTAATTTGATATATCTTAATATATATAAATTACGTGTCACGTTGTTTGTCCGCGTTGGACTCCTAAACTAATTAACCGATTTTGATCAAACTTCGTAACTATCTGTTATTTGATCTAACCTAAAAGATAGTATAGGTTTTATTTTAATTTATAACACAGCAATGCGTGGCTGGTTCAGCTAGTATAATATAGAAAATAATGAACGATATTCAACACATATATTACCTACATTTTCAATTCATTTGCATAACTTTCGCAATATAAGTTTATCTTTAAACTAAACTCAAGAATAGCCTATTTTTTTTTCCATTTCTCGCTCGCTATTATTTTAATTACATACCTATTAAACCAAAATGAAAGCAGATCTCGTTTAAAATAAAAAAAACCTCCAAATTGTTACGAAACCTGCGCGGGGGAGGATATTTGCGAAACCCTTTTTAAGTTCGTTTTTGTAAAAAAAGGGAAAGTATTGAAGCGAAATAATTGCTACAAAAAGTGTAAATAAAAGAGATGTGCACATTTCAGTCAGATGTCGGTACACAACCCTTTGCTGCAAAAAATGGTATGTTTTCCAATTTTTTAAGAGCATTGTGCTGAGTGCATCTGCGTTGACAATAGAATTCCATGGATTATTAAAAGATTTTACGTCATCTTAGAAAAATAGATTAATTTTATACAAAGGATTTAGTATCTCAAAACGCAAATCATCTATTTAAATTATTCTACAAGCCAATTATATAATACATATTTATAGATTTAAATATAAGTAATACACAATTTCAAACACGCAGGTTTACAAATTTATATTACGTTGATTTTTCGCCGTATGGTGTTCGGTAAAGCAGAATAGTACCAACCCCTCACACCTAAGGGCAACCAGTATTGCCAACCCGGATTTCAAAGAAGGCGTAGGCGTGATTAGAAAATTACGTAGAATTAGTAAAATTTACATATGGAAAGTTAGTAGATCTACGTCCTTTTTTTTAAGTGAAATGGAAAGGTCAAAGTTGGTAAAACTGAATAAAACGAATGTTTCCTCATACAATTTATTTAACTTATTCATTAAAATCAAGTAAATTGATTTTATTCATATTTAATGAAATACTTTTCGTACAAAATAAGCCTATTAACGTGTCCGTCGAAGGTCTATTTGTGATATTAGTTTTTAACAGAGTAATCGCAGGAAACAGACTTGACATTTGCACTGCTATGTGGCAATATTAATAACTTCTGTGCAAATTTGGCCATCAATTCGATTTTTTTTAAAGTTTGGTTTCACTTTTTTTCAGCGCGCCAAGACGTTTTGTTTTACACACACAGGGTGCGTTAGTTATAAAACGGAACGTTTTTAACTTTTTTTGGCGAACGTACTGAAAATTATGCCCATTCAGTCTGATGAGTCATTTTATTTTGAAAATTTACTAGGCGATGCAGTTGCTAGGCATAAAGCTTCGCTAGCACCATATATTGGAGTGAAGCGTAATACTAAAAAAATATTCAATAATGTTAAGTAAATTTTAAAATTCCATAAGAAAGAAAACTTTCAAATAGGCGCACTTTTTTCAATGGGAAATCCCTTAGAGCCAATGTTTTTTGTTCATAACTTTTTTTATTTTTGTTAATTTCAAAATTCGGGCACACTGGTCTAAAAGTGTTGATTCGATTTCACACAAAAATTATTAAAATCGGTTAAGAACTCGGGGAAGTTATGGCGTAACAGACATCGCGTCATTGAAGCTGACCCATGGGAGCTTTGCTCGCTTGGCTCCAAAAATACAAGATTCTGAAACTGAATTTGCAGGAAAGGCCTAAAAAAATAGATATACGTAAAACGACGTAGAGTTGTCAACGCTGAAAGCAACTAATAATACTGTAGGTAATATATACTTACACCTCCCTTGGATCACAAATGAGAAGCAGCGATTTCCAAATTATGATCTTTACTACGATCTCCAACCCGCCTGCCAAACGTGGATGTTGTGGAAACCGTACTCCCATCCCTCAACTGATTTTCTCATCAATACATTTTTGTGATATCATAGATACAGTAATTTACTACTCAATATAAATCTGATCAGTAATTTATATTTTTTATTAAATCTCCTTTAAAATGTTATTACTGAACTTGTCAATTAAACAAACATAGGTACCTTTACATGCACGTGTTGACTAACACATAAAAGTCGTCACATATCAATTGTTATGGGTGTGGGTGTTTATATACATTTCTATGAATATTACATGTCTATGTATCCTGTAAGTATATCTATCTTTTACCCCAGTATCCATAACACTAAATATAGCCTTAAAGTGTTTGCTTTGGACTAGGCTAATTAAATGTAAATTAGTGGAATTTTAGAATATTTTCTTATGAAATTTGGTTAGGTAATCATGTGTCCATTTACCATATATTGTGGGTTTGCTAGGAATCAATTGAAAATCAATATTTCGTAACACCATCATCATCACCCTGTTCTGGACCTTTCTTGTGGATAATAGCAAACCCAGATAAAGTTTATCTTCCAGGTGAAGGTGACATTGTCTCAGATGTTGGAACATTGTTGTGATCTCAATACATGTAGTAAAGTTGTAAATGGGAACCGTCCAAACCCAAAATTGTATAGAAAATGATCGTTTCTCTCAATTGTAATTGCTTAAAATAAACCTTAAAACTTGGACATATACAAGATTACATCTGCCTAGACACTGGGACAAAGGTGTTGGTAACATTTTGTTTAAATAATAATATTATTGCGTCTTAGTAAACAGCGCGGCGTGCGAGGGCTGCGGAGCGCTTGCGCGTGGCCTTGACCGTTCTGCGCCAAAATTTCCAGGTCGTTCACCCGCGCCGCGACGCCCACCGCCACTCAGTTTATCTCGCATAAATAATCATGTGCCTACCGAAAATAAAACCTTACCTCCTTTCTTTAAAGTATAGTCTCCGACACCTTTCAGCCAAAATAATACATGAAATTGTTTAAATAAAAGCATAGTTGATAGGAACGATTATCAATACACGAAAAATGAGGTGGCGTGCGTGATGTAGACATGAACTTATCACAATATCTTGTTACCTCATAATGTAACTACCCTACTTTTTTAATTGCATATTGCAGCTTAATGATTTATATTTTTGGTCATACCTAAACAGTTCTACGCTGTCGGCACCAAAATATATCAATTCAATATATTAATGTCTATTCCAAAATACAGACATAAATGTAAAATCTATATTATTGTCTTTAGGAGTCCTACTATATTGTTTTTTATTTGACGGAGAAAATTTTATCCCCGGAAGTGTGTGCTAGGAGGGAAACGGGCAAGCAGGCCGGCCCACATCGGGTCAGTCCGTCACGCGGCGACCTACACAGCGCTAGCGATCCATTAGCTCGATTTTGTGTTCAAGTTCACTCGAAACGTTCCATCACCGAAAATATTTTCGTAGTGTGACGCAACCGGCAACGGCTGTGTCCCACTCGAACGCTCGGGCGCGCTCTCAGTCGGTGCCGCTCTCGCGCGACCTTGGCCGCGGTGCGCCGCAAGGTTCGGGTCTTCGAACTCGGCGTGCGGAGCGGGTGCGGGGTGCGGAACCGCCGGCCCTCCAATCGCTCGCCGCGCTCGTCTGCGCGCGCCCGCCATTGGTCCGTCAAACGCGCGGCAATGACCTCGGAGACCGGAGTTCGAAGCGCGCCGATCCTCGCTTTGAAGCGCAGATCGTCAGGCTTCGCCGGCCGATAGAGGTTAATTTCGCTCGGCATAGTGAGCTTCGTCGTCGAACCGATTGTATCGCTCGGAGCGCTGATCTTTTTGCAGACTTTCACTCTTAAGGGAGCCCCGCGCGGCTAGAAGTGGCAGCGCGCGCGGTCCTCACTCAGTTCGTCGTTCGAGCTCGAGTGAAACGCACGCGCGTGAAGCGGTACGAGCGACCTTCATCCCTCGCGACGTGCCGGCCGCACACCCCGGCCAAGGCATTCCTGTATAGGGTGACAAGAAGTAGAAAGTCTGTGGCTGCCCGCCATAGGCTCGGATGTGGCTAACGTGTAGTGAAGTGCAAGGGAGGACAACAACAGCCTTAGTTTTAAGAACATATGACTTTAGTGATGTCTCCGGACAGCAGTTACGGGCGCTACGATGCGCCCACGCCTGTGGAGAGCAGACTTATGAGTCCAGTGCATAAGGAACGAGAACCAGAACTGCATATAGGTAGGCAAACAAAACATATTTATAAAAAAAACATTCTTACATAACTTTTATTTACAAGTCATGTTGTTCCAGTTTTTGTCCCTTAATATTTTAGTAATGTATATCATTACTTAAATATTACTTAAGTACTTATTTATACCTACTGTTCACATAAAAGTTATTTCTCTAAGCCTTGCCTTATAAATATTGAACCTTTCAGGGTATGAAAAAAACTATGTTATTGTATTTGTGTTCATAATACATTAAGTTTACATTAACAGGTATGACTTAAATTCAGCGAACATTCCATCTTTCAGTCCTTTGAAGAATGTTATTGGATTAAGTAACAATTATATATCACTGACATTCTATTGATTCCTTATTCTGTAACGATATGACGAGGGACTACATGCAACGAGTCGTAGACATTTTTCACTGTTAAGTAAAATTTTACATCGTTTCTTGATCGACTTTTCTCTGTTTTGTAATATAGATTTGCTGACAATTTATCTAATATCTGTTAATGAAAGAGCTGTTACTGGTACAGTTTATTTTGAAGTTGATAAATGAACGTCAAAAAATTTTCACACATCGAAATATTATTTATAAATGACTTTTTTACATCTGTTTCTCTACCCTTTAACGTACAGTTAAATGTAAGTCTTTAAGTTAACGTTTGCAGAACGAATGTGATTGATTAAATCCGAAATTCCGCTCGGAAAGGTTCAATAACAATTAAAATCACATTGTTCAAAACATGTATAGTACTCGACAAACGATATCGACAGCCCCTTTACAAATTGACGTTCCAATACTGATGTTAACTGCAGGGAGTCCTTATCGATTTGCGTTCGATACTTAATGATTGTATCGTTTTTTTATCAATTGACTTTGCAACGTGTTCTCCCATGAAATTCGATATTTTACAATGAGTTAACCGTTGCTTTTCGATATAAACTTTAAAAGGGTGTTTGAAGAAAACTTAGTTAATGATCATCGCAGCGAAAGGCGTAAGAAATACATTATAAGCTCAGCGTGACAGCGAACAGGTTCGGAGACAGCTGCCGCACAACTTTTACTTTTCTCTTGGCGCTTGCGCAGCATGTTCCACCAGTATGCAACTCTGTGACGTTCAAATACACTTTTATTCTTAATTTCTCCAAACGTAGCTGAACTAAGTTTTTATCTCATCATTATGTTCGTAAGAAAGTAAAATTCTATTCAATTTTTAAATAACAATACAGTCCAGTAAATAGTATTTAGGAAGATATGAATATATAAAATAAAGGTGAAAGTTTATAATTTTGATTATTGCACTAAATACCGATGTCCAAATACCAAAATGACAATATTTTATCGACCATCTTTCGGAAACGGAACGTGATTAAATAGTAGGAAAGTAAAACGGACGTGATTTGTTGGGTATGCAGTTGTTAATTATTTACAAACAAAAGTCGCCGTGACACAGATCGGCGCCGGTGCGGTCAGATGGTCTCATCGCTTTTTGCACGGTCAGTCGCATTATGTGGCTACGGACTTTCTCGCGCGCTTTCCTCGCCTCTTAATTGACGTAACGAACAAACGATTCACACGCGCCGCAGAAAAACGCACAAGTTGCATCACATGAGGAGAAATGGCTGCACGCCACTGACTCTGTTGCAACTGCACTAGTTACGTCTCACTCACCACGCTTTCCCCGCTCTATTGTGATCCCCACCCGCGTACGCATCGACGAAAGTGCTTCTAAAGATGAGACCGAAATTATCACGCCGTAGGCGACCATATGCTACATCTAGAAAAAAGAAAGTAATAGTATAGAAAGCGAGTGCTCGACCGTCGACCCGCGGCGAGTGGTGCGAGCCAAAAATAGAAAGTTCCTCGAAAAGGCTCGCGGCTGCTCCTTTTAACAAATAAACAAATGACGGGAGAGGAAAGTGAGAATAGTTGAGCATTTCTCACTTTCGATTGTCGCACCGCCAGCGGCCTAGCCACGTCACCTGATATTGTTTGGATTGTGTCTATCACTGACCTACTAACAAAATTACTATACACATTAAGAATTGATTGTTAAACAATAGGGTTGCGTTTTTACTCAAAATTCTATCAATGAGATAATACTTTTGTCGTCACTAGATTATTAAATTTGTATTATGCAGTAACGATGCGGTCATTGACTTGAAAAGAGAGACGGCTGCTTTCTAAAATAACTATTCAGTGTCACCTTAAGACACGCAACGTGATGCCGTTGCGTCATATGTTCCATTAGTACTAAGTTAGCTACATTGTCATGAATTATACAAAGCCGCTGCGTTATTGGAATTCTATGTTAATTTCTTGTTAAAGGAAGTAAGTCTACCGATGCTCGATGAATTCATCTAATCTATTGTTGTGGCATCGTAGTTATATAAAATTAGAAAACTCCTAACCCACTATTGAAATTTACAATATGGCTCATTTTTTCAGGCATTTACATACAAAGTATATGAACTGAAGATTTTACCAAGTGCTATTAGGTAGTAGGTAAACATAGCATATTTTGTCACTACTATTATTACTTTCTGGCGACACGTGACCGATCATAACAATTTATATTACTGATGGGAAGATAAACTGTTAAACAATCCCTTAAAATTTATTTAAATAGTTGAAAAAAGGTTTTACGTAATTTTAAGTATAATATGTTTTTAAACCTTTCCGTTGTTTATTGATAGAACGAGGGAGGTATTCTATCATAATATGAGTAACACACAATAGCCTGTCAATCCTAATTGTGAAGTTAAGAAACGTAATTTATTGCGAGTTGAATGCTCGGCTTGGTTGCAAGGTCACCGAGTTATCGTCATAATCACGTGCGTGGGCGTTTCTGTTTGTTATACAAGCTCCGCCATCGCCCAGGATGTTTAGCAAACAGAAACGCCGTAATCTTTACGGCATTGTAAATTTCACCGTACGATAAATTTGATTGTTTCTGATTTGTTTTTTTACTTGTTACAGAGTTCGACGGTACTACAGTTCTATGCCGCGTATGCGGTGACAAAGCCAGTGGATTTCACTATGGCGTTCATTCCTGCGAGGGCTGCAAGGTAAATTTTACTATTTAACCATATATGCAAATATCAAAATTGTCAACTTACCAGTACAGAGTATCCGCATTGTAGTATTCAACGAAATCAACTGTGACTTCGTTTCTAATTTTATTACTGTTTAAATCGTTCAAATATGAGTGTTATGTTATTAATTGAGAGGGATGCGGGTAAAGTGCTTATAAAGCAGGAAGCGTGTGTGCGGGTGACAGCCCCTTCGTTGAAATCTGTCTCGCAAGGCACTCAAGTTTACCGACCACTAAAGCCGGCCACAAGGAACGCAATTTCTGTGCATTCGGTACATAAAGCTTGACCAGATTATTTATTTACCTAATCGTTTAGCTTATTTATTATGAAATGTAAATTTCATGCTACTTAAGTTCACGCGACAATGTGATAGAATTACTGCTGATAGTGTGAACTCTTAGCATTTGAAATGACCGAACGGTCGGCTAGTCACTGCATCTACCTGCTGCTTCGGCGAGACTGTCAGACCTTTGCGCCCCATTTCTATCACCTTCATTTTTGTTGTTTATACCTGTGAAGGTGCAACCACATAGGAACGGAGCGATTTCACCGTTGCATCGATCAAGGTCATCATTGCATAGTGAATCACGGGCGGTGTGTTTAGTAGGGTAAAAATGACAATTTAACGCTCATGCGTTACATTTAATACAAAACGTATTCACTGTTACAAAAGTAATATTTTAAATTTTACCTTTAAATACAAAATTTACTTCTCGCATGTTAGTTAGTCGCAAAAATATGTATTTATCAAGTCAAATTGTAAAAATGATGTAAAAAATGCTTGAAAAGTCCATAACTGTGAAAATTATTTCATTTAGATATCCTATTTATTTAGATTTCTGCATTTAATACACTTAAAGTGTCCTATCCATCGTTCCGTCAGTTTGTATTCGAAAGTGCGAGTAAAGAAATAAAAACACAAAACCAAAACAGGTCGGTCACGACCAGACGACTTTTAATAAAAAATGACAAGCCAAGGTCGTGATTTCGAGGCGTCCCCAACAGACATTTGTTACTACCCACCCTGAACAACAAATGAGCACTTAGATATATTGTTATAAATAAAACAGTTTTTAAGAGTAAAATTTAAAAGAAGGCGTGCAAAAAATGTTTACTGTTTTATTGTATGTGGTTCACTAAGTTTAACAAATTCTGTATTGCTAGAATAATATTCCTATAATGCATTAATTCCATGTAACTTCAATTTGCATTAACCCCATTCGGTAAATTGTGGAGTCAGTGTGACCGCCCCTCGACCTAGTAAAGGTCGAATTCATAAGTATGAAAGTGAAGCGAAGAAGCATACAATATAGAAGTGCAAGTGTCCACGAACTGGTTTCATCGGCTCGGTAGCACAAAGCGCGTCCTTCGTGGCGCGACTGCTTCGCATTGTGCTGGAGCGATCGACAAGGCTACATGCAGACGTCTGCATGTAAGCTTTATAGAATGCTCCAATAGAGGAAAACGATAACGACTATTATTACGTTCATAAATGTACCTGAAACTTGTATATTTGTTTACTTTTATTATAACTAAAAAACTAAAAAGCTTTTTCGATATTTAAGAATGATATCTAAGAAATTATTGCAGTATAATTTTACAGTTTTAAAGCAAAACCACTTCCGTTAAAATATAAGCACGGTTAACAGTAACAAAATAAAACTTTATGATCTTTTAAGAAATACAACAAATTTACTTACAATTTTCACATTTGCCTACAATTATCACAATTATTAGTATTAAAAAAAAAAAAAAAACCGGATTTTTACCATTTTATTATATTTTCTTTTTTACTGACGAAATTTTTTCCCTGACGAGTTGCTTGAGCCATCACCTAAATTTCGAATCTACAAAATATTGTTTAATTAATTTAAAATATTATTAATTAAACTTTTAGCATATACTAATGTTTGTAGTTTCAGTTTATAACAATATACAGAATTATATGTTCTGAACTAACGTAACTAACTCTACCGTTAAGCGCCAACTGACGACAGTATTGCGAAACTTACTATGACGTTCAACTACTCGCCGCTAGATGGCGCTCCGCGACAGTGCTGCCATAGCGTAGTTACGGAAACAAATATAAAACGCTTGAATGAATGATGAGGGAGTGTATAGTTACTACGAAGAGCGAGACTTACTACGCCTTGAAGTCAACGAACTTGTAATTAGGTATATTGAAATGTACGTCATAAATTTATTATTATTCTAAAGTTACATTTTTGTGAATAAATTTAACGAGTATGTAACAAACATAATAATATTAACAAGCATAATAGATTACTTAACTTAAATTTTAACCACCTAGAAATTAAAGATAGTCAACACCTTCTCTCAAAAATTAATTGTATTAATGAATGTCGGCAATACAAAACCAACAAATTGATAAAAAATGAATTTAAATAATAATAAAAAAAATATTATTTCCCAAAAAACAAAATAAAACATTATAGTACTATTTTACTTTCGATAACATCTATGATATTATTATTTGTTGCTATTTAGGCATTTAACTACTTGATTTGAACATATGAAAAATTTCAACTTGTCTGATCCGCCTGCGACAAATGTATTTTTTTCTTATAGCATCTAATCTCTGCTACAATTTTAGGTTTTGTTCGTTTATTGTCTTGGTTAGCAGTTTTTCATCGGTAACTAAGACATCAGGAATCGATGTGTTCTTTGTTCATCGTGGTGACCGACTTATTTCTGTGTATAGTGGGTCGCTTATATTTCGGCACCAATAAGCGGTGCAGAACAGGCGGTCGTCGACCCCGCCAGGCCTGCGCGCACTAGGCTCCGTTCTCTTCACCGCGTCGCCCGTAAACAACATCTACGGGCAGCAAATGTACGCGCAACGTGAACGTAACCTACATTATTTTTTGAACTGTCAGCTTAAAAGTTCATTGATCTTTGAACGGTCCCATTTTATTAGGAGCTGAGCGTCACATTGTTGCGTTTGCGTTTATGATTTCCTGTTGAGTAAGTGTGTTTACTGAATATATACATTAATTCTTGTGAATGGCTTCCAAAGAGTGCTAGTTGAAAATACTATTTAGATGATTATATATTTATAAAATATGTAGGCTTTTCCATCTACATGAATTTTAAATCCACTGTTAAATTGTATAAATGTGATAATATAAAAATATTCTTTTCAAATCCCTACATTGTTCAGTCAATGCAAGTGTCAACAAATAAATCGTTATAATCTCGTGATTAGAGTTAATAATATTGAAGCTATGCCCTGCATAATAAATGGCTAATGTCCTATAGTCAGTCAGTAATTTGAAGAGTATAAACCAGTTCGTCATGGGTTACTATTACTGATTCTGGTAGCGTTTTCATAACTGTGAAAAAAAAACTGCTAACTCATAAAACAATAGCTAGACAAGGATGTTTGCACAGATAAAAAATAGTGATACGTGAACGCAAAGTGAATCATAACCCCGTTGTGAGTCAGATACTAGTCGTTATCAAGTATACATCTGTGCACCGGCAGGCACGTATTGCCAAGTGACGCTTCCTCGGAAACTTGGATGCGTCAGCATGTTTTCGGCTTTAGTCGATCGGTGTTAGTGAAGTCGTTGGCCGCTGCACCGTTAGTCTCCACACCGCGGCCGCCACCTCAACGACTCGGCCGTCGCCGTCACGTCATCTGTGACAGCAATGTTAAACCATTTCTGAAACTATTGTTACTATTCAAAGTAATCGTTCAGTTACAATCAAAACACACAAAAATAAATATTAGTAATAAAAATATTTAAGACAAAGAAAAAAGTATAAGAAAAATAACGTTAAAATGTTATCCTTAACTAAACTAAAATGTGTTTACATTAACACATATTTCATATCGGGTTATTCGCAATGAAATTGGTGTTTGTCTGCTATTAAGTCTTTGGGTAATATTTCTTCCTTTATATGTACTCACTAAAATATTTATAATCAGGTATAAATTAATTTCATAAAGAAACTAGTATAAATTGTCGTCTAATCAAAATTACGAAAGGCCTAGATTAGAGGCGAACGTGATCCACTGTAAATTCTCTACGTAGCTGTTTAATGTCTGCTATTTAGATATTATTACAACAAAATAATATAAACATTATTTGTATAGTACCTAACATGCAAATCTAAACCTCATTTTTTTCATAGGTACACTTGATATTGTTAACAATATTATTAATAAAACTTAATAATACAAGCATATAAAATAACTAGTTCTGTATTTAAAGACTCTTGAAATGCCACTCAAACACTATGAGTGCACTATGACTTCATCATTTTCACCTGGATGGAAGCCTCCCGGAGAAAATAAAAGCTATTTAACTATTTGTTTTCAAATAAAATTATCATTTTCAATCGTGTAAATAAATTAAAAAGAGGAAAAAAATATTCTTTTAATTACTTACGATAAGATTCTGAATCACTAGATTATCAAATAAAATCTAAAATAAACGTCCTAAATAATACTTACCAGAATTCAATAAGCACCGGATACGAAAAGAATAACTTTTTAGAACTCGAAACTGAGTGACCGTGTTAATTAGCTAGCTAGCGGTCGTTGACACATTGAGGTTATTAATTTAAAGCGAAGTTCATTTGAGCCGAGAAGAGATACTTACAAAAAACAGGAAAATTTATAAAATAAGATTTGAATATTTGAAGTTACAAAATCTATTTCTCTTTGCTCATATCTTATAATGTAAAAGTTCACGTCATATGTGGACAAACAATTCTATTGATTTTGTCATAATAAACGAAGTATGATGCGAGGCGGCGGGAAAGGTTTTGTTTTCGCGGTATGAGGTCGACGACCGCACGGTCGGTCACTGCCCGCACTGCGACCAATTATGGGCCACTCGCACAGCGTACAATGGATCGATGGCAACGCAAAATTGGGCCACCGACCCGAACGCTTCTCGCGCCGACCCGCACGCCCTCTCTTTCACGCGACTTAGTTGCGCAGTCTCCGTACTCCTTCCTAAGCACTTTAATTGAGATCTCCTAAACAGCATTTACATTTAATCGTAATGTGATGAATAGTCAAAACAATATAATGTAAACTTTGCTGCTACACATATCCCAGAAAATTAATAAAGCAGTAAACAAACAAAAAATCAAACACTCGATTAACAATTCGTTTTGTACCTTCAATTTAACAAGTACCTTTAATGCTAAATTAAAACTTTTTTTGTTACATCTTTACCAAAATAATGACCGAGTAATTAATCGGAATATTGTAGCCCTTAATGAGGAGCGCGCGCGCATTGAGGTAGGCCGTGACGTATGTTAGTCGTCAACGCGTACAAAGCCGGTCGTCGACCTAAACGAGCTGCGCCCTAGCTCCCGGGCGATAGAGGGTGTGGAGGGGAGGGTCGACGGTTGTGCAATCGAGCGGTCGGTGACCCGGGGTGAACGCCCGTACGCCGCGACGCCGCCGGGATGCGCCCGGCCTATATCCGGCGCACCGGTGCAGCGGCAGCAGCGCATTCTAGAGCGGCGAGGACCGTTAGGAGCGCGAGAGGGGTTTGCGCGGGGTTCGGGGGCACTCTCACTTTCTCGATTGGGTCGGCGGCCGACAAGTAGGTCGCGCGAGTAACTGTGTGCCGCGCGGCGCAGAGCTCGCACAGTCCGCTCTCAGTCGCCACCCGTGTCGGTGCATTGCACGCAACTATTGCCCATTATCATTTCATCACAGTTGGTTTAGTTGGTTAGTGTTTGTGCTTGGTTTGTGCTAGTGAATGGTGCGTACCATGTCGTGCGGCGCTGAACTGCGCGAGCGGCACTCTGTACTGGTCAGCATGTTGGAGGCTCGCCGCGAGTCTAGCGACTCTGGTTGCTCCAGCGACGATAGTTCTGATGTCGAGCGAGACTCTAATTGCCGCTGTGATCCTCAGGGTTTCTTTCGGCGGTCCATACAACAGAAGATTCAATACAGGCCGTGCACGAAAAACCAGCAGTGCTCCATACTTAGGATTAACAGAAATCGGTGTCAATACTGCCGATTGAAAAAATGCATCGCCGTTGGCATGAGCAGAGATGGTGAGTGTTAAACATACATAATTATATTTTAATTCTACACACTGGCTTGAAAATTGATGTAAGCAAATTAAAAGAAAAACAAAAATGTTAAAATGCAAATAAAAATATATACTTTTATTATATGATATATATAATAGTAAATATAACTATATATTTTTGCTTTCATCTTTTTTCAACAAAACATTTACTGAATTTATTTGTCAAATAATGAAATTAATTGCTCCAAACTAATGCTGTAATTTTACAAAAACTTTGAAAAAAGCGCTATTTATATAAAATCTCTATATAAATATATAATTGGATCGTGGCTGGTTATATAACATTACTTGTGTAAATTCTTTGTAATATAATCAAGTGCGTTAATTTACTCCCCAAAAGTAAATTTATGTTTGCGTACGTGCACGTAGTGGTAGTGCGTATACACAATTAGCGCAGGAAGGTCGTTCTCGAGACTTCTGAGTGTGCCAAGTGGGACAGCGCGCGTGCTGCTGAGACAGATCCTATTTCGCGGAGCGGATAGTGCTACGTGCGTGAGGCGAGGGCGGGGTGCGCGGGGAACAGGCCCTGTGGTGTGGGAGGTCGTTTGGTTATGCAAGCGCGGGTGAGCGCACGCTAAGCAGGTCGACGGCCGCCACAGCCGCGCTGTTCTGCTGGTTGCGACACTCACCCGCTGCGGCCGCGTCATTAGCTCAACCGCGGGTGAAAGCGGAGAAAGGCATGTTTCGTAAGCGAGAGAGCGAAATTTATATTTTCACTTTCGTAATACAGTTCGTTGCCCTCACGATTTTTTGTTGGGATCGGTTATCTACATAATCCAAACAAAAGATTTTGTTTTGTTAAGTAGTATGTTTTTGTGATACAAGAACATGCATGATACATAATAACTACTCAAAATTTTATTCCTCTTACAAAATTGGTTCATCTTAAACAAAAGTATTTACAACGTTAAAATTTATAGGTACAGTCAATTTTTTGTAATCAAGCCATCGCGCATTAAGTTTTTAAATACAAGTTATTATTTATTATTATTATTCACGTTTATTTCGAGTATTTCAAGATAATAGTTCAGCTATTCGGCGCTAGATGGCGCGCTTATGGCACAACAGCGCGCAGATATCAGATGCGGTAAAAAGTTAAACTAATCGAGTCTTCAAATAGAAAACATTTTATAGCCATACATACAGTTATGTACGTAATTATAAACATTTGACGCATATTTATTAATCTAAAAGTAATAGATTTTTGAAGAGGTATAATTTAATTCACAAAGAAATGGTATGCTAAGTCGTAGCTTAAAAAGACATCAACGCAGTACGTGATTTATTAATCGTTATTTATTCATACTTTAAGGCGGAAAATTATAAAACTACATAATTTTCCAAATTGTCTAACTTTAGATTTTACGAAATACATTTTAGATTAATAAAGAGGCAACAAATAAAAACTATCAATATAATAAAATTTGCATATGAGGATAATAAATAATTATTAGGTTAAATTCGCAAGTGTTGTCAAATCGTCAAGGTTCAAGTGGCGCGATCGCCTACAGGAGGGAGGAGGGGAGTGGGGGTTAGATTGAGAGGGGGGCGTAAGTGAGGCGGGAGGGGAACATTCGCGGGCGCAGGCCGCACGGAGTTTATTGACGGCAGCCCCCCTCCCTCTGCCGCCGGCCCTCACGTCAAGTTCAAGGTTGGCGCGGCGCGCGCCGCGGCGCAGTGCGAGGGAGTCCGGCCCGCGCACCGGTCGTCAGCCCATCGCTATAGCTATGTCAGTGTACCGCTCGCCATTCCGCTCGACGATCGCTCTCAGTGACAACTACAGTGCATGCCTCTGATTACGTGCTGTGCTCACACAAACATTGGATTACTGCTCCTCATTTGGATTACAGTGATTGTGTTATTAATAATTATTATAAACTTAAGTGCTATGTGACAATCTACTTAGTGAATAATTAAATTATAGTCATAAACTAACTTATAGTTACCAATTAAAATTTATCTGTGGCCATCGGCTGTGAAATAGTTGTTAGTGAAAAACTGAAATGGTGTCAGACATGGGTGAAGATTTACCAATACTGAAAGGAATCCTGAACGGAGATGTGAAATATCACAATGCTCGTATGTATAGTTTGATTAAAAGCAATTTACTTTTGATTTTTTGGTAATATAATAACAACTAGTTACTTTTTTATCTTTCTTTTATTTAATTTAATGCAAAATAATTTTGGATTGCTACGACATCGTAGCACATTGTCATGTTTATAAATTATTCAAAAGTAATCACTAGTATTATTTACGTTAATATTTTTATTAATATAAGGGGAATTATAATATTTCCAGTTTTTGAAGTATACAAATTTCATTACAAATAACATTTTTATTTTATTTTACTGTTTGCAATAAAAAATATACCAACAATAGATTTTTTATTTAAATAGATAATCATTACTTTGAAAATTTACATATTGATTTTTGAATTTCATTAACAAACATAAAACCACTAACTTTGGTCACAATGTGACTGATCAAAGATCGCTAAACCGTAAATATGGAAGGCGATACTTTGGGAATGTAAAACAATGGAAGCATGCATCTAGTGCGCGTGGCCCATATAGCGCAGCGAAAGTCAGGAGAAATGGCGAGAGGGCGCTCTCCGCTTTCGTTTTCAACAGCGCGCTCAAACACTTTCACCGCGTGCGCACGAACGGCACAAGCGACGCGTCCGCCCCCACCGTATACTACCTTTTAACTCGGAGCGCCTACAACGAGAAAGTTGTAACACTTTTTACTCTGACCTCGCATTTCGCGCTTTGTCACTGGTCACTCGAACTAGTTCAGTTATTCGCAACGCATCGGTCCCACCGATATTTCTAAAGCTTTACTTAGGGTGGGTTCGCCCGGTGCGACGGGCGATGAACTCTACCCTCTCACCGTCAGCTGCGCGTGCACATGCCTTGCGCGCCCGCATACATGTGCACTTTGCGACAGCTGCAGTCCGACGTATGTTTAGCCACGACCTTGCACAACATTTTTTTTCGTTAGCCACGGTTCAATTACTTTAATCACCGTCTGCACTTTGAAAGTTTATATTTGTTTTCTATTGTTATAGCTGTCCGGTTCGGACGCGTGCCAAAGCGTGAAAAAGCGCGAATCCTCGCTGCGATGCAGCAATCATCGTCGTCAAGGGCGCACGAGCAGGCTGCAGCCGCGGAACTCGATGACGGACCACGGCTGCTGGCTCGTATCGTCCGTGCGCACTATGACACCTGCGAGTTCACCAGCGATCGCGTCGCCGAGATGCGAGCGCGAGCTCGTGATTGTCCCACCTATTCACAACCTACTTTGGTAAGCATCATGCTCTTGTTCTTACAATCGGTTCTAACCGATTTTAATTAACTTGACATATTTTTTTTATTTGAACTGTATCTAATAGAGTTTCTCTATTATTCTAGGCCTGTCCACTAAATCCAGCGCCAGAACTACAGTCCGAAAAGGAATTTTCCCAAAGGTTCGCACACGTGATACGTGGCGTGATTGACTTCGCCGGCCTCATACCCGGTTTCCAGTTACTCACACAAGACGACAAGTTCACGTTGCTAAAGAGTGGACTTTTCGATGCTTTGTTTGTGCGTCTGATCTGCATGTTTGATGCGCCATTAAATAGCATAATATGCCTCAATGGACAATTGATGAAGCGCGACTCCATCCAGAGTGGTGCCAACGCTCGGTTTCTAGTGGACTCAACTTTCAAATTCGCTGAGCGAATGAACTCTATGAACTTAACGGACGCTGAAATTGGACTTTTCTGTGCAATCGTACTCATCACCCCTGATCGACCAGGTCTGCGTAACATAGAGTTAGTAGAAAGAATGCATGCACGGCTCAAGTCATGTTTACAGACCGTTGTGACACAAAACAGACCCGACAGGCCTGGATTTCTACGGGAACTAATGGATACTCTTCCTGACTTGAGAACTCTCAGCACATTACATACAGAGAAACTCGTCGTATTCCGCACAGAACACAAAGAACTATTAAGGCAAAAGATGTGGGGTGATGAAGAAGGTGTCTCATGGGCAGATTCTGGTGCTGACGAATCAGCAAGGAGCCCCATAGGATCAGTATCGAGCAGTGAGTCAGGTGAAGCTGCTGGTGATTGTGGCACACCCTTGCTGGCTGCAACACTAGCGGGGCGCAGACGACTAGACTCACGAGGGTCTGTCGATGAAGAAGCGCTCGGCGTAGCACACCTTGCGCACAATGGTCTTACAGTTACGCCTGTGCGCCCTCCGCCTCGATACCGTAAACTCGATTCACCCACTGACTCTGGTATTGAATCTGGTAATGAAAAACACGAAAGGATAGTTGGTCCAGGCTCCGGTTGCTCCAGCCCACGCTCATCACTGGAGGACCATCCAGAAGACAGGCGACCACAGATCTCGGGGCCTGCTGATGACATGCCCGTACTGAAACGAGTGCTCCAAGCGCCCCCGTTATATGACGCCAGCCTACTCATGGATGAAGCGTACAAGCCACACAAAAAGTTCCGTGCTATGCGCATGCGATGGGACACCGGCGAGGCGGAAGCGCGACCGGCGCGACCGACGCCGTCACCGCAGCCGCAACATCCGCATCCGGCGAGTCCTTCTCATCCAGCACACTCGCCACGGCCAATGCGTGTTTCACTTTCGTCAACGCATTCGGTTCTAGCCAAGAGCCTGATGGAGGGTCCACGAATGACCCCTGAGCAGCTAAAGCGCACAGACATCATTCAACAGTACATGCGACGCGGAGAAACAGCAGGCGAGTGCCCTGCGCGATCTGGCCTGCTAGCGTGCTATCGCGATGCATCACCAGCCCCCGCCCCCGTGTTGGCGCTACAGGTAGACGTGGCTGAGGCAGACGCGCCGCAGCCACTTAACCTATCTAAGAAGTCACCGACGCCGTCACGCCCCTACATGCTGCAGATGCTGCCCGCGTGAGGCCGGCCCGCGGAGCCGCACGTCTCCGCCACCCCACCCCAACCTACATTAAATTAAAATTGAAAAAACTAGTTAATAATAATCGTTCGCAGATCGTTTTAATATATTATATGTGATAATTCGTTTAGGAAGTGTGCGTGCGTGGCCGGCGCCGGACGAGGAGAGCGCATACAGACTGAACATAATTTAATTAAGACTATATAAGTGTAATTTATAATAATGCAATGGAGCGCCGGTCGCGGTATGTTTGTGTGTGTATCGTATGTGCGTATGTGAGCGTGCTCAGTCATTTGTTTGTTAATATAAATAATGACAGGTTGTCGAATTAAAACAAACTTGTAAAAATTGTTTCTGTTTTTTATTCCTATTATCCTTGAATTCATTTAGAATATAAAAGTCAGAATTTCAACATAGGCACTTGATCACATTTTACCGAATTCAATTACATAATGCTTATATAAAAGAATAATCCATTCTTAGAAAAAATAACTCTGATACATAGACTAAATACAAAATAAAGTAACAAGAGTAATTAAGACTAGATACAAGAGAATCTATCCCTAATATTGAAGATAGTATTTATGAAAGTGGAAGTAAATGTTCAGAACGGAAACTGACTTTATTGAAAAATGCAGGGGTATTTCTATTTAAATTTATTGATATCCAGAGCCCAAAAATCATCACCAATATTCTGTATTTTAATAAACTGACGCATTTATATTTCATTCCGATAGAGAGATATCTGTCACTAGATAATTCGATTGAATACCGATCAATCATAATTCAGACACTCGAACTACGCGTCATTATTTTTATGTATATTTGTAATCACACGAAAGAGGCCATAACTAATATTATAAAAAAATAATCTTCTACGTTCTTCTTGTAGTAATCTTAAAAAAGAAGTTTGAAATAGTACGGACACACATAGACGAGTGCAGATATACACAGACAGGAGAAGTTGAGTCACCTTAAGTGACATGTAAAGAGATTCTAGTAGAACAATTCCTAAAGATATTGCTTGGACATTGCTTAAACCATGTGTATTTTTGATATAGTATGTCAAAGTTTGAAGTCTCAATCATTTAAGGTGACATTTATTTGCAAAATAATTGCTTACGCACTACTCATTAATTTTAACATTCTCCTTTCCGAAATTACTAGTAAGCTAACCTCTAATAGTTCGAAAAAGATTCTAGCACTTTAGCCTTTTGATAATTGTCAAAAACAAATTTGGCTTCTAAATATTTAATTTTATAGGCAATAATAATGTTTGAAGTTAAGATATTCTCAGTTTGATTTCAATAAACAAATCTGATTAGGAGTTTTTTGCATTTTTTGGTAAATAGCCTACTCTTCATTAGGAACTAGCTAGTAGCTAAAAGTACAATATGGCAGAAGGGCGATCGGTCGACGACCCTCGCAGCTTCCGCACCACTACCGCTTCCAGCTGACCCCAGGCCCACGGCCGAGCGTCGTTCCGCGTTCTTAATATCGCCGCTATGCTTACTGAACATTAAGGTTTCTAGGAAATGAAACAACTGTAACTAGGGAACTGTTATATGAGGCTGACCGCAGGTTTGTATACGAGTCATTAAGAAGCAGTGGGCATTTCTATGTTATGTACGGAAAAATATAGAAACAGTACTACTTTGAAAAATAAAAAGATATCGAATAAACTTAAGGGACAGTTTGATTTAAATTACTGAAATATTTCAGATATCAAAGTTTCCAATTAAAGGAAACTATAAATATAACAAAGAAGTATACTTCAAATAAATGGAACTAGAAAAAAAAATGTTTCAAAAACCCCATAACATTTTTACATTGACATGACAAGCATTAGTTTCTCTGGCCAACCACCTCAAACAGGTACAAAAGTCACAGCGATAATGCCAGAACGCAAATGCAGTTTAATAAATATATTTTATGTTTTTGCCCTACATCTACTTAATAATTATTGACATCATAATTTATACATAAGTAAAAACCAAACGTCAAAAAACTGTAAGTCTCAGTTTCTGTTTGTTCTTTTTAAGGATTAAAAGCAATATATCACTTGCTTACTTCATACTTCATACAACTTCCATATTACTTACTGTAGTAGTAGTCCAGTTCAAATCAAATCAATAGGTTGCTTCGTAAATTTGAAAAAGTATATTATACAATTTGTTATTTGGTACTTTTTTGTAAATAAATGTAAAAATAATTGTGGTAATCTATTTATTATTTAAGAAGCTAACATGCGTACATTCTATATTTAATTTTATATTTCCTGATAATGTACTGACATGTATCAAAAATAAGTTAGAAAAAAAACTTAAAATATTTATTTAATAATATTCCTAAACACTTATAAAGACATACAGAATTTTCTCATTAAAAAGTCCTCATTATTTTAGTGTTTTTATCCAAAAATAATAAGCTATCGCTACTTCGACATTATCTCCGCCGGGACCAGACGATAATGACATTTCAAAACAAAAATAAAACATCTTTGGGTCAGCTTTAGTGTTGTAACAATTTGTAAATATTAATGGCATAACAGAAACTTAGTTAATACGTTAATCTGTTTTATTATTAATAATAAAATGTGTTAAAAATCAAATCAGTTGTGACGTTCTTAAGCTCTATGAGTTTCGAGAAGGATGTTTCGCTAGGAGCAAATGCTATTGACCGGCAGCTCGGCGCATGCCGCAAAGTGCACGGCGCAGCCGCGGCCGTGCACTTGACTCGCGGTGCATCGCCCGCCCGTGTACTTCCACGCGCCGCCCGCCTCCACCTCCATCCTCACATCTCTGTCAACTATCAACCTGCAGCCTCCGCATCACCCCTGAAACAAACACCACCCACACTCACTGCAATAAACTCTGTTTCCAATAACCGCATATTACCTAGCCCATAAAATTACCCAATTGTAATTGCAATGAAAGTACTATTTGTTAAAGGGTAAAGTTATTTTCTATATTACAAAACGGTTACATTTGAGAAACATGGGATTTTCCATGCATGTTAGATATGTTATACCCTGCTATTTCCCATATAGTAGACTTAAAATATCAACTATGTTTTAATATATATGAAATTTATTTATATTATTTATATATTTTTTTACTTTTAAGTGTGATATAACAGGGAAGTAAATAGGCGTTACTATTTAAAGCAATATATTTGTATAAAAGTAGAGTAATATATTTTGAATAAACGTGACAAATTGATTAAAATGCCAACCTTTAACAGGATATAATGTTGACAATATTTTTATTTAATCCATCTTATTTAAATGATTTAGTGCTATTGTTCGTGAAATTAAATCGATCTAAACTAAGATACCGAAGAATACCTTAGGTTAAATCGGGTTTTCGTTACTGTTTCCGTGCGGTGAGTAAGTAATAGGTTCTTATCAATTTTTTCCCAAGAATTCCTTTCGTTTTAAAATAGATTTATGAGCCATATAACACACTCGGGATTGAATAGCTTCATTTCCTGTTACGCATTGCCATGTCATGGAGCATTACGAAAAGAATCAAGAAGAAGTAAAGAAACCAACACATGCTGTAATCTCAGATAACACCTCTCTAGTGAAACTGACAAACAGTTGAAAAACACATTTGTTCCGTGCTAAAAAATTTTAGTAACACTATTTAGTGTCACTAAAAACTTTAAGCACTTTTGTTTTTAAAAATTAATAAGATGTCTGAGTGTGGGTTTCAAATGTTTTAAATATTTATATAGGTATGATAGATGTTAACACTGTGAAAATAAGGTTTTAATGTAAAATATTAATTCAAATGTGAAAATATTTTTTGCATATTTGACAACTTACACCCTGAATATTTTTGAAAGAATCTGGAATTAAAAAAATAGTAGTACAAATATAAACCATTTGTAACTTGCAAGTATACTTAACAAGACATCGATATTAATATATATTTCCTATTCCTTGATGAAAGTGACGTTTTGATAATAAGGAATAGAGGTATTTAAAAACAAAAGACCCATTTCACGCATTTACCATTTGAAACGGAAATATATCATCATGTCATGAGAAAATTGGTTTGACTTTTCTATTTTTTAAATTTTCCTTGATATAATCCTACTACTATGCGGTTTTCTCTCAATTTATTTGTCATTGGAACCACTTTCAAACTAGTTTGTACAAACTCATCTCTACTCCGATATATGCTAGTGTTATTATAAATTGCTTGTACTACCTGCACATGCTATGATATCCATTTTTAATCAGGCGGGTTGTATGGGTGGTTCTTTTTACGAATAGATTTCTAATACCTTAGATATTTCGCCTAAAGTGCTATGTGTAAACTAAAAATATCGAGTTGCCACACTTGGGGAAAACCTTGCACTTAAGAAATTTTACGAGATATAATTTAACGCTTCTCAGCAGTGTAGCGGGACTTAAATCCACATCCGCTCGCTATCCAGGCGAGTGCTGTTCCAAGCCTAAATTTTTCCAAGTGTTTCTTGAAAAAATTTAGCTGAATGCAAAGTATGAAGATATAGCTCAAGTAAAAAGATATGCCGCTCCACCTCTGCATATTCTAGATAATATATACTTACGATATCAAACTTATTATTATTACAAGTATCAAACAATCGATAAAGAAGAAAGTACTGTATATTTTTATTTTGTTGTTATTTAAGAGTTATTCTGTTAGATTTTTGCTTATTTTTTTGTGAAAAATAATTAAGATATAACAATCTAGAAATTAAATCCTTAAATATCAGAACTATAATAATGTTGACGTTGTTAGTAAACAGGGAATATGAAAACATTTTTAAAATATCAACGACTGTTTCTGGATAAAAATATACGAAACGCGACGATGTTGTTCTTATCATTGGTAGTTAAAGATGTAAAAAAAAAATGGTAAAAAGGCTTAAATCGTGTATACTCACAAAATATCTTAACAACGTCGTAGGTAATATACATAAATTATAGAAAGAAAATGTATGCTCACTGGTTGTGAAAAGTTAACAATTTTCAGCAATATCTTATCTTTTTATAAGATTATTCTTTAAATATTATATTGCGATTTATCAAATAGAAAAAAAAAACCCCAGCCCTATGTCTAAAATTACCGGTAATCGAAAAATTATCTTTTTGTTTTAGGGTTTACCAAAAACACAATGAGTTTTTTTCTACGGCAATAACCGGGAAACGTGACTTGTCAAAAGAAAACATGAATTTTTATTTGTAAGAATGTATTACAGCAATTTTGTTGACTCAATTCTGTAAATTTATTTCCCTGCATTAAACGTTTATGTTGTTATATCTTCATAAATATCAGTATTAAAAAATTATCAATATGTATTCCAGCCTGAAAATATCGAATTCGTCAAATCAGTAGGTAAAAAGTCCATGATAGCAATTAATCGACTTTTTGCTTGGGGACATGGATAACATTTGTCTCGATGTAAAGTCATTCATATCGGCTGCTTTGATGTCAAATAAAAAAAAATATGCAAAAATATTGTTCAAAGTAGTATATAAGAGGCCCTAAGAAAGCAACGATGTGATGTGTTGATTTGCAAATTTACTAAAAAGCAAATTTAGTAGCAATAAGATGTTTGCTAGAAAGACACGAGTTCAAACTCCACCTGAGAATTATCCAATATATTTTTTCTTAACTAAAGTTATTGTATTTATTATCTTTGTCTCAAATTCATATCATTGTATAAATTGCATACAAATTTAGTTTATTATTAACTGTCAAAGGTCATTAACAAAACAATCACCTCCCGGATAGTTGTTTATCCAAGATGTCCTTGAATGTTTCCACTATTGAATCATTATTTGGCAACGGCATTATATAATTACTCACATAATATTTGAAATCTTTCCATTACTTATTTTCTTATAACTAAATTTTTTTATTTATTTTTTATTTAGGATGGGTTTGCTCTTGATCCCAATCAAGCTCGGGGGCCATGACAGAATCCACGATGGAACGAGCTAACCCAGAAGGTGCCTATTCACTCTGGCTTTGAAAATAGACGGGTTATAAGTTCTCGGAAATACAGACGCAGGGAGGGAGTTCCACTCCTTTGCTGTACGCGTTATGAAGGATGTTGAAAAGCGCTTGGTGCGACAGGTAGGAATATCAACCAAGTAAGGGTGGTAGCCTGCAGTGCGTCTGGATGTCCGATGGAAAAAAGGAGATGGCGGTATGAGCAGATGCAGCTCTTGAGCACACTCTCCAAAGTACAGTCTGTAGAAGACCGCCAGACAGGCAACTTTGCGGCGATGAGATAAGGTGTGAAGCTTGCTCTTCACCAATTTGTTGTCCCCGATGAGCCTCTCAGCTCTGCGCTGAATCGTGTCCAGTGCAGCAAGTTGGTATTTTGCTGAGCCATCCCAAAAAAAATAAACAAAAAAACGTATGGTATGATAAAATAAGCTTTTCAAAGTCGTTATTATCATCACTATTATCACAGTTTTAATAATAGTGACAATTAAATAAATAATCTAGTATATTGATTTCTAAATTTGATGAAATCATGTTTTTTTAGAATCCGCGACCCGCTATGATTGGATTTTTAAATATCATACACTAACTTTTTTGACTCTCTTGCTGATTAAAGTGTTGATGTTTTAATTTTATTGGTAAACCAAGTAGCCCAAAAACCCAAAAAATTATTTAATATTTTCAGAATAATTTATCTGACACAGATCGTTTAGGTTTAACGTTCGGTCAACGCTTCCTTTTCAGTTCCGTGCCCTCACGTACGTACCTATAGATGTTGAATTTTGCACGGCGTGTAGGCGGTAGGAGATGGGGCGGGCGGCGTGGGCGTCGGGGTGGCGGGACGAAGCAGGGCTGCGGGACGGCGGCTCCAAGGTCGCAGAGTCACAGCCGGGCAAGGTCACCGTGCCCGCGCGTGCTCGTCCCGCCCTCCTCTTCACCCCCTATAACACCCTAGATTTGCGTGGGAGGTGACCTTTATCCTCCTCGGCAATAATTGTATAAATACTTAATGTTTTTTCCAGGCCCACATCTATGGTACAGTATTCTGAAAGTGATTGAGCTCTTTACAAATGTCAGCCTGTAACGTCACATTTTCTTTTCATCAGAAAATTTGTACTAAAGTTATTGACGTCGTATTACGGCAGCGGCAGTGGACTTGCAGGCAAATATTTGTGTTGATAATAAACTTTGTTCCTGAGACGTGGATGTTTATCTAATATCTCCGATATTTAGTGTCCATATATAGATCAATATCAGCTTATTTTTCGGATATTGTTATTATACACCGCTCCTCAGACAATAGTCCAAGATGTTATTCACCTGTTTTCTCATGCATACCAGTTCTTGCATTTTTCCTCGCGCACTTTCATATTTCATACCATTCATACATCATCTCTTGTTCTTTAACGGGATGGCACCCTGCCTACAGCAGTTTACTGCTTATATATTTTATTCACATATATTTTATCAAACGGGTTAAAGGCAATGGCTGAACTCGTTGTTGTTTTATGTCTTTGTTTACATTTTACTTGTTTATTATTATTTATTATTATCAAGCTTAGTCATTTATTCTAACGGTATTTATTGTATATATTTTCTATTCTGTAAAGTGTATAATTTAAGTTACTTACGTTACAATCTGATACGTGCTTATTGCTACTATATTTTTACTAGATCTAATTATTTTGTAGTTGGTTGGCTATGAGTGTTCCTTAATTTATTAATTATTATATACAACAATAAATATTAAATGTGGTTTGAGAGTTTTTTTTTATTTTACTTATTTAATCACTACAATAAAATACTGCCGCAATTGTTGATAAATTTTCCAGGTACACTCGGGTCCCCATTCCAAACAGCCTCGGCTACACGCGCTGTATAGTATGTGTACCATCTCCTCATTCCCGTATAACTATCAAATCACAAACGGCACAGACATCACGAAATATAGTAGTCTCTGAATGGAAGATTTTTAAAGGTATTGCTTATATTTTTTACGAATTTATTTAGTTACTTTATTTTATTCAATATTTTCTTTCAATTATTTTGATGTCTAACGAATTTTGGTGCATTTGGTTTGGAAATACATTTGGTGTTTATATTATGAAAACAAATATGTAACGCTTTACATGGACCGTATGGAACGTATAGATTAAATTACTTGGTAACCAGTTTATAACGATAAAGCTAGAGTTCATAAAATAGGGTAATGAATACGACAACGTTAAAAATACGAAATACCTATAAGTATATTTATAGCTACCCCTGTAATTAAAAAGAAACTAAAGACAGTTGGAAGTAGTTAACTACCTGATTAGATTATCAGGTTAAATCTAAAATTAATAATATTTTAATTTACAAACATGTAAGATCATACTTCATTTTACAATATGGTACTCTCTTTATTAATTAATTTAATGTACAAGGAAGATAATAAAGAAAGACGTATTGGGTTTTTTTCACTGTTGTTTTTGCAATAAACTTTGATACATTGCATAGATTTATTTATTGTAAAATTGAAGGATAAAAAAATTCACGACACATTAACATCGTCCCGAATAAATAGATAATAAACAACCAACCTTGCCACCCTCAACTCAAGTCCTTGGCAAACAAACATTTGGGTAAGAATCTAGGTCGCAGGGCCCATGAGCACCCACGCAGAAGCCAAATTGACGACCCAAAAACCCAGATGTTGCCTGTAGGACATCGTGTCCTAAATTCTGAGTATATAAAATAAATATCAATAAACAGATTTGGTGTAAATTGCTCAAAGGTTGGGGTTTATTTGTTATAATTAGGTATAGCAACAACAAATAAACACTAGAATTATTTGAAAACACAAACATACTTAACTACTGTAGGATAATAAAAATTGAAACTACCTCCAACATATGTGCTGGTTTTTTTTTTATTATATTTATGTACTTTTTTATTCAGAAAAAAATAGTAAAAAGGCATATTATATATTTTTATTGTATTACAAGCATTTACCCACGGCTCTGCTCGCCCTTATGTAGACTACAGATTAAAAGTTATATTTATATCCCTCGGGAACAGTACTTTTTGAATAAAAATACCCTATGTACTTAGCAAAGTTTATGCAAATTTTCAGATATGGTATATAGCCTACAATTTGCGCAATCACATGTTTTATCATGTATCAAATTTAATTGAAATTGGTTAATCTGTTCTTAACTTATAGACGGACATACAGACAGTCAAAGTTCTAAAAATCATAGAACTGGCATCAGTGAGTCACAAAACGAATATTTGTAATATATTTGCCCAAAAAAATAAATGTACAGACAGAACCTACAGATTTCAGATACATTTCATCAAGTGCATGTCGTTTTATTTTTTAAGATTAATATTATACTGGTAGTGTGCGTGTGTAATAATATGTTAGCAAAGTATTTTAAAATATGCTGCAATTAAAAAGTCTGCTTAATAAGTTAATTACCATGAGTCCATAGTCCTGCTAATAATTGAAACAACATAAGGGCGTTGTAAGTATATACGTGTGTGTGTGTTTTGGAAATAAACGAGTTAAAAGTATCATATAAGTTGTTGTAATTATAAATAATATTAATCAACCAATTAAAATCTTCTCAAACATTACCGTTTATTAATATACCTCTATTCCAACAAATTTCGAGTGTCTATTTGGCAAAGTTAAAGTTTATGTGGAGATGGAGTACAGAAAGTTAATATTAATATTAAGTATTTCTTATGCATATTGCATAAGAAATAAAAAAATAAAATTAAATAAATATTACACACACTACTGCGAGTAACTCGCTTATTCATATTTACCTAAGTCATATTTGAAAAAAAAATTGGTTCTGTCAAGGTCTTTGTAGCTCTATGGGAATAGTACTTGCCCGGATAGCTAGGTGATTTCGATATGGATATGGGTATATATTGGAGTCCCACATAACAACTGAGACACAATAAATAATATTTATCTGATTTTGATTCAACTGTAAAGTTTGTGGTCAAACTGAGAAGAGATTAAAATAGTGTAACTGAATGTCAGGCATTCTGTTACTTATAATTTTACTATGATAGGACCGCATTAATCTCATGTACCCAAGGGTAAATCAATGTTACCAGCCTTAACTCAAAATTAATATATTAAATAGTTATGAGATGACCTTATTTTAAATGGACATTCAATATAAGTCAAAAAAATCTGTTTAAAAACATTCCCAAATATAATTGATTTGCTACTGTTAATTCAGTTACAAATAGAGTATATAAAAAAAGGTTATCTTTTTTCTATCTTCAATTTGTTGATTCATTTTTAATTTCATGTGATATAATTTTTTTAAGTATAAGCAAATTAACTGTGTAACCTTGATCATGGGGGTATAATTTTTGACAAAAGAATAACGTTCTAACTTTAAAATTCAATGAAGGTGAAGGTCGAATTCCGACCAATGGGCAACCACTTGTATACTTCAATGACATGAAGATGACTTAACATTTGCAATTTTGTGGTTTTAGTAGTTCCAGATATAACCAGTGTTTCATTTAAGTTACTTAGGTAGGTATAAAATAAAAACACTAGAAGAGGTTACAGAAGGCCAGAATAATTAGTTCGTCACCGTCATGTTTCGTGTAATCTGAATTGTAGATGGCTGAATCTGAAATGAGATCTATTCAGGAGACTTCCCTGATTCGCTGAAGGCCACAGGTTCGTCGTAGGCGGGCGGGAGGACGCCTCAAGGTCGTGGGGTCGCGCTGACATTGTCTTTTAATATTGTACTGGGCCTACTTAACATAGCTTTGAACGAATCTTAGTTTCTTGTAAAACTATAGGTTATTTATTTACTCTAAAAGTTAAAACCAAATAGAAAAAAGCTTGTAGCTAAAAGAATAAATGATTACAGTATTTCAGAGACGTGTGCATTTTGTATGAGAGTTAATCGTGTTATAAAAGTGAAAAATAGGCACCTATCAATAAAAACCAAAGAGTAATGCAAGTGAAAAGTAATATTAATATCTAATGCGTACGTTATTCGATTACAGTCCAATCTAATAAAAAATAGACATATCTAATGAAAGTGAAACCTGAAACGTTGTCAAAATACATAACGTAGTCAGCAATTGTTTAATAATCAAAACTATTATTTACCAATATATCAACTATGATTCTGTGATCGTTAGTAGTTAAAAATGCATGCGAGATTATGAATATTAATTTTATCACTTAGACCGGTCTGAAATGACAGCTTGCGAAGCTGATGGGAGGTAGGGAATATAAATTTTCAGTCACCCGTTCGATGACCAGCACTAACGAGTTGCTTCAAGTCTGCAATCATAGGCAGAACGCTTTAGGCACTGTGTTATCGAAGTGTTATTAATATTAAATGTATAGGTACAAAAATTGTTTCACAATCAGGGTTGCCAGAAAACTGTAATTTAACTTGGATCCCGGCTTTGATAAGGTACGGCTAACTGCTGCCAATGTCCTCGTGAATTGATCCTTAAAATATGCACATATTTCTATTATTATCATGTTCATTATCTGTACAAAAGACAAAGTTCAAAAATTTATAGATCGTATAATGCACGAAGATACTTCGTTTAATAGCTGAAAGGCCATTACGTCGAAAATTCCTTTTTACGAAACGGGTAAGCTTGACTTATAACAAAATACAATTAAATTTACATTCGGTTAGATATAGTAGGGTTTTCTATAAGCCACAAAAATTTATTTCCTGCTCTGGCAATTGTCATTGAAAGATTCATCATGCACCAAACAACTCCTTTAAAATATTTTAATTTTATTTAAATGGATGCTTGCATTTGTTAAGTTATTTAATCGTGCAAAAGTCAACAAATCCACAGAAACACTAACAATTGTATTAGTTCAACCCCTAGATGTGTCAAATGAAACCAAATAGAAAAAAAACCTTATTTTTTTGCGTGTCAACAGATATGAGGCTCTACTACTTTTTGGATAGCTTTACCACATAGAACTCTAGCATCCTATATGAGAAAAAATCGTTAAAGTACCGAATTTTTTTATTATCTAATAATAGCGAATATAAAAATGTGTGTCTGCTATCTATCTCTAATAAAAATGAAAAATAATACTGCTATTTTTATTTGAAATTAAAGTTAATTAATTAAGCTACCGCGTAAGCCTATCCACACCGCTCTGTTCCCCATTAAGTACCACTGTTATGGGTACCAATACCTCCGTCTCTCGTTTATTCAGAATCCTTAAGCCGGTTACCAAATTGACGTATTCCATGACTCCGTTCATAAAATTCGGAATAGGGCAGACCACGATCACCTTACCTAGTGTAATAAAAGTATACCTCATTTGGTTTGTTTTTGTTAGTTCAGTTTTTGTGTGTGGCTCAGTTGTTATTGATAATCATACCATTTATTTTTGATATTGTATAGTATCTAATTGTAGCGTCATAAAACAAAGTTGTGTCGATTTGTAATTATTATTTTTTTAATTTGTGTAAGTTTAAATATATATATAAGGTGCGTACGAGAGGTTGCGCACATAAAACGTAACGCTGGATTTCGATCACTAAATTTTACTCATCATATTTCTTTCACACCGAGTGCCTTGTATGAAAATCAATTGTTAAGGAGTAAACTCCAATAATGTGGTTAATGGTTTTTCTTTGTAGTTGGCGTAAACAAAAAGATAGAAGATAGAATTTGTCTGATCTGTAAACCAAATAGGTACCGATGTTTCTTAATTCAGTTGATCGCGTGAAGGACAACTATTAGATTAAGTAACTACATTTTTAAATTGGATTAAGAGCAAAATGTCTTATAATAGGTTGAAATATGCTGTACCGGTACATCTGATAATATTATAAGATAATTGAACAAATTCCCTTCTAACTAGTTAACAAAACGTCGTAATTAATATGAGGTCCGAGAAAGCATATGCAAAATAAACATTCTTGTATATTTCACCCTTATGCTTGCGGGCAGAAATAAATTCGTCTATGACTAATATATGTCACCGAATCTCTATAATATTCGATGGTTACTAATATGTATTCAGTAGTTCTTGTTAAACTACAACGAAAGTAGAATAAATGTTCACTTATGATAGTAGTTAACAACCGACTTATATTTCATTGGTATGTTCATTGTGATACTTTGATGTTTATGCCTGGCTAAATGACTGAGTAGCTTAGTAGGCCCGTGAGAGCGAAGAGCGGGGCGCGCATACGACCTTCCTAAGGCGTACAAACGACGATGTAGGTCAGTGAGACTCGCCCTTGACCTAGGGCGCCGTGCCCTTAGCGCCCGCAGCGCGACTCCAAATACAGCTAGACAAGGGTATCGCAAGCCTATTTACAGCTGTCTTAACTTAGTTCGCACATACATCATTTTCCTCAAATAAAAATACAATCGCATAAGGAATTTTCAAACAAAGCATTTATGAAGAAAATAACTTATTACGACAATGAAAAACAAGTACAATACTTTGTCATATTTCCATGACTTAGTTAAAGTTAACACGCAGTAAATACTTTGTGCGTCGTGATTATGTTAGTAACTGCATTTTTTATAATTGTATATCGTGAAGATGCTGTTCATGAATTCGGTCGAGGAATTGTTAATTATGCTATAATCTGAAAATAGTAAATCGCCACTACCATGACCTTGCGCTAAAAAAAATTGATCGTCAGCAACGTTCAACGTCAGCGCACAAAGGGAGATCGTGTTTTTGCGAATTATTCCGGGAAGTACTGATAGAGGCGAGTAACGGGTTGGCTGCGATTATTCAGATATCGCGGACACACAAGCATGATATGTAGTTACGACCACACCGATGTGTGTGTGCGTGACATTGAACTTCACACTTCACGCGGCGGCGCACGAGTTGCGTAACCCGCGCGCGCCACCGACCGGGTTCACATCTACTTGTCACAACCCATGCGCAAATAACTTCATGTTATCTCGTTTTGATAAAAATATAGTATTATCTATAATCTGATTATCCAAAAAGTATATGAATTTAAATAAATAATTTTTGATTTATTATTTTAAAAGCTTTAAAATAATTAATCACAAATTATTTAATCTCTTTCGAAATGGTTGATCCTCAAGGAAGATTTACAGGCAACTTTTTGTCAATAATGAATATTAGCTGCGTCATACATAATAATAGATAGTATATCAGTTAAAATGATTGTTACTAAATGTTACCAGTCTCAATGGCTAGACTGAAAACTTTAATTGCATAAAATATATGCATATTAGTATTAATAATTGATTGTTTTCATAATATACATATACTAGTGGACCCGACAGACGTTGTCCTGCCTGTTATTTTTGCAGTATAGATAAATAACCTAGATACCGTCTGCAGCGTCATCTGCCGGACTGATTTGTGAATCTAAACCATTCTCAGATCCCCTTGAACACACACAAAAAAATTCATTCAAATCGGTCCAGCCGTTTAGGAGGAGTTCAGTGACATACACACTCACAGAAGAATTATATATATAAAGATTGAATTATTTTTTGCTCATTTGTAAAATACGTAAATATTATACTATCAGACATCAGGACTGTCATCCATCCAGCCCCAAGATACGGAACCTCATTAAATTAAGACTCGTTTGACAAAGACACTGGTCCTAGATTATATCCCATATCTGATGATGGAGCCGGAAGGTGGCCATGGGAACTTTGTAATTAAAATAAAACAACACAACCTCACCGAGCTTTGATTCGTTTGATTCCTATTGACAAATTCTCTGGTCATAAAAGATACTCACCTTCCAGCGCACTTTTAAAACATTGAATTGATGAGCGAGCTGGAAGACTGGAAACTCTGTTATGAAACGACGCAAGACAATCGAATTTGAGTTCTTTTGAGATTTAATACATAACTATAAAACATAAAGACATGTTTTTATTAACTGTATTCAATAAAAAGTGTGTTAGACCCTCCTTTTTCCCTTTTGCTGTTAAAATGTATCACACTTATATTTGAAAAATTGAGGCAATTTATAAGCAGCTTGTTTTTAAATCCTAAAATTTTTTTTAACGATGATTGTATATTTTGTTCGTACGATTTTTTAATTTTAAGACTTACAAGTACTCCATTGGTTTAAATCCTGATGGCTGACGCGGAATCGTAACAAGGTCGCTAAATCAGTATATGGTACTATCAAGGGCAAAAATATTTGTCCAATTTATGATTTATATATTTCTAGCATTTTCAATGCCATATTACAATAACACTAGAAAAAAAAAATACTCGGCCCACAAATTATTCTCAGGCGGGACGTCTTTCTTGTGCTGTGCTGTCAGTGCTGTGAAAGTAAAAGTAAAAGTGTGATTTTTAGTTTTATAAACTATTCTTATATTTACTCTTTGCTACATTCACTTGTTATATGAAATATTGAGATATACCATTATCATTACATCAGTCAAGTCATTTATAAACATATTATCTATTAAATAATAATTCACAAACATCATCTCGTACACTTACTACAATATTCTTAATGCGAATTAAAAATTCCAAGCTCAAACCGTCAAAATTGTAAGGGGGCTGAAGAAACACAAACCTAGTACAACGCTTCATCCTATCGTTGTTGTAAGTTAGTAGGTATTGGCCTACATCTAGTTATTGACGAAAATATAGTTTGCTACTATGTTTAGTCTTTATTCACGTGCTTACCGTGCAATACCAAAATTGACATCATTAAAAAGAAACTTAGCAGTAGAATAGATTTGGCAGTTCGCAGTTGTCATGGAAGATTACAAACATTCTAAAGCTAATATTTTGCGAGTGCGAGTTTTGTATGCATTTGGAGGCCTCTGTTTATCAACTGGTTGTGTTTTTATTTTTGTTGATTGCTTTTGAAGAGATTTAATTTCATTACTTAATATGTTTTTTTAAATAGTTATGTTTCACTTTCTTCAATATAAATGAATTGCGGTCGAGTATTGACCTCTGGGCGACATAGTTGATATGAAACACTAGTTGCCGTGTCAGAATAATATAATCACGTTTGTGTGGTGGCAAAATACACGTTCTTAAATTTAATGTTTTGAAATTTTTAAAAGAAAATACGACCTTCTTGAAATACGCCTCTTATCCAAAGACATAGTAAACAATTTTCAAATGACTCAAGTGACTTAAATTTGTCAACAACAATTATTACTATTGTTTTAGTTAATGCTAATGAAGTATGGTTACACAATAATAATAGAAATAATTTCAGTAAATGTAGAAGTGACTGTAATATTTCAGATATTTCCGACAAGTTTCCACTGTTTCACATTTTCCGTCTAACTCTATATTTGATATATACAGCCATTTATGGACGTCACTGTAAATTTATAAATATAATAATAATATTTTTATATTAACAGTGTTATGTACCATTTGTTAATTACCAATGACATTGTAGCTTTAAAGCATTCTTTTGGAGTTGTCATTTTTACATAAAAATCTCTGCAGACGTATGAAAATCCCTGTCTTCTCGTAAATCTGATTAAAATAATACAGCCTAAATATAGTTAAGGAAAGCAAAAGATTGGATCTTGGGGATAGGGTTGCACTTCTCTACCAATTGAGCAAAATTTTAACCTTAACAATATTATCATCTATAAGCCGTCTCATTTTATGTTACAACAATGTTCAAGATGTTATGTTAAATTAACTTATTACAACAATGTTCAAGATGTTATGTTAAATATATAATAAGATTATATTATTTTCCTAAACGTCGTTACTTCTGTTGATAGCTGGTGAGTTTCTTAAGCCATTCATCTAATAAATTAAAATAATAAATTTGAAAATCTCAGATTATGGAAACAACCAAATATAACACTATTTTTCAAGAAGTGTGTTTACTGCAATAATATTAATATAGTATGATTTTTGAAAGCACAAAATAAAATAGAAATTAACGAACGTATGAACAAACGTAATTGAGGAGTTGCTTTCCTTTACTACTCTGTTTTATCACAATTGATTTTCGAAGGAAAATTTCATGTTATTGTCGCTACTATGTATTTTAACTCGAAATTGGATAAAGTGAGTCACGCTCTCTTAAATCGTTGAAGCAATTTAAAGAGGTGATCTGCGCGTGAGCACGAGATAGTCACGTGCCGCCGTCTTGACACTGACATTGACCGCATGGCGGCAATTGGCACGACGAGGTGATGTAGATGACCGCATTTCTTCATGTATTATTCCGATATTTACTGATCGCCAGTTTCACTTTTTGATAGGAAACCATTCTCTTATAAGCGCATATCAAGAGGAAAGATACCCTGATTTTTATACACGTGTTTAAATAAAACCATAAGCAACAGATTCGACGAGTTTACGTGTCCTTGTGGTTAATACTAATTTGCAACTGGTCGCTTCCGCGAGGCGACGAGGTCGCGGTCGCCCCAGTAATAACAATATTTATTGGCGACGCGAACGCGTGGCGTTCTTATTTGTTTGCGCGACTTACAATAAGCAATTACCCGTACTTTATTACGTGTTCTAAATTCACAACGGGCAACTATAATGAATTCTATCCCATGACACACGTTCATTACTCGATAAACAATCATATTTAAATGCTATCGATGGGAAACAACCAATTTTTTTTATAATAACTTGTTATGGGTTATTTTAATAAGTTTCCCATTTAATATTACTTTTACTTGTAGTCACGCGGATGGCCTCTACAAATAATAATCAATAAAGTAGCAAGTCCGGGTGACGCAGGAGGAGAGGAGCGGGCGCGGGCGCGGGCGCGGACGGCCTATCTGACTGTACAAATAGAGGCAACCTTGAGATTCGGCGCGCGCGACAAGGTCATCGCGCAAATTGTTATCAGTGTGACGTCAACGTGCGACCTCCACTGAGGTGCCCGTGAGATAGCGATACCGACCGATAGCGTAGAGTCGCATGCGCAGCCTCGCGCCGCCGCCTACCTACTTCCGCGTTGTACCATCGGCAATAGGCGCCAGACTACAATGCCTACCTGCTAATTAGTAAATATAAAGTTACAATTGGATGTCAGTTAATTAAACGGTATACAATTAAAATATATTTGTCATTACAATTCAATAATGAAAAGTGGTATTATAAATGACAGTTTTGCTAAGCCAGCTCTTAATTTTTATTCGCGAAAAGTCGCGAGGATGAATGTGGTTACGGCTATTTTGTTGTGTCATAAGTATTTTAGCGACTGGAATCATGCCAAAGTATCATGCTATCGGAATCACTTTCTTCGAGCTTATCGTTGCCATCCGCAAAAATATTGTATCAACCTTGTGTTTTCATGGTCGCGCAAAAATATCAACTTGACATTCAACTATTTCCCGATCTCTGAGTTGCTATCCAGGAAGTAGCGTTTAACATTGACCACACCTCACACCTCGAGGCCGAATTCAAACAGATAATAGAGTTGGTGGCTGTACTGTTTACTTTACCAAGCTTTGCGTTACGTAGTTCATGTGAAGAATTTCATGGAATTTCATGTATGTAATGGAAATCACAGAATAAATATTTATTTCTTTAGATTAGACGTCTAACTCTTCTTAGCAAAAAAATTTTTCAGCTAAAACTAAAGCTTTGTATGTTCCTCATCACTTTAATGTTTTTTTATGTACAATGAAATATAAAGTTATAGAAATATTCAAGGGAAATACGATCTAATTAATAAGCACACGGGTGTACTCCTCGATACATAGGCAGTCTGTTTCTGCAGTACATTACATTACGTTTCATGCATTTAAATAAAAGTCTTAACCCAAAAAATATTTTACTAAATTTTCATATAAACATGTTGTGGCTTCGATACGATTGTTTTTACACACAGTATAATGAAGTCATTTTTTTTTGTTTGTTTAGTTCAAATCGCATGCTATTTAGTTCCGAGGACAATTATATGAAAAACAAAAAAAAAAGAAAATAGCCTCAATAGAAAATGAAAAAAAACCAAGATGTTTGGTTCATACATAGTACTTTACACACTGCATAAGCTTGCGATCTTTTTGGTTTGTTTTTCTTTTTTGAGCATTTTCATATAAGTTGTAAAAACATTATAAAAACTTTGAGAAATATTTTGCGATATGAGCATTACAGCAGTCAATTTTCTTCTCCCTTTTAACATGGCGCTTTTTCTATTCCTGACACTGCAATGTCATTTCTGTCCACAGCTTGACACGAAAAAATATTTCTGTTTACTGCACTTCTGAATTCCCATAATGGGGCACAGGCCTTCTAAGGATGAAATCACCGTCGAGAAAATGAATCGGATGGGTTATTCTTTTGGATGATGCAACATGATGTTGTTTTTGTAAACTTACAACTCACTTTAGATTTTTATCTCTTTATGGCTTTGTGCTACTACCGTCTCTCAAATCTGACACAATTTTTTTTTGTGGGTTATTATTTTGATTTTTTTTTCGATCCTAAATTTTAATATTTTGCATTATTAATTACTAAAAAAATATTTCGAGTGCTACAATTTTCGCCTTTTGTTTTAACTTTCAGCTATTTTATACGTCTAGATAAAACATAACAAAAATAATCTAAGTAGACAACACACAAGTCTAAATATTTTTATCATTTCAAAAAAAAAAAATAGTGTCGTAGTCTGGTAATGTCCTGATAACAATTGATCAGAATAAGTTCCATGTGATATACCACTAACAAATATTTTAGGAATGGTTCAAATTATATATTGTTTAAACTATAATTAGATTTAACATTACTTTAATGACGACGGCATTTTTACCGTTTTTTTTTATTTATTTTGAGGCACTCATACATAGGCGTAGTTGCTTACGCCTTCGTCACGGAAGAAGTCTTTTGCGAGTAGGTAGGGTAGAGTAGGCAATCATGAACTGTTTTCTTATGTTGTATTGCTTTACACAAATGGACTACTTAATTACAGACATATAATATAGACCCGTCTCTACAATAAAAAGTTTTGCGTTTGGTAATTTCAATCGCTTTCATGAATTTTCTTAGTATGTAGTGGAAATTTCGCCACTGTTTGTTCCAAAGATTTTTTAAGAGACTCGATGTCGCCGTGTCGTTTAGAGCGGGCCATGTTCTCTAATACTGACCATAATTTGTAGGGTTCAGGTCTGGGCTAGATGAGGGCCAGTCTTCAGCTCTTAGAGGTTTCTCGACACGATCCAAGACTGCCTTTTGATACACTTTTGCTAAAGTTTTCACTCCTTTTTCACAAAAATGTAACTTTGTGACGCCTTTTTAAGACACACCCCACCAAACCGTCACTGACGTAGAATGATGACCCCGTTGTACCTTTCCGACCGCTTGAGCAGCTTCCTTAGGACTGTCAGCGTACACTTTATCATTTTGCTTATTGTAGTGCTCTTCAATAGTGAAATTTTTTTCATCGGTAAAGAGGATATTTCTGCGCCTTTCACCTGTGTATCGTGACAGAAGGCATTTTGATCGATCCACTCTCTTTAATTGTAAAGATTGACTTAGGGCATGTCCTGTATAGCGACGATAAGCTCTTGTTTTATAATTTAACACATTCTATATTGTAATTTGATAATGAAGACGAAAAAATATGTGAAATGACGTAAAATCGAAAGATTTTAAAATAGTAAACGCGTTTCAAATTAAAAATAATTAAAAAATTGAAAAAAGAAGAGGTTTTATGTAACAGTATTTATGGCCAGACTAGTTATATATATATTTACTATATATCTTTGGCTTTCCCCTTAGGTCAACATGAAGTGAATTCAGTCCTATTATATAAAATAAACTACGATTATGACATTAACACATTATTATGTTTTACTCTCATCAAATTGATCATACTAAGCCCGTGGTTCACAAGAGGTCCAAACAGAATATGACCATATACAAAACCTAAATTACGATAGTTAGTGTAATGTTTTATCAACTAATTTAATGTATTTTTTTAAATATTATTTTAAAATATAAACTGTTTGCACTGACTGTCTGTATATAACCTTATTGTGCCAAATTTTACACTCCTTCTTTCCCGTAATTTTGTTAAAAAAGGGTACGAAGTTTTTGCTTATTATATTTCTTTATTAGGTAATGCAATTGTTATAAAAACGGAAGTAAATAATTTTGTTGATTGTAAGATAGGCTTTGAAATTGAATATATTTATTAATTTTTATTAATAAAATAGTGAGCAAACGCAGAGATAAGGTAAATTCAACCTTAAAGTTGTATGTTTTTTATAAAACCATAAGGCTAAAACACTAACATGGAAATAATGACGCGGATATTTTGTATGACACAGTTTTATCCATACTGTTTGCTACTATAAAAAGCAAGTTTGGAAGTATCCCCAAAAACAAATTGTTTTTTATCATATTTGCAGAGTAAATATCGAAATATATATTTGTTTTAGTTGCACCGAAATATGGTTTATGAAATATTTATAATAAACTAGCTTACCCGGCCATCAACGCATGGCCAGTTATATGACAATATTTTATTATAAATTAAAATGAAACCTATCCGATGTCCTAAGTCGGAACAAATATAGCAAAATGAAGAAAAAAAAGATCAAAATCGGTTGAGTAGTTTCGGAGTTCATCGCGGTCGAACACTGTTACAGGGAATATTTATAAATATAAAGACAGTTTTGGCTACTAGTAGAACCGTTAAAACAAGTATTATTACAAAATATTACATAAATACCAGGATCTATCTGACTTCTTCTTCTCCATAGACGCCAAGGGTTTTTTTTAATTGTAAATTACCGGTACAAAATAAATAGCTGCATTGAGCGAATAAACATTGAACAATCTATGTTCTAATCTACGCTCAAAACGACAGACGCATTTCCTGAAAATATGAGAAGTAAGACAAGGCTACCCTAATTTATCTTACGCAAGATAACCCTGTTTGTCTAAAAAGTAAACCAGAGTGTTAGGCGAAGTGAACACGACCTGGATACGAATACGGGCACGCGAGAGAAATCCGGGCAACGCTCGCGCGGCCGTGGGCGCGGGGAGAAAGGACACAAGCCTTAATAGCTCACCACTCTCGCCACTATCTCTTTACTTTTAAAGTGTATGACTAACGCTAACATAAACATTATGTCCCTGCAATTTATTAGTACTTGATACTTATAAAAAAACACATTTTTTAAGTTTCTTTATTTGAAAAACTATTGAAGATAAACTCTATTAAGCCTTACTTAAAATTTTGCAATTTTTAAATATATTGAACAATTACGTTAAGATCTTCACACTAAAAGGTTCTTTCAGCAATTTCTTCTCAAATTTTGACGTTTATTTAAAAACGTTTTCTGGAATTCTTATATTTAATAAATAATAAATAAATAATAATAAATATTTCTTTTCTGGAAAAAACGTTTTCTGGAATTTTTATATTTAATAAATAATAATAAATATTTCTTACATTCACACCAATTAGCCTAGCTCTAAGTAAGCACAGTAAGGCTTGTGTTATGGATACTAGGGTAACGGATAGACATACATATATGATACATAGATATGTCATATTTATAGAAATATATATAAACACCCATGACTCAGGTACAAATGCTCGTATTCATCATACAAATATCTGCCCCTACCAGGATTCGAACCCAGGACCATCGGTGCGAAAGGCAGGATCGCTACCGTTGCACCAAACGGTCGTCAAAATATTTGTTTAGTATATAGTCTTTATATTGTAAAAGACTTTATTATTTTGGGTCAGTGTAGTGTTATGATGTCAAAATTAAGCTTTTTTTTCCCGTTTTTAGGTTGGCAAAGAAAGTTTATTATTTTCTTACGCGTTATCGTCTCAATTTCTCTGCCTATAGCATACATCATCTGGCAAGGGTGAGGCTGTCTCAACCGGAGCAGCTGGCAACATCGACAATAGCAGAGAAACGCACGGATGCTGTCATCGGCCGTGGCTCGTCTGACTTACGGCTTACAAAATCTACATACAATCATTAGAAATGTGGGTCAGGGCAGTGGGCCGCGCACCACGCGCCACAGACTTCGCCTCGGTGCATTTAATTGAAAAGGGCTATGAAATTAATTTTCGACAAAAGATGACTGTCTTGATTTATATTTAAAATCAAATTATTAGATGGGCAATCAGATATAAACGTTTCCATAAGCATAACAATTCGCCTAAAATATTGTTCTACTTTAAAAAAATAGCAATAACATGTTAACCAATCTATAATATAAATATTCTTAAATTGTAGTTGTATTTATGAACTGACGTTCAAAGGTCTTCCACTGTTATTTTCCAAAATAAACTTATTTTAAGACCATTCACTATTTCAATTGTTCATACTTAAGTTGTTCTTTCGTATTTTATATAAAAACATAGCCGACATTTTTGGATTTTTAATTTTTTACAAAATATTTTCAGTGAACTTTTTGGAAGAAAAAATCCGATTATTAACGTTGTTATATATGTACTAAGCAACATAAAACTTGAATGCTCTTATGGGAATTTTATTTGATTTCTATAAACTAGGTTAGTTATTCAATATTAATGGAACTAATGCAATGCTTTATTAATCTTCTTTTCCTAATATTTAAATGGCGCTTTATTCTATGTACCTATATTTTGAATGGTACGTTTTTGATATCTAATAGGTAACGTACTGTTTATATAGATGCTACATACTTGCTTCCTTTTACTTCAATTTCCTAACCTCAAAGTCGATGTGATTTGTGCAAAGAAACCAAATCAATTCACTAACTATTAACAAAAAGGAGACCTAAATACATTGTATTCGTCTAGTGAAAGTAAAATCTTCACTCTACTTAGTATCAGAACTAGAAAAACTTTATGTACGAATTCTATTTTTGCGAAAGCATAGATTTATTTGTTAGCTCGTGTAATGCAAGGGCCAATTTGTACGAGTTTAGCGCTATAAAAACTCATCCAAGCGTTTTTTCGCGCCGGTCGGTGACCTGCATTCGCGAACCACGACGCCTTTTTCCGATTTATAGCAGTTTACTTTAGGCAGTGCTTTCTTTTTTGTAAGACCCGTTGACAAATGAGACAAGAGCGACAAACGAGCGCAACGACCGTCTTTAAGGCACTTATTTTCGGAATTAGAAACTCGAAATAGCATTTTTAAACAGAACGATTAAAATCAAACGTGTTTTTTCAACAGGGATTTATAGCTGTCTAAGTCGGAGCATTACAGTGATTTCTTTTTCATGATGATTTTATAAAATCTTGACATTTCGATACATTTCATGAAACAAACATGAGCCTTAACCAACCTCGCATATTAAGCATGTCACCCCTACACATACTTAATGTGCGAGGTTGGTTAAGGTTCATGTTTGTTTCATGAAATGCATCGATGCAGTTATGCAGAGTGCAAAGATATCGTTTAGGAGTCACAGTCTCGGCGTAAAAGCGAGCGTTATCGGCGCACACGTGGCTAGCTGCGTGCGTACACCATGCCCTTGTAACGTGATCGGACGTACCGCCCCATCGCCACTTCACGTTACGTAGCAAATGAAGTAGGTGTATACGTTTACATACTACTTGCTTCCTAGAAAGTAATATTTCTTAGAATCCCAAAGTTCAGGACAGCGGTCAAGTTTGAAAACATAACACCTCGCCTCATAAGAAAAGTATAGTTGATCATGTGAACATTATTTTCTTTGCATGTTCTTCACACCTTCATCTGTATTAAAATTATTATACCGTAATAATGAAAATGATAAAAAAATCATTTCATAATATCAGTAGATTTTAATGAAATAATGATAGGTAATGAATTGTGAAGATTTTTATATTCATAAGAAAGCTTAAAGATCTTAACCCTTGTAATTTTTCAACATGAGCTATCAGAGCAACCACCAGTAACTTATTTCTCGGCAAGAGTTTTTGGTACTGATGCGATTGTTGAAAGATTTTCATGCTTGCCGGCATTAACAAATTTTTATGCAAATTTAAAATCTTAACTGTTTCAAAATTACTTGTAAAGATTCCCAAGTAATTTGTAAAATACTTAAAAAGTAAAGGCGGCCATAGTAAGAAATACTTGGCATAGTGTATTTACCTCATTACTAGGTTGTTCACTTGTTAAAGATATAAACCTGAGAAATCCTCATAACTTTTATTGAGTTAAATGGATCCATAAAATTATTAACTTTAAAAAAATGCTTAAATGTATAAATGGTTAAACATTGGCAAGCGCTTATAGATTTAACCTAAATGGTTTGTGGATGTGTATTTAAGTGCATAATTGATCGTTATTAAAATTGGTAATATAAAAAATGTAAAAGCTAAGTAGATACAATGCATAATAGTAGTATCTTTCAATGTCGATTTAAAACACAATGACACGTAACCATAACGCTACTCTTGAAGAAGTTCCAAACGAATAGACACTTAGACTCGTAAAAATAAAGAAACCTGTATTGAAAGCCGTTTGTTTAAAAATATCTTTAAAAAACCTTTTTAATAATCAAATAATTACTCGTACTCAATAAAGTAAATGTAAAATGAATATATATGAACAATTTTTAGTCTTTGTTATTTTAGTACTTAAAGGAAAAAATCTTTTGTATTGTTGTATGGTACTAATACTGTCGTTACCTATAAGCTATGATTTAAGGCGCTACCAAATATTTACAGAATTGAAAAAGTACAAATTGTTGGCACTGAAGCAAGTGAAGTTTTTATTTTCTACAAGGTTAATTTTTTCACCGCGCTCTCTTTTAAAACGTTAGCTTTTTTGCAAAGTGTGGGCAGTTTGTTTACGGCTGCGATCTGCTTCTGATTTACAACTTTACATACATGCCAAATAACATTTTATTCTAACTCAAGGTCATAGAATGCCAGGCAGGAAAATTTTCAATGTAATTTAAAGGAGCTATATCCAAAGAAAAATCAGCACCGTCTTTCCAGACAATACACATGTATTATAAAATGATGTTAATGCGACGTAGAAATGGTTCTATTTAAATACAGTTGTTGTCTGTTTTTTTTTTATTGTGCGTTTTGTCAAAACATAACAAAATTATTTATCATTCGACGTTCAGGTAAGTGTACCTGTGTAAATTAAAAAAAAAAAACAAGGAAAGTAAATATTTATTTCTTATGAGTAACCCAATGAGTTAAGTACTCTACGATTTTCCTAAGTTGCCTTTTTTCGATAGGTTTTGAAGAAGACATTTATAGTATTAATTAAGTTATGTAAAATCATCAAATTTCATGAAAACAACTGTAATATAAACATAATCTAAGTCAACATAAGTAAAAAAAGGTTAACTCAAATATAGTTTCGTTGATATCTGCTTGGGTGACAACTGGTGCTGACAGTTTGAATCTAAGCGATGCGATCCGATACTGAGAATTCTTGTCCAGCTGGATGATTAAGCACATAAAACACTAGTAATATAAATCTTCATGTATTAAATTTCATTCCAACGGACAAATTTATCAGAAGAAAGGTAGCTATTTAATTACCGAGTAATGGCTACGATTAGGGACAAGTTTTCGCATGATTTACTTTATATATTTTTTATACATTGAAAATACTAACATAAAAATACCCACTTTTATAAAAGCTGCCTCTCTTTCATAGTTAAAATTTCTTTAAAAAGAGTATTAGTGCTTGTTCGTGCAATTATTTTATACAACTCGTACTGTGTCTTATTGAAATACCAAAGTCTCAAAATGTTTCATTAATTGTGTAGTCAACAGTTTAGTCCTTATACGGCTCGTGACGGGGGTGGCTGCGTGGCCTTGTACAGCATCATGCGATATTTTCGTTGTGCTAACGCGGAAGACTATTTCAAGAGTCAGGGTCGCGCCCGTCGCCCGCGCCTCACACTGACGCGCCGATGCCGTGGTGTCAGGTTTCGGTAATGCGAAGACAACGCACCCTTCACCCTTCATTGTTATTAAGTGGCCTCTAAGTTTTTTGTTATTAAAAAGTTGTGTAAAGTGTGTCAGTTTTATTTAGTTCGCCAGATATTTTTTCAAATATGAGTAAAAATTTATTTATGTGGTCTAGCAATTTATTTATATTTACAGGTTTCATTAGTTATATTCTTAAAAAAAATGAAACTTTAAGGGACGGCAGCTGCCCCCTGGAGATTGGATGCTTAAAAATATATCCTTTGGGTTAACTTTGAAAGAACATCACAAGCCACTTAAGGTCTAAGCATACGTAAAGGGTTAATTCCTCGGACGGAAAGGAGATGTGATGTGCTAGTGCTGGACCAAATTTTAGCTCAATATTTTTCATTTTTCTACTGAAGAATTAGCAATGATTTCCATAGCATTAGATTAAGAAAATGCTTTAACAAAAAAAAGATGACGATTACATCCTACATGGCAAAAAAGAGAGAATTAAGGCGAATATCTTAGTTTTTATTAGAAAATGTTAGATAATGAAAGCAAATTAGATACTTATTTTTCTTCACTTCTAGACTTCACCGAGTAATATTATACACTAGCTTTTGCCCGCGGCTTCGCTCGCGTTAAATTCGCGGTAGCACTGTTCCCCTTTCCTGAACACAGAAGAGAACTCGGAACAGAATTTTACACGTTATTTATTTTATTTTAACACACTACTATAGACTTTATTATATGTCTTTCCATTTGGGGTCAGAATAAAAAGGTTCTGGGCCTTGGACACACGCGAACATGCTACATACAGCTGTCCATGGGAAAAGCACGGCTTTTCTAAGTTCACCCCAGCCACCTTTAATGTTTGTCCTTGCGCTTTGTTAATAGTCATTGCAAAACTAAGCTTAAGAGGAAATTGTAGCCTTTTAAACTAGAACGGGAGATCTGTGGGAATTATTGTGGGAATCGTGAACATAATATACAATAAACATATCAGCGCCATCTATCGGAATCCATGAGTTACACTTATTTATGTTTATAATGTTTATTTTCTCAAAAGCTGATTGATTTATGGTAAGATTTAATGTTTTTAATATTGTTTTATTTAAATAGTTTTAATTAAATTATTTTATTATTCGTTTGTATTAAAGAACCTGTTCTAATTTTGCGGAGTCTTGGACATTTCCATCCTCTATTTTAGGGGCTGGGGGAGGATTTCTAAAAAATGGCAGGTATTTTCGTTAGTAACAAAGAGTCTGTGTGCCGATTTTAGCTTCCTGCCTTGAAAACTGCGAAAGGTCTCATATAAAATTTCACCCCCTCTTTTAAGGGGTTGGGTGCAGATTTCAAAAAAAAAATGATGGGCGATTTTTTTGGTAGTCATAAATAGTCAGCATACCAATTTTTAGCTTTCTACCTTGAAAATTGCGGAATGCTCCATACAAACTTCCACCCCCCATTTTTGGGAAGTGGGGGGTTAGAAAGGGGCAAAAAGTAGCCTATCTTACTCTCCATCCCTTCAACTATCTCCACTTAAAAAATCACGTCAATTTGTCGCTCCGTTTTGCCGTGAAAGAAAGACAAACAGACAGACACACTTTCCCATTTATAATATTAGTATGGATACCTATATATTATACCTGTTTTCTCTCCGTACCAGAACTGAGTTAAATAAAAAGACATTACTTTTATGAAATCATATTTTTTTATTATGAATAATTAAGAAAATAATTAATCACTGCAATCTATTATGTGCTATCACTACCTACTTAGTATCTAAGTATTTAGGATTCCCAAGACTATATAAGTCTGTAAGAAAGCGAATAAATTCAATTAGTTTTTCGACGGTAGAGTGTAGAGCTCCTCAAGGTGCAAGACATCCGGACAAGGCCCAATGGTATGGGCAGTATGTTGATGCGGTGTCCGGTGGCAGCTGCAAGGGTGATCTGCCGAGAAAGCAAGGTGATACTGGAGCCTGGCTCTTACCCCGGTCTCAGTGCGCTGTTACGAGTGCATGGGGGTGGGGCATGCAAAGCCCCGGTGCCCGGCAGCGGAGGATCGGAGTAATCCCTGCTTCCTCTGCGGGGCTCCAAGTCATCAAGCGGCTAGTTGCAAGGTGTTCGAGCAGAAGTGCATGGTTTGAACCGTCAGTAGGTGGCCGGTCGATCATGTTATAGGCAGTCGCAGGTGCGATCCATCGCCGATGAGTGGAAGCCCTCCCGAGATGGTGAGGCGCACAGGCGAAGAAAGAGCGATCGAGTTCGCGAACACTGCAGGTGCTAGTGCGCTCGCCGTTGGGAGGGGGGGGGGGGACCAACGGGTGGGGAGTGCTCCCTTCGTCCTCTCAGCAGAGAGAAGAACGGGAGGCGTACCGCAACGGGATTTGCGGCTGCGAGAGTCTTCTAGGAAGGCCCTGGGAACTCTCGATGGCACAATCGAAGGGGGGGACGGAGGTAGCGCAAATGCGAATTGCTTCCTCCCCCTGGCAAGACCAGCTGGTGAAGGATGGGCGGTCCTGATCTGGCATTGCACGGTTGTGCCCGTCTGGGGTGATGCCCAAATGCACCCGGGCATCTTAGTGGGGCCTTCGGGTCAACCTGCGAGTTATTCCGCGGTGATAGCCAACAACGGCCCCGTGGGACCAACAGCAGTGTGAGGGTGCATACTAAGGTTTTTAGTGGGTAGGGCTCCAATCTTCCAAGGCTGGGTAGTGGAATGGAGGATCCCACATAATTGCGTCGCTCGTCCGCAGTATGCGTAATGCATTTGCATGCAGTGATTTGAGTGCTAGGTGCTAGATCGCGTTATAATGATATAAATTCGACCTTTCGTTTAATTATGTCCTTAATTCAAAGTAGATAATTGTTTATGTAGGTTTTATAAGTGAATTTTATAATTTTGTTGTAACAACGCAATTTAAAAATTGTGAAGTCAATGAACTGTTCTGAATTAATTTGTTTACATTGTCTGGGTAAAAAAAAAACAGATGGAAATTTCACTCCGTCATAAACACCACGTATTATTGATAACGTAGAAATAAAATATAAATATACACATGAATTTGAATGATGTAAGTTTAAAGTATACATGTTTACAAGACCTATACACAAAGGCGTAGTTAAATTTCATTTTCAAATAAAATAAATAAAAGAAAAGCATAATATTCCACGTCACTTCCAAAAGATTTTAAACAAATCCCAGAGATAGACGCCAGATAATAGACACCGAAGGTGATACACAATATAAAGTCGTTCTGTTCGACCTCCACCCGCTTCGCCGAAGGAAGGCTATACACATGCTAATAGGCAGGAAGTTCGAACAATGTCAGGAGACAAACTTAACCTTTGCGAATATTAGATGTCATATTGGGTATCCGACACGACACTTAAAACCCGCAGAAGTCAGCGTTAAATTCAACGAATATCTTTGAGCCACTTGTCGAACGATAAGGAGAGATATCCTTGTACATATTTTTTTGTCAGGAACCCGAAACCAATAGCTGCTTAATTGTTTATTCAGATGTATTCTGTTAGCGTCACTCAACTATTATAATTTAAATAATAAGACGTATGAAAGTCGCGACTGAGATCACCTCTAAAGTGTGTAAATGAAACCAAGGTCGATCGCTAGTGTTCGTTTGACCTTCAATTTTTTCCTAAAGGTGTTTAGGATCAATTTATAAAGAGGACACTGGAAAAACACGACGCTACAGCTTATTATTGGGCCTCTGCTGATAGCCCATGCATGTGAGTTATTAACAACTGCAACATACGAGTATAATATCCTGAATAATACGGAAGACTCTTTGATTCAATGACTTAGGATTTTACGATTAACATAATACTGTTCCTGAATTTACTTTGTACACAAGTAAAATTAATAAAAGTCATCAAAATACATAGAAGCTTCGACAACTTTCTAACAAATTGATTGTGGCAGCAAACGTAATGCCATTCAATTATAATAATAAGCGCTCAATCTTGAGCACCTGTACTGTATAAAATCTTCACGTTATACGTCATGCGAGTCGAAAGTAGGATGCACATGCAATTGACTGTTCCTTGCACCTGGTATTCGGTTTTTGATATTTTAAGTGTTTCTTTTCTCTACAAGCCTTTTTTTTACTTTTACCTGATGATGCTTATTTCGTTCGTATTATTCGTAGAATACGTAAGACTTTCTATTCCTTATACAGTCGAACCTCGTTAAGTCGAACCTCGATAAGTCAAAAACCTCCAAATCTCGAAAAAATGTTTTGTTCCCTTCCCTTCAAACACCAAAACCTCCATTACTTGAAATCTTGACCCTTTGTTAGTCGAAATAATCACCGAGTCCCTCCAAGCCATTTTGGTACATATTTTCACTCTATAACTCGAAAAATTAAATTTGACCTCTGTATCTCGAACATAGCAACGTTTTATTTTACAACCTTTACAACTTGATCATTTGGAATTTATTACCTCTATTGTTCGAACAAAAATAAGTTACCGACTTTAAGAACTTGCCGACAATGTGAGTGTACACTATTGTGTACACTTGAAAACATTTTAGGAGTATACGATAATAAATTTATGACTCACGCACACGTGTTTGCTTGCTTGGTGTCAGGTGTTCAATTTTGATTTCCTTTGAAATTTAGCTAAGCAAGTCATTTGTTTTCGACTTAAATACTGTCAGATGTAGTTTGGTTCTACTGCAATACACATCAATTAGTACAACAGTTAACATGAGTGCTGTGAAACGTAAACTAAAAACTTTGAGTCTTGCTGAAAAATTAGAAGTGCTCGAAGCTGTGAAGAGGTGTCAAAAAAAAAAAGATGTTGCTGAACAATTTGGCCTGCCAATGAGTACTCTTTCAACAATAATAAAAAATGAATCAGACATCATGAAAAAAATACAAAACGGTCAAAGTTTGTCCTGCAAAAGAAGACGAATTGCAGAATATCCGGGCTTGGAGGAGTGCTTACTTAAATGGTTTGAGCAGTGTCGCAGCCAAAATATCAGTGTTAGTGGACCACTGTTACAAGAAAAAGCCCAAATATTCTCTAAATCATTGGGACTCGTTAATTTCAGAGCCAGTAATGGATGGTTAGAAAAATTCAAAAGAAGACAGGATCTTGTTTTTAAAAAAGTTTGTGGGGAAAGTGCAAGTGTCAACATTGAAACCTGTAACAAATGGAAAAGTGAATTGCAAGATTTGTTACATGGTTACGAACCTGACAATATCTTCAATGCTGACGAAACAGGCCTGTTTTTTAAATGTCTTCCTGATAAGACTCTAACTTTTAAAAATGATAAATGCCATGGTGGGAAGCATAGCAAGGAACGTTTGACTATCCTGCTAGGAGCAAACATGTCGGGCACAGAAAAACTCTCACCATTAGTCATCGGCAAATCTAAAAAACCTCGTTGTTTTTCAAGATGTAAATCACTACCACTGCAATATCAAGCGAATACAAAAGCATGGATGACTTCTGCAATTTTCAAAAACTGGCTCATAAGCATTGATAAGAAAATGGCCAAAGAAAAAAGAAAAATCTTGTTGTTCCTTGATAATTGTACAGCTCACAATGATATTCCACAAATGAAAGCTGTTAAAATACATTACCTGCCTGCCAATACCACATCAAAATTACAGCCTATGGACCAAGGTATCATTAAAAACTTCAAGTCATTGTATCGAAAAGAAGTTGTCAGGAACATGTTGGATAATATGGAAGAAAAAAAGAATTCTACTATAGATGTATTGCAAGCCATGAGAATGGCTGATAAAGCTTGGCGAAATGTTACTGCGACTACAATAAAAAACTGTTATGTACACTGTGGTTTTTCATCGTCATCAACAGTAGTAGCTGAAACCGATATTTCTATTTCACCTCCTGCAGAATGGAACGCAGTGGTATCTGAATCAGGAATATCCTTTGAGGACTTTGTTTCGTGCGATGATGGAGTTATGACTGCTGGGACATTATCTGATGACGAAATTATCGATTCAGTAGCTCAGAAAACCGATACTAATGATTTAGATGACATAGAAGACGTGAATAGTACATGCGCTCCATGGGTTTCCATCAAAGAGGCGCGAACTGCATTGAATACCTTACGTAATTTTATAGAGCAGACCAGTAACTCCGAAGAAGAAGAATTTTCTGCTCTTTATAGATTAGACAATGCTATAGATAGAGAACAACCAAATTATCTAAAGCAAAAAAAAATTACTGACTTTTTTTAATGCCATATTTTTTATTTTAAAATGATTTGAAATAATGTTGATTTATAATAAATAAAAATATGCATGTTTGTCACCTCTGCAAGTTGAATTTTTATTTATTTTACCTCTCTAACTCAAAATTTATAAGAATAAACCTCAAACTCTTTATGACGAATCAAAATCCGCTTAAGTCGAAATCCTCCATAAGTTGAAAACTCTATAACTCGAAATTTTTGGCGTCTCCCTTGATGTTCGACTTATAGAGGTTCGACTGTATATTAATCTACAGAATACAATTCTATACAGTTAGTGTTTCTATGTTTGTTAATTTTGGCAATGGTGAATTTGAAAGTTATTAGTCATTTGGAAAAGGTAGAAAATATTTTTTATAGTTCCCCATAGGTAACATACTCATAACACTTATACATTATATTTAGTTCTTACACTTCCACGCACATTACACGTTTGAATAAAACACCTTTTTACGGAATTCGCTCATAATTTATTTTATACTAGCTTTTGCCACCAACTTCGCCCGCATTTTTTTTTTTTCAATAAAAAGTATCCTATGTTACTTCTAATACCTCCAAGAATATATGTACGAAGTTTCATGATGATCGGTTTAGTAGTTTTTGCGTGAAAGCATAACAAACCAACTTACATTCACATTTATAATACTTATTAGTAGGTAATAGTCGTGATCATAGTGGTTATCCTACTGTCAGATATTTTCTACTACCTTGAAAATATTTAATCGGGCACGTTCCTAATTGGTAAAATTTTATATAAATATTTAATGTATTTAAATCAACACGATGTTTCCGAATCATAAACATTATATTAGGTGATATAAATACAGAGCGTCTTTGCTTCGATAGTACTCAAACATTTTACATTTATAAGAATACCTGTATATTAATGTGTGTCAGCCTTAAAAAACGAGTAGTGCCAAGAATGTTTCAAAAGAAAAATGTCGTCGATAAAAGAATTACAAATGACAATATGTTGTAACGCAATTAAAAAAAAACTTGTCTTCTAGATATTGACAAATTTTCGGTTCTGTCATACAAATATTTACAAAGGGCTATTGGCTTACAAATTACACATTCGTTTTCTTTTTAACACGCTTTTATTAGATTTATAATTTTTATATTTTATGCATTTTCAATGCGATCTTATAAGATAAATTATTATAATAGAAAAATACTAGAAAAAATCGACTCGGGTCACAAGTTTCCCGCCTGAGAATTCACTTGTGACCCGAGTCGATTTTTTCTAGTATTTTTCTATTATAATAACGCTTTTATTAGCTTCACTTGTAACTATGTAAGAAAATATTGGAATCTTAATTTGACCCAATTTCCGGTCTTTGATTAGGATGAAATTTTGCACACGCTCTGAGTTCTGATGACAATACATGACTAGCTAAGAAACGTCATTACAAATCAAATATAGCGGCCTCCCTAAGATGGCGAACTGGCTGTTTGAAATGCACTTCCATGATATGGGTATCAAATGAAAGGGTTTGGTGGCAAGAATACGAAAAAAATAGTCACGTGACTTAAATCCAACACGGCGGACGTCTAAAATGCCAAAAGCGTGTTTTTTTAGTTTTTTAAACTATTATTATTTAATTTAAAGTAATTTTCAATACGTATGACAAACGTATTCAACCGCAAAGGCAACTATGAAAACAGACTATAAATGAAAACAATAAAAAATATTTTTTACAGTACCTAGTTTAAATCTCAGCCAATTTACAAATTTGCTATAGTAAACAATATCCAATTATTTAATTAGGCCTAATTAGACCCTCAGTTTAGACTTTAATTTACTTGTGGATGATTTCTGGGAAATGTGTTCGTCAAAACTTTATCACTAGTGTAAACTAAACATTTGCGGAAAAAGAGGGTTCATAACTGTCGATTTGTTGATAAGGGACTTATTTGAACATAAGTTTCAATTAAAAAACTTATTATTTTTTCTTACCTAGTTAGTGTATTGTTGCAGACTAAAAAGTGCTCAAATAAAGAAAACTTTTTATAAAAAATAACAAAAAAATGTTCTATTAGTAACATTTTTTTATTTATCGAAGTCAAATGCCGAGCTTTAGCACTCATGCTATGAATCTATTTGTATGACAAGAATAAATTAGGTAATATGTTAAGTTACACTTATTGAGAAACTTAATTTCAGAACTCTTAATACTGTTATTTGATACGAAATTTTATAGTTCAAAAGGATACATGTTATAGTTACTACCTTTTTTTCTCTCTGTGTTCTCACATACTCACATTCTTTTATGGTCTTTAGCTTTGTCTTTCTAACGGGGTCACATCCTTCATAAAAGAAAATATTGAATTTTCCCTTTGATAAAATCTTCTCTATCTCTCCGCTTTTTATGTTCCCAGGCAATCTAAGACACAAGATACTTATATACTTACATATATTCATTCATACATACATCATGTCCTTTTTCCTTGTAATGAAGGGAGAGTAACAGTAAATAAACACATATCATCACTTATTTTGCTTTGAATATAAAAATAACTAACGTTCTACATTGTAGGGACAAATCTATATGGCGACTGATAAATTGGTTAATACTTCAAAATCGGTTCTATATCACCTTAAAACGTCTTCAATCTAATGGATCTGACGACAAGTCACGTTAGAAGTAATTTTTACAAAACTATAAATAAGAGAGTATTAATTTTGATTTCAAATCTTGATTGCACAATAAGCATAAGGAGCCAGGAGTTATGCTTCTTGTGTCGAATCAAAGTATATAAAAAATATGGATTTACCAAGCAAGTAACATCAGTTTCTTGTTGAAACACTGTAGCCACAACAGGCAATGTTTTGGACGGACCATTAGAAAACTTTTGACACGAGAATATAATTTTATCGCAGAGTAACGTTTAATTGAACGACTTTGATTTTGATCATATTAGCCCGGTGAATACATGTTTTTAGAAGCACTCTTTGTATAATCAATAAATTATAAATAAGTAGAATCTCACAATAGGAAAAATAAATATTCACAATAACATACGTGGCGATGTCTGTACAATTTATCATATAAAAAATTGGTTTTTATTTATAGATCTTAATACTACACTAATTAAAGAAACTTTTAAGTGCTAATTTCGTTTTGGTCTATATTATAATTTACTGTGACCCTCATATTCAAGTATCCTAAAATCACCATAGTAAGGCATCTGAACTGATTTAAATGTTGAGTAATTTTATCAAGGTTGCTCCCCAGAATGGATAGGAGCCAACTTGATCCGACGCCGGTTCGGGGCAAGGACTGCGAAGTGTCCTCGACAGACCTCGGGCAGTACATTGTTCCGCCGGTCGTTACCAAGGACCTTGAACTTTCGAGTTGGTAAACATGTTTGCGCGATTACCACGATGCGGCGTGTGTCATATAGTTGGAACACGTCTTTTATAGGTTTTACGCACTACCTCAGTTACGTTAGTACGATCAGCATCAGAAGTAGATCAACATTTTAATACTATCCAACTATATAAAAAATAATGTTAAGTTACGTAACCTGGAACGTTTAAGTCTAATTTGAGACAGTTTATTAGACAAAATCATAAAACTAGGCGATACAGTCGCTAAGCATAAAGCTACGCTAGCATCATATATTGGAACGGAGTGTAATACTTAAACAAAAGAAAAAAAAAATTTTTTCGATGGGAATTTTTGCAAATTTCAAAATTCGGGCTCCATCACAATCTGGTCCTAAACCTGTCGATTCGATTCCACACAAAAATATTAAAATCGGCTAAGAACTCGGGAAGTTATGGCGTAACAGATGGGAATAAAAAAAATAGCGGTACTGGACATGTGACGTATAAGATGTAAAGCAATGCATCATGTCACGTAGTGCGCCCTAAGCTTAATACTTAAACATAAAAAAATCATGTTAGTTACTTGTAGCCAAGAATAACTGTATTTATTTAAAAGTAAATACCTACACATGTGATTTATGTAATGCACTTTGCGGCCTCAATAACTTCTGTTGTATTTATCTTGGATAACTTAAGCTACTTAGTCAGAATAATATCTACAGCACAAAGTAGTTTAATCACTTTTTATATTTGTTAAAATACACCAAACGATTGATTTTGAATTTAATTAAATTGACTCTAACCTTTTTTTTTCATTAAGTAACCATTTTACTACCAAAATATTTTGCAGTATCAATGATGACGTCTTCTATAAGACCTTGTATCTTGAAACAACATCGTAATAACATGTTTACAGAAAAGCACGTATTGTATACTCTTTCGAAACCAATTAATACATGTTATATCTTCCTGATTCTTTGGTTATACATAAACAATAATAAAAACAAATGATCAAGGAAAAGATTCCTGTTCGCATGGCTATTTAATGAAGTCCTTTGTGACGTCACGACATGGTGACCGCCGTAGTTGAGATAATGAGCGCGTCAAGGGCAACGCGTGTTAATTACAATTACCGTGAGTGGACATTCTTTGTTCCAATAATGATTAATGCCGGTCGAGTGTCGCGAGATAACAGGAAGCGTCCGTGCGCGTCAATGTCATCTCGCAAGGTCGTTCCCCGCACTCAGGCTGCCCCTCCTCCTGAGATGGCTTCTCTCCCGCCTATTACATAAATCAACTAGGGAACAAATGAGGGATTTCAGAAATATTTAATTTCCATAAACGTTTCAGATACTAACAATACATTTCGGTAACTAATTCAATAAATTCAATATATGGCGATATTAAGGCAACACGATAAAATATTTTATTATTTCATGTGCACATGGATTACTTTGAACGTGTACACTGTAACCTTGTGGAGGTAACAAATCAGCAGAATTTCAGTTATTGTTTTTTCATTGAAACTTGTTACTAGACATAGTAAACTGAAACTTAGTACCTGAATGGAGATATCAAATTTGAGTGACTGATTTATTTTCTTATCGCCATAGTCCTAATCAGAAAAGCGGTAAGACCTTGAGCCTGACCCTGGGTATTTTTAGCCGTGTTTTTCGCGACTGGTGATACAGATCACGATGAAGCAAAAAAAGTATTTAAATAAATAAAATCACTTCATAATTTTAAAATACCGGGCAATCTTCAGGAAGTGTCTACTGTACAAGTATACATACCTATAATGTAACAGAAATGTTTTTGACCAAGGAACCGTTATAAAAGGTCAGATGAACGAGAGCGTTACAGGCAAGGTCACCCCGGTCTAGGAAGTCAAATAAATTAGACCTCGACCTTGCGAAAAAATATTCGGCAGTGACGACGCACAAGCTCGCCGCCCGGCGACCCTCCCCACCCACTACTCGTTGATGTGGACCCCCATCTCCCTCATTTTATCCAAGGTGATTGTACACACAAGTGGTAATAAAATATTTATAAAGTTGTAATAAATTCATTGTTCTGTATAATAATACTATAAGCAGGAACAGATTATACGCATAAATAGTGTTGTCTATAACGTCATTCTATACGAAGACGAATCACGGAAAACAGTGAAGGTCACACAACATGTGCAAAAATTACGATAAAACTATATAACACAAACATGATATGATATCAACGAAGGTATTTGACAAATATCTAATTACCTTAATACGAGGAATATAATGACGACACGATTATGAAAATTGAGGCTACTATTATAATTTTCTAGTTGTTTGAGAGTGTACTGGTAAACGCAAAGATGCACAATAAGAAACGTACACACGCCGTTGTCAGCAAATCTTTGAAAATTTTGTATGAAAATGTATATTTATAAAGGTGTACGGTTATCCGAACTAAACACGATTTGCATCTCGGTAAAATGGTAAAATAGCGATCACCCGTTCGTACGAATAATGTTTCTCAAGTTTCCATTTACACTACATTTGAAAAATCTTGGTAATTTGTTTAAATGTTGACTTTCAGTACATTGGCAAATTCCCTTCAAAATCTCAATTTTCGCTACACTCTTAATACAATATGATACGAGTAGTAGTTAATACCATTGTAGCTATAAAAGAATCTATGATAATACGTTTATGATTTTTGTTAAAATTGTCTGCTTCAGTGTTTAATTTCTGGTAAAAGTATTTTTTCCAGCTAAATAATGCCTCGCCTTTTATAGAATCACCAATATAACACTATTATTGGGATGCTACGGTTATAATTGAATGTATTAATATATTGGATTTATTAGCAGCAACAGAATCGGGCATTTTTATATAATATTTAACATTAAGTGAAAAGGCTAAGCACAATAATGAGAACCGATAATTACCAACTGTTTAATTTATTCTAATACTATAACAAATCAATTTTTTATTACATAATACGTTTTTTCATAGAAGTGGTTCAAAATATAATTATTATTTATTTATTGTTATTTTGGTTTCTTATAAGATATATTTGACATGAACAGCGTATTCATTCAGTATTCATAGCGGGAAATTTCACCAGCCGCAACATTTTTGTTTTAATAGGAATACCACAAAAGCTTTGGTTTTATATTGTAAACATTAGTTACACTTCGATAATAGCTATAAATCGCAGATATAATAGTAGCTAAGTTGGTGCAGCATCCCTAATTGAGTCGTGGTCTGTGCTAATCAGAGCTTCTATCTTGGTCTGTCCTACACCTATCATCCGCGTGGAGCTAGTGCAAGTCCTTCCTTACTTCGTCTATGAAGCGGTACCTATGACGGCCAACTGGCCGACGCCGCCGACGGCCTCTCGCCCAGCCCAGGTACGCTCGTTTCATAACACGATCTTCCTCCATATTCTCGAGGTGACTGAGCCAACGAAGTCTGTGTGCTTTTATTTCACTTGTGTTTGGCATTGCTATGTCGTCCCCCATTTTTCCACCTCCTCCACACTCGGTCTTGTGTGCGTACTAGTACCATAAATCGTTCCCCAGATCAATCTCTCCACCACCAAGAGTTTGTCCTCTTCTTTAAGTGATAGTGTCCAGGTCTCAGTGTTTATTTCATCTGCCCTGGTGTTGGTATCCGCTATGTTACAACTAACATATTTAAACCTGTCCACACTTTTATAGGTGGCATTTCCAAATTTAAGGTACAAATACATCACCTAATTATACTTCTACAAACTTTAAATAAGTTATATTTTCGAAACAGCTTTATACAAAGTTCTTAGATTTTCAATTTGTTCGTTGTTTGTTTCGTTGTTAGATATGGTGTACAATTATAGGGAAATTCAACTTATATGGTTAAGGCTCATTGGGCTCAAAAGACATGTATATATATAGGGCTGGGTGAATACATTTTAAGAGACTACGCATTAGCATAATCACAACCATAAATCATATTCGAAAAAGGTATTTATGACGGAAATAAACGCATGTTATTGAAAAAAAATAAGTTAATAGATTGACACATAGGACTAAACTCAGCTAAGACACAATCAAGCCGAGGTAAAACGTATTAAAATAACTGTTTCGTAAGCTCGATCATAATCATAACATATAACAAGATATGAAATCGCTTTAAATTAAAAGGTACGGAAGTGACTCATTGAAAGAGTTTTTATTCTTTGTAATAAATGACACCTTAGACCTTAGTGCGAGTTCACGCAGACGAGACTGATAATCGAGTGAGTTACAGGTTTCTATGAAAGTTCGTAGTTTCTGATAGTTACCGCTAGGGTAGCTCATTAAAAAAATTCATACTAATATTTTACACAAACAGTATCGAGTGTGTCTCGCACTCGCAGTAAAGCCTTAAGTATGTGTGTTAAAGTGTTGGCATTAATCAATATTTTTTAAAATAAATTGATTAATTTGATGAATTTTAATCAGAATTAATTAATCATGATTAAATTCATCATCATTGAAAAGTAGTTTTAATCATGATTACTGGCATTAATAATTAATCACTTATCCGTAATTGATTAACTTACATGATTAAACTCGCACGTCCATTAAAGTTGTCTATTCGACGTAAAAAAAATATATAGAAAATAATGACACAGTTCTTTTACAACACTTTCTTGATGTTCCTCTCATTGATGAGACAACGCTAGTCTACAGCGTGAAATTAGAAAGGTACTAGATTCTAGGTGTTCACAAGACGCGGTAGCTCTATTGGGAGAGTATCAGACCGGACTTCCAAAGGTTGCGGTTTCGATTCCCGCCTGAAAATTCACTTGTGACCCGAGTCGATTTTTTCTTGATATTTTTTTATGATGATGTTTGTAATTTTATCAATAATATAGTAGAAGTTAAATATTAAAAAGAATGTAATGTAGTAGAAGTTCAATATAAAAAAGAACGTTTATTTTCTTTATTTCTAAAATAACATTAAAAATAACTTTAGTAATTGTTTTTTACACACGTATTTTATATCTTATAGAAATATTGCATTGTGAATGCAAAAAATTAAAATAAAAACATAATTAAAAATAATGTTTTGTTTAACGTCTAATTAATGTTATGTACGCCTTAACTGTGGTGCATGTCAGAGCCAAAACAAAATGTATATTTAATTTGTGTAATGAATTATTAGGTACCACGTGGCAATACTGAATAAATAAATAAAAATAAAGTACTTCAGCCCCCCGCCTCCAGTGTCTACGCAGTAAATAATCATGAAAGTGGAGTCTGTGAAATGTTTACTTATTGATTAAATTGTTTTACTATGCATTCTATTTGCAAAGTTCATCAAATTCACAATTAATCATTGTGATTAAAATCTTCATCATTTTAAGTCGGATGTATATATTAATTAATCAGTGTTACAAATAATTAAATTGACTTTATCTTGTCGACGAAGAAGCCCATAATCAATCATGTCTTTGTGATCAATTCAGTGAAAACAGGAAGCGATCACAAAATGGTAAGAGTCACATTGAATATCAGGACGAAGTTAGAGAGATGTCGACTGATGAAGTCAACGCTCCACCCAGCTCCCATCCAGTTCCAAAACCTCCAAAGATTTCAACTCCAAACAAAATCCTTTCGAATACCTGGAAGACTTAGAAAATGTGGACGATTACAATGACAGGTTCGTAGAAATTTTCCAAACGACTGGGTCTAAAGCCTTCAAAACCTGCCATTCAAAAGGAACCAAAAAGATCTCTGACTTCACCTACAAGCTCATGGTATAAAAGCGAAACTTGATACTACTTCTGAAAGCAGGCGGAACGCCGGTATAAAGGCTCTTCAGAAGTTATTCGATTCTCTTATACTCACGGGATAAATGCCTACAGCATAGCACAGAAATGTGGCAGTACACTTCATCACTACATAGTATAAAACAAAGTCGCTTTCTCTGCCCTATATCCCTATGTATGCTTTAATCTTTAAAACTTCGCAACGGATTTTGATGCGGTTTTTTTTAATAGGTAGAGTAATTCAAGAACAAGCATAATAATATAATACATGCATAATATAGTAGAGCATTGCATCCGTGCGAAGCCGGGGCGAGTCGCTAGTCTTCAATAAAGGCGATAAACCTTGTTGAAGAATTCATCTCACTTCTGAACCATGTCTACGAGCTGTTTTCGAGAGTCATTACGAATCGTCTCGCTCGCAGTTTTGGCGACTTCCAGCCTACCAAACAAGCTGGTTTTCAAAAACGTTTCAGTACCATAGACCACATACATACGCAGCGGCCGGTTATACAGAAGACTGAGCAGTATAATCGGCTACTTTGCCTGGTGTTGTGGACTATGAGAAAACCTTCGATTCGATCAAGACCTGGGTTGTGTTATAATCTGTTCAACGGTGCCAAATTGACTATCGATATATCGAAGTGCTGAAGTGTTTGTACCAAAACGCCACCATGTCGGTCTGCCTCCAGGATCAGAACACGAAACCTCGGTTGCAGCGAGGGGTGAGCGCAACACCCTGGAAGATGTATTCAAGCTTCTGGACAGCAGCGAATTCAGCATTAATATCAACGGCGAGTATATCACTCACCTTCAATTCGCTGATGATATCGTGGTCATGACTGAGACCTTGGAAGACCTAGATACAATGTTGGACGGCCTTAGTAGAGCCACTCAACAAGTGGGTCTCAAAATGAACATGGGCAAGACGAAAATTATGACACGTGTCCGTGTTTTTCCCACTCTACTGAAGGTGGGAGACTCTACACTCGCAGTCGTTGACGATTATGTGTACCTGGGACAAATAGTCCAATTAAGTATGTCCAACTTCAAGAGACATGTCAATTGTCGAATCCAACTCAGCTGAAGTGTGCTACGCTCGGAGTTACCCTATTTAACTGAATCAGTAATGAGGAGATCTGTAGGAGAACCAATGTAATCGACATAACCCGCAGAATTGCCAAACTTAAGTGGCAGTGGGCGGGGCACATAGCTCGTAGAACTGATGGCCGTTGGGGCAGAAAAGTTCTCGAGTGGCGACCACGAACTAGAAAACACAGTGTCGGCAGGCCTTCCACTCGGTGGACCAACGATTTGGTGAAGGTTGCGGTAAGCACCTGGGTGCGGGCAGTGCAGGACCGGTTATTGTGTGTCCTTGGGGGAAGCCTTTGTCCAACAGTAGACGTCATTTGGCTGAGACGAATGTTAATCAAAATTTTTGATTATGATTTTTAATCTAATGATTAATATTTGATTTATAATTAATCAATCTTTAATTTTGATCGTTAATCAGATTAATTTTAAACACTGGTATGTCATATGTCTTACTGTTTGTTAATTTGTTTACATATTTGACTTTCTCTATCTATATGCTATTGCGTATGGATTGACTGTCTAACTTTTAATAACGATTTTTTTTTCGCAAACCATTTCGTTGTAACCATTATTCATTCATATTACTTATTATGACAATATAGTATTAAGCGAACATTTTTATCATATCATCTCTAATATAACGTCTGTTAATCTTATACTACTGTTCGAAATAAATGATTGATTTATTAATAAAGAATTAAAAACTTGGTTAAAATATAAGGTTAAATAATTTAAATTTGATTAGAATATAAATTTGTGGAAGAGGTCGCTGATTTTTAAGATAAAAGTTTAAAATTATTAAAACACACGTTTATAATTAATAGTGTTTATTATTACTATTATTTGTAAAAATTAGTATTTTTAAGAATATGTAAATCTTACTTCCTTGTTTTTGTTTTACCTAATGAAACGGAACTACGGTGAAACGGTAACACTATCAGTACATTATATTATGACAATACTTTGTGTGTGTGTGCTTTTGTTACCATATATAGTTACCATAAGCCTAAGAATAACAGTTTTTATAATCAATTAACGTAACCATAGCAACGCGTGGCCGGGTCAGCTAGTTATTATATATATATAAAACAAACCTCCGCGCTGATTCACACATACCGACACATGTACATACAAAATAGATACACTTTCACACATACACACAATCAAACAAACATATCTTCACACAGGACTACACACACTCTCACATATACTTACACTCACCCTCATATACACACTTCTGCACGGTACCTGTCCGGGAGGGGGTCCTGGAGTCACGAAAAACGGGGTGATCCCATATTGGGTTCCAGTCCTCCCAAATAACATGCGTATTCCCAATTTTGTAATATCTAGCGTTAGTTTATTTATTTTTAAGTTGTATTTTAGCATGTAAATCAAAAAAAATTTGTAACATATGTATATTGGTGGAAAAATAAAATGAATTTATTATTATTATTTATTATAATAACTAACATGTTAGTACATTGTCTAAGAGACGGATAAAAAGTTGGTTTCTTTCTAACTTGTGGCTATTTGCATTATTGTTTTAAGTGAATATTTTTTTTTAATTTTTATGGTGGGCAGTAACAAAATATAGTAAACACTTTTAGTACCTATGATTTTAACCTAAAAATGTAGTACATAGGTAGTAACGTACTTTAAAGTCGTAAAACAAAAGATTAACAATAATATATAAAAATTAAAGCATAAATAGTATTATTATCAGTGCTGCAGTACCAAGAGTCATAGAGATACACCTGACTCATCTGTGTGCCAGACATAAACATTTAATCTAATCAAGGACTGCTATGACTTCATTTCCTCACAGTTTTTTCTGGGAACGTAACTGCAAAATTACTCATGTAGAGTAGTGACAACGTTTATGATAGTTTATAAAAAAATTAATAGTTTTTTCAATATTAGCGTATATTTCATAGTTGAAGTTAAATTCAACTAACTAATAGCACCCGATTAGGAAAAACCTATTTAGGGTAAAATTGTGTTCATTTACACAATGTAAGCTGTTCTTGTTGTTATCTTTAGTTTTTCAATACTTTCCTTAGTGTGATATTAAATCACCGCATTCTATACTAAGTACCTTAACATGACCGTAACTCGGTATTACAGTCAGTGTCAAATACATGAGCTCTGTAAAAAGTTCAAATAATAATATTGGAAATACAAAATAAATTTTGGCTTTTTCGAGGATCTTGACAGAGCATTAAAGAAAATGTAGATAATATATAACGACCATAACTGGAAGACATGCACATCACACAAACATATGCGCGTACCAAGCTACAAATCCAGGACCGTTGGTACACCAACGGTCTTGGATTTGTAGCTTGCTACAGTCTTTGTAGCCTACTACAGTAGGTGTGTAGGCCACCGCATCAACCGGTTGTCCTAATGAATATTCAATCAAATCTTAAAAAGTATTGGAATAACTGGGTTTTTAAATAATGACAATTTCCTGATTTGTAGGTACTAGGTATGTTTGATGTGAATGAAATAGAAACAAATGATGAGTGATGTAACAAAATATGATTAGTTCTGGCTACACCAGCTCGTGCAGGAAGAACGTCGAGTGCAACGTCGATTGTCGCCAAGTGTTATGGCAACATTCCTTCAGTCGACCATTGTTCTCGGGTTGTTGCGCAACAATGTTTATCAAACATCTACGAACGTACTCAATTGTTATTTCTCCCTATGTAAACAGCGCGTATATACTACGCAGTAACTCTGTATATTAATAGTTAGACCTTGTAGGAAAAATGTAACTTTATGTCCTATATGATATCTGCAGAAATTGACCTTATCTCTTAAATGGAAATGCCGATTTATGACCATGTATTCTATTCTATTACGGACTTCTCTGAGCTAACAATACGAAGCCGCTAAAATTTCAGTAGGTATCTAGTCAAAATCATATCAATCAAAAGAAAAAAGGCAACATTTATAGAGTCAGTTCGTTGTCCGTCTCTATGTTTTGTTTTTTAACATTTTTGTTGTTTATATAATTAACTGTTAGATCTTTCACAATAAAACAGGACTATTTTGAGTTCCGTCTGACACCCAAAACAAGTTGTTTTCTTTTTTAGTTAAAGTTACATTAGATATAAATACAGGGTGCTTCAAAAAAATGTATACACACTTTGAACTTCCATAGAAAATTTATTTACCGTTCTATAAAGTTAAATTTCATGAAAATAGAAAGTTGAAAGTCCAATGTAAATGAAACATAAATAACAAATGTTAATACTGTTCAAATTGGTGACCTGCAGCATCAATACAATTCTGAGTACGAGTCACCACAGATTCTGTACATCTCGTATCAAAACGTCCAATGAGATTTCTCTACACACTGCTTGAATCTCATTCCAAAGAATGTCTAGGTTACGTGGTTTACGTTTGTACACCTCATCTTTTACTGTGCCCCACAAGAAGAAATCCAGTGGTGTAAGGTCTGGAGAGCGTGCTGGAAACTCGATTGGCCCCCTGCGTCCTATCCTATCCTATTCTTCAAAACTCAAACGTACGTCCCCCATGTTGATATTACAAATTCCAACTGATAATATAACATAGAGGGACGATTATGCTGGCACCTGGCGAAGAAATATAACATTAGCCTTGTAGAGCGGGAAAACTACAATAGTTTAAAGTGTGTATACATTTTTTTGAAGCACCCTGTATATTTCTCTTGTAATACATTGCTATATATTTGACAAGAACAAGAAGTTTTCTTATATATTTGTCCAACTTGTTATATTTACATCAATCAAAAATTATTATCTCTAATAAAAAAGGATCAAGTTTCAATTAAAATTTAATATTTAGGCTTCTAGTCCTTTGTGCTATCAATCTATCTGCAATCTTAGTCACAGACACTTTCGAGTAAATGAAAAACTTAGGTTAGGTTTTCATTTACTCGAGTTATAATCGAGTAGTTAAAATCTATCTAAATAAGAGAATATTTTTGCAAGTATAAAGTTTAGTTTGTACGTAAACACGACAGCTGAACTATAATTGCTTTTACGTTGTTTACTACTTTTATTATCATTGAAATAGAATAATATTAACACAACTATCAAGAAAAGGCTATTCCCTCTCGCTTAATTTTCAATGTAGTCAATCTAGCCACCTTTCTTTTATTTTACACTGTTTATTATTTTCCTTTTAAACATTGTCATACCTACGTCACATTCATATAGCTTAAATAGGCATACATAATTTTTTTATATGCGGTAGTTTTCATGGTCAGTAATAAATTTATTTTTAGCAAATTCGTACAATATCCTTGAATGTCTAGCTCTAAGCGTATTCAAATGTGAATGACATCAGACGAATTCGCCAAAATAATCATCTAATATCATCGTGCTGTTATCATGTAGAAGCAGTGTTTAGCTACAACTACACAGTTTGGCACTTTGTTCACTTAATACTTCCAACAAGCGTGCTTTACTTATCAAGAGTTAAGACTAATGTTTTACATATAAAACTTCCGACGATTTTATATACATTACTGAGTGCTTTTATACTTGTTATTGCTCTGGACTGTGTGTTCTAATTATCACGGTCTTTTTAAATAAAAGAGACACTCTTCTGAAACTGGTTTATTTTTTTATTATCCTTAATTACATAACGATTTTTTCTACAGACTTCTATTTTGAAAAAAACCATGCAAAAATTATCTGTGATAACAAATAATAATTTTCGAGTGAAAATTATGTGTGTGACTGAAACATAATTTATAAAAAAAATATTGATCGCATAACTCTTATTCCTAATCTATTAGACATCCTATATACCTATATAAAAAATTCCCTGTCACCTGTGGCTGCAATTAACTCCGAAACTACTCAACCAATTTTGATAATTCTTTTTTCATTTCTCTGGATTTGTTTCGTCTAAGGACATAGGTTAAGTTTCATTTATAACACAACAACGCTAATATATATACGAATATAGTTAATTAATTTATTAATTAATTATAAAATGGAAAGCGTATGACGCCACGAGTGGCCTCCAAATAGAACGACCTTAATCTTGAACGATAGAGCAGAGAAGTGCCCCCGCCTTATCAGGTATGTTGCCTCTATCCACTTGTATACAACATGCATTTAATTATAATTGACAGATGTCTAACTGATTATATTTAGATCGACATGTCATTGATATATTCTTTGAACTTCTTGTTTATTAAACTTAATTATTCTGATTACTTTGCACGACAGTGAAAGACTTTGATTTTTATTTGTCTGTGCTTTTTTATTTGCCTTTGGGAGCCATGAATGTACAGTTTCGTATACTTTCGTAAACACTATTGGGTACGCTGGAATCTTGAAACCGATAAACAGAATACCATGTCCTTGAATATTGACTCCATGAAAAATCTCTCTCGCTCTGATTTACTTGGTGCTATCTTATTTCTTAACAAACGCCTGCCCTTACGATTGTTGTTCTAAAAATTCAAACTGAAAGTGAATACTTGAAAGCATGTACGAGCCTACAATAAAAATACTTGTAACAAAACTGACAAGCAGCACATGTTTACGGTTTGTATGGTTTCTGGTCAAAACCAGTGAATTATCTTTAAATTCGTCAAAGTTTGATAGCTGTTAACGATGATACCGATAAACACAATAAAAAGACCCCTTTGTGTTGAGGCGCAAATATAAACATAATTCTGGGAAGATATTCTTCGAGTCCTTTGTCACTTTGGCATAATGTCGCTCTTTAAATGAACTTTTTATCAGCAGATATACAAGCTCTGTCCTTTATGCTCCCGAGTACGTATACTGCACTTTATAGATAAAATACCACTAGATAATAACTGGCGCCAACAAAACATTTACTGACCCATATTCGGCTACCAATCTGGAGTGTAACTCAAACAAGTCCACCTAATATTCTGGGAATTAAATAACAAGAGTACCTACTTCAACAACAAAAAATTAAATACCTGTATTGTGTGTGTATTACCTATATACGTTTACATTACAGTATTTTGATATCGAAAATCTGAATTTATCACAATTTCAACCTTTAAAATAGATAATTGAAAATATTGTTAATCATAAGCATAAGGTATTGTTAAGCAAAATCAAAAACAGAGACCAGTACGGTTTACTTTAACTGGAAGTCTGTAGGCTAAAGATACACACTCATATGACCATGAGCAGAGAACACGGGTAAATACAATCTACATAATATTCTTACCAGGAGTAGACGTAAAACCGACGCGACTTCCTTGTTTGACTTTGTGCTCATATTGCCGCAAAAATAACAATAAAAACATAATGTACCAAGGTCACGGTGACCTTGTTTACTAGGAACCGATGTGTCACTTTGCGTATTTATTTCTAATTATGTCCATTGATAGTTATTTGCATTTACGTAGCGGCGTCGAGCAAAGGCACGTACGGTGCCAGAAAAGATCAATAAACGTGAAAAACAGTAAAAGTGCAAACAAAACGTTAAAATCTTTTCTCACGTATTTTATTCTGTTCTTGTCCAAAAATTGTATTAATTCATGAATTATTTATAAAACCTTAAAGTAAAATCAGCTTAGTACAGTACCCATTGCTGTAACAAAGGCCTGGATAATAATTGTAGGTGCTAGTAATTGCAAATGCTGCTGGGGCTAACGATACATGCGCCTTCCGGTGCTCTTCTGAAGTCAAGTTAATAAATTTTATAGGCGCTCATCCGACGACCCACCTCTGCGAAAGTTGTTTAACTTCCCCAAGCGGAAGCTGAACACGCTAACAAATGCGGTATCAAGCTTCTTCTTTAATATTAATAAAAAATTCGTGTCATAAAGAAAAAAAAATATATAAATAATTTTGGCAACAAAGAAACATTCCTAATATAATACATATTATACTAATTTTATTTATACGAATAGTGAGCTATTTGGCATCTTTTTCACATGCGCACTTTTATCTCATAGAGTAAAAATAATATTTACTATAACAGAAATATAGCACCGAATAAAAAACTAAAAACAGATTATTGTTAATTTTTTTAATAAGTCTTGGAAGACATCTTTTTATTTATTTAAGGACAGGTAACAGGATATTTCAACACTTTAACACATACAAGCTAAACTTAGTTTTAGTTTTTAAAATCGTTACAAAACATGCTTTAATTACAGGCTGCCACGGCATGTGTAAAAATCATAGTTCACAGTACATCATTATGCAACACACAAAAACACAGCAAGACACGAAAACTTAGCTGTCAGTCGAAATCGTAAGAGACACTAATAGCACGATTGGCTTAGAATATTAATTGATTGCTAAATACTTAGTTGATACTTTACATACTATTACTATACAAATACAAAAAAAAACAAAATATTTTATTTAATAATAAAAAATAAATTACAATAATGTTATGAATTGGAATCCCTTTTTAAGCTTATAGGCCTGTGTCAGGAGACTCTTCTTCTCTCCACTCTTCCATAAAAGCAAGTATTTTATACTTATTTAGATTGCCAAATAATTTCAAACATTCTTTATGATTACATATTTTGGTTTCAGTTATTTAGGTTCAATTTTAAGATAAACAAGTTGTGGTATAGTCTATGTCTGTGATTGGGTGTGTATGTGCGCGTGCCTGCTTGCTTGTGTTTGTGCGCGTGCCTGCTTGCATGGTTTGTGCGCCTAGGTGTCTGTGCACGTGTGTATGTGTGTGTTATTATATTAACTTATTATATTAAGCAAAGCCCCAGTTTGACTATAATCTTTAATTTTAATTTTTATTATTATTTTGCGATCAATATATAATTTATTATAAATATTAAGTTCTTTATTTTTTTTTATTATATAAAAATTAAGAACTAACATAATATTGCCTTTGTTCGAAACCAGTCTTAGTTCTTGGTACAATTGCCAGTTTATCTTTTCGCCTGCGTGTTTGAAGTAAAGGATCATATTCTATGGATTTATGTTTTTTAGTACACAATTTAATTTTAACAAAACATTATATCGTGAGAAGATCGCATTCTTTATATAATGATACCGTTAAAAAATCTTAATTGAATGTTTTCACATTTTGTTTGCATATAATTACCAGAATATTGATACCACTAAATATGTGAAAATATTCATAACGCACATTTTTAATAACACGCGTGAATGTCGACCTGATTCTAAATACATTCAACAGTCGGTCATTAACAAAAAACAAACGCCGATAGGCATTGAAACGCGAAAGTGTGTCAAGAGTGTGCGTAGGGCAGCGGCGCATCTGCCACAGCGGCCTGTTCTACGGCCGAATCTTAATTGGCATGACCTAGCTCGTAAAAGCATTGTAAAAAGTGTGAAGGTCTGGCGGAGGTAAGGACTCGACGAAAAAGAGGTCAAGTGTAATGCCTCGCGCTCCACTGACCTCATTTGGGAGTTGCGAGCGCCGCGCTGGTTCGCCTTTCATACGAATATGTCCTAGATAGCAAATGTACAATTATTGTGCTTGTTTAAAACTGAAATCAAGAATGCAGTAGAAATCTGTGTAAATAATTAACAATCATGCTAATGAGTTTTTAAGAAACCAAAGGAAACCGTAATGAGTTGTCATCTTTTGAAAGCAGTAAATTAGTGAGAGTTTAGTTCTACACATAATATTGAACTAAATAGTAAAATTCGACGATCCGTGCTAATCTCTTCTCTTCAATAATTTTTAACTTAATATATAAAAGAAAAACAAAATTATACATAAAATATGTATATCACAGTAAAGTCACAGTAAGTCGAAGAATCAAATGTACCTCTCTAATTGTTTGGAAAAAATGCGGAAACGTGGGAGAGGCGACCTCTTTGGTGTCGAACGCAACCTTCGGCCACTATTATTAACGCAGTGGCCGCGAAACCGGAGCGAACATGCCTCGCCATCGCCCGAATAATGCCATATACTCCATAATTCATTGAGACCTTGGCCCCGATGCCAGTGCGTGAGCTTAGCCGCTTGCTACTGACGGGACGACAGCCCCGACTCCGCTGACAAATGAGTACACTCATCAGTTCATTTCAAGGACGGCAATATTATATGAATATGAAAAATAACTTTATTCAAATGCACTTAAAATAAGTTGTTTAGAATCGTCCAACATTTTTACCTACCACCCATTTAGGACATCTTTTAACTGATAAGATGAATGGGCGCAATAAAGTCGGCAGCTTTAACAAAAGTACCGACATTTCTAATATTATACGTCGTCACCATACGTAATCCACAAAAACAAACAACATTATTCTGTTTTCACAGTAATAGTAGTGTTATGGTTTCATTACATCGTTGATTACAACAAAGTCAACAAGTATCTGTTTTAAGTAAGTATCCTTAGATTAAATTTAAGAAAGCATCAATCGCGTCTCCCACGGCAGAACCCGTTCACGAGCACGCCGCATGATGCAGCCATCGCTACGCTTAACCATATCTTAGGGAACGTAACGGCACGTACCTCATGCCACCACCCAAGAGATGTTTTAGGAGAGCATGTCATACTACAACTACTAGTAATAACATACTTTGGATACATCCTGTTGGTATATTACAGTAAATGTAGATTTATATGGCAAAATATATTGCCTATGCCCGTTCGAGAAGGCCGTTTCCAATCTCAGCTTGAGCAGAGTAAACCGCATTGGAACCTCGTCGATGTACTTCAAACATAAACTCATTGGTAACACAAACTCTTAGCTTACAACGAAAGGTTAACGAAAATGCTAATTACTGTGTGTTTTTACGTCTAATTAATAATTTATAAATTTATTTGATAAGTACCTCTTAACTTTAACTTAAGAGTTGTTATATGTGTCCTTATATAAGTTAAGATCTGAGATTAAAGTAAGCTCTTATTTCTTCGACTTTAGATAAAAAAAATATACAGTTTGCAGTCTATGGCAATGTTTTGCCATGTTCAAAAAATACAAAACAAACATCGTTATATTTTTGTTTATAATCCGCATTCGATTTGCGTATGCAATCAATTTTTTACACAATACTACCAGAATACATAATATCATACTATAAGGGGATCTAGTATATAGTCTTTATCACTTATAAATACAGAAATTACGTAGTTCGTTTTAAAACTGTATAGATAAAGTATACGTATTAAATTACCATGAAAATATTCATGATAAATTGAATCAACCTTGTTTTATTTAAACACCTTTTCTTAGATATTCTGATAATCTAGGTATGACACCTAAATATCAAAGCCTCAAAGGTGTTCAAATGTGTAACTACCTGTAAGACAACAGTTGAGTTTGTCAGGAAACTCGGGTACGAGAACACGAGGTGAAAAATTTATTATTTTTTAAGATAGAGCTGAACAAATATTTTATAACATAATAACATCAAAAATCGTTATTAAATAGTATCGTCGTCAACATGATATGGAAAGTGTATAGCTAATAATAATGTCAACGAAACGGAAGTATGTCCTACATAACAAACCGTGCTTATAGTCAATAACAAAATGCCTTTGACGTAGATCAAGGTGGAGAGTGAATGCATTCGGTATTCTTGAATGACCTCTAAATATGTAAAGACACTTATTGTTTATTTTATTTTAAATTGTTGTGTATAACGAACAACGCTTTTATACAAGTATACATTTGTATAAATAATGAGCTGAATTTATCAATAATTTTACTGACTGTATCCACTATTTTGTTAGCATGCGACTCCGTGTCTTTGTTGTCAAGTGTAAGTCATCTGCAAGTGATAGCGCCCATTTAAAAATATCGTTTAAATAATGTGATTTTTCCTCTTTGAGAAACTATAACAAAACCTACTGTTTATTAACTGCGCAATCATACTTACTTATTAAAGGAAACATATTTAATTGTTAAAGGATACTTAATAAGTATCTATTCTTAACATTTTTTTTATTATTTTTAATAGTAAATTATCTCAGCTAAAAGACGTCCAATAGCCAGAAGCCTTCCCCGAAAACAGAGGGTCTTTCATAATCTCCACACTCGGCGGGCGGACATACATAATTCGAAAAAGCTGGGCCATTTTGTGGTTCTTGAGAGGTGTGTGGTATGGTAGCTCAAGTATCATTAGTTGCCTATTACGACCCATTAAGAGTAAAGGTTTGGTGCTATTGTACTCTGACGAATACAATCACTGCACGCTATTGATAACGATAAATAAATAAATAATGGCAGACATCGTATATAGAATGTTATACGTCAACATTGACTTACGTATGAAATCAAATAACTTTTTCAACTAATGTTTTCATTTATTCATCTTGCAGTCCGGGAATGATTCTTGTAATGCCGATATGATTATGCTGTATCTTATTAATTAATCTGTTAATATTTTTATAACCTTATAAGTCCATTATATTTTAATATTATGAGTTCATTCACTTCAGAAATGTATCGTAGTTTTCTATTTCTACTGTATTCTAAATAAAGACCTACATTGTTGGTCGCGTAAAACCATTTTGATGGTTAATTAAACATGTAGGTGTACTATTTCATTAATTACAGTTTCGGTAACAGTTCCAAACCAGAGTACTTTGGTACTCTGCTTTGGTACTGTTACCAAAGTTACCAAGCTCTTACTGTTACCAAGCTCTCTTATTACATTAAATTACTTCATTATTTATCAATTATAAATAAGATATAAAATACGTATGTAAAAACGACCAGGCCTCCGAGCCCTCAGGTAGGATTCGAACCCATGACCTTTCCGAGGCGTGGTCGTTTATTACATGCGTATTTTATACCTTATAGAAAAATGACATTGTGAATGCAAAAAAAGAAAATTAAAAGATAATTACAAAGTTATAGGGTTGTTCTCAAATTTAAAGATATTTTATCATGTTTATTAAAATTTTATATCCTTATCTTTAAGTAAGCTTTTCAAATTTTGGTCTAATCTTGCCAACTTAGCTCTATGTAGAGTGGTTTAAGAATGTATATCAAAGTTATTTTTAATAGCTTTAGCCCGCAATTTCGCTTGCGTAGAGTTTGTTTTTTATTTCTTGGGAAAAGTACTTTTTTTTTAATAAAATATCAATGCCAAACGGAACTTATTATCACTCAGAATGTTATTATGTAGTACATATTTTAAAAATCTTATTTCTAATTAAACATACAAGAGAGTAAAATATCTTTTATTCTGAAATATTGCGTGATCAACTATGGTGCCCTTAACGATATTAAATTAAGGTGACCGTGGCCCCTGGGGTTTTTCCAATGCTTAATCAGGAAAGCCGAAATCCAACCTTTTTGACATAATATGGAATTGGATAACAGAACATTGAGTTGGTAAACAAAAAACGGGGAAATCTTCGTATTTCATAACGTATTAAGAGTATTTTTTTATTTATAAAAAAAGTTTATTATTGTATTTTTCAAAAAATTCTAAAGAACAGATAATGAGCGCAGTAATATATAAATATTATTTATTTGACCGTATTGTATGCGCTATGGGTTCATCCGATTGCGATAGAATTTTGCCAAATTAGTACTTACACTTGCGAAAAGTAACAGGCTTAGTACAATTATAAGCATTTATTTTGAAGACCCTTAACGATAGTGGATGTGAGTAATACTTCTGATCATATTTCAGAAGTAATCTATCAATATAATGTACGTTTGCCTCTATTCATGGCCCGCTTAACACTGATGTTAAGCGGTCAAATATGGGTGGAATGTGGGTAGATGCCGTGATAGTATAAAAAATCGTTTCATACCTTTCCATGATTTCACATTTTTTGAAAATCATTATCATCAACTGCTAAATTCATAAAAGAAAATTAGGAAAAACCAAACGATACATGTAATTTTGAGTTAATCGCATATATTAAAATTATTTTTGTTATTTAAGCATTAATTTGCTAGTTTATTATATCTTAAAAAGTCATCACAAGAAAAATATGTAACTGTCTCGGGTATCGGACATAAATGGAACTACCTTTTCTTCTTGTAATTATTTCTTAAAATATAAAAATCCAGCAGTTAAATGCTTAAAAAATATAGTAATATATATGTTTAAAATGATACACAAATTAAATTATCATATTTAATAAAATATGACGAAAATTTACGTTTAAATAAGCTTAAGCTAAAAGCCTATGGTACAGCCACGATAATTTCTTTGTACACCGTAGAACTATGTCACACTAAATCGGCCGAAAGCACAGAGACAACAATATAAAAATAAAAAACTATTGAAATATGACATGGTTTTACGGTGTTCACATGTTATCAAAATCAAATCAAAATCATTTATTTATCGGACATCAACGATCCATTATTAGTAATTACAAGCTTACAACCTATGTTAGTACTTAATAACTAAACAGGAATTGGTTATAACAGAAATGTTTGTCAACAGAGGACAGTCCCCACTGTCGGCAATACTTTTTAAAACCTGATTACGGCTGCCACGGACCCGACGCCACAAGGATCCTGCCTTTTTGCGCAAAATAGCCGGGAAACTGTCGACCCGCGCATCTGCAAACATCCCTGACGCACTACAGAAACGCGGCAGCCGCAAGAGTGCCCTAACATTATTGTATTGTACACGAATGGCGTTGTACGACTTTTGGGTATATTTGACCCACAGGCTGCTCGCATAAAAAGACGTACAGTAAGCTTTAAAAAGCGTTATTTTTACTGAGTTAGAACAGCGACAAAATCTGCGAGCCAACATGTTCGCCCTAATCGACAGCGCCCTTCGCTCTCTTTCCATATCAGCATCATCCTTTAGGTCATCAGTGACAATGTGATCAAGGTATTTAAATCTGTGCACCCTGCAAAGTAGCGAGTCAGACAGTTTTACAGGAGGCATAGTAGCGGGAGATTTATTACCGGACTTAAATACCATGTACTCACTCTTTTGGTATTGTAAAGTAAACCGTGAGTTTTTGCATACATTTCACAAACACCAAGCAGTTTTCTCAAAGCACTGACCGAGGAAGCCAGCAACACCATGTCGTCCGCGTAGCTTAAGTTATTGACGCATAAGTTTCCCACATGACAACCTACATGAGTATTACAGAGTCCCTCAATCAGTGCATCGATGTACAGTTTGAATAAAGTCGGTGATGTTAGCCCACCCTGTCTCACACCACATTCCATTTTGTATGCCTGCCCATCTAACACAATTTAATTGGTTCTCGTACCAAAATTTTAATAAACTGACTTTATCAGGTGGCAAACCCGACCGCCGAACCTTTTTCCACAGGATATCATAGGCGACCATGTCGAACGCCTTAGAAAGGTCCAAGAAACATGCATACACGGGTGTACGCCTGTTTGTATAATAGCTGACGGTATGCTTCAGGCTCGATATAGCACTTTCGGTCGATAGCTTTCGTTTAAAGCCAAACTGAAGATCATGAATTTTTAAATGGCAATCCACCTGAGCATTCAGCACACCATTAAGGACTTTAGCCACGACAGTCGCCAACGAAATAGGTCTATAATTCGACCCAGCAGATACGTCACCTGTTTTATTTTTAACAATCGGGGCGACTACCGTCTTCATTAGGTTATTGCTCGAGATTACACTCATACACTGTAGCAGTTACAAAAATTAAAAATTAATAAAAAGATGGGGAATAATTAAATAGATTATTAGTATTAGTAAGATTTAAAAAATGAGAAACGGCGCTGACGCCTGTTTAAGAAATTCTTTGAGAAATGCCTAGGGTCCATCTAGGTCTAGGTAGCTCAATTGGAAGATATTTTAAATTTCGAACAATTATTCCAAAATTTCTTTTGTGGCAGCAACGCGCTGGTTTCCAGCTAGTAGGTAAACAAAAGTAATATTATAAGCAAATCAATGCACTATTGATTTTAGTTACTATGCAATGTAAACTCTGAAAACGTAATATTTCTTATTAGGCCTTAGGTATTTAAATAAGTACCCTTCATGCCGTTTGGTTTCCGCCAGAGTAGAATAGTACAAACGTTTAACACTTAAGGGTTTCGTAAAAGGCGATACTAGAAGTAATCATCACAATACTCCTACACACACAGGGCAGCTATGTTTTTCGACTTTAGTCTTTAACTTCAACGATCTTCAACCCGCCTGCCGAGCTTGAGGATTATGGCAAAACCTTCCGTTTTCGGGGAACTTTTGGACAGCATTAACTTTTAATATTTCCACTAACACACCAGTTCTATTACATCCTCACACTGACAAGAAATGTTTCACTTAATAAACTTGAGATAAAAAAAAGCTTAATGATTTTCTTAAGTTTTAAAATAGAATAGAAGAAAAACGCAGTTATTAACGCAGGTAACGGCCTAACCGAGATTTTTAAACTTTTTAAAAATTTGATACCCAAGTTTCTCGAGGAAGAACAGGACATTTTGGTAATGAGCGTTAAGAAAATAAGGCTATTTGTTAAAGAGATACGCGAAAAAATATCATTAAAACCATTTAAGACCATACAATTTGTATTGTTGAAGAATATTGTAATAAAGCCAACAACAGTTACAAAAAATACATACAGAGGAACGAGTTAAGCCGTTACTACCAGTCCGCACTGCGCCCACGTGATAGATTATGGCCCATACTCCCTGCGGATTCTCACCAGAAAGAACATTATAATTAGCTGATGCTGGTAATTTAACAATCATCAGTTGTTAAAATAAAGTATTTGTAACGGAACGTTCTGCTTCTGACCCAACAAGGTGTATAACTATAAAGTCAAGGTAGCTGTATTTCAATTATACATAAAATTTCATAAAGGCTGCACCAATGTCAAAACACAAAAAATAATCGGAGTCGAAATTTTTATTCCATTGCCACATAAATTTTGTGTCAATGCCTATATAATTTATATGAAGCATGTTCCAAATAATAATTAAAAATATATATTGACGAAGTTAGTTATTTTTTAATAATGAAGAAACAAGAAATAAAGAAGAAATCATTAATGATTACAAATTCTGAAATAACATATCTACAAAATTTGTATACCTTAGGAAGTCATAGTAAGAGCATAATGCCGGCCAATTGGTATATAGTGTCTCATAAAATTCGATTGCTTTTTATTATTGCATTGCATTATTTTTATATTTATTCATTCATGAAGACGCCCTGCAACTCTTATTTTTCTCTATAAATCGCTTATCAGATCCCAATTGGAATACGTTGTGCAGATTTGGAACCCCATATTTCAAAAGTACATAGAGGCATTGGAAAATGTTTAGCGTAAATTCTTACGATATGTCAACTTTAGACACCAAGGTACTCATCACTCGTATGTTTGTCAGCTGGAGGAATATAGATTGCTCAGTTTAGAAATGAGCTCATTCTCCTGAGTGCAAAGACACTGTATAAAATATGTAATGATAAATTTGTTTGTATTGATTTGTGCAATGATCTTAGTTATGTAGTTCCACGGAGCGTATACAGAAGAGTGGTGCGCGCGCGCCACTTCATGGACTCACTGACACTTAAAACACAGTTTTCCCAAATCACTACATATTCGCAGATTCGGAGTTAAAATTTGAAAAAAAAAATGTTTCGGAAGTTTTAGCTGAAATAGCAAATTAATTCTTTTCTTTTTAGGGTTCCGTACCAAAGGGTAAAAACGGGACTCTATTATTAAGACTTTGCTGACTGTTTGTCAGTCTGTTTGTCACCAGGCTATATCTCAAGAACCGCGATAGTTAGACAGTTGAAATTTTCACAAATTATGTATTTCTGTTGCCGCTATAACGACAAATACTAAAAACAAAACAAAATAAATATTAAAGGGGTGCGATTTTTTTGCCCTTTTTTGCTCGACTTCAATAATGGCAAAAGGTAGGCACTTGAAATATTCACAAAATACTCAGTTGCATTTTTACTTTAATAATAAATAATAAAATTAAAATAAAATATATATATATAACTCCCATACAACAAACGTGATTTTTTACTTAACTAAAAGTTTATACGGAACCCTTCGTGAGCGAATCCGACTCGCACTTTTAATCAAGTTTTGAATGTGATCTAGTACATTTGTGTTCTACTTTTTTGTTGCAGTTATCTTACTGTATTTAGATTTTTCATTTTTTAGGGCTTTTATAAGTTAAAGAGTCTAACTTGTGAGACGCTTTAACTTATAAACGCCCAGTCTGGGCTTCACTATAACCTTACTTCTTGTAATAATTAGGATTTTCAGATATAATATATCCCAAATGAATAAATATATAAAATAAATAAAAAGTAAGTTTTTGTTCTAGATTTAAATTAACAATCCTAATAATAAGGAAATGTGAAAATGGTTAAAAACTATTTTCTTCAAATAGTTTTATATAGATTAGAATACAAGTTAAAGTTTTTAGAAAAACTAAAAATTCCACAACAACTAACAACACAAGTCTTTGTAGTAGACTACTACAACTATTAAAAAAGTTACTCTTGCTCACCCTTACCCTTACTCAGGTACGTTAGCAAATTATAGAGACTTATAGGTCTTTTGTTGTTGCTTGAGCTTAAAGTGCCCAATAAAAAAATTTGTTAATGAAATCGACTTCCATGCCAATCAGAAGAGGTCGGATAATATTACTTCAAGGTCTACTGTCAAGCTGACCTCGGCGTATCGGTCACGGAGGACAGACGGTCGCAAATATTTGCGCACTAGAGGCAAGCGGGCGCGGGGCGAGTGACCTTGCCGCTCGTCTGCCGCGTGACCTTGATCTTGAGACGACCGCGGCAGCCGCCCTCGTGACGCAGGCGGACGACACCTACTGCTCCGGTTGCTAACTATTACCAATTTATCATTGTAAATGGCCAATTACCGATAGCTTTAATGACAACTATTTGAATGATTGATAGGAAAATTGCTGAATCTCCTGTTAGCCTATCAAAGTTCATAACTACAATTCTTTGAAAAAATTATACATATCTTATTTTTTTATCCCTCATGTAGTGAATATAGAATAACTGAGAAACTTAACGAAAAACACGTGTCAAAGAGATTTTAGTATTAGTTAATTTTAAAATTTATTGTAATAGTGATAGTTAAAGTATAAAATGTGGTTGGTGCGTCATGTTCGTGGACGGGTACTACCTTAGGAGATGCATTTGTTTTAAAATATTGATTTTATCAAAAATCACCTCTACTGAAAATATGATATCTTAATCTTGATTTTTTCCACGTTTTTATTAACTTGCTGTCGTTCGTGTATGTCCTTCTGTCTGTCCGCAAAATGTTCTAAGCCTTAAACTCAAAATTAGACAACTTCTGATGCTCCTAAAGAGCTCAAAATTTTACCACACGTAGATTATGGATGGCAGTTCATTATTCAGTCATCACCAACATAAACTTAGCAGTTAGATAAGCCACAATAAATTACTTAAAACACCTTGAAGGAATTCAATAAACTGTCATTAATCCTGGGATTTACGTTAAAAAAAATAGAAGTAAAAAAGATTTTTAAAAACCACGATTTTATAAGCGGACTAAAAAGAAGAAAATATATTTTTTCTCGTAATGATAAAAATTTCAAAGATATATGTTCAAGTACTATGATGAATATGACAAAAAACGTGGGGCGGGCAATTTTCAGGCTTAGCTAATTTAATTCACTCATTTTCTAACTCGTGTGTTCCGCGTTTTCAGGAGTTACAAATAGTAACTCCTGAAAACGCGGAACAAGCGATAGAGAGGCACGATCGGACTAAGCGTTCGGCTTGTGACGCATCTATCTCTCTTCCACTCCATAGACCGATGCATCCGAGTAGAAGATAGACAGCGGCAGCACACAATCTACACGTGAACTGTTTTGTCAACTGTTTATTAAGTGAAGTGAAAAGTTAATGTGGTTGGCATTGTGTATCACAACAACAATTACGGCAAAAAGATAATTCATTCTTGCATTATAAGAATTTGATTAACGATATAATCTCATATATTTGTTCTTTGTTTATTAAAAAAAGTGGTATCGGTGACGATTGCAGTAATAATAGGTTATGTTACAATTTTGACTAAAAATATATTATGACTCATATAAACAATCGTATAAAAAGTCTATTGCGGAGGTCTTAAATATAACATAAGTATAAAAGTTGTAAATAAATTATTAATAGAACATTGTTACTTGTAATTGATCTGTATAATTAAAGTAAAGAAATATATAAATTAACGAGTTCAAATAAATGTTTATTTATCGAAAGAAATGTATTTTCAATTAACTCCTTCTCTGTATAATACAAATTAATGATAATTCAGTGATAATAATTCAATATAATTCAATTCACAAATGCAATTTTCATTAATGTTTTATTATGACGTTATCACTTAAAATTATCGTCCGTAAACCGACTTTACAGAAAACTAATTTTTTAATGTTCTTACGGGCCTTCCCTACGGATGCTGTGGTATCATAGCTTCTAAATTCAATGATGATATTTTATATGAGAGCTCAGGAGCTCGTACCACCATCACCTTTATTCTTTCGGGCATCCAGATGCCACCCTTTCTTGGTTGCTATTCCTAATTATCGCACCATGCGCTACTCTACATCTTTTATTAGGCGCACAGCAAAGGAGTCGAACTCCCTCCCGTCTTTATTTCTGAATACTTATAACCCGTCCGTCTATGAAAATTAGGTTCTGGATCAAAACAACTGGTTATAATTGAAAATAATTTGTATTTATTCGTTTTAAAGTATTGCACTAGAAAGCGATAGTGTCCATCTTAAAAACAATGTAAAGTGACAGCTCGAATTTGCGAGCAAATAAAAAAGAAAAAATAACGTAGAAAGAAGGTACGATATGAATTTGATATTTAGAATGATCGATTTAAAGACTGGTATTTAGGGATGCTTACTTAAACAAGGAAGACATTCATTTCAGTAACAAGTAAAACATATTTATGATTGATTTATTTTTGCAAATGAAAACATAATTCCAACACCGTCTTCATGTTCGGGGTGAATAGCTCGCTCCATTGGTCCATAGGTCCGGTCTTGGGCCCCGGGCTTGAATGGGATCAAGAGCAAACCCATTCAAAATGAAAAATAAAATTTGTAGTTATTTTTACGGAACATAACCCAAATAATTATCTGTTCATTCTAAAGAATAATACTCACTAAAACTCTTGTATAGATTTACACAAGTTACCTGCGTTATAATAATATCAACCCTGAATAAATTCGTAAACGTATTTTACTTACAAACCACTGCACATCTTCAAAACATTCTTCAAATGGCCATGAGAAAAAAATGGTCAGCGACACGTGTCAGGCTTTCGATAAGCGACCGATAAACGCGCCGCGTCACCGTGGGCATATTTCTCCGGTGGCGGTAATGCGGCGCGGCGGGCAAGGCCGCTTGCGCACGCCGCATCTACACGTGCACTTACGATCATTCTAATAACCAAGATGTTTTCGATTTCGATGTATTGCGTTGCAAACGTTTTTTATAGGAGTATTTTATCAGAGATAATTAACTAGTCCGGAGATAAGATCTGTTACAAATAAAAATGCATTATTTTTGTGATATAATATGATGTAATATTACAAAAACCTATTTATTAAAGTCTCAGTAAAAAAATTAAAAAAATCTATTCAAAATAGCCACCTTTGGCTTTTATACAGGCCTTTAATCTGTCTGGCCAAGAATCTTTAGATTTACGCATTTCCAAGGGAAATTTCGCCACTGCTTGCTCCACAGATTTTTTAAGAGACTCGATGTCGCCGTATCTTTTAGAGCTAGCCATGATCTCTAAAACTGAGGTTTGAGAAGACTAAGGGTTGAGATCCGGGCTAGATCAGCTCTTATAAAGTCCGAAACATTGGTTTCAAGCCAGGCTTGGGTAGTTCGTGCCTTGTAACCAGGTGCAAAGTTCTGAGGACTGGCCCTCATCTAGCCCAGACCTCAACCCTTTAGACAACAAATTATGGTCAGTTTTAAAGGACATGGCCTGCTCTAAACGACACAGAGACATCGAGTCTCGAGAAAAAAATATCTAGATCAACCAGTGGCGAAATTCACATGGAAATAGTGCATAAATCCATAGATTCGTGGCCAGACAGATTAAATACCTGTAAAAAGCCAAAGGTGGCCATTTCGATTACAATGTTTATTTATTTTTTGCTTAGACTTTAATAAATATGTATGTACATATATGAAAATTTTATTAATATTAGATTACTTCATCAAAAAAAAAAAAAAATTATCATTTGTAACAGAACTTATGGCCGGACTAGGTATGTATATCAAATTATATACGCGAAGAAACTTTCTTAGATAACTGAGTTCCTATCAGGGTAATTCTCTGAAGAATTATTTTTTTGGCAACATCTCAAATGTCTCCATATTTGTGAGTGTAGAAAACTGCGAGCCGTTTGTGCCGCTCTTTAACATTCTGTTTAAACTTCGTACCCCAGATTTCTTGAAGTCTAGATTCCAGTTTTTGGATACCTCCCACCATCTTGAGCTTCGCTCTAGTATCCATTGCATTCGGTCTAGTAGTTAATTTCCAAATATGTCACGCTTACTGTTATTCTACTTTGTAGCGTCGAACTTAAAAAAGCTTGTTTTTATATGTTATAGTTAATTTGATATTTTTTTGTTTTATTCTTTATGTCGCTTGATTATACTCCCTTACCGGTTGGCTGGTAAAAAATGCCGTAAGGCGTCAAGGCCGTCTTTTCCTGTATTTCTTGTAATAAAGAATTACAAATACTAAATTCCAAATGTATACATGTGAAAACATAGGCGTTCTACAAATTAAGTAAAATAGCTACAATGCACCTTATCGTTTGGTGCATCTGTAGCAATCCTATCTTTCGTACCGACGGTCTTGGATTCGAGTCCCGAAAGACAGATAATTATGTGATGAACTTTTGTGCCTGAGTCATGAGTATTTCTATATATTTCTTTAAATATTACTAAATATGAATAACACACGTCGTGCAATGCTTAATTTAGTGCAGGCTTATTCCTAGCGCAAAATTTTTGTGTCTCTACTCCCAAGTTTGCGATAATGTCAGTTTTTTCTTTTAAAGAAATTAACTAGTTTATATTTTGATTTCAATAATAATAAATACTTGATACCAAAATTAGCACCTACGGCAAAAAAAAGCTCTCAAAAAATAGAGATTTTCACTTCTAATACAAAAAAAAACATATATTAATTATAATACAATAACGATATGTTATAATTCAACAGCTATGATAACAATTAACATTTATTTACTTGAGTAATAAATGCACTTGAGTGCATTTTGTTTACCCGGTCACGGTTAAGGAATCTCGCAAGATTAACCCGTCCTGTCATCAGACAGGTAGGTCGCTCCGTCGCAGTGTCAATTTATATTTTGTTGGTATCGAATGTGACCGCTCTGCACCGACGCGGTGCAGTGCGGCGAGACGTCGCGGGCGCGGTGACCTGCCGGAAAAAGGGTGACTTTGGCCGCCCGCTGATGTTTTTATACAACTGTTTGATGCGCTGACGCAAAGTAACCACTAGTTTTATAAAATATCTTCAAGATCACCATTTCTATTAAATCAGTAATAATTGGACAAAAACTAATTAAGTCGAGAAAACATAAACAGAGATAAAAGTGGTGCGTAGGTGAAACTTGTAGGTGAAACAAAGAAAGTCTGGTAAAGAAAAAAAATGTAACAGGTATGATTGTGTTTTAGATTAATTCTAACATACTCTAGCGGTTAGCAACAGGGAGGGACTAAAAGTTTTGAATAGATAATGAAAACTTCTTTTACATCATATTTTAATACCTACAGATATATAATATTGTAAATTTGGTTATTCCTGGTAAACCTAAGGAGTAACTTGTGCCCATTCTTCAGGTCAATTGTAAGATCTCTTGAATAGGTGGTAGGTAAAACTGTTAGTCGTATCAATAGAACGAAATTATTAGACCCGCGTTCCTTGAGATGCTCTAAAACTAAAGTCATGCTTAAATGAAATCTGGCATTTTCACGCATAAAATATTAATTTTCTACGTGACAATAATGCTTAAACCATGCACAAGAGTAGCCTGGAATATGCATTTTTAAAATAAAAGTAGAGTAACAACTACTTGTGTATGAAATACTAGAGTACATACAATCATATGATCGACACGTCTTCCTTATAATACCGTTAAATATAAATATATATTAAATATAATAATAAATATTTTTTTTGCCTTAATTATAATGAACTGAAAATCGGTCTTAACAAAATACAATAACTGTCGATTATATGGTACTAGCTTTTAGCTGCGGTTTCGCCAGTATTTATATATTTTTTTTTCAATAAAAAGTATTCTATGTTACTTCTAATACCTCCAAGAATATATGTACGAAGTTTCATGATGATCGGTTTAGTAGTTTTTGCGTGAAAGCATAACAAACAAACTTACATTCACATTTATAATATTATAGTAGGGATGTGACAAATACGCAATGACAACTACCCTCCACACTAATTCAAAACTGTATTGTAGTAGTGCAGTATATATTAGACAACATCACTTACATTGTTCTGAACCAAAAGTCAGTAACTAAAGCACTTATGTCTTGGAATTCATTAACAATAATAGTACCACAACACCCAGAGCCAAGCCAATATAGAAAAGTTCGTTTTTCTACATTGACACGGCCGGGGATCGAAGCTGGGACCTCGGAATGGTTTTACCATGAAAACCGAAACGAAAGCCACTCGACCACAAAAGTTTCGAACTAAAGTATTTTTCTTACTCTCTCTTACCCTTATTTGTGTTAACTATATACGAGTATAATAGCTTTACAGTTTTATAGTGAACGTCTTCATGAAAGATCATAAATACACTTATGTCCGGTAATGCAAGGTCATCTAGCAATATGTAATGAAAAACACAGCTTTGACTCATCGACCACCAATATTACGCACCACTTGCGTCAATGAACAACAGACAATGGACAACAGACCGACTAATAATCTGTAGTATCCTGGTGCTACTTTTAGAGTAACATATAGGGTTCAATATCATTTGAGAAAGTTTGTGGTTAGGTTAAAAAACATAATAAAACAAATACTTGGCAAGTAACGCTTTCAGCGTGTAAATTGGTACCAACTCTTCACACTCAATGATCACGTAAAAGGCTACTAATGATACTCGAGTAGACACCTCCCAGAGACCTCGAAATGGCACCTGTAATTTTGCCTTATGATCTTTTTATGTGAAGAAGATCGCATAAAAAAATTCCGCCTGCCAAGCGAGGCGTTTTTGTCAAAAGCCTCCATTGCCGCGGATGAACTCCATCCAGCAGCTTCTAACAGAAATTATGAAATTAAATAAATATTTTTAACAACGTTTAAACTACGCATTGGTTATTAACGTTCCACTAGAATAAATTATAAAAAAGTGGCCATATGGCATTTATTAATAATAAAACGTGAAAGAAACATGGAACCAAATAATATGGTAAAAACCATTAGGGCAAATTAATAACCTTTATGATTCCAAAGCAAGATTTACCCGTCTTTTAAAAGTTTGTGATCGAAGATGTGTTTAATGATACGAATAAAACATTATGAGTCGGTATTTTATTTCTGAAAAGTTCTTAATTTCATGACAGAATATTTGAACGTTCTATTGAGACTGTTTATACCGTATAAGGTATAAACCTATCATATCAACACAAAGTAGATAATAAAATAGAATATAATCCTGTTTGTAATATCATAACAACACTTTACTAAATGCTCATAATAAAAACATTTTTCTTGTCTTTATATCTACTTTATTACGGCTAATCTCCATAACGGCTGGACCGATTTTGGTGAGACAGTTACTGAAAGATAGCTAATGTTGTAAGGTTGTAACTTAGGCTGCTTTTATAGTATGGTAAGCGTTAAATAGCAAAAGAGTTTTAGCAAGCATGCTGGGCACAGTTATTACATTAATAAAAAAATAATTTAACAAAGCACGCTTTGCGGTGCCCTGACAGGCTTAAGCCTAACAATTCCAAAATTATATAGACCAAACTTTTATATCTGAGAACCTACTACACACGGTTAAGGCCGTTTAGAAGAAGACTTTATAAATAATAATGGAATGACGCCCTTACTAACATAATGTTTTTCTTTCTCTTTATTTTGGCAACAAACAGTTATATAAATTTACAATCGTTTTGTCAATCAAAAACAGTGCTAAAATCAAAAGAAGTACAGTGTCGAAGATTTAAAAAAAAATTAAGAATAATTCTTATACGTGATCAAATCGTGACATATTTTATTTTAAGAAGAAAAAAAAATCATTATGGTCATTACAATCAGTGACGAAATCCAGTTACACACGAATTACTATATTATACTTTCAATATTTGCATATGAATAGTCAAAAAAATTAGCAAAATAAGACTAAATGGGTAACTATTTAACAGTTTTATTGACTAGGAATGAGTAAGTTTATTTTTTTGTTCATTTTAATACGATTAGGAGATACGCTAAAAAGATCTTCTACTTTCAACATTTTCCCGTTGCACGTGTTGCAGGAACGATAAAAGAATACATTTCGGGTGTAATTTTTTAAGGGTCTCGGGTGAAAAACAGTGGTAGTGTATATGAGGAGCGCACATGAAGACGTGCTGAGATCGACAATTAAAGGTAGCGGAGGAGCTCTGATAAGTCGATTTATGAGTTTAAAATCTTGTATAGGAAAATTGTATCGAACATTATATGGCGGCGACACAAAGTAACCAAATTATGTTTGAACCGTGGTTCATCATAAGTAACCTTATAGTTCCTTAATTTTTGCTTCTTTTTACTTTTTATTTTGTTAAAAAAACAGTTATTCGCATCCCCATATCATGAGGTTCTATATTAATAATTGGCGTAAATTAGAAATAAAACTAGTTTGGCAGAGCTACAACGATGCTTTATAATTAGCGATGCACAAACGAAGTGGCTTCGAAGGAATTAGGTCGTCGAGCGGCGCAGCGGGGAAGGAGGGCGGGGGACAGAATTCGCGTAACGTTACGTCAGGGGGCATCGGCCTCGTGCCGGTCAGCGACCCGCGGCTATCTCTAGTATGTCCGCTAGTCTCATGCGCATAATTACCCACTATGTACGTGTCATATACAATGGCGTCACAAAAGTGTAGGAAAGAATTCTGAGCCTCCCTTATTATTTTACATATTAATAGTACGTAATCTATCGTTTAATACTTTCGTTTAGAGTATTACTATGAGAAAGCTTCACATACAGTGAAAACATGTTAAAAAAATTGCCTCAGAAGGGATTCGAACCTGTCTCATCTGATAAACCAGGCTGTACGTTGATTTTTTGAATTAGTCTATAACTACAAAGACTAAAAAGCATGGAACATTTCTATCATTGATACTAAAACACATTGCTTATACTCGTTTACACTGAGTACATTTATGAAGTGTACCTATAAAAAAATACTTCGACAACCATACTTCGACGGCCGTTTTCTGCAACGGCCGTCGTTCTGACAGGGGAGATATTTGTGTGATATTTGTTTCTATATATATTATATATTATTATTCTATGTATCATATGTATTATATATGTCAATCCGGTACCCCAGTATCCAAAGCACAAGTTCTGTTGCTTATTTAGTAAGTGTTTACTTTAGGCTGGGCTAATTGATGTGACCGTCAACGTAGTTTATAACATAATCCAATAACCTATTACAGTAAACATGGCTGTGCGTTATTATAATGTATTACATCTCGAAAGTCTTAAAACTACAGTATTTCTGACGCAAGCACGTATTTGGAATTGCGGTTATTACGGTCGGGTCAAAAATCGTGTCGCACAACGTGTGGAGGTCGTTGACCCCGTTCTGTATCTCGACAGCTGAGGCATAAAGGTACACACTTACCTACCTACACTGAACCAAACGGGATATAATACGGTTCATTCCATTTGAAGGTAGAGTGGTACCTTGAAGTTATGTTTACGGCATCCGTTGTATATTAGGTCGGTTGGTAACAAATATAGGGTACTAATCGATTCACAGTCATCAACGACAAAGAATCGAAGTTGTTGCCAAGGATATAATTTTTTTAAAGTTTTAAACAAATAATAGCACCGTTTTCCGGATGCTGGGTTATTCCGTAGGAAAAGTGGGATAGGTATATAGGTGGTTACAGATATACTTTGTGAATACAATAAATAAACTTGGTTATAAACTTAAAAAATTGCAACTGTTACACGGTCACTTATAAAACTTACAAGATTAAATCGAAAAAAATCCTTATAGGATCACTGCATTGTTCGTCTGTCTGTTAATGTGTTTTAGAAAAGTGTGCAGGTACGTGCAGGTAATTGAAAAAAACATCAAAAATTTAGACCTTTAGTGAAAAATTAGGGTTAATGTCAAAAACTACAACCATTTTTGATTTATTTATTTTTTAGTTAAGGACAACTCATACAATAACCGCTATTTACATTAATAAAGCAGAAATAAACTAAAAGTTGCATACTTAAGCACTATCGCACATAAAGGCTGTCACGGCGTGCAAGAAATTTAACTAACTAATCATAATAACAAAAGAAAAGATACAAATTAAATATTCCTATATCGTAATACCTCGCAAATATGTATATAAATAAGTATCTATAGAGTACATACCCTTAAACTACAGTCATATAATTTGTTAAGAAGCAAGGTCTCAAAACACAAACGAAAAAGTCCGAAACTTATAAATGGAAGTTACATATCATAAATAATATGATTTAGAGAGCTATCTTTTCGCTGTTTCTGTGAAGTATTTTCTTAGAGAATGGCAATATATCTAACTCAAGTATACACGTACAGATTTTTTGTACTTGTTTTGAAATATTAAACTAAATCGGCACAACTAAGTAACAAATCAATTAAGCGTAAACTTTAAAACAAACACAAAATATGTCTCAACTACAAAGGTACACCATTATATTCAAATAACGAAAAGTTGCATAGTTTTTATTGTAATAAAGCGAAATTGCGATGTCATTACCAGTGCGAGGCCATTAATCATGGTATTTGAAAAATAAAAGAACGAAACTTTCTCGCGCAGGCGCCGCAGCTACGTCCGAGACGTGCTTTCTACAGAGCCTAAGCGAACTATGCTGACATTGTGATTTATATCAATTGTGTCATGGGCTAGAGGGAAATCTAAAAAGTTTAGACGCACCAGAGGAATGAAGCATGTCAAATAAAAGAAAATTTACATTTTACTTTTAAAAGTATTTGTTTATAGACAAGTTAGATATAGACACGCACCACTGAATCACAGTGAAAATGGTACGTTTCAAAGGTTTTTAGTTCCTGAGCATGCATCCCCCTTGTGCATTATGGTTAAGGTAAGAATGAGAAAAAAGTGGATAAAGGCACTCTCTAATAATTTGATCGTATCAATCAACGTCGAGTGTACTAGATTCCATACAAATCTCCCATTTATATTTATATGTTTCAAAACTTTACAAGTGTTATTTCTTTCTATAACAAAAACGACTGTACACTTTAAGCTATCAGTTGACTTTTCCTTTGTGAGAAAAGGAATAGGTGTGGTATGATATTTGTTACATGCTTACCACAATAAAGAATTAGATGTTTGTAGATAGTTACAATAAGTAATTCTCTTTTCTTCATGGCAGTTCGTATAGATATTATACGCACGTACATATATCATAAAGCTACCATTCTGTAAAAGGATGTTTAGCTATATTGGCCGCTTTTTTCAAACTATGTATAATTTAAAAATGGTATTTATTAAGGTTTTCTGTAGTACTCACTTTTACATGTAGGCCTTACGTCAAAAAATGTCAAAACAAAACGTTATACCCGGATATAACAACAAACTGTGGCTAATAGATTCGAATAAAAAAGCGCGAGAAAGCGCATCGAGAGGGTCGCAAGCGCAAGGAACTGGGTCACTTTCATTTTCGTTCATTTCTTTTCGTATGCACCAAGATGAATGTTTGCTTGGTGAATGGCTCAGCCGATTTGACTTTGTTTAAATATTTATCACTTCGGAAAATAAGATGTTTACAATAACATTTTATATGGCATACAAACATATTCATTTACTCTAGAGTAAAGTATGCTACGTAGGGAGAATGTCTATTCTGCCTATCAAATAATAGTAAAGTGACTCTATCCGAAAACAGTAAGTTTTTTCTTTTCCTATTACGCTGATGGATTTATCTTGGGAAGGCTAAGTGAGTAATTTTAAATATAAAGCGCGCGTAAACAATCAAATCTATAGGTGAAAATGAGTCAGACCAAGTGGTTCTCTAATTCGATATTTTCTAAATATTATGAAGTTTCATAGATTTCGGAAAATATCGACTTAGGAGGTCACGTGATCCGACGTGGAGACGTGTGCTCATTTCGTCGTTACGACGACGAGTAAATATTTTGTTCTGATGAAGTTGAAAGTTTTTTGAGTTTTCATCCAACATTTCATTGATGTTAGTTTCATTTTAATGGGACTAATATATTGTCAATATATAGAAGAGAAAGGTATGATCTATTCAATTCAAGTGATAATTAAAATCACTGGTTTAATAGATCTAATGTCAATTATTATATATTTGTCTTATAACAATTAAATTACAAAAAGTTTGTATCTGTAGATATTTATCTTGTCAAATTTCCAAATTTATATACAGTTAAATGGCAATTAAATAAAGTAAAGTTAAATAAAGTAATAACACAGCAGATTCTTCTGTTTTGATTGTTTGACACTTGTATAATAATGTGTAATTTGTTACTTTTTAAATTTGTTTAATAAAAAAAAATGTTTAATAAAGTTCAAGTGGCGCTAATAACTGCGACACAGTCCTAGACTAATGTAGTTATTAACGTTATATTATTATGTAAACTTGTGTGTTGCAAATAAAGACTATTATTATCATTATTAATAATAATAATTACTTTCGATGTTGTGTTCACCTAGAACATGAAAAAATGGCGGTGGTAAAGAAAATTTCTTAATAGTCTCAGAACCTTAATTGGAAGAACACGGATAGCAAGATATGGTTTTGTGTCCCGTCTGACGCCTAAGGCAAATGAAGATCTAGTTGTAAATCAACTTTTTATTTTATTGTTCTAAAACCTCTGATGTGAGTAAAATCACGTGACCCAAGAAATAAATTTAACAATAATTGCATACTTTCTACTCTCATTCATCAATCATAAAAAAATCATATGACATTCAGCACAATATGATTTTCATATTCATAAGATTTATTTTTAATACACTAGTAATTGTGCTTGAATAACTGGCAATTTTAGGCTAATTTCTCTTAGGTTGAATCGAACCCAAACATCATAGTCGTGGGACCTTTTCTTTGTAAATGTGAACCGGATTTTAGGCATACTGCGATCTACACAGACGCCGCATATTGACGGCGCATGCGCAGCGGTCGAAAGTAACAACTTTCTAGGCCACTCTTCACACCAATCACGCACTTATAACATTACAGTTTTCTAATTACGTAAATAGTTTTATAAATCCAAAGCTATATAACTGTTCAAAACATCATTTGCAATAATGCATATGCATTATCGCAAATGATGTGATTTATTTAATAACGTTTACAGAAATATTAACAGAAATTCATAAAGAAACTAGTACCTTTGGGGTGACCAGTAGAGTCGAAAAGCGTCAACCCTTCACACCTTAAGGATGTCTTAAATAGCGCCTAATAATATTGGAGGTGATCATCACATGCCTTCCGTAAACCACAAAATGTGCACCATAGTGTACCGAGCCAGGCGTAGAGCTTTTTTGGGAAGGCTTATGCCTAGCAGTAGACGTCTATAGACTGAGATGATAAAGGAACAAAATTAAATAAATCGAATAATATATTTTATGAAAGTAAAAAAAAAACACTAATATTGTGTCAGTCAAACTAGTTGAATAATTACTACCTATGAATTTCCTGCATTTTGAAATTAATTACTATATCATATACATATAATTTATTCCAAGAAACACTCATTTCTATATAATTTATCCACCAAACAGCAAAAAATCTATCTTTCGAATTGAGATTTGCTTAATCAGAAGAGACAATAAAATTATCTATATAAATATGTATAAAATATTAATAAATTTATAAAACCATATAAAACACAGCCCCTAAATGTATTGGAAATCTTAAAATCCATTGATGTAATAGATTTGTTTTGAATTTTTATTGACTATAAGTAATGCACAAAACTACTAATTGGTCACAATACCTTTAGCACAAAAGTGCAAATTTCATTTTCATAATGATGAGATCATTAAAAATAATTCATCCATAATAATTTACTTTAAAATGTGGCGTTATTTATATATATGTTGTGATTCAATATGAACTCCTCTCTGAAATATGTTTTCATACATACGTACATATTATTATAATTTAAATATAAATTTGTGAGCCCTATATTAGAAACACAGTTACCTATTTTCATAGCCGCACCTGGCTTTCTATGGAAAGTCTACAGTCGGGTCAAACAGTGCAGTGTCACTGTGAAGTGGAAAAGGTGAAATTTAGCGGAGCGAGAAATCGACGGGATGCGATGTTTATTGTAACGAGCCCGCGATCGGGCGTACGCAAGAGAAACTGAAAGTAATGGCGCCGCAATCAACCCACTTTCACTGCTCGGGTGCGCAGCGCAGCTGCCGTCTTCGCCGCCCGCGCACACGGCCGTGCCGTACACGCTGCACCATCATTTACCGTGTACCTCGCACGTGTGTATATATCAACCTACAAGTGCATAAATCCTCGGAACTTCTCTACCACTTTATAAATTGCTATACATAACTTGCCAGAACTATTAACAAGAAGCCAAGTTTTGATGGGTACCTTCAATAAATATGTAGGAATTAGAATAAAATACTTTTTTACGGATTTTTGCGCATATTTTATTTTATATTGACATACACAGGATGACTAAGATCATCTTAGTCATCTTGTGATCACGGCTCCTGTAAAGGAGTCGAAACGTCAGGATTAAATATAAAATAAAACATGCGCAAAACTTCCGTAAAAAAAAGTGTGCGGAAGTGTAAGAATTAAAAAAACATATAAATGAAGTAAAAATAAAATTAATCAAAAAATAATTAACATACTGCAGCAAATCTAAAAATATTCATTCCGTTAAGACTGATCACAAGCGTTTATGAAGTTAAAGTGAATTACTGAAAATAAGCGTCAAACCCATACAAAAATGTCAATTTAGTTAGACCTTACATAATAGTCTTAAAGCGCTTTAACAAAATTAGTGTAAACGGGCACTCGACGAATACAGGTGGGTAAATGTATAACAGGAGCTCATTGTATTTTTAACAATATTTTTATACAAAAGAAAAATTGTAGCAGTCGGGACCCATTCTAGAAATGTAGACTTTGTAAATAGAGAGCACATTGCAGATTACTCCAATGTACAATGTACTAGACGGCTGACTTTCTAGAATGGGTCCCGAGTGCTACAATTTTTCTTAGGCCTTTAGGCATAGACAAGCGATACAGACGTGTCAATACTGGAACTGACTTAGGACCGCAAGTCCTAAGTACTTTATTCACGATCACGGAGACGTAACTTCAAGATCACAGAGACCACATGAGCTCTTAAGCAATGTTCCAGGAAGTAACTCGCATAAGTAAGGTACGCTAAGTTAGTTGGACATTTTATCTGCGTCTCTGTGAGAAAGATCAGGTGCAGTTTTTTAGTCTCGGGGTCGAGATTAAAGTGCAAACCTCTTATATTATAGACATTTGCATACTGTTGTGAGGGAAGGTAACGAAGGACGAAAATAAAAGTAGAAGAGGTACGCCAGCAAAAGAACTGTGCCTCGGATCCCCTTGCTCTCCGAATATAGATATCCGATGCATTGCCCTTACGCATCTCAACAGGCCGTTGCAACCAGCACAACTGTTCTGATCCGTCCTCCAATGTGGCTTCATCAGATTTCAACACTAGAACACGATCGGTTGGGACCTTGGGGCAGTTGGGCAGTGTTGTCTTAGTCTTGTGGGTGGTAGCACGCTGCGGCTGAAACCTACCACCTGAAAGGGGTTTACTTCCTTAGCACCACTCAGGATTTATTGGACGTCATGACGGAGTTGAAGCGATTATCTTTCTTGACGGCATCACTCCTTTGACTAGTGGATGCTGAACTAAGTGAACTTAAATCTATGAAATCAGAGTGTGAAAGAGTCGATCGACTTCGTCGATACACTCTCCAATAAAATAAATGACGTTAAAAAGAACTCCAGGCTCTCGTCCGAACTAGGGGAGGTTTATCAAATGAAACTGTGGGTGGATAAAATGGAAGGCCTGGTACTTGATGAGGAGTGAAAATGCAGGATGAACAATATTAAGATCAAAGGAGTGCCTGTCACACAATCGCAAAAACCTATTTCAGATATTTGACGAAGTTGGTGCTAAAATCAAATATACCATATCAAAAGAACAGATTAATTATATCGCTCGTATCCCTATGAAATAGGATAAAGATAAAAAATCAATAATAATAACAGCGAGTTGCGGAAATCGCCCGTATAGTAGAGGAAGAAGAAGAAGAAGCTTCCCCCAGCAGTACACCCGCGTGGTTCGCGTCCTCCTAAGAATATTGACATAAAATAAATAAATAAATAAAAAGTAGCCTACATTACTCTCCAATCTATTAAATAACTCTATGCAAAAGATCAAGTGATTGGTTGCTTAGTTAAGGCGTGAAAGAAGGACAAACAAATACACTTTCGTATTAATGATATTATATGTGGGTCAATCAACTTTTAGTTGTCCTCCTTGCTACTTCCCGTGTCCCTATACAAAAAAATATATTTTCTTGAAAATAAACGTATGTAAAAAATATTCTATTCGAAAAGCCTTTAATCTGTCTGGCCACGAATCTATGGATTTACGCATTGTTTCCATGGGAAATTTCGCCACTGCTTGCTCCAGAGATTTTTTAAGAAACTCGATGTCGCCGTGTCGTTTAAAACAGGCCATGTCCTTTAAAACTGACCACAATTTGTAGTCTAAAAGATTGAGGTCTGGGCTAGATGAGGGCCTGCCTTTACATCTTATAAAGACCGGAACGTTGGTTTCAAGCCAGGCTTGGGTAGTTCGTGCCTTGTGACCAGGTGCAGAATCATGCTGGAAAGTCCACGGTACATTAAAAAAAATGTATTACTGAGAGTTTTCGCAACACGATACAAGACTGTCTCTTGATACACTTCGGCTGAAGTTTTCAATCCTTTTTCAGTAAAATGTAGTTTTGTGACGCCTTGAGGTGTGTCTTACACCTCGCCAAACCATCACTGACGCAGGATGATGACCACGTTGTACCTTTCCGACCTCTTGAGCAGCTTCTTTGAGTGTGAGCACACACTTTATCATTTTGCCTATTGTAGTACACTTCAATCGTGAAATTTTTTTCACCGGTAAAGAGGATATTTCTGTGCTTGCGTATCGTGACAGAAGGCATTTTGATCAATTCACTCTCTTTAATGGAAGAATTAAAGATTGATTGTTTCATAATACGCGACAGAGTCCTAGCGGATCTTCATTTCTCGCAATAAGATTTTTGCTTCCTAATGGGGTTTCGACGAATTCTAGCTTTAACAGCATTAACGGCCTTTGTAGTTCTAACAGCACGCGGCCGCCCCGATATTTTATGGTCTTTGACAGAGGAGAATCTGTTGATAGTACGATATACGAACATACGGCTATTACCAAGCTTTTGAAGTGTCTGAAATATGACCGACGGCTCCATAACCACTTTGTGCAAAGCGATCACTGCAATCTTATTTTCTTTAACACTCCAATTCATATTGTAATTTGATAATGAACACGAAAAAATATGTGAAATAGCGCGAAATCGAAAGAAGTTTTTTGAATAATAAAGCGTTCCATATCAAAAATAATTAAAAGTTAAAAAAAAGAAAAAGTTTTATGTTACAATATTTATATAGGTCTTATATTTATTTAGGTCTTCCTTAATGTTAGTAGCTAGTCCGAACACGCTTTTTTACGTGTTGTTTGTTTAATGTAGTTTGTTATATTGTTATTACTTAGTATGCTTGTCAGTTCTTGTGTTGATTTATTATCCTGTAACATGTCTATATCCCCATCTCCGAACAGTATAAGTTTTTTTTTTCGTTTACGTATTAACGTCTTAAGCAAAGACTCAAGTTTGTCAAAAAAGTTTGAGACCAGCGTTCTGTATATGCACACTATTATAAAATTAAACTTAAGAACCTCTACTGCACAACATGCAAATAAGCAAGGTACTGATTCCCTAACTTCTATCTTCCTAAAATGAGGCTGCCAAAGTATAGCTTTTATGTGCAAATTATTTTCAGAACCACATTTTATAAACGTTTTGGTGAAACATATAAAAACAATGTCTTTTAATTCGTTATTCAACGTAATTTGAAATATATCCTTTTTTTCTGAGAATGCTTGCTATATTTTGGTGAATTAAGGTTAGTCTAGTTTTGTTCACAAAATAACTTATTTTGACATATTTCTTTATTGCTCTTATCAAAGAAAAATGGTATTTTTTTGGACTAAAACTTTAGTTTGTGGCTTAACAGTTCGATTATTTTGGGATATATAATTTGATCATTTGTGACGCAAGATATTTTTCTTTGTATGGTAAAAAATCAGGTGTAGTTTTAATATTCAAACACAAATTAAGCAAATATTTTGCCCTTTGTCGATACAAAAAAAATAAAAAAACTTATAATGACTTCTTGTTCAGAAATGTGCAATTAGGTTAGGTTAGGTTAGGTTAACAATTTTATATTATAATTCAAATAATTTATTGTAATTATGCTGAACATTCATAATAATTACTTTGTAATTTTCAGTTCGTATAACGATATTCCTAGCTCTGAAAATAACAATTAGGGATTATTATCATTTGACCCAATTGCAAATATAATAATGTAATCATTGTTTAATGTCTTTCTCATATCGTCACAGCTTTTTAAAATTTGCGAACAAATCGCTCTTGTCTTCGCAGAAGTTCGTTACACGCCTACGAGAGATATGAAATTTTTCGGACAGATATTTAATGTACTCATCCCCAAGAATTACAACTTGTTTTATTACATTTTGTATCAACCTGTTTCGAATTTGTCAAAGCGTAGTTTTTGCTATGAACATCTTTCGGAAATTATGGTAAAATAAAAAAGCAGCTGTTGGCGGCAGTTGTTTTTCTGACAGTATTGTGGTTTATTCCTGTACTTATCAATTGATCGATGTGTTAGTGGTGTTCGCGCGTGTTACATATTTTTTGTCAAATACGGTTTATCAGAATGTAGTGGTGATATTCTTGTGCTGCTACAATTTTTTTGTCCACAGTTAGTGCTAAGTTTTTGAAGTGAAAACTTCATTAGCATCGTTGTAATTTGAAAGTCGATGAAACGAAAAAGCGACAATAAAAAGAGACAGACACATAAATTCATAAGATTTAATTCATTTTATGTTGCTCATTGTGAATGCTAAACATAGTGGAGTCTAATATTGTGGAATTCATTATATTATTGGTGTCAAGTATTGATATATCGACTTTAGCTTGTGATATTGGTAAGTTGCGTCTTATTGTGATTTTGTCCATTTTATTATATTTATACTATTAATTGTCTTGTTTCTCTAATTATCTACGTAAATGTACTAATTCTAGAACCAATATTGTTATCGGGTCGGTAAAACAGTGAAATGTTTTATACTAGATGGTGCTACTCAACCTATGTATGTTTAAGTTGTCGGTAAAACAGTATCTAGATCAATTTAAATAACTGCTGATTTTTAATATTTAAGTAATAATATCGTTTATAAAGAGTATACGACTTTTTCACTTACCTTGTAATTAAATTTGATTGATTCCACTCCTTTTAAATTATATACATTGCCCCTAAATGTCTCTTACCTCCACTCCTTTTAAATTATATATATTGTTGCTTTCTGAGGAAACTTTGAGATTCACACTTTCGTCTTACTTTGTGTATAATTTATTAAAATTTGCTAACACTTGTGCGTATAATCTTTACTATATGTTTTTAAATAATCCCAAATGATCCAGATTTAAAGGAAAAACTGATGAATTTGAAAACATACTTACATCGCGTATTTGACAGATTTTTTAAAAATTTAATGACATTAACTTACAATCACAAGGGGTCAGCCCCAATTCAATAAATTGTAATTTCGAGTTTTCTTAGAAAATTGTTTATGAAGCAAAATATTAGTGCGCGCGAATTTTCCCAGTTTTCAAACTTGTCACAGGTAGAATACCTTGATGAGAATATTGATACATACGTTCAACTTTTAATTGCACCGCATGATAACTTTATTATCAGATTTGAAGATATTCTGACGATGAAAGTACCACCATGGATCAAAAATCCATTTGATGGAACGGAAGTGATTTTACAAGAGCTAATGAGGAGCTGAAGGTGAAATTTAAAAAAGGGTATTAATCATTTTTGCTGCAGGCAGATATACCCGAAAAATATCCTGGACAGTGGGGAATTGCCAGAAAACGTTTGATAGCGCTTCCATCGTCATATCTTGTGGAAAAAAGTTTTACAGAACCGGAAGATTTGCGGTTATTCCTAACAAAACTGAAGCCAAATATTGATAATTTGCTTTCAATTCTTCAAGTACATCCCTTCTACACTCCTCCCCTCCTACGTTTTTAATGTTTTATTTTATTTATATTCGTGGTAATATGATAACAAAATTATTTGTGTAATAATTACATATTTGTAAAAACACAACGCGAGAAAATAAACTATTTTTTTACCACTCCGAATGGAGAGTTTTCTAAATTAAATAAGTGAGGATTGATTAGTTTCTTGTGCGTCAGTATATGTAAAAAAAGTAAAGTTGAATGGAATCACTTTTTTGATTAGTCAACTTTACTATTTTGACATTCACTCGCAGCACAGTCAATTAATTAATTAACCAATCAATTCTCCCTTTTTTTCGAAAACTGATAATTCGTGGTTGGAACTCAGCCGCAAAGAAAATTTCCATAGTTAGATCTAATCTTCACATTTTATTTGTAGAGTTTTGGGAATATGGTAGAAATGTAGCTACAGGGTGTCCACCAGAACCAGCAAAATTTTGAAAATGGTCTATGAGAATAAAAAGTTTGGAAACCTGTAGCCATCTAATGAATCGTTTAACTTTAATTAATAATTGTATTCTATGTTGATTACAATGACAGTGTTTTCCCTGAAATAAAACGCAAATTAAAATAGTTGCCTTTTTCGAAGCATCTAAGTAGACATGTTTGTTATTAAACAGCGAGACCAATATAAGTAATCTAAAGCATATATATGTGTGTGTGTGTGTTAAGATTAGCCGGCTAATCTTAAGTTTATGTTCACACCTACCTTTAGCCGTAACATATATAAAAACTATGTGGTGATATTATAGTAATTACCACAACATTGATGACCTTTTGGTGCAACGGTAGCGATCCTGCCATTCGTACCGAACGATTCCGGGTTGGAGTCCCGTAAGGGGCAGATGTTCGTTTGATGTATACGAGCATTTATACCTGAGTATTTATATATATTTCTATGAATTTTATATATCTATGTATCATAATTGTACCTATGTCTATTCGTTACTCTAGTATCCATAACACAAGCCTAATTGGTGTGAATGTATCTTAGATATTATTTACTATATTTAAGAATACTAAGGCGCTGGTCTTCTGACCGGTCTGGTGTGTGTATAAGGTGACTAATTTTAAAATATTTATAAATAGAAGATTACGTAGTTATATTCTTGATTTTCTTTTTTCTATTGTTTTCCACTTATACGGTCGACATAACGAGTTCTTAAATGTGTGTGTTTCAAATACATAAGAACAAAATAGTTAATTTAAAATTTTGTACAATGTCGAATCATAATCCTCGGTCTCGGAGGCCTCGGGAATCGGGGTACTCCGAGGTACACCGAGGAAATTACCCTACGAAATGATATAATATTACAATACCAGCTCCAGGAATGCACCTGTAACTCAACTGTGCCCTTCCTTTTGTACCGCCACTGTCAGTTTTGTCATTAAAAAGGTACCTTACCACCAATCGGAACTAGTTAAAATCACATTTTAGTAACAAGAAAATCATAACGTTAATTTAAATATTATATAGGAGTTAATAAATTGATTATAATATTAGTATTACTAACAGACCGTATTTCCCATACGTAGAATTTTTTATAAGTATTAGCGGAGCCCCAGTCTCCCTAAGACTTAATGTGACCTATAATTGGACCAATTTTTAAGCCAACTGTCGATCCAACACTGCCTAAGGTAAATTGGGAATCAGGTAGCATATATAGCAAGCATCTCTATTTGACTTCAAAATCCGCTCAGAGCTACGATGTCTAGTTGAGCATACCATAGAAAATGAGTAGGAGTAGGTACTTGTTCTTCGACACCACTATTTCAGTTCCTCTGAAATGATTCCTATTATGGAATATCATCCTCTTATGGAAAGTTAACTAATACACCGTTCAGGAACGTTAGAAGCTGACGAAGACGTAATCTTCCTTACCATAAATCCTGACATAACCACAAAACTGGCAAATTTAAAGGAAAAATCAAAGTCTGTATTTTTTTGATCTTCCTTTGCTTTTGATTTCATATGTGCAACATTTGAAGCGAATTCAAAATAATTTATACGTGTTTTTAGTAAGGTGAGGGAATATAAATTGCTGAGAATGCATACATTTCTTTGCCATAAGGTCTGTGAAATCTAATTTGTGACAGTTAAGAATATTTTGGCAGCCGTACTCAAGCTGAATTTGTAGATAGGTCATTTATAGCAGGTTTATATCGTATATTATGCGAAGAAAGCATCTGTGAGGCTTTATAATTTTAAAATATGTTTGATTGACAGTCCTTAAGCCCATGCTTTTATACAAATTCAATGTATGCAGTGAATTATAAAGATTATTATGAAGATTGTTTATACATATTAGATAAGCAGGATCTCATTTATTTATTCGCAATCTGAGAAAATATCATTTATCTCCGTTTTTTTATATAGTTACATCTCTACATAGGTATTTGAAACATATCAATTCGATAATGAAGGAAAGTCACATCATAAAAATTGCAATTTGTAACTAATAATGTCAAATTCAAACACAAATGCGTAGATATATGTTGAGAAGAATAACTCATAACAGATTTATTATTTATATTCAAATAAATTTATAATAGGTGTTCTACACGTGTTTATGCTATAGGGCAGAAACGATTTCGATTACAAGAAACTAAGTTGGCGCCACTGTCTGTTGAGTCAACGGAAGTACGTCATCAGGAGCCATAAAAAGGACTAATAATTATAAAAACCATGGGAATCGAAGATGCCTATCTCAGTCATAGCTTTGAATTAAACTCAAACTATAGCTTTGAATTAAACTTTTAAATACTACGTATAAACCTAGCATCGACTGTAAACCATTAAAAACGCAAAAATATATTATTTTATCGCTGTTGTACAAACATTGTGAAAAAACTGAGACTAGTCGCTATGCGGAATGAACTGGGTATATATTTGGCCTTTGTGAACTCGTTGGGAAACCGTAATACTTAATTAGGACCAAATTACAGTCCCTAAAGTATTGCACAATTCAGTAAGGAACATATAGTTTTTTAGCGTGTTGACCTCTTATACATTACAATTTAAAACGAAAACAAACTAAAAATGTATAAACATTTTGTATAATCAAACGTAATATTATAACAGAAATGACCTAACAGGTATCGCAATGAGCTCATAAGTACCTACATCATTATTTTATATGTATCATTCAGGTCTCTTTTTTTCGAATTAGTACATACTAACTAAATTATTTATCGAATAATTCAAAGTACGGAAGCATATTAAGCAATTAGTATTTTTCAAAGCAAGTTTTGTAGTTAAACAGTGATATAAGTACTTTTTAAAATAAAGTCACTTTAAACGAATTTACTACGTTTTTATTGTTGTTTTTAGGATTATAGATAGACAAGGAACATTTATTGTTTCGCCATGTCCGTCCATCTATCCGTCCCCAGCTTAGCTCAGAGGATATCGGCATTAGGAAGCTGTACTTTAGTATGGAAATACATTTTGATAAAACAGTATATAGAATGAAATCTTACAAAAAATAGGATATCTCCCTTAAACGGTGAAGTGAAGATGATTTTTCTCTCGTCGATCTAATGGTATGAGATTGCATTTAATCCAGACATTTCGACTTCTTTACAGGAACCTGCAAAGGAATCGAAACTTCGGGGTTTTTAAACAAAAAACAACAAATAACAATGATCAGCATCACAAATCGGGTTAAAGTGGATTTAGTTCAATGGGCGCGGAAGTGTAAGAACTAAACACTGATTTACATTTGTTTACTTATATTACTTAATAGTCAACAATCACAAACACGATGTGCAAAGTGCTACGCCTTGAGAACAAATAACGCCCATGCTGACTCTTTAAACCCCTACCGGCCGGTCAGAAACTCTTAATCATCTCGTTCAGTGACTCAAAATAATACTTATCTTAACTTCCAATACAACATATCGTTTATTTACCATCTTATCTTACAATCCAAAATATTGCACAGAGGTGTCCTTTTCCTTACAAGGATTCTTAGTATTGTTGTCCACTCCTTACAGAAATACAATAAGATAATACTGATCTTGGTTGCTGAGCATGGCTACACATTTTATCCTTCAATTTCCGAATGGTCATCTCATGCAATGTACTTCTAACAAAGCTTCTGCAGCTACAGTAGTGTTAGTAGGAATTAGTACTTCTATATTGTATTTATGTGACCTAAAAACATCTGTTTTAAATTAATGCATTTCAATATAATATATTTCGTCAAATTATATCTTGATATCTGTGTTTGTCTGCGTAATGTACGTTTACAAATATGTCAATTACGTGGCTCTTTTATTTTAAAAGGAAAGTTTAATTTAAGCATATATTAAGTCAACTGAAAAATAGAGTTCTGGTAGCGTTTTGCGGATGAGCGTTGAGCGGAATATCGGAGTGCGGCCGGTGTCAGGTGGTGTCGCTGAACCCGCGCGAGTCAAGGGCCTCGGTCGACGACCGCGCACCGTACACCACATTGTGCTTAACCGCATTTTATATACACCGGTTCGTTACTATAGGTAATTCGTCAATGTCCATTTTTCAAATGAAATCTTATAAACGTACTTAAACTTCGGAAAAAACGAATAAACAAGGCCATTTAAACGGAAAAGTTTACCGTATTAACATTTCAAATATGATAACAATATGTAATACAATTTTTATTTGGCAAAGACCACAAAATGATAAGTAATTCTAAAATAATTAACCGATCTACAATAGTAAATCAATTTTGTAATAATGTTTTGACTACGTTATTTTTCTATGTCAGAGTTTTCCATAACAAGTATATAGTAATGTTCGTGCTCCTGATTTGGAAGAAAAGACTTTAACTTGTCTTATATTTGTATTGTTGTAACAATATTCATCGGGATTTCCCTACAAAAAAAATGATTTAGTAATAATGTTCCCACAGTTTCATGTAAGCGTTGAAATAGTACATTGTTGCTTGTAAAAACGGACACGCAACTTACGTAAGTTGAGCAATAGGCGTGAATTGCAAGTATTCCATTGAGCTTGTGTTCGGCTAGCAATAATCGGTCAGATATGTATCGCTATGCGTGCATTGGCCGGGCCGCCACGGCCGGTCGTCGAACCCGCCGCGCTACGGATACAAACAACAAACAAATGTACAGTGCTACGTTCCACTTTATTTACTGTCCTAATACTTACTATTATTGTGTAGTGCTAATTGAACTATTATTATGTAGTACATATTTTAAATTCTACTCTATTGTGGATGCTATTTATTTTTTTTTATTTTGTTTTCGGAAGACCAACAGCTAAATCAATAACAATAGTTAAAAATTTAACATCTGAAGGCCAATTACAGGTGCTCACCAATAAAGATATATTTAAGATATCTAAGACATTTTTTTAATTTTTTTGCTAGTACAAATATTTTCTGTTTGTATATATTTTATGAATATACACTGTTGTTTCTTGTAGTTAATAAATGGCAATTATTAAGAAACAATGATATTTTTATATAATTAAAATAATAACCAATTGAAATTACTAACTTATTCATATCAGTTTTGGACTTTTTACCAAATAATATATAGAAATGTTAAGCCTTGCTATTATATACGCTTTATATACGCTAAAGCCGTATTTCCTTTAAATTGTAATTAGACTTTGAAAACTAAAACAATTTAACAAATCGAGTGTTGGTTATATTAATATTTTAAATACCATTTAAATTTAGGAATGTAATTATGAGTTTTAATTAATTTCTATATAAGCGAATCTAAACTCCTCTCTAACGACGATGTAAATAGAGATCTGTCAAAAACCTTAGATTCTTTAGTAATTAATGACATTTATAGTCCAAAAAATGTGTGTGAGCGATAGGACAAACTAATTTAATACCGGCAGCTGAAGTATGTCATGTTCTCTTTAATCGTCTCTAGTGTTGTAGTGTGTGGAAATACTTCAACAATTTTTTAAGAGCATTGAACGTCACCAAAGAACAGCGCTTCAAAATTAAATTCTAATTCTCAAGATGATATTCACGACAGAGACTATTATTATTTATATCTTATATTAAGCAAAATTACGCTAGTAGGAGTGCAATTTGTAACATGTTTTGAAATAACCGCGATGTAACAGAAGTTGTTCAGTTCAAATCAAGTTCTGGTCTTGAGCTCATCCTATAGAAAAAGACACTAAGTAAGTAAGTTTTTAAAGTTAAAAGTTCTTTTACTTTTATTTTCTTTACATAACAATTAGACTAAAACTATAAAAAAAATCATACGACAGTAGTACTAAAAAGTCTTAAAAGTTTGCTACTTCAGCAACTTTGGCGCGACATGTACTGGGTGACAGTAATGCTCTGTATAAATGTTATTTTCAAACGGCACACATTTTTAGAATCTTATCTTCTTAACTCTACAGACTCAGAAGAAGGAATAATTATAGCTATAATTTTTGTATTTATACCTAACATTTTCACTAGAATCCGTCCAGCTGTTTGACTCTTTCCCTTTTTCAGTAAATTTTTTCATTTAAATTATCGCAAGTCTCTCTAGCTTTTGTTAAGGCGATATACGTAAGACAAACATTTCTAAAGAAAGACAGCATAAGGCGGAATTGTTTCAGAAAATAAGCTCTGGAAATATTAAAACGTTTGACTTTTATTTCCCCTAACGTCCTTGAAACTCAGTTCTTTATACGCCGCTCTTTTGCTACTCCTCATTTCCTTAGCGATTAAAAGGGAAACTTGATTGCGAAAAATAGAATTCTATTCTGGAAACTGAAAATACATTTATTATCAGTGAAATCATTTTCCTCTAATTATTATTATATACGGTATCAATAAATTATAGTACTCTATCAGAAATCGAAAATTAAAATCGCAGCGAAAACATTTTATAATTCAAAATAAGGTAAGTGTGAGCACATACCGACGTGCGTCAGGAATATGGTGGTATGACGACATTGCGGAGGACGTACTAGAACGGGGTGTCATGGTGATCTTCCCCATCGAAGGGGTGGCTGTACGTGTGCTGCTCTGACCTTCACCTACAAAAATGCTATAATTATGGCTTGACTATAGGGAGTATTTTTCCATCACGTTGTTATTTTAGATCACTGGTCAATGCCGTTTTTGTAATAGGTAGATTTTATATAATGTAATATTTTTCTGTATTTTATTTATTCGAAATTAGGTAGGTATAACTCTTTCAAAATTATTGTCAAGATTCAGTAAGTTGGGTATTCGTTATTCAGACGTTATCACATCCGACGGTCCAAGCCAGAGATACTTGTCGCCCAGGAGTAACAACAGAAAGAAAAAAAAGAGAGACAGGAGGAGCGATAGATCGATAGAAAAGAAAGAAAAAGAACAGGGAAAAAAGAAAGGATGGTAGCTTCGATAGAAGCCAAAGTTGTTATTACTGAGTTTTCTTAAAGTTATTAAGTTTAAGGCATAACAATTGTTAAAAAGAAAATAGTGTCATTTTATGTTTAAAGCGTTCTATATAAAGTAATAAACTAATCTAAACTAATCATCGTCAATCAAAATATGAAACTTTTTAATAAAAATTTAGATTAACGAATAATGTATTTATCGACATGAGTGTTGTTACAAGGTCAGTGAAACTTAATTAAAACAATAACAATAAAATGTAGAAAATACAAGGAAGCCAGGATGCTCTCCCTGAGTGAAGCGACAATTTGTCGCAGATTTTATTTCATTGCACTCATCGTAAAATGTCTTTGCGGTATTCGGACCGAGACTGGCTTCATCTTACGCGGGACTATTTCTGAATCCATTTCGGCTAACGACCGTTCGCCGAGAGGTTAATCGTCGTTCACCTGAGGTAACTGTGAGGCGTCGTCGCTTTGTTCGCCGTTGTTTGGTAGCCGTGGCCACACGCTGGCCATGAAACTGGTCGCTCACCCGCTCCCATCACACTAAATTTGTAACTTTATTGGGCGGGGGCGGTCGATTGTCCACGAGATTTGTGTAACGTCCCTCAACTCGCTGATTGACATTGATGCTGAATTTTAATCAACAAGGTTAAAGTAAATACCTAACAGCTGATGGTAGGTTTCTAAATCGCCATTTTAAACTAATTTTAAACATGAAACTTTAGTTTCGTTTCCTAAATCATATTCTTATTTAAATATTCCTGCATTGATCTTTTACTCTGTTAATTAACGTAGGTCACCGCTGGCCAAAAGTCTCCCACCAGAAATGGGTGATTTTGTCGTAATCTCCGTGCTTGGCAAGCAGGTTGGAGATCTCATTAAGATATCATACTTCAAAAACGCAGCCCATTTTGTGGTCTACGGGAGATGTATGAGGATTACCTCCAGTAGGTATCATCAGTCGCTTTTTACGACACCCTTAAATGTGATGGGTTGGAGCTATTCTACTCTGCCGGACATCGCACGGTACAATTTAAAATCAATCTATAATAATGATGATAATAAAGAGATGCAGAGAAAACAGTATGAAATTTGGCATAATTAAAGTTTTATAGGGAAGTAGTTATCATCATCAGCGTATCAACTTCACCATAGGTTTGGTTTGCCTCGACTTCTCTATGATTAAAATATATTCATAGAGAGAATGGGCTGTAACAACTCACTATGCGGGCCCAGCGCAGATTGCTGGCATAGAGAGTTCAACAAGTTAAAGTTTATTTAAGTTACAAATACCTCCTACATTAAATTCAAGTACCTGAGCGACCGAACTTCGCTCAATATAACAGGTAAATTAAGGTAGGATAATAGTTTAAAAAACATTTTTTTGTATAAAATTCTATATTTACAAAAAATATAGCTATATGAGTTAATTTAAAAAGCAAAACCTCGCCTGAATAGAAATTTCATCGAAATCGTTAAGGCCTTTTCTGAGACACGCGATATAAAATTATATAAAGATTGGGGGGGTTTCACTATATTCTCCACCCTGGGCAGGCAGGTATTACAGGGTATACGCAGTAGAAGACCATAATACTGCTACCCATGTTGTGGTCAAAGCCTACCTTCCTTTGTATGGTGATTACGTATCTCTAGTATCATTTCGCCATTTACGACAACCTTGAATGTGAAGACTAGGTAAGCAATAAAAATAAATTACTTATTGAATAACAAGTATATTTATAAGAAATTCATGTTTATTATTTGTAGTACATATTTTAAGGACACTATACCATGCGGGTGACTAGTAAAGTTTTATACAAAATATCCTGGTCAAGTGTAGGTTTCGAAACTTCAAGCTATATTTATTAGACTTTAAATTACATTTTATAAGCAAATAGTCCAATTTTATGCAATATGAGAAATAATTTCAGAAACCAAATTAACAATGTTTATAATGATAATTATTTTCAAACTTTTCTGGTGCCTGAGTAAGTGTAATTTAATTTAAAGCAATTTATAATTCGTGTATATCGATGGGGATAGAGAGAAGTTTGGGCTAACGGAGCAAAATGGAACCCGCGACCTTGTGAGGGCGAGGTCATAGCGCCACCCGCAACCGCCTCCCGCACTCCTCCGGCCCTCTCTACCTGCGCCTCCGCGGACGTCACTCTGAACCCTCATACCCTACATAGCTACCTACCGATACGTTTAATAAGCGCGGTCGACCTTAATTTGATATGGAAGGTCAAACTCGTAACTGTCTACTTATTTACCCGTAGCCTGCGAAAAAGTATGTTACTATATTTCAACAAAATAAAATAAAAATTTAGGCCATTTTAAGAAAGACACCATATCATTCCTTTAACGGCGTAGTTAAAAGGCTAGATACTTTTAGATAGCGAATTAACCTCTTCCAATGTTTGGAGACAATTGGAGAATCAACTTCCACAGAAAACTATACTGATTAGAAAAAATCTAAGCACAGATTCAAAGCATACCAGCAAACTGTTTTGACCTTGTACTGATGACCAGGATCCAAACGATTAAAACCCAACAGCGGATAATGCTACCTACTATCGCTCTCCTCACAATTTAGAATAGTCCTAAAATCCCTAAATCGTATTAAAGGGATAGGGCGCCGCCGTATGAATACTTTAACAGGTTATACGAAGAACACTTGATTTATTTATTGAGAGGTGCCGAACATTATCAGATAAAGTCGTCAGCTTGGGCGATAAAGCACCCTTGTGAACTTTCAGGGGGGCAATAAATATATTCTAAAAAACACGCTGATCGCGTTCTAAATTAAAGTAAAAATTAAGATCCTCTAATTTGTGTCATTGTTGATTTTTTAATATACATATTTTGTCACGTGTGCAAAAATTGACGTATTTCGGTAAACTGGAAAATAGAAACAAAATACTACAACCGAAGTTAAGGTCTCTACAGAGATTAAAATTATATAAATTTTCATTTCCAAGAGATACTTAATACCGGTTGCTTTTATAATAAAGTAATAATACACAAAACATCAATTAACAAATTATTTATCGATAAATACACTCTATATGTATAATGTATAATTTAAAATAAAAATACTACAACCGAGGTTTCTATACAAAAATTAAGATTATATTAATTTTTATTTTCAAAATATACTCAATATAGATTGTTATTATAATAAAATAAACATACACAAAACATCAATACATTACTATCAATAGATGTTTTGTGTGTTTATATCCAATCTGGCAATCGAACTGGTTTATGCCCGCGGTCAACCCCAACCATATAACTTCTCATTTATTTGTAGTGAAAGAAATTATATAGAAACAATTACTGCTTAAGTATTCTGAATGGGTTAATTATTTCGTAATGAAATGGATTAAATTATATTAATTTTATGTTCACCAGGGTTACGTTGTTTGTCTCCGGGGCATTCGGTAGTCTGCAAGTAACATACATAGGTTGATAGATAGGTTGAACTGCATTATCTACAGACTTGTGAAATAACAATGAACTGGGTCAATCTACTTTCGTTATTGTCATCCGTGAGGTTCAATAGGGATGAAAAAATATATTAATTGGATTAGCTTCAATGACGCGATGTCTGTTACGCCATAACTTCTCTAGTTCTTAACCGAGCTTAATATTTTTTATGTGGAATCGAATCAACACGGTGGTAGAACCCGAGTTTTGAAATTCACCAAATTAAAAAAGTTATGACCATGAAATATTGGTTCGATGGGATTTCATTCTACGGAATTTTAAAATTTCCTAAACATTATTGATTTTCTTTGTATTACGCTCCGCTCCAATATATGGTGCTAGCGAAGCTTTATGCTTAGTGACTGCAATGACCTAGTAACTTTTGTTTGCAACAAATTTGGAAACGGATAGGTACGAAAGGATAAACTACATTTAATACTCATAAAAAAAAAATCTAATAAAAAATATTTTGTCGGTCGAAACGCATGGTACACCGGCTAAGACAATGCGAGAAAAGGTTTCATAGCGTCCTAAAAAAAAAAATCCTAACGTGCTTGCTATGCATTGCGTAATTCATCGCCTGCCCTCGATCGCGAAAATCTGAGTGAACGCCTCTATAAATTATTATATTAAGACATCAGATCAGTTAATATAATCCAAAGTAAGTGCATTGACATTGGTTAAGATTTTAACCGATTGCTGCTGCACTCAGAGGTGCGCTGGCTGACAAAATGTACTGGCTTGACTCAATTTTACAAACTGTTTGGTGGTGGTAGAATTATTAGAAAACAAAGGCCTAAAATTGCGCGACAACCTCATCTCATCAAACTGCGATATCGCTTGGGTACTATATTAACAAAACTGTAAGTCATTTAATGATGTTAATCTCCAAATTCTCTAATAGCATTGCTGCATTTTCGTATTTAAACTACTATTATACAAAAGAAATTAAAAAATTGAATTCCCACCTGTTGATAGACGAGAATTCAATAAATTCCCAAAGGACAAGGCCAAAAACTGTATAGAGCTTAGTATTAAACTTTATTGTCCACCTATGATTCTTAGTGAATTATTTTCGTCAAAGTGAAAACTTTTAGTTACGATGAATAAAAAACGTGAAAATCTCGGGAGTAAAGTAAAATCGCCGCCTGTTTCGCTTTCAAACTCGATGATTAAGCAATTAGCAAAAACATCAAAATATGATATTGCTATTTAAAACTGTAAGGAGTTTCATTATTAATGGCAGTAAGCGTATATTATTATATGCAGTCAGGAAATACTCAATAAGCACCAAAACTAAGTTTAAAATCATCTGAATTAAGGGTTTGTCTTGAATAATTCATAGTAATAATATCCTCATAATCTGAATTACATTCATTGAAAACATTACAGCTTTATTTAATACTTAATAGGCACCAAAACCAAACTAAAAATTATCAGAATTAAGGATTTTGCTTAAATTAAGTCGTTTCCAGTAGATAGCTTACCTTTGATAAAATATATTCTATATTTGGCATTAAGTGCATCTAAAAAAATAATTTAGTTATATTTAATATTTAGGTACTAGGCCCCAAAACCAAACTTAAAATAATCTATATAAGGGTTTCACTTAAATTAAGTCATGTTTCCAGTATATAGATGACCATACAGTGGGTTGGTGAACCACCAGCTTTCAAGTTAATTTGAACAATAATCCCACTGACGAGACTGGTTTAACCATTGAGTCTAACCCACAGAAAAAACAATCAAACTAAAATATAATAATATATCAATAAGGTAGATCTATTTTATGTTTGTTTTATGAAGTACTTAAAGTCTACATAGGTGGCCTTTACATTTTAATAATGGATAGAAGGGGGAAGGAGAAATATTTACATTTGCATTGATAATATCATTTACTTTTTTTAAATGCCTAAAATGTCCATTAAATTGAAATAGATAGACAATATAAACATTCACATTTAATATCATAATTATATCTTTTAAGTATATGACAACCTACATTTAATCGTTATTTATGACATGTAAAGGTCCTAATTAACCAATAACATAATAATCAAGTATTCCTGTTCACTTTACTAATGAAGAATAGATTGAACAAAACATACAACTTAAATACTTATCTCATAATTACTATTTTGAGATAATATAATTGACGATTAGCATGAACTTCCATAGGTCACTTTAAAAGTTAAAATAAATTTCTAGAGAAAGCTAATGCTGCCTATACACTAGCATTTTTTCGTATCTACCAAGTGGCGCCATAACGACATGATGGATATGGTAGCTGTACATGACAAGTATTTGCTTGCACATCGAGTATTTCTATACTAATATTATAAAGAAGTAAAGTTTGTGTGTTTGTATATTTGTTAAATTGTAAGGGGTAATCTCGGGATCTACTGAACCGATTTTAAAAATTCTTTCACCAATAGAAAGGCACATTATTGCTGAGTGTCATAGGCTATATTGAATGCTAGAAAAAATTTAAAGAATTTGTCCACCCGTGCGAAGCCGGGACGGGCCGCTAGTATTATATAATATAATAAGTGACATGGGTATTATCAATTATGGACGGTGTGTGCGATGTCGCTCAGGGCATGGCCGGTCGGTGCCGGTTCGGGTGCGATGACGGCGGCGGTGGCGGCGGAGTGCGACCTTGGCCGTGATCGCGCGCTCGATATAGCCCGGCCGCCGCCCTGCCTCCCTCCTTTCCTCCCAACAACACCCTACAACTCCTCACTCACACCACCCACACTTCCTCGTGATGTTCTCTGGATATTCCGGCCAAGAACTCACCTTCAGATGCGGCGTAGTTAACCTCTAGTCTTATAGTCTTATTACGTCTTTAGTAAAGAATAACATTATAGGTCTCGAGATCCCGTGTGTAAATCCGAATTTAATACCAACATCGACTTCCATATTTCCGCAACATGATGATGATAAAAAAAAACTGAAGATACGATGGATTTGACTTCGTTCAATAGGTACAACTTAGTAAGCGCGTGGCGTAGTTAAAACGAATCAGAATTAGACACCAAGGTCACTTCGAAGCAGAGTGATATCATTTATATGGCGTGCTTGTCCCTGAACTCTGTTAGCTGCGAGTGACGCACGTGGCTTCAAATATCACCATGACCTTACTCGAAATATAATCCCTATAATTTCCAAGTAAGTAAACTGGGTCCACCCTTGATATTTATGTACAAGAAAAACAGTTTTTCCACATTTCAACCTTTTTTTAATTATACTTTTTGCCGCATAACCTTACTGCCCAATGAAACCTAAAATAAAAAAAAAACAATTATTACTCTCGCACAATAGCGAAATCAATATGAACTGCACTTTTTCTTTTACGGTTTAAAATAAGAATCTTGTAGATAACTATAAGGTCCACCTATGGCGAGCGGTCAACTTTGTTTATATTAAATTATGCCTGCTAAATCTTTTCGCTAACACGTTCTTTAGTATCTTACACTCAGGGAGGTTTACTTTTATTAGGGAAATATTAATACTAATTAGAAGGTTCGTGTCGAAAAATTGTCTAAAAATCATGTAATTAGACCACATACTAATGCTACTAGTCTTTTAATGTAACATTAACAATATAACTACGATTCACCTAATCGTTGCAACGCGGCGAGCGAAATTCGTTGTAACGCGAATCATCGTAGTTGCAGTAATTTAAAAAATAATTATCTTTCTTTCTAATGTAGGATATATTTAAAATTCGTCTGTCAAACTTGACTTTGCCGCCCTCTTTGTTTTATAATCCTTTTTAAATGTCTATGTTAAATGTGTAGTGTTGTTTATGTTAATTATACACCTGTTGTCACCACTGCCTTGCAGAATATCAGTGCAACAAGCTTGCTTGCTGCTTTTTCTGAGCTAAGCTCAGGTTTTGGCTTCGCATGGCGTTACTGTGGTTATATGTGTATTTTTTGTTTTGCGTGTGATCAATGTTATTGTGTATGTACTTATCGTGTGATGTCAAAAATACATGTAATTTCATTTCAATCTATTAATATTTTTAATCATTTCCCATTATTTTTCTTTTTTGTAACTGGATACAATGTAGACAGGTACTTTTTGAATGTGTACACTCATACTTTTATTTTAAGTGTACGGATCCTCTTTGTACCTGAGGCTATTAGTTATTAATTTTGTGAGCCCCTATAGGTAGCTTAAACTTAAATAAAACTTTTAGTTACATTTCATCAACTTGTGTATTATTAACCTTAACGTATGGATATACATTAAGTATTAAATGTTTTGTTATTTTAGCATATTTCATCTAAATGTTAAAGAAACCTGGCCATTACAACTACCTGTATCAAAATCGGCCAAATCCCAGTTGTGCTTTTCAAAATCAGTCAAATGCAAGAAATTTTTTATCAAAAGCAGTCATATTCATGCTTTTGTATCAATAACGGTCAAATACAGTTCAAATTAAAAAAGTGTAATATTTCTATGAATTTTACTTTTTTAAGGAAGAAAACCTTTAATTTGTGGTGAGATGTTTTTTGGGCAATCTCCTTTGACAGATGTGAGAATCTTGTTGCGAAACCCAATTTTTTGTGAGAGTGCATTTGCACTCGGATCTTCGTTCACACTAGAAAATACAAGGTGTTTGGCAAACACCCTACCATCCTGAAACATCTACTTACGAGGGCGGGTCAAAAAATTCGCCGAATGTGAAAAAAATTTAGATTCTCAGAAAATTAGTGGGCTTCGAAATCTTGGAACATCCTCCCTATAGCCCAATTTAGCCCCAAGTGATTATTATTTGTTCCCAAAAATGAAAAAAGAGCTTCGAGGGAAGAAATTTTCCAGCGATGAAGTAGTGAAGAGCGCAATTTCGGCCTATTTTGACGACAAAGAGAAATCATTTTTTTCGAAGGTATTAATAAATTAATTGATAGGTCTAATAAATGTATTAGAGTGAAGGGGTAATAGATTGAGAAGGAAAAATAATTTTGTGTTTTATTTCTTACTTTTTACCCTCCATTCCGCGAACTTTTTGACCCACCCTCGTGTGCTCGATGGTTTACATGTCTTTAACAAATGTTATGTCAATGTCAATGAATGGAAATTGTAAAAAAAATAAAGCAGACCTTTTTTTCGGGCCACAAATGTACCTTGGTACAAGTTATTTGAAAATATTTATAAATCTGTACAAACACTTATTTAATATATAATATAATAAAACAATAAAAATTATACACTAAATCATAATTACGTAGAACGAAACGCTATCAGTAGTGCGGCGGTAACGGGACAGACTAATATAAATAAACGTGACAGTTGTTACGTCGATTGACGTTTTGTTGTTAGATTTGTTTATAATTAACAATCAGAAATTGTTTTAGAAGTCTGGATGTTAATAGTACTCGGCCATAACCTTGACATTTACTTTAATTATTATTTGTTGTTTTTCATTGCAACAGTGATTTAATTTATCATTTACGTTTAAGTAATTTCCGTTGATTTCAAGAATTATATTTTTGTACGTCATTTTTATGATTATGTACCTATTAATTATTTGGAGAGTGATATTGTGAATCTGAACCTTAATAGATAGCATTAATATCTATTAAAAGTAGATTGCTATTATTAGCTACACTTACATAGGTTTATTGAAAAACTAATAAAAATCTTGTAATAAAACCATACATATTTATACCTTTTTATTTAATTTCTTTGTTTTCTACATGTTATGAGTCTTGCACAATTCTAATAAAATAAGCCATTTGAATCGGAATCTATTTACAGTAGCCAAATCAATGTGTCATTCCATATTAATACAGCCAGGTCGTTAGAGAAAGTGAAACGAAAATCCTGTAAGAATAGCTGATTCAAAATGAAATAAAAGCCACGAACAAATATCACTCCCAGAAACAGCAAAATACCGAAAAGTGATTACATACACGGAAAATATAAATAAAGGCTTTATTTTTAATGTGACAATCAGTCAGATTTTAATAAGTTTTTCACGGCTCTGGAACACGGTATTTTAGTAAGTCCGTAGGCTGAGGAAATAACTAAACGCTGAAAATGATTCACAATAGCAAGAAATGTCTATTTTTTTCTCTTGATCCTACTGTATTTATGAATATCAAAAGCAGTATGTTTCTGATAAACTTGTATACATTTTATATTTAAGACTGAATATCGAAAACTATTTACATAACTTTAAGCTACTAAACGCTTCAAAATCAAATCACAATCGGCTCCTTTCGACTCAAAATGACCGCTCAGGTGATGAAGTAAGTATGAAAAGTCGTTTTGTTTACAAATTCTATTTTTGACATTGATATACCTAACATCTATATGTATAAACATGTTCACATGGATGTTTTGAATTGTTTGAATAAATACCCTATAATATTCTAAATACAGTCAGTCAGCACATCATGGCATCTAAAACTGGCAAATTGCTACAAATGATTTTCTTACTGTACTGTTATGTGTCCCCATGCCATTTTGACCGTGCGCTTACTAGAGGGCGCTAGGGTAATGATTGCACACGGGCGCTACAAGGGCCAGAGACACCTCTGCATCGTTCAAGCCATGAAAAAAACAGCCATGTAATTAATATAACATTTAAATGCTAGATCTTTATACCTTTAGAAATGATTACAACATCCCTCGCTCTCCGGGCGAGTGCTCTTCCTACCTAGACCTTGATAGACCCATCTAATTTTTCCAAGTATTTTAAGCTGGCCCCAGCGCCGTCTTTTCGTGTTCTTATTACACATGGACAGCGATAGGGAAGTGGGTTCGAATAGGTATAATAGAGTAGAGGTTTTACCAAACTTGAACGCTTTATCTCAATGATTTCATACTATTCACATTTGCTTATTTTTTTTATTCCCTGTATCCCTAAGATCTTTCAAAGTAAAATAAATAAAATTGGAAGCATGAATTTATCATTAATGCAGGAGAAATGAGAGCTTTGAGAAATATAGCTAGAGCGAATTTGGTGAATAAGATATAGTGACAAAAATAGAATAAGGGATGCTAAGATGGTTTGGACATGTAAAGAGAATAGACGAAAGAAGACAAGTACATGAGGTAAATGTGCATAGACAAATCGGTAGAAGCAGGATCTCAATGGAAGAGATCCTGAAAAAAGGTGAGGTCAAAAGTACCCTTAACCGACGAGCTTGCATGAAAGATCTAAGAGAGTTGAAAAACGAGAGATGTATGTCAGGGTCGTGGAAAGTGGATATCACACTTTCTAGTACATATTTATATATGTACATTATATAACTCCCCCCCATCCAGAATGAATATGCTGTCGAATAGCCCATTATATGGCTGTAAAAATATTTAATAAGATGCCTCTTAATATAAAAAACGAAAATAAATTGTACATATATAAAGCAAAACTTAAAAATTTCCTTATTGAAAACTGTTTCTACTCAATAGATGAATACTTAAAAAATCCTACTAAATAATAATAAGAAATGCAATTATAATACATAATAAAAATACTTCTTACATTTAAACCATAATACTATACAACAATATGCTACATACGTAAATTGATGTAAATTTTAACTAAGATTCAATTTAATTTATGGTAATGTTGTTAAGATTTTTTTGTCTTTTATTCTTTATTCAAATGTTTATTGAACTTTTGCTATATTCGAGAAGAGTAATTAAGTTGTAAGTATCGTTCTAGCATTAAGATCTATTATGTTCACTTAATTTGTAAATAAATAAATCTATGCTCTCTGCCTACCCCTGAGGCGAAGAAGGTGTGATTTTATGTATGTATGTAAAAAATACCCGCTATAGTAAAGTTACAAATACCTACAGTGTCCAGGATAAAACATTAAGTTACGGCACAAAATTAGATTTCATCTTAATTAAGCACACTACTTAAACACTTATATTGTAAAATGAAAATAACGATACTTTGAAAACGTAGTGATTTTAGAACACGTGACGACTATACAAAACTAGTTCATGACAAGTTATGAAGGTCCTAATGATTAGTATTTAGCAATAGCACATCAGTGCGATATAGCGTTGTTCTTTATAAAAGGAACTCTAAGGCGTCTGTAGCTCATCAAATTAGATTTCATCTTTGACCCAAGCGGACCGAGGTCGACACTCGCTGATGTACTACGGACAGACCCACTCGTAACAAAAGCATTTAGCTTGCCACTAGGGGTTAACGGGAATAATAATAATATGTTTAACGCATTGTTGATATGCTTTTAAAAAATGTACTAATCGAGCAAAATATAATCTTAATTTGAAAACGACATAATAGCCTTGTCTTTCATCGAATCGTCCGTATTTAAAGCCATATTAACAAAATACTAGGTAGTTAATCAACAATGATTAAACTATCATCTTTGTATTCGTGTAGGGGTGTAAGTTAGTCTCTGTGTGTGTGTGTATGTGTATAGAGGCCTCCTTAATATTTTATTAGCTATGGTTAAGAACTAACTCTAACGAAGATTGAATGACTGATACGCCCGCATCCAGCCTAGTTTATAATTAAATAGATAGGATAGTATCCTAATTAAAAACTCTAGTAAACTGTATGAAGTGCATCTGAAAGTCTCTTGCTGTTCTAATTAAATAGGGTGAAAACTTGTAAATTATAATTTCCGTGTTTGCAAAAGTTGTAGTTGGCCACGAAATGACATGGGTTTCGCATTAATCAATTTTGTGATTATACTGATATCATTGGAATATTTGGAATTGAATGCGGTGAATATTTACCACGTATTTATACCCAATTATATAATATATAATTTTGCTCGTTTTCGTCAACAATATTAATGACTGACATGACTTCTATAAAACGCAGTAATTATTTACTGTAATCTGTAAAGTAATCTGTGGCAAACCGGAGCCCGCCCGTGCACCAGACCGCAAATTAAAGTTTGGCTGACATTTATACCATTTAGACTTTTGTAATTTCAAATTTTTAAGTATATTTAGACCGGATCTTGTCCTATCTTAATTAAAAACAGTGATGTACAAAAATCAGATTCCTGACATCTGGGAGTACCCGGAAATACCCCATGTATGTTCCGCGAAGTTTCGTAGTTTTCGTGTTATAATTGTTTTTTACATTTTGAGATTTTTTTACTTGTGCGACATATTTTTTCTTGAAAATTATGCATTTTCTTTTGAATATTTTTTGTAACATAGTCCTCACGACTTGAACTTGCACACATAAAATACCCAGCTTCCTGCCATTCATGTAATTAATCTGTTAGTACAGTTTTGCAGGGCACTGGTTACTATATTTTTCATTGTTTTGTTTAATAATTAAAATATAAAAATATATATTGAAACAAAAAAAATACATAATGCTTCCTATCTCATTTTGTCCTACGTTTAATCTTATGAATTTATGTGTCTCTTTTAACTGTAGCTTTTTCGTTTCAAAGAGACACTGTATAATGCTTTCTATCTCATTTTTTTCTACGTTAAATCTTATAATAGAGCGAGTTATTCGGCGTTTACGTGAATTCTATATGCTTAAACCACTTGCATGTATTAATTTTAATTATGTAAAAAGACTTGATGACGTAATAATCATAGCATGTGCCTTAATTAATATACAAGATTCTTTACTATTTTATTAAATTATATATTTTAATTTCTTTTTTATTAGTTTTACTTACTTTTGTTGACTTTGGTAAAAGTGGCGTCACTGTCTCGCTCGCTCATGGCAAATATGTCCACTATCCCTCTCTCTCATCATTTTGCCGTAAAATTAAGACCCTACCAAGAGTTTGTGCGAATAAAAAACATTAATTTGAACTGAGTAAAATGGGTTAGCAAAAATCAGGATACTTGAGGTTTTTATTTTATACTCGTTTTTTTAGTATGAAACTAACAAGTATTGTACAATTTTACAATCCTGATTAAATGCGCGAACTTTTAATGGCACTTGCCAAGGCACTTCAATAATTTCTTTTTAAAGGAGGACCTTAAAAAGTCGACAAATTTTGAAACTTTTAATTTATAGTTTAACAAGCAATCTTAATTCTAGAAAACTTGAGGCAATTGTCATTATTTTTGACTATGATTCTAGAAATGTTATTTAGGGTAACGGTTCCAAAGTTTAAATGAACAAAAATAATAAAATTAACCACAATAACCGAAAAACGATTACAGTTTGACCAAATTTCTAGGTTTTTCTTAAAATTTTACAAACTGCATGGGATAGATTATTTTTCTCATGATGGTTACAATCAATCCTGTCACCCCGTTTCCGTTGACGTTGAGTTCTGGGACATCCTGTTACCTAATATTGGATAAATTCAGTTCTGGGACACCCTAATATTGGATAAATATTCATTTTCCAAAACTCTAACTTTGATTATATTTTCTGTGGATATTATATTGAAATGCCGAAGATACTTAAATAGAAATAATTAAATCAATGAAAATATGTATACAACAATTTACGAAAATCATATAAACCAGAATGTCAAATTTAAAAAAATGACGTACTACGTCTACTTCTAACTATAGCCTGAATATATGGTATAAAACCTCTAACACGCCCCCTTTTATCTGCTTATTCGGGCAAGCCCCAAACCGTTAACACACTTGTCGTGTCTAGCCTTTGGTAAGGCTTTCGTTAAGATGTCTGCAACCATGAGGTCTATCGACAAATGTTCAATTTTCAGATTCTTTTCTTTAATAATATTTCTAATGAAATGAAATTTAATGTCTCTATTCTTGCTACGACCATGAAGCACAGGATCATTGGCAAGACATATAGCTCCTTGATTATCAACATACATTGTGGTGCATGACATATCTTTCAAACCAATTTCATCTAGCAGACTGTTCAGGTATACACACTCTTTCATAGCCTCAGCCAAACTCACATACTCAGCTTCCGTAGACGAAATAGCAACTAATCTCTGTTTCTGAGACTTCCATGATATGGCCACCATGTGTAAAGACGTAACCTAAGTACGATCGTCGATCTAGTACACAACTGCCCGTTTCGGTCAGTCAGCATTCGTATGCAGTCAGCATCTGAGTAACCTTACAAGAGTTGTGTAGTCTTTTTGTAGAACAAACGATAGTCGATTGTTTTCTTTAAATAGAGTAATACGCGCTTAGCACAAGTCCAATGAACTTTTGAATGAAAATTGTGCGACTGTATTGCTTATATCGGGTCTCGTCCCAATACTTAGATACATTAGCGCCCCTATTAGTTCACGGTTAGGCAATTTATCATCACTCGTACCCTGTTCTTTAAATTTCATACCAACTTCCATTAGCGTTACAACTGTGTTACAATGCTCCGTCTCATATTTCTTTAAAATCTTTTAATGTATTCCTTTTGCGACAAATATATTCCTCCATCACTTCTATTTATCTCAATTCCTAAACAACAACTCGCCGGACCGAAGTCTTTTAGCTCGAATTCTACATAATTTCTTTTTAAAACGATTTATACATCTTTCATCCTGTAATGCTACCAGAATATCGTCCACATATATTGTTACCAGTAATATGTTTCCATTCTCATCTCTGTAATGATATAAGCATGGCTCATTAACAGTAGGTGTTAGTCCAATCTCTCTCAGTTTGTGATCTAATCGAAGGTACCACTGGCGACCCGCCTGTTTCAGGCCGTACAATGATCTTTTCACTAGACACATATCCCCTCCTTCCTGAAGATCATGCAACAATTTCTGAGCTCGCTTATAAAGTATCGAGTTCACATCTCGATTCTTAATCAGTTTAACTAGGCTCTCATAAAGTAATTCTGGAATCCGCATGTATACCTCTTCTTCAAGATAGCCGTTTAAATATGCAGTATTCACATCCACCTGATGGATTTTTAAGTCTAGTTCAGCAGTCAATGCAGCTAATAGTCGAATTGTTTCAAGTCTTGCAACAGGAGCAAATGTTCTATTATAGTCGGCACCGAATTTTTGACTGAAGCTTTTAGCGACTAACCGGCCTTTTTCTTTATAGCTCCATCACGTAGTGATTCCTAGCTCAGTGGCTCCAGCTTAGCGACACTTCAAAGTTCATATAAAAAACACAATGTATGGAATTATGAGCGTACTTTGTACCAACATTGAAAATTACTATCATTATACGTCACGTCATGTTGGCCAGCATGTGTCGCATGGATGACGCCATTAAACATTTCGCGGTTATGTTCAATTATTTAGTGCATTTTATTGAATTTAATAAAAAACTGCTTATACAGACATTATGGGTGGCAACTCTTTGCGAAAATGTGAAATTTGTGGTGTCCGGAGTGTGAGAAGGTTGAGTAAAGACATATTTTTGGCTAGATTTCCACTTGAACTAAACAGGTAATTTATTGAATGTTTCCTAGTTGTTTAAGTAAATTTGGGTATAAACAGTGTAAATTATAGTGGTATTAGCAGTAAAAATTATGAGCCCAAGTGATATAAAGCAGAAAAGTATTATCATATATTCATATAAACATAATATAGTGCTTTCTCAAGTTATCGATTATTTTATTTAAGATGTCGAATATGGGTAAAATATATAGACTTCTACATTTTCTAGAATTTGGATAACTTCTTGGCGGGAAAAAAATTCAATACCCGAGAGGCAGTACAAAATGCCTTTGAAGAATTTGTTGCCTCCCGTCCAGCTGATTTCTTCAAGAAGGGCATCAATAAGCTACCAATGCGTTGGCAAACATTAATTGCATGGGTGATTACTTTGATTAATAGAAAAAAAATACGCTTCATTTATTTGATGAAAAACGCCAATTTCATAGGTAAAGACCAAACATTAATTGTAGTTACTTTCTCTTTCAGTTGTCAACTGACTTTTGCCACGAGCTGGACAATTGTTATGAACCTGAGTTTCATCAACATTGTTGTAAAGAATTAATTTATTGGAATTTACACACATAACTTTTCAATCCATATGGCGGTTGCAGATCACGAGCTATCAAACTACTTTTCCCATGTTCAATTATGTATTCGTCTTTCAACTGGTTAATAAAATTACTGTATTTTCAATAAAACTTGTACTTATTTTCCTGGTAAAATTTAAAAAATACAGCAATGACCCAACTAGGTACTACTTATTGTTTATCGATATCGATTATGTAGTGGTACATCTCTATTGCCTTGACATTGACACTTTAATGTTGGTACCTCTAGCTGTCATTCTCAAGTTGGTAGAAACTACGTGCATAATTCAGTTTAGTAGCTCATAGGGAAGTGCCGCCTCTTAAAACGTAGTGATTCCTAGCTCAATGGCTCCATCTATATTTCGCTTATTAACAAGAACATATCGGCATCCAACTACTTTACGGCCAACTGGTCTTTTTATTATTTCAATTGTGTCATTCTTTACAATGCTCTCAATTTCTTTCAGAATAACTTCCATCCAGCTTTCCTTTTCGTCACTAGAAAGTGCTTCTTCTACTGAAACTTCAGCAGATCCTAAAAATTCTTCATTTTCTGATACTTTACTATCGTCACTGACTTCTACTTCTACCATTCTATAAACCTTACGGGTAAGAGGTAAGGTTGGACGTCATCTTACCTCTTTCTGTCTAGGCCTTCCAGGTGCCCGTTTTATTATTCTGGTTTCTTCAAGAGTAGATGACGATAGGTTATTGGCATCAAATTCAGATTCTGCTAAATCTTTAATCTGTTCATTATTTATTGAACCATTAGTACCAATATCAGATTGTCCTGAGGTGTTAATTTGTATTGATTGCTCTGTGTTACTTTTACCTAATAAATCAAGTTCAAAATAATCAATATATTTTCACCAACATTTGTCTTTTTATGCGTTGCATTTTTAAATTTATGATCTAAAATCTTTATGTCTCTCGCAACAACTATTTTATGTTCACTAGGAATCCAGACTCTGAAACCCTTGGTAGCTCTAGGATATCCTACGAATATTCCTTCTTTGGACCTAGACGCAAATTTATCTTTTATTGGATTTTTATGTAAAATAAATACTTGACAACCAAATATCTGTAAATAATTTATTTTGTCTGGCTTACCATGCCACTTTTCGTGCGGTGTCATTCCTCTCAGACTACTGGTAGGACAGCGATTCCGAATGTGACACGCTGTAGCCACAGCATCCGCCCAAAAACTATGACTTCCGAATTAGTTCCGAAGACAGTAATAGACACCTAGCCATTTCCACCAATGTAAGATTCTTTCGTTCGTTTACTCCATTCATTTGGGGAGTATGGGGAATGCTAAGTCGTCGTCCTATCCTTTGATCCTTCAGAAAATTATCAAATTCTTTATGACAGTAGTCCATTGCATTATTTGATTGTAAATATTTGATTCACTTACCTGTCACATTCTCAGCTTAACTTTTGTAAACTTTAAATGCTGTAAACACCTCACTCTTTTTGGTTAAAAAATATACTTCGCACCATCGCGTACAATCGTCGATGAAGGTGACAAAATCCTTTGCACCTCCAATCGCAATAGTTCGCATCGGACCTACAACATCAGGGTCGACAATTTTTTAAATTTCATCACACGGACCATTTGATCTCTGAAAAGGTAGTGCTGTCATCTTACCTTTCACACAAGTATCGCAACCACTCAAGACACTCACATCTGTCAACTTCACATTCATGTCATTAGCATACAAAACTTTCCTTAGATCTCTTGCATTCAAATGTCCCATTCGCTCATGCCACGACCAGACATTTACTACTTTGCTTATTGCTAAGGCTTCCTTAGCCTTCCGAATCACATATAGATCCCCTATACGATCAGCAGTCAATTTAACTTTACCATCTCTTTTAACAATAGCATAATTATTCAAAAAGACTACTCCGCAACCTACATCAGTCAATTTAGAAACAGACATAAGGTTACTTCTTAGATCGGGAACAAATAATGTATTATGAAATTCAATACGCGCAACATCATTATCATTTTTAGCAAAAAATCTAATACTTCCCTTGCCCTTGACATTTGTCGACAGACAGTTCGCCATATTTAATTTTCCGCTACATGTTTTTAAATTAAAATATTTCCGTTTATCATTGCATATGTGTGACGTGCTGCCACTATCAAGAATCCACAAATCCTTCTTCGCTTCCATTGAAGACATAACAAAACTCTCAAAATCATTATTTTCCTCCTCATGTTTCGTATCTGATTCATCTTCATCGTGTTCGGTGATAGTAGTGGGTATTCACCGATTCTGGACCACCGGAGGTCACCCCCCCTGGTCTGCTTCGGTCCAGAATTTTGTACAATGGGGATGTCGAAACCTAAAAAAAAAAAAAAAAAAAAAAAAAAAAAAAAAAAAAAAAAAAAAAAAAAAAGGTAAGCACCCCCATTTGGAGCGATTGCGCTGGGTCCCAGCTTCGTATCTCTTACCGTTTCCGAGATACGTTTTTGCTGAACTCCTTCCTACTTGATTAACTAATGAACCCCTGTTAATGACACCTCGACGCTAATGACACACTCGACTTAAGGCCTTAATGACATGATTCTAATCACCTTCCCCCGATGCTTCTCATTAACATATCGATCATGGCTAATTGTTTTTTAGCAATGCTATGTACTCTGTACCTATCTAACATTACCTAAATAATAACAATAATTTATCATGGATTATTTCCAAATTTGGAATCTGCTCTTCATCGGTCATTCTCGTGGTACATTCACTATTATTTCATGCTCCTAAACTTATCAACTACGTATGAAAAATATGTTTAAAATTATGTTTTATTATTACAAGTAAAAACACCATATTTCTTTGTCTTAAACGTATACTCATTCAATATTGAAATGCTTTATCAACTACCTGTTACCGCAGTCCATGGTCGAGGACAATGAATTTGTACCATTTTTCACCCCATGCAGTCAACATCAAAGCAGTACAGATAATGAATTCGAGATCGATGGGTTGAGAATGATGGTTAATTGCACCTTATGCGTGGAGGAAAGAAATAGTGGACGTTTGGTTGCTGGTTACTCACGCCCATCATCACCGATTCCGATGGAAGCCGCACCAGTCAACCCCCTCTTGCGGGACTGGACCGCAGAGGAAGATGAAGAAATCAACGAAATTCTCGCCAATACCGATACCGACATGTGGAATAGGGAATATCGTATTCTCCAACAACCACTTCTCCAACTTTGTTTTAATAAATACGATGTTTGTAACATATATTAAGGAATTGTAAATTAATTAAAGCATTTTTTTTTCTTTTACTCATCTTATCTACAGGCTACATATTTGGTCATCACATTTGAAAATACGGGACCTTGTCTACACAATTGCAACAATAAAATCTTGGCGATGCATACTATTATTTCATGCACCTAAACTTATCAACTACGTATGACATTTCTCTTTGCTGTATTTCAACCAAGTTAAACCACATGAAACTTTTTAACTTATGTTTTATTATTACAAGTAGATACTCATTACCATGCGAACACCATATTTCTTTGTCTTAAACGTTTACTCATTCAATATCGAAACGCTTTATCAACAATTTGAAAGTAATTTTTACTAACAACGTTGACTTGTTATTGTTGCACCATTTAAACAAGTTTGATTGTTTGAATCGTCAAATAAAGATTTCTTAGTAATTAAAACAAATTACTCTTGATCAACGAGTACTAGATCATTAACAATAATTGTGTAGAAATCAGTAAATTTGGAGTATATATTGACTACAATACCCAAATAATCAGTTACAAAGACTCTATTGTCGAAGTGCAACAACACCCTCTTATATTTTTATCATCGATCTGCTGTGTTGGGAAAATGGCGGTAAGCATAAGTGATCTACTATACTTAAATTTGTTTCCATCTTAATGTTTAATTTTGATGTATTAGTACTGAGTGATAATATTAGTTATTTTTGCTTACAGAATTTAAATAGTTTTGACGAACCAAATACTTTCAAACATTATTATTTTCCACTCTCTGAGAGTGAAGGATCTTGTGAGACATCTATTTTGAAAAATAAAACTCTGAAACGCACTGCAAGCAATGCGTCTATAAATGAATTTTTCGATGAAGCTAAGCCCAAGAAAACACAGAAAAAGACATCGTCAACTGTGGGGCGAGCGCAAAAATGCGGTGGTACAGCATACATATCAACCAACATGGACGATGCTGCAGGATCGACTCATCTCATAAAAATAGAAGTGTATGACTTAAGGAAGTTAGCGAAGATTCCCAACAGTGAACATTGGAAACATGCAGATGTACGAATAAAATATTATTCAAAGGATTCCGATAAAAATTACAATCAAAACAAGGAGCTCATTTACTCTATTACTAAGGATATTGCAAACACCAAAGATTGTAAAAAGTATTTTTTCAAAAACTCATCATTTCCGTGAATTCAAAGTTTGTGGATCACTTATAGTTATAATAATTTTAATGTGTAGTCGTTAGTCTTAATTTGTCATAATTTACCTGTGTCTGAATGGCATTTGATATTCCTTACTAATAATTAATGGTACTTAAGTAATAGATCTCATTTTTCTATTGTACGCTAAATGTTTATGTTTCTTTGAAATGTATATACGAGTCAACATGTTTGTTGAATCGTATTAAAAGTTTAAACGTAAAATGGAATCTAGCAAGCAACAACGTGTCGTGAGCTTTTATTTCGGAGACTCGACTTCCGCAGAAAGTAATGAGAGTAACAGTTTTTTTAACTCAGAAGTTATACAGCAATGTGAAGAATTGGAGGGTTTGCATAATATACAAGTGCAGGTCGAAGATTATGAGAGTGACAGTTTTTTTAACACAGAAACTACAGATCAATGTGAAGTTTTAGAGTGTTTGGATGATATACATGTGCAGGATGAGTTCTTTAATAATTCGTTTGAAGGTGATGAAAAAATCATGTCCGTTAAGGAGAATGTGGTTGAGAACCCAAACCTGTGAGTATATTAACGAATCTTTTCTCTTTTACTAAGTAAACTAGACTAATACTGTTATAAAAAAAAATCTTTTTTCGTTTGTTTTAGCATTTCAATTCAAACTGGTAGCGGTAGAGGTATAAAGAGAAACTTTTTAGGTGAACCATCAACTTCATCCTCGAAAAACCAATTTCCAATAAACACAGAGAAGAGAGAGAGAGAAGAGATTAAGTGTGATGTGTGTGATGTTATGGTGAGTAGAAGATACTTTTCAAATCATTTGCGAAGTACTATACATAGAAATAAAAGTTTACTTTCTCAACATGAATGTAAAAATGTTATAATACTTGATACTGCTTTCGGATCACGAATTTTATCCTATCGAATTTTATCTCCTCAAGAGGATGCTTCAATTCTTGAAACACCTGATCTATTCTTTGATTCTGTGAAAGTTACAATTTCAAAACTTATTGATGATTGTCTTAAGGAACTCATATTTATAAAAGTCAATTTTATTGTATATGCAGATTTTGTGCAGGAAACTAAAGCTCTTGAAAATTCCTTTGATTTTCAAACCTCTAACTACACCATTTCAATTGGAGATAATTTAGATCCATATTTAGTTTATTTAAGAGAAACTATTTTAACTAAAATCTCTGAATTTGAAAAAAAAGACAGTGGTTGGTCATTTAAAAAAATAAAGTTCTTGGAAATGAATGTTAACAAATTCAATCCTTTACGTGGTTCAAGTTATATAGATTTACCATTAGATATTAAAACCAAGAAAGCTATAATTAATGTAAAAAATAACGATCATGAATGTCTTAAATGGGCGTTACTTTCAGCTTTATATCCTGTTGAAAGTCATGTTGATCGTACATCTTCTTATATAAGAAATCAAAATAAACTCAATTTTAAAAATATAAGATTCCCAGTTAAACTTAAAGATATTGTCAAAGTTGAGAGTAATAACAACATTAGTATTAACGTTTTTGGTTTAGAGTATTCAGAAGAATTTAAACGTAACAATATAGTAGGTCCACTCTATTTTACCAAAAACAGGAAGGAAAAACATATTAACCTTTTGTATATTACAAACGGTACGAACGGACACTATTGTTATATAAAAAATATGTCACGGTTGATTAGTCGACAATTATCTAGCGATCATCACCAAATATTTTTATGTGATGGTTGTCTTGTATATTTCACTTCAAATGAAAGATTAAAACAACACCAACAAAATGATTGTAATCACATCCGCACTACTATTCCCAGTTCAACAAAAACTAAAACAAACTGGTTTGGTCATAAAGAGTCATCTGATAAAATTCGTTTTGATAAATATCTAAGACAGTTAAGAATACCGTTTGTAATTTATGCTGATACTGAAGCATTTTTAAAACCAATTTCTTCATGTCATCCAAATCCAACTCTATCCTCTACCACTAATATACAAGAACATGAGATTTACAGCTACGGTTATTATATAAAATGTTCATATGATGACAACTTATCATCATACAAATCTTATAGTGGCTTTAATTGTTCGAGTCATTTTATGGATAGTATATACGAAGATGTTCGCAAAATTCAAAATAGATTAAGTTTTCGAAAACAACCCAAACCGATAAGTGATTTACAAAAGTCTCAGATTGAGCAAACGAAAAATTGTTATATTTGTTCGTTAAATATAGATTCTGAATTTAATCTAGATTATGATTGGAATACTGGTATTTTCAAGGGTGTCGCTCATGTTGTGTGCAGTTCTAAATTTAAACCTCCATTTTTTATACCAATATTCTTACACAACTTGAGCAATTATGACGCCCATTTTATAATTCATGCTTTGAATATTAAAGATGGAGATATTGAGATTATTCCACAGAATAAAGAAAAATATATATCATTCACTAAAAAGTTGAATATAAATGGACAAGTCATCCATTTAAGATTTTTAGATTCTTTTAAATTTATGTCCAGTAGTCTAGAACAACTTGCAAAAAATCTCGAAGAAAATCAGTTTCGCGAACTATCAAAACAAAACCTGCACCCAGAGGGATTCAAATATCTGTTACGGAAAGGAGTCTTTCCTTATGAGTTTATCACATCATTTGACTCTTTAAATTCAACATCTTTACCAGAAAAAAAATATTTTTACAGTTGTTTGACTGAAACTGATGTGTCAGATGAAGATTACAACCATGCACAAAACGTTTGGAAATATTTTAAATGTAAAAACATGTTAGATTACTCCAATTTATATCTCAAAACAGATGTTTTACTTTTAACAGACATTTTTGAAAACTTCCGTGATGTTTGTATAAGTACATATGGTTTAGATCCTGCTCATTATTATACTTCACCCGGGCTTAGTTGGGATGCTATGTTAAAACATACACAAATAGAATTAGAACTTTTGACTGATATTGAGATGATAGCTTTCATAAAGTCTGGTATAAGAGGTGGAATTTCTCAGTGTAGTAACAGATATGCCAAAGCTAATAATAAATATTTAGAAGACTTTCATGATAATCAACCTGTATCATATTTAACTTATTTAGATGCAAACAATCTGTATGGTTGGGCGATGTCTCAATACCTTCCATATGGTGGTTTTGAATGGATTGACACAAATGTAAATTATGATATTTCACCAACATCAGATGTAGGCTACATATTAGAAGTGGATTTAGACTATCCTGATAATTTACACGACCTTCATTCCGATTTTCCTCTTTGTCCAGAAAATATTTGTACACCGGGAGCTAGTCAAAGTAAACTAGTAGTCAATTTAAATAATAAAAAAAAATATGTAATACATTATCAAAATCTTTTGCTTTGTTTAAAGTTGGGTATGAAAATTATAAAAATTCATAGAGTTTTAAAATTTAATCAAGGACCATGGCTAGAAAAATATATAGATTTAAATACACAACTAAGAAAAAGAGCAAAATCAGAATTCGAAAAAGACTTTTACAAATTGATGAATAACTCTGTTTTCGGTAAAACAATGGAAAATGTTGAAAAACGTGTAAATGTGAAATTAATAACTCATTGGAAAAATATAGGTAAAAGCCAAGGGGCGGAAAGCCTTATTGCTCGCCCTGATTTTCATAGTTTAGCTATATTTTCCGAGAACCTTGTAGCTATACAGTTAAAAAAAACCAGCATAACTTATGATAAACCAATATACTTAGGTTTTAGTATTCTAGATTTATCAAAAATTTTAATGTATAAATTTCACTATAATTATATGAAAACTAAATTTAAGGAGAATATAAAATTATTGTATACAGATACCGACAGTCTTGTGTATCAAGTTTTTACAGATGATTTTTATGCTGATATAAAACAAGATTTGCATTCATACTTTGATACTTCCGATTATCCAATGGATAACCCATACGACTTCCCTCAGATTAATAAAAAAGTTATCGGTTATTTTAAAGATGAATATAATGGAAAAATACTTAGGGAATTTGTTGGATTGAGATCAAAAATGTATGCAATTAATGTAGAAAACAAAGTTATGGCGAAGGCTAAAGGAGTCAATAAATGTACAACCAAAAAATATACTATGGATGATTATAAAAATAGCTTGTTTAAAAAAAATGTTTTAATTTCCAAAATGCATCGTTTTAGATCCATCAAACATGTGATATTCACACAAAAAATATCCAAAGTTGGTTTGTCTTATAATGATACAAAGCGATACATTTTACCCAACTCAACCAACACTTTGGCTTGGGGTCATTATAGTTTAAGAAATAGTTAAATTTATTATTAGGTTAGTATTTAAGGTGATAGTAAAATTTAATTAATAATTTTTATTTATAGTATTTTCCTTGTTGTAAGTAGTTTTTACATTTAGCAAAAATATGTAAGATTTGTGTATTATACCGTGTTTTCAGTGTTATTTTATTTATTTTTTATGGTGTTTTAAATATAATTGTTAATAATCTTTTTGAGTTCTGTAATATATAGGATAATTTTTCATTTATTTTGTAATTGCTTCATTCTTTTATTATGATTACAATAGTTAATAATCATCTTGACTTTCATTTCTTATGCATTACCCGATCAACCGTTCTTATAGTAAGACGTAATAATGATTCATTTTTACCATCCATTCACTTGTATAGTAGCTGGACCTAGTGGTAGTGGAAAATCAGTATTTGTGTCAAATTTTTTGAAAAATGTTCATATAATTTGCAATCAAAATTTCAAAAAAATTACTTGGTGTTATGATGAAATGCAACCACTTTACAATTTGAATAATGTCAATTATCATCATGGTATTCCTGATCTAACTATGTTTAATGGTATTGATTCAGAATTAGTAATAATAGACGATTTAATGAGAGAAGCAGATGGACGTGTAGTTGATATTTTTACGAAAGGTAGTCATCACAGAAACCTTAGCGTATTTTATATAACACAAAACTTATTCCATCAAGGTAAAGGACAACGTGATATATCTTTGAACTCTAGTTATATAGTTTGTTTCAAAAATCCAAGAGACAGAACTCAAATTCGTTACCTGTCTCGACAGCTTGTTCCTGAAAATTCCAAATTTGTTGAAGATGCATTTAAAGATGCCACACGAGAAGCACACGGATATATTTTTGTCGATTTGAAACAAAACACTGATGACTGTTGTCGATTTAAAACTAAAATCTTTCCTTCTGATGAATATTGTTTTGTGTATGTTCCTAAGAAAGGGTATAAATATAACACTCATCGAGAAGTGACTATTAGTTGAAAAATTATGGCTGAGAGAGTAAGAGCACACCAGGAATTAATTAAGTCTTTAATTAGATTAAAACCTAAGTATCAAAAAGCATTGTTAAAATCGTGTGATGAAGAAGAGATTAACTGTATTTGTGAATGTATATACAACGTCTTAAAAGGAAAAATAACAATTCCTAATAAAGAGGTAAATAAATTAAAAAAACACAAGAATATACTTCGTAAATTAGTGTCCAAAGGCAAACGTACGCTCCGGAGAAAAATTATTATTCAAAAAGGTGGTGCATTTCTTCCCATTATCCTAGGGTCTGTTCTTAGTACCCTTCTTGGTTCAATCTTTCAATAAGAGTTCTTATTTAAAATGGAACATGCAAAGAAGTTATTGCTGCTTGAACCACATGTAATCGAAAAATTAAAACAAAAAGAAAGTACCAGTCAAACCATTCTATCACGCTTAGATCAAGATATGAAAAATATTTTGGAATCAAATATTGACGACCGTGAAAAATCTATGTTATATTTACAAGTGTTAAAAAGATACTTACATTTCATTGGTGAAGAACAACGCCCCCTACAAATTCCTCTTATCCGCGAAAATAAATACTTTTCAGAAGAGAAGTCTTTAATAGATGATACAGAGAATTTAAAAGAACCTAACGTATCACATATAGTAAAAACAACTGAAGACCAATATACAAAAAAACAACTCTTAAAAAATATTCCCAAGTCTTATTTACCAAAAGCCGAGTTATTGATAGACTACATTAACCAAAATAATGATAAAATTAATTGGAAAAATGATGGTACAGTAGTAATCAATGGTGAACACATCATTGGAAGTAATATTGTGGACCTTATAAACAATGTTACAAGACCATTGCGAAAATTTGAGCCCATTGGTTGGCAAAAATTTGCATCTTTTTTGAAAGAAGCAAAGGTGCCTTTAACATATGTAGGTAATCCCAAAATATTCAAATATATTACTGATCTACAATTACAAAGTGTTGGTGAAACAGAACTGCAAACTAAAACAAAATCTACACATCAAAAAATTAAACGTAAAATAGATTGGGAGAAATGGACCCCCTACTAGAAATTAACGAAATATACTATGATACTCGTCACCCAGCCGGATATAGTAGTGTTAAAAAACTTACCGAAGCTATGAAAGGAAAACTTGAAAAAGGTGAGGTGAAACGATGGCTCGAGGGTCAAGAAACTTATACTCTACATCGTCCTGTACAAAGAAACTTTTCACGAAATAAATATATATTATCAAATTTCAACGAGTTATGGCAAGCTGACTTAAGTGATATGAGAACCTACGCACAGCATAATGGTGGTTATAAGTACATATTATGTGTTATAGATGTATTTAGTAAATATGCTTTTGTAAGAGCAATACAAAAGAAAGATTCAAAATCGATTAAAATTGCCTTTCAAAGTATTTTTGATGAAGCTAGGGCAACACCAAAACATATACAATCAGATAAAGGTACAGAGTTTGTGTCAAAAGATGTAAGATCATTTTTTGAAAGCAAATCAATCAATTATTATACAACAAATAATCCTGACATTAAAGCTAGTATTGTTGAACGGTTTCAAAGGACTCTAAAACAAAGGATGTGGCGTTATTTTACTCATAAAAATACTTATAAATATATAGATATTTTAGAAGATCTTATTTACTCATATAACCACACCAAACATTCAAGCATCAAAATGTGTCCTTCTGAAGTTAATTCTACTAACATCATGAGTGTTTGGAGAAATCTTTATGATAGAAATTCATTTTTGAATAAAATTAAAAGACCTTTATTTAAAATAGGAGATCATGTTAGAATTACAAAGCATAAACATATTTTTCAAAAAGGGTATGAAACCAATTGGAGTGATGAAATATTTATAATATCATCTATCATTCTGAGATCACCTTGGGTTGTCTATACATTAAAAGATCTCGAAAATGAAGATATAAAAGGTACATTTTATGAAAAAGAATTGCAAAAAGTCTATTACAAACCTAATATGATTTATAAAATAGATAAAATCATAAGTACACGCAGTTCTGGTATCAGAAAGGAAGTATTTGTCAAGTGGAAAGGTTATCCAAATAAATTTAATAGTTGGATTCCGTATTCAAGTGTTGAATTACTAAAATGAGTCAAGAAAGTTTTTATTTAACATTACCTAGTAATAGCTCCATTTCATATTTCCCTGAAAATAAGACTACAAACTTTTCAACCAAATTACCGAAATCTATAAAATTAGAAGGAGAATGGTCAGTTGGTGTTGTAGAGTTTCAGTATCCATGTACTATGTTTACTGTGCAAGAAAACGATAACATCATGTACATAACCAAGATGATGAATGTTCCCAATGAAGTTGATACATACACAGTCACTTATAAAAGTCATATACCAGCATCAAGCTATGAAGATATAAATGAAGTTTTAACTACGTTGAATTCAAGAGAATCTTTTAAATTACGTTATGATAAAATTTCAAAGTATGTCACTTTGTCAGGTGATATCAATAATCTAATTTCACTTCAGTTTTCTTCAAAATTAAGTCTTCAACTAGGGTTTGATCCAAATACTAACGTTGTTGTAAAAACTACTGGAAAATTTCCAGCTAATCTATACTTAGGATTACCATCACAACTTTATCTTTACTGTGATATTGTGCAACCACAAATGGTGGGAGATGTTATGTGTCCGCTTTTAAGGATTGTATCCCTAGATCCTGTCAAATATGTTTATGGTTCTAACAAAATGCATATTTTCTCTCCACCGCATTATGTTCCAGTTTTGCGTAGAGAGTTTGATGTTATTGAAATAGATATAAGAACAAATACTGGAGAAAACATACCATTTCAATTTGGAACGAGTTGCGTTAAACTACATTTTAAACGCAACTTATAAAATCATGTATTTAAATAATAAAAATAATATTTGCCCATATCATCATTACTATACCCATCAAGCTGGAACTGGAGTTGGTGTTATTTACAAGGGCATATCACATCAACGTGGACATGGTATCGGAAGTTTCTTAGGAGGACTGTTTCGATCAGTTTTACCACTTTTGTCTAGTGGAGCTAAGGCAGTTGGTAAAGAAGCATTAAATGCCGGAGTAGGCATATTATCTGATGTGGTAAATGTGCAGCCTATAGATGAATCATTATCAAATCGTTTCAAACAAGTTACATCAAATTTAAAAAGAAAAGCTGATGACAAAATCGATAGAGTGATGAGAGGTTCTGGGTATAAAAGTAAAAAACAAAGAGCTAGTATTTCCATTCAATCACTTAAATCAAAGGAGAGAGCAAGTAAAGCTAAGATCATTAAAAACAAATACAGCGATATTTTTTCTTAAATTAAAAATGTCGTTCTTACATAATCATTCTAGTGAATGTGCTAAGTCAGAGTTGGATTTATTTGCATTACCATCAACTCAAACAAGTATAGAAAGTGGACAATGGATACATTACAAACCCATATCATCTCTTAGTGATGATGGACCATTAGAATTTCAAGTTCCTGGTTCTGGTGATGATTACATTGACTTATCTCATACATTGCTTCATATCAAAGTAAAAAAATGAATCAAGACTTAACTGTTCTTTCTGATACAGCAAGTGTAGCACCAATAAATAATTGGTTACATTCTCTTTTTAGTCAACTAGATGTTTATTTAAATCAGAAACTTGTATCTCCACCTAATAATACTTACGGTTATCGTGCATATATTGAAACATTATTAAATTATGCTCCACCTGCAAAACAATCACATCTTACATGTAGTTTATGGTATGAAGATACTGCTGGAAAAATGAATGTTGCAGACGAAACAAATAAAGGGTTTTTTGAAAGACAAAAATATGTTAAAAATAGTAAAGAAGTAGAAATGATTGGACATTTACATGGGGATATTTTTAACCAAGATAAGTTTTTAATCAATGGAGTTGAAATGTGTGTTAAACTGGTTCGTTCAAGAGAAACATTTAATCTTATGGCTTCAACAACGGATACAAAAGTAAAAATTATAATCACAGATGCTACTCTTATGATCCGCAAAGTTAAAATCAACCCAAGTGTGCTTCTAGCTCACCAAAAAGTTCTAGCAACTACAACAGCCAAATATCCTATAACTAGAGCAGAAGTGAAAGTAATAACAATACCATCTGGTATTCAGGGTAAAACACTTGATAACGTTTTCCTTGGGCAAATACCTAAAAGGTGTATAATAGGATTTGTTGATAACACAGCTTTCAATGGTAGTTTAACAAAAAATCCCTTTGACTTTGATAATTTTGGTATTAACTTATTCAGTTTATATATTGACGGCATGAAGATTCCTTCAAAAGCGTTACAACCATCATTTAGTAATAATGTTCATACTGTTATGTATCATACTCTGTTCTCGGGAACAGGGATTCATTTTATGAACGATGGTAATGGGATAAATAAAGAAAGTTATTCAAAGGGTTATTGTTTGATGGCTTTTGATTTAACTCCTGACTTATCAGCAAATTCCTCTTCACATTGGAATTTAGTGAAACATGGTAGTGTAAGAATAGAAGTAAGATTTGAAAATGCTTTAAACCAAACTGTCAATTGTATTGTATACGCAGAATTTGATAATTTAATTGAAATTGATAAAAACCGAAATGTTAATGTGGACTTCGGTAGTTAGAAATGTAAGAAATATATAATTCGATGTTGTTTATAATTTAGTTATATTTTTTGTACTTTATCATAATACAGACATGCATAATGAATACAATAGAAATAAGTAATTGTTTAAAAAAAATTGATGATTCATTAATAGCAAATGTATTTGCTGCTAATCGATTACCGATTTATATGTCTGCACCTGTTTTTTTAATCAGTAATTTAGATTCTGATACTCAACCCGGATCACATTGGATCGCAATTTACATAGATAATTATGGTGTTGGAGAATATTTTGATACTTTTGGACGTAAACCTAATGGGTTCCACTTAAACTTTTTGAGGAGAAATGCAATAAGGTGGTCTTACAACAATAAAGTCATTCAAAATGTTATGTCTTCACTTTGCGGTGAATACTGTGTAATGTATTTATATTTCAAGTTTAATGGTTTGAAAAATTTTATTGAAATATTTAACAGTAATACCACTTGCAATGATATAATATTACAAAAAATGTTTAAAGATACAATGTAATTTAATTTTAAGATATATACAATGTAATTTGATTTTAAGTTTTATACAATGTAATTTAATTTTAAGTTTTGTCAATAAATGTTTTTCAATAAACAAAACATGTTTTATTCATATCTTAAGGAAAACCAAATAAAAACTCAAATTTTTATTCAAAAATATTTATTTTTTGAAATAAGTCATATACATTTTTATGGTACGTACTCGATGATCAAGAGTAATTTGTTTTAATTACTAAGAAATCTTTATTTGACGATTCAAACAATCAAACTTGTTTAAATGGTGCAACAATAACAAGTCAACGTTGTTAGTAAAAATTACTTTCAAATTGTTGATAAAGCGTTTCGATATTGAATGAGTAAACGTTTAAGACAAAGAAATATGGTGTTCGCATGGTAATGAGTATCTACTTGTAATAATAAAACATAAGTTAAAAAGTTTCATGTGGTTTAACTTGGTTGAAATACAGCAAAGAGAAATGTCATACGTAGTTGATAAGTTTAGGTGCATGAAATAATAGTATGCATCGCCAAGATTTTATTGTTGCAATTGTGTAGACAAGGTCCCGTATTTTCAAATGTGATGACCAAATATGTAGCCTGTAGATAAGATGAGTAAAAGAAAAAAAAATGCTTTAATTAATTTACAATTCCTTAATATATGTTACAAACATCGTATTTATTAAAACAAAGTTGGAGAAGTGGTTGTTGGAGAATACGATATTCCCTATTCCACATGTCGGTATCGGTATTGGCGAGAATTTCGTTGATTTCTTCATCTTCCTCTGCGGTCCAGTCCCGCAAGAGGGGGTTGACTGGTGCGGCTTCCATCGGAATCGGTGATGATGGGCGTGAGTAACCAGCAACCAAACGTCCACTATTTCTTTCCTCCACGCATAAGGTGCAATTAACCATCATTCTCAACCCATCGATCTCGAATTCATTATCTGTACTGCTTTGATGTTGACTGCATGGGGTGAAAAATGGTACAAATTCATTGTCCTCGACCATGGACTGCGGTAACAGGTAGTTGATAAAGCATTTCAATATTGAATGAGTATACGTTTAAGACAAAGAAATATGGTGTTTTTACTTGTAATAATAAAACATAATTTTAAACATATTTTTCATACGTAGTTGATAAGTTTAGGAGCATGAAATAATAGTGAATGTACCACGAGAATGACCGATGAAGAGCAGATTCCAAATTTGGAAATAATCCATGATAAATTATTGTTATTATTTAGGTAATGTTAGATAGGTACAGAGTACATAGCATTGCTAAAAAACAATTAGCCATGATCGATATGTTAATGAGAAGCATCGGGGGAAGGTGATTAGAATCATGTCATTAAGGCCTTAAGTCGAGTGTGTCATTAGCGTCGAGGTGTCATTAACAGGGGTTCATTAGTTAATCAAGTAGGAAGGAGTTCAGCAAAAACGTATCTCGGAAACGGTAAGAGATACGAAGCTGGGACCCAGCGCAATCGCTCCAAATGGGGGTGCTTACCTTTTTTTTTTTTTTTTTTTTTTTTTTTTTTTTTTTTTTTTTTTTTTTTTTTAGGTTTCGACATCCCCATTGTACAAAATTCTGGACCGAAGCAGACCAGGGGGGGTGACCTCCGGTGGTCCAGAATCGGTGAATACCCACTACTGGTGATATTCGTTTCAACATTAGGCGCCTTCTTCATTTTGCATTCAGAAGCCTTGTGGCCAAAAGCTTTGCACTTAAAACATTTGAATTTGAATCCCTGTGACAATGTCATTTTGTCCTTTCTGTTTGTTGGCTTCTTTGGTAGTGCACCACGTCTGACATATAATGCTCTCTCATGCAATGGATTACATGAATGTCATCGTTCTGTTTCCGAGAAATATATTTTTCATAGATCTTAATTTTTAGAAATTCTATGAAAGGTAACTCATCTCTGGTCTCAGTGGCACAACAAAAATTCTCATAGGACGCCGGTAGGCTATACAATAACAATATAGATAATAAGTCCTGGTGAATATATATCTTCATATCCTCCAACTTATCAACCGCATCAAAAAACTTTGGATGCTTGTGAATGTCATCACTCTCTTGCATTTTATATGTAATCAGCTGCTTGAGCAGCGTCGCCTTTCTGTCAGGACCCTTCGACGCGTGCACACTCTGAAGCTTCAACCATACATCTCGTGCTGTTTCACACCCACGTATTTGTTTGAGCTCACTCGGACTTAAGAGACAAAATCAAATCAGACTTAGCTTTTCGATCTCCATTGGTCCATGCCCTCACAGCTACCGCACCGCCCTTGTTTATATCGGGCTTTATTCTCTCACCGGACACAAATCCCCAAGCATAGTTTTTTTCTTAAACTGCTTCTGCCTGTATCCTCCACGTATCATAGTTTTCACGATTTAATAACTCTATTTTAATCGACATTATATTAACCCATAACCTGTGGATATTATATTGAAATGCTGAAGATACTTAAATAAAAATATTTTAATCAATGAAAATATGTATACAACAATTTACGAAAACCATATCCCACCAAAAACATTCTGTAAAAACTAGCCAAGTCTCGATGGAGCTGCTTGTTTATCTCTAAAAAGTAATGAAATCTAGACAAAGCTGTGCCAAGCCCAAGGTGCCTTACTGCGATTTCTTGTTGTGTGACTTGGCCGTTGAACATTCTTTATACGTTAGTGGGTACAAGTCAATTTTGTTTACACGTAATGTTATATCTGTTGTAACTACCTATGTTTGTCCAGCGAGATAATAGCCCATACTGGTATTGGTAATTGGTCGCTAGACTTATCTTTTTTCTTTCATATCACTTTCATATCGTGATTTCACTTCTTTTTGTAGAAACGTGGGCATATTGATTTATTTTATTAGATTTTCTTATTTGACACATTTTTTTTAGGAGTAGTTTTTTAATTATTACAAATCTTTCTTTTCTTTATTTCCGGTTCTGATTCTTGTACAGTAGCAACAGTTTTTCGTATTGCCCATTCGCGTTCATTATTTATTCATTTAGACAGTTTAGATGGTTTAATTTCTGAAATATCGGCGCGGTATTTACGACTTCGACTATTTCTTCTCGTAAACTTGTAAGTATAAGCATAAAAGCCCGTCTAGTCTTATTATCCAGAGTTTTCCTTTAATTTTATTTATATACGTATTAAAAGTAGAAGGGGAGGCATTCGCCCAGCAGTGGGACGCTTTAGGGTAGATTGAAAATTAGAAGATGTGTCCCACTACGCTGGATTTTTGCAATGACAGTCGATTTTTGTTTGTACCAATAGTAGAAGGGGGCATTACCATATCTCTAATACAGCTGACACCAGCTGAGGGTTCTTCATCGGATACTTTAGACCTTCGATTTTTGACATCAAATGAAGCGGCCCACCAAGTTGAATACTTTTTGTAAAGGCGGCATGTCGATCTCTAATAGTTTCGATGGGCTCTTGTGTTTGCTGATCAGGGTCACCAGGTACTCCAGATCTTCGATTATCCTAGTTTTTATAGTTTTCCCTTTATGTGGCTATTAAACCCTAACTCTGTACCAAATTTCAGCTCTCTGAGTTTATGGGAAGTACTAGTTCTATTTTGATGATCATAAGTGAGTGTCGTAAATGCGAAACTTTGCTTTCGCTTAACTTCGGAACTAAGTGACCTACAGACTTGAAATTTTGGATTTTAAGTGTGTGATTACAGCTTACTAGATGACGAAAATTTCTGCGTTCTAGTCTTATCTAGAGGTTCTCAAATAGGGGCCTGAAAATGCAGCGAAATGGTTCGAGTAAAGGATGGTACGGCAGTGTTTGCTTCGCGCTCAACTTGGCGGGGGCACTGCCGTGCCCCCCGATAAACCAGAATAGCAAATTTGGAAAATATGACGCACTACTTATAACTGTAGCCTGAATATGCGATATAAAACCTCTAACATCTTCAATATCTTTGCTCATCGATGGCCCCTGATGTTCCTCCATCGACTATTTGGCAAAATATCCGTAGATTTAGGTCAGCATTTAAGGAAGGCTTGCCACAGTTTCTTGATGAGTCTGTGGCCAGCGCTGAATTTACACATTTGCCGCCCCAAAGCTATAAAATTTTTGCCGCCCCTACTGACCTCTAAAATTAGATGCACTGATCACAATAACACAAATTTCTTTTTTTAGGGAATTATCTAGTTTCAAGATTATTTTTACAACTTTTTGGGTATATTTTTAAGCTAAGTAAAGCAAAACTGTTTTTACTGCACTACTTCGTGTCCGCAGCCTTATTTTTTTTCTGTACCTATTTTTTTTGGGCCAATTTTGTCGCCCCTTATTTTACGGCCCTAAGCTTCAGCTTTTTCAGCTTCTATGGTAAATCCGGCAATTCTTAAATACCTAAGTTAGCCCTTCCTTTTATTCCACAAATGCCCATTTTATCACCCGACCTTTCTTTTCTTCCACCATTAAGTAATTTTGCTGATCTCGCTTCTTCTTTTAGTCTAGTTACAGGGTGTGTAATGTATGTAAAAGATTCTGCACCAGGTATTGATGGTATTCCATATTCGTTCATTGCACATTTGGGCGACTCAAGTTTGAATTATCTGCTACATCTTATCAACTCCACCATAAATTCCGGAGAAATCCCGGCTTCATGGACAATTCCCGAAGTTATCCCTATTTTAAAACCAATGAAAGCTCCATCAGATCCAAACTCCTATAGACCTATAGCCCTTGCCTCAGTTCTCTGTAAACTAGCGGAACATTTAGTGAAAAATAGATTAGAATGGTATCTTGAAAGTCAAGATCTATTGTCACCAAGTCAGTATGGATTTAGGAAAGGAAAAAGCACCATGGATAGCTTAGGTATTTTTTCTACAGATGTAAGATTAGCTTACTCAAATAATTAATCTGTACTTGCAGTCTTTCTAGATATCTCTGCCGCATATGATAACGTTGACCTTCACATCTTAAATAAAAAACTATCTAAATTAAAGGTGCCTCCAATTTTCTTTAATTTTATTCATAAACTTTTCTCTGAAAGACAAATACAAATAAATATTGATGAGTCTAATGTTACGGCTTACATGGAAAGGTTTGCCCCAAGTTTCGGTGCTGAGCCCACTATTTTATAATGTATATACCTTTGACCTAGAATCTCATATTTCTAGAAAAAGTCAATATTCTGCAGTATGCAGATGATCTAGTCTTATATGTTTCTGATCGCTCTGTAAATAAATTAAGTTATTCTTTAATTGTGCTCTGGAATTTTTGAAATTATGAGAGAAACTTTGTGTACACAAAAGTTGCTCAGTATTGTTCTCAAGGATGCGTTTACCGCCACCATTTACACTTTTGTACAATGAACAAATAACACCCGTAAAAAATATAGTAAATTTTTTGGGTATCATATTAGATTCTAATCTCCGCTAGATGTGAACGATTATTAAACATATTACGATGCCTCTCAGGTGTTTGGTGGGGTTCCCATCCCTTCACATTAAACCTCTAATATAATGCAATTATAAGAAGCATATTAGATTACGGGACATGTTTTTTTAGAACCATGTAGCGTTGTAGGCTTAAGTAAGTTAGACGCCATCCAATTTAAAGCATTGCGTATTGTGACCGGAGCGATGAAGTCCAGCCCTGTTAATGCTTTACAAGTAGAATGTTTAGACCCCCCATTGAAATTGCGCAGACAGTTTTTATGTGACAATTTTTTATTCCAAGCTCTCCAATTTTCTAACCATCCTCTCTATCACAAACTACAAAAATTGTTAGAAAAAGTTGAATGTTTTTCCTATTGGTTCCATAAATCTCCACATTGCTTAGTTATTAGTTTCCATAAATTTATTTCTTTACAAGCTCCCACTCATCGCTCCGTTTCTACCTATATTTTCCGTCAGCTACGAAGCACTTACCAATGTTCTCAAAATAAATTTTAATTTTGAAATCTTGAAGAACAACCAAAACGCTAACACTGATATAAAGGGGTTTGAAGATTTTTGTATGGAGGATGGCCTTAATGTCAGCCGCCATTTTGATTTTTTTTCAAAATCGCGGTGCACAACGATAGTTATATATTTAGATGGAGGACACTTATACAAACAAAAAATCTTAAATAACATGATGTCCTAAAGCGTCACGTTTCGGAGTTATTCACAAAAATAAAATTATAGGTAATATGTGACTATTATGTGACTATTAAGCGCCCATATTGGCCATACCATCAGGTACATTTTCATGTGGTCACATATTTTAGTTATGAGCGATAGAGATAGTATTCTAAGGTACATGGTATGGGCGCGACACCAAGAATATCCTATTCAGCCTCCCGCTACCTTCTTGGATGATATTATTTATACCGAATATGATTAATAAATCTTATGTTGTATTGTATCGTTTTCAATTACTTTTATGTTTATCTACAAACAAATCATTATAATTAAACACATTTATATCTGATTCCTATACTGAATTGTATTAAAAAGTTTACAATCAATCAAAGCAATCAATTATTAGTATTAAAATATTGTTTTCTTTCTTTGTCTGATTCAGATCAAAAGTATAAACTCAAAACACGAAATAACTACAAAATAAATTCGTTATAACAATTATTTTTGTCTTTGAATAACTCAGAAACGTGACGCTTTATAATGTTATGTTATATAACATTTTGTGCTTGTATAAGTGTCCCCTATCCAAATATATGACATTTATTGTGCACCGCGATTTTGAATAAAAATCAAAATGGCGGCTGATGTTAGGGCCAAAACCTTCAAACCCCTTTGTAATGGATAAAGATTGGGCAGACTGGCACTATATCTACTGTGATGCGTCTAAACTCTCTGGCACAGTTGGAGTAGCTGTTTATCATCAGCAATATAATATTAAAAAAATAAAACTACCCCTCGAAACAACGGTGTTTTCTGCAGAATGATTTGGTATTTTAAAATCTCTAGAATATGTTCTACTTGCTAAACGTAACAATTCCCCTTATCTTCACAGACTCGAAAAGTGCTCTACAAGCTTTTGAAATCTTGCTTAACCTGTGTTTATAGAATAAACTGTCGACAGCTACTTCTAAATTGTAAAGTCAAAGGCTATGATGTTCTTTTTGTGTGCATACCTTGCCATCACGAAATCCCTGGGAATGAAATAGCTGATAAATTTGCAAGAGATGCGGTAAATAGTGGTGATATGTCACCTTACAAAAAAGAAGGTCAGACAGACCTTCTTTCCAATCCTAAAGACCAATTTACTGAGGCCTTGGGAAAGTATTTGGAATAGCTCTAGCTGCCCTAAAGGCCGTTATTATAAAAATATACAGCAACGAATTCCTCTAAAAATGTGGTTCTCTAAAATAAGTCTGTGTAAGCTTGCAACTTCCTGTATTTTAAGAATGCGATTGGGGCATGTTTGTACAGCTTCTCACCTTGCTAGACTCGGTATCATTGACAACAGTTTGTGTGCGTGTGGCGTTGATGAGAAGGACTTGAATCACATTTTCTTTAGATGCCTCCTACGTGACTGTTCCTCATTCATAAATTCTTATCAGGGGATAAGCCTCCGGGTTCCCCTTCCCACATCATTCCCTACATTATAACATTTTTATTTTATAATAATATTAAAATGTTTTAAAATATGATATTCTTTTCATTTATATCCAATCACTATATATTAACTCTTAGGCATTATTCCAAATTTCGAACCTTCCAATTGATTCCTAAATAAAACTGATTTCCCTACATTTCTACACTAGTAGTGGCAAATGCACAAACCGTGCGAGCCATATTAGAAAGGAAATCAACCAGATATTGTGAAAAATGTGTTATTTTATATAATGCTCAAAAATAGCTGCACAAATGCTTTTAATCGAAACTAGATTAACATTATCGAGAATATCGATATTTTTATGCGAAGCAACTCTGACAGCAGATTTATGTTTTGCATATAGTTTCTGCTAATTAAAATGCGTTTCGTTATGAGTTTTAGTCTTATGATTTCGCTTTAGGATTTTTCTTTACCCCGGACATCTTACTGGAAAATAATGAGAAAAATTAAGGAACATACTATGCAATTCAAAAACATTCACATTGTGAAAAGATGTTAGAACTAAAATAACTTTATGAACTTCAAGTATGGTGATTGATGATATTGTAGGAATTGATATGAGAGGGGTTTCTACGAAAATGACATCTTGAATCACAAAAATAAAAAAGAAAGCCATTTAAAACCATCAGTTTATTTACTTGTAGAATAAATGTTCACATTAATGCTATTTATTATTTTAGATAACCTTAACCTACCTAGCTTTAGAACCTTTCTTTTTACTGGCTTTTGGTATTTTGCCAGGTTTGCTTTTGTTGATCTTGGCCTTCTTGCCGCGACCTTTAGTTTTCTCCTTGGCTTTTTGCGCGCGCATATCCTTCTTCATGCGAGGGTCAACCACCTTGTAATGTCCCTTAACTCCAGTCGGTCGCTTCATTCGTTTTGCCGTGGTATGTTTCTTGGCTACTACATAAGTGACTTTCTTTTTGCCATCACTCTGTGCCTTTTTATACAACTGCCTTACTTGCTGTGCCTTTTCCCGCTCCGACATGTCCGCATTTTCCATAACTGCCTCTACTTTCTTCTTTGCTCGCTCCATTTTTTTTATCATACGTTTCTTCTTTCTAGCTTTGGCTTCGATTACTTTTTTGATTGGCCTAACATTAATATCCTGAAGTTGCTTTTCATATTCCTCCGTATATTTCTGTAAATAGATAATCAACAATGATGGGAGAAAAATGTAAATACCATGAAACAAGCAGTATCTTCATATATATCTCCAGATATTATCCATAAACTCGTCTTTTGTACCATGTCTTGAAAAATGCTCCCAGGCCTTACTAGTGCAATAGATATCACTCACTCAGTCACTCTATTTGCTTCAAAATCCTCTATTTTATAGGTTTAAGTTTCTTTAAACGGCTATACAAGATAAATGGAAACCATATCCTGATAGCAATAACCTTACATTTTAAGCTAAAGACATCTTTAATTATTGCACCACGATCCAATCAAAACAGCGAAAGTTACAGACTATCTATTATGTTTCCATGTGGTGAATAAAGGAAAGGAAGCTATTAAAACTTGGAAAATGAAAAATTATATTTTTAAAACAGAACCATGATTTTGACTTGCCCACCTTTTAGGGTTATACGCCCCATAAATAATTTAGTCTATAACTAACAGTTACCTGTGGTATTGCAACAGGCCGCTTCATGTGTTTCTTCTCGTCTTCTACAAACCAATCAGGCAGGTTGTTATCATTGAATGCATATCGGTTCCAGGCATCATCAATCAAGTCCCGCTTGAACCTTTTCGATGTAGCTATCATAGTGCCAAGCGCTAAGGTTTCAGCATCCATTTTAAGGGATTTCTTTAATCTTTTTAAATCTGAAACACAATAGTGAAGGAAATGTCAAGCGACGACATAATATAAAACAAGGCTTATTTCAAGAAGAGTACTTAAAGTTTGATAGCTACCTGGATCTTGTGAAACTACTTCAAAATCGTCATTCTTGCCAGATTTGGCCCCAAGTTTTTGAACGCCTGGTGCAACGCTACCCTCAACATCATAGTCACTGTCTGAAGAATCGTCATCTGAACTCTCTATTTCACTCGACTTTCTTTTGAGATTAACATGGTTCTCCATTTTTTTATCATCTTTTTCATCGTTTATCTTTTTTCCTTAAAATTAATTAATTATAAAATATAGACTAATATTACAGAAATGGTAATGGTAGTGTCAAAGTAATGATTACCTTTTTCTTTATAAGTTTTTGCTATTTTATCTAAATCCACAACCTCATCATCTTCTTCATCAATATCCTTAAAACAATCTTTCTGGAACCAAAGCTCAGCTTTCAGAGACCGTCTAGACACGGGATCAGTATTGTCGAGATCCGTCAGCAAAGGATTGTTTTTAGGGATTGACGGCGTTTTATTTATTTTACTGTTTCTTATTGTATTCATTTTAGTTAATTTATCTATTTTTTTAGATTCATTTTCAGAGTCTGAGAATGCTGCAATGTTATTTCTTCATTAGTATTAAAAATAAATACTAAAATAAAATATATATATATTTAGTACATAATATGAATAAAATACATCCCAACCTACATGCCTACCTAAAGTTTCTTTCTCCTTTTCATCATCTGAATCAGACTCAATTTCCAGGTCACTGTCAGAATCCTTATAATAAAGGCCTGATGAATCCAACTTTGACGACTCAACATCATATTTCATGTATTTTTGTTTTACTTTTAGTTCATCATCTGACTCATCACTACCATCAACAACCATATCAGGTGGTTGATCTATTAGACGAGATATTTCCTGCAATTATGAAGATATAATAACTTAACAAAATCTCTTAATGTTTTTGTTGATGAGTTGTCACGCTAAAAGAGTGAGCAGGAGAGCTGATGATACTATAATTTTTATAAAAGCTATAGCCTAATCAGACCTGCAACCGCATGTAGCTGCAATACATCATTGAGCAATAACAATAAACGTCGCACCGATCGCCGTATTTCTATCAATTCATATCTCCGCGAGCCGCCGCCAACTAATTTCCAGCTTCGTGGATTCGTTCTCTCGCTGGACGACTGTTGCGGAGCCCTCAGCGCGGTGAGACCCTCCCCCCCCCCCCCCCCCCCCCCCTGTATGTGATCCTTTTGTATATAGTTAGGTAAGGTTGTAAATAAATCTCTTCTGAGTAGAAAACTACACTAAAGCTGTATTTTACTACCAAATCAAGAAGCTACTAAACACCCATTAAGTGTTCAGTAACAGAGATTAAAGTACCAAATATGGACGATACGATGTCACCGAGAGGTATAAGAAACCCAAATCAGAAAGCTGAGTCGCAAGTCCGACAGGACATACGCTGATGCTGCCGCTGCTGATCTACTAGTAGTCTTCACCACCAAAAACCGAATATATTAATGCTACTAAAACAGGTTTGGTTATTGAATATAAGAAATTATAGAGCTGCATGTCTTGCAATAGTGCTGTGCTATCAATTTTGATTATCATTATTTGATGACGCATATTTGTAAATTAATTGTTAATTCTGAATCCAAATCTAGAGTTATGAAGTTGGTTTCTCAACATCAATTAAGACTATATCTAAGTTGAATTGGAATTACATTTGAAAGCCCTACTTAACACCCACCTCAGCATTTTTAATTGAAGATAACTGGAACATATCATTACTCTCCATAACAGGACCCCCATCACCCTTCAAAACCATTTTTAAATTCATCTTCTCAGCTAATTTCTGCCTCTGCTTATTTAGTTGTTTTCTTTTTCGCTTAGATAATCGACGTTCTTCATCCTGCATTAGAAAAAGGACAAAAACAAATAATCAATCAATAATGCCTTTAATAGGCGGGGAGGCACCAACCCTGAAAGCTCCGTGATTAAGCTTACTACATTTTTTAATAAAAATTAAAAGTTAACACTTGGACGAATAAGATTTGCTTATTTAATTTATTAAAGTCGTTTATTTAATTGGCCGGGAATATTATAAATAAATCATATATTACTAAATTTCTATAATTTTGTTCCGTCATCACGGATCAATCTCATATAAATTTTGTACGAAATATCTATAAATATATAAATATAATCTAAATATATAAATATAAATATAAATATAATCTATAAATATAAATATACGATCATTAAGAAAAAATCGGGCCGACCAATAATTTTTAGCTGGAAAAGCCGAATAGGTATTATTTGAATGGTGTGATAGGGGTAAAATTTATCCATTATCACGAAAACCTTTTTTTTATTTCACAGTTTTAATGTTGCATTCATAATTTATTATAAGTGCATAAAAGTTTTAGAACACTATTCATTTTAGGTCTTTTTAATAGCAAAGATATAGTAATCTAAACTTACGTTAAAAAATATACCTAACATCGATGTAAAAATACTGAAAATTATTGAAGGTGACAAGTAATTCTTAGCTGTCTTAATTTAAAAAGTTTGAATAATAAAATATTGAATAGTCGTATGTTTTTGATCAAACCTTTCGGAAATGAAGAAAATTGACATCTTAAAGAACCTTTTATATGGTTTGTTTACCTTTTGTCTCAGGTCGAAATGGATAGAGTATAAAATATAAGGTAGAGGAAAGAGTCCAAAAGAAGTGTCTTCAATAAGTAAAATCTATTACAATATAATCCTCAACCACATAATAAAATCTGGTATGCGCGATACTTTCGGCAATTTGTAAGCACGCATACCAAGATAATTTGATAGATAATGGTTAGTTTTACCCCCTATCACACCATTCAAATAGGTATGCGCGATCTTTCCGGCTAAAAATCATTGGTTGGCCGGATCTTTTCTTAATGACTATGATATTTCGCACAACATCATATATGAGATTGATTAAAATCCGTGGTGCCGGAAAAAACTATAGAAATTTAATAATATATAATTTATTTAAAATATTTCCGGCCAATTAAATCCACGCCGACCAAGCAAATCTTATTCGTAACACTTAGGTGTTAACTTTTAGTTATAATTAAAAATTTTGGTAAGCTTAATCACGGAGCTTTCAGGATTGGTGGCTCCTGGACTATAACTAGCTATAATATCTATAATTGGAATTTCATTATATCTTTGAGACTGGCAGTCTTATAATGTTTTGATCATCTGTTCAGTAGTTTCGGAGTTCATCGCAGTCAAACACTGTGACAGGGAATTTTTATATATATATTCCATTTTGCATATGTTGCAATTTCTATAATTTGTAAAATTTTGATACTATCCAAAAATTTTGCTATCAGTAATTAATCAAATAAGGCAAGTAACAATTATAAAGACACATTTATGGATTTCTCAATAACTTAGTTGCTGGTTGCACAAAAACTGGCATAAAATCAGGCACCAAAATGTTCATTCCAGAATAGTTAAGATTATTAAAAAACCTGGAGTTCTGCAATTTGTTCATCAACTTCTTCTCCCTCATCCTTTTTGTTCTCATCTAAAGTTGCATCAGATTCAGTCGCTACTATTCCTTTATCTTTGTTTATATCCTGTAAGTAAATGAAATATTTATAAATAAAATGTTAAAAAGACATACCTAGTACAAAAAAATAAACACATTATGAGGTATTGGCAAAATTTGTTAAAACTGGGTAAGGGTGAAGGTCACAAGCAAAATGGTTGAAATGCATTTGACAGAAAATATACTGTAATGGCCCATGTGATGGGTTTCTTTTGAATACTGAATAAGGATGAAAATTGGTTCGATTTCATAAAAGCAAATTGTGGATTGGTAATGCATCAGGGTTGCATTACCAGTCCACAATTTACTAATTAGTTTTTATCTCATTAGAGATATTTACTTGAAAAATACTTATTAAAGTATTTTTCAAGTAAATATTGATATAGCTAAAAACTCTGTAAATTATCTAATTGCTTATCAAAAATGTGTTTGTGAAATTACTTGATAGTATGCAGCCTTGCTTAACACTTTGGCAAACATCTACGAATGACACGTTTTATGGAAGACTTGATAACTTGATTAATAGTGTTCATTCTTAAAAAAGGTTAAAGGTGTGCAGTAGTGTTTGTCAAACATCTTGGAGAACACTACATCCAGTGATATGTAACAGTGTAGAGAACAATGCATTTAGTGACTATACTACAGATGAAGAATTTACTGTCTAAAAGTCCTCTTTTAGACAGTAAATTCTTGGTCCTCCAAGAGAGATGAAAAACCATTAGAGTATGTTTTTACAATAACAACCAATGAACAAACAATGGACTTAACACATTTTGTTGATAAAACGAAACAATAAAAAAATATTATACACCAAAAACATCAACTGTTTTTATATGCCAAAAACATCAACTGTTTTTATATGCAAAGAACATCAACTGTTTTTATATGCCAAAAACATCAACTGTTTTTATATGCCAAAAACATCAACTGTTTTTAAATGCCAAAAACATCGACTGTTTTTAAATGCCAAAAACATCAACTGTTTTATATGCAAAAAACATCAACTGTTTTTATGTGCCAAAAATATCAACTGTTTTTATACATCAAAAAATCAACTGTTTTTATATGCTTAAAATGAAAATAGTTGAAATTATTATTGACATGTACTATCGAAGCCTCTGGCGCCTTATCAGTCCTAAGTCGAAAGTCACTTGCACACTGCACGATGCCTATCGCTTCAGGCCACGTCCCGCTCCATTCATTCAACAATGGCGCGCGTGCACAAACAAGCAATAAACGAACGCGTAAAGCAGATTGACAGTTGACAGTACTGACATCAAGGGCGATTTCAAAACTAGTTGTTTATGATGATTGGCCATAGTGTAAATCATAGTAAAACACAAAGCCAATTAGGGTCGTGTGGGCGTGTCCAATGCGATCAGTTCAAACAAATATTTCTACAAAGTGGTAAGGCACGAGAGACCTCGCTAGTACCTCAAAACTAGATGTTAATACCACATATATTTGGAACTTTTTATCTATGACTCAGTACCTACTTGGCCCAGTAAACAGTTAAGTGAGTATCAAAATCGTGTAATGCATTGTAATTATATTTATTTCATTAAATACTAATAAAATTTAACATATAGTAGCAAAACTTTACTTGAAAATCACTAGTTGCAATGCTAACTCTCTTCTATGTTGCATTTTTTAAATGATATAGTAGTAAGAAAACTTGTTAAAAAAATCATTTACTAGTCGGGCTTGTCCCTCCTAAGACTTTTTGGGTATTTGGACATTTTGCTACTTAAACATATCAGTTCTTAAGAGTACAAAATATGTAATCCAACTCATAAATATTAAACTCTTACCTTTGGAAATTTCCATTCCTTTATTTGCTTTAGCCAACTTAACAGTGTCTTTAAGTCTTTTCTGCCAAGTACTTTAATATCTTTACAACATATTTTAATTTCTTCTGTAGTTTTAGGATGCTCTTCAATGGTTTTATCATCGAAAACAATCTGTAAGTGTTAATAATTAATATAGTATTTCAGAAATTTAATCTGGTTTGCAATAAGTATAATTCCAACATACCTCTGAACAGCCTTGCAGAAGGTCTATAGGATCATCTGCAGTCAGGAATTGTGAAAGCATCACTTTATGATGAGTAGTATAATCATTTTCCTGATAACCTTCAGCTTTTGCTTTTTTCTGTTTCTCAGGATGCAATACATTAGTGTGTCCCTTTTTGGCTATGTCTAAATCTTCAAACACATATTTCGAATCTAGGAGCTTGGGATCAATAGAATCTGGTGATATGTAACCCTGACATACAACAAAAATTTCTGAAGACTCATTACGTGAGGCCTGTGGTTTAGTAGCATGGACCTTTTTGAAAAATTGCTTAAACACCCATAACAAGGCATGGTAATCTTTAGACCTAAATACTTTAGTCACAAACCAGCCCCCTTCTCTTAAAAAGTTAGTTGAGAGCTTTAAAGCACTCAATGTGAGACAAGCTTGTTGGTATGCATCATGAAGCCAGTTAAGACCTACGTTGGGGGCACCGTCGTGTAGTACGACATCGGCTTTCCAGGTTTTAATTTCCTTTTTTATAGCTGTTTTACATTTTTCTGTTGTGATATCTTCAGTTAGACCTATACAGCCAGGAACCGCTTTTATTGGAAACAAATCAACCCCAATGACGACACTAGATACGGGCATATTCTGATGCGCCACTTGCATCCATCCTCCAGGAGCAGCACACAGATCTATGCATACTCGTGATTTTTGCAAAAATCCAAATTTTCTATTAAGTTGAATCAATTTAAATGCAGCTCTTGAGCGATATCCTACAAAATAAACATTATTTACTGTTATGGCAAAAAGAAACGAGAAAAAAATACTTTAATTTACTAACCTGTTTCCTTGGCTAATTGATAATATTTATCTTTACGCTGTTTCCCAACTTTGGTTTTCTTTCCCATATTTGATTTATATAAATAAGCATTTATTTCTAATCAAACGTATCACGAGGAAAAGGAAAAAAAAGGTACCGGAGTCTTTCTATAAATCACTTCAAACTAAAACGTAGTGATTACATTCTCTTTGCTACAAATACAAACGACCCTCGTGAAATATATTTTAGGTTAACAAATAGGGATGTGAAAAAAATAATCGCATTAAAAAATTCTATTCATATCATTTAATCGATTTAATACAATATTTTTACATACAAAGATCTATAATCATTACAGATTTGAGTATTTCATGTATAATTGTTTTTCCCACAGATTTTTTTGTTTTAACATAACAATTATAATATATTAAATGGGACTAAGGGCTGACCTCAGCGGTATATCTGGGGTTATCAAAATAAAGACGCTATATCCAGAGATACCGGGGATATCTTGTAAGTGTTACAAGATATGTCCGGTTTTTTAAGGCTAAACGAATTTCTGACATTAGAATAGCTAAATTGTCCAATGTGCTAAACCTTTTAAATCCAAAAGGTGTTAATTCGAGGACATATCAGCTTTCGGAGCGGAGCGAGTGAAGCGAGCGAATCACCTATAGATCAGCCTTAATGAAGAAATGTATATGACGCCATAACTATATAGGTAAGTTTTTAGCTGATTTTCGTATTTTTTGTAATGAATCGAACCAACAGGTTTAGGACTAGATCGTGACGGAGTCCGAATTTTGAAATTCGCAAAAGTAAAAAAGTTATTTCCAAAACACATTGGCTTTACAGGATGTCCCATTGAAACAAAAACTCCAATATATGGTGTTAGTAAAGCTTTATGCCTAGCGACTGCATGGACCTAGTAGCATTATTTCGGCAATTTTAAATACAATAATATACGGAATTATAATAACAGACGGAAAGGCAATAGGATATTATGAAGATTGATCGGAAGTATATTTGCCTGTTTTTAGAATAGGATTGACAACTTTTTTTTTTGGTCCACAAGTATAGGGAAAATCGGTTAGGAAATCGAAAAGGAGTAAAAAAGTTTACTCCATTCCGATTTTCCCTTTTGTACTTAAATCGATCACCGACTCGAGTTCTGGACTCCAATTTCCAGACTAGGGTTCTAGAATCGAGTCAACATTTGAATACTAAACATAGAACTCGAGTGCGGGATTCGAATCACGTAATCGAATCATGTTTCGAATACCGTACCAAACTGACTCAACTCAACTCGATCCAAAAAAACAACGACTCGGCACATCACTAGTATCGATACTGTAGGATTGATTTTTTTTAGGTATCGATATGATACCCCTCGAGACCATTTATGAGTACTCGGTATCGTTACCCAAGGTCGATACTTCGATCCATAGTTGTATGCTCAGAACAATAACTAAAGCTATGGAAGCCGTGCTAAAATAAAAACTGTATAACAGCTCTCGTATTCACTTAAAGTAATCTAACATACATGGGTAAGAGCGAAATAGACAACAATTGCAAGGTTTTATTTTCTCGTCATTGTCACAAACTCTCAAAGTACAAATGTCAAATGGTTATAATTTGGTTGTAATTTGACTTTTTTTGGCGGGAAGTCAACCTGAGCGGCAGCTTTAAATTTTCATTGTCAATTAAAGTTAATTTTCCTTGCGTTTCCTATCCTAAACATCTGAAAACGAAAAATAGACGAAAATGGGTCCCCCTAGTAATGGGGAGGACCCTGGGGACGGAAAAAAGAAACGGAAATATGAATGTTTTCTCTAGCCCTCAAGATAAGTAGGTACAAAATTTTTACCAAAGCCAACTATAAAAGACAATTCCTAGAAAGTAGTACTGGTGATTTCACAGTATTTGTTCAATCAACCGAACAGGAAAAACTCGGCAACGGAAATCCCATATAACTAACGAAATTATTCACAGAAAATGTTAAGGGCATTACTGGTGTCCACCGTGTCAATGTGCACAAAATTTATTAATAATATATAAAATACCAGCCAATTATTTCCTTAAAATGGATGATTTCTTATCTAAAAATAAAATGAAGGCATTCATACCGTCACACTTAACAGAGAAAATAGGTAGGTATTCTAAAATATGTTCCTAATAACATGTCCAATGAAGAAATTTATAAAAAAATCACGTGCAATGCTGAAGTTATATCCATTAAAAGACTTATGAAAAAGACAGATAACATACTATCCCCGTTGACCACAGCTGCCGTAACCTTTGCAACTACAACACTGCCACAACATGCTTACATTCAATTATTCCGTTATCGTGTACACCAATATATACCTCCAGTCTTACAATGCTTTAAATGTCTTAAGTTTAACCACTCGGCCAAAGTTTGCAGAAGTCCTCAGCAGATGTGCTCCTCATGTACTGGGAATCACTCTTATAAGGAATGTGATGTGGAAGAAATAACTTGTATAAATTGCAATGGATCTCATTTAGCAATATCCAGAGATTGTCCAATAAAAAAACAGAAGTTTGAAGAAAACATGAAGAAATATACTCAGCAAAACTATGCCACTGTGGTGAGTTCTCCACCACCTAATGATTTGAAAGCCTATCCACTTCTGAATGTAAATAAGTCTTTAGATGTAGATACAATTGTCAACAATGATATTATCCTGAATGCTATTGTAAAATCATTATTGGCTCTAGGGAATAACAAAAATAAATAACCCTTAACAATTAAGAAAATAAAAGAAATATTTATATCCAACTTAGTTTAATGGAGGATTATTTACATATAGTTCAGTTCAATATACAAAGTTTACAGAGCAAGAAAACATTGTTACAAAAATTACTTGCAGATAAGAAAATAGACATTTGTTTACTTAATGAAACTTGGCTTACTAATAAATCTATTATCCCTAATATTCCAAATTACAATTTTATTTGCAAGAACTCTGAAAATAGATGCAATGGTGTAGGTATTTTAATTAAACATGGGTTGAAATATTCCGTATTAAACACTAACTTTCATGAAAATGTCCAAAACATAGCCATAAGTATTGAAACAAAGTCAGGGAATATCAGTATACTTTGTGTATATTATCCACCTAAAAGTGGCAGATTTAATACTAATAAACTTAGGCATATTCTTAATAATATTCCCAAACCTTGTATAATCATGGGTGACTTTAATGCACATCATATCAGTTTTGATTGCAATAGTAATAATAATAGAGGAAATAATATATATGTCGAAGCATTCGATTATTTAAATTAAACCTAAGATTAGATTAAACTCCAGAGGTTAAGCTTAAAATAATGTTTGTCAGTAAGCATTTGTTTACAATATACGATTTAATCAAATGGAAAACGTCAGGTTAGTACCTGGGTGAAATCCTAGATGGCGTGACTTTGAGGAGGCGTTGCAAGTTGGCAACACTAAACGTTTCTGAGATGACTCTTGAGAAGCACAGACTGTCAGCGTGCTATAAGTGTAAAACGTTTAATTAGCATTCTATAAGCGTGAAACAGATTATAGTGACGTTAGCACGCTATAAAGCTATAACGTTTACTTCATAGTTTATACCGAGCGGGACGTCACTTTTCGTTGGACCGCCACGCAAGGAGGTTGTCACGCCATCTTGGGGATCACCACGTTTTTCATCTATCGAAATCTCGTGCATCACTTGCGGTTTTAGGCCGCAAGTGGTTTCAGATAATAAAGGAGTCTATCCTTCAACCATACGCGCTCTTATTTTGACGATCACTGCAACTCGTCATGGATAATAAAGAGCATTCCGATGACCGGCGTGAGGCCTCGCCGTTATCAGAAGTGGGATGCAACCACAACGCGCCACATAATGTGAATAGTGAATTAAACGCTGGACAGTCTAATAACGGGACAAGTGCTACGGAAAATAACACGATCGACGAAAAATGGCGGTTACTGATGGAACAGCAAAACCGTAACTTTTTGGCTTTGGTGCAAGCAATGCAAACGCCTACGACGAGTAACAATTTTCGTCTACTCGATTTTGATCCCGGAAAAAAAGACGTTGACGCTCGTGCCTGGATTACAACCGCGAATATGTGTGTGAGTGATCAGCGTCAAGAAGGCGCAACTTTAACCGTGGGAAACCTGGACACAAATCCGCATTTTGCCGTACAAAGAGAGACATGAAGACGCAAGAGGATCGCCATCACCAGAAGCCTCATCCTGTCCAGAGTGGGAAGCCTGCTTCCATCACCTGCTTCCACTGCCGGGGTCAGGGCCACTATGCGTCGAGCTGCCCTGAGCGAAACAAGAAGGGGGCTGGAACCAACTCATCGAGAGAGAAGCGTGTCGACGTGTGCGTTGTGAACGCACCTGCTGGGACCCTACAACACTCCGGTGAGCGATATTGTTTTTCGTACGATGTTGGTGCTGAATGCTCGTATATTAAGGATTGTGTTGTTCAAAGTTGACTGGTAAACGTTTTAATAATGTCACTGTCATGACCGGTATAAGCCAAACACAAGTATTCAGCGCAGAACAGGTATAATGTTGTGTAGCGATTAACCATTTGAGATTTTTTTTTAAGTTTTACAAGACCTTTATTTGCAAAATTATATTAAGATCGGCCGAAACATTTTTGGTTGAATTAGTGTGAATTCTTTTATTTTTTTATGAACCTACCCTCGATCTAAATATTATCGATACGTCCGTATCGTTACGTATGGTAATAGTTAAACTTTGAAAGCTGTAAATTCTAACCTTACAAATACCCATATGATCGGTTGAGAAGGATGCCAAAGGGTTATGTACCAGTCGAAGTTGAAGTTGAGTTACATGTTGATCAATGATAATTACTTTTTGTGTGGGAACTCGAGCGGGTTCTTGAGCCGTAAAGGTGTCGACCGTACCTAGAGTCATTACGCGGTGTGCATTTGACTTAGGTAAAGGTCGTGGTCCCGGTGGACCGTAGTGTGTAGTCAATGGGTGATACACACGGTGTTGTGGATGTACAGAGTGGTACAAGTACAGCAATTTATATTTCTGTGAAGTTCGTGGCAAATAGAGGTACTCGAGTGTCCAATTAACTAAATTTAGAAATGGCATTAATGAAGTGTTGCTGTGAACGATCATGGTACATAGCCTAGCTACTTCTGTATACCTAAATGATGATGCTTTTGACAATTTTTTTTAGTTAAATGTTCTTAGTTTTGTTTAATAAGTTAGTTGTCAAAGTAATAAAGAACAGTAGGGCATTATTAGGTTCTCCCATACGTATAATCGCTGATCAGGGTCGTTGCTTTTGAAGTGAAAGAACATTTTACTGTCCGGCACTATCTCTGTCTCTTCAGGTACCAGTTCATCCATATTCCGTTAAGAAGACTGCGTTCATTACTTCGGAGGGTCATTTCGAATACGTAACCATGCCATTCGGTCTGCGCAATGCTCCTGCTGTTTTTCAGCGTGCTGTAATAAAGGCTCTTGGTGACCTTGCAAATACTTACGTAGCTGTCTATATGGATGCCGGAAGATTACGTTCCTCCTGACGTTGAGACTATAGACGAAGACCAGGGCTCTGCTTCAAGTTAAGTAGATAGTGTTAAATTTATTTTCTGTAAGCATAAGACAAACAGAGTTTTGTTGTGTTCCGTCATGCTTCGGAAATAACGAAGAGTGTCTATGACACTGTTTATATGGTGTGTGCGCTGTCAGAATGATTTCTGATGGTATGATATGGTGTGTGCGCTGTCAGAATGGTTTCTGATGGTATGATATGGTGTATGCGCTGTCAGAATGATTTCTGATGGTATGATATGGTGTGTGCGCTATCAGAATGATTTCTGATGGTATGATATGGTGTGTGCGCTGTCAGAATTGTTTCTGATGGTATGGTTTTAAAAAAAAAGTGTTCCGTTATTGGCCGAAGGTGACGAAGAATGCTTACATAAGATGTGTACCTTATGATGGCGATGATGGATAGGGGGAGTGTGCCTGCTACTGCCGTAGAGTAGTGGATGATATGGTGAGGAGGAGCACTATTTTAATTAATCAGTCCATCTGTTTGTCTTGTGCTCCTGTTGCAATTTTAATTTTAACATGTTTCCCCTGAAATCGAAATGTTGTCAGGAAAGCCGAGCGAAACGGTTACTACTCTTGTGACTTTCTCTTGCAGATGAGTCACTCGAGGACGAGTGAACAAGCAGGATGGCCGTGTCGAAGCATTCGATTATTTAAATTAAACCTAAGATTAGATTAAACTCCAGAGGTTAAGCTTAAAATAATGTTTGTCAGTAAGCATTTGTTTACAAAATACGATTTAATCAAATGGAAAACGTCAGGTTAGTACCTGGGTGAAATCCTAGATGGCGTGACTTTGAGGAGGCGTTGCAAGTTGGCAACACTAAACGTTTCTGAGATGACTCTTGAGAAGCACAGACTGTCAGCGTGCTATAAGTGTAAAACGTTTAATTAGCATGCTATAAGCGTGAAACAGATTATAGTGACGTTAGCACGCTATAAAGCTATAACGTTTACTTCATAGTTTATACCTCAGAACAATAACTAAAGCATAGAAGGAAGGATAAAATAAGAATTCATTGTGTGTTATTTGTCTCTTTTTATCATACGGCACAAAACTGTGTAAGTGTAAGAGATGAGTAATATTTGTCTTTCTAGCATATCACAAGGAGGTCACAAGATGAATTCTCATTTGGTTAAAATTGGTAATTTGGTTAAAAATATAACACGGCTAAATTCTATAGTACCTAGTCTCAAAGATAGACCATCCGAGTTTGAACTATTTGAATTGTTCGCGTATTCTTTGTTTATGTTTCCCGTGGCTAATTATATTTGGTGATATTTTATTGATATTAATGTGATTAGATTGAATGAAATTTTTAGTAATTTATAAATAGTGATTGTTTGTGTACACTCTAGTAAAATGTCTTGTGTGGTTCGGGGCTGCAAGTCACATTCGTGGCGAAAAGAAAATAATCAAGATCTTTTGACCTTTCATCGGTATGTTTTATTATATTGTTATTTGATATGAGCTTTTAAGTGAATATTAATACATATGAAATATCTCTGAATCATTTTGTAGAAAAACAATACGTAACATTGATTGCAGCTTATGTTTTAGCGGTTATTCGAAAATTATTATAAGGTTATCTTGATCAGGCATAGGGCAGGTAAAATTTTATCGATATTTTTTATTTTACAGATTTCCTAAAGATGATGTTAAACGAAATGAATGGGTAAAATGTATCGGCAGGCGAAATTGGACCCCAAAAAAACATAATCACATTTGCTTCAAGCATTTTACCGCAAATTCATTTCTTTGTAGTCGAGCTACGAAATGGAGACGTCTTAGAAAAGATGCAATTCCTACGTTATTTATTATGGATGAAGCACAAGAAATGGTACGATATCACATTATATTATCATTGCTTAGCACCGACTTCAATATAAAAATGTGATGTTGTACGTATTCTTATATTATTTATGACGTTTTGGTGTTTTTGACGTCGGTTTTTTTTTTGACAGTAAAATATTTCAATCTTTTTAGTAAATTTCATACATGCGTATTAAAATTTGACCCAAGTTCAACAGACACCAGATTAACTTAAAACGTCTTTCGCTCTAAACAGTATTGAAAGAATTATTCCCGAATAATCTTTCTTTTTCTTACTTTCCACTATCAGCTCACCTGAATCACTTTGATGAATAGAAGTATGCGTCCTTACTTATCAGAAACCTTCCATCAATAGCTCAGTAACATAATAGGATGACTACTAAATGCAAATAAATCGTTTGTTTTCCGTGGTACCATTAGATAGTACCATCAATGGTACTATACCTCTTCAGAAAAATACATGAAACACGTTGAAACGTGCTTATGAAATTTAAATTTTTCCTTCGATTTTTCTGGGCTTTCGTCATCATAATCATGACTTAGTGACAATGGGACCAGTCGGAAAGTATACCGTCTCGCACACAAAAAGAAATTTCCAAATCGATTAATAAATGACAGAGCTATGAGGTAACTAACATAAAAAACCGGCCAAGTGCGTGTCAGGCCACGCGCAGTGTAGAGTTCCGTAGTTGCAAATGCCAACTTTGTGTTCACACTCACACCTCACAACACGTTGCTATTAAATTAGGCATTATTATTTTTATTAAAGCTGCAATGATTTTATATTCTCCTCATTAACTTCGCGTGGTTCATAAATTTATATTCAGTATACTTAATTTTCAATGAAATTTTACTTTTCCGAGTACATTTTATAAGTTGGTCGTCTATAACTTTTTTGTTTGTACTTAGTACTCAACTTTGATAGTTTTCCTTTAAACTTCGTTATATATACTACTGTTGTAATTTTTTCACGTGTCCATATATTGCAGAACCTCCTTCTTATTTAAAGTGCCAAACAAATGCAACGCTTGGTACTTAAGCGAATGATAGCATGGTTATCATAAGAAGATTTAATGTTACATTTTTTCTGTTGTTTTAGTTGAAAATATACAATCGTCTAAAATCTATAAAGCTAAAAGCTCATTTATGGGGAAATGTATAACTTCTTACAAAAAAAAATCACAAAGTGTTACTGATTTGCCTTTTCATAAGATTATTTCAATAATGCCAATGCCTGGTGTTAATTTGTAGATATAACACGTTATAATGTAATGTTATTTTGTATAACAATTCATGTAAAGATATTATTATGTATCGTAGCGACATAATTATTGTTACTTCTGATAAAGCTGATAAGTTTCTTGCGCCCATTTTTCTTATCAGCTAAAAGATGTACGAATGGGTGGTAGATAAAAAAATTGAATGATTCAAAAGAGGTTTCAATCATATTTGATTAAAGAACATTTTGATTGTTTTGATTTTGTTTTTCAATATGTCTCCCATTACCTTTTCATTCAATTTGTGAATCTCTTGAATGGAAAAATTTCATCAATCTAGCCAACGGGAAACACCCGTAAATTTAATAGTGCATTTTTTGACTTAGTACGCCAGATTTTTCAATCCTCAGATAGGACTGAAAAGGGAATAATATTGAAATATTTTTTATTTATTTAATATCAACTTTTCAAAGCTATTCTTGAGTAATTTGTCGTGACAGACGTTTAAATTAGTCGTCATAAGCAGCAAAAACCCTTACATCCCTCAAAAGCCCCTTTACTCGTCTTTTTTAATAGCATATCAACGTCCGCTTTTAGTCTCTTGACTGGCTAGCCTGGCCATACCATAGGGCACAGCAGCTTTCAAGGATAAGTTTCATGAGAAAATGTACCCTTTATGATTTACGTTGTATTTCTCGTAATAAAAACATTTTAGTATTAAGAATATATTTAATTCATAGTATCGTAATAAAAAAAAATTGTAACTATTAAGAATATATTAATTCATAATATATCGACGTTGAAACTAGGCGAGTCATGAGAAGAACATCACTAGCAGAAACAGAAACTAGTGACCACCTACGAATTTTCGAAACGTCTTACTATTACCTGTCTCTTTCTAACTAATTAAAGTCTGCCTAAGGTCAAAGTGAGTCAAATATATTGAATTCAGTAGCTATTTTAGCAAGGTTTCTATGCTTTAGTTATTGTTCTGAGGTTTATACCGAGCGGGACGTCACTTTCAGGGGGGGTCAGCTGTCGAACAGACCAATGCCAGCTTGTGGAATATTTTGAATAACAGAGATAGCGCTCTATAATAGAAAGAGAATGACGTATGATTAATTTTGCCTGCCCGTCTGGAAAAAACTTACTAAATTAGTAGTTAATTTTTTAAATCCTTGGGAGATTATGCTTTCAAATAATGTATACAATATGATAAAAATAGGTTTCGACGATTTTCCTATTCATATTCAAATTCTAAATATGAAAACTGAAGTAAGTCTCGTGATTTTAGGTAGTGATTATACATTTTGGGTACGTAAGCTTGGGTAGCTTTTATTTTTTAAGTAAGTATAACACCAATAAATGGCCGATCTTGTGTGGGGTTTTCTTGTGGTTGCCGGTTTATTTACGATTCTTTCTTGTACTGAATTTAGCGAATATTAAAGTGATCTACAAGTAAAGGAAGAGCCCTATTGTTTTGCGGCCAGACTTCTATTTCATACGACGCTTGTGTAGATTGTGTTGTGTTTTATGAGATAGAAACTCTTGCGAAATAGACGCTTGTTTAAGCTGTGTTTTGTGAGATTGATACTCTTTTGCGAAATAGACGCTTGTTTAGACTGTGTTTTGTGAGATAGAAACTCCATCGCGATACAGACGCTTGTGGTTTTATTGCTCTTGAATTGTGCATCAATATGGTTGGCAATAGAACCTTCAGATGTGCCAAGTGCGGTGCGACTTCTAAGGAAGACTCAAGTTTGACCTTCCACAGGTTTCCTCTGCCGTCCAAGCGTGACCCTTATAAGTAAGATAGTACCTATCTTGATGTATAATCTTATCATAACTAAAACATTATTTTACACTTTAAACACTAATTATTTTTCAGGGCAAAAGTTTGGGCAAAGTTTTGTTTTCCCGATGAAGATTGGTCGTGTGAGCAAAAATTGATCAAATTATACAATGAACACAAGTTGTTGTGTGGAAAACATTTTGATGATTCATCATTTACCAGTGATGACAAGACAAGATTAAATAAATTTGCTATTCCTACCGATGCTAGAAACATTTTGACTGAGTTACAAAATCAGCTGCTTTATCCACCTACACCCATGGATACATTAGAAGCCAGCACATCACAATGTTTGCCAGCACAAAGAGAACACATAGAAGAAGGAAAACTGCATTGTCCAGAATTGACCAAGGTAATTTGAATATTATGTTAGCTATTATATAACATAAACATAGTCAACCAATCCACAATTGGCCGGCATGTTTGACTAGGTTTTATGATATGAGCTGTGACGATAATGATATACATATAACATTAACTGTATTTCCCTTTCACTGAGTAAAGGTCTCTTTTTTATTTTTTTTATCTATAAACATATAACAGTGGTGGTCATATAAATAAGAATGCTTAATAATACAACGCCAGTACTATGTTTTCACCATACTATAAGTGCATGGTTTGTCTCTAAACATACTCTGATAGTGTTGTTAATATTCTTATGACTGCAATAATAGTTTACTAGTTTTATTATTAAGTGTTTCTTTCATTCTTCATTATATGTTCACCTTCTCACCTGTAGTATTAATACAAATTATTTCTCAATGTCTTTTTTAATTATGTTACTCCTAATGTATTAAATGACAGTATAAAGAATAGTTTTCAAGAAGTAATACTTTTTTTTATGAACATTGGAATTTCGAAATGTTGTCTTTACCAGAAGCATTCTTAATTATATACCTAATTACTACTGTATATACAATTTGTTAATTTTACACTTGATCAAACGAAATGTGCGGATACTAGATAAAAAAATATTGATAAAAAATAGAAAAAAAAATTTTTAAGCAAGCAGTTTCTAAAATTAATGCACTTTAATTTATTTTTTAATAAAATTCCCATCTTTCGGTTTTAAATTATTTTCTCTTTAAGTAAACTGTGTATTTTTTTCAAAGTAGTCTTATTTGAAATCTAGAAAGACTAACTAGCAACAAAAATTAAAAAAGCCTACGATTTCGGGGAGTAAATTTGTTAATAAAACTAATAAAATATTTTTTTTTTGTGAAAAAGTACTTTTTGTTTTAATATTTTATTTGTTATTTCAAAACTAGCACATTGACGTAACTTTCTTAGCATGTTTTATTAAACTACATGATTTACTCTACAAGTTCTCCGAAATAACATGGGTTCTATCTCTTTTTGCTATTTCTCATATATATTAACGACCTCCCAAAAGCTATTGACTATCCTATGACTCTTTTTGCAGACGACAGTACTGCAATTTTTACTGACAACAAAAATAGCAATTATGAAAGTAGCATAAATGATTCTTTGACATCTATGATAGACTGGTTGGTATGTAATAACTTGAAAATTAATATTGACAAAACTGACAATGACATTTCAAAATAAAAATAGTAAATTTGACCCTCTAATTATAGTTTATGACAACTGCCAAATAAAACAGATCCAATGTACTAAGTTCCTGGGCATCTATATCGACGCTAGTCTATCCTGGAAAAAGCATATAGAACACATATGCCTTAAACTAGGTAGGTTTTCGTATGCTCTTTACTTGCTTCAAAAAGTAGCAAACAAACAGGCGCTCCTATGTGCATATCACGCTTACGTGGGCTCCACGATCAGATATGGTATCCTATTTTGGGGAAACTCCACATATAAGAAACTAGCGTTTAAGGCACAAAAAAAGTGCATACGGTCTATGTGTCAGCTAAAACAAACAGATTCCTGCAAACCGCACTTTAAAGACCTTCAACTACTTACACTTCCTTCGCTATATATCTGCGAGTTAGCTATATTTGTGAAAGAAAACATTAGCAACTATAAAGTTCTAAACAGTAAGAGGCATCAACATAGATTGCGCTGTGATAGACACAGCACTAGTGTTTTTAGCAAGAGTGTTTTCTCAATGGGTGTTAAAATATATAATAAATTACCTAAATTTTTAAAAGAAATTAAGATTACTCACATTTTTAAGTCACAATTAAATAAATTTCTAGCTGACAAAGCATATTACTCGATTGACGAATATACTCGTATCAATGACAAAGTATAATGTAATTAATCGCTAAAATTTTGTACATTTAATTTCCTATGGCATGTAAAATTTATTTATAAACTGAAATCTATAATTATTTTTATATAAATTAATTGTTTGCTTTTAATGTTTTTATTAATTGATACCATTAATTTGGCTTTAATATCTTTGTTTCTAAATTTGAACACCCGTGAGGGTTAGATGTGGCGTTAATTCTTATTTTAAGTCATCATTTGCAAATAAATATTTTGATTGATTGATAGATTTGTTGTTAAAGATAATCACTATTTAATTATATATATATATATATATAGATAATCACTATTTAATAATATATATATATACAGGGTGTCCCAAAAAATAGTGTCAAGCGTAAGTCCAGAGTTAGAGCACCTCTTGGAGTACCCGAATCACCCCCATGTATGTTCCGCGATTATTCGTAGTTTTCGAGTAATAATTTTTTTTCTGACTTTTTGAAAATTTTGATCCAAAAAACTTAAAAATTTTAAATAAAAAAAGTAGAACATATTTTAATGTTTTTCTTTTTGCCACTGAATCATCTTTAGTGCTTCTTTTATGTCTAAAATAATCAGCTTCGTAACTTTAGTGGAAATTTAGAAAACAGTAGTGTAAAGTCAAAATTTGAATGTTAGTGAATAATTACTCAAAAATTCATCTTTAAATTAAAAATCTAAACAGGCGCATTCATGGTTTCTAAGAATGTGTAAAAACTTCTCTAGACTCTCTGCTTTCATAATCATTTTAAAAAAAGAAGTACTTAATGGGGCTACTTTGGCTTAAATCGGCCATCAAAGACAGCGAGATGAAAATTTCATAAAATTTACCAAATTCCTATCAGATGATAAAAAAAAATATCTGGTCTTTTTATAATTTCTAAGGTTCAGATTAGCGATGTGCCGAGTACGGCTTGACTCGAGTCAGACTCGATTCCTGCTTTGGACTCGCCTATTCGAATACCAATTTATTTTGATTCGAGTACGCCAGACTCTGTTCCGGTACTCGAGTCAGGAAGAATTGATCTTGTACTCGCTGTCTCGAACCTAAAAAACAACGACTCGGCACATCACTAGTTCAGATTAATTACAATTTAGCAAAAATTAACTGCATGAAACCCATATTTAAATATTTTTCTCGCGGATCACATCGGTTGTAGTGTTGGATGTAACGCAGTACTTACCTGCTAAAAAATTGCCCGAGTGAGAGGATATGAAAGAGACCGCATTATTGCTATCTCTCTCACTCTCATTGGCGAAATGGATAACTGTAACTGAGGAATGCTATTCTTTGTGACAAGGGGATGAGGCGGGGGGTGTAGTCCGAGCGCCTATTGTGTTCTGGCGCCAGTCGTTTGCCTGCTTTTGTTTGCGTTTTACGTACGATACGCTCATTTGTGATTATTTGACGAACTTTGCTTTCTTTACGGACCTTGAGTGCGATTACGATTTGGTTTTGTGTGAATACGGGATTTTGACAAATTTGGCATTCTTAACGGACTTTTCAAGCTCTTCATTTTGTGATGTCTTTTTCATCGCAAGAATATGCTCTTATGCATTACTTTTATGGATATGCAAGAGGAAATGCTTCTGAAGCAGCCAGGTTGTTCCGGCAGCAAGTACAAAATGGAGGTGGACCTCAGCCTGAAACTTGGCCTGATCATCGCATGATTTTAAGAGTACATAACTCTTACATGGAAGGACGCCTACCAGGTAGAAGATCGGGGCGCCCATCTGAAATGAGTGACCCAGATACTGTCCAATCAGTGGTCGAAGAAGTGGTGAGAGATCCATCAGTTAGTGTAAGAACAATAGAACGTCGAATCGGAATTCCGAAATCACAAGCACATCGAATACTTTATCAAGAGCGTTTTCATCCATATCACATCCAGAAAGTTCAGCAGCTCAAGCCCGCAGACTACCCGAGAAGGGTGGCATTTTGTCAGGAAATGTTACGGAGACAAGCTGAAAACGAAAATTTCTTTAAAACTATTCTATGGACTGATGAATCACATTTTAAGCGATGTGGGGTGTTTAATGCGCATAACTACCATTCGTGGAGTATTGAAAATCCACACCTCACAAGGGAATCTAATTTCCAAGAACAATTTAGTATCAATTTGTGGTCAGGCATCCTAAACGGACAGCTGATTGGTCCGTTCGAACTACCGGACCGACTGAACAGCGAGGCCTACTTGCAATTTCTACGACGTGATCTCGGCGTCTTATTAGAAGATTTAGACCTATTAACGCGGAGAAATATGATTTTTCAAAACGACGGCGCTCCATGCCATTTTGCTAGAAATGTTAGACAACATTTGTCTGAAACATTTCCATTTCATGGATCGGTCGTGGAGGGCCCATTGAGTGGCCGCCACGGTCCCCCGACTTGAACCCCATAGATTTTTTCGTCTGGGGATACTACAAGGAATTAGTATACGCCAAGTACATTACAAACGTCACAGTGTTAAGAACAAAATTAAGACGAGCGGAAGAAACAATAAAAAACAACAGAATTGCATTTATAAATTTAAAAGAAAACTTTTTTATACGATGTAGAATATGTATTGAGCACGAAGGTCGTCATTTTGAAAACTTTCTTTAAGCGATCGAATAATGTTTACTTATATATTAATACTTTGAAATAATGTTTTGTTTCATTTATTAAGTTATAATAAATCTTCAAAGGTTATTAAAGATGGCAGCAGGAACAGTTATTTTTGACTTATTTTTTTAGCTTTTCTGCAGTCATTTTTGGTTTATTAATAAATAGTTCAGAATTTTAAAAACAAAATATTCAGAAGTCGAGTTTTATGAAATTTTCACCTTGCTGTCTTTGATGGCCGATTTAAGCCAAAGTAGCCCCATTAAGTACTTCTTTTTTTAAAATGATTATGAAAGCAGAGAGTCTAGAGAAGTTTTTACACATTCTTAGAAACCATGAATGCGCCTGTTTAGATTTTTTAATTTAAAGATGAATTTTTGAGTAATTATTCACTAACATTCAAATTTTGACTTTACACTACTGTTTTCTAAATTTCCACTAAAGTTACGAAGCTGATTATTTTAGACATAAAAGAAGCACTAAAGATGATTCAGTGGCAAAAAGAAAAACATTAAAATATGTTCTACTTTTTTTATTTAAAATTTTTAAGTTTTTTGGATCAAAATTTTCAAAAAGTCAGAAAAAAAATTATTACTCGAAAACTACGAATAATTGCGGAACATACATGGGGGTGATTCGGGTACTCCAAGAGGTGCTCTAACTCTGGACTTACGCTTGACACTATTTTTTGGGACACCCTGTATATATATATAAATGTGTCTAGATAGACATTTTTCGTAAAACAATACTAAAAATATATAGTTATAACTATATATGTATTTATAGTATTGTTTTTTATGTTTACGTGCTCGTAAACACATTGGAATAAAACAACTTTTCATATTTATCACTTGTATATTTTGGTCTTAACACATATGATTTAGTTAACCTGTCCATTCGAATGCTTGTCAATCTGTGACCATGAATGCTGCAAAGCATTTGAAACGTAGGAATAACTAAATAATATGTCATAAAACTAAAATATACATGAGATGAATCCAAAAGTTGTTTTATTTCAATGTGTAGTGCACATAAATAATTTAGTTTTCTTACATTCTTCTAATAATTAAATGTAATTTTTACAGGGTTTGTGCAAAGGCATAATAAAAGAGTTGGATGTTAAAACATTTAAAGAGTTAACACCAAAAAAACAAAAACTGTACAAAAGGTGTAGGAGAAACTTAACAGAAATCCTGAGACTCAGACGAAAATTTAAGAAAATTAAAAAGTGCAAAAGAGATATATTAATGTCTCTTGAGACTAATGATGCAGTCAATGACATTATGAAAAGTAAATTGAGCAGTTCATTTTATTTGTTACTGCAGAGTCAGCTACATAACACATCAAAAAAATTAGCTGGGCGTAGATGGACGTTGGATGACAAGGTTCTAGCCTTGAGCATTTACAGGAAATCTAATTCCTGTTACAGATTGCTTAGAAGGTTATTTTGTTTACCAAGTATAACTTCATTAAAAGTCTTACTGAATAAAATACCTATGACAAGTGGAATTAACAAACAGATTGTTGAAACTATAAAGGAAATGACACAAAAACGAACTGTGGAAGAAAATCTGTGTGTAGTAGCATTTGACGAAATGTCCATAAGAAAAAATCTAACATACAATAATAAACTTGATGTCATTGATGGCTATCAAGACCATGGTGACCAAGGACGAACTTCAGAAATAGCAAGCAAAGCTTTGACATTCATGGCCATTGGAGTTAGAAAAAATTGGAAGCAGCCAGTAGCCTTCTATTTCTCAGGGGCACATGTCACAGCAGATAGACTGTCTGTTCTTATAAAAGAGGTAAATTCTATTACAATATTAATCACCTAAACTGAATTCTATTTCACAATTATTTATAGATTATGGTGATAAAGATAATATAGAATTTCCGAACAGGTGTAGAGTAGTTTTTTTACTTGTAACAAGGTTTTGTGTTCTCTTATACATAAATTTGTTTTAATGTCAATAAGTGTTTATGAAGACCAATGTTGCATAAAGCACATTTTTATTTTGTTGGTCACAAGTTCAAGGTGCTGCTTTTAGCTCCCCTCTTAAAACTATGGACTCATCAACTACACAATGAATCCATGAAATTCTAAGAGTCATCTCAAGAGCTATACAAAATATGTTTTTTTTATATACCAATTTGCATTTATTTGCTGATGCTCCTATAATGGAAAAAATATTGTTAGGCAACCTGCATACACCTGTGAAGAAATTCAAAGGTGTATGTAAAGTCTGAATTGATCCGCACTGTGCCAGCTTTGTTGACTAAGGCCGTAAGGCCTAATCGCCCTAACATAGGATAATTTTGTGCCCTCAGTGAGATGAATATCAGCTGTGATGATGATAAATCTCACGTTTATTAAAATTTAAAAAATTAAATCTCGAAAAACGTCCCTTTTTTGTTCAGAATTTTGTTTCTCAAAGTTTCTGAAAAAAATATATATTTAGATTATTAACTAAAGATTTATTTTTCAGGTGCTGAGTGCTTGTTTCGATGCTGGTCTGGTAGTGATTGGCATTGTTTGTGATTGTGATGGTGTCAATATACGCGCTATAAACGAATTAGGCTCGACAGTAGATCATCCATTCTTTGAGCATAAGGGGCAACAAATAACAACTATATTGGACCCACCCCATTTACTCAAATCTTTTAGAAATAATTTTTTAAAACATAATATTGAATTTACCCAAGAATTACTTATAAATGACCAGAAAAGTACAGGTTCGTACTAATCACAATCCATATCTTATATAATAAAACACACACACGCATATGTGGGGTGATTCAGGGCCAGCAAAATAATATTTAAGGGGCATATACGTTAGAAGATGTAAATCTCATACTTTCCGAGATAACTGACTTCAAAATGATAGCAAAAAGTTTCGAATGCTAGCTAACTGTAGATGCAATGGCACTCAATGGATTGCTGCGTAATATTCCTTGTATGCCAACATAAGGCTGTCGATACTAAGGATGAAAAAATAATTTATTAAGTTTGTAAGGAAAAAAAAACTACTTTCTACAGAATCTTTACTTCTAATGGATACACACCACTAAATACTATTTCGCCGGCCCTTAAATACTCTTTGACGACCTCCGTAACTGAGTGGTTAGTACGCCGGATGCAAGGTGTTGCCATCTCTGAGGTCCCGGGTTTGAGTCCCGGTGGGGGTAGATGTTTGTGTGATGAATATGAGTATCTGTACCTTAGTCATGGCTGTTAATTTATATTTATCTTTGTATGTATGTCTATCCGTTACCCTTGGTCCCATAACACAAGTCTTACAGTGCTCTCTTTGGGCTAGGCTACTTGGTGTGAGTGTAAATATTTGGAATAAAAAACGTCGCGTCATAGTAGGATTTTCTCCTGTGTCGTAGGTGTAGTTAAAACATAGAAAATGTCACATGCATATACGCCAAGGCCAGAACAAATTTCTGTAGGTCATACAAAATATTTGTGCAGTACGGGAATGAATCCCGCAACCCGTTGCGCAGGAGGCGATCACTCGACCTCTGCGCTAAATGTGTCAAATTTATATATTGAGTATATGTTAATTGACGACATGGTTAGCGAGAACTTAATAATTGTTGGATGAATCATTATAATGTTGAATTTCTCAGCTTTGTCTGCTTTAAATAATAAAATTTCTATTAGATTATTTCTATTCAATTAATCTAAAACATTTAGTAATTTTGCAATATATATCAATTAGATAGATAGATAGACATTTATTTCAATTCTCCATCACACACATGCGTTACAATCACAACTTAAAATAAAAATATAACAATAAATAGAGTTACCTACATATAAAGTGGTAGTATGTGTGTGCTGCAGAAGTGCAAATGTCATGGCTCAGTAATCGCTATTGTACACATCAAAAAGTGTACAAAGCACTGATATTCTGCCACAACCTAAGGGTGGCATGCAGTCAAATGGCATAAAATACTGGGAGTAATCTAAAATGACTGACTATAAAAAAAAAATATTACATAGAGGTGCTGTTTGGAATTTGGGCTATGTTTGTGTGTGTGTGTGTGTTTGCATTCATGTACCCACCAGACCGCGAGCGAAACAATTATTATTAATGTTTTTATTTTTATATATATATTTTTTTAGGAGTTGCTAAATGGAACCACATTGAGGAATTCTTCAATCTAGAAAAAACTAACACAAACTTTGTGTTTGCTCCTGCTTTAACGCAACAACACCTGCAACCAAATGGCAAGCAGAAAATGAAAGTACGATTGGCTGCTCAAGTTTTGAGTCACTCAGTTGCTGCAGGATTGTATGCTAAAATTGCCCAAAGTAAGTTACATGTCCTTTTTTAAACCTTGTCTTATTATGGCTTAAGTTAAACTTAAGAAAGCAGAAAATAATAAGAAAGAATAGCTTCTTTTTTGTAATTGTTTAAAAAGGTGAAAAGTCTAAAATTCAAATAATCTAAACCATGCATGCTTAAAAATTATAATTGTACACATGTATAAATCTTGTAATCATCATCATTTAAAGCGTAGAGTCGCCTGCTGGACATAAACCTCCCCCAAGTGTCTCCATACCGATTGGTCCTGCTTTGCTAACGTCCAGTGCCTTCCTGCGGTCATCTCCAAATTGTGGTTTACATTCCTAATGATAATTTTTATTTTATTTTCAGATGAGTTACCACAGGAAGCCAGTGCTACAGCCACAGTCGTCTCCAACATGGACAAATTGTTTGATGCCATGAATGGCAATACGCCAGATAGAAAGCGGGGTAAACCATACCTGACAAATATGTCCTCGACAAGCCCACATACAGAACTTTTCCAGAAAATGAAAAAATTTTTTGAAGAATTAAAATTTTTGGGTGCTAGATCTAAACCTCCTTCACAAGAAGGTTGGGTTAGGACTCTTAATGCGATGGAGACAGTATTTAATCATTTATCAAAACAATTTAATTTAAATACTGTCTCCTTACGCAGGTTAAATCAAGATCCTCTTGAGAACTGTTTTGGATGCATACGTAGCAATTGTGGCTCTAACCCAAACCCAACATCAGTTCAATTTGTTGCAGCATTAAAAACAAGCATTATAACAAATTTAATAAACAATAATAAAAACAGAAACTGCCTGGATGACAAAAATGACATATTAAATAATTTTAAGGTATTCCTGTCTAAAGGCACAGACAGTTCCACCAACGAACAAAGAGCTGATGAAAACACACCACATGGGAGAGCAATGGATGTAGAAGAGGCAGACATGCCTCAGTATTCTGGAGAAATGCAAGCTTGTGCCTATGTTTGCGGCTTTATTGCAAAAAATATTGAAAATGAATGCATGGCATGCAAAGAAATATTACTAGCTGACCAGAATGCTGAGGTGTGTCATATATTTACATCTTTTAAGGAGTATGACGAAAAAAACGCAAGGCTTAAATACATCCAGCCAAGTTTCTGTAAATTTGTGGAAAATGCTGCAACAAATATAAATAATTACTTAAAAGAGAGCTCAAATAAAGACAATATAAAAGTTAATTTAAGAAAAAAATGTGAGCTACTAAATTGTGACTGGTTGGGAGGGTGCAAAGAACATTTAGAAATAAATAAAACTAAAATTATAGAGAGCACAATTGCTATATGCTTAAAACGACATTGTACTCTAAAAAATAGAGAATTTATAGAAGAAGCATCTAAACAAAGCTTTTCTAGAAAAATAAATATTTTAAAAAATGTGTAAAACATTGTTTTATTTGTTGACAAGATCTGACTCAGGGGTCTATCATCGCACTGTATAAGTTTTGCAGTCAAAAATACATGTAGGATGACTTTGTTTTAATTTACAGCAAAACACATTTGTGACTGCATACTGTACAGTTTGATTTTTAATTCGGTTGACGAAACTGACAGCTAGAACCTTAGACTAAGTACTTAATGTACCTATCTAAGGCTTGTACAAAGGTTGAATGACAGCTCGCCATTGTACCCAACTATCAGTTTAGTCCACTGAATTAAAATTCAAACTGTACATTAGATTCGTACTACGAAATATTTAAATTTACTGATTTAAATTTCCCGCGCTGCTATATTAGTTCGTGTGGAATAAACCAGAGCGCTAGTGTGCACGTGTAAGCCTTAAGTAATAAGGAAGCTGTCGTTCTTCCCTTCTGTGGTCACTTTTCGTTGGACCGCCACGCAAGGAGGTTGTCACGCCATCTTGGGGATCACCACGTTTTTCATCTATCGAAATCTCGTGCATCACTTGCGGTTTTAGGCCGCAAGTGGTTTCAGATAATAAAGGAGTCTATCCTTCAACCATACGCGCTCTTATTTTGACGATCACTGCAACTCGTCATGGATAATAAAGAGCATTCCGATGACCGGCGTGAGGCCTCTCCGTTATATATAACTTAATTGATGACTTAGATTTTTGCATATTAAATGATGGTACTCCAACAACATGTCCATATCCCAACAGGCAGGCTTCTGCAATAGATGTCAGTCTTGTTAGTCCTTCAATTGCTCATTTGTGTAATTGGCTGGTTCAGGATGATCCTTTAGGCAGCTACCACTATCCAGTTTCCCTCTATGTAAATATTCAACCATTTATGTATGAAGTAGGTCCTGTGGAAGAAGGATTTATCTATAGTAAAGCTAACTGGACTGAATTTTATGCTCTATCTGAAAATTTCTTTTCCAATTTCACCATTGAGTCTGAAGATTGCCTAGAATTGTATAATAGTTTTGTAAATACTTTAAATGATTTAAGAGATATAACGATTCCTAAGAGTAAGAAAAAAATAGTAATGTTGTTCGTAAAAAACCTGCTCCATGGTGGAATGCAAAAGGTGAGGTAGCGGTGAATACATCTAAAGAGGCCTTAAAGCAATATAACTCATGTCCCACTATAGCTAATTTTATGGAATATAAAAAACTAGATGCTCAAAAGAAGAGAACTATTAAAATTGAGAGCTCAGAGTCATGGAAAAATTTGTGTAGTAGCTTTAATAGAATGACTCGTTTCAAGGATCTGGGATTATATTAAAAAATTTAAGAGAATTGGAAAGAGTAGTCACAATAAGAACTTTGATGATACATGGATTCCAGCTTTTCTAGACAATCTATCAGACAACAACAGCTTCAATGTAGACAGGTTGTTATCATTGTTTCATAGTGCTCAAGAAAATGCAGCTAATTATTTTCTTAATAAACCTTTTTCTTTTACTGAAATGACTGCTTCATTACAAAGTAGAAAGGACACTACACCAGGCTTAGATAATTTACCCTATTTACTTATTAAAAGGTTACATCCAAATGCCCAAAAAATACTACTTTGTATATATAACAAACTTTGGCAAAGTCATATTATACCAAAATCCTGGAAAACTCAATGTGTCATTCCAATATTAAAGCCAAATAAACATATAAATAATGCTTCTTCATACAGGCCTATATCTCTATCTTCATGTTTGGAAAATTATTTGAAAATATGCTAAAGCTATGTTTGGAATACTTTTCAGAAAGAAATAATTTAATTCCTGAAATTCAACATGGTTTTAGAAAAGGTAAAAGTTGCTCTGAAAGCTTTGTGTCTTTGATTCATGACATTAAACAAGTCAAACTCAGTAATTCTAACATGGTTTGTGTTTTCTTAGATGTTAAAGGTGCTTTTGATAATGTAAATATAGAACAGCTTATTGAAGTTTTACGTGACATTGGCATACCAGGAAGTACTTTGAAATGGTTATTTGAATTTTTAAGTAATAGAACTATTTATGTAAAGTACAATAATAAATTGCATGGCCCTAGATCGGCTAATAAAGGAACTATGCAAGGTGCTACTTTATCTCCTTTGCTGTACAATCTATATACTTCAGAGATTTTGAAATATGTCAACACTGAAACGGTCAACATCTTACAATTTGCAGATGATTTACTATTATATAGTATAAATCAAAATGCAGACATAGCTAAAAATAACATAAATAATGCTTTAAACCAATTATATACATATTATCATAACAAACTTAAATTAGAAGTGAGCCCAGAAAAGAGTTCACTTTTAATATTTAGTAAAGAAAATACAGTTATGAAAATTCTTTATAATAACACAGAAATTCCCATTGTTAACCATCATAAATTTTTGGGTGTAGTAATTGATTCACATTTAAAATTTGATAAACATATAGACTATATTAGTAAGAAGGCTATAAGAAGTATAAATATCTTACGTCATTTAGCAGGTACTTACTGGGTTCAGACCCCAAAACCATGAGTATGTTGTATAAAAGCATAGTCAGAAGTCACTTTGATTACAGTAGCTTAGCTTACTTAAATGCTAATAATTCCTTCCTCCACAAACTGGATATAATACAAAACAAGGGTTAAGGCTAATTTGTGGAGCAATGCGCTCTACTCCTATTAACTCATTAGAAGTGGAAACTTACCTCCATTGTTCCTTAGAAGGCTTCAACTAGCAGAAAGATTCTTTTTAAAGTTAGTAGCTTCAGATAATCCTTTCAACACTAAACTTCACAATATGAGAGAGGCTTTGCACTTCATGCCAAAACCTACTATATCTCCTCAGTCACTTCTTTCTGGAATTGAAATTATATCTATTTATAGTCATGTTAAAAGTAAAATGCAAGATGTACATAAATGTAAGAAATGGCCTATTTATGAATGCTCATATAACAGTCTCATAAACTATGATAGAAATAAGTTTCATTTAGATGTAATAAAAAATAAAGCAGGTTTTATAGAATTCAAACATAAAAGAGCGGATTGTTATTTTGTGTATACAGACGAATCTAAAGAAGAACAAAATGTAAGAGCAGCCTTTTATGATCCACAAGCCAATTACAGTGAATGCATTCAGTTGAACAGCAATTTTAGCATTTTTTCTGCAGAAAGCTATACTATCCTTAAATGTTTAATGTATATAACTAGTAGTGTAAGTAATGTAAATATTGTATTAGTCACCGATGCTAAAAGCGTTTTAACTTCATTGTTTTATGGACTTCGGCCCTACAAAACTAACTACATTTTATTTAAAATATATACTGTCATAGAAAATTTGTACAACAGTGGCATTAATATAGAATTTATATGGGTTCCCTTCCACAGTGGTATAGACGGTAATGAGATTGCTGATAGTATAACACATACAGATCCTAATCGAGATGACAGTCAATCACAACAAGTACCATTCTCCGATTACTATGTTTACTTCAAAACCAATTCGCGAAAGCTTTGGAAAGAGCACTGGGACACTACAGTTGAGACCAAAGGAAAGTGGTATGCTGAGGTGCATAAAGACTTACCAATAAGACAGTGGTATTATAAACTTGGTGCAAAAGGAAGCCGGAAATTCATAACGATTATATCAAGAATGCGGCTTGGTCACTGCCTTATTCCTACATATCTCCATCGAATCAATATCTACGAGAACAGTCACTGTAAACATTGTCCTGAGGAATCTTCCGATCTGCAACATCTTGTTTTCAGTTGTCCAAAATTTACCAACCAGCGACGACTACTTTTCAAAGAATTAACTGACAGTAGTGAGAGTGATAGTGACAGTACTCGTCCAGTAATCCAAATTAGTTTACCCCGCCACGTCCAAGATTTATTAAATAGACCGCAGTTTTTTTGTTCATCTTTTCAAGTTTATAACAACAACAGTAGAAAAGATTTAGCTTAGTTTGTTTATTTGTATAGGTTTAGTTATTTATTTTAGAAATGCAACTTTAATTTTAAGATTTATTGTTTTCCTTGATATTATTGTTTGTAGAGTTTATGTTTGATTTCTTTTGAGTTGTTTCTTGTATTAAGTTGTTTTATTGATGTATACGGCTAAAGGACTTTGAATCCAAGTCAGAAATAAATAAAAAAAAAAAGTTTGAAGCGTTTTGTAGCCTAAAGTTATATAAACATTTTTCGATATTCAGTCTTAAACATAAAATGTATACAAGTTTATCAGCAACACTGCTTCATGAATTCTTCTGGTTTTAATATATACAGTAGGATAAGAGCAAAAATAGATATTTCTTGCTATTGCGAATCATTCTAAGCGTTTAGTTATTTTATCAGCCTACGGACTTTATCTTTTTTTACTAAAATACCGTGATCCAGAGCCGCGAAAAACTTGTTAAAATCTAACCGACTGTCACACACAAGTGCCACATTAGCGTTTCGTTCTACGCAGTTGTGATTTAGTGTATAATTTATTGTGTTTTATTAACTTTATAAAAATCTAATTTATGGGTATATTATATATAAAATAACTGTTTGTACATTATTTTGAATATTATCAAATAACTTGTACCAAGGTACATTTTTGGCCCGAAAAGAAAGGTCTCATTTTAATCAGAAGCTTATTAACATTCAAACCAATTTAATGTCATTTTTGTTATTAAAACAAATTTAAGCTTAACCTGAGCAATACAAGCAGAAGATCTAGGGGGAAGCGGTGCACAAGGGCATAAGTATTGCGTAATATTTATTTACTCTGTGGTGTTTACGCACATTAATCGTGGTGCAATTCTATTGGTCTGTAACATATGATGATTAGCTAAATGCGCAAATCATGCATGTCATAAAGAGAAAAAGAAACCTATTATAGAATCCCAAGAAACTGTTTTGGTTTGAAATGAATGCATAAGATCCACGGACACGTAACACGTGACGTCATAAGTCTTGTTCTAGTGTAGTACCCATAAAAGATATCTAGTACTACTTAGTCGAGTATGATATCAATTGAGTATATGAGAATTAGGAACCAATTAATAAACATATTAAAATTTTGAGAATAACGACTACATGAGACGAAAATCTTATGAGTGAGATCACGTACGTGGATTTTTGTAATATGTTAAATTTTTCTGTTTTTTTAATGCTTAAATATTTGTTATTAAAGTTGTGATATAAAACTACCCTACGTATTTTTCTTAACCAAATTTTTGAATAGTTGGTTTCTGACCTCAAGAAGTGGAAACTGTGGGTAGTCCAAAGTCATAGATAGATTGCATGTTTAACAGCTAAAAAACGTCCGTAGTGTTAAACAATAAGCGTAAGAATTTTATGTATAGTCTATGTCATAAGTCTTGTTCTAGTGTAGTACCCATAAAATATATCTAGTACTACTAAGTCGAGTATGATATCAATTGAGTATATGAGAATTAAGAACCAATTAATAAATATATTAAAATGTTGAGAATAACGACTACATGAGACGAAAATCTTATGAGTGAGATCACGTACGTGGATCTTTGTAGCATGTTAAATATTTTCTAGCGTTTAAATGCTAAAATATTTGTTATTAGAGTTGTGTTATAAAACTATCCTACATATTTTTCTTAACCAAATTTTTGAATAGTTGATTTCTGACCTCAAGAAGTGGAAACTGTGGGTAGTCCAAAGTCATAGATAGATTGCATGTTTAATAAATAAATAAATAAATATTTCTTACATTCACACCAATTAGCCTAGCCCAAAGTAAGCACTGGAAGGCTTGTGTTATGTATACTAGGGTAACGGATAGACATACATATATGATACATAAATATGCAATACTCATAGAAATATATAAAAATACCCATGACTCAGGTAAAAATGCTCGTATTCATCATACAAACATCTGCCCCTTCCGGGATTTGAACCCAGGACCGTCGGTGCGAAAGGCAGGATCGCTACCGTTGCACCAAACGGTCGTCAAAATTCTATTGAATCGAATGTATTGGCTTGGCTCCTCGATAGTATGCACACATACTGCAGACCTATTATCGCGTCCATGTTTTATGTCGGCTACCTATGTGAATTTGGTTATTTGAAAGTATTGGTTTTGCAATTGTTCTTCTGATCTAATAACAGATCGCGGGCTACATGTATTTTGTTTGATTCAATAATTGATCAAATAATGTTCAGAATTAAAATACAAATATTTGATTGTAATTTGAATTTTATTTGATGAGTTATTTATGAAAATAGTTAAGTGCTTGACCGCTATCTTGTCTGATGATCAGCGATGATGCGATCTAGGATGTGACGCACTTGTCTAGAAGATAATTATTCACTCGTGACTTGAAGATCCCTAAATTGTATTTATCAGGAAACACAGACTCACGCAAAGAGTGCCACTCTTTAGCGATACGTATTACAAAATTGGTAGCAAAACGCTTAGTGGGACTTAGTTTTCCTCAAACACTGGGCCTGGGCAACCTGCAGAATCGACGTCGAATCGTGTCGTCAGCTGGCTACTAAAGTTAATATATGTTTCTAGGGAATCTGGATATGATAGTACTGTGTCTTAAATAGAGTAAAGGAGATTTCCTAAATAGTATGGATGAATGTACTGAACTAAATATTTTCTTCTGTCTTGTTGAAAAGGTTTTATTTGATAAAGCTATCTTAATGAATTCAACGTCTATCGTCATCGTTAATCTACTTTGGTCTCGTACCAGGCTTTTAGGTTAAAACAACCTTAAAGTAATATGTTATGTAGCCATATTTCAATTGAGAAATTACGGTTCTCCTAGCTCATAATTACAAGGAAAATAGAGACAAAAATAGTGTATTAAGACAAAAATACACAATTGTTATTATATACTTAGATGGAATAAATTAATTTCGGGTAAACTGCATCGAGGATGCGGTCGCAGTGAATATGTGAAATATCATTCGTTTACTGTTAAGTAATCATTACAAAAATGATTAATGGCACTTTACAGTGCCACTGACTCTTCAGACTGCATTTTTCTAGTAAAGCACCGAAATCAGTAACTTTTTTACGCTTAACCTGCTAGCTAGCTAAAAATTAGTTACTGATCAATCAAAACATCAATTATAAATGAATTTCAGGACCATATGACTAATCCTATCCTCACTTAAATGGTGGAATGTGTTTAAATTATTATACGGAAGTACAATGGCTTACTAATTCCACATTTCATCAACGTCACACAACGAGTGGCAGCTACAACAATACAAGCAGTAATTTACCTAATTGATACGTAATCTATTATATACTATATACGTAATAGTTAAGTAATAGTAATAGTATACGTCTATTATATACGTAATTATTTTAAAAGGCTGATATCATTTCTTTGTTTAATTTTTGATTAGTACTTATTTATAGTACAAGACTAAATATCTATTTTTTACCAAATTAAGAGTCAGACAGTACTGCAAAAAATAAACAAAAAATATGAACACAAATAATAATCAATTCTTAATCGATCGATTTGATTTAGTATTGCAACTTGGTTCAACATTAATGACGAAATGTTTTGATTAGTAGTAGTTAAACGGATGTCCGGTTACCTACTTGCATTACTAATTATTTTGAGAATAATAATTCCAAAAGGAAAAGTATTAAAAAAAAAGTTGAAAGGCTGAAAATATTTTAGTCGATTTTTTGTATAAAAATCATTTTGACACAAATCATCTTACATAACTACTGAATTGGGCATTTTCCTTCAAGAAGTAAGTAGTGCGTGACTCTAAACTCCACATCCCGTACCGACCCTCTACTACGTAAATCAAACATCGCTATATTTTTTCGAACCCTTATGTATAATATATTTATTTGTTAAGATATAAAATACACATGTAAAAAACGAGCACACCTCCGAGCCCTCAGGTAGTATTCGAACCCACGACCTTCCGCTATCCGGGCAGGTGCTCTGACCGCTGAGCTACTAAGCTAGCATCACGGTTTTTTACATGCGTATTTTATATCTCATAGGAATATAGCATTGTGAATGCAAAAAATAAAAAATAAAAACGTATTTATTTGTTGTTTTAGAATATAATATAGACCTAATCAAATAAAAATGTAATCAAATAAAACTACAAAATAATGAATGTGTTTTAAAGAATTTCATAGAGGGTCAAATAAATTTTTCAATATTTAGTTTTTAAAAGACACTAAGATTCGAAAAAAACTGTTGGAGCTTAAATTTAGACGTACAATTTTTGTAAATTTTCCCGCTTGGATGACGACGAAGATGATATGAAATGTAGATGGTCTTCGGATTCACGTCAAAATGGGATGAACTAAACTACAGCTCGACAATAAAGAGTTGAAAATAAATGAGGGCGCCACCACCGTTTATATGGCCACACCTCTGTATAGCGTCCAGTTCGTCGGAACCGGTCTTGATATTTGTATATTTTTAAATCTATACATACAAATAAAATTGGAGTCTCTGTTTGTAATATTGAAATAACCGGTTTTTACTACATGCATATGACTATATATACGGTACATACACCAAAATAACATTTTTTACAATTTTTGTCTGTTTATTTATTCCGGCTAATCTATGAAATGGCTGGACTGATTTTGACAGGACTTTTATTGGCAGGTAGCTGATGTAATGAGGAGTAACTTTGGCTATTTTTATTTTAGAAACAATCTTAAAAAATATATTAAATTCAATGTTTGTACAAATTCTACTCGAAAGGGGGAAAAATTAAAATGTTCTGATAGTCACTACTCTAGCACAGCTAGTTTATTATAAAGATAAATTAAATTGCAAATCAAAACTGTATTACATACAATAGGTAGGTGGTAGTCTTGTTCACGTAGAAAATGTTCACACCTCTAACATATGTAAGAGTATTAAGAAACAAGAATTTAATTAAACTACATATTAAGTCACTTAAATTTGTATTTAATATCTTACAATAAAGTTTATTACTACGAATGTGGATCATTGTGACCACGACGACGAACCAGCACACACGTTCGTGTCATCCAACTCGTCATAATCATCATCGTCATACTCTTCACTACTGCTGCTGTCTGCGTCAACCTGAATCACTAATTGATCTATATCATGATATAAATGTCTTCCGCGCTCGTAATATTCTTGCTCAATTTTTTTTACGTGTTCGCAGCAATTTTTCCAGTCCTGAACCGTTATAGAGTTAAATCCCTCAATAGTGAGTTCTTTAATGTTTTGCGCACCAACATTTTGTGATGCTACCTGAAACAAATCCCAAGAAATTATTGATACCTAGTCAATTAACAGTTTTACGAATAGAATCACTTGAGTTTAGCAATTTTGAAGAAAATTGCTAATATAAAATACACCAGCTCAAAACTGTAATTTAACAGCCAATAGCTGTAATTTATAGACATCAAAGTATAACAATAGAAATAACCTTTTGTTTTACGATTGCCCATATCAACTCGATAGGGTTTAAATCATAATGGTAAGGTGGAAGTCTTGCCACTGTGTGACCAAATTCTCCCAATACCTCGTCAATTTCATAAATTGGCTCAGATTTATTTTTTTTAACCAACGCCAGTAGAGACGGCTTCCTCAAATCTGGGTCAAATGTTATGATATTATATGTTAACCACTCTCTTATTTCTGTAACTTTACTGCCGGATGTAGGTGATTTATTCTTTATCACAGAATGATATGGTGCGTTATCCATAACGATAATTGAGCATTCTGGAATATTAGGGATGTTTTTCTGTAACCCATTTTGTAAAATTTTTTTGGTTCATTTCCGAATGATAATCCTCCTGTTTATTTACTCCGCTAAATACTGTTAGCGCATTAGGTACGAAGCTTTTATCGCTTCCTGCGTGTATAATGATCCACCTCTTGCCCTTAGATATATCTGTTGTCCCTTCAGTTTCGATTGACTGCCAGCACTTTTTGAGTTTGTAGCTGGAATGGATGTAATTCTCATCTAAATATATGATGTCTTTTTGAAGTTCTTCTGGCAAATTTCGGTTTTTTAAAATTATATCAAGATAACATTCCCTTTTATGTGCTATGATGGGTTTTTCTATTAAAGCTTATCGATTATTTTTGCATTTTTTGTATCTGAACCCAATTTTTTTTAAAAGTATACGTAAGTGTTCTCGACTTCCTTTATATCCAATATCTTGCCTTAACTGAGCTAATAATTTATGTATTGTAGGCACTTCTTTTTTCACAGTGTATAAAAATTGTATCTTCTGACGAATCGAACAAATATCAAAATCATCCAGTTTAATTACAGGTCGACCCTGTCGATGTTTGGCTGGAGTTGAAAATTTCCCTCCATTTACAGAACCTTGTCTCGCTATTCTTCTCACTGTACTTTCAACCACGCCTAGAACAACGAAAGAAATTTAAATAAAAGAAAATAAGTCAATCCAACTTGATGTTCTGCCAAGCAGCGCAAAAATACCTTGTATATTATATCGCGAGAACCGCTACGGTAGGTTTTGTTCATGATGAAACCCAGGATAAAGAAATGCCACGTAAAACACACTAGAATAACAAATAACTTTTTAACTAAGCAAAAAATTAGTCGACCTCTTGACAGTTTTGGCAGATAAGAAAGTGTTGCCAACAAAAAGCGTACATTAGTTCCAGAATATTTTTTGTCAACTCTTTATTGTCGAGCTGTACTGTAGTCAATTAAAAAAAAAAACAGGTACATATCTGATTATAGTTTTCCCAACCCTATTTTCACGCTAGCTGTCTGGTAGATAATAAGGTCATGTTATAACCAAAACTGTCATTGTCAATTGTCAAATAGTCACACACACAATTGCGCGTTACTCACCTACCAACCATCTTACTTCAATTGAATTAATTGGAATTAGTAATCCCGTTCGCATCTTGTGGCTTAAATAGTCTTATTTAAATTGTTTTAATTAATTTCGAAGTGTGAATATTGGAACTTCAACCACTTATATTAGCGAACACATTTAAGAACCACCAGTATCGTTCAATCAACCATCTTAATAGAGAAGGATTTTTCAACATGACGCCCAACATACAGACGTTTATCAACAGCTTTCAAAATAGACTGTAAGTAGTAACAAATATCTCAATTTATTTGGAATAAACCTGCAAATAAACATTTTCCTGGTATTTTTTATTGATGCTAGTTTCAGAGAAAAAACGGGGTTAACGTAATCGTGTTCTTGTTTGTTCTAGACGTATCTATTACGTCGTCAACTAAATACATAAAGTGCTTTCCATAATGCTGAAGTTTGAATGTTCGACAAATTTGCTTTGTTATTATAATATTTTTTTTTCGTTTTGTCAATATCTACTTTAAACACTGAATTTACAGATTTTAGATAAATTGTTTATTTGCTTATTCATACAGTAAATAAAAAAAGGGAATTGTTTTGAAAAGGTCAATCTAACCAACTATTTCCATTTGTATTTATAATAAAATACTGATTAATGTTAACACTTAAATCCAGTGTTTTGCAGAATAGTTTATAAACCCATCTGCCAAGAGGGGAGATTATAGCAGGACCCATTTTTGGGGACGGTTTCATTAGAATAGTGGTATTCTTTCGTGATGCTGATTACCAGTAATAAAAAAATAAATTTGTTCTAGGTTTTCTTTATAAAAATGTTAAACAGTTATTTAAATATAACACATTATTTTGAGTATGAATCAAGGAAATGTATTAGGGCCTAGGTATCTATCCTATCTTTAAAATAAATTAACATAGTATAAAATAGACTACATAAAATTTTTCCTACCCCTTATTTTTATTGAAATTTCTATATTTTGTGATAAGTTGGTATGCTTTTGTCTGTATGTTAGTATCTTTGTTATGTAAAAGCAGAGTTAATGTCATCACATACAGATGAAATATTATATGTAGTATTATTTTGAATCAAAATGAATTTACTTTATTTACAGTTTCCCTTTTCTACTCTATTCTTTATTAAAAACAACAATTTTAAATTCTTTTAGTGAACCACCAGTACGCCAGCACTTAAAAAATGTCTATGGTACAATCATGATGACCTGTGCTTCAGCAGCAGCTGGAGTTTATGTGGACATATACACCCATTTCCAAGCTGGATTCCTTTCTGCTATCATTGGAGCTGGTTTGATGTTGATGCTCATTGCAACCCCAGACAATGGTAAAAACACAAGTCTGCGATTGGGTTATCTATTGGGATTTGGTTTAACTTCAGGTATGTGAGAAACAACACAGCCTATGTTGGTGATGTAATTTAAGAATCTGACATTTTATTTTAATAATTCCTTGTTTTTTAGGAATGAGTATGGGACCTCTACTTGAATATGTCAGTGTTGTTGATCCATCAATAATAGTAACTGCTCTTCTTGGTACAACATTGGTGTTTGTATGCTTCTCTATAGCAGCAATGCTGGCTGAACAGGGCAGCTGGTTGTTCCTTGGAGGCACACTAATGACACTGTTAACATCAATGTCTTTAATGACTCTAGTCAATTTCTTCATGCAGTCACATTTCTTGTACCAAGTGAGTATTATTCTTAACATTTAAGTAAAAGTTGCCTGAGTTATTTACAAGATGTAAATATTTGGAAAGTTATGAAATTTATTGCAATAGAAAACCAGCATTCGGAAAATGATTTTGCCTGTTTTGTGGTCTGTGGGAGTTGATGTATAATGATATCCTCCTGAATCATTGCGCTTTTAATAAACACTATTTTACTCTGATACCAAATGGGTAGTCTGACTTTTTGATTGACTTAAAATATCAGCTTTTTATCATCTAATATGATAATTAGTTTAATAAATGTGCCAGCTTGTTATTGAAATGTTTCAAGACAGATTGTTAATTTTTACTTTTGACAGATGCAACAACCACACAGTTGTTTGCTTGACAGTGTATGTTGAAAGCAAAATATGTTATGAACAGAAGTGCATTAATTATGTTTGTTTTGTAATAAAAATTGCTTTAATAATAAGTAAGAATTAAATGAATTATAATTGAGATACCTGTCAACCTGATATTTTGAGCTTGCTATATGTTATCTGCATTCTTCTATTATAGAATTCTCATGTTTCATTGTATCCAACATTATCTGAATCAGTGTTTAAATTTTTATGAAAATGTTAATGACTTTCTTAAAGGTATTGTTTTTGTATGTACTTCTTATCTTTTTTAGGCTCATCTTTATCTTGGACTTATGCTGATGTGTGGTTTCGTTTTGTTTGATACTCAACTTATAATAGAGAAGCGCCGTATGGGAAGCAAGGACTTTGTTCAACATGCTCTAGAGTTGTTCATTGATTTAATTGGAATGTTCAGGAGGCTAGTCATCATTTTGACACAAAAGGTAATATTCATATATGGAAAGAATCGCAGAGATGTCACCTGATAATATGTAGCAGAACATTTTGAGCTATCAGTATAACAAAAAGAAGAAAAAAAACGAAACAATATTGATATATTGTTCATTAACTAATTATATATTAATTCCTATCTCCTAGATTTTGCAAATTGCTTGTCTTTAAATCATCACTACATATTATAAAACAGAATGCTTCACCCTGTCTGTCTGCCATTCCTGTTTGCTATTAACACGTTGAGCGCCACGTCAGGCATCAGTGGCTGACAGCGTGTAACATGAGAACTATAAAATTTTACACTATTTTACGGAATTACAAATACTTTATTTAAAATTCACTTAATTTAGTATCATTACAGGATTAATGGGATTCATTGTAACATAAAAATAGTGTAAAATTTTAGAGTTCTCATGTTACACGCTGTCAGCTACTGATGGCTGATGCGGCCTAAACGGAAAGTCTAGTGTCAGCCATCGATGGTTGACGTGGCGCTCAACGTATTAATGCAAAAACCAATAGATAGTGATTCATGAGGAAGGTTAAGGTATACAATTTATCAAGGTTTTGTGTAAATTGATTGTGTATGTGCAAGCAGACTGGAAGCTTTTATTGAAACCGCTGCATATTGTCTTTGAGATAAAAGAAAAAAATGCAAGGTGGGATATTTCTGTTTCATAGATCTACAAAAAGTCTGCCATGACATGTATCTATCTTTTAAGTATAGGATATTTGGTGTCAAGATCCGCAGATACGGATACGGATCTTAACTTTCTTGCACAATTGCTGTCAGTGCATGCGATCTTGAGTTGAGACATGTTTCGACTTGCATTGCGCGGGGGTCTTTCTTTTGTTTTGTTTTAGTTTAATGTGACACTGGGCAGCATAGATAACGCTTGTGCGTAGGTACACGAGTTTAAGGAAATGTCTACAAAGAAGTTTAGTAGTGTAATTTGGAATTATTTTCTGATAATAAATGATGACTGCATTTTAATTCAAGAATAAATAAAAATGCTGAAGCCTTTGGATGATATTACAAAAATTGAGCTCACAAAACACGTGTATATCTGACGTTATTCCTCTAGTACGAGCATTGAATAAAATCTATGACGAGATTCAGAAAAAATGGCATGTCAGTGTATCCGCAGTTGTGACTTTTGTGCCTGCTTTGAATTAGAGTATTGTTTTCCTGAAATCGATAAAAATGTTTTGTTTCAAGTAAAAGAATCGCAAGGTAAATAGATCCGTAAAAGATCCGCCAAAAAGTAACTGATACGGACACGGATCTTTCTTATGCCTCGGATATCCGCGGATACGGATACGGATATCCGGCACATCACTAGTTACTATACCCATTCTATCTTTAAGAAAATGGGCATATACAAAGCGGTAATTGAAAAGCTATCAAAACGGATACAGTATTAGTCCTTATCAACTTAAATATGTCAGTTACTTTAAGCATTTCATGCACATTATTATGATTCTTGTACTATATAATTTAAATGAGTATCTTAAAAGTTATCGCAAAAGCTTTTGAAAATATTTTTTTCCACCTTCCCTATGTTTAAAGAGGGAACTTAATTTTTTTATATTTAATTTTTATTGATATTCAATTTATCATTATTACAGGAGGAACAAAATCGTCGTCGCAAGCGTGAATAAACAAGACTTCGTTCAGCATAATTTGTATATTCAATATTTTCTTTAATATTTCTGTAATAATGCAACAATGTTATATTTTAAATTATTTAAAGCTATAAATTGGATCAGGTTGAAATAAAGTTTGAAGGGTTGAGCAACATATTTTTATTTAATTAAATATGGCGGAGCCTAATTGTTTTTGGAATTACAAGAGTTTGAATCATTTCATTTACTAACTCCCAGTTTATATTCATTATTTAAAAAATATAATAGGTATCATTTGAGTGACTCTATAATTTTGTTTTTACTTTTCCTTTATGTTGTGTTTAATCCTTTTTTTAAATTGGAATGTATGATTACTTTTATTTTGTCTTAAAGAAACAGCTGTTTGGAAATGAAAATTTTGAATTTTACTTTCTAACTTTGTCTTCAACAAAAAATATATATTCTGGCTAAATATCCTCATTTTTTTAACATATGGGTCACTTAAGTTTTACTCTATCTTTAAACCAGCACTAAAAAGGGTGATAAAATATAAATAAATGCTATCAATTATCTTTAATGTTTGTTTAAATTGATGAATACACTCTCCGTCATTGTATACCTTACAAAGTTAAACAATACTTAGTTATGCCCTTACATCCAGCCTTACGTACTATACAAATAACATCCGCTTAACACGTGAATACCTAAAGTTATGCTTTGTAATCAATAACACATTTAGCAGAATAAGTATTATAACATACTGTAATATTCCCTGAACATATTATGCTGGCACTTCACATGGCGGTAGGTACGCAAATGTTTGCCTTATTTGTCAAATGTCATCCATGTGTAGACACATATTTGCCAATTTGGAATCATTTGGCAAACTTAACAAATGCCAAATGTTGCTTCCATCGCGAGTCGGTTTTCCGTCGCACATCAAAGGCGGCCAACTAGCCAAATCTTTGTGTCATGTGTTCACACTTGGACTTAAGCGGTAGTAGCGCACGCGCTGCCTTCCTGCTTGGACGTATTCTACTATCGAGAAAAAATGGAGTGGAGACTTTATCGAGCTTTATCAAATGCGTAGATGTTTTTAGAATTCGCAAGACAAATTCCATTATATTTTCCCTGTTGTTTCAGACCTATGGAATCAAATAAAAATGTACTGGGACAATAATTCGATAACTGTGGCACAATTTAAAAAAAAAAAACTGTCTTTAATAAGAGGACATGCTTTTTGTAAGAAATATTTAAAGTCATTGAGTGTCATTCGACAAAAGTTATAAAATTCTCTTTAACTTCTGCCAATATCTCTATAAACGTTTTCGTTATAGTTTCTGGAAATAAATATTTTTATGTAATTGCATACTTTATAACAATAATATTTCTGTATTTTTTTTTGTTGTAAGATACTAGCTAATAGTAGAAGTTAAAATAGGTTTGTAAATTTCGATGCGTCTGCCAGCGTCTCGGTAGCTCAGCGGTCAGAGCACTGGCCCGGATAGCGAAAGGTAGTGGGTTCGAGTCCCACCTGAGGGCTCGGCGGCGTGGTTGTTTTTTTCCTTTCGTATTTTATGTTTTATAGAAATATGGCATTGTGAATGCAAAAAATAAAAAAGTAATTAAATAATTATAGCTAGTTGTATCTTAATCGAAAGTTTGATGATTGTAAAAATATCAGTCTCGATGTTGAAGGTAGTTAACGTTTAACATCAAATTGATGGAACTACACTTGCTCATGGTAGAAGTTAAAATACGTTTGTAAATTTTGACGCGTCTGCCAGCGTCTCGGTAGCTTACCGGTCAGAGCACTCGCCCGGATAGTAAAAGGTCGTGGGTTCGAATCCCATTTGAGGGCTTGGGGCGTGGTTGTTTTTTACAGGCATATTATATAATAATATTTCTTATATTTACACCAATTAACCTAGCCCAAAATAGGGACTGTAAGACTTGCTATGGATACTGGGATAACGGATAGATATAATTAAATGATACATAGATATTTTATATTTATAGTAATATTATTCATCACACAATCACCTGCCCCTCCCGGTATTCGAACCTGGGACCGTCGGTGCAGAAGGCAGGATCTCTACCGTTGCACCAAACTATCGCCAAAATAATTACCGTCAAAGATTATTGTGTTATTAATCAAAAATACAGTATAATGCTAATTGCAATATATCCCCGCAATACATTTTAATTTAAATACTTTAATATTACTTATTTCTGTTTTTATGAAAAGCAAGCATCCACCAGCGTCTTGCCTTCCATGATATTTTAATAATTTTGTGTTTTATAATCAATCAGTGGTAGCAAGTATGTAAATACATAATAATAATGTACTAGTAACTTATAGCACGTCCGCCGTCGTTGGCAATAAGTCATTTATGCTGGCACTTCACATGGCGGTAGGTACGCAAATGTTTGGCTAATTTGACAAAAGTCACACACATTTGCCAATTTGAAATCATTTGGCAAACTCAACCAATGCCAAATGTTGCTTCCATCGCTAGTCAGTTTTTCGTCGCACATCAAAGGCGACCAAATAGCCAAATGTTTGGGTCGTGTGTCCATACTTGGTCTTAAGCGTTAGTAGCGCACGCGCTGTCGAATTGCGACGACGTATCCTACTATTGGGAAAAAATGGAATCGAGACTTTATCGAGCTTTATCAAATGCATAGATGTTTTTATAATTCGAAAGACAAATTCCATTATATTTTCCCTGTTGTTTCAGACCTATGGAATCAAATAAAAATGTACTTGGACAATAATTCGATAACTGTGGCACAATTTAAAAACAAAAAAGTGTCTTTAATAAGAGTCATTGGGTGTCATTCGACAAAAGTTATAAAATTCACTTTACAGTTTCTGGAAATAAATATTTTTATGTAATTGCATACTTTATAACAATATTATTTCTGTATTTTTTTTTTTTGTTGTAAGATACTAGTTAATAGTAGAAGTTGAAATAGGTTTGTAAATTTCGACGCGTCTGCCAGCGTTTCGGTAGCTCAGCGGTCAGAGCACTGGCCCGGATAGCGAAAGGTAGTGGGTTCGAATCCCACCTGAGGGCTCGGCGGCGTGGTTGTTTTTTACATTCGTATTTTATGTTTTATAGAAATATGGCATTGTGAGTGCAAAAAATTAAAAAGTAAATAATTATAGCTATGTAGTAGTATCTAAATCGAAAGTTTGATGGTTGTAAAAATATCAGTCTCGATGTTGAAGGTAGTTAACGTTTAACATCAAATTGGTGGAACGATACTTGCTCATAGTAGAAGTTAAAATACGTTTTACATAAATATCTTTAACTGATCCTGATAACCGATACTTATATACATGGAGTTCTAAATCAATAAGGAAAATGTAAGGTTGTGGTAGGTTGCCGTACTGTTGTCCCTATCTTCTGCATTTCCTGTCTTACATTAAGTAAAGAAAATGTTGTGCATCCTTTGAGTTTAGCAAATTATTATTAAGTGATTCGTGAACCAATACAATAAGTACTTTTAATTAATAGAACACTACATCGTCAGTACACTCATAACATCAAGAAGCCTTAAAAGTAAAGAAGTAACTACCGCAAATAACACAATCTAGACTTTTGAAGTCCTCGTGTGACCATTTGATGGCTTATTGTTTATTTTTTGAATGTTCATTAATCAAGGAATATTAATCAACAGGTAATATGTCAAATGTATAAGGTGTTGGATTTTTTTTTGAAGTTGTTAGTAATGTTGAAATGTGTAATTGAATTTACCGTTTAATAAAAGGCTTAATACAGGGAGAAATAAAAGATACTTATAAATATATTGTAAATATTATATTGATATAAAGTTTTCCACAACAGAGCAAATATCACATTATGGTAATTAAAAAAGGCACCAAATATGTTCTGTGATTTATAAAAGAAGGAATTTATTTGAAGGCACATAATTACCCGTTAACTATTTACTTCTTGTGGATGTATTTTATTCTTATCGTTTAAAAATATCTTTTTAGCTTTATCCAATTCATTGTTTACCAAGATTCCAATAAAACTGGCGACATTTCTTTCACCATTCACTGAGTTATCCTCGGCACTGACATCTCTCTTGGTTTTCGTCTGTATATCTTCAGATTTCGAGTTGTTATTTATTTTAGATTTGTGTATAACATATAATTTACCGGGGAATTTACATGGAGAGCACTTAATTTTTTTATACCGAGCCGCAACTGTCGTGGAACTACCGCTACGAATTATATATTCGTATGTAGAAACTCCCAATATCGAAATATAGATATGAAAACAGAATAAATGTATTAAGGCACAAGCAACGGCAATGGCGCATAGACCAAATATAATTAAAAACATTAAAAACAAAACTGAATTTCTACAAAATTTCATATCGTGGTTATGGGTAATATTTGTTAAGTTCGGAATAGGACAGTTGATAGCGTCTTGCATTACTGGACTCAGTTGTTGAATATCAGTTAAAAATAAAACTATATCTACTAAACACAAGGATGTCGTCATCAACGATAATAATAGGGCTGTGGTAACGCTTGCAATAAATGCCCCATAATTTCGGTGCCCAACACAACTATTCAACCACTTGCAATGATGATCGAAGCGATCTACGCACTTATTACATAAGCTGCAATGTTTAGTCTTCTTACTACTCGTATAAATATTGCATATATGACACCTTCCATTTTCTATAACATGGGCGTGGATATTACGATCGAACTCTGGTATAGCATCTATTTTAATTTTTCGTAGTTCCTTTTCACTGGGGTCTAGTAGAGTTGCAATTAAGTGCGACACGACATGAGAGACATATAGTATTACGAAAACAATTTGTGCTATTAACTTTACATTTGAGATTGATATTTGTACAAGAATCGTGAAGTTTAGAATACACGTAATCATAAACACTATCCAGCCGATAACTTGTAAGTAATTGAGAGGCAACTGTAGTCCATTTATCCTTCTCTGAGCTCGGTGGGTGTGATTTAATGCGCAACATTTATGCATTTGCAGACACTTGTTATTTCAACAGATAACACGTATTTGTTCTAGTTAAATTAGGAATAAGGTGGAATGTCATTAACTGCTAGGCACTGAGCTCTACTGCGCGCGCATCATCGCTGTTGTTAACATAATTGTCTTTATCTAGCGTTATATATAGAAGTTTTTTATGGGCATGGACAGCAGGACCACTTTCAGCCATTCCAATCTTTAAACAAATAGAAGTAAATACTTGCTGATAAACTTAAATATGCATCTAAGTTTATCAGTAAGTAGGTGAGTAGTTAGTGAATACGATTGTAATATCTCGGTTTCTATGGCAACTCGTAGGTAACCGAAATAGACTAACATAATTACCTGACCTTTCGTTTTATAGGTACTATCTATTTACAATTTATTTAAAGGCAAGTAGGTTTCGAGAATGATGACAAACACTGCTTGATAGAAAAAGCTTTGCAAAGGCAACTAAAGGTTGCTGAGCGCTGAATTTAGCAGGCATTATAATTACGCTTTGGTTTCTAATGTTTCTGGTTAAGTCTGATTGCTATACCAGTTTTTCACAAATGTATGGAATTAGGAAATTTATTTGTAATAAACACAGCATTTAAATACGTACCTACTTCGTAGTTACAGACATGTCGCTTACAACTTATATTTGCCCTAGTGAATACTTGCAGAATTTCGAAAATTTCTATATTCCGTCGTAGAAACTATGAATGTGCTTGAAAAAATTGGCTTCTAATATGCTAAAGTTAAGAAAGGTAATTTAAGATTGTTGTGGCGTTGTTGAGCTAACGTCGGCTAAGCAGTGTTGTTTCTATGATTATATTATTGATCAGTTTGATCTGGACAGGATAAATAAATAAATGAGTAATTTACTTATGTAATTAGGATATTCTGCGACGGTTTAAGAGTTAATTTCTGATAACTGCAACAAATTTATTAGATAACAGAGTAAATTAGCTGTTTACAGAGTATTACTTGTTTGGGAACATCTTTTACTATGTAAGATTTTTAGCTAAATAAATCTCGGATCAAATAAATTATTTTCATACATTTATTTTTTTTCTGTCTATTAAAATAATTTTTAAAAGAAAGAAAAATTAGAATTATATATATATAGTTTTGTCAGCGAATTATGTAAAAATATACAAATAATACTAAGTAGGTATAATAAATGCGCAATAAACGGTACTCCCATAATACTAGTATCTAGGTACAATTAGATGTTTCAGTTAAAAATTCCGACTGACAAGAAGTTTTTAATATTATCTAGAATTCCAAATTACAAAAAAAGTGCTGATTCTGACGAAATTCCCATAAATTTTTGTACCATTATATGCATCGGAAATTTGGAACCCGCTAAACCAGTAACCTTAATCGTAAATTAATATTTCTAGTGCGTGAAAAATAGTGAATGTTGTACCAATACAAAAGTCCGGTTACGGTGATTTGATGACACTCAATTATAGATCAATCTTATCAACCCTTGTAAATATCATTGCAACTCTAATTTTTCCGCTCTTTTGAAAGTATTTTAAGCTTTACAGTAACTAAAATTAACATGTAGTTGATGCTTATGATCCATCGTTTTTCCGGAAACCTTGAATGGTTAAATTTTTATTTAGAAAATCTTGTGTTTTATATTGTGGGAATGGTCCCGAGTTTTCCTTTTAAAATATTAGTTTTGGGTTACCATATGGATTCTGTTTAGGCCTTTATGTGTAAAGCGGTAATTAAGACAAAAGGCTCAATTTTAGATATTAGGTACTCATTAACTAGAATAAGAATACACCCGTCATTCTTATATCAGGTTGACAGTTCACTTTCGTTATTGTGGTGTTTACAAATCACATTGCTTCAAAGGAGAATAGCAGAAGCCCTATGTATTTTCAAAACCACATTTTATATAAGTATATTTTAATAAAGTGACTATAAGGATTAATAAAATTTAATATAGTATGTTTATAACATGTAGGTACTTATAAATAGATTTTGAATAAATTACCTCAAATCGGCCCAACGTAAATGCACTTTTAAGTTTGACTTCACAACTATTTAAGTGACTTTGCTTGGTTGATAACTTTGCTGTTTGGTTTTATTTTTTTGGTGATTTAGTCATTGTAATCGGTCAATCACACTAGCGCCACGCTAATTTATCTGAATCAGCGTCCATATTGTGTTCGAGCCGATGCGTTGTGTTCGTCAGTAATAAAATAATGAAGGTAGTGTTTTCATATTTTAGTTTTAAAATATTGTATATGTAGATAGTGACGATATTGTAATGACTCCGCTCCGAACAAAAAGATGAATCAATTTCACTCACGCATAGGGGTGTCCACTTTGAAAAAACTTGTGTTTTTTTCGATTCCATATATCAGAACTCTACATCGATGTCATTCGATGTATCGGGTGAAAACATGGATATTTTGAACGCATCGAGTACTATTTTAGGGTTCCGTACCCAAAGGGTATAACCACTTGTCAGTCCACGGTAGCAATTGCTACCATATTCAAATTTCCGTGTGGCCTGCTGTTTTATTAAATTATTATTAATTAATTTTTGAGTTACATAGATCTAAATATTCTGTGGTGGATTTTTTATTTAATCAGCTTACTTTAGTATTTTTTGTTTGGTCTTAGCTTTAATATTTACGGATTTTCTAAGAATCAGAATTCTTAGATAAAAATGCCTTTTTCTCGCTAAATAATAAAGCTAGGACCAAACAAAAAATACTAAAGTAAGCTGATTAAATAAAAAATCCACCACAGAATATTTAGATTTATGTAACTCAAAAATTAATCGTAATTTAAAAAAAAAACAGCAGGCCACACGGAAATTTGAATATGGTAGCAATTGCTACCGTGGACTGTCAAGTGGTTATACCCTTTGGAGCGAATTATGAAAACAATGTCGGCATTGTTTTCATAATTCGCACAGCACTGGGACTGTTGAGAGGGGTGAGGCGCGCGGTAGTGGACTGACAAGTGGATAAATGGAACCGTATTACTAAGATTTTGCTGTCCGACTGTCACCAGCCTGTATCTCATGTCAATCCACTATTGAATAATCAAGTTTTCTTTTTTAAATATTTTTTTTAAATAAACAAAAAGATTTTAGTAAAAATTTTAGTGGTTAAACTTGAGTTTTTATGAAATGAAATTCATTGGTTATAATCATTATATTACATTATCTATTGATTGAAGGGATAATTCAAATAAAATTATTAATAAAATAAAATAATATCACATAATATAAATAATAAAATTAATTTGTTTTGTACGTTTAGTAATAAAATATAATTAACTTTTATTTCTCTTTATTTATGTAGTTTTTATTTCCTTTCCATATTTCTTTGCCATTTCTCTTCGAGTGTGCACTAGAATTCTATGTCCTTTACAATCCAAATCATCTTCATAACATTTATTTTTGCAACATTTTTTGCAAAGCTGATACTCACACTTATTACCCTGAAAGAAAGTAGTTTGTTAATTTAGTTTTGTTTAGAGAAAATACTAAACCTTGTATGTGTTACTAAAAGATAGTATAAATAGGGTTAACGCTATTCCAGAATGTTATAATGTTTACTATACAGTTTTTCTGGAAGATTTATTCATAATGGAATGCGAGAATAAATTACATGACAAACAAAGATAATATCAACATCGATAGGCCAAATGCAAATCTATATCTGGGATAGCAGACAGAAATCAACAAGAGCGGCAGCAAAAAAGTTATAAATCAAAATTATCCAAATCGGAACTAAAAGCAGACTCAATATTAAATAAAATTACAAGTGATAAAAGAGTGGTTTCATATTTCTATTGATTGTGATATTTCAAAGGTAATCATACTTTTGCACCTTGAGTTGGCAGGTACACATATATATAGCAAAGGTGATACCACCCACTCGCGACTTACTCTTTTTTACTGTTATGTGTTAACCAATCAACAAGGGCATGTGTCAGTGTAACATTATCTCGCTATCCTGGCGACTCTTCCAATTGAGCCAACGAGACCTTAAGTTTGTTACAAGTAGAATTTTTTATTGTTATAATTTCTTTACATATAAAGATCTAATCTAGCTAAAATACTTACAAGTGGATTTGGGCAGATAGAATTAATACAGATTTCACTAGATCTTCCGTTTTGCTGGACATCTTTAACAGGCCTTCTCATAATTTTTCTCAACTTTTTCATTTTCTTTCTTGAAATAGCATTTCCATCAGGGTCTTCAAATATCCTTTTGTTATCATTAACAATCTAAAAATAATAGTAATAGACTCTTCAATGGCCTTGATTTTGCAATGGTAAACTGTATTTTTTAAATCAGAATTTAATAATAGAGACAGTTATCGTGGTGTTTTAATTTTAGATTTATGCTAATAAATTTCAATACTATTATTTCATCTAACAATTTTATTATAAAAAACTCTTTACATAGTTTTAATATGAGATTAGTCACCTGATTTTTATGTAAACAAACCATTTTCTGTGTGTGTTGTTCAGGAGACATTCTCACATACGGTTGACATATCCATGGTGGCAATATTAAATTATAGCCACTTCGAGTTATATTTTCTTCATCTTCAAAATGTATTTCACCAAGATGGTATTCCAAATAATATTTTTTGATTTTTAGGCAAACTTCTTTGAAATCTTCAAGATTTTGACCAGTTGCCAATAGCTGTCTGATTTCACAATTTTCTTGAAATGTCAATCTACAAATTAATGTGGAATATTCATATTTCCCTTAATATATTTTAATGTAAGCTTATGTGTCCTTACTTAAGCATGTTTTTTCCGTGCAGAGAAAATATCTTATAAAGGAGCCGCCTGTATAAGATTGCTAAGAAAAGTATTCGTAAAGTAGGGCCCAGAGATATCAAGCTACTTGAGGCTGGAAGAACCCAAAACCAGGAATAGACAAATGACCTCTTCATGAAGTCATTTCCAGATTGTCTACCGACCCAACAGGTAATCTGGCCAGATAGATTAGGTGCCCCTACAGAAGTCTACCTACTAGGACCTTGCCGACCACGTGATTACACCAGTAATGGTGAGTCGACCCTAAACAGCCTTTCTCTCTATTAAGAGGACGCCGAGCGAAAAAACTAAAAGCTAGTTAGCGTTAAGTTGTTTCAATAAATAATATGTCTATAATTGGTTAAAAAATTATATATTTAGTATCACAGAGAATGTATCTACATTTTTATGTCATTTTTACCTTAAAATACTCAAAGTTATTGCTCTTTTAGTGAAAACGGGAATAGGATATATATTATAAACTGAAAAGAGGCAATGGCGGTAGATTAAAAAAAAAGCATAACCCGTATGACGTAAGTATAAACAATTATACGTAACTGGTATAATAAAAGTTTTTAACTATAACTATGCACCATGACAGGTGAAATTAAAAACACATAAGATATAAAAACAATCACTCCTCCAAGCCCTCAGGTTCGAAACTGGTACCTTTTAATCTTCGCCAGATTGCAAAGTTTTTTTGAAGCTAATTGAGCCACACTCTCAATGAAATAGCCAAAATTGAGAGCTGATGACAATGACATGCCGAGAAGCTCAAGATGGTCTGTGATCGGCACGGATACACCTCAGCAACTAGGATTCAGGTCGAGAGGGAAAAGACACGCCTAGGTCTTTGTTGGATTGAACCATACCAGATTGGGATCGCCCCATTCGGAGACTACCTGCAGATAGGTTCATGAGGCTGACTATCGCTTCCCTATGATCCTGGATCTGTTCAGCACTGGCTCGTGCATCAGACATATAGCTCTCCACAAAAGTGTTGTCATTTGTGTACCCCAAACTACCTGGCATAAGCAGTTCATTAATATGAAACAGAGAAAGTGATACAGAGAGTAAAGAACCCTAAGGGACGCCGGCATTGATAGCCAAATGGTCCGACGAGCTACCATCAATGACTACATGTATTGACTGACCCTTCAGGAAGTCCGATATTCAGACACACAAATCAGTCGGAAGACCATATGACGGAAGCTTGCTAATAAGGTTTTCATGCCACACCCTATCAAAAGCCTTCGAGATATATATCCATATGTAAGTGGCGTATGCTAGAAAATCTCCAATAAACGAAAACCATAATGTCGATCACTAAGGAGATCATTTTCACCTAAAAACGACAGGAGCCTATGGTTCAGTACACATTCCGAGATGGGCCTGTAATTGGCAGGGTCAGCCGCCTTTTTTAGCCACAGGTGCACAAAAATAACAAAAACCTATTCTTGCGACGTTAAACCTACACTTGATGGTGGCGGTGATGTGGGCGTCCATCACCACCTCGAGACTAGAAAAACGAATTTGTTTTTACTCATGGACATACAGATAAAATGTCCAACTGACGCAAAGGTGAGCCTCTGGTGAGCTCTAAAACAATGTTAAAGGGCATAATCCGGATAAGCAGGGTATGCTGCATCAGTTGGATATTTTATCTGCGTCTCTGTGAGAAAGAACAGGTGCTGTTTTCTAGTCTTGAAGTGGTGATGGACGGGGTTTAACAATAAAAACTGTGAACACACCAAAACATTGCACCAACAATACTGGAACGTTCTTTTAGATAAAACTATGCTTGGTTACAGGCGCCATCATCATTCACCATTTAACAATCATCTTTTTGATCTATGTGCAGTGGATGTATGGAAGCGGAGGAAACAGCCACCTATGTTCTTCTGAAATACATGGGGGTGGCCCATTACTGGGCACCTCACCAGAGATCCAAGAAGTAGTCACTAAAGTGAGGGTGCTTGGAGTGTCCCGAGCAGAGCTAGGTGGCTTTAGTAGAATAAGCCTGACATCTATCAGAGGCAAAACAGGTATAAAAGATATCTAATTAAACTCCTTAATTGAAAGAAATTCAGAATAATAAGGTGGCTGTAAAAAAATAGTGGGATAGTTTTTTCATGCAAATAAATATAGATAAACTTTAAGAATTCAGCATCATAATTATAGAAAGGGCCTCAATTGCTTAGTGGTTGTGGTATCTGACCCAGTTAGCCAGAAAGATGTATGAATCCTCCTGGGGTATATTTATTTAACACATTTTGAGTGTGACAATGTGAGTTGGAATCAGTTGCAAAGTAATAAGTAAAAGTCACTTCTTTTGTAAAATACCAGAATATAGATAGTTAGCTGCCAGATTAACACATGCCTTTTCTATTATGCCTTATTCTCATTTTCACAAGATATACAAATAAGTACCAAGTATATCAAAGTAAACAAAAGAACATTAAATCAGCTTACACTTTGTGGAATATTTTGAATAAATGACCTCGTATATAAGATGTTGGACATGGATATTGTTCAACCAAGTCCAGATACTCCAATGCTATCTCCCATGTTAGAGGATTAATTCCTTCAAATAGAGATGGGTTTGTGAGAATGCCTTCAGCACTCATCACTCCATCAACATTGGTGTATTTCAGACATCTATAAACATCTTCTAAGCATTGAATATTGCCATTAGCAAACATAGGTATTGAAACGGCTTCTCTGAAAATTTTAAATAGATGTTATCTTACACTATGTATGTCTTAATTATTCTTATCTTATATTACAAACCTTACAGCTTTGATATGTTTCCAACTAGCAACACCAGTAAGAGGACCTTTTTGCTCTCTAGTCCTTCCATGGACAGTGAGCAATTTGCACCCAGCCTCTTGTAACATTAAAGCATACCGCACAGACTTTTCAATGTCTTCAAATATTCTCACTTTGCAGGTGATTGGTACAGACACTGCTTGAGACATTACTTTGACTAAGGGAAGAAATTTTTTTTTATTAGTCTTTGTACATATCTTCATTTAAATGCACCATCAACATGCATTTGTATTGACAGAAATGCAATATATATGTGACTGTAAATAAGAAGCAGCTTGTAGACTTTAGAATACCTGCTTAATGGCAGTCTTTCATTTAAATTGATACAGACATTATGATAAAGAAAAACTGTATTGATAACATGCTTTTATAACAACAGAAACATGTGGGAACAAACAAATCTGTAGATGCTGATGTTGTGTTCAAAAAATTTAAATATTTTCATTTGCTTTGAATACTTAGTTAAAACTGACTATCTAGACACATTGTTTGACACTTAATCATTATAAAGCTAAGTACATAATTTCATTTAAATGTTGTAGTAGATAAACTAAAATATCTAAACAATGTATGATGTAAAGAAAAATATGAGTACATTTTTACCAATATCTTGCAAAAGTTTCCAATCATCTTGAAGAAAAGATCCATATCTTCCTCTTTTCGCAATTGATTGTGGACAACCCAAATTGATGTCAATTGCATCACAACTGCCTTCTACCATCTTGGCAGCTGCAGCCATAACATTAGGATTATTTCCACAAAACTAAAGAAGCATGAATAAAATTATGGTTAGTGTAACAAAGCAAGGTTACATTTAGCAATTAATGATAATAATACCTGAACAATCAGGGGTCGGTCATCTTGGCTAGTAACAAAGCTATCTCTTCTGTATTTAGGATCTTTAGTAAACACATTACTATGAAACATTGGTGTGTAACATAACTTAGCCCCGTGTCTTCGACAAAGGAGTCTCCAAGCCAGTTCGCTAGCATCTACCATCGGGGCTACCACAAATTGGGGTTTTCCAATGGATTCAAACCAATCTGAATACATTGTTTTCTTGAACCTGTTAAGCAACGTAAAGCTTTCAAAAAACAAAATCCTAGATAGATGGAAATCCTGAAATCTCTGTCTGACTGTATACACTTTCCATATATACATCCAGAGAACTTTTAGAATACTGAATACAACTTGTAGGATACAACTCTGTTCTGTAAATTTTATCCGATTAGATAGTCACAAAAGAAAATTATTTGTTTATTTTTATTTTTTTGTTAAGTTCTTTTATAAAGGAAGGTAAAGGCTGCAAAGCCCATTCAGCCGTCTTCAGTTATTTATTTTCTTAGTTGTCATGATGATAAATTTATGAACGATAGATGATAACATTCCGTGCCTGGAATGGAAAAACGGAACCCTTTTAGGATCACTTTGTTGTCCGTCCGTCCGTCTGTCTATCTGTCAAGACCAGGACCAGATTGAGACGTGTGCAGGCCTTGGGGCAGCAGACGGTCCTAATTATATTCGAATAAAAAGTCAAAATCGTTTATTGTGAATATGAGTGATGCATTTGTTATTACAATATAAAAAATTCAAGTGAAACAAAGCAGTGGAAGTTGTCTTTTTCTGCTCCCTCAAGAAGTCTACTGGGAGGTTTCAGTAAGAGCCCTCAACCTAAGGAAAGGAAAATTTTACCGTTCATTTATTGATATTATTCATATATAGGCTCTCGTCATCATTCATCATCTAATAAAGAAAAAATAACTGAAGACTAGATGGTATAGGCTTTCTACCCTTTGCCTATCCTTATGCGAAACTTAACATAAAAAAAAAGTGCGGTGCAGTAAAAACATACATTTTAAAACGTTTTATTAAAGTGGCATTTTAAATGTTAGTCTTGTTTTGCTTTTAAATATTTAATCATGGCACAGGATTTAATGGTACGTTAAATGGATAAAAATGTAACGATTTCATCAAAATTTGTGTGTTACATGTACAGTAAATAAAATTGTTCTGTATCATTTTATTTAACTTACAACTAATGTTTCTTTCAGAGCCAATTCTATATGTCCCTGAATTTACCACTTCAGGACAAGATTATTGAATTGACGAGAATTATAGACCAGTCCAGTGCAAATAAAGATTTACAGGCATTATTCCCTCAGCTCATAAGCAGTATATTTTCCACATCATATAACAGTGGCTGGGGGCTGAGATCCATAACATTTGATGGCAACAAATATGAATTTGAAGCTTTGTTAAGTTTTTTTGAGCCACAAGGACCAATATTTCGCTTATGTTATAAACTATTATCCGATCCACAATTGAAATATAGTCTACCTTTAAATTTACTTCCGGTAATGTCATAAATTTATTATATTTGTATCATACTGTATCAGATTAAATTGATTCCACAATCACCTATTATTGAAACAAATTTTCAGCTGGACTTGCAGATGTCACTTGAAAGAGGGAGATATTCTCAATTCTTTGCAGATATGTTAACAATGGATGCACAGTCTTTAAGTGTGGTGGCTTTAGCACTTAGTATCCTTTACAAAAGTAACAATTATTACAACTTTATTTTTATAAATAATATATAAATTTGCTTGTTTAAAAAAAGCTGCTATTTATCTGTGGCAAGAATTCAACGGTTTTAGTTAAAAATTTTTGGAGAAGAATAAAAAACTAAATGTATATTTTATTGTAAAAGTCAGACGTACTGAAAATGATACATCTTTTTAAAAATAATTTGCTCTATTAAGAGTTTGGTCACATAATTCATAGAGTGGGGAAATAGTCACAGGTGTTTGAATAATATGTAATATACTGAATAATCATCCTAATTGATATATTGCTCTATTAGTTCAATTATCTTATACTGATGATATAATAATTTTTAAATAAAAATATGCATTTAGTAATCTTTAATTTGTTTATAAAAATCGGTTCTCTACCCATAGGTTCTATATAAAAAGATTATGAACAGGAACATATATACATATACTCATGTATTCATATATACATGTATTTCTGCGATGTTTAGAGTAGTGATTTTTGGCTTATAAGAAAGCAGTTTTAATTTATACTGAAAACAATAATTTCCTATATTTTGTACTAGATCCATTTGATTATTACTTATTCAATTTTGCACTGCATTTGGTAAATAACAATGTAAACAAGAACTCTTGGGAGAACTGGAACAGTGTGTACTGTGCACTTGCATGTGATTACCTTATGCATTTTTTACCATCTGATCCTAATATTCCGGTGTTACCCCACATACCAAATTACACTGGAAAAGTTCCCATGGCGGCACCACTCCAACCTACAAATAGGTAAAGTCTGTTTCAATCATAACTGTTTGGTTTAATTTTGTAAGTAAATCTTTATTTCAATGTATACTAATTATCATAAATTTTATTGAAATGTTATAAACATTGCTCCTTGTTCAGGGCTTATAGATATATATATATATATATATATATATATATATATAAATATAAATGCTGTGTGATCAGTTAGTGTTATTATATACTACCACCAAAAAATCAAATAAAATATAATAAATAGGGAAACTTATATGGCAATATAGTCAGGCTATATACATACTATAGAAAAGAAGAAGGGAAAGATCACCTATTTAAAAAGGACAAAATTGTAGTGATCAAACCGAAAGATATCACCAGAGATAAGAGGAAGAGAGAAATTTCAAGTTCTCCCAACCATTCAACACAGAAGAAAGACAGCACAAATAATTTCTCTAATAACATTTAATAACCCAACCTCTTACTAAAACTCACAGGAACGAAATCATCAGACTAAACATATTGAATTATGTCGAAAGAACAAGATCTGACCCCCAACTAAATAATCCAAAAAACTAATCAAGGCCCCGAAAAACCGGAAACAAACACAAACAAAAACTGCTACTACAATTAGTTATAAACAAAAACAACAAACAAATTGTCTCACACTACGGCTGGTCCCCGCGGGAGTACTAGACAAAAACCCTCCAGCAAAAATAAGTGAAACATTCTATATTGCAACACTTAATGCGAGAACCCTCAAGAAACAAGAAAGTTTGTTAGAATTAGATGAAGTCCTACAGCACATAAAATACGGCATATTAGACATAAGTGAAATGAAAAGACCAGAAGAGAAAATAGTGGAACAAAATGACTACTTATTATACCAAAAAGGAGAAACAGCAGGCCATAGGGGAGTGGGCTTCCTAATAAAAAACACATTAAAAAATCACATACAAGAGCTGATAGGAATCTCAGAAAGATCAGCAATACTGAACATAGATATGCCAATATACAAAAAACCGTGGACAATCATACAAGTTTATGCACCCACAGAGTCAACACCTGAAAGCGAATGCGAAGGCTTCTACTCCATTCTGTTTGATACTATTAAAAAATACCACAATAACTTCCTCATAGTAATGGGGGACTTTAATGTACAGGTTGGCAGTAGAGAAGCCTGCGAGGAACTAATAATGGGCAAATATGGACATGGAAAGAGGAGTGATAACGGCCAAAGAATAATTGAACTTCTACAACAAAACGAATCTAACACTACTCAATTCTGTCTTCAAAAAAAGCCCTAAGACTAAATGGACCTGGATATCGCCAGACGAAAAATATAAAAACGAAATTGACTACATAATAACTAACAAACCCAAGTTCTTCAGTGATACACATGTAATACAGAATCTAAATTTTAATACGGACCACCGAACTGTTGCTTAAAAAAGCTCCCAGCTCAAAGATGTAGGAACAAAATAAATAATATACATTAAACATCAGAGTATTATGGAAAAAACATTGAATCCTCGCTTACCAAGACTTTGATAGAAGTAGTCAACTCGGATAGAAGTGTCACAGCAAAATACGACAATTTGGACAAACAATTATCAAAGATCAGAAAAGTAAAGACAAATACAACTAAAGATACAAAGCTTAGCGCAAGAACCATTGAGCTCTTAGAAGAAAGAAGAGCATTAATAGCCGCCAAGTAAAACAAAAAGGAAAACCTTATGACAATATTTACACAGATCTATATTATATATATTTCTGTGTAAATATTGATCTATATTTTTGAGTAAACAGATCCGAGAAAATATAAGAAAAGATAGGAACACAAAGAGAACGAAAAAACTAGAAGATGAAATCAAAAAACAGGGGGAACAAGGAAAGCTTTTAGAGACTTAAGGGAGCATGGATTGGAATGGATACCTAAGCTAAAAAATAATAGATCCAAACAAGCAACGAACTGCAGAGAAATCGAGAAACTGGTTACAGACTTCTACAGGACCCTGTACTCCTCTAATAACGCTGAACAAAAAAAATAAACACTTACAAAATTTCAGTTAAGAGACTTGAAGATGTACCACCAATACTAGCGCAAGAAGTCCGAAACGCCATCATGTCACAAAAGCTAGACGAAGCTCCAGGATCTGACAGTATAATAAACGAGCTGATTAGAGGTACCGTAGAGGAAATAAGTCTGATTTTAACCAAGCTATTCAATGATATTATAACAACTGACACCATCCCAGAACAATGGAGCGAATCTCATATTATTCTCCTCCATAAGAAAGGCGACAAGGATAACATCGGCAATTATAGACCAATAAGCCTCATTTCAAATGTGTATAAAGTCTTTGCAAAAGTAATTCTGGAAAGAATAACAAGGGTCCTAGACGAAAATCAACCATTTGAACAGGCGGGATTCAGGAAGAACTTCAGTACAATAGATCACATCCACACAAGCAAGCAAGTCTTGGAAAAATATAACGAACATCAAAAACCCTTATACTACTTCAAAGCTTTTGACAGCCTAAAACATAAATTTATCTGGCTGAGTCTAAAAAAGCAAGGAGCGGATGAGACCTATATACAAATAATTAAACAAAAAATGCAAAAGCCGCATCAAATTGGAAACAAAAGAAGACCCATTTCCCATACACAGAGGCGTGAGACAAGGAGATCCGCTTTCTCCCAAGCTGTTCAATGCTGTGCTGGAATACGTATTTAGAAGATTGGATTGGAAAAACTACGGTATCAACGTCAATGGTAGCCGCCTTAATCATTTGAGGTTCGCTGACGATATTGTCTTGTTAGAAGAAGACCGCAATAAAACTAGGACACATGTTAAAAACTTAGCGGAAAAAAGCAGAGATGTAGGTTTAGAATTGAATGCAGACAAAAAAAAACTGATGACCAACTTTTCAGAAGTCAACATAGAGGTGTACGGAAAAAAGTTAGAATATGCGGAGGAATATGTTTACCTAGGTCAAATTATATCCCCCGAGGATTCTATGTCTAAGGAAATTAATAAAAGAATACCTTGCGGATGGAAAAAATATTGGTCCCTAAGAGAAGTAATGAAGAACAAAGACTTAAGCATGCATATTAAGAAAAAGACTTTTAATACTTGCATCCTCCCATGCATGACTTACGGTTGAGAGTCATGGGCGTTAACAGACAAGCAAAGGGAAAGACTGGCTAGTACACAAAGGGCAATGGAAAGGAGCATGTTGAGAATCAGACTCAGTGATAAAATTAGAAACTGAAATAAGAAGAAAAACTAAAGTTACAGATATAATAACATGTATAGATCACTTAAAGTGGGGCTGGGCAGGACACATGCTACGTTGCAAAACAAACATCCAAAATACTCAAAATAGTCTTTCTCCAAAATACAGCGACGTCTTCGAGACCCAGGCTCAAATTCAATTGCCGAGCAACAATAGTGCAATAGGGCCGAGTAGTACAATAATTTAAGTTGCTTCATCAGCAGTGGTGTCCATCTTCAAGGTGGTTTTTTTTTGTGAAAGATCTTCGGGTATGCACTCTTTGACGGCTGGATACCGAATAAACCTGATTGCATTTCTTTTTGCCCTCCTGAGCTTTTTATACCTGCTCACAAAAAGTAGCGCAACTAACGATCCTTTAAGAAGCATACATTTCAATTTTTTTTTTAATCACATTTGATGGTAGCAATCTTTTTTTTTAAATTTTGTTATTTCGATAAGAATAATATTTATTGAAATTTATTTATTGGTTTCTAAAATGATACCAATAATAGTGGGCGTACATGCGGGTGTTTAGGGTAGTTTAAGCTTGAAAGTAATTTACTCGGAGGTGCGAATTTTTTGGTGTTGAGTTTGGTGTGATTTATGGAAAAAAATATTTTTTCTAGTAATTTTATTACGATTTCTATCTGACAGGGGTCTTTAATATTGGAGTAGTTTCATGATATTATTATGCTTATTTACCATAAACGAATAAATCGCCGAAACAAATGACTGAAAAATAATATACAGCGTTATTTTATAAACACCATCAATTTTTTTTCTGGGCATAATATATTATTCAAACACTTCATTTTTGAACAAAAATAGGTAGGTAAAATTTTCGCCAAACATATATTATCCGAGCGAATTACGACAACAGATGGTTACTGGTCAAATATACCTACAGTTCAACAATCTCCCGAGATTCTTTCAGCACCCCACCCTGCCGGTTTTTTATGATCAATCCATAAATAACTTTTTTTATGGATTAATCATAAAAAAACCGGCCAAGTGCGAGTCGGACTTACGAATTTGAGACTTGGTTTGAATAGACGTGTGAACGCCAGCATTAACGTTGTGAATATAGATATTGAATCAAATAACATCACATCCAGCTTATTCTCTTGATTCACCATAGGACTTTTACCTTATTTTCAAACTTAATAAACACGTTGGTAGTTAACAATTTTAATTGAATGAAGAAGTCGAAACTGCGATAAATCACTTTTTCATTGAAGACCAAGATTTATTTTTGACTAGCATAGAAGAATTGGAATGCAGATGAAAACGCTAGACGGAGATAACGTCAAAATTATTGCACATATTTTATTTGCTTAACTTACTAGAATAGCATAATGGAAGTTCTGGTAAATACTAATTAATTTTTAGGCCATTGTATTCCCCGTCACTGTTAATAATACCTGATCTATCGGGGATAAGTAACCAGCACACATCACAGACACAAACTAGAAATGAAGTGTGGCGATCGGAATCAATTCTGCAGATTTTCGTTGATATATGGATGAGTGTAGAGCCATTTAATTGCAGAAACATTGAGGTCAGTAAATAAACCGTTCATGTGAGTTTAATATTTATTATATTGTTACTTTTTTATTAATTTTAATCTTGCTAAGGCACTAGTACTTACAATACTCCAGGCTAGCAGAATACCATTCAATCAAATTCTAGTGTAAGTTGGAAACGTATCCCAGACTAAACGCCTACGCTTGGTCCCACGCGAAATTGGGCGATTTTTTTATTTAAAATCATTATTATTCGCCATTAACCTACTAAGGCCAGCAAATGAAATTTTAAATTTATTAGTCTTAAGAACATACATTTACAGTAAAATATGTTTGTAACACTAACTTTATTTTTTTTATAATTCAAAGAAGCCATTTTTGATCTAAATTACTATTTTAAAATCAATGTAAAATTTTAGGCATATCAAAGAAATTATCCAATAGCATGTTCAAGCCCCGAAAGAGTTAGAATAGTGCGAGTTATTGTAAAACATTTGCACTCGTATTCCGCTAAATATCTCGTGGATCCTGCTTCGCGGTCATCAGCCCTGCGGAAATATGCTCGCCAGATTATGTGCACTCGAGCTTATCATTATGTGAAATATTTGGTAATGACTTGGCCTTTGGATGCCTCATTCAGACTAGTCATGGAGCTTTGGTTAAGTCTTATCCAACCATGGCGCTACATAGACAACGTTATCAGTAATGATAGGTATGTGTTTATCATATTCTGCTTTAATTTTAGTTACCATTATGTTTGTTACATTAAATTTCACATAACTTGCTTCAGGTTTCCTGCTTCAAATAATAATCAAGACGAAGGCAATGCAAATGTACTTGATGTAACTTTCACTCAATTTATTGCTGAAAACTTCCCTTCCTATACATGCATATTCCAGTCGGTTATACCTAGATTTATGAGACTGGATTTGACAGCTTATAAAAATGCTGTAATGCTGTTTCGATTAGGAAAGGTAAGTTTGTTTTATCAGCTCCGCCGGGATTGAATTCCATAGGTACTCTTGACTCCTGGTAGTTTTCCATAGATAATTGTATGGCACTGTGAGAAGATAAAGAAAAAAAAATAGTATTAATTAATTTGCCAAGGTAAGATTACGGCCGCGGTCTGCAACTACGGATTGCCAGAAAAATCCACCCTGAACTGATTTTTATCAACAAGTTTTATCTACATTTACGTTATAACACAATTAATGTTAAAAAGAAAAGCTGTAATAACTTTGTTAGTTGACAAAAGAAAAATAGTAATATGCATGTTGATATGTCAAATGTGTATACTGCACTAATAATTTCTTAACTTTTAGGTTTTTTCTCAGCAACATTTAGTACCTATTTTGTGGAACCTAGAACAGGCAATTGTGGATAATAGCTCAGGATTTAACCACTGTCCAGATACAAGTTTAAATAACTCAACATTTGAACAGAGGTAATGAATATTGAAAGTTGTCAATGTCTTAACAAAAAATGCTGTAGGTAATTATATAAAGCACTAGCGAAATGATTGCGAGTAATCATTCTATAAAATTATAAACTCATCATCAAACTAGATTACCATCGACACCAACTTCGTTAAGTTGATAAACAAAAAAACAATGATATGTAGGTATCCAATTTTTATGGCGTTCGATTGACGTTAAGGATCATCAGCGCCGTCTGATACAACAAAGTTTATGAGCCAGGAACGTTTGAAGGCGTATGCAGAATTACTCAAAAAAATCAGCTTCGGAGAAATTGTGAAGGAACATATATAGGACAAACAAACAAACATTCATTTTTAATTATTTACATTATTTATCTTTGAAATTTCAGTTACACGTACAATGGCGTCGCTTTACACAAATGGGTAGCTATTGCAAAACAAGCTCTTTCTGAACTAAATTTGTCTGCTGATTTTGAATATGATCCTGTGTGGAGCGAAAATAAAAAGCAGTTTGCTTCGCAGTTTATAAGGAAAATAATGGCTTCTAAAATTCAAGCAGAAAAAATCTTAGAAGAATTGAACAAAAACTTGAATAAACAAAATCAAGGTATTACAAATATAAAAGAAATACTGTTAATAACTGGCTATTCGTTATTGATATTATTGTTAATATTTTCGTTCCTGGCGTGTTAACCGTCGTCAGTCTAATATATTGATAGCTAGTTACTTACTTTCGATAGTATTATCAATTAGAGTTAAATCGTATATATCAAATCTTTATATATATAATTCTTCTGTGAGTGTGTATGTCACTGAACTCCTCCTAAACGGCTGGACCGATTTGAATGATTTTTTTTGTGTGTGTTCAAGGGGATCTGAGAATGGTTTAGATTCACAAATCAGCCCGGCAGATGGCGCTGCAGACGGTATCTAGGTTATTTATCTATACTGCAAAAATAACAGGCAGGACAACGTCTGTCGGGTCCACTAGTCTAGTATAAAATTTTACATATCAATTATGCTTTATAACCCTTTATATTTTATTATTACTAGCTTGCAATGTATTTAGGTATGTTTGTACGGTTGAAATCTTGCAACTTAATTTTGAAGCAGATATCTTCAACCGATTGAGCCGAAATTTTGTATACATATTCAGTTTGAATACGTGGTTGGCTCTGTGACGTTATTCTAAATCCAACATGGTGGAACATTATGGCGGACTAATGTTTTTAATGGATTCCTACAATATGGGTATCAAATGAAAGGACATAAATTGAAAAATTTTATGTTAAAATCAATCTCATTAAGTAATATAATATCAATATCATACCGAATACTGAGCCTTAATGCATCATCAATGTCATAACCACATTTTGTGCTACTTATACTATCTACAGCTCCATCGATGTTGGCTTGTCGAACGGTATCACTGACCAGCCAGAGCAGTACTGTTATCAGTTTTGTGAACTAACCTAGCTCTCAAATTTTGTGCTTTATCTGTGGTGTCAAAAGGCTTTATTTCATTTGAATAAGCCATATCTTACTTTCTTGTAGGTTTTTGGGCGAGTATGAAGGATTGGTTTATGATGGGCAATTATGAAGAAGAGGTGGTATTAGATGAGGCGAAAAAAGTGCCCAGTTATTTAAATGCTACTGTCCAGTACTTTTCTGATATTTACGGTGTAAGTAAGATTTAATTTTATAGTTAGATATACTTTAAAGTTATTGAAGTAGACATAAACGTATTGATGGCCTAGAAAGTTGTGTGTTATGAAAAAAGACTGAATGAAAAAATTAGGCTGGTTAATTAAAATTAGATCATAAATTAATGGTTTGAGACAATGGTCACTAAATAACTAAGTTTGAGCATGAAAAAAGTGAAAATATTGTAATCATATGTGTAATACGTTATATCTTTGCAGTTAAATGATATCATTGTGCAGAATTCACAGCCGGTAGTGGAAGACAGCTTAGAACACTCATCGTTTGCTAACTCCACAAATTTTCCCTATTCAATCACTCAAAAGGTATACTTAAATAATGTTGAAACCTTTTTTATAATACTTACATATAATATTTTAAATATGTCTTACTCTCCGACTACAGCTACGAAACAACACTAAAGCTATTAATTATATGGGCGATCCAGATCTGATGCCCATATCATCCTACGAAAGTACTATCCTTGTTCGAATGCTACACCAAATAGCAACAAGGGTAAATGAAATGGTTTGTAAATATGATTTTGTAATATTTTTTTATATGAATATGCTTGTACTGTATAGGGAAAGTACAATTCAAAAATGTATCTAAATAGTATGTTGCCATTCCAATTTGAGCTTTATGTGATTTGCACATTGTTTGGTACGTTTTGCATGCAGTTGTTCTTTTGGGGTTTTTATATTAGGTTCTTCGGTCAGAGTGCAGTTTTCAAATATGCAAATGTTACTCCGCGTTTAAATTTAGATCTTTAATTTAGACCTTATCTTTATAGTGTTTAAGTCTATCTATCATATTCATTATTAACTTATTTGTAAACTTACACTTAATCACTGAAGAGGTATTTAACCACAAATAAGTTTTCTATCTGTCATTTATGTTACTTTTGATTTATAAAAATACTTAGAACTCAGACTGTCGTGCAATAAAACTTTGTTGTATGCGTGCCAGGGAAGGTTTATATGTAATAATATCCCAACTAATATTATAAATGTGAATGTTAGTTTGTTTGTTATGCTTTCACGCAAAAACTACTAAACCGATCATCATAAAACTTCGTACATGTGACCATTCTTGGAGGTATTAGAAGTAACATAGGATACTTTTTTTTGGGTAAAAGCTAGTAACATATTTATATATAGTGTATATGTTATGTTATTATATGCTGTTATTATTAACAGCATATAATAACAAAACATATACACTACTGGAAAAAATTAAGGGATCAAAAAAATGTTCCAAATTTTTGGGCAATTTTAAATAAGAGGTTAGGATAGTTATCTGAAAATGTACTAATTTTCATCTTCTAGTATCAAGAAGACTTCTCCCAACTGTGGAATACGAACAACTTCTGGGGCTATCTTGCTCGCGAGGTATTGCAAAAACCATGCACCATACACACATATGTCAAAGACACTGCGAACCACCAACACATAGTGACTCAAAATCTTCCTGCCAGGCTATCCTTGCGTCGATTGGGTTCACATGCCTTTATCGTATACATGACCATCGGCTACCTGCTATTTAGATTATTCTCCTTCAGTGGTCTAACTTATCTATTTTTTATGTTTTTCATTTGGTTATTGTTTGTACTAAGTAAAGTGTCCTTGCGAAAGTTAAGGGTGTTACCCACAATAATGTAATTATGTTAGTATTTGTATTGAGAAATATATTTTTATAAGAATCTTAATTACTTTTTTATTGAATTTCATTATAATTCCAAAGTTTATTTTTTATTATAATGTTCGCTTTCATAAACGTAACATAAGTTAGTATAGTCCTCGGCATATAAGTTGAAGGTTTTAAAATCACGTGCTATGCGCAGTAGTGAATAATGTACCTAAACATGCTACTGCGCATGTCATGTGATTTCAAAATCAGGTTCAACTTATATTCCGGGGACTAGGATATGCGTGTTAAAGACATGCTATTCCATCGATAACACTAAATAGGATTTTATATGCCTTATGCTAGTTTAGGCAGATGCTCCCAAAACTACGCTAAAGCAACTGGAGGTACCATAAAGTATGACACGTAAAATTGGTACATTCAGACCTCTATATCCTTTTGAACTTCTGCACTAGTACTATGAGCTGTTAGTTGAGGAGCGTCCCGAGGAGGGCTCCGCCAGTGCGGGTAAGGGAGGTGGTACTTGGTGGGGCGAGGCTGCCGGTGCAGCCCTACATCAAGTACCTGGGACTGGTGCTGGATGCTCGCTGGAATTTTAGCGAGCACTTCCGCCATTTAAAGCATTAAGTTCAGTAAATCACTAATTTATTTTTACACTATCCTTTCTAAATACCCTTTCTCTAAATATATTACTAAATTTATTATTAATTAAATTAAACAAATGATCATAAAGACTTAGTTTCAAAGTCCTTACTTCCAAATTTTCCGGTAGAGATGCAATTTTGTTACTGACATTATATCTGAATTTATCTAAACAGTGTCAATGGTCTAAAAGTTATTTCGCGTTTCGGAGGAACGTGATGGTACTCAATAGAGGCAAATTGGCCGCTGTGGTCTGATTTAATGCAGTTTATTATCTCTAATGTCTTACAAATTTATACGCAGGATTGTAAGGCGTTTAGGGAAACAATTTTAATGCAACGTAAAACTTTTTTTTTAAATAAATATTATAACCTAGTTATAAATTATCTAATTTTCCTACAACACCTTAGCGGATTGTAGGCAGGACTGTAAGTCATTAGTCATTTAAGTAATTGAATAATTTTCCACCCGGTATTACAAGATATACGCGGTAAGATGTATTATTGTAGTCCCCAAACAATTTTTACCCACCTAATTTTTACTGGGTCAAAAAAAGTTGCTGCTCCTGAATAAACACACTAACTAATAGTCGGTAATGAGGATATTATTGCGAAAGTGAATTTATTTGCAATTTAATTTTATTTATTAAATTAAGAAAATAGTTAAATATATTTTTAATACAGTTGCTCAAAAAGTGGCGTATTGCAGGGACGTATAGCGTTCGGGATGTGGGCTATTACATACTCGAACTTTTTCGAACTCGTGCGTTCACTTTCCCAACTGTCAAAATAATGTCTAATCGAAAGAAAAAATCAACCACGAAGATCTTACTAAAAAAAAATTCATAGATATTTTTATGATTCATGCAAATATTTCTAAAAAAAGCTACTGATTTCTTTCAATATCAGATTTAAAGGTTTGATTCAATGAGTTAGGTAAGGTTTCATTTCATTTCATCTCATTAAATTTCATTTTCATTTCATATCAAATCTACTGAAAACTTGGCTGTATGTGCATAGTTCCCTTTGCCTACCCAGAATGGGTGAAGAAAACAAAAAAAACTCTGCTTATATTCTTTTACGGTTGGCGCCATTTTCCAAAAAAATTATTTGCTAGTTATTTGTTGCACAAAATGAGTAATCTCGACGATATAATTTTTGATTTACTACTTCATTATTACAAAAAATATTGTCTACGCAAGTGGCGCATGTGGGAGTAATTCGGGTCGGTTCATTAAATAAAAAGATTTAAATAAATTTAGGAACCCACCCGTGGCATGTGTTGAATCAAGAATATTTATATTGAAATCTCCACATACAATCACTTTTTTATTTTTGTTGCAAGTTCTTGTTAGTACTTCCTCCATAGCGGCCTCAAATTATATATCATAATATTATTTAAAAAATCCTAAAAATAAAAGCAGAAAATTCAACACACAACACTTTATTTAAAATATACTTGGGAAAGTTTAGCAATATTTCTTGAGTGTAAGCTTTGGCACGATGTTCATGGAGGCAAGTTCCTGGAAGAGCAGCTTGCACGCGTACGGCATCTCGACAGTGGAGACGGCGGCGGAGGAGCGGCACGCGTGGCACCACGCTCGGCTGGCCAACCGTCCGCACGCGCCGCATATATCCGCGCTGAACGCGTCCGACGCGAGCATCAGCCGCTCCATCAACAGCATACTGCGCAATGGGAATACATATAACGAGATTAAAAGAAAACTGCATCTCTCATGGCCAGTTCTACGTAGCTTGCTCACGAGTAAGCTCGCCCAGTAGTTTAAAGGTTTTGGCACCTGGATTGGTAAAGAATATAGTCTATAAATAAGTTTTGTCGTTTTTTTATTTACTTAGTTTGACATTCATTTATTCACTTAAAATCATATCTAACGCGAGCGAAGCCGCAGGCAAAAGTTTGTACTCGTATATGATTAGTTTCGTAAAACTTTGGTACTTTAAACTACAATCCTCTGACATGTGCCTTTGAATTGTTTAATATCCTTGGTCTAGACAATAAAGTTAGCAATGCGCTGTTATTAGGATTAAACAAGTGTGATAGAAACCTGGCCCCGTAGCCTATAAGGCAGTCGCGTTCCATCTCGCCCAGACGTAGCCCGCCGTCGCGCGACCGTCCCTCGGTGGGTTGACGCGTTAATACAGCACGGGGGCCCCGGGCACGGGCGTGCATCTTGTCTTGTACCATATGTTTTAACTTTTGGTAGTATACCTAAAAGAGAGATTTCAATAACAGGAATATGTTACATACTTAACGTTTACTTTAAAAAAATCTGAATCTTCAGACAGAAAATCTTTTCCTTTTTATCTCGGTCAGAAAAACAAAATGCCCTGTCAAAATTATCATGTCACATGAAAGTTTGTAAAAAATGTTATTTTGGTGTATGTACCGTATCTATATTCATATGCATGTAGTAAAAAACGTTTATTTCAATATTACAAACAGAAACTCCAATTTTATTTATATGTATAGATTATGAGCCAAATACAGCCTACTTCGATTATTATTGACGGTTCGAGACTGAACCTGAAACTGAACCGAGTCAGATTGTGTAATGTGAACATGATTAGATTTTACCAGACCGAGATAGGACTGCGAACGAACCGTGACAGACCTTATAGTGTGGATCCAGCCTTAGCGGACGCCGTTTATGAGACTCTAAACTCAATGATACGATAAAATCTAATGTCCGTATGGATTGAGGAGCCACGCCAGATTTTAAAGAGCAGCTCACCCCCTCATTTAGCAGCAAAGTAGCCGATTTTGCAGCACAAATTCTGGATTTAGCAGCAAAATGTATCACAAGTTTAATATCAACGCAAAGGTGGCTCCTCAATCTAAACATCAGAATTGAGGAGCCACCTAGAACTCGATAAGTAATAGATAAATATTTTTGAAAATTGTGTGTCATTTAGCAGCAATTGTGTATAGTACCTACTAAAAAATTGGGTTCAGTTGTACTGGAATTCAAGAAAATACATTACTTTTAGTATGGCTCCTCAGTCTATTTATAAGAGTGTGAAATTTCATGAATGTGATCGGTCAATTAATATGTTCGGCATAGTTATGATTTAGCAGGTGTTGTGTTTGATTTTGCACTAAAAGAACAAAATAGTAAGACAGAGTGAATTTGGTAAATTAACGCATTTTATTTGGCTCCTCAATCCTGACGTTGTACATATAAATAATTGACTGTACCCACTTGTAATTACAACGAAATCAAAAGCCAGACACACGAACATTTAGCAGAAATGTCTGCTAAATATATATGTATAGTTCAGCACTGTATCTATATCGGTGTTTGAAAAAAAAATACTTTTCGATTTGCGTTATAAATGCGCTATGAAGAGTGACCACCAGAGTTAATGAAACCAGGACAACTAATTTTTGAAATTTATATTTTCATAAGATAGGTAGGTTTTAGTTATTTAGCAGTCGATTTCGCTATAACTTATAGAATGAATGAATATTGGTTGGTCGGTGCTTATACGAATTTTAGTATCGTAGTCGTAACAATACATCTCATCCTTCGTTGTTGGGTAGTGACATTGTAGTGGCCTATGCCAGTGTCGCTATTTGCAGGAATGAATTCTATAGCGCCCATTAATTTATATGTTCTACTTGAAACCATTATATATCGTGGTATTTCTGTCACTCGAAACTTTTTACAACCATTCAGTTCAAATGAAACAATATTTCATAGAGTATATTTACACACTGTTTGGTTATTACAAAACGTACAGACAGTTCTTTCTTCTGTGATTAAAGTTGCATCTTTTTAATTTTGGTTGCCGAAAACTGAAATTATATTCAGATTTAAAGGGATAAATGCGACCTGTCTGGATACTGGGGTAAATTGGCATGAATCATTGGTACACTTTTTAGTGAAAATTGCACTAAAACAATACTTCAAAGCTTAATGTGTTCAAAAATAAAGGTTACATTACAAGCGAATTCACAATAGTTTTTATTTGTTGTGTCAAAATACAGCACGCCAATTTGGGTTCTCGTTCTGTGTAAATCACAGTCATTAGAATCAGGATCTGATAGAAGTTTAATATATTTTGGAATTAAAACCTCTGAGTATGTTTTTAATGTTTCTCGATAACTTCTACTTTGAATAGAGGTCATGCTTAACAAATAAATGACTGAATCAAAGCAACATGTGTTTCTCAAATCCACTTCAATAGAAACTACGTATGTAGTTTCTGTCCTTCAAATGTGTAAACTTGGAACCCGAACACACTGTCAATTAAGTAATAATAATTAATCGATACAAAATGTATATACTTACATTGAAAACAGGAAATTAACTGCAATTAATTATCAGTTACTTAATATACACTTGCAATATAGCACGTATCAATATCCCCACAAATCAACAATTATGATGCGATGAATAATATATTTTGATAATAATGAATGTTATGTTACTTAATAAATATTTTTGTGGGTAGGTAAGTGAAACATTTATTTAAAAGTACCCCCAAAATTTGGTCACCCTTCACAGTAAATTCTTATGGAATATCTAAAAATATTGTTTTTTCAAACACCGAAGTAGATACAGTGCTGAACTATGCATGTATATTTAGCAGACATTTCTGCTTAATGTTCGTGTGTCTGGCTTTTGATTTCGTTGTAATTACAAGTGCGTACAGTCAATTATTTATATGCACAACGTCAGGATTGAGGAGCCAAATAAAATGCGTTCATTTATCAAATTCACTCTGTTACTATTTTGTTCTTTAAGTGCAAAATCAAACACAACACCTGCTAAATGATAACTATGACGAACATATTAATTGACCGATCACATTCATGAAATTTCACCCTCTTATAAATAGACTGAGGAGCCATACTAAAAGTAATTTATTTTCTTGAATTCCAGTACTACTGAACCCAAATTTTTAGTAGGTACTATACACAATTGCTGCTAAATGACACACAATTTTCAAAAATATTTATCTATTACTTATCGAGTTCTAGGTGGCTCCTCAATTCTGATGTTTAGATTGAGGAGCCACCTTTGCGTTGATATAACTTGTGATACATTTTGCTGCTAAATCCAGAATTTGTGCTGCAAAATCGGCTACTTTGCTGCTAAATGAGGGGGTGAGCTGCTCTTTAAAATCTGGCGTGGCTCCTCAATCCATACGGACATTAAAATCTATTGTATTCCGTTTTCCCATATATCATAGAATGTTCCATTCCGGGTTTCAAAATGATTGAATATGATGATTACTCAACATAGAGGCGATTTAAGTAAATTAGTGTTAATTAACAAATTATGTTATGGTATAGAAATTATGTGATAAATCGTCATTCTGTCATTTCTATTATCTATCTATCCCTACTAAATAATATTCTTATACTTACTGGCCCTGAATAAATATAAGCTTCGAGAGGTTCGCCAGTCAATCCTGAATAGAAGATGTCTTTTCCGTGATAATTATAGCCATGCTTTTCTAATTCATAACATACATCTTTAACTTTAGATCCTCCAAATGCAGTTCCTATAAAAAGTTTATATAATTTAACAAAGAGATTTAAAAATAAATCAATATTTACTACAAATAAATATAAAATTATTAAATGAAAATTACCGTAGTGAAATTTTCCTTCCATTAGGCCTGCTTTTCCTGCAAGCAATTCTATAGTTTTTCCGACCGTCATTCTTGATGGAAAACCATGAGGGTTCATAATCATGTCTGGACAAATCCCTCTATCATTAAAAGGCATATCTTCTTGTTGAACAATCAAACCAGTCACACCTTTCTGTCCGTGTCGAGAACTGAATTTATCTCCAATTTCTGGTACTCTTGTCTGTCTTAATAAAATCTTGATCAGGAAAGCGTCTTCTGCATTTGAAGACACCATGACTTTTTCAATATATGATTCGACAGGCCCTTTGTATGTGATCGGAACATCTTTATAATCAACTTGCTGTGGTTGACCTTGTGCCACAGGATTGAGAGTGGCAGGCGGCATCTGTTTATTTATGAGAACTTGTCTATTTTCTACCATTTCTCCTGGCGCTGCTATTCCGTCGGAATCCAAGACTTCATGAGCTCTTATAACTTTTCCTGTGTTAGCATCTCTTGATGGACCTAATATTCGATCTGAAGTTTGGTTGCTATATCTCTTCATGGTAGTTTTAGCACTTTTGTAAATAAGGCATCTACCGTATCCACGATCTATAGAAGCCTTGTTCAAAATCAAAGCATCTTCAATATCGTAGCCACTGTAACTCATAACTGCAACTGTTGCATTTTGTCCAGCTGGTAGTTTATCGAAATTTGTCAGTTCTATTGTTCTTGTTTTAACCATTGGACATTGAGGATACACTAAATTGTACATAAGAGTATCTATCCTGTTTTTTTGATTATAACCAATTGTTCCTGAAAAAAAAAACCACTAAAAATATAAACCACCACACTAAACAGCTCAAAAAGTTATGAATTAGCTATTGCTTATTATTGTAAAATTTATCCAAACTCTATTCAAGGTAACATGAATTCTTTTCTGGGTATTTAAAATGTAAAGTCGATAGCACATCAAACAAAAAAAATATATTTCGCTACGATCCCACGCTTGGTTAAAAATTAATAGACAAATCTTGAGGTTGATTGATGTACTGGTTGCCCATTTACGGACAATTGGACAACCAATTATCTTGCCTTCTAGTTGTTACTTATTAGGGAAATTGCACAAACAATAATTGTTGTTTCTATTGTATTGTATTCTACTTACCCATTGCTTGTTTACCCATAGCACATTGGTAAGTATTTCTAGGACTTTGATTGTGATGTGGATAAGGTACAAGACCAGCACAGACACCCAAAATGGTAAATGGCTCTATTTCAAGATGTGTAGTAACAAATGGATCTATCTCTGCTTCTACAGTGGCTATATGGCTATCATTTTCTTCATTCACGTCTAAATACTCAATAAGTCCATCGTTCAAAAAATCTTGGAATTTTCTAATACCCCTGTTCAATTCTTTAATGTGCACTTGTTGAACTAACGGATGACCATTTTCAACTATAATATACGGTCGACATAATCGACCTCCATCGCTGCAAATGTAAACTGTTCTCTGATTGTGATTTGGATAAATTGATACGAATGCAGATATAAGACCACGCCTTCGGAACATTCTGAATACTCTTATAAGTCTTTTATATTGTCTTGACACACCTAATATGTTACCTGAAAAAAAAAAAGGTTTCGAGTTTCGAGATTTTTTTATAATACTATTTGAATATATAACAACGAAGAACCGCAAGTCCGTTTTGATTAATATTTTTATATAATTCTGCTGTGTTCACAAGATGAACGGCACCTCGAATAGGAATCGCAACGTCAGAATTAAATAAAATTATGAAAACTTTCGGTATACGTGTTTAAATTTTTTTTTTGGCACTAGGTATCAATAGTATCATTTATACATAATATACATTTATTTATTTCATATTAGTTATTATTTATATTACTTAAAGTTGTATGTATGTATTGTAGTATTAGTATACAATATGTATGTAATTTAATTTATAAAATAATATTAATATCCGCTGCACGAGTACGGCTTCCCTTGGGTATCAATACTTTTTTGTCTTACTTGGTTTTGTTTTCATTGTTGTTCTTGTGATTTGGAATGTTATCTATACTAATTTTTTTCTTTTGTTATGGTGAAAACAATATTTCGAGCCCGAATTTGTAAATCGTTGGATAGTCGTAATTGACCTACAAAATTCTATGTAAAAATTGTTATAAGCAATTCTATTTGTGCTGTGTACTATCCCTATTATACATAAATAAATAAATAATTATAAATGGTAGCGAAACTTTAAGAACGATATAAACCAAAAACAAGGCTTCTTACCATTGAGGAAAACCATATATACAGCAGGATGATTGATTTCTTCTCCACCAAGTAACCTGACGTCTTCTACGCCTGCATTACAAGCTAACCTTGCAATCGGCTCCTCGGAACTATCGGTCGTGATGTGGGTCATTAGAGCGAGGTTCTTGACGAGGCCACAGCTCTCTCCTTCAGGAGTATCAGAAGGGCACAACATACCCCATTGCGAAGGTTGAAGAGAACGAGGCCCCGACACTTTTCTGGTTTTTTCAAATTGTGAATTGACTCTTGTCATCATCCCTAAGGCTGATATATAGCTGAGGCGACTAAGAACTTGGGTGACGCCATGCCTTTCCATTTTAAATCGTTTTATAGTCCAGTTGCCCTATAAGAAAAACTAATGATTTAGAACTATTTAAAATAAAATTAGTTTAAAATAAAATTTAAAATGATATTAAAAAAACATTAAGCTATATTACATCAAGATTGAACTTGTACCAACCGAATATGATTACAATAGACCACATTTAATTTTTAGTGTATAAAGCTTGATCTGTTCTCGGTAGTCACGGATAAGTACGCTTCCGCCATACGTATTTGACAATTGTAATTTCATATGTTTGAAGTTTAAGAGATGAAAGAGATTTGAATTAAAAGAATGATTAATTATATCACAAAACATATAGGATTAAATAATATGGAAGTAAAATGTCGTATGTGTTGCTAAGTAATAAGTGAATGCTATGTGATTTGCGTAACGTTATAATACCAACTTACAGTGGAAATGGCAGCAAAGAGGCCGTTTGCTATCAAATCTGGCCGCATGTGCTTTACTACATCAAAAGGAGCTGCCTTTACTTTTGGAATTATTTTATCTGCAGTCGTTTTCAACTCCCAGTTAAATCTTTTGAATAAGTCTTCGAACATAAGGGCTAATAAGGAGCCGGCCAATTCCAGCCTCTTGTTTCCATAATAGTCAGGATCATCAACTGCTGCTTTATTACTTTCTGCCTCAATTACCCTTTTTACCATGATTGCTAAATATATAGCTTTTACATAGAAGTTGTAATTTTCTACAGCAACATGAGCTAATATTGTTGTGGCTAGAAGATCTCTTGCTTCGTCAACAGGCGTACGAGCATTTCCTGATTGGTACCTAAAAAACACCGTACATTAGGGACCGACTTTTTAGCCGATTTCATGAAGCACGCAACGGAAATTTCATGTAATAATTTACTGTGGATACTGGGTAATTGGACATGTCCAATGAGTTGATGAAAAAAATCGGGGAAAAAATTGGCGAGAAAATAGGTCAATATGTTAATCGCGTGCGTGTCGGGAATATTAAAAAATTGGACAAGTGCAAGTTTGACTCTTGAATAACGAGTTTTGAACAAGGGATACAAAAGTTAAAAGATTATGTCCATTTGTTCTGTTTTAAGTTTTCCTACTAAATAAGTCGCCGAAATGTTTAGATACAAGGCGAAAATACCTTAAGACAGTATCGCATAATACTGAGAATCTAGTTTCAATGTGATAAAATATTTTCAAATCAAATTTTTACAGCTATGACATGATATAAAATGTTTCAAATAACTTATCATTATGTTGATCCTTTCAACACTGGGAATATAAAGATATTAGTAATCAATTTTATTTTTATGTTAAAGTTGGGAATTCTTTAAATAACAAATGGCACAAAATTCAATAAAAGACTCATAGCCCAAATTATTTTAGTTTTTACCTTTTGACTTTTAATTTGCTTCCAATATAAGTCAAAGCTTGGTTTTGCGTAAATATTTTCATATTATGACAATCCATAATGCATGGTCCCATTTTTTTCATTGTGTTGTCATCTGTTCCTACTAACAGCATTATTTCTTGGTCACTACATATACCCATGGCTTTGAAGGCAACAGCTATCGGGATGTCCTGATAAAAAAAAATGTAATAGAAGCTAAATATGCAAGTCATTATAGAGAAGCTATTCTTTCTAAAAAAAAGGAATAAGTAATGATTCATAAAAAATGTGATCAAATAACACTTTATAAAATCGATACCAAATAATAATTGCAATTACATCAGATAGAGCATTGTGTCGCAAAACATATTTTCCATTCTTAACAATAACATTTGTTCTAGTTTTCTTCTCATGGGTTGAACTGGTTACTTGGCACTGTACTGCTCCTTTAAACTCATCCACTATCATTCTATTCCTGGACTGTTGTTCTTGAATTAATATTACTTTTTCTTGACCTGTAAAAGTTAGTATTTTATTTTTCTAGCTTGAATATTATCGATTAAGAATAATAAATAAAACTAATTTGAAAATAAAAAACAATAAGAAATATTTTCCTAATTTCCTTCACTGTTGTACAGTCAACAAGCAGGTCCAGCTATGGTAAATTCAGAATAAATACGTAAAATACAGCGGCTAATACAGCTTTTAGTTCTTATTAGTGCGATCCACAGCATTTTATAGAAACATTATTTATTATTCCTATCTGAATTTTTAGTAGTAGTAGTATTTTTAGTGAAGTTAAGTAGCTTTCAGAATCAAATTATGCAAAACAGTTTACGATTATGTAACGGTCTTTTTAATAATAAACGAGTATGGCAGAGCTATTTATTATAAGAACTTACAGTGTTATGTCAGGCATAGATAGGAGCGTCATAAAATTTCTTGAATGATGCAGCTCTTGTAGTTAAATATTACGAAAACAACAAACATTTAGTTTAAACAATATATAAAGTGACTTTTGCCAATTAACAGTAAAAAAATACTTAGAGAAGAGGTCTTTAAGTCTAAAATTTTCTTAAACATGATTCAGATCGATTCTGATACATTGTATGACTCAGATTTTATTTAAAATGTATGTCGTTTAATACCTCTAATAATAAAATAACCACCAGGGTCATGTGGACACTCATTTAACTGGGCCAACTCAAAATCTGACTTATTAGTCAAAACGCAGTTAGAAGACCTCAGCATCAAGGGCATTCTGAAATGGAAGAAACAATGATTGAGTTAAGTGTCAAAAAATATCAGTGTTTGTTCCTATGACACTATCACTAGACCGATTCAACAGTGTCATGAGATTTTTTTCTCTCCTTCAACCTGTAACTGTTCCAATCACGGAACAGAAAAAAAGAGTGGAAGTGCAAAGTAGGCGTGGCACGCGTGCCACAAATAAGCGCTGGTACGCTTACTTGGTCCCAGTCGTGTTCTGACATCGCGTTGGGTTAGTAGTCTCGTGCCAAATTATTATTTTCGTAGTTATGCCGTATTGTTCCATTTTGGAGTGCAAAAATGATAGTAGGAGAAAAAATCTTAAAAATGGAGGTGTTTCATACCATCGGTAAGTACCATTTTATTTGTTTTGCAATAAAATCTTGTTAATTTCAATTTACCAATAATTTAATAGAACGTCTAGTTAAAATCAATCTTACGCCATTAAAATAAAGTTTATTTTGGATTGATTGCATTCACTGGTATTCACTACTTCGTTCTCGAAAGTTCTGCGCTACTCAATTAGTGATGTGGTCGGGTCGGATGTTGGTTTTATCGATAGAAATCGATTAAAGAAAATTTGTATTTTTTAAATATATAACATGACAATACAAATTTAAGGTTGTCTAACATTCATTTAAAATATTTTTAGGTTTCCTAAAGACGGCAGCGTCAAAGAGAAATGGATAGATGCAACGGGTAGAATTAATTGGATGCCATCCAAATCAAGCACAATATGCTATGAACATTTTTTAGAAGTCGATTTTTCAATATCAAATAAAGGATATAGATACACGAAACCTACAGCCACACCATCTATGAAAATTGTTAAGTTTTTTAACCAAGTAAGTTACCTTGTTTTATTTTTATCACTTAAAAATAAGGATTGAAAGTACCTGATATAGTACGATACTATACAACGCACCTACCTGTATGAGTATCATATGCACCAGATAGAAGCACCAGAAAAAAAGCAGCATTTACTGACTAAATATCAAATCGAATTATTCATAAATATACGTAACTATTTTTCTTATGTTCATTGTTTTATTGGTATTGTTTTCAATTCAATTGTTTTGGTTTCAGCATGATAATGTAGTCACTGCAGGTTCTTCAAAAAGACAAAGTGATACGGAGAGCTCTGAGTTTAAGTCGCAGCCAAAAAAGAAGATTCGACTCCAAAAAGGAGATGACGTGATTCATGAGCAGGTTAATTTTGCAGACAGTTCAGTTCAGTCCGAAGGAGGAACAGTAAAAAATATAGATGTTACGGGTGATTCGAATTGTTCAACGCCGAGGAAAAAGAAACTTAAAGGCCAGCTAAGATTTTGCCAAGGCAAAATAATAAAACAAGGTCTAAAGATAAAACGATTGCAATCGAGAAATCGAAGGCTTAAAAAGAAAAAAAATAATATTGATGAAGTACTATTGAGATTGGAAGAAAAATTTGCCATGGGCAAGGAAAACTTGGATTGCCTCAAAAATACTAATTTAGAGGTTTGTTTTCATTATTTTACATCTTTTCACTTGTGATAATGAATCAAGTCTGAATGTATAAAATTTTTTTTTTATAGGTTCAAGAATTGGTCGCCAGAGATGTTGGAAACACGGAATCAGGAGTAATATCAAGGAGAAAGTATTCGCCAGCACTGCGCAGCTTTGCCTTGACACTACATTATTACTCGCCTAAGGCGTACGATTACGTGCGCAAAACTTTCAATACAAGCCTACCACATACCCGTACATTAAAGAATTGGTATTCGAAAGTCGGAGGAGAGCCTGGATTTACCAAAGAGTCATTAGTTGCTTTGAAACAAAAAACTGAGGTGTCTAATCAACCATTATTAGCCACCTTAGTTCTGGATGAAATGAGTATTCGTCGCCGTGTGGAATGGGACGGGCACAAGTTTCATGGATACGTTAATATGGGCACGGAAGTAGAAGGTGATCACTTGGCGGAGGCAAAAGAAGCCTTGGTATTTTTAGTAACTGCGTTAAACAGTAACTTTAAAGTTCCTGTTGGCTTTTTTCTGGTAGATGGTGTAAGTGGAGATCAGCGCGCTGACCTCGTAAAACTTTGCTTAGAATTAATTCACAAGACAGGCGTTAGGATAGTTGCTCTCACTTTTGACGGTTGTGCGCCGAATATTGCCATGGCAAAACATCTTGGTTGCTCTTTTGAAGAACAACGTGTTCAATTTGAACATCCTGTTACCAAAGACTTAATAGTTGCAGTCCTAGATCCCTGTCATATGATAAAATTAATTAGAAACACATTACAAATGTACAAGATTCTAGTTGACAAGCACGGAAAAAAAATTCAATGGCAACATCTAGTTGAACTAAACAAACTACAAAACGACGAAACTTTTCATTTGTCAAATAAATTACGAGACCGCCATATTAACTTTCAAAATGAAAGAATGAAAGTTAAGTTAGCTACCCAACTTCTCAGCATAAGTGTAGCGGAAGCTGTTAAGTTTTGTAGACAATCAGGGATAGATTCATTTCATGATAGCGAGCCAACGGAAAAGTTTTTGATTACATGCAACAATCTTTTTGATACATTTAACTCAAGGAACTTACACTTATACGGCTTTAAAAAAGCTTTGAATGAGAAGAACGCGGACAAAATTTTTGAATTCTTAGGTGAAGCATCGGACTATATTATCAATTTGAAAATGGAGAACGACACTTATTTAATAAATTCTAGGAGGAAAACGGGGTTCTTAGGTTTTTTGGGGTGTATCAAAGCCTTAGAACATTTATATTTAAGCTTAATCAAAACCAAAATTCTGATATATTTGCCATTTTATAATTTGAGTCAGGATCATTTAGAGCTTTTTTTCTGCAATATAAGGGCACAGGGTGGGGCAAACAATAATCCCACTGCCAGACAATTCATATCCGCATACAAGAAAATATTAATTCATGTTCAATTAAAAGACACTAACAAAGGCAACTGTGTTGCGTTAGAACAGATATCCATCCTAAACTGTTCATCGGCTGTAGAAAGAATAAACAGAAGTACAAGTATAGCTCAAGATATGTCACAAAATGAACAAATTGAGGACGATTCAGAAATAGAAGAACTAGGAGGGAACTTTTCTGATTTTAGTAACCAAGCAATAGGCTATATTGCTGGTTACATTGCCAGAGTATTGATGAAAAAGATAAACTGTGATGTATGTGTTGACGCATTAGTGACACATCATTTTCAACCCTTACACAAGTTCATAATTGCAAGAGATCAAGGTGGCTTGTTGTATCCTTCGCCAGATGTTGTGAAAATATGTCAAACGGCGGAAACATTTTTAAAAAACGTTGACATAGGGGTTTTTCGGAAGGAATTGGTGATAACACAAATCATGCGAAAGTTTATAGGAACTCTTTTATTTAATGATATTGCCTACCATCAAATAGGCGAATATCCTGCGTCCAATCACGTCACCGATTTGATGAAGGCAATAATTGAAAAATATATAAATGTTCGCATACACCATTTGTTAAAAAATAAGACTTTCGAAACGCCAGTTTCTTAACAAATACGTTTTATTTCAAGGGCAATAAATAAAAAGTCAAAATTAACGTATTTTTATTTTAACTCCAAGTATATAAGAGGATTTTCACAATTTATTCAGTATCATTGCGCATTTAATTCTTATCACCCGTGAATGTTTTCGTTGAAATTCTAAAAACATTCAGCAGGTAAGTATTTATTTATTTGAGATTTTTTTTTTTTTTTTCAAAACACATTTATATAAAGCAAGTAATTTAATATACAAACCGGTCAGGCCCAGCTGGTATGCACCTACATATAAGTACCATCCAAAACCAATACCATGAGGCACCCTTGGTATTTTATGTACTATGTACCAGCACGAACAAGCTAAAAAATACTCTTTCGTATAAAGAAAATAGTATTTTTTACTGATTCATATTCGTACCAGCGGTGCCCGACAGTTACCGGCTGGGTCGAAGTGGTCAGTGACTGATGTAGTTCAGTAGGGTAAAACGCCCGATCGTAGGCCCTTACTTACCCTTACTATTATTGGCACTTTTAAAAGTAACCTGTTATTTTTAAAACGCCATAATTATGGACCATTGTTGCTAAATTTCATTAGAAAATGAATGCTTTTTTACTTTTTAATTCATTGTTAACTTGAATAATTTGTCGTTTCCTTCTTGTTTCGATTTGAACTCAAAAGTGCCAATAATGAGAAGGGTGCCAACGATTTGGTGTTTTACCCTATATATAATTTTTAAATAAAACTACGTCATTCTTCCTAAAGTTTTACTGAACTCACAAGTCTTATTTTTTCGAATTAAACAAGAATCTATCGATATCGATAAAGTAATTCTAAATTCAATATGTTCTGCACTGGTCGAGTAGCAATAAATATTGACCTTTGACGCGAATGTCAACCTTATGCCTTATGTATTTAAATTTATAATTACTACCACTGAGAATACCGCCATCTATGGTCGAATAGCGGAATTTATTCGTCATCGAAAGAAGTTTAACTTTATTATACAAAACGTCGTAAATACTTTTTGCATTGAAGCAAAACAAATCTTATCTATAGAGAGTGAAGGTATATTTCCAGATGTACGATCTGTGACTTTTGCTAATTTTGACTAAAATTAAAACGACAAATCACACGGTTTTTTTTTTGTAGTGCATTATATGATTATCGCTATATTTGTGTGAGTTTGGCGACAATGGTTCCTATAGTAATGTTGTTGCATTGCACTTCCACTCTTTTTTTCTGTTCCGTGGTTCCAATAGTGTTATAATCACATAAAAAAATCAAACTTATAACACTAATTACATAGATGATTTAACACCCACTTTAAAAACTACAGTCTGTGCAATTTGCACCATAACGTATTTATGATTAACTATTCTACAATAATATGAACGTTATATACATATTATTATTTTATTATATACATATACTTCCTCGATTAAAATAAGTAAGAATTAAATACTGTTGGATTTTCTACTGTAAAGAAATAAATTTAAATTAATGGTTTACGAAATGTAACTAGACAATAAATCGCTTTACTATATTCTAAACAATAATGCAGCGAGATGTTAGTCTCAACAGCTTCCAGTAATTTACGAGTAATACAGATACCACATAATGCTAATGGTTATGCAAATAGTAAACAACCCTAACACAGCATGTATAGACAAAATTAGTTTGAACATGATCTTTATGACTTTCATAAAATTGTAGGTAGGTTGCGAGTTCTGGCTTTAGAAAAGGTGTTAAATTTTTTACTTTTAAATCCAAATCAAATGCAATACATCTCAGAGCGCTATCTATTTTTGAGACAAATTAAAAAAATATTCTGTCTGATATTTCTTGTTTGATCAAGTTTTTTCAATATTTTTTATGTATTTTGGCACGTGCCTACAGTATTGATACATACAGTCTTGTTTTACTGTTAAGTAACAGCTCAACGTTAACAATAAAAAGTAGTAATTAGTAGTTAGTGATATTAAGTTAAGGTTATCTGCACGGGGAACCTAGTTACCTGTAGTTCAGGTTCCTCTGGAACCTATTTCGGGGACTAGTCTCTTCACAAAGTTGTAAAAAGTTTTATTATGACGGGAGAAAAAATACTTTTATTCTTATTTCTCTTAAAAAGTAAAGGATAAAAAATGGTTATTGTAGGTTATCCCTAAGAGATAGACAAAATACGATCGCGGACTTTTTTGTAGACCTCTTAAGGTGTACAATAATGGAGTACATTATTTTGATCTATCTCGTAGGGTTCAGCCAGCGTTTGCAATGTATGCGAGAAAAAGGTGTTTGTTTACGACATCACATTAGAAACCTCTAAAATTTTCAGTGTTTCTCTACTATATTATTCATGTATTATACATATAAACCTCCCTTTTGAATTGTCAAAAACTGCATCAAAATCCATTGCGTAGTTTTAAAGATCTAAGCCTACATATGGACAGACAGACGAATTTGTTTTATACTATGTAGTGATGATAGTGATACAAGAGATTATCAATTGTTATCTGTATTTTGATTTCTCTAACATACTACATATATGTTTGAACAACAGATTTCATTTTACACACAAACAACTCGATGTTATCTGTATTTTGAACTCGAGTACATAAAACTTTAGATTTGGATCTGGATCAAAAGCTCCTAACGATTTGCATCAGGGTATCATAACGTTTTATGCTTTAACACTGCCATAATATATCTTGGTAGTATTGAGGGCAACATTTTAAATCTATTTGGGATTAATCTGTGGACTTACCTCTATAAGAGATCTCTTCCAATCAACCCAGATTATGTGTGATTGTTCATATATATAAGTAAGTGTCACGAAATGCAAAATTAGTGAGCAAATTCAAGTCAAGCATTCAAGTAAAATAGTTATTCAAACTATTATTATAAATTCCCTGTCACAGTGACCGTAATGAATTCTGAAACTACTCAGCAGATTTTGGTGATTCTTTTTCATTTTGCTGGATTTGTTCCGCCTTAGGACATAGGATAGGTTTTTTATTTTTAATTAGAAACAAAACAAAAATTCAAGTTATAATAACTGAGCCACAGCGACGTGTCATCGGGACAGCTAGTCTTTATTTATAAATATTCCCTTTGTTTCAACGCAATGAACTCCGAAACTACTCGACCAATTGTGATGATTTTTTTTTCATTTTGCTGGAACTGTTTCTACTTAAGTCATAGGATAGGTTTTATTTTAATGTATACCACAGGAGCGCGTGGCCGAGTCAGCTAGTATATATAATAATAATAAAAAATATTCTCAAATAAGCTTAGCCTAGATACACTTTACATCTTATTTAATAACCACTAACTAATATAAAATAATTAATGTAAATTATATAACTATATTGTAAACAGGTTAATGAATTAACATGAAGTAAATGTTAGCATATAAATGACGTCATTTTCCAATGCTCCGCTTAGTCGCAACTTCGCAAGTTGCCAGCTGTAGTAGCAGTAGTTTACTCAGGCAGTGTTTTGTTTTGTTTCATTGCTTCCACTTGCATAAATTGAATTAATAATGAAGGATTCGAAAAAGGACAGTTAGATAATCTAACTGAAAACCTGATCTAACTAAAACCTTGGACAGTTAGATAATCTAACTGAAAACCTGATCTAACTAAAACCTTTTATTACGTTTATTTTTTTGAGACGGGGGCTTTTAGGTAGATGATCTAATTGTCTTGTTTTGAATCCTTCATTATTAATTCAGTTTACACAAGTGGAAGCGATGAAACAATACAATACATTGCGTGAGTAAACTACTGCTACTACCAGTTGGCAACTAGCGAAGTTGCGACTAAGCGGAGCGTTGGAAAATGAAGTACATACAGTCACGTGATTGTTGGCGGGACTCGATATTTATGCAACTTTAAATACATGTTAAATCATAACTACTTGCTATTTTTTAAATAAAACAAAAACTTTTGTATCTGTATATATAAAAGCTTTACTGTAGCAAAGTTTCAAGTGATTTTACATGCCTATTAACGTTCCTAATTATGCCTGAATATTTAATTGTAAGTGTACTGCTAAGTTTGGGGCATGTACATGCGATATTTTGTGTTTCAATGCAGTAATGAGCTGACATTGAGAGTGAATTTTGAGTTGGCAGCGATACTGCGTTATAAGAGAAAGTCATGTACTTAGTTATGGCTAAGCCACGTAGTCACTTGGTCGGAACCGTCTTGTGCCAGTCCGAATACGTTACGAATAGTTTTCAGCACTGAAGAGCAGTACCGTGTCATCAATTTAAGATATTATCCTACTTTTTTTTGGGTGGGTGAGTAGGCAGACATTCATATTGACGAGAAATAGCAAGGGTACTATTATGCAAGGCAAGGCACCTGAGGCAAGACATATTTAATAGCAAGATCGTCACTAATTATATTTACTATTTTAACCCTTGGGTCTTTTAAAAGCAAAATTTTAAAAGATTATGCGGAAGTCTTCGCGGAATTTAAGGAGAATAGAAACAGAGAGGCTGTCATGTGCTTTTGCAATATACCGCTTGTCAATGAAAATAGAACACCTGTTAAAATGGTGAAAACCATGGGCTTTCAGTGTTCAAACACAAAAAGAATTTTCGCGATATCACTCTCCGTTTCGGAGTAATTGCAGTTCAAAGTTTCATAATTAAGTTGCAGTAATTAAAATAAAATTATTAAAATCCTATAGAATCAATGATATTTAACAATCAGTAATTGGTATTTTTTTAATTGCTCGTATAATTATGAAAATAAACGTCCAAAACGATTCCTTGTTATTGACAAACCGAATAAAACTGCGCCTTAAATCAGCTGGTGCTTGACCCCTCAGCTTGACCCCATACTTACCTACCTCAAGATGTTCAGTGTGTGTGTCACTCACACAATCGCTGACCTAAAAGAACTAGTGACGGGTAAATGCATAGTGAACAATTGAAATGTTTCGATTTCTTGACTCTCTAATCGACTCCTTCAAATTTTATCAAGTCCGCAGAGTTAATAATTTTAGTCAGTCCGAAAGATACTAAGGTTAGAATCACATTTTGATCTTAAATCGAAATCGATCTGACAACAATGATATTCATTAGAGCTGTAAAAGTAACGAAAAAAAGTGTACCCGTATGTATTCGTTACTATAACAATTATTACTATCGTATCGTTACTTCAGTTACCTTATAACATGCTATGTTATGTGTAAGTTAGAGCAACGAATCGAATCGTATTGCGTACGAGTGCAGTATGACGTCGCGGCGTCGCAACATTCGTGATTTATAGAAAACATACTTATACGTTACATACCAAGCTGAGTCAGGTATTTTTTTTTCAGTTTTCTGTATTTTGAACCAGACTTTTGATAAACAGCTTCTGTTATCGAAGAAACAATTTAATATCATTAGACTCATTTAGACACATCTCTTTTAAGATATGATATGATAAAACCGTGATATTCGCGATAATAAAAAACAAAAACGTACATATTTCTTATTTGTAAAAAATACTTCCTTACCTTGTTTCTGTTACAATCTCAAACTTTGTCTACTTACACAATACAATTTTATAAACAGTAATAAACTTGGACGACGAATTTCCAAATTATACTTTACTTAATAAACAAACATCGTTCTTTGTAACGTACGTTTATAAATTCACTGAATAAGCGCGCGCATGCGTAAAATATACGATCAGCAAACGTTCAAATACACGCATCAACGGACGTTGCGTAAACTGAAATAGTGTAGGTACCCATACTACGAAAAATGCGAGTAACGAAATGCATTTGTGTGTAACGTTTCGTTACTCGGTACTAAATGGCCCACCCGTTACTCAGTACCGAATACATACGATTTGCTACAGCTCTAATATTCATACGAATCAAAAAGTCGATTCTGATACCAATGTCTGAATTAGTGATTTGATTCACATTTTACGAGTAATTTTTCCCAACTCTACACAGGACCGAGCTCCATCCAGGGCCGAACTTAACTGGAATATTATTAAATACATACTTTTGAAATGTCATTAAAATCCTTATGACCATTTTATTGACTGTTTTGTCCATACACGTGATGGTATTCAATTTACCATAACGACCAGCATGTACACATCTTCATCTTTATCGTTTTTAAAAAGTAGATTTCCTAGATAAGTTTCTAATAACAACAGAAAATACTCTTAATCACAAATCTTTACAATACATTAAACGTAACATAATAAATTCAAAAACAGTAGCAACGCAATAAACAAAAACATTTAAACAATCTACCCCAATTAAAACATCATACTTTTGAAATTAATTCCTAAGTTCAGCCCGCGAAATGAGTGGCACGTGTAAGGCGGTCGTAGGTACCTTTTATCTTGCCGAAAGGCGAGCTTGCAGTGGTCGTTAAAATTAGGCTGTGGATACATTATTTTTTTATCGGAAAAATATTTTGTTGATAGTAGATACCTAGATACCTAGGCGCGTTTTTAACGTAATTTTGTGTTTTTTTGGATTCGGATATTAGAAATAATATCATTTGACGTTGTTTGTAACTACTATTCATAGTTTTGATTTTGCTACTTGGGTGCCTAGGTATGTCCTTATTATTAATAAATCGACTCAATCAATTTATTTAACGTTTCTGGTATTAATTCGCGTTGAAGTGAGCCTGAAATTAAAGAGTTTTTACTTTTTATTAGAATTCCGTACATCAAAAGTAAAAACAAACGGACCCTTATGATAACAAGATCCTTTTTCTGAAAATATCTGGATTTTTTGTTGAAATTAACCACTACTAAAATATGTTCTGCTATACGAGAGTATAGCAGAACAGATGTAAGTTGATGGTAGCTAAGGGTCATACTTTTAATTTTTGTTTTGAAATTTATTTTCTCAGAAAATAATATAAAAACATGTATTACATTCTACAAATAACAATATTGCATTATTATAACATTGATGGAACAAGTCATTTATTGTTAATGTTTGTAGTAAACGTTATTAATTTTTTTTTTATTAAATATTTGTCCAATGTGTGCACACCTTTAGGATGGTAAAGTCCCTACCTTTGTTTAAAATTTCACGCTAGTGTGTGTACAGAAACCAGGGTTCCCAACTTAGAAGTTTTCCCCCTAAATTTAGGGTGTAAATAAGTGAGATAGGATTTTTGGGGGTGTTATATGTTTAGGGTTATTTTTATGGTTTTTGTGAACCTTCATATTTTTTAAATATTTTAATTATCGAGAAAATTAAAGATTTAAAGTATAGGCCCTGGGACAGCCTTAACTAGCTTATCAAATTATTTTTTTACCTAGCGACCTCGGACTTAGTGAAATCTAGTGTACTTAAAATCCAAGTACAGTACTTGGAATTTTCAAACGAAATGGTGGATGAATGATCTTGTACAATATTCAACCCATCTCCTAAAATATTAGGCTTATTCAAAGTCAACATGTATGACTTTATAAAATCTGATTCGCCAGAAGAAAATGAAATAATATTTGACGTAATAAATGTAATTTATTTTTATAAATGAAAAATTAACAAAATTATATCATAAAATTTATTTTTAGGGGGATTTCCAAGTAATTAGGGCAAATTTAGGGGTTATTTGAATTTAATTTAGGCTAAATATTTTCAAGAGTTGGTAACACTGACGGATACTAACCACAATTCGCGGACGTGTTTTGCTTATTGTGTCGTATGTGCTAGTTTTTTCGTGTGTACTTTTCTGGATAAGTACTACCTATTTTGTGATTAGTGTGGTGTTTATTTACGGATAATTATGCCTAATTTTATCAGTACAGTAATATCCAATACACGGATATGGTTTTGGCTTATGGAATGGGCGTTGGGAACTCTGGTGAAGCATTGCGTTTGTATCTGGACTATTTCGGACACCGCAATAATAACTATGTGCCCTCCCATGGTAGAATATTGTGAACGTAGTTCAGCGTTTAAGAGATCGTGGCAGTTTTTCCAATCGCAACGTGGATTCCGGTGCTATAGGTGACGTGGACGTTAGGGATTCAATTCTCGCTCATTTTTATGTACATCCTGAGGACAGTGCAAGAAGTGCCGGTCGACTTTTTGAAGTCTACAATGCCACCGTACACAAAATCCTAAAGATGGATGAACAGCCGCGACATCCATTTAAGTTTACAAAGGTGCAAGCATTATTGGTGGAAGATTACGAGCGCTGCATGGACTATGCACGTGCAAGACTGTGAGTGTCCGTACAGGAAAGGAACTTTGAACATTTAATTTAAAGTGTAAGTGTATTTAGTGCTGTCTGGTGATTGAAGTGGAAATCATATTGATCTCTAATGGAGGTGATAACAACGGCACATTAAAAAGGTAGGTTTTAATTTTTTTTTTTGTACAGTCAACAGCATATCATGCAAAGAGCAGGAAGCACTTTGGACTTTGCACCGGCTTTATTTCGTAGGCGTAAGCGCTAATATCGAGTTGCTTTCATTCACCGTGACGTGCTATTGACCGTACATTGTGGAACTCTGATTAAAGATGGTACTCGTACACACTGTCCATTCTCACTCACCTGAGCGAGAATTTATTAAATTATTTTCAAAAAATTAGGCATCTTTGATAAATAAAAATATTAAATACCTACGCGTGTGACGCGATCAATGAACGCGGTCAGTGAGCGGTGACCCACGCGTTTAAATTTAAGGCGATGCGATCCGTTCTTTTTTATTTCTTATTTTCAAAACTCTGTTATTTATTAGTTAATTGAAAAACTGATACAACAAATCTGTTACATTTGCGATACATGATAACCCATTAAAGCAGGTGTTCTATTTTCATTTACACCCTGTATATTTACAAGTTGACCCGGCCACGCGCTGCTGTGGCTCAGTTATTATAATTTGCATTTTTTTGGCTGTGAATAAAATGAAACCTTTCCTGCGTCGTAAGTCTTACGTCGAAAAAAAATATATCAAAATCGGTCGAGTAGTTTCCGAGCTCATTGTGGTCAAACACTGTAACACACATTTTTTAGATATATAAAGATATACAATACATAAAAAATAGTATATGTGGCTGCACAGTGTTCAAAGTGAAACATGGATTTGACATATTTGGAACCAGTGGAAACCCCGAAGAATAACAAGTGCAACCAAGGCGAATTTCTATTTAAAATACCAAGATGGCCAATCAAGACGTAGCGCAACAGTAGCGACAAAAAGTCTCCTACATCTCGCTCTCCACAATCGCACGCTGCACAACTCTGAAGCAGAAGACATAAGTGGTCGTCGCGCAGTTACGGCGACAAAGACGTCGAAATATCAGACCCCATGCACCGTCACTAAGGAGAGAATAATTTCCGTTTACGAAGAAAGCTCAGCCAGTTACTTTGACGAATAAGAACAGCTCGCCCGCACTAAAGTGCAAGACAACATATTGCGACTTATGTGGGTAAACTTGCTTCCGCCACATGTTCACGTCCACATGGCAATGAAAGAACTCGCAAAGTTAACTAACAAAATGAAAAAAAAAGTCATCTTTGCAGTAATCGTAGCACACGTTGTCACACACGCTACCGCAACCAGAGGAACGGCGACACGAATCGACGAGAACAAAACTACATCTAAAAATTGTCGAAATTGGAAGCCGTCAAGATTTCCGCCGTTATGCACCGTAATCCATAATTACGTAGCAAAGCCGTTCCTGAGAGCTAAATTCGACATCACGACTTCTTTTATAAATTTAATGTGGCTGTCGTGACTGCACCGAGCAGAGCAGACTTGGCTGAAATTTATTTCACTGTACCAGCGATGAAGGGCGACACTATATACCATTCGACTTAATTTTCGATTTGGAGTCGATCCACATGACCTTCAGAGTCCGCCAAGGTTAAATAAAAAAGTCGTTCAGAAACGCTTTTTACGATAGATGGCATATGTATCGTTGCAAGTGAGCATTATGCCATGCGCAGCTCTGCCTCTAGGTTAGGTTAGGAGAAGAGTGGAGTCGAAATATATATAGTATCACTCCCTAGCGTCGATCCGTAGAGACAAATTTTTACCATAGACTTCCTGGAGCATTATCAACTCTTAGTCAATTTAAAGAACCAAAAAATCATCTTTGATGGAGTGACAAACTTACAAATCAACTCTCGCGATATGTGCCAACAACATGACTCTTAAGATACACAAGTTCAGATTATTGTAACCAATTAGAAGATGCTCCCTAGAATTTAATTTTACTTAATACAATACAAACTTAGCCAAAAGTATGAGGAACCCTAAAGTTTACTTAAAATAATGGTAAGAAACAACTTCTACTTTTTATTATCATCCAAAGCCACAAAATAGAATAAACAAATCTTAAAATGTAATCAGTCCACCTTTGGATTTAATTACTGCACTAATTCTATCTGGCATGCTGCGTACAAGCTCAGTACAATCTTGCCTTGTAATGGCATGCCATTCTTGTATCAATGCATTTTTCAGGCTTTTTTCCATGTAATACTGTGCTTTTTAATTGTTTGCTTTAAAATGCTCCAAAGATGCTTAATAGGGTGCAGATCTGTTGACTGTGGTGGCCAATCCATCAAATCAATGTTGTTTTCAGTGAACCAGCACATCGTAGTCGCTGACTTTGGACAAGGTGCATTGTCTTGTTGGATAAGTTGGACAAAAGCCTCTAAGTTGGTGTCTACAAAAATATTTGTTAACGAAGGCATAAGTGCAGATTCAAGTACTTCTATGTGCTTTTCGCTGTTCATATGACCTTCCCAAACAAACTTTTGCCAACCCCATCAGCAGCCATACAGCCCCAGATCATTATACTGCCTCTTCCGTGCCTGACAGTCATTACAACCCAATCTGAATGGTATTTTTCTCCCACACTTTGCATCACGAAGGTCACACCTGGTGTTCCAAATACCTATAAAGTAAATAAAAGAAAGGTTTTTTAAAAATTGCCATAACTTTTATGATTCAAGTGAAATAAATATGTAAGTTTTCATTCTTATTAATTATAAATGCAGTAAAATCAACATACCTCAAAGTTAGATTCGTCAGACCACACCATGTTGGACCAATCTTCTTTCATATAATTTTTGTGCCATGGAGCCTTTTATTTTATACTAGCTGTCCGCCCGCGGCTTCGCCCGCGTGAAATTCGGTTATATTGCGGTATAAAGCACAACTATAAGGAAACTTCTCATTCCCACGGGATAATCTAAGAAGCGCGATGTAACGCTGGATACAATATAAAACAATAACTACTTTAGATATCTACCTAGAAAAAAAACACTAAACTAACCTAACCTAACTATTATACAGCTACTGCCTAAAACCTAAAATCTATAAAATACACAATTCATTGTAAAAAGGTAGGAACCAAAAAAAGCGCAAAACAGTGAATAAAGATAAAACAGCATGTAAGTAAATGAGTCGAAAAGTGCACCGAATAAGTGTATGAGCTACAGGTTAGAGATCGAGATATCATTCCACTTCTTACGTATCTTAAAAAAACACTTCGTTACCACGTTTTAACAAACACCCAGCGCCATCTTTCGCATACCTCTAGAACTAAATAGCGTAAGCTATCATTCCACTTCTTACGTATTTTAAAAAACACATCGTTACCATGTTTTAAAAAACACCCAGCGCCATCTATCGCATACCTCAAGAACTAAATAACGTAACAAATACTTATACCAATTAGTAATTCGTTGACTTTCGTGATTTCAGGATAAGTAGATGTAAAAAAAAACAATTTAGACAATAAAACAATTGTACGTCATCCCTCGAGAATTCCTCATTTTCGAGGATTAATTTTCGTATCATTTAACTTCAAAATTTACATGTTCATATTCGTTTGCAACATATAAGTAGATGTAAAAAAAACAGTTTAGACGATAAAACAAATTGTACGTCATCCCTCGGGAATTCCTCATTTTCGGGGATTCATAATCGTATCATTTAGCTTCTAAATTTACATGTTTATATTCGTTTGCAATATTTTACGTTGTTTTAAACGACACACAGCGCCATCTACAATCCATCCATCAAGCAAACAATATTTTTGTTTTTCCTCGGGAATATCAATTTTTTCCAGGATAAAAAGTACCCTATTATTTAATCCGGACTTTTATCTTTACGTCTGCAAAATTTCAAAGCAATCGGTTCAGTAGTTACGGCGTGAAAGCGGAACAAACAAACAAACAAACAAACAAACAAACTCACTTTCCGATTTATAATATTAGTAAGGATTTTATCCTGACATTTTGACTCCTTTACAGGAGCCGTGATCACAGGATGACTAAGATAATGGTTATCTTAGTCATGTCACGTCAGAATTTAATATAAAATAAAATATGCTCAAAATCCGTAAAAAAGGGTTTTATTCAAATGAGAAACTAAATCCTTTGTTTTCAGTCACCAAGTATTTTATTACCTTAACAATGTGCCGCTTTCTTTCTAGGTAATTATTTATAACCCCGGTATGTCATCTAAGATAAACATTTGTTCATTGTTCAATTACTAAACAAATATTGTAACATTTTTGTGGGGTGCCTAATACTTTTGGCCAAGGCTGTATATTTATAATGTGTAAGAAAACTCACCTTCCTATGAGCTGCTTATTTTTAATGACTCTTTGATTTCCTCTTATGTATTCAATGTCTACTGTTATTGGTGCTGAATATGTCATATCTCTTAGGCGGCATTCATGTGGAGTTGTTGGTTTAGTTATATTGTATCCTTCTTCAAGGTCAGGAGTACCAACATATGCATTTAAGTATTTTATGTAAAACAAAGGATCAGCATCACAGAATACTTTTTCATTTGCTTGAACAATCTTCTTTATTTCAACATTGATGAAATAGTTAAAGGAATCTATATGTTGTTTTACTAATCCTTTAACTTGTAAAAATGAAGGTACAAGTTTCCATTTTTCCTACAAGTAGAAACTATTTAGTTTTGTGTGTTATAATTACATGTGGTGAATTTTTGTTAATTTTATAGTATTGAAGAAAATTTTAAAAAGTATAAAAAATATTTAAAAAGCAACAAGCAGTTTAAAGGCTTTTGACATAGCAAATATTATCTTAAAATTGAAATTGTAAAAAAATTTAAAACTAACCTCTAATGTTTTTACTGGTTCTCGAAGTCCTTTGCTGCTATCCCACTCAGAATGTTTATTAATTTCACCCATTTTACAAAATGAATTATTTACTTAAGATAATAATTGTTTAAATATTAATATAACAAATAGCATGATTTCTCGTCGCTTTACACTTCGATCTTTTTCTTCTAGCACACCCCCAGACCCCCACCACAATGTTATTAAGAGATTCTCCAGTATTTATATTGTTGTAATTTTTAGTAGTGATACTCGATCAATACAGAATACACTATAAAGTTTGCAGACTGGTCCAGCTCTATCAAAAAACTACTCTTTGAGCACTATATATATTGAGAGAATTGACTGATTTGACAGTTGACACGAATCGAGTACAACAAACATGTTACTTTTTGTTAAGTTTTCCCATTAGGGAAGGCAAAGGGTATAACGCCCATACAGTCTAGTCTTTAGTTATTTCATTTCTTAGTTAAATCATGATGAATGATGATGAAAGTTGATTTATGAAGGATAGGTGATCAATGGATGATGAATGTATAGTGAAATAATCCCTACCCTAGGTTTCATATCTAGGTTTCCAGTTCGAAAAGTTGTGGGGTTTTACTGAAACCTCCTCGTGGACTTTTTCAGGAGAGCGCGAAAAGACACGTTCCACTGTTTTATTTCACTTGTCAAGGTCCATGCATATTCAGAAACACTCAATGGTTAATAACCCACCATATAAAAACAAAAAAACAAGAAAAACAAAACCACCATAGTGACGCTTTCTACTCCTGCCAAAAAGTCATTTTTTCTTTTATTTGACATACTTCCCTATTTTTTTGTTACCTACGTTTTCTCACAAATCAAAGCAGACTATGCAACCTATAAAGCCCACTCTTTAGTTATGTTTATTTGGACAACGCTTATTGCTAACCCTTTTTTATGATTCAGTTAGATGTAGAGATTTACTAATACCTCCGTAACCGTGGTAGGACACCAGTTTTGTTTCACTGTTTAAACTCGTGAAAGTTCACATGGGGACAATCTGGGTATATTGTTGCCCATTGGACTTAAGGCGAAGCGCAGTGTTGACGGCAGGATGCAGGTGCCCGCCATGGGTCTGCAAATAACACTAGTGGTTAGAAGGCGGATGTACACGATGTCCATAAGTCCAATCATGACGTGGTACAGATCCTATAAGCCTGCAATATTAGTCACCAACCATGCAAATTGGATGAAAAAATATTTTTTGACGTGACAACGTCTTATAATTCGATAATAATAATTCGATGAAATAAATGCATCTTGATTAATTGAATTGTAATTTCCATTTACTTCCTTCTCTATATCCATACAAAATATCTATCAAACAAATTAAATTACAATTTTCTTTTGAAAAATGCAACCATTCCATCAGTATTTTCTTATGACGTTGTCACGTTTAATTATCGCCAGTGAACCGACTTTACATACAACCTCAGAGTAAACAGGACTGGAGTAGCCTTTGCCTAACATTACCCCTCTGCCAAATGCACAAGCATCGGAATCCTGTGCGTTATATAAAACTAGTTGAGCCGCCATTTTAAAACCACAATAATCAGAACGTCTTACCGTGCAGAGCTCCCACGAAAATGCCTGCCTGTGCTGTTTTCTACTGTAAAAAAAATTCGAAAATATCTAGTATGCAAAAAGATGGTGTCACCTTTCATTTGTAAGCATAATTTTTAGGTTTTGATTATTATTTAATTCATAATTTCATGTTTTAGCAGACTACAATTTCAAATTTCGCGCTCAAAGTTCGTTTGATGACGTCACGGCTGCACTCCCCACGAGACTACCTAGGGTTGACCATTATCGCATTTCAATTAATTAAGACAAAAATTAGAAAAAGTTTGTTGGTAATAAATAACTGTAATTTTGTATTAATTAATTACCAATTATAATTTCGTTTTAACAATGTACGTTGCGTGTTTATTTTTAGTTTAGTATTAAGTACATACCTACACTTTTGCGGCTGCTTGAAGCCTATTCTTTGCCACACAACATGGAAATATAAAATAATAAATAAAATAATTAATTAAAATAATAATCAAACTATTTGTCCTTTTATTCATGCTGGGCGGCGCTCATAAACATTAAGAGTACTAATGCTGTATATACTTCCAGTGTCCCTGACTTCATAAAAAAGACACGGTTAAAAGGGTACCATCGTCTAACCAGGACACCCAATCATTTCCGAGAAACCAAAATTTTCTTTCGAGCCACAGGACAAATTGGGTTTATTTTGTAATCAGCAACCCTTATTAATTTGTACAATATTAATTTGCACAATAGTGATGTCAACTTCATCGATATTGTGATTTTTCGAGTGAGTAATGAATGAATGAATGAATGAATGCAAGTAACATTCTTAAATTGATAATATGTATTTTTAATTTAAATCTATATGTCGCATGGAAATTGTATAATTCTGCAGTTTACATTCGGCGTCATCAGTTTAAAAAACACATACCCTATTCTTAGTTCCTTTTCATAACGATAATAAAACACAGCTTAGATAAATTACAGTTTGTTTCAGTAATTATTACCAGGTATTAATGATGATTTCAAATAAGAATAAGGTATGTGATTTTGAACTGATGATGCCGTATGTAAAGTGCGGAATTATACTATTTACCTGCGATATTATACATACGAGAATAAAACTGTAAAGATATAGAATAAAACAGGTCAAGTCCACCTTAAACCAAATGGCTAGTAATGAGAGTAGAGGAAGCGAAATCACTAATTTTTGAACATTTTGTCTGTCTGTATGTATGTTTGAGCACGCATCACCCAAAAACTACGCGACGGATTTTGATGACATTTTAGTATGGTTATAGCTAAATGTCATCGTCAACATTTAAGTTAAGTTTTTTATTAATATTGTAGCATTTATAGCTCCTTTTAAAAACCGGCTTGTCCAACTGCCATACTTCAAGATACTAGGAGTAAGGTATGTGGTACCAAAAGTCATTTGTACATAAATGAAAGCTATTGGAAGATAGTATTGCAGTATTAAAATTAGAAATGATCGGTATGTGTAGTTCAGGCAAATATACTCTGCCCCTAGGCGGTATACTAATTGTTGGTATTTATACTTTAAGCTTTGATATGCCCGGAAACATCTAATTTTTCATATTCAGTTTTCCTAAAGAATACAGCATACGAAAAAATGGATTCATGCTTGTAATAGGTAATAGGGCATCTTGGGCATCTTCAAGAACAAGTACTATATGTTCCATACATATTGAGCCGTCTCAGTTTCAAAAATTATCTAACAATAGAAGAAGATTAGTTGCCCATGCTGTGCCAACGTTATTCTTGAATGATCCTCTTAGTTTATTATATAACTAGTTATGCTTCAAATAGATATTAACATGTAATATTATAACAGTTTTAGTTTATTACATTTAAATGTATTAATTTTAGGTTAAAAAATAAGTTGAAAAGGAAATACCTGCAAAAAGTGATGTAAGCAAATCGCAAAAAAATACAAATAATCAATCGGTCAAATTAAAAATCTGAGAAATATAACTATATTCACTATCGCTTTGTTAAAAATAATGTTTCAGAGTTCCTCCTTTCCATTATGGGTATACGCAAAAGGGTCCACAGTGAATTCTATATATCGCGCGTTTAATAAAAAAGAGAAATAAATCAAAATTTGGGATTTTTGAGATTTTATGATAAAGTGAAATAACTTTGCGAAAGGCATAATTTCACTCGAACAGCCGCTTCAATTAGACGAAAATGACGGGGATAGATGATACTCCGTCTCTTTTTTACAAACGCGCACCGACAAGTTGATTCTGCTAAAGTGATCGAATTCAGTGTTGCGCTGGATTTGTTCAAGGACAGAGACTCGACGATTTGTGTGAAAGCGGAGTAACACTAAATAAATCAGTGTCTTACTATAAGTAAGTAAGTATGTTTCTTACTTTTATTTAATAAAAAAAGGATTGCTTTGAGACTTATGCCACTTTATTACAAATTCGTTAGTAGATCGTCACGTAATATTTACGACTTAGTTGCTGTTTTTTAGAAATCGTTTTAATATTACTTTCGTAGTATATCAAATTCGTGCAGTTATCTAATAAAAGTTTAAGAAAACACTTGAGTGTATTAAGTATTGTTTCATTATTGTACTATACCGTCATATGAAAACGGAACTGTTTTAAAGTTTCTTCTCTTAATTATTAAATACATTGGGTAGTATTTTGTTTTTGTTAAAGTTATTCCACTATAAAGTAATAGTAGTTTATGATACTGTTGCATAATAAGGGTTCTTATAACATGAGTGTGTTTTAAAAAAACGAGCCGTAGGCGAGTTTTTTTATAGTATCACACGAGTGTTATAAGACCAAGTTATGTACAGTGTCATACACTACTTTATCTACTCTCATACTATATTACGTAAAACAATGTTGCAAACAAAACCAAACTTTGTTTAAATATTGAAAAGATTTTTTAAATGTCAAATGTTGGCGCCAAGGTGCAAACATCGATTGTGAATGCGTGTTGCGTCGTCGCGGACTCGTTCATTGAAACCTTTTTAAAGTAGAGGTTCAACCTCCTTGGTCCACCTGGAGGTTGTATAGGTGTATCGTTATGATTAAAAAGTTATATTATGTATGATACAGGTGTCCATACAAGACCTGTATCGTAATTAAACTTTTTTTTTTATTATTTTTGGCCTGTACGTAATGTTTGTCATAAGCATTTTGTTTTCAGTTTTAGAATCTTTGTATTATAGTATCAGAGTAGATAAAATTTTTTGTCGATTTAACAAAAGGTTTTTGCTTATTTCATTAATAAAAAAAAAATATTGTCTAGGCAAACATTATGTACCTACAATCGCAATCACAGGTTATACATTTTGTTTTAAAAACCGACCCTATCGCTTTGTAACAGCAGCTACTATCGTGCTGCTAGTGTCCAACTTGATGTGGTCTCGACTGTACACTTTCTATAAAAAAATACAATAAATACTGTGAAAAGTCAGTCTCCATTTTTTTATACTTTCTATGTTATACCTATTTATATACTAACACGTATTATTAAAATAGATTCAGTAATGTCTTCAAGGGCCCGCAAAATTTTGGGATTAATAGCGCTAAACGAGTCGAGAAGTTGTAATCAGAATTTATATAATGAAGACTGTAATGATGCAGAAAACAAGGTATGTTTTGATAGCATTCATGATTAGCGTTTTAGTTATGATTTGATTTATTAATTAACAAAATATTTATTAATTGTCTAAGCAGTCTTCACTATTATTCTCAGTTATTAAGATGCTTACTTATTATTTCAGATACCAAATGAAAACAATGGGACTAAGTATAATAAAGAGTGTGAAACACATTCTGAATTTTCTGGATTGGAAAATACTAACAAAGAGGTATAGCTACACTATTATATTTTTTATACCAACTAGTCTGTCTGTCAGATTTTTAATTGAATGGGTGTTTGGTAATAACAAATTTAAAATTAATATTTACAGGATCCCAAAGTAGTGAAAATACATAGCAATAAAAGCCTGGTACCTTTTTACGATAGTGACGTTACATTGAGCGACAACGAAGATAATTTTTCACAAAATGTTAACATCGAGGCCGAAACTAGGAATCAACATAAAGAGGGTGCCTCTCAATCAGCTTCGAGTTCCTCGTCGAGTTCATCTTCAAGCTCAAGCTCGTCATCAAGTTCTGACACTGATTCTGATAGTTCGAAATCAGCGCACGAAACAATCCAGCCCTCGTCTTCCAACAAAGTAGTTGTTGATGAAATAGAGGAAGATGTTATAGAAAACACCCCTCCCCAGACCTCCTTATACAGAGATAGATAATATAAATGTAAGTAACGTCCGAATAATAGATAATTTTGTAAATTCTAAAGCCAAACTAAGTATATTTTAATATTTCAAGTATTATGTTTCCGTTTTACAAGAAATCGCACACTAGATAAAAATTATAAAATATCTCCTTTGTATACTGATGAAAGTGATGTGGATCTTAGTGATACAGATCCAACTTTCGTAAATGTGCAATCTCCAAAAAATAAAAATTATTTTTTTTATCAATCGAGCTCCTCTTCCACTGATTCTATTAATTCTAATAGAGCTAGCTTAAAAATGTCTCTACATCACAATATAAAAGAAACGTTCCAGCTCGGTGTCTTAAAAAACCTTGCACAGACAAGTGCAGACTTAAATGTTGTGAAAAAATTAATACAGATACAAGATACAACATTTTTCGCAAGTTTTGGGATTTAGGAGACTTAGCAAAACAGAGAGCATACCTTAGTTTATGTATGGTCGATGTTGAGCCCAAATACAAATATTCAAATGCTGCACAACCTAGGCACAACAATAAAGCTTTTTATTTTGTAGTTGACGATGCCAAAATTAGAGTTTGTAAAAGATTTTTTAGGTCAACTTTAGACATCTCCGATCGTATGATATTCACAGTACAAACTAAGGTAAATGAAAACGGTTTTGCATTTGAAGATTCTAGAGGGAGACACCGAAACCACAGAATAATTAATCCCGAATTACGAACTGCCATTATTGACCATATCAGTTCTATTCCAAGAATCGAATCGCATTATTTAAGAGCATCGACATCAAAACAATACATAGAAGGCAATAAAACGATAAGGAAGTGGGCACAGACATAACATACTACAAAATATTTACAACTGAATTTAATATCGGGTTTTTTCAGACAAAAAAAGATCAGTGTGATCTATGTACTGCTTACAATAATTCTGTTGATGACCAAAAAGCAGTTCTGGAAGACAAATATAAAATACACATAGTAGAGAAGAATTTAAGCAGGGCAGAAAAGCTAAATGATCGCAAAAAAATAAATAACAAAGTTAAAGTGGGTGTCTATGATTTAGAAGCGGTTTTGCAATGTCCACGCGGTACCACTTCTTCCTACTACTATAAATCTAAACTTAATTGCCATAATTTAACAGTAACCGAATTGACACCTAATGAATCTAAAGTTGCATACGAAAATGTTTATTGCTATTTTTGGACCGAGTGTCATGCAAAACGCGGTGCTATTGAAATCGGCTCATGCGTATGGAAATACCTGAAAACTTTGAGTGAACAAGATAGTGATATGAAGGAAATCATATTTTATTCAGACAACTGTTGTGGACAAAATAAAAATAAATATATAGCCTGTCTATATTTATACGCTGTGCGAACACTAAATATAAAAAATATTGCACATAAATTTTGATTTGATTCGGGGTCATGCCCAGAACGAAGCCGATAGCATTCATAGTCTTATTGAAAAAGAAATAAAAAGAAACTTAAATTCGGTTCCTATATATACGCCTGATCAATATATAACTTTAATTAAGAATTCCAAAAAGTCTAAGCCGGCTTTAAATGTAATAGAACTGAATTTTGAGTCATTTAATGATTTAAAAGCTTTACAAGAAGATTGGGGATATAATTTTTCAAGAAACACCGAAGGACAAAACGTTAATTGGAATGAAATAAAAATGATAAGAGTGGAGAAAGATAATGTTACCTCATTTTTTTACAAAACGTCATATGCAGATGCAAATTACAAAGAAGTAGACCTAAGGAATAAAAGGAAGAAAATGAAACCTACAACGGAAGTAACACTTCAAGGAGCTTATACTCAAAAGCAAGAGCTGAGTATAAATAAAAAGAAAGATTTAAGAGAACTTATCTCAAAAGCTTTGATTCCCGCATATTACGCAGGATTTTATAATACCATTCTTTAAAAAATTATATTTTCATTGTTAATAACATCAGTTTGAATTTATTTTTGTTTATTTTCTCATACCTACTAGTTTGAAAAATAAACCAAAAATGTTAATTTAAGGATAGGTACTTAATAATCAAAGACTGAATACAGTATTGTTATTAGTTTATCTAATGTTTTAAATTAAAAATATATAGAAACTATAGAAAGTTTTATGTTTAAAGTTAAGGTCAAATTAAACTAATATAATTGTTGTGTTAATTCTAAAAATTAGACAACTAAGTTGCCGTCGTTTAATTAACGTGCCATACTTGAGTCATATTTTTCATTAGAATTTTAAATGCATGTATAATTAAAATAATAAAGATTACTTTAAAGTATTATGTTCTTTTATTGATAATTTTATTTCTTTTTTGCTCTATATTTTTTTTTAAACGCACCGATTTAGTACCTAATTCCTTCACCTTTTTTTGCTTTTTACTTCGATAATAAAATAAGTCTAAAAGTTACATTTTCTTCAAAAAATAAGAATACAAAACTGCAATAATTATAATTGCAAAATTTTAAAATAAATAACGTTTTATAATAAAGTGAATTATCTACGAACTTTATTTAAAAAACTATTTTTTCATAATTTTCAATTATAATAAAAAATATTTACTAACATAATCTGATAGCTGGTTAATCAAACTATATATTAAAGTCTTTAGAATTGACATAACCTTTCAAATATTTTAAATAAGATTTTTTGAAGTGTACTCTATAAACACGTAAAACTTCAAACGCAAATTCCCACAAAATGTAAATTTTGAGTTACTTCGTTTTTATATTAAAGGGGCGATATATAATAACACCTATTGTAAATATCTTTTAAATGCAATAAACTATCAAGTTTCAATTTGTATTTGTAGGAATACTAACGCAAAGTTAATAAATTCATTCATTGAACGAAACTGATTTATCGATATCGATATTCTCGTGCTATGTCATGTCACTTCTCACACAATGACATTCGTGTGTTTGAATAGAACGTTAACACACTATTTTAAGCACGTGTGCGTGTATTTTAAATATGTTTGTCGTATTATGCATGTGTGCGTTTGTAAACACGCAAAGAGTTTTTGTTCCTGTGTGCTGGTATTGAATGTAGTAGTAACCTCACCCCCCGCAAAAAATGGCAGAAAAATATGTATGAGATATTGACTAATGGCTACTCCAGTCCTGTTTACTCTGAGCATACAACCGATTTTATATTTTGGATCGAGTCGAGTCGACTCGAATCAGTTTGTACGGTATTCGAATCACGACTTGATTCCGCGATTCGAGCCCAGCACTCGAGTTCTATGCTTGGTATTCGAACGTTGACTCAAAAGGAAAAATTACAAAGGAGTAAACTTCAAACACACAGAACACTTGTTCAAACAGCATCTAGGTTTAGCATAATGACACTACAAACATTTAATGAAAAATATTTTTTTCAAAATTTTCAAATAATTTTTCTTCGACAGGAAGTTCCTGTCATTGATGAGGCAACGCTGGCCTACAGCATTTAAAGTTGAAAAGTACTACAATGGATGTTCACAAGGCTCAGTAGCTCAATTGGGAGAACATTGGACTTGACATCCAAAAATTGCGGGTTCGTTTCCTGCCTGAGAATTTACTTGTGAGCTGAGTCGATTTATTTGAGTATTTTTCTATAAAAAATAATTTAAAGTTAACTCCGAGTAGAATTCGTTTAAGTAAGAAAAACAGAAATATATCATCTGGTACAACAGAGATACAGCCTGGTGACAGACGGACGGACGGACAGCTGAGTCTTATACTTTGTCCAATGTAGGATGATACTTTTAACAGGTGTCACTTCCTTATTGCTACGTACTAAGGTTGCGTTTGTTTCCTTATGTTTGTCTTGACATTGCAATAGCAACTTTATATCCTGTCTATAGGTGTCAACTGTCAAAAGTATCATCCTACATTGGACAAAGTATAGTAATGGGGTCCCGTTTGACCCCTTGGGAACGGAACCCTAAAAATGAGAACATAGATAGATGGGGTTTAGTGTTTCAAGTACGATATTTCTATCGATTAGGAAAGAAGGAATTGCCGCCGAATCTCCTCGAGTGTACTCACGTCCAAGTGCATATAAGGTTGAATTGTCTCGTTTTATGTTGACATTGTCACCTACTTTATTGTTAAATAAAGCCAATATTCTTGATTTGTTTTTTTGTATTACGGAAACTTAGGCAAAGAGGATAAATTATTATTCACTTATCATACATTGATTATCCATTATTCATATAATAATTTATCATCATCTAATTAAGAAAAGAAATAACTTAGGACTAGGCGGTATGGACTTTATATTCTTTGCTTTTCCACATAGGAAAGCTAACCAAAAAAAATCAATGCAGGGTTTGTGGGAGAGAAAGGGAAAAAATAAAATGATTTAAAAACTTGTGTAGATTGAAAATACTTTAGATTCGGAAATAAAATACAATTGTCAATAGAAAACATTTAAAATTGTATTCAATGTAACACTTCTTATAGGTTTGTAATCTTTACGTAATATTTCCTTTTGGGAAGATTCGCCAAAATGGTTTACGAGTCTCTTCCTAGGACTGTACGGATTCTGTTACTTGGAGATCCAGGAGTTGGCAAAACTTCTCTTATTCTATCGTTAGTAACTGAAGAATTCACGGAACATGTGCCGCCTAAAGCAGAAGAGATTACAATCCCTGCGGATGTCACTCCTGAACAAGTACCAACTAGTATAGTTGATATTTGTGGTAAGACTCCACTTCAGAAAATTAAATTTCGTACTAGCAGGATTGGATTGTAATGATTTGTATTCTGTATTATAGTTGCTGAACAATCCTTGGAACAAGTAGCTGAAGAAATTGAAAAGGCGCATGTAATTTGCATAGTATTTTCTGTGGACAAACAGGAAACATTGAGCAAAATCGCATCATATTGGTTACCATTTGTCAGGGATAATTGCCAAGATGATTTAAGGAAACCGGTGATTTTAGTTGGAAACAAAATAGATTTGATTGATTATTCTATTATTGATGTAAGTTTATGTTACTCAAATTTATATATTTTATGTTGATTACCTAGTAAAACTTGTTATATCAGATAATTTGTGCATCAATCTCAGAGCTCAGTACCAATTTTGAAACAGCAATTATTACAAAACAACAGGGAAATGATTTTAATCCATTCACAATTAAAGATTGACAGTTAGCCCGCTATATAGTAACCGTAGTAGGTGTACCTGTTAAACCTACATGGTTTAATTTATTATATAATGAGAATACCTGGCCCTTTTTTGGTTAAATATTTTTTTTATTTATTTTAATTGCTTTTGGTGCTTATGTAACTTATCTTGTTAGTCAAATAAAGTTTAATTTGGAAGATGAAAATAAATTAAGAATATAATTATCTTCTGTGCTAATTTAGCACAAACTGTTGCTAGAATAGTTATGTCAGTATATAATGAAAAATATTCTGAATGCATTAAAACCTGTTTTCATATAGTATTGTTTTAAAATGGTATGCAAAAGTTTAAAAGTGTACTTAGCCACTATAATTTTAATATTTTTTTTACATTCATCCCTAAATCTGTTAACAAAAAATTGGTTTTAATCAAACCATAATAATTTTGCATAAAAGATTTATACAGAGAATATAATAACACAAACCAATAAAAGGCTTGAATTAATAGGTTTTACACCAACATCGTTTGAAGATTAAAATGTCCTGCCTGCACATGAATTCTTTTGTGACTGGCTTTGCATTTAGTAAGATGGTGCATTCATTAATCATTATTATTAGTTTAGAATAACTGACCGTTTTTAAATCATCCACACTAACACTACAAAATAAGAATTTTAATAATTATTATATGTAATAATAACTAGTTGAGGTCAATAAAAAACTTGTTTTAAATCATACTGTTTTTAAGGCCTGTTTTCCACTATGCAGCTATGTATGATTCTATGTTAGATCCTTAATACAGTATAATGACTTTCTTTTTATTGCTTGATTATGACCATAGTATTTATTAACTGAAATTTATGTTGAAAAAGGACAAATCAGTATGAAAACACTGGATAATTTAAGTAATTGAGCTTTTTTTACAAGATCAATCACATATTTTAAACTATTTCTTGTTAATTGTAAATTTTTGGTTAGTTAAGGCTAAGTTAGTGCAGCAACCAAAATAAATCAGTCAAATGAGAACAAACATTAAGTATCAAATATGATCTTGTAGTCGTAATTTGGTATTATTAAGTTTTTTATTATTAGAAAGTAATTCAATCCTTGTCTATTGGTTAGAATATTTGGGACATAGCAGAGGAGTACCCCGAAGTGGATAGATGCATTGAATGTTCAGCGAAGACTCTTACAAATGTTTCAGAAATGTTTTATAATGCACAAAAAGCAATATTACATCCTATAAATCCAATTTATTCTATAGAAGAACAAGAGGTAAGTCAACTGCTTTAAGATTTATGGAAAATTGTTTTTTTTATGGAGTCTTAGTTTTGCATCATTGTTGCACACAATTTGTCAGTAATATCATTGGAATTTCTAATTCTGCTATATGTTATTCGCCAATTGGTTCCTTTCTATTAACAATCTGGTAATTTTGAATTTTAGTTGACAGAGAAATGTAAGAAAGCTCTTTCCAGGATATTTAAGATATGTGATTTAAATGGTGATGGAGTTCTTGACGATTATGAAGTAACAATTTTTCAGAGAAAATGCTTTGACACACCATTGCAACTACAGGTACCCTTATTATGCTTATAGCTTGTAAATTGTGTTATTTCTCTTTTATTTAGTAACTTCAATTGTTATTGCTTTTCGTTTAACAATTTATTTTCTTTACAGGTTTTAGATGAAGTAAAATCTGTAATTGCTCAGAATATAGCTGGCGGGATTGAAAATGAGTGCATAACATTGAAAGGTTTTCTTTTTTTGCATTGTTTATTTATACAAAGAGGAAGAAATGAGACCACATGGACAGTTCTTCGCAAGTTTGGCTATGATGAAAGATTAGAATTGACTCATGATTATTTGTATGTTAAGTGAGTGTTTAAATTTTTGTCTTTCCAGATATTTCATAAATTATTATATTTTTAACAATTAAATGCCCTTACATAATAAAAAATTGGTTGTCTGTAATGTCGCTTTACAGATGGTAATTTTATGAGATAACATCATTAATAAGAAAACATTGGTGAAAAATGGCATACTTTTATGAATTGAATTGAATTATCATTATTTTGTTTAATACAAAGGAATTAATTGAAAATTACAATTTTATCGATAAATTAACATTTATTTGCACTCCTTAATTCAAATATTTTTTTACTTAAATTATACAGATTAATTACAAGTAACAAGGTGCTATTAACAATTTATTAACAACTTACTTAGATGTATGATATTTAAGATAAGGAGCTGTTGTCTTTGTATGCAATCGTTTATATGAGTCATAATAATTTTTTAGTCAAAATTGTAACATAACCTATTATTACTTCACTCGCCGCCCGATGCTACGTTTTTTTAATAATTAAAGAACAAATATGAAATTATATCGCTAATTAAAACCCTTTTTTAAAAGAATTAATTACCTTTTTTGCCGCAATTGTTATTGTAATATACAATGGAAACCACATTAACTTTTCACTTCACTTTATAAATAGTTGATAAAACTAATTACTTGTAGCTTGTGTCTTTGTGCCGCTGTCTCTCGTCTACTCGGACGCATTGGCCGAAGGAGTGGAAGAGAGACAGATGCGTCACAAGCCGAACGCTTAGGTCGATAGTGCCTCTTTATCGCTTGTTTCGCGCTCTCGCTTGTTTCGCGCTCTCGCTTGTTTCGCGCTCTCGCTTGTTTCGCGCTCTCGCTTGCATGATCGACTCAGGCGGAACGTGACGATTACGGAACGTGACGATGACGGAACGTGACAATGACGGAACGTAACAATGACTTGAATCCTTTTCAATTACTCCATTGCCGATCTGTCTGTTTGTGTATAGTGTGACTCATATTGTGAATAACATCCGCAATGCATTTGGCAGCACGTTATCTTTGTACCTCTAGAAAATGATGTTCTTTGGCTACAAAACTGCATACAACATGAAAAAATGATTCCATACTGATGGAATGTTCAACCATAGAACAGAGAAAACGGACGTAAACTCTATACGCGATTTGCATGGTGGACACTATCCACGTAGAAGTTTGTACGGAATTCTAGTTGCGCGATGTAGGCTCTCACAGTATGATTATGACAAAAACATGACTTCTGTTCTAATTATTTTCTTGTGAACTTAATTTTTTACAGCTTCAAAGTTCCTGTGGGTTGCACATCAGAGTTGTCATATAAAGGTCAACAATTCCTGACACAGTTATTTGAAAAGTATGATAGAGACAAAGATGGCATGTTGAATCCGATAGAATTGAAAAATGTGTTCTCTTGCTGTCCAAGAATACCATGGCACAATTTACGCTACACAGTTCCTACCAATGATAAGGTGCTAATATATTTGTATTTCATCTATAGCCATATGAAAGAAGTTTATGTTTTATATAAAAAAAACTTGCATAAAAGGCACTATTTCATCAGTATTTAGACAGTAAAAGTAGCTGGGTGTTTATTAAATTCGTAAGATAGATGATTTACAATGATAAAAAGATCCTCTTAAGTTAGCTTAGCTATGGCCCTCGACTCGACTTGCCAGGAGATTAGAGTTCGAATGCTACTGGGATATCAAAGTTTTTTTTTTATATTTTTCCAGGGTTATCTCACACTGCAAGGATGGATGTGCAGATGGACATTAATGACATTGTTAGATTTACAAAACACTAGCGCATATTTGGCTTATTTAGGGTTTAATTTTCTTGAAAACGACTCACAAAAATCTGCTATACACAGTAAGCTCATATATTTAGTAACAAGACAGTTAGCAACATTACTAGTGTTTTTAAGCACTAATTCATAAATTTGTGTTATTTTCAGTAACTCGTGAAAAGAAGGTTGATATTGCCAAAAAACAGTCAAGTCGTAATGTTTACCAATGTCACGTCATAGGTCCAAGGTCATGTGGCAAAACATCTATTTGTAGGAGTTTTCTCGGTATAGCTCATAAGGTTAGTGTTACTCGATCTTATACTCATGACATATTATTAATAATCACTATTTACCACATTTTGAAACAGTTTTGACATACTTATCCTTGAGCAAAAAATCAAATATGTGACATAATGAAAACTGTATTATAAGCTTGTGGGTTTTTGAAATGGTAGATGTCTGAATTATAAGTTAAATAAGTCCTTAAGGACTTATAACATATATTTCATTTTTAATGCCCAAAGTAAGTACTGTACGGCTTGTGATAACTTGTGTCCATAAGGACAAGGGTAACAGACAGACAATCACAAAAGGGAAACCCTTCTTAAAGCTTAATTCCGATTCTCATAGAGTTAAATACATTGTAAATTATTTATTTTATCCATTACTAACCGGCAAGTCATTTGAAATTATGTCTTTCAAAATAGAAATATCGTATCTACACAAAGTTGCCTCTTCCGGGGCTTTCGGCTTCAAAGGTCGTCACTCCTGCTTGGCCAAACCAGTCGTCAAATTAGTTTTTTTTTAAATGGTAATTTAAAATTAATATTTTGGCACTAGAAAATAAAACCGCATGCACACGAGCGTGGCGATGGCAACAACAGTGAAAACTGTTGCATCAATACTGTACTCGTGTACGGGCAAGAGAAGTATCTGGTGCTGCGTGAGATACCCATTACCCGCGTGTCTGATCCGCTACAGCCGCATGAGGTGAACTGCGACGTCGCCTGCCTAGTATACGACCTCGCCGCCAGTCGCTCCTTCGAGTACATTGCCAGAATATACATTGTAAGCCTTTTAAACATTATGTCAAATATTTATATCCCGCCATCTCTTTGCCATTTAATAAATATACGATTGAAACAATGTAAAGCTCCATTAACTAAAGAATTACTGCACGTTTTTAAGCAACTTATAACCAAATGGTCTCGTTAAGACATTGGATTCACAGTGTTCAACCACTTGATTGCAATTCAAATTGAAGTCTCTTTTTTTTCTGTCAAAATGGTTAACTAAGCTATAATAATAAAAGGAAGGAAAGCATTTTGAAAAAATCTTTTCAGCTTGAAAGTTGCCATTTTTATGTATTGAAACATCTTTATTTACTAATTTTTTATCTATGGAACCTGTTGTTCACGGCAGTTTTGTATCTAGTAGTGTATTATATTTCTCTTTGTCGTTTATTATTTTTATATTTTTTGAATCCAAGTAGCTAAAGCACTTTATGGAAATCAAAAACAACGACGGTATTACGACACACAAACCCGAGCTAATATAGAGAAGTTCGTTTTCTATATTAACTCGGCCGGAGATTAACTTGGGACCTCGGAGTGGCTTCACCATGAAAACGGATGTGTAAGCCCTGTACAACTTTGTTAATGTGTACACCTTTATTTCTGTAATAAAACAGTATTACATTGGAAGTGTTGGTTCTTTCTAGAAATATTTCGCGGAGAGCCACATTCCGGTACTGATAGTGGGCACGCGGGGTGAGTCGCTACCGGCACGCCAAGAGTACATTCTCCAACCGGAGGTGTTCTGTAGCAAATACCAGCTCTTGCCGCCACAAACATTCCTCGTGCGCGAGAACAAGCACGACGTGTTCGTCAAGTTAGCCACCATGGCAGCTTTCCCGTAAGTATGTTAAATAAATCTATATATGGTATTACACCATATTTTCAAAATCATTGGAATGCAACAATGAGAACTTTTGTCCGATAGGAATAAAATATAGTTTCATTAATTTCGGTAAAATCAAATGTTGAATAAAAGTTTTGTTCATTGATCAGTCAATACTTATTCCTATGTTGATAATTCATAGGTAAGTTTCGAGGATCCGGTGGGTCAGCATTAAAGGTGGCGAATTTAAAAGATTTTACTTTAAAGATTTGAATAACTTCAAATCGGAGTTAGAGTACTTTTACCCCCTTTTAGGCACTCCCGCTTGCCAGGACTCATTTAAGTAGTAGGGCACATGCACACTTGATTGTTTTTCATAACGGTAGACCTTTTTAATAATCATAGAGTACAGGAAACATACCAGATCCAGTCTGGGACATTATCTTTATAGTTTAGAGAATAAGGTTGAAATTTACATTTGAATATTTATATATGACCAAGTTCAACTTTACGCGCTTGGTTACAAGAATTATGTCGTAGGCTGGATTGGACAAAAGTATGTCGTGGTCATAAGCCTTCTTGACACAGCACCGTATACTAAATCTAATCATAGTCTAATTTTAAATCTAACTGGAAAAAGGATTCGAATTTGTTCAGTAATCACTGTTAATGCATATTAAACTATATTTATAATACTTTGCGATTGCCTTTACACGAGAACTGATCACTGAAAAAGTCAAGTATTGATAATGCGTGATGTTCATACATTTAAATAATTTTGGTAAATAACTATCAAAATTTGTGCACAGCTTACTGTTGTTTTAATGATTTTTATTAGTCAATTTCAAGCTGCTTGGATTTTATTCAGCAAGCACAGGTAAGTAAAACTGAGGACTTCTCCCGTATATATGTAACATTATAAAAATACACATTAAATTATAAATGAAGCACGAGTTTATAAGTGTTTATAAATTTGTTTTGCAATATCTTGCCTACAAAATCAAATATAATTTAAAACCACATACGTTAACATTCATTGTTAATTTTAAAATAAAGGAGAATGACGAATTATAAACCACGTCTTCTAATTAAAAATTGGGTATTTTCATTTGGTTTCAGTACAATAACTAAATCACTTGAGAAACTCAACCTAGGGGCAAAATAATCAAATAAGTGAATTAACTGAAGTTCTGAGCCAATACCTAAAGTGCCTAACTATAGCATTTACATTAAGCTATTTTGAGGTTATCTTAATATCAACGTCAATATAACGTAATATCAAAGTAAATTTTACCATCACATATTTTATAAATTTTAATTGGAGCATTAAAATCCTAATAATTACTTCATGAAACACTAAGATTTTATATGGTTCTGAAAATACATAGGCTTCTGCAATTCTCTCTTGATTGCATTCCTAAATTAATTAAAAAGTTTAGTTGCTTACTGACCAGAAAAGTAAAAAACATAGAGTAAACAAGAATAGAATAAGTGTATTATGGTACTCGAGCTACGGTATTATTATTTATTACTTGTAAATTATTAAACAGTGAAAACCAAAAAGTATCTTATGTCAGTATACATTCAGCGACAGCCAAAATAATGATAATAACAATAATAATAAGGCTATTCAGTTTCTTTAATACAGACAAAGAGAAATAAAAAATTCAGCTGTTAGTAAATATGATTACATGTAAAATATATTATAAATTTAAGTGCTATTTGATTTACCTTTTGATTTCCTGAATATCTTATGGGAATAATACAATTTTACATTTATTGTAATTTTTGACAGACACTTGAAGCACTTTGCAAGTCTTACCGGAGACAACTCGTCATGGTGGAAGGCCGGCATCGGCGTCGCCGCAGCGACAGTCATGGGCTTCGTCCTCATCAAGATATTTAGCTTCCAAAGACGATAAGTGCTGCTCTCCGTTTGCCCTCATTGTACATAGGAATTATATTAGCGTAAACTAGTTTCAATCGCAATAATTAATTTATTTATAGACCAAAGAAGCAAAGAGATAGAATGTTAGAATGGTTTCTTTGAAATGATCAATAAAACATTTTAATTTTTTTCTGCCAGTTTCATTTATTTTGTTGGTTGTTCTCAACCAGTTACTAAAAATAAATAGAATTTTATTTGTTATCTCTTTAAAATGCTGTCATTCCTAAAATTCGAGTTCAATTGTTAAATGTAATGAACATAGTAATTTATGCAAAATGGTCATGGTATAATATAAAGGGGTAGCTTGTTATAAATTTGTATGCACATGTTTAGAACATTTCTTTTATAAATATCTTTATGACACCGAGGTTGATATAATGTATGAGCATAGTTAGCTCTAACATGTCGTCTAGAAACGTTAGAATAAAGTTTGAAATGTTCTGGATGGTCCTTGACAAAACAACACGCTGCTTCAATATACATACACGGCAATGGTAGTATGTAGAGTTTCTTAAATAAGGGCAAACAGCTATCCAAATACCATGCATTACACATAGCCCGTAGACACTTTTTTTGTATTTTAAAAACGCTACAACTGTCAACGGAATTTCCCCATGATAAGAGACCGTAGCTGATTACACACGAAACGTAGCCAAAATAGGCTGATAGTGCTGCTTCCATGGAAACGGTCTGTCTCAATTTTCTCAAGGCAAAGACGAAACGATTGAGCTTTTTACAAATTTGGTTTATATGCTCCTTCCAGTTTAAATGTTTGTCAATGTTGATTCCCAAAAATTGTATATTGTCAACTTGCTCTAATAAATTATTATCATAATGGATTTGAATATTTTGTGCATTAGAATTGTAGGATTGAAATGTTAATATTTTAGTTTTTTTTTAATTAATTTGCAAGTCGTTAAGTTTTAACCAGTTAATAATATCTTTCAATTGAATTGAATTGTTTATATTATATTCAATGTTATCTTTGTTGTCACATTTTATCAAAACAGTTGTATCATCTGCAAAAAGTATTTTTTTTGAGGTGTTGCATTAGGGAGGTCGTTTATACAAGGTTATTTTATAAACACCATCCAAATTTTTTCTAGGCATTAGATATCATTCAAACACTTCATTTATGAAAAAAAATTGGTAGGTAAAATTTCCGCAAAAAAAAATTTTGTCCGAGCGAATTATTACAACAGTTGGTTACTGGCAAAATAGGTACTTACAGTTGAACGACCGACCGCCCGAAGCGCCTCACCGAGCTGCGCGCGCAAGTTGTAACTACATCGGCGCAATGAAATCAGTCAGCCGCGGGCATTCCGCGATGTACAATGTTGCGTTCACGCATTTACGTCGCATAATTATCTACCTAACGAAATGTGTTCACACTTGCAATTGAAATCGAGGGCGAAATTGAACGACGGGTTTATGTGAAGAAGGCCCAAAGCCTCGAGAACTTAATATAAATATAATCCGTGCATTTAACGAAGTGACAAAGTGAAAAAACAAGTAATACAATAAAAGACAATGTTCATAAACGTGCAAGACTGTTTAGAGAGAAATTACCTACACTTTAAGGTAAAGTGATTGTTTTCAAACTTCATGTAAGTGTATTTTTTTTGGATTTTTAATTAATTATTTTGTTGGAGTAAAGCAAAATGTGTGCAGGGCGGCTAAGACTTGTGAAATTTTTCACAAAAATATAGAACTATTAATTATACATTTCTTTATCCTATCGTGTAAAATAGACAAAAATAACTTAGGTAGGTAGGTACTAAGGTTTTGGCACTGCATTTGTTTTTGCGATTTTCGAATTGCCTTTGCGATCCCTGTGTTTTTTTAGATTCTGTGGTTAATAAACACCCTTTGCTTTACTCCAACCAATTATTCTACATAAGTTGATTAAATTTAAAAAAATGCGACGTAAGTGCCTAAGGTGTGGTTTACTTTTATGTTCATTTTTTATTTATTAAAAGTGTTATCGATTAATATTGTTATAATCAAAGAACAAATCAACTTATCTCTTCTTCAATTTGACGTTCCTATTTTTTTTCGTTTAAATTTGCAACTTATGAAAATCATTGTAATGTATCAATGAAATACGGGAGGGCGGGGCGGGGGTCGTGTAATCATCTGCTGCAACACCGTGCGTAGCGTGACTGTGACAGCAATCGGTAGTTTTCCTCGGATAACTTTGTGTAGGCTTAACTTAATATTTTAGTACTGAGTGATATTAAAAGAAAAAAATCTTGTTTCGTTATTTTCTTCAAAGAATATAATATATAAATTTGGATGGTGTTTATAAAATGACCTTGTATATATATCGGAAACAGTATTGGCGCAAGGATCCCGCCTTGTGGAACACCACAGTTATTAGGTTATAATTAAGATTTATATTTCACTTTTTCAATAGTGTTTCCCTTTAAAATTAATTTAGTGGTTTCCGTACATTGTTTTCGGTTTGATAAATAAGACTTTATACAGTCATATGCTTTACCTCGTATGCCATAACATTCAAGCTTATGTAGGAGCTTTTCATGATTAACGAAATCAAAAGCCTTAGTCATGTCGAGAAAGATAGCTGACATCGGTGTACCTCTATTTATGCTCTCGGAAACGACCTTCACTAATTCAAGACATGCCAAAGTTGTAGAACTTCCCTTTCGAAAACCATACTGATTTGGATGCAGAATATTACATTTTAAAAGAAATTCATTCAATCGTATACACATAGCCTTTTCAATTACTTTTGCCAGGATTGGAACAAGTGTAATTGGTCTGTAATTGTTTGGATCTTGAGTGTCTCCTTTCTTATAAAGTGGCTTTATTACAGAGAATTTTAATTGGTCCAGATACTGTGCAAGAAACAATGATAAATTAATTATGTGAACAAGCGGTCGAGCGAAAAGAAGAAGCTAATTGTTTGCAAAAACTACTTGTCGGTGCGCAAAAAAAAGATACAAAAAAGCAGTAAAATACCAACACCACTACTAGCTACAAAACACTTATGTGTACGATTGCCCTAAGCTCAACCAGACCGGTGTGTGCTATGCCTAGCGCTGAGTGAAATAAAACGACCAAATCTAGGAGACGTATCGACTGAATGTATTTTCAATTTAAGGGGATTATTACTAACACAACCAAACTACTTATATAAAAAACAAAAAGAAAACAAAGCGTGATACAGAAAGGCACAACGCCATTTGTTGTTACATTTGAACAGTCCCAATGTAGCTTACTAAAAATAATTTCCAAAGATATAAAATAAAATTTTAGAAGATAATGGGTCTCGTTATGTCACCCCTTGTTACTTACTTTAAGCCATCGTAATTCGTAATAAAGACCATTTTATTATTAAATGTATAGCTAAATGTTCTGTCCATCGTACAATATAAAATAAAACAAAAGCACATGTTTAATGTTTATTGCTGATTTCATAAAACTGTAATACAGTATTAATAGTGATATTGATAAACTCTTTTGTGTTGTATGTGCACCACGCAGTGTTTGAACAATATTTTAAACATTTATAAATTAATTTTTAAATTACTTCTTTGATATACAATTTGCAATCTATAGAAGAAGGGGAAAATATACACTCGCGAGCAACCCAATCGACTCAAGCGCTACCTCTGCATTCAAACATTGTTTTAAGAAAAGTATACAACATTTTAATAAAAATGATATGTCATTTGAAAGCTTGAAACTTCAGCTTTTTTGAGATATCTCCAGGCACGAAAACGAGCTTGGATTTACCCTCCAACGAGATACCAGCCCACATCATGCAAGAACCGCCACCATAGGCAACGGTTTCTGCGAAACAGCATTGGGAAAATCGCTCTCCCGGACGCCTGTAGACCCGGCCTCTCCTGTCACTGCCATGCAGACACTCGTCTTTGAATAGGACCGAACGCCATTGCCCAACGCTCCAGTTGAGATGCTCTCAAGCAAACTGTAGCCGAGCTTGCCGGTGGCCTGCAGTCAATTTGGGGCCCGTTGCAGGCCTTTTTGGAGTCATGTTGGCTTCCTTCAGACGTTTTCTTACTTTTCACTCGCTGACAGCTATACCTCGAACACGTCTCGGCGGGCCCTGTACGTCGACACCCGTAAGGTGCCGATTTCGCAGGGAGGTTGAGACAATGACGCGGTCGTCTCGTCCAAAAGTACAACGGTGGCGGCTGGTTGTTGGTCTCCGAGTCTCGTGATATCGTCTGTATACTCGGGATACAGCACACTGACTCAAGTGAATCTGGGAAGCGAGTACTCGCTGACTGAGTCCTTGTTGCAATAAGGCAACAACTTGAGCGGCTTCTTGAGGTGTGGTATCCATGGTTTATTGAAAACAATGAATGCAGGTTGCGGAGATGTGCATCGGTCAACTGTTGATAAGCGACTCGTAAGGGTTATATATATATATATATTTTTTATGCTAAATGCACCCTCCGGACACGGGGGAGGGAGGTGGTGAATCCTCCATGGATACTTCGGGCCGGCCCGATAGTTATGTCAGACTCGTACTGACTAAACACCACCTGGGATTGGCTTGCACCCGGAGAAGGTCATAAGCCGTCATCTGAGGCGACCACCCCTCTAGAGAGGGGTGGCGCAAGCGCTACTCACCTAGGTGAGAGAGCGCATAGAAAAAACGATTGACTCCCAGAAGGGGGGTCAGTCGTGAAAATGAAATTAAGTCGGCTGGCTCCCAGAAGGGGGGCCAGTCGGCATCTGAGAGGACTGGGGTAGATCTGATGGGTCTGTATTGACTCTACGTTTGGCTGATTCCTGTGCCTCTAAGAGGAGGTTCAGGTCAGCTGACAATTGATTGGGTTGATCTGTCAGGACAGACCTAGGTCGCCTAGACAGAGGGTTCATGGATGAGGAAGGAGTGTAGTTGGATGCGCCCCGGATAAGTGGATTAGAGTGGCTCTCTGCTGTTTCGAAGAAACGTTCAGAGGCCTTTAGAAAGTATTGTTGGAGAGTAGGGAGTTCAAAGTCCCTGTGCAAGTCCGCGTTGCGGACATACCAGGGAGAATTTGAGGCCCTACGTATGAATTTATTTTGTATCACCTGCAATTTATTAAGGACTGATGCCTTTGCATGTGAGAAGATCGGGGACGCGTAGGTCATTACCGGTCGTATGCAAACCTTATGAAGTGTTCGCTTGTTTCGAAGTGACATGCGGCTGTGACGCCCCAACATAGGGTTGAGACGCCCCAAGTAAAACCGCGCGTTACGAGACACTCTCTTGACGTGAGGAGAGAATGTCAGTTTTTGGTCAAGGGTGACACCTAGAAATTTGGCAGTACGTTGCCAGGGAATGGGCTTCCCCTGGAGTCGGGGTGGGTTGTGGCGGGCCGGTACACACGTGCGTTTTGAGTCGAAGCAAACAGCGGATGACTTATCCGGGTTTACATCGATATAAGGGTTAAAGGGTCACGGGGGTTTTTATAGGGGTAGGGGTTAGCGCAACTCGCAGGTTTCAAATTACTCGCGAAAGGTAGTGAGTAATTTGTCCCATACGCCCTAATTGCGCAAATGAACTGGTACTTGTTTTATTTAACGGTGTTGATGTTTTTTTTAAAGCTTAGGTCAAATGACATATTACTTTTATTTAAATGTTGTATACTTTTATTTATAACAATGTTTGAATGTAGAGGTAGCGCTTGAGTCGATTTGGTTGCTCGCGAGTGTAGTTAAAACTTCATGAAAACTAAAGTGCTGATATTATTTATTAAGTGTAGTGCTTAATAAAGTGAAAATGGCTCCTTGTCCTAACAGTCCCAGACAAAATCTATTAACCTTGTGAGATAACAATCCTTCTTACCTAACCTATTACAGATACCAAAACTTCTGATTTCGACTGTAATTTATTGTTGTAATTTATCGGTTGGCATTTGAACCCAAATCTTTTGGGCTAAGTGGGCTGTAACTGCTATTCTACTGAAGCTATAAAATATTACTATTATTTCTGAACTCTTTTAATGAAGAATACTCTGAAGGTGTACCGTAACAAGACATACAATTAGTTCCAGTACATAATCGTTACACTCAAGTTACGAATATTTTCAATTCCAAAAGAAAAACGAAACAACGCACAGATTCTATGCTATCGATCGAAGAAAGGCGAAGTATGAAAATGTTGTCTTCAAGATCTGAAATAAATTAAAATCAAATCTTTAGTTATACAATCTGTGTAATCTCAAAACAAAATCTAAACTAATGACATGAAAATAAAATTAGACACTTGGCTGGGAGAAAATTTCACAGAAATAATATTTACGGAACAGAAGTAGAATCTCCATATGTAAACAGAATTTGTTCCTTATTGTATCTTATTAAATACAGTTTTAGATAAATTTAGATAAAGATAAATACATTTTCATAATAATTTAAGCAAATCAGTCATAGCAAGATCACTGATTTTCAGCCATCATCAGAACTCTACTATTATGGTCTTGGGGACTGGTTTGGACGAGCGGGAGTAACCCTAAATTGAAAGCCAAACGGTCCCGGGTTCAAGTCCCGTAATGAGCAGATGCTTGTATGTAAATTGAATACGAGCATTTTTACCTGAGTCATTTATATATTGTTACGGCGGAAGGTATTGCTCACGATCGTTTGTTAATAAAAACTTACAAAAAAAGAGCCGCGTATTTGAATGGAGTGCGTAGGTTTAAATCGTAGGTGTAATAAAAGTAGGTATGTACATAAGGAACACAAGAGTCGAATAATCAATAAATAAAAATTAATATTAATCAACATCACACGTTGTTCTGGACCCGAGTTCACTAACTATAACAATAATTGTGTTATAGAATTCAGGATCAACGACAGTACCACAACACCCAGACCTGAGCCAATATAGAAAAGTTAGTTTTCTACATTGATCTGGCCCTTTTTAATCACATGATCTAGTTGGGGGACAAAAGCTTTTGGTCAAAATATGCCAAAAGTTTTGTATTATTATTTACTGTGCCTGTTTAAAGACAATCGTTCTTTAGCAGTTATCTCCAGTTGTGCGTCGGAGCTGACACACACACCTTTTATTTTTTATTATTAGAAAATAAAAGAAGGTACTTTTATGATTTTTTCTCGTAAAGACTGCTAGAGCTATGTGGTAAAGCTATTCGAGAAGTGGTAGAGCCTCATGTCTGTAGACACGCATAAAATATAAATTTTTAACTTGTTTTACATTTGGTTTCATTTGACACCTCTAGGGGTTAAACTAATACATAGTGGGATTTGTTGACTTTCGAACGATAGAAGCAATAAACAGAGGCAAGCTCAATTTTGATACACATAGTATAATAGGAGAGGAATGTTTTAAACACTAACCATGACTCCATTAAAGTAAAATACTTTAAAGGAGTTGTTTGGTGCATAATGGATCTTTCTATGGCAACTGTCAGAGCATGAAATTACTTTTTGTGGCATCTAAAAAACCTTACTATATCTAACCGAAAGTAAACTTAATTGAATTTTTGTTATAAACCTAACTCACCCGTTTTGTAAAAAGGAATTTCCATGTAATATCCTTTCAGCCATGCAACGAAGTATCTTCATGCATTATAAAATCTATACATTTTTGAACTTTGTATTTTATACTAAGAACGAACGTGATTATAATAGAAATATATGTATATTTTAAGGATCAATTTACGCGGACATTGGCAGTAGTTAACTGTATCTTATCCAAGCCGGGGTCCAAGCTAAATTACAGTTTTCTGCTAACCCTTACTCTGAAACTATTTTTTGCACCTATGCATTTGATATCAATAACACAGAGGACATCGATAATGCAGTGACTAAAGCGTTCTGCCTGTGATTGCGGACATGAAGCAACTCGTAAGTGCCGGTTTTCCAACGGATAACCGAAAATTAATTTTCTCGACCTCCCCTCAGCTTCGCAAACTGTCGCTTCAGACCGGTCTAAGTAATAAAATTAAAATTCATAATATTCATAGTATCATAGTTTATATACAGGGTGTCCCAGCCGACGTCAAGCCGAAAGCGGGTGAGAAACTAACTCATATAAGTTATCAGAAAAATGCAAAAAAAATCTAAGTCATCTATTAAAAAAAATAGCATTTCAAAAAGTCGATATAATTTACACCCTCTGACGGTTTTTTCACTCTTTTTGCTACAAATATTGACTTTTCTAAACATTTTCTTTTGTTTTGTAATCCTGAATAATGCTTCTGTATACTTTTATCTAAAATTTAAAGCCAGCTGCTCCAGATTGGAAGAATATACCATTTTTATCTAAATTAAATATTCAAAAGTTTTCGCATAGCTGTAACAAGCTGTACTGAAAAAAAGTACTATGCGAGTTTGGCAAGTAACTGCAAAAGTTGGCGCATTTAATAAGGATTCCAAAATGGTGTGATACTTGCTAGACAATTTTTTTTATTGTGGACAATGTATTTTTTCCAAAAACAGGCTTTTTTTATACAAATTTTTCTTACGTACCTACTTAAAATTATTTTGGTGTACCCATGCACTGTGGAATATTTCGGTGTGTTTCGGATTAAAAATCTGTAACTCCGTCAATTTGAAAGATAGACTTATCAAATTTTGCTATAATATGAAATAATACACAAGGGTTAATATAAGTAATGCTTGATGAATTGTAATTTTGGGTATTTTTTGAATTATTAAAAAAACGTCACAATAATTTAAAATAGTATTTATTTATTAAAATATTTTCTTTAGAAACATATTGTACGTGTATTCCTTAATCCTAATTACTCTTTTAAGATAACTATCACATTATAATGATAATATAAAATTAAAAATGGTAAAATACCTTTAACACTACGCTAACATACTGAAACAAATCAAAATTATCGCAATATATATTTCTTTTTTTTGCTCAGCAAGATTGACATCTTACACCCATACCCGGTGAGCTTCAGGATCTGAAATACGTTCATTAACCTTGAGAAGGTGTATAGTGTCTTCATCGAGCTCCTTTACATTTTTTGCATATGGTTTTCTTATGCTCGTTATATATGGATCAGAAGTGTAAAGTAGTGTATTAAACACATATTCGTTTGTAGCTATTCGAGAGCATTTCCGAGCATGGTGTAAGCGAAATTTTTTGTAGTCCTTATTGCGAGATTCTCGAGCATCTTCTGAAAGTTGCCCCAATTGGTAATATTGCGAAATGGTTTATGATACTCTCTCCGTGAATTAAATTTTTGTGGACAGATGATGGCATGTAATACCAACTATATTTACTCAAGTATATTCTTGCAGTTTCCAGAGCATAATTACCAAATTTCTTACTATCTACCACTATACCAGATGACAAAGCCTGCAAAATTATGTATAACCGTTTAGTTAAATCAATGTCAACCCCTGTGATATCAGCAGCAGCAGAACAGGCAGCATTGTAAAAAAACCTCCTAGCAGTATTGCCATCATTATTAGTTCCCGTCCCCTGTCGTGGTTTATCGATATTTAGACCCAACTCTTCACGAAATCGCTTTTGTACTTCAGCCTTTTTTTCTTGTTTGAGTCTTTTCTTTTCTTCGCTTGTAGCAGACCACGTTTGGAAAGATAGATTATATGATATGTATAATATCATTTACATGCAAAGAATCCAGGCATGTAATGTGGATAATCCGTATTGTTAAGCATTTTCTATTTTCAGGCCTGGCTATTACTTTCATTAAATCAATTATTTGTCTAGGAGTTGCTCCACATATTGAACATGTGGAACTAGAGGGTTATCTTTTAAAACTTGTGCCACTTTTCCGTCTATCATCGTCAAAAAAAGTTCATGCTTGACATGAACTCCCACGCCTTCTTTATTAATTATTGATTAGATGATAAGCTTGTATTTGATTTTTGTTTCATCTACAACAGATTTAGCTTTTTTTGTCGTTTCTTTGCAAAATTCTATAGATATAGGCCGACAGAAACGAACAGATGAAGGCACTGGATTTTAAACTGGATTAATCTGATAGGCACAAAAGAAGTAATAAATAAATTTGCATCGGAAATAAGTTCAGACTCCTCTGGTAGTGCTTACTTGTAATGGCTTTGTCCAGATGACCCATCACAACCCCATTTGCTATACAATAGTAAATGATTTTGTCCATTCTTGTAAACTGTATCTATCGATAAAATTCGAGCTGCAGTGTGATCCAATAGATCTTGAACTCTCAATATTTTAGCATAAGTATTTGTGATTTCGATTGTTGATGATGGTGGATAGCACCTCTGTTCCATGTCTTGTATTTTGTAGTATGCTGGATATAAAGAACAGTTTCTTTCATCTGTAACGTTCCTGAGATACAGATATTGTGCCTTTGTTAGTTCCAAGTCGATGAAGACACTTAATGCTTCTTCATCAGTAAGCCCTTTAATTATTTTTGCATTATCTAATTGATTCATAACGAAAACCTTTTTCTCTGCATCAGCCAACCTTAATTTTTCATCAACTTTTGCTTCACTCCCTTCTCCTATAGAACGCAATCCTTAAAGATATGCGCTTAGAATGTGCTCCAAACCATATTATATTTAGCAAAATGGTGTTTTTTCTTTTTTTGCTCGATTCTGAACAGTCTCCATATGACACACACGGTCTTCTTCGTTTACCAGAAGAAGTAGACGGTTTAGAGTCTGTTGACATGTTTTCTGATGTTGGTATAGTTAACGAATATTCAGAATTCAACCAATTGGTGTTCTTTCTTAAGAATGTATTCTTATTGCGTCCTGCTTCACTCCAGCGTTTATTAAACGAAGGGATGATATCCCTTTGAATATGGCCTAATATATATTGTCTTCCGAAATCTGTTTTCCCTCCAAAAATGACGAAAGTGCAGCAGTTGTTTTTCCGCCTTCTATATAAGACACTATAAACTCACGTTTAGTACAGTTAAAAGTAGACATGTTAAATAATGAAATGATGAATAATACTAGAGTACGTAGACGTAAAGACCACTGAAACGGTAATGGAGACATATTTTTTCACTGCCTTTTTATATTGTTTCAGAATGTGGGAATTGTTTCTGATATATATTTTCTCACGGAAAATGACATCGAAATGATAAAACCTTAACAATATCAAATAATTAATTCATAAAACGTACCACAAACTATTGATAATAAAATTAAATTACGAAACCGCATTTGATAGCGATTTCCGTTCCCAGATTTTTTCACATATCTTCGAAAACCGCAAAAAGTCGCAGCTAATTTTTTTATATGTTTTAGATGAGTAACTAACCTATAATTTAACATTAAATTCAAAGCATCGGTAAACAACTCTAAATGTTAAAAGCTGAAACGAAATTGAGGAAAAACATTTTTTTTCCATTTTTTCTTTAAATTGTTTTGTTTTTATTTAATTTTTTTGCATTCACAATGCAATATTTCTATAAGATATAAAATACGTGTGTAAAAAACAACCACGCCTCCGAGCCCTCAGATGGGATTCGAACCCACGACCTTTCGCAATCCGGGCGACTGCTCTGACCGCTGAGCTACCGAGACGCTGGCAAACGTGTCGAATTTTACAAACGTATTCCAACTTCTACTATGAGCTAGTATCGTTCCACCAATGTTGAACGCTAACTACCTTCAACATTGAAAGTAATATTTTTACAAATATTAAACAATCAATTAAGATGGAACCAGCTATAATTATGTTTTTATTTAATTTTTTGCATTCACAATGCAATATTTCTATAAGATATAAAATACGTGTGTAAAAAACAACCACGCCTCCGAGCCCTCAGATGGGATTCGAACCCACGACCTTTCGCAATCCGGGCGACTGCTCTGACCGCTGAGCTACCGAGACGCTGGCAAACGTGTCGAATTTTACAAACGTATTCCAACTTCTACTATGAGCTAGTATCGTTCCACCAATGTTGAACGCTAACTACCTTCAACATTGAAAGTAATATTTTTACAAATATTAAACAATCAATTAAGATGGAACCAGCTATAATTGTTTTTATTTAATTTTTTGCATTCACAATGCAATATTTCTATAAGATATAAAATACGTGTGTAAAAAACAACCACGCCTCCGAGCCCTCAGATGGGATTCGAACCCACGACCTTTCGCAATCCGGGCGACTGCTCTGACCGCTGAGCTACCGAGACGCTGGCAAACGTGTCGAATTTTACAAACGTATTCCAACTTCTACTATGAGCTAGTATCGTTCCACCAATGTTGAACGCTAACTACCTTCAACATTGAAAGTAATATTTTTACAAATATTAAACAATCAATTAAGATGGAACCAGCTATAATTATGTTTTTATTTAATTTTTTGCATTCACAATGCAATATTTCTATAAGATATAAAATACGTGTGTAAAAAACAACCACGCCTCCGAGCCCTCAGATGGGATTCGAACCCACGACCTTTCGCAATCCGGGCGACTGCTCTGACCGCTGAGCTACCGAGACGCTGGCAAACGTGTCGAATTTTACAAACGTATTCCAACTTCTACTATGAGCTAGTATCGTTCCACCATCTGAGGGCTCGGAGGCGTGGTTGTTTTTTTTTTTTACACACGTATTTTATATCTTATAGAAATATTGCATTGTGAATGCAAAAAATTAAATAAAAACATAATTATAGCTGGTTCCATCTTAATTGATTGTTTAATATTTGTAAAAATATTACTTTCAATGTTGAAGGTAGTTAGCGTTCAACATTGGTGGAACGATACTAGCTCATAGTAGAAGTTGGAATACGTTTGTAAAATTCGACACGTTTGCCAGCGTCTCGGTAGCTCAGCGGTCAGAGCAGTCGCCCGGATTGCGAAAGGTCGTGGGTTCGAATCCCATCTGAGGGCTCGGAGGCGTGGTTGTTTTTTACACACGTATTTTATATCTTATAGAAATATTGCATTGTGAATGCAAAAAATTAAATAAAAACATAATTATAGCTGGTTCCATCTTAATTGATTGTTTAATATTTGTAAAAATATTACTTTCAATGTTGAAGGTAGTTAGCGTTCAACATTGGTGGAACGATACTAGCTCATAGTAGAAGTTGGAATACGTTTGTAAAATTCGACACGTTTGCCAGCGTCTCGGTAGCTCAGCGGTCAGAGCAGTCGCCCGGATTGCGAAAGGTCGTGGGTTCGAATCCCATCTGAGGGCTCGGAGGCGTGGTTGTTTTTTACACACGTATTTTATATCTTATAGAAATATTGCATTGTGAATGCAAAAAATTAAATAAAAACATAATTATAGCTGGTTCCATCTTAATTGATTGTTTAATATTTGTAAAAATATTACTTTCAATGTTGAAGGTAGTTAGCGTTCAACATTGGTGGAACGATACTAGCTCATAGTAGAAGTTGGAATACGTTTGTAAAATTCGACACGTTTGCCAGCGTCTCGGTAGCTCAGCGGTCAGAGCAGTCGCCCGGATTGCGAAAGGTCGTGGGTTCGAATCCCATCTGAGGGCTCGGAGGCGTGGTTGTTTTTTACACACGTATTTTATATCTTATAGAAATATTGCATTGTGAATGCAAAAAATTAAATAAAAACATAATTATAGCTGGTTCCATCTTAATTGATTGTTTAATATTTGTAAAAATATTACTTTCAATGTTGAAGGTAGTTAGCGTTCAACATTGGTGGAACGATACTAGCTCATAGTAGAAGTTGGAATACGTTTGTAAAATTCGACACGTTTGCCAGCGTCTCGGTAGCTCAGCGGTCAGAGCAGTCGCCCGGATTGCGAAAGGTCGTGGGTTCGAATCCCATCTGAGGGCTCGGAGGCGTGGTTGTTTTTTACACACGTATTTTATATCTTATAGAAATATTGCATTGTGAATGCAAAAAATTAAATAAAAACATAATTATAGCTGGTTCCATCTTAATTGATTGTTTAATATTTGTAAAAATATTACTTTCAATGTTGAAGGTAGTTAGCGTTCAACATTGGTGGAACGATACTAGCTCATAGTAGAAGTTGGAATACGTTTGTAAAATTCGACACGTTTGCCAGCGTCTCGGTAGCTCAGCGGTCAGAGCAGTCGCCCGGATTGCGAAAGGTCGTGGGTTCGAATCCCATCTGAGGGCTCGGAGGCGTGGTTGTTTTTTACACACGTATTTTATATCTTATTTAAATTGTTTTTTTTATTTATATTCGTTTTAAAAACAATTAATTGTATTTATTTCTAATCTCTGATAAATGTGCTTTTCAAAAATATATAATTCATTCATTTCAAGTTTTAAAACTATTTCACGTTGAAAAACGTGAATGAAGAACTTAATATTTCCCAATTGCCTAAACGTTTGACTTTGCTACATGAAAAAGAAAATACTTTTTCGAAATACAATATAAATTACGCTGAAGAATGTTAAACTTCGACTTTTGAACTAATAGGGGTTAAAGTATGAAATTGCCGTTTTATTGCAATAGGTTCTTTGAATTGACATAGAATCTTCATGGTTTGAGGTTTTCGAATGAAACTTTTTTTAAATGGTTTCTATGATGTTCTTTTTTTAAAAAATGTAAAACATTTGAATATCGACTTTCAATTGTTTTTGTTATTCAATTTAGACAAGAAAGATGGATACTGCGAAAATTCGAGTTATTTTTGAATACGAGTTCCGACGCGGAACTAACGCGGCAGAAACAGCCCGCAATATCAATGCTGCGTTTGGAGAGGGGTCTACTAATGAACGCACCGTGCGATTTTGGTTTAAACGCTTTCGTGATGGAAATTTCGACTTAAAGAACGAGCCACGAGGAAGACCGCCCACACAGGTAAATAACGATGAATTAAGAGAGATAGTGGAAGCCGATCCTAGTCAAAGTACCCAGGAATTAGCGGCATGGTTTAACGTTACCTTACCCACAATATTGACTCACTTGCGTCAAATCAATAAAATAAAAAAATACGAAAAATGGGTGCCTCATGATTTGACTGATCTGCAGAAAGAAACGCGTGTTGAAACTTGTGTTGCCTTGTTGAACCGGTACAGAAATGAAGGAATATTGGATCGAATTGTAACATGTGATGAAAAGTGGATTCTTTATGATAACCGGAAAAGAAAAATGCAATGGCTGACCCCAGGTCAAATGCCACAACAGTGTCCTAAAGCAAAACTTACCAATAAAAAGGTAATGGTAACTGTTTGGTGGTCTCAGCATGGTGTTATTCACTATAGTTTTCTCCGATCTGGTCAAGCAATAACGGCAGATGTCTATTGTGCCGAACTCCGAACCATGTTGACAAAACTAGCAGTAAAACAGCCCCGACTCATGAATCGATCTTCACCATTATTGCTCCACGACAACGCGAGACCTCACACAGCACGAGAAACCATTTTGACCCTTCAGGAACTGCAGTTAGAAACCATTCGTCATCCTCCGTATTCACCAGACCTTGCTCCAACGGACTACCATTTTTTTCGTGATTTGGACAATTATCTACGTGACAAGAAGTTTTCTTCCCAGGAGGCAGTACAAAATGCTTTCACACAGTTTGTGCAGTCTAGATCGTCGGAATTCTATCGCAAAGGCATTAATGACCTTCCCATTAGATGGCAGCAATGTATAGATAATAATGGCAACTATTTTGATTAAATAAATTTGTTAAAAATTTAAAAAATAAACAATATAGATTTTCAGTACAAATCGGCAATTTCATACTTTAACCCCTAATATTAAATTCTATTCATATATTACCCAATTTTAATCAGTGATAAAAATCAATTTTGATATGCGTTTGTTCTACCATATTCCACAGTGCCATGGTTTGCTTTAAGGCCGTAACTTTAACATTCTAGTTTTAGTGAGACCGGGAGAGTCATTTTACGAAGAATGAAATAAATTAAATACACAAAAAAAATTACATAATTTATTTTATCTAGTCTAATACTATAATACAAAGATTCTAAAACTGAAAACAAAATGCTTATGACAAACATTACGTACAGGCCAAAAATAATAAAAAAAAAGTTTCATTACGATACAGGTCTTGTATGGACACCTGTAACATAATATAACTTTTTTATCATAACGATACACCTATACAACCTCCAGCTGGACCAAGGAGGTTGAACCTCTACTTTAAAAAGGTTTCAATGAACGAGTCCTCGACGACCGACGCAACACGCATGCGCAATTGATGTTTGCAACTTGGCGCCAACATTTGACATTTAAATAAATTTGTTGTTATATTCAGCGTTTTATTTGCAATATTGTTTTACATATTATAGTATGAGAGTAGATAAAGTAGTGTATGACACTGTACATAACTTGGTCTTATAACACTCGTGTGATGCTATAAAAAAACTCGCCTACGGCTCGTTTTTTTAAAACACACTCATGTTATAAGAACCCTTATTATGCAACAGTATCATAAACTACTATAAATGTGCTAATTTACAAAAAGTGATCAAACTGTCTTCCTTCAGCCCTAATGCAGGCTCGACATCTTCTTAAAAAAGATCGGGTTATAAACCGGGCGAATCTTCCGTTGTTAACAAACCTGATTGTTTAAGACTGCCCGTTTTTTGGAAAAAAAATAGTGTCCACAATTGAAGAAATCGTCTAGCCAATATATCATACCATTTTGGAATCCTTATTAAATGCGCCAACTTTTGCAGTTACTTGCCAAACTCGCAGAAAACATTTTTTTTCAGTACAGCTTGTTAAAGCTATGCGAAAAATTAGTTTTGATTATTAAATTTAGATAAAAATAGCATATTCTTCTAATCTGGAGCAGCTGGCTTTAAATTTCAGATTAGAGTATACAGAAGCATTATTCAGGATTACAAAAAAAGAGAAAATATTTAGAAAATCAAGATTTGTAGCAACAAGAGTGAGAAACAGTAACAGGGTGTAAATTTTATAGATTTTTTAAATGCTAGATTTTTTTTTAATATATGACAGATTTTTTTTTGTATTTTTCTGATAACTTATATGAGTTAGTCTATCACCCGCTTTCGGATTGACGTCGGCTTCTGGGACACCCTGTATTGATAAATGATAGTTTTGATCATCACTTGCAGACTAAGTTATGTATTTTGACAAAGTTTCAGTTTTCACTTCTGTTAGAAATGTCTTTTATTTATTAGCTAAGTTTTCCAAAACTTTGATTTCGAACCCTGTGAGAAGTTAATTGCATTATCATCACCAAAAATTATTGAATGTTCAGCAATTGAATTACCAGACTACAAAATATGATGCACGTTATACAAAATATTTTAATTCGGTGCAGTAGGTAGATCATTAATAAGTCAATAAACTGGGCAGCCAGCGGTATTTACGATTACCGTAGATTAATTTGGTGCTTGCCCGACTTACCTATTCCGATACCTATACCAATACATATAACTAATAATTATAGGTATATATATTTATGCTTATGCAAATATATTTACATAAGTATAAAACATATACGTGTCGTTCGCCCTTAATATACTTTGAGTATAAAATTGTAATAAGACACCGCCATCGCTTCAATCAAAATAGCACACAAACCACTTGTCGTCTCCTTCTCTACACGACAAATGACCAAAACACGACAAAGTTTTGTCGCTTCCAGGAGAAGGTTCAGGTAGGGCGAAAGCTGATTGGGTGAGATTTCGACCTTAAAGTAAGCGTTATCGCTCAGCGCGAGGGTGATCGCATCAAGCGAGTCCCGTCATCGGTATGAGAAACGTGTTATAATTTATTTACGTTTGCTTTAATTTTTGCGATATCTATTCATCATCTATTGGTCAGGAGACTGAGATATTTATTTAAATTATATGGGGTATAGGATTAAATTATTTTGCATGAAACGCTCAAGGTGACTAACGTATTTAATTTGATAAAGATTAATACTGTATCCGTCCAAATAACTTTCCAATAACCGCATTCTACGTAACCATTTTTTTAGAAGTTCAAGAACAAGTACTTACCCCCGCCATAGTGCGAACGCCTACTTCGACACCATGAATACTGACACTTATAGGTGTTTGCACCTTCAGTAGAAACAGGCACAAAATCCGTTGATTTCTTACATCCATGCATTCCCAGGGTACGCTATATACTACGTCCTTTAGTTTCTCACTCTGAAATTAACGACCAATTTGTAGTTAAACATAAATTACTATTGATATCATATTCTTTAATAAACTATCAACATAAAAGGCAGCATAGTCTTATAACAAGTCTTCGAATTACGAGGCATGTTTTTTAAGTAAGTACCGTTTTGAAATTTAAAAAAGATGTGCTAAGATATCTCAATAATTTTTAATAATTATTTTTACATGGAAGCCTGTACCTTTATCTATATACTACATAATTTTCGTCAATATTGAGGCACTTATCATAACGTTGTACCAGTTTTTGAATGCCCTCCTCATAGAAGTCTGCCGCCGATGGATTATTGCTTGTGGAATTTCTGCCTCGTAATGAGACAATCAATGCAGCAGCTTATTGTAAGACATTGCACAATCGGCGTCGTTCAATCGAGAACAAAAGACGTGGCAAGTTGAGCAAGGGCATTGTTTTGCTGCATGATAATGCCCGTCCGCATGAGGCTAATCAGACCAAAGATCTCATCACATCTTTTCGATGGGAAACTCTAGATCATCCTCAGTACAGCCCTGATTTGGCGCCCAGTGACTAGCATCTGTTCCTGCACTTGAAGAAACACCTTGGTGGTCAGCGTCTTCAAGACGATGACGAAGTCAAAACATTTGTGATGCAGTTTTTAAAAAGTCAGGCGGCAGACTTCTATGAGGAGGGCATTCAAAAACTGGTACAACGTTATGATAAGTGCCTCAATATTGACGAAAATTATGTAGTATATAGATAAAGGTACAGGCTTCCATGTAAAAATAAAAATATTGAGATATCTTAGCACGTCTCCTTTTAATTTCAAAACGGTACTTACTAAAAAAACATGCCTCGTATCATGGCAATTACTTTTAACATTTCAATAGTAATTGATTTAGGCACAACAAACAGGGGACGTATAAATATTAGGCATCACACTCGGAGCAAGATGAAGCTAAGATCATTTTTTTTATTGTTTAAAATATAAGTTCACAACATTTACAACACAACATAATTTATTAGCAAAAACCTCGAGGGTTAATAGGCTAATGAGAGTGCGCCGTAATATTATAGACAAAAAAAAAATGCAATAACTTGAGCAAACCCAGGCACGCGCATGAACATCTGTGGCGTTTTATTTTATTTTTCGTTTTATGTGTATATGACATATTTAAATTATTAATCTTTTCGAAACTTATGTTTCTGCGCGTACCCCGAATCTGCAACAATGGAAGAAGCATTTGTCATTAAAATATATAACTTACTTTATTTGTGTTTAAAAAATACTTTTTTAGATGTTTATTAAAATTTGAATTATTTAAGTAATTATTAATAATATCGTTAGGTAAACTATTCAAAATTTGTGGATTGAATGTAGGAAATATTTTTATAATTTCTTGCACCATAAAGGTTCTTGTATTTAAACATTTTAAATTGATGTTTCTTACATAGGTTTCTCAGTCTTTCATCTCGTATCAATATTTCTAAGGTTTTTTACATTGAGATGTTCTTTTTTTAAAATTGCTAATTTAACTTTATTTTGTATGGGTAACAACATACAATATTTGAAAAGTTCAGAGTAATCCCGGCTATAGCTAGATTTAATATTTTTCGGTACAATTATTTGTAGATTATATATTGATTCTAGATAGCTGTTATAGGTTCTACCATAGCTACATAGGCCATAGTTAATAACAGAGTCTGCTAAGGCAAGATAAAACAACCTTAGAGTACTGTAAGGCAATTTATATTTCAGAACATATATTTTACATTGAATAGATCTAAGTTTGTCGCATATGTAGTTTATATGTGGACCCCAATTAAATCTGTTATCTATTATTTAACCTAGATACATATGTTACTCGACCAGTTCGATTTGCTGACATGTACATGTCGGGCCGTACAGCCTATGTAAACAATCGTGTTGGTGTGCAATAATAGCAACTTCGTGGTCTGTTTTGTTATGTGCTGTGCATATGTGCATCACTTTAGTTTTTTGGCGTTTATCACCAGTCCAACGTCGTGCGCCCACTTACATAACCTATTGAAGTTATTTATTTATTTATTTAAGAAAACAAACAGCATTTATACTACTTATTATATGAGTTGAGTTAAATATTGCATTAGCCAAAAAGAGTTTCCAACAATGAAAAATTCATGCGAAGACTAATAAATTTTGAGTAAACTTTATCAATTCGAATTATACAGTAAACAAAATAAAATAATTAACTTTTCAAGCGTTACTTGTGCACTTTTTTAACCAGGGAAATATAGACCATTAGTTTAGAACTGAAAATATCAATATGACTATAACGGTCATTATGTGTGTTACAAGCTCTTACGAGAAATCGGTTCTTGGAGTAGTTAGTTCTGCACATAGGAACGGAGAAAACTGCCCTGGAGCGAGCACTCAAACTTGGACACTTAAATAAGATTCGACTAAGGAGAACAGGTGAATCAATTTGATTGTTTATAATTTTATATAAAAACACCTCATCCCTCTGCTCACGACGTAATTCTAAACATTGAAACTGCACGGAAATGTCGTTAAATTTATACTCTAATCTTTTTATGAATTTGTTTTGAATTTTTTCAATTTGCTCAATATAAGTAGCGTAGAAATCCATACAATTGATGCGTATTCTAAATGGCTTTTCACAAAAGAATTGTATAGAAGAATGTAAGTGTTTTCGTTTTTAAAGTCTTTACATTGTCGGAACAGAAAACCTACCATTTTGTATGCCTTACCAGTTGCTTTATTTATATGCGATGCAAAATTAAGTTCAGTATCAAGCTGTACACCCAAATCCCTCACTTCGGTAACTCTTTTAATTGGAATATTATCAAATTTGAAGTAATAGTTTATAGGTTTTGATTTTCTAGAAAAGGTAATAGTGTGACATTTATTAATGTTTAATTTTAATTTATTAGCAGAGCAATAATCTTAAATTTATTTAAGTCACTTTGAAATAATTGACAATGCTCAATAGATTTAGAAAAGGCAAAAATATTTGTGTCGTCAGCGTATAACAACGCTTTAGAGTATTGAAAGCATTTCATTACATCGTTCATAAAAACATTAAAGAGGAGAGGACCGAGGTGAGATCCCTGAGGCACGCAGAAGTGATTGGAACAAAACTTGAAGTATAACCTTTTATTGCCACTGCCAGGGATCTGTCACGCAGATAAAAAGTTAACCATCTTAGGAGATCACCGTGTATACCGATATTTTCAAGTTTGGCAATGAGCAGATTGTGCGAGATTTTATCGAATGCTTTAGAAAAGTCGGTATACACGGCGTCCACCTGATAACCCCTTTCCATAGCTTCCAATGTTAAATCCAAAAACTCTGATAGGTTAGTTTCTGTAGACCGGCCACTCATAAAACCATGCTGCCATTGCATTAGTGGTTTAATTACAGGAAATAGAGAGTCAAAAATTATTTTTTCGAATATTTTAGGAATCACAGATATCTTAGAAATGCCACGATAGTAAGTAATATCATGTTTATCCCTAGCCTTGAAGACGGGTACGGGTACAAAGATTTTTTCCAACAAGATGGCATAATATTTAATTTCAGGGAAATGTTAAAAAGCAGAGAGATAGAACTGATAATTGCTTATAACATTCCTTAAGAAAAATAGAATGAATACCTTCAGGCCCAGTACCTTTATTAGTGTCAAGTTTCTTCAAATATTTAGCAACCGTGGAAGTGTTAATAAGAATGGTATTGATAGTGGATAGGCCACTTGAAGTCCCCCTGATTACAGAAGAAACGCAAGGAGGCTCATAAACAGATTGGAAAAAGGAGCTGAAAAGATCAACAATCTTTTGTACGTCAGATGCATGGATGTCACCAAGGTATAATGTATCAGGGATGTCACTGTTATAACGTTTACTCTTTTAAATGCCAGAAATATTTAGAATTGTATCGGATATTTTTTTCAGAATAAATAATAAATTGATCATAACATTGAGTCGCATAATCTTTAATCTCACGACGTACATTGGCATAATCATTTTGTCTTGAATAGATTTTCCATTTTATATGAAGTTTATGTTTTTTGTTAATAAGTCTGATTAAGAACTTATTATACCATACATGATACTTATTTTTATCTTTTATATTTTTTCTGGGAATAAGTCTGTCTATGATATTGTTTAAAATTACATCAAAGTTTTTTACGGCTAATTCAATGTTGTTAGAGTCTAAATGCAACCTCCAATCAATTTTCGATAATTCGTCATTAATTTTCCTATAATCAGCAGCATAAAAACGCTTCACTAATCGTGCAGCAGAACGCAAACTTGGAGAGCGATTAATACTTATATCAATACGTAGAGAAGGGTGATGTCCAACTTCAGGAAGCGATAATGGATCTACTCTTTGGACTTTACATTTTGAGTCAGATATTACTAAATCTAAGTTTCTATTGTTAACATTTTTAACTTGATTATATTGTGACCAGTCATTAAAACATAAAAAAGCGTAAAGCTGTGATGTTAATATATCATCATAAGGATTATCGAGACGCAATTTAGTATGAGTAGAGTTAGGGTTATTTAACCATCTAGCTACTCTTATATTGAAATCACCTATCAGCAAGTAATTGTCATTAGGATAGTCAATTTTAAGATCAGAAATGAATTCATAAAGTGAAAGTTCGGCTGCAGGCTGACTATCACTCTGTGGAAAATAACAGCAAAATAATTTTAACATAGTCGTTGTTGGCCCTTGATTCAACATAATATTAACACAAGTTACATCAGCATCATGTAGAAAAGGCAATTCCCTTAGCCCCTGCATACTTACACTTATACCACGGCGAATAGCGATCAAGGTTCCGCCACCTCTTTTAACTTTTAAAGTGTCGTATTTCCGATCGGTACGATAAACAGAATATTGCGAATCATAATTCTGCGTCACAGATCCCCGACAACAACCAGGTCTCACTTAAACAAATGATATCATAATCAGAATTGAGCATGTTTCTATAAAACATTTTATCTTTCGTCCGTAAACCCCTAACATTCTGATAAAAAATATTAAGTGTCATTGTAGGGATATAAATTTACTAATATATTAATTGACGTTTTATTTAACTTTAAAATCGCAATTAATAAAAAAATTAAAGGACGCAACAATTTAGACCCATAGTTATTTGCTAGCTCCAAAGCAAACTTATTTGACTTATAAGTTTTAAGAGTTCGTAAACATACGTTAATTTGAGTTAGTAAGGCTACATAAAATAAATATTGAACATTATCCTGGTATACAATTGCAACATAACATGATACAGAAACCAACGCCAACTTATTATTTTTCTGTCTGTGCATACATAATAAATAATTAATTTGAGTGTGTAACACTACCTATAAAATATTATGAACATTTAATTGGTGCCAAGTTAGGGTTCTGATAGTAACATCAATACTGTCTGGAAAACAAAGCAATTATCCTGCATTATGCGCTCAGCTTTGACCACATCTCGGTCGGCCGTAACTATACATGTATCGTCTGCAAATTGGTAGACAGAGCCCTGTTCTATGAGGTTGCACATATTATTTACGTAACACAAATACTCAGTAGGGCCAATTATCGAGGCCTGTGCTGTGCCTTTTACCGTTGCTATGTGATCACTAAACGTTTTATTAACTTTGACAGTAGTGTTCCTATTGATATGATAATTTTTTAACCATTCTAGAAGAGGGCCCTGTATTCCACACTGTTCAAGTTTATGATAAAGCTTTTCATAAATTAACATTTCAAATACTTTGCTGAAATCAATGAAGACAACGAGCACATGCTTTTTATAATTCAGGTGCTCGTTGACCTCATTGGTAAATTGGCAAAATAGTTGCGAAGTAGGTACTTTTATTTTTTTGAAAACCAAACTGTTTTGCGTTTATTATTTTATTTTTTGTAAGAAAGTATTTATTTCATTACTCAAGTACCTCACAACTACCTTGTCCACATATGACAAAATCGTTATTGGTCTATAATTGTTGAAGTCAGTGTGACTTCCATTTTTATAAACTGGACGAATTATTCCAATCTTCAGATCGCCAGGGTATCCACCAGTGGCAATACATGTATTAATCAAATGCCTCAATAAGGGCGTTATTTGTATTTTTATACTTTTTATATCCGCAGCACAGATCCCATCATACCCTGGGTTCTTTTTGTCTTTTATACTATTGATAATTTTGGATACCTCGCTGCACGTTGCTTTTTCCCACGTTTTTCTCAGGTCGCTTTCTTGTTTGTCTGTCTGTCTGTCTGTGCAGTTGGATTCTTGTAACTAGGTGGCCGGGAAGTACCTCAATATTGAGGTACTTCCCGGCCACCTAGCGAGCTGATATTTTCAGGGTAGCTCAGAACCCAATGACAATGCACGCTTAAACAACTTTCAACTTTCTAGGTGCACCTTCAGGTCAACTTTCGGCAACTTTCACTTTTGTATGGGGCTTATCCGATTGTTGCGTAACACATGGTTACTTCGTTGAGTTAATAATTAAAAAGAATAAAATAATAATACTAGATTTAAAAATCTAAAAATCCCACGTTTTTCAGTGACCAAAAAAGAATAAAATAACCCGGCGGGGCCAAGCGAGGGGCCACTCAAAACGTGGGGGCGCATCTTTACAAATACTCTCAACATCTATGCATATCATACATCTCATTACATCTTCATAAGTAACATGCGCCCCCACGTTTTAAGTGGCCCCTCGCTTGGCCCCGCCGGGTTATTTTATTCTTTTTTGGTCACTGAAAAACGTGGGATTTTTATCGCCACCCCCGGCACCCTGTCCATCACAGAGTGGTCTAGAATCTCTGAATTACAATTTAAGAAAATGTCATCTACATTTTTATGAAAAGCTTTTGCAAATCTATTACATAATTCTTTATTTTGTAATTTAAAGTATTTTGACACAATTTCATCTATTGACCACCAGACTTGACTACTTGACTTGACTACCAGCAAATTTAGCACATAACTCATTTATCAGTATCCAAAGTGATTTTTAATTCTTAAAATTTTTGATAATTTCTGACCTAATAAATCTGTTTTTTGTCGAATTAATATATTTATTTGTTTTGTTCCGATACTTGTTCTACAAAATTCTATTTTCTATATTATATTGGGGTCCTTTTTCCATATTTTGTATAAATTATTCCTTTTTTTACACATCATTATTACTTTTTATTCATCCATTTACATTTAATTTTACTATTATTTCTATATTTCACAATATTTTTACAGTTTTCATATACATGTTTGAATTTTAGTTTAATAAAATCGAAAATCATATTCGGACAATCGAATGCAAGCATAATGTAAAAAGCACTCCTGTTTATTAAACAAAATTCTCACTACCAACTGACAAGTGTGTTGAAAATTAAAACACTAACTAACAGAGGCACCTGCTGAAACGGCCAGCTGGCCGGTTGGTGCAGTTATAGCAATCGGCGCCAAAACAATGCGTAGTTTGTAAATATTCGGTTTGAGTTTATAGATGTAGACGGATTACTCTATTAATAATATAAACTACGCACCTCCGTTCTGAGAAATTCAAAAATCACTGATAATTGAAAAAGCTGAGTAAAAATTATTACTGTGAGTGGTCCAAATTGCGTCAAAGCGTCGGGATCCTGTAAACAGATTATATATTTACTTTATCAAATTAAAGCGAAGCCCGAGTGTGCTACAAAATTAATTTACACAGTATTTACGACTCTTCAAAGATAAACAAAGGGGTTGTTTTATATTCGTGGAAAGGTCGTGGGTTCGAATCCCATCTGAGGGCTCGGAGGCGTGGTTGTTTTTTACACACGTATTTTATATCTTATAGAAATATTGCATTGTGAATGCAAAAAATTAAATAAAAACATGTTTTAACGTGTTAATTATACTTAAATATTATGTACCTACCTGTCAACATAAAATAATCTCTATGTTAAAAAAGATAAGTTTTTATGGAGGTTAACCTCCGACAAATTACAAAATTACCGGCTTTTTTATATGGACGTTGGACCAAGTACTGTCCAACATTAAATCATAGTGCCTAATGTTCCTTAGACTAAAACTAGTTTGTATATATATAACCGTTACTATAGATTTTCTTTTCTGAATACTCCTCAAATAAATTATGATTTTTCTTCAATACGAAAAATCATAACCAACAGCTTATTTTTAAAGTAAAAGACGGTATATTATAAACGATGGATTATATTTTATAAACACAACACTTAGTTAAGAATAGTCATTCAACCAATCAATCATTTATTCGTTACATAAGCTTACAACCAGTGATGTGACTTTATCTTAGATAAAAGTATCTGAAATGTAGATACAAGATACAAAATACGTATTTGCATCTTGCTTAATACTTTCTAAATATTTTATTTTGTATCTTATATTTAGATACATTTTCCAGGTATCTTAGTATTTTGAAGATACTTTGTTCCCTAAGATACTTTTACCACGTAATTGAACGCAACACGTCGTTTATTTAGTCGCTATTTGACTTTTTGGCGGGAGCGCGAAGCGTCACTTTAATGGTTTTGGTTTTCTTGTTAAATTTTGTGTTGTGGTTGATATTAGTGTGTAATAATGGCGTGTTATTAACCACTGAGTGTTTTTGAATATGCATGAGTGTTGGCAAGTGAAACAAAACAGGTTGAAAGGCTCGCGCTCTCTTAAAAAGGCTACGCGGAGGTTTCAGTAAAAACCCACTTCTTTAGTGAAACCTCGGAAATTACTCAAGAACATAGAAGAAAGATTATATTCACTTGACACTGGTTAAATGCACAAATTGTGCAAGTCATAAATAAAGAAAATAGTCGATATTGTCGGGAATTTAATGACAGATGGCGACACTATCTTTCTACAAATGTCATCGGCTAAGATGTTCCACCCACCGTTACTCCTCTCGGCCCTGTCTGACCTCGGTCTTGTCATCTTGGCTATGCTGTAACTGGTAACTCATTCTGGAGGGTAGCGGGATCCGAAGCACGATTTTAGCCTCTGGCCGACCGCTGTTAGTCGGAGGCCCAACTAGCGCGCTAGCCACACGTGAAAGGCCGCCCCGCCAAATCGCGAAAAATCCCGAAATGCTCCATCGTGCCAGTTGGCGACGGGAGGACCCGATGGCCATTTCGGGGGGGTTCAGACATCCCCGCAGTCTCCAGGTGAGTTCCCTTTTTTGGTCAGCTTAGCCCAAGAAAACTTCCATTGGTCGACTAAGAAGCGTCTCGATTAAAAAACCTACCCCTCAACATTCACCATCATGAAAAGAAGGAATAGGAAGAATTTTAAACAACGGCTGCAGTTCCTCCCATTTAAAGTGCACCTTGCGAACATTAGAGGACTGCACTCAAAACTCCATACGGTCCATCACCATCTGGAGACTGAGAAGCCGCACCTATTCTTCTTGACGGACGTCCCAAAATCCTGGAAGCTTGCCAATGTGCAACCAGTACCCAAAAAGGGTAGTCGTTCCGACCCATGCAATCACCGACCGATAACCATCACTTCCATACTCTGTAAGGTTATGGAAAAAGTGCTGAACAGCAAGTTGCTCTCATACCTAGAAGACAACGATCTCCCCAGTGACCGTCAATATGGCTTTCGCCGAGGACGCTCAACTGGGGATTTTCTTGTTTGAAACAAGAAAGATCAATCGATCTGAAAAACAAAAATTAAGGTTTTAAACAACATTGAAGGTGGTATAAAAAAAAGTCAAAAGATGACTCTTATTATATGTTTCTAGAGGACTCCGATTCCTCTATTGCTAGTGGCGAAAACACAAGCAGCGCCAGTGATTTACAGACTCTCCAGTACCTCAACAATAAAGATGCTTAACATACAATTAAAAAAATATTTCTAAAATATAACATCTGTTTGCCCAGCTCTGCCCCTGTGGAGCGACTCTTCTCCTTTGGGGGAAAATGAGGCCTCATCGAAGGAAGATGAGCGACAATATGTATGAAGAATTAGTAAAACTCAAATGTCAACAAAAACATAAAAAGTCTCAATTAATAAAAATTAAGGTATTAAGGTATTAACCTTCATATTTTGTCTTGTCACTTATTCCTGATCCTTGTTATCAACGCGATCTATTCGAAAATTATTTTCTCGAACAAATAAACTTAAATTTAATTAAATGTTTGTTTTCTTACAAAAGTATTTTATCTTTAAAAAGTAGTTGAAAGATAGGTTTTTTTTATCTAGTATTTCAGATACCTTTTTAGAAAATTATTTGTATCTGGTATCTGAAATGCTTTTTTTTAAAGTATCTTGCATCTTGTATCAGATCTAGGGTAGAGTGAAACATATACAAAATATTTTTTTTTGCTCTTTTCAAATCTCCTGTATTATTAATTGGTGACCATATGTAAAAGCTTTATTCATACAAAAAATCAAAGGTCCATGACTTTATTTTCAGGTGGCGCATTGAGATAATAGTTTCAAAAAAACTTATATTTTTACTTATAAGCCTACCCTCAAAAAAAGAGTTATACTGACCTCCAAAATTAGATGCATGTTCACAATAACGTTAATTCCATTTTTTGGGGAATAAATCTATAGTCCAGTCATCCTGGCTCAAAAATTGCCATATTTCACTTTTTTTTTTTCCTGTAGCGGATTTTTCACTATACTTATGTATTTTTCGCCGCTGATTACGATGGTGATGTCCAAATCTCTCTAAAACCTGTGCTAAAAAAGTTATGGACGTTTTTTGGACACAAAACTAGCGAAAAATGAGTTTTTTGAAACAACTCGAAAAATAAGCCTTTATCGAAAAAAGCCAAGAGAAAAAAATTGTTTTAAATTAAATTTCCAATAACAATTAATTTCAGGTACTGGGCCCAGAGATATGGCCCATTTCGTGCTGTTTTGGCGGTTTTGAAAAATTTCGTTTATCTGGCGCATTTTTTCTTCTTTCAAGGCACACTATCAGCCAAAAAGTAGTGTTTTATACGTTTGTTTGGTAACGCTATTGTTTTTTTTCCTAACCACACTTTTTGCGCCAAATTCGGCCATTTCGTTCCGTAAAATGACGATTTTGAGCTTTGAAATAAAGAAATACAATAAATTTAAAACTCTGTCCATTGGTTTCGATGCCTAACACCTACAATCCAAAATTGGATCATTTTGGACCGCTAGAAAAATTTTAAAACGCATTTTAAATTTTGGGCCCAATCCAAATCAGGTAATTTTTGAGGATAGGAAAATCTGAGTGGGCCCAAATTGCAGATATCGTTGAAATGCTCAAAAATAAAGTATTTTACCGAAGGATATTTTTTATCTGTATAGGCACTCAACAAAACTCGAAAAATGTGTTTTAGGCCCTACAGGGTCAATTTTGGCCCTTATCGAGAAAAATCCTTAGCGAAATGGAAGAAGACCCTTTTAAATAGCTGGGATTGAACCTTCAAACTCCCATAGATCTTTTGGCCAAAATTATCGACTAATTACCAAAAAAATATTTTCCGCGATTCTTCCATTGTACATGAAAGGTTTTATTTTTAGTTTCAAATTGGGCCTAAAAATTAATATATATCAACAAAGATTAAAAAAAAAAATAAAAAAATCAAGCATTAAAAAAATCCATAAAGAAAAATACCTACGTGTATTCTGAATATAGTTGCGTCAATTATGTGTTCAATTTGAAGGTGTCAAATTCAAAATTTATTAATATTTTGACGACCGTTTGGTGCAATGGTAGCGATCCTGCCTTTCGCACCGATGGTCCTGGGTTTGAATCCCGGTAGGGGCAGATATTATTATGATCAATACAAGCATTTGTACCTGAGTCATGGGTGTTTATATACACTTGGCGTCAAAAAAATAGCACCTCCGGGAAAATAATTGTAGAGTGTTATTAACCCTTAAAAAACGCACATGTACCCTACTTATATTGGTGTCATTTAAAAGCTTAATCAATAAACTTAAATTTAAAACCAATTTCATTTAATTAAAAGGAAGCTTGGTACCACAAATGTCACATAAAAAAAGGAAAACAATTTTTGCTCCCGGAAAGGGTCACTAGTTGCGCTATCTTTTAAGGGTATAAAAGGCTCAACATAGATTTTCAGGAGGTCATTCGCTGTTGAAGAAGATACACAGGACGACTTTTGATAAGAAAAACAAGCTTGAAGATGGATACAACTGCTGTTGAAGCCGCCCAAGTGATTACACTGCTGCAATCGGGGATGCGACAGTGTGATGTCGCTCGGCAATTGAGTGAGTGAGAGTGAGAGTTCAAAGAGTATACCAGCGGTTTCTGGAGACCGGTGGCTACGTCCGGAGACATGGTTCTGGTAGACAGAGAGAGATGATCGATTCATCGTGTCAACATCTTTGAGAAATCGGTTTTCCAATGCTGTTGAGGTACAACAGCAGCTCCGGGCTACTCGCAGAACGTTTGTAAGCGTTTCCACGATTAGAAGAAGACTAAATGAGAAGAAGATAGCAGCTCGTAGAGCTGCTACAGGTCCAAAATTGCTTGCAGCGCATCGACAATCCCGCCTACAGTTTGCTCGCGAACGTCTTAATTGGACACTTGACCAATGGAGAGCTGCTCTCTTCTCGGACGAGACGAGAGTGTGTCTTTTCTGCAACAACAGGCGCAGAAGAGTGTATAGAAGGCAGAAGGAGCGGTATGCACAAGCTTGCATTCAGGAAACAGTAGAATATGGGGCTGGTTCCTGTTTGTTCTGGGGCGGTATGTCAGCCGACGGCAAAACCGAACTTGTTTGCGTCTCACGGACTGGAAGTGCTCGCGGGCAAGGGTCATTGACTGCTCACCGGTACATCACAGAGATCCTGAAAGAGCATGTGATCCCCTATGCCGGTTTTGTAGGCGAGGGATTCACATTAATGCACGATAACGCTTGCGCTCACACTGCAGATGTTGAGCGCGACTACCTTCAAGAGGTCGGGATCTCTGTAATGCAGTGGCCAGCGAGAAGTGCAGACCTGAACCCGATAGAGCACCTCTGGGACCATTTAAAACGCAAGGTTCGAGCTCGTGATCCCGCTCCCACGACTCTCCTGGAGCTTGAACGGGCAGTAATTGAAGAATGGACTAGTATTCCACAGGAAGAGGTCCTGAAATTGGTAAGGTCTATGAAGACCATATGGAGACGGTCATAAGGGCAAGGGGGAGTAACACTAGGTTTTAGGTTAGTTTTAAGTAATATTCTGTATGATTGTTGCTTATGTTATGAGTTTTTAATAGAGGCTTAATTAAGGATTTTTGATATTGTTTTGTTGAATAAACCGATTTTGAACATGTATTGCTTTATTTTTGGATACTGCTATTTGGAGCGGAGCGAAGCGAAGCTCCCAATGATCAGCTTCAATGGCGTAATGTCTGTTACGCCATAACTTTCCGAGTTCTTAACCGATTTTAATATTTTTTGTGTGTTATCGAATCAACTGGTCCTAACCAGATGATTGTGACGGAGCCCGAATTTTTAAATTCGTAAAAATTCCCATCGATTTTTTTTTTTCTTTTTTAAGGTATTACGCTCCGCTCCAATATATGGTGCTAGCGTAGCTTTATGCTTATCGACTGCATCGCCTAGTTACTATTGAATTATACCCATAATTACCGTTATCATTGATTACAATCAAAGAAAATAGTCCGTAAAGTAAATTTTATCAAAGGTTCGATTTTTCTGACGCCGAGTGTATATTTCTATAAATATCACATATCTATGTATCATAAATCTAACCGTTACTCTGGTATCCATAACACAAGCCTTACTGTGCTTATTGGTGTGAATGTAGGAAATATTTATTATTATTATTTCATTTTATTATTAATATACTTATTACCAAAAATTATTTTCCGCGCTATATTACGTTTTTATTCAAGTACAGTCGAAACCGGATATTACGACATTGAATGTGACCGTCTAAACTCAATCGCTATATCCGGTAGTTGTTATAAGCAATATGTCAAAATACTTAGTGTTAAGAACATAAAGACTTATTCATTACAAGTAAAGCTATAAAAAAATAAAAATTTTAAAATAGAATGTTAATTTCATTACTCTTCTGTTCTCTGCAAAATCTGTTTCTATAGCACAGTTTTATTTTGTCAGATTTTTATTAAAATAAATTATTTAAAAGTTCTTGCCTTTGTTTCTATTCAAACACTTAGATATATAGGAATATCGTATTTGAATTTTTAATATGTTAATGTTATGTTGTATTATATTTTTTTGTTATTTAAGCTTATGCTAAAGAAATTATTAGAAAAATATCTATTTGTCTCAGGTGTCACGCGGGACACGACATCCCGTCGCTTTCCGGGCGAGTATTCTTCGAATTGAGCTACCGAGACCTTGACAGACCGAGAGACTATACTTATGGTACTACAAGTCAAATATATCTGTTGATTGGAATAAATTTTAAATTAATATTTTGTTTTGCTGGAACAATTGAGCCATATGGTCGTTACAAAGTTTGTCGTTTTAAGCGATATGTCGCTATATGCTATGTCGTTATAAGCGATATGTTTATATAAGAGTTAACATAGGGATCCGGCCTGTTAAGTCGCAATAAACGATCCGTCGTTTAAAGCGGTGTCGTTATAATCGGTTTTGACTGTATATGAAAATTCTTCGACAATAACTTGGTCATCAAGGTTATGTGAACGGGACAATGAAAAATATTCATAAAATAATGATAACAAATTTGTTTTTCTTATTTATTTTACAATATCTCTATTTGTCAAGGAATTGCACATTGATTACAAATCATCTTGAAACAATAAAAAAAGAAACAAAATCGCTATTTTCTTCTCATTTTTTTTTCAAAAAATTATCCTTCGGTAAAATCCTTTATTTTTGAGCATTTCAACGATATCTGCAATCCGGGCCCACTCAGACTTTCCTAACCTCAAAAATTACCTGATTTGGATTGGGCCCAAAATTTAAAATGCGTCTAAATATGATCCAATTTTGGATTGTAGGTGGTAGGCATCAAAACCAATGGACAGAGATGTGAATTTTTTGTACTTCTTAATTTTTATGCTCAAAATCGTCATTTTGCGGAACGAAATCGCCGAATTTGGCGCGTAAAATGAGGCTAGGAAAAAATCAATAGCGTTTGAAAGAAAGAAGAAAAAATGCGCCAGATAAACGTATTTTCCAAAACCGCCAAAAATGCACGAAATGGGGCATATCTCTGGGCCCAGTACCTGAAATTAATCGCTATTGGCCTATATCAATGGGAAATTTAATTTAAAACAATTTTTTCTCTTCGGTTTTTTTCGATAAAGGCTTATTTTTCGAGTTATTTCCAAAAACTAATTTTTCGCTAGTTTTGTGTCCAAAAAATGTCCATAACTTTTTTAGCACAGGTTTTGGAGAGATTTGGACCTCACCATCTTAATTAGCGGCGAAATATACATAAGTATAGTGAAAAATCCGCTAACTGAAAAAAAAAACATGAAAAACGCCAGGATGACTGGCCTATATACTCTTAAAACTGCTTAATCAAAATAATGATTTTTATTGCACTCAATTTTATACAATTTTAAAAACAATATGGAATTGAAATTTAGAATCAATAAATACGTCACTAGCCATATCTCTATTTGAATTAAAAATCCTTTCAAAAATCTTTTTTTTTGCGTGATTTGGAATCAGCAAAATCATCGATGTTATCATCGTAAGAAATCCTAATAATTAATTTCGACTCTATAGATAGAGCTAAAGAATTTCCACGCCACCGCCCGCAGCCTTCCTGTTTCTGTGGGTACCTATTTTTCTGGGCCAATTTTGCCGCCCCCTAATTTTGCCGCCCTAAGCTTCAGTTTTTTCAACTTCTATGGTAAATCCGGCACTGATAACTCAATAAATAAGTTGTTTGATATCGCAACATGTAAATGAGTATCCCGAGAACTATGCAAATGTGTGAATAAGCACCCGTTGCTAAGAAAAACTTCTTAAAAGATCAACGATATGAGCGCAAAATGTATATTGATTCTGTGGTTAAGGTGACAACTCAATCTATGCAACGTCGTGAAATTAGGAAGCGAAAATATGAAGAGTTTGCTGCAAAATGTCACGCCACTCCAAGTACATCATCATCTGCCCCAGCTATAGTTTGGACGTCTGACAGTTCGTCTGACTCTTCTACATCAGTTGAGGACGATGAATTTCGTACTGCAGAATTATTATCAAATCCATCCCTTAAAAAACTCAACAGATGAGAGATAAGCTGAAATATCTTGCTACAACGTGCGATAGAACTGGAGTTTCTGATCGATCTGCAGCATTAATTGTAAATGCTGCGTTACTTGACTTCAATATTATCAGTACTAAGGATTCATCAAAAGTAGTAGATCGAAGCAAAATACGCAGATAACGGCAGAAGATTCGTAAAGAATTGCAATCTATAGAAAAACACGAACCTTTAACGGCTATTTATTTTGATGGTCGTAAGGACAAAACTTTGACTATAACTAAGGCTAATAATATATCCCAAAGGAAGATTATAGTTGAAGAACATATCTCAACACAGTCATCCTGTGATCATGGCTCCTGTAAAGGAGTCGAAACATCAGGATTAAATATAGAATAAAACATGCGCAAAAATCCGTAAAAAAGTGTTTTAGTCTAATGTGTAATGTGCGCGGAAGTGTAAGAACTAAATATATCTCAATCATATCAGAACCTTATTCTGAATACATCGGTCATCTTGCTCTTGATTCGGGTAAAGCGGCTGATATTGAGAAAAATAGTGTCGACTTTCTTGAAAACAAATATGAATTTCGTTCTTCTTTTGTGGCAATTGGATGCGATGGTACTGCTGTTAATACTGGTTGGAAAAATGGAGTCATTCTTTTATCTGCAAATGTCTGAAGCGCCCTTTGCAATGGTTTGTGTGCTTGTTACATGCAAATGAATTACTACTTCGTCATTTGTTCTCCAGTCTCGACGGTAAAACTACAGGCCCCAATACTTTTTCTGGCAGGTTAGGAAAACAACTTGATAAGTGTCTTGACTTAAAAATAGAAACAACATTAAAAACAGAAACAAACCGGATCTGGATATTGATTTGTTGAGCACCGATCAAAAATACCTTTATCGGATATGTTCTGCTATTTCTTCTGGTACAGTTCCACCAAACTTAGCTAACAAAGACCCAGGAAAACTAGTCCATTCTCGATGGTTAACTTGTGCTAACAGGATTCTTCGCTTATATATTGGCACAGCTAAACCGACAAATAATTTGAAAGAATTGGCCACTTTCACCATGATAGTTTACGCACCAAATTGGTTTGATGTCAAGTCAAAATCCTCTTGAGTCCGATTCATCTTCAATATGGTGGGAATTACAGTTCTTCATCGACCTTATTAATTTTTTGACGGTGTCTTGAGGAATACCTTCCCACTCCTCTAACAAAGCTGCCTTTAATTCTTCTAAGCTCGAAGGGGCTGGATTTCTTGCTCATACCCTTCGTTTGAGCTTGTCCCATAAATGCTCGAAGGGATTTAGGTTTGGACTGAGCGCAGGCCAGTCCATTCTGTGCAAATCGACTTCTCGAAGGAACTACTGAGTGCTGTGTGGCATCGAGCATTGACGTGCATTAGGATGAAGTCTTCGCCAACAAATCCTGCGTAGGGCACAACATGTTCCAGGAGAATATTTGTGATGTCCTCCTCCTCGGCATCCTCCAGGCACGAAAACGAGCTTGGCTTTACCCTCCAACGAGATACCAGCCCACATCATGCAAGAACCGCCACCATAGGCAACGATTTCTGCGAAACAGCATTGGGCAAAATCGCTCTCCCGGACGCCTGTAGACCTGGCCTCTCCTGTCACTGCCATGCAGACGTCTTTGAATAGGACCGAACGCCATTGCCCAACGCACCAGTTGAGATGCTCGTGAGCAAACTGTAGCCGAGCTTGCCGTTGGCCTGCCGTCAATTTGGGGCCCGTTGCAGGCCTTTTTGGAGTCATGTTGGCTTCCTTCAGACGTTTTCTTACTTTCCACTCGCTGACAGCTATACCTCGAACACGTCTCGGCGGGCCCTGTACGTCGACACCCGTAAGGTGCCGATTTCGCAGGGAGGTTGAGACAATGAAACGGTCGTCTCGTCCAGAAGTACAACGGTGGTGGCTGGTTGTTGGTCTCCGAGTCTCGTGATATCGTCTGTATACTCGGGATACAGCACACTGACTCAAGTGAAGCTGGGAAGCGACTACTCGCTGACTGAGTCCTTGTTGCAATAAGGCAACAACTTGAGCGGCTTCTTGAGATGTGGTATCCATGGTTTCTTGAAAATAATGAATGCAGATTGCGGAGATGTGTATCGCTATCGGGGTAGAGGGTAGCGCAACTCGCAGGTAGCGTAGTGAGTAATTTGTCCCATACGCCCTAATTGCGCAAATGAACATGTTGGTACTTGTTTCATTTTACGGTGTTGATGTTTTTTTAAAGCTTAGGTTTCAAGCTTTCAAATGACATATTATTTTTATTTAAATGTTGTATACTTTTATTTATAACAATATTTGGACGTAGAGGTAGCGTTTGAGTCCATTTGGTTGCTCGCGAGTGTAGTTAATTTAGAATAGATCAATGTCACAAGGGTTTCGAGGATAACAATAATATCAAATCTAAGGGTCTGCATTTAGTGAAACTGTGAATCGAACTATTGTAGGCTAATTTTTTTTTTTTTTTTTCATTTATTATTTAACGTATTAAAAATAAATTACATTGTATTGTTCAAAAAACAGCGTATAGAAATCCACAAAGGTTTATAGCAACGCTGTTTAAAGCAAGCGTTAAGATACAATCAATACACTAGAAAAAAGAAATCAAGTTGATAAACTCTTTTACAAGTAGCAAATTAGGTACATAAAAAGGTCTTGAAAAAGTACTTATTCAATTCGTACCTTAAATTCGATTGAGTCAAACCATCAACAAGATCTGCGGGTAGTTGATTTATCAAGCGCGGTACGAGGTAAGCGGTAGTTCTTTCGCCGTAGACATTATTCGCCTTTGTTGTAAGCATTTTGTTTCGAGCGATCCCACGAGTAAATATAGGGTGATTCAATTTTTTAAAATTTTTATTGAAAAAGTTTTCATTTAAAATGTTTTTCTGAAATTGAAATTGGATAGGTAATATTTCACATAGTTGAAATAATTTAATTTCATCCGAAGAATGTTGTTTTTTGATGTTTTTACTTACAATAGTTTTTATTATTCTTAATTGGAGATTATAAATTAGATTTGTGTATGTTTTGTAAGTTCGTCCGTAGCTACTTAAACCATAACGTATGTATGAACCAGCAAGTGCGTTATATAACATTAATTTTACTTTAAAGGGTATTCGAGTCCTTAAAATAGTCATATTTGCTAGAAATTGTCTAAGTTTATTGCATACATGAGCAATATGAAGGCCCCAATTAAACTTTTTATCGATTTTTAAGCCAAGATATGTATGAGAATTTACATTTTCTATGTAAGGGCAGTTGCAGATGCTGTCACTGGATGAATGGAGACAGGAATAATTATGGGCCATCAGATTCTGAATAGGCGCTGGTCGGATATAGGGCGATACGATGTGGAGTAATTTTGTTTTTTTTTGGGTTTATAACTAATCCAGAATCGTGGCACCACTTGGTTATGGCGTCAAAGTCGCATTGTAACTGACACAGAGCCTTTTTTGGATCCCTATCTGCCGATATGAGGCATGTGTCGTCAGCAAACTGGAAACACATACAGTTTTTAATGCAAGAGCTCATAGCATTAACATAGGTCAGAAAGTGGAGAGGGCCCAATACGGATCCTTGAGCTGTACCGTGTGTCACTTTGACAGAGTCACTTAGCTGATTGTTAATTTTAACTGCCAGTGTTCGGTTGCTAATATAGTCTTTAAACCATGTTAAAAGAGGCCCCCTGACTCCGCAATGATCCAGCTTCCTTATCAACAGCTCATGATTGAGTGTATCAAAAGCTCGCGAGAAGTCTATGAACAACGCAAATACCTGTCGTTTATGGTTAAGATGTTCGTTCACTTTGTCAGTAAAACACGATAAAAGTACATCAGCACTTTTCCCTCTTTGAAATCCGTATTGGTTTTTATAAATAACTTTATGTTTCTTATAAAAGTTGTGGATTTGTTCACAAATATATTTTTCCACTATCTTGTCCACTGAGGAAAGCAACGTTATTGGGCGATAATTAGAGTAGTCACTAAATTTTCCCTTTTTATGAACTGGCCTCACATGACCATGCTTAAGTTGATCAGGATATAAGCCGGTTTTTATACTACAATTTATTAAGTTAGCTAGTGCAGTAGATACATATTTTCCTATAGTCTTTAGATAAGAAACTCTGATATTATCAGCTCCTGGAGCCTTTCTTGAGTTTAAGCGTTTCAAGATATTATAAATTCTATTGTCTGTGGCTCTTTGAAAGAATATACTGGAGTTATTTGCTTCGTCATAGATTTCAACATTCATTGGACTTGAGTATTTAGGAATAATATCATGCACAGCCTTTTGAAACTGTAGCGAGAAATTTTGAGCTATAGTTTTAACAGTAAGACCCTGAGCATCAAATGCTCCGAGTATTACTTCATCAATGGAGCGAGTAACACGACCTATCATGTGATTAAGTATTTGATAAACCTTTCTTGAGTCTTTGTAGTTATTTTTTATTAGATTCATGTAATAAGAATTCTTTTTCTTTTCTAAAACTTTGTGTAACATATTTCTGGATTTATTATATTGTAACCGTAACAAAGGATCGTTCCCACTTTTCCTCCAGGAATGAAAAAGCATCTCACATTTTTCGCGCAGCTTAATTACATTATCATCTATCCAAGGTAGTTTATTAGAGTGTTTGTTTTTACTTTTGCAAGTTTTTGAAGTTGAAGCTATTTCAATTTTTTCTTGAATAGAATTTTTAATAAATTTATAAATGTCATTACTACATTTTATGTCATTAGTCAACGACCAATTTACAGACTTCAATTCTTTATATAATAAATCATGATTAATTGTTGTTTGAGAATCACCCTGCATTTGCCCGCACTCCGGAGACTCGGAACCGGTAACGCCACAACAAATTACGGCTCGATGGTCAGCCAGTACTGTGTCGAGCGCCGCCGAGTAGAGACATGATGTAGGGAACCGCGCAAATATATGGTCTATGCATGATTTTGTAACTCTACCTTTCCTTGTTTCGATTCGAGTATAATCGGTGATTCCACACATCAGTCCCAATCCGCTAAGCGTTTCTAGATAAGAGTTTGTGTATGACGTATGTAACTTTAAATCAACATTTGTGTCGCCGATCATTAAAAAGTTTAACCCAATATCGAATTTCGAGATACATCTAATTAACTCTTTAGCAAATAAACATGTGTTAGTGGAGCGAGGTCGATACAAAGCAAACAATATCATCTCTTGATTAGAGTCTAGTTTTAACAAGCCTACTAGGGACTCAAATGTGAATGATTTACTCTCTAACATTGTAAATTTTAAGTGATTTTTTACATATACTATGATTCCGCCTCCCTTCCTATTTACTCTTAGTTTATAATACATATTGTATCCTGGAATATTATATTAATTAACCAACTTATTTGATATTCCAGCTTCAGTAAGGGGTTGTCCATTAATCACGTGAGGCTCAAAAGGGGGGGGGGGAGGGGTCCATAAAAAAATCACGAAAGATCACAAGGGGGGAGGGGGGGTGTAGTAATATATCACGTGTATTTATTTTTTCGTCAAACGCGCGAAACTGAGCCGGAAAGCGGCGTTACGGTATTTATTTTATCGTCAAACGCGTACAAAACGAAAGCTACATAATAAAATTATATGATACTTATACCTGTATTTTATTAATATTAAAAAAAATAAGATTCTTTTTAGATACTAAAAAATACACATGATATAAGGGGGAGGGGGGAGGTTTAAAAATGCCAAAAAAAACCTTACGTGATTAATGGATGGCCCCTAACCACAATTACATCTAAAGGAAACTTGCAACTATGTAATGTTAGTAACAGCTTATTAAAGTTCTTAATGACAGATCTTATATTTATGTGTATACACGAGATATTAATATGCATTTTTGTAGGTAGCTGCTTTAAAAAGTCTGTAGTTGTTAAACAGTCAAATATTTCAGTAATATTACTATCCATTGTAATGAATAAAATTAGTTTTTAAATGGTGCAAACCGAATTAAGACATCTTAGTAGAATTCTCAATTTCAGTTAAATCTAGTAGTGATCGAATTAAGAATATTTTACTATTATCTGATTTTCTTGCAAACACTTTACCATTTTTACACCAAATATATTTAAATGTTTTTTCAACTGATTTTTGGTATTGATTATAGTACTTTTGTATTTTTACATAAAGCTTCTCTTACGTAGACTCGTTGATCGGCTTTTTCTATTGGCACATCCGAAATGATGGAACCCACAGTTAGATGTTTCTCTCTGCCACTGGTTATCCACTGTATCTGAGCTTCTTTGGTCTTCATCTCCACAAGTAACGCTCCAGGTTTAGCTTTTGATCCTGATAAACGCTGGAACGTTTGTATGTTGCACTTTTCCACATCCAGCTTTGACGCCACCCTTTCCAATAGGCTTCCTATATTTTTGGCAGGCATCTCTGGTATCCCTGCTATTTCTATGGAGGATGAAAGGGTTTTTTGTTCGAGCTGGTGATTTGCCTGTTCAATAACTCTCACCCGGAGCTCAAGATTTTTATTTTTATTATACAAGTCTTGGTTTTTGTGTTCAAGATCTTTTATTTTGCTGTCTTGGTTTTTTAAGGATTGCTCCATTGAACTGATTTGGTCACTAAGGAATTCTAATGATGTTTCCAAAGATCTAACTTCTTCTTTAAAGGTCTTCTTTAACTCACAGCTTATATCTCTAATTAGTTTTTTTTTATGTCGATCGCTTGAGAACCTAAAATTAATCCAGTTTCGGATTCATCATCATCTTCAACGTCCTCCGGCACGATGAAGGATGAGCGCCTTGAAACGTTCTCAAAACAGTCTTCACAACTCCATTCAATACCAGGAGAATTGCGAATGGTATTAAGCTGCTTATTAGAAAGCTTAGAGCACGTAGTATCAGCGTGAACCACTTTTTCACAACGGCTACACTCCAACCCAGGAGTTTTCTTGGTAACATTTTTTTTACATTTAAAACACTTTTTATTTACCATTGTGGGTAGCTAAAGTTATCGGATCGACTGAGCGCAAGCTTCCGTCACAACTACTCAACGCGTACTGATTATTGCATAGGGCTGAAATTATTTACCGGTTCTTTTCATTGTTGTAAGCGTAATGTGCGTAAATGTTTCAAAAGGGTGGAATGATAGCGTTGGATGATCCCATTGTCATTTGTTGAATGTGCGAGGTTGTATGATGTATGATTTTATGCAATTTAGTGAATTCTGATATCATCTCATTAGTAAAATTGGTGTCTTCATCTGTTACTATAGCTAAGGATGGCCCATGATGTGTGGAGAATCTTAATAGAGCCTGAATGATGCTGAGTATTCCCAATACATCCGTATATTAGACAATGAAGCAATGCTCATGAGTAAACAAATACTTATATACATTTCAATTTAAGCATTTCATTTCTCTATTATCACGATGAACAGCACCATCTCTAGAGGCTTGAGAACAAATGCCTATTATCCGACACTCGGAATAAAAACAAACTACGCTAACGCGAAGCTCCAACATAAAAGTGTTCAATTAATCTAATCGAAGCAATCAATTAATTGATCGAATCATAAATGGTTTTACTTTTACCACATGACTAAATAGTCTATTGTTGTAATAATGGCGTCCTTGTTTACATTTTCATTAAATTGGGTTGAAACAGACTATACATGATCATCGTTTTGTATTTAAGATACATTGTCACTTCACAATTTATGATAACTCTCGAATAAAGAGTTCTGTTATGCATATATTTAAGCCTTGTATTAATTTCTAGATTCTTGGACATTAGAATAATAAAAATATTGCCAAATAATTCTGTCTGAAAAAAATAATAGTAATATTTATTTATTTATATTGTTAATACATACCAATTGAGAGCATTCCAGTAGCAAAAGGCAGCAACTAATTAGGTGGAATAAATATGTGCTAGCTAATACATAGCCATATAACGAGGAAACATCATCTGTAAACCTAAAGGATTTTATAATTGTATTTATTATGAAAAACTCATAAAATATCTGATATTAACTTGACACTTGTACCTAAAGGCCTACGTACCGCACATTTTGTAATCACATAAAATCACATTTGAGCGATGCAGTATGTCCCGAATTTGGAAATTTTCTCATATAGATTTAATTAAATCGTACCCGCTACATCATTTATGGAATTACAAAATTAACCTTTAGTAGTTTATACTGAAATTGTATGATACAGAACAGGCTAGTTGACTTAATTTAACTAACTACTTAGTACTTTACCTAAACATGGTGTTTTTTCCAAAAGAAAAGGTATTTGCTTTGTCTAGAAACTCAACTTGAATTTGCCTCGAAAACGCACAAGACTATGATGGCGTCTTGAATGCCGTCACACCGTGTGAAATAAAAAAAAAACAATTACCTCCACATGAACTTTACACCTATGGGAAATTCATAAACATGAATTTCCCATAGGTGTAAAAGCACAACGATAAAAACGCTTAACGAGTTATATCATTTACTTAATATAAATTATTTAATTTGCAAGAAAGGATGGTCCTTTTGCTCGTAGTTTATCAACAGGTACAAGATTTTTTTTAAGATCGTTTTGATGTAATTGTAAGACAACACGATCGTAATTAATAACAAAGCTGATCATTTTTACAGATTTCCTATTTTTAAAGTACCAATTGTAGTTGTTTTTACTTACAACAAAGTTTTTTCATTGCGAAATTTCGATTAACACAGTGTATTCTTTGACATGAAAAAAATGCCAAATATGTGGGCGTCAATTCTGGGCAAATTATTAGGCTCTCTACATTGCTATTCTGATTACATGGCGAATTCTTTCAAACTTTAACTAAGAAGAAGCGTTTCATCTTATTTTTTTTGCCAAAAACGAATCAATAATTCGTGTTCTATGAAAACGTTAATGTCGTTAATGACTGGATAGTTTTTCGCACGGCGTGACGTCTCACTTTCTGATTGGTGTTCACTGTCGCATTAATAACATTTTGTTTACGAAATTAATTTTTAAATACATTTTTGGAGTTTACTCTTTAAGAATTAATTTTAAGGCGTCCAGTATGAAATAAATATGAAGATTATAATTTAGTGATAGAATGACAGTGTTACGTTTTTTGTGCGCAATGTATCGTGCGCACCTTCACCTTTATTATGAAGTGTTATTTTATTATTTTTTGTGCCTGTTCAAAGACAATCGTTTTAAAGAGTAAAATTCCGTCGTGCGTACGAGCTGACACAAATTTTCTTATTCCTTAATTAGTTTTGTCAAATGATTTGTTTTTTGTTATCTCCATATCATAATTAATCATTATAAACCTCTAACCATTTTATTTACTTTTAGTAGACACAAGCCTATTGAAATGTGCTGATATTAATGGTTCTATTTTTTATTTTCACGGGCTTTGATGCTACATGTTGAGGCCCAGGTCCCACATAAAACTGAAACCTCTTTTTCTCTGCTGTACTTCAATATCTTGGAGGATTCTTGTAGTATTCTGAGAACAAAGGTCTAAAACAGTTAAATACTTACTTAACTATGAACTTGTGATGATTAATATGCTTTATGATTTCTCTGTTCATTATTTCATTTTCTTCTTCGTTGTATAGATCAACAATCATTTCGATTCGCTTGCCAGCTCTCTTTATGCCATGATGTTGTGAAGGCATTTTTATATCTTCAATATTGTAAGTCAAAATTTTTATGTGCCCAATAATATTAAACACCAGGATCGAGAGGAACAAGTCAACAATACACATTGAAACGGAACAAGCATAACTGAGGTACAGATTTATAATTGTTGATGTCCAGAAGTAATCCTCTTGTTGAAATCCAGGAAATGAATAGTATACTGAGAATTCTAGAGTTGCGTTTTCGTTAAAAATATCGGTCAAAGCACCCGATTTATAATTGTGGTATATCGGCAGTGCATTGTATAAGATCATTCCACTTATCATCATAATCGCCGTTAACTGAGCATAGAAATATGAAGCTTTGTACACGATTGCGTTCACCTGCAGATTTTAAATACTCCAATAAGTCGACACAAAAAAAATAATCTTAAATATTAGAGCAAAGATTAGCTACGAAAATACAAAGCCTTACTGCTTATTGTTACGGATGCTCAGTTAGTCAAAGCATTGCTCCTTAATTTTAATTCTCATTTCCCAATGTTTTTTTCGATATCGCGTTTGTTAATATTAATGAGTATAAATAACAAATACTGTTGGTTATTACCATCACCCCGGTTTTGAGTGCCCAAGGCTTTCTAAGTTCGACGTACCATAAAAAACGGCAGGAGACTCAGCAGAGCTGTTTCTTTAAGGCGCTACTAATAAATTTGAATTATATATACAATCTTTATACATAAAAGTGTTCGACCGCGATGAAATCCGAAACAACTCAACCGATTTTAATGTTTTTTTTTCATTTTGTTGGATTTGGTCCAACTGGTTGATAAAAAGGAAACATATGATAGGTTTCATTTTAATTTATAATAAAAAAATATTACAAATTATAATAACTGTGCCACAGCAACGCGTGGTAGGGTCAGCTTGTATATTATAGATAAGAATTATGTTATTTTGACTATTTAAATTAAAGAATGGATAAAGTGAATTCCGTATATTTTGCCATTTTTATATAATATGTAAGTATTTTTATTGTAGGTAAATTATATTAACTTTATAAGTTTATTGGCAACAATTTTATTGGCTCTACTATATTATGCAAATATTATACATGTCGTATCCGGTCATAAGTACGGACACTAAACGAAACGCAAGCGCGCCCTCTAGCCGGCGAACATAAGAAACTACGATGTCGTATCCGGTCATGAGTACGGATACTAAGCGAAACGCAAGCGCGCCCTCTAGCCGGTGAACATAAGAAACTACGATTTCCCGCGCTTCGACAGAGTCGTGATGCTGTCAACATGCGAGCTCCGATTGACTTTCGATCGAGTCGCCATCAAGTGTAGACGTCGTCACGGAACTGTCCTACGTTTCGCTAAATGCCTTATTATAACAAATTTGTTACGTGCAACGTGGTTCTTAATACTGTGTTCAAAAATTACAACATCATCTCAGTGTACAATTTCTAACTCTGCCCATATGATATCGGAAAGTTCGGACCAAAATCCTGACGTTCCCCCCGAAATACATATAAATCTTCCTCTTGAATCACTCTATCTATTAAAAAAAACCGCATTTAAATCCGTTGCGTAGTTTCAAAGATCTAAGCATACATAGGGACAGACAGCAGGAAGAGACTTTGTTTTACACTTTGTAAGTACTATATAAGTAATTGTTACCAATAAATTTAATAATTATACAGAAAAAATAACTATATAGAAGAGAAAATAATCGCCAAGTTTGAGGAAAATTCTCCTTATCAGTTCAACATTCACTTTATATCTCGAACTTGAATAAGAATGGGATTAAATGAACTCATCTGAAGAAAAGTTCTAATCAAGTATTTACAAATCTGATGTGACCCTAGTAATTATCTGGTTCCGTCACTTGCTCTTTTCACCGCGATTTCTCGAAGTTAGACTTATTCAGCTTGGACGGTCTGTCCTAGGTATACGTAAAAGTCAATAAATTCATTTTAAATTATTTTTTCTTGTTCGTGTTCCTCATAAAACCGCATTTTGGAAAGCACTACTAAAATCTCCGAGGATTGTGATCTGATCTTTTAAATTAAATTACTAAATTCATTAAAATGACATCAGTTATTCGTGTAGCCGGCGGTTATGTGTAATACAAAGCGGGTGTTTAGCAATTATTATTAAGACTTTTATTTTTATGTAGCTTTTGATAGGATTATAATTATGCTGTTTAATTTCTAACATTTTTTATATTTATTTATATATTATTGTTAATGTAATATTATTGTTATAGTTAAACTTTTATCGTGAGTAAAAAAGAATTTATGACATTTGTTACCAACATTTTATATTTTTGTTCTTGAATAAAAAGATCTATCTATATACAAAAATTACAGATAGAGTGTTACCGGCCTGTTGCAGAATTTTGTTTTTAATAGCGTGAAAATAAGCAGGAAGTGAGACAGCACTACATTAACCCTAGAGTAATCGCGCCATTCCGTGAAACGCGAGTGATCGCGTAAGGAGCATTTTGCCGCCCATTCTTAATACGTTTTTTTTTAGAAAATATGAGATATATGATTTTATATTTATGTTTTAAGGATAGAATTAAACATGTACCTCTAATTTCTAAAACAGTAGCTGAGGAACGGGGGCGCAGCTACTAGGACGCTTGACTATGACAAATGCATCGTGTACAAAATTATACGAATATTGTCCTGCTAGCGGCAAAATGCTCATAGCGCGAGCACTCTAGGGTTAATTATATCGGCCTAACAGAACTTTGTAGTCGTATTAATTATCAATATGATATTTTAACATGCCTATCAAGACAGACGAAAAAAAAAAGTTTTTACGAGATAACCTTATTGTAGATAGGTCCTTTATGTTTGAAATGTTCCAAGTCGAATGTTGTATAAAAATATAGTGCTAGTTGACTATATACTTTTGTACATGGTATGAGTTCTCTAACCTGTAATAAAATAATGTAGAATAATAAAATTATAATTTAACCTGGAATAGCATAAAAGAAATCTGGGGGCACGGCAGTGCCCCCGCCAAGTCAAGCAAAAAAGCGGCACGGACGTACCATCCTTTTCTCGAAGCAATTCAGGCCATTTTCGACCCCCTGTAACTTCGTTGTGGATAAAACTAGAAGACTGAATTTTCAGTAACCATGCCGGCATTGTAAAGACACGGTATATTTCAAATTTCATTCAAATTGAACTAGTAGTTTAAGAATTATAACGGGTCAAATTTCTTAATTTTGTCACTCACTGACTCACCGATCATCAAAATTCTAAGACACTTCTAGCAGACCTAGAAGCTTCAAATTTGAAATATAAATAGTGTTTGGTGTATGAATCAAGGAAAAACTAAAAAAACCTACAAAAATAAGAAAAGTTCCTAAGTCAGAGAGAGGGCTTTAAGAAAATTCGTTGCTGGTAGTTATACATACATATATTAAAGTAGACTGTCTACAAAATACAAAAAGCAATGAGATCCCATCAAAAACAATACTTGTCAAAAAAACCAAGTCTCGCAACTCAGTTGTTCCACGGTAAAAAGTTGTGAGATCCATGTAAACACGTGTAAATTAAATTATTTAGTGCGATGGCCGAGTCAATACGATTACGATATACGATTTTCAATTGTTATGGACCACGATCGTGGTCTTAGGGACTGGACGTATTAAGACAGAAATTCGCTTAAGTAGGGACTGAATAAATTAATAACCGACTTGGTATTACATGGATCTCACAACTTTTTACCGTGGAACAACTGAGTTGCGAGACTTGGTTTTTTTGACAAGTATTGTTTTTGATGGGATAAATCTACCTAATTTCTTTAAGGGGGGTAGAAGAGGGGATGAATAAACAAAAGTAAGCGAATAAATCTGAGTGAGATATCAAATGAAAGGATTTCATTTGTGAATTACAAAATTGGCTGTTTTAATGGGGGAGGGGGGAGTTATGGGAAAGGAGATCAAATTACTGTATTCGGCGAACGAGTGGGTATCAAATGAAATGGTCTGTTTTGTGTATTAAAAATGTGGAAGGAAATTTTATTGATGTTTTTAAAACACACAAAGTTTCGCCCTTGCATCAATAGTAAAAATATAAGAGTCACCTATTTCAATTGCTCAACTGTTTAAAAAATGCAATCGCAACAAAGAAATAACCATGCATTGTTATATAAAACATTAAAGTTACAAAAAATGTTTGATATCGTAACAATTACTATTATTAAGACCTACAGATTTTGTAACAAATACCTAACAATACTATGGGAAATATACCACCTCCTACCTTAATCTTAATTAAAAGATCGTAAATAGAAAAAAAATAAAAAAACTTCCGATTAATAAGACAAAAAATGTTTGAATAGATAAAAAGTTAAAAAAATCATAAAATAAAACTTTCTAAAGTTATAAATGATATACATGTTATGTTATGTTATAAATGTATTAACAATCAAAAATTTATACCTTGGTTTATATGAAAATCTCGACCGAATACATTTTATTTGTATTATAATTATGGACCTAACAACCTACCAAAAATGAACATTAACACGTTGAACGCCAGACATAAAACCATGTTTAGCCCAGTGGGCTGCGGCGGACACGTCGTGACCGTCATCATGTTGGGTCTTGGGGGCCGCGTCGGGCACCGAATGTCCGCATCCCCTCGATTACTTTAAAAGCCACTAGGCGGCCGACGGACAACGTTACGATTCTTTTTAGAGCAGTGAGACGCGCGGCCCCACAGTACAACGTTGCCACTTGGCATATAAGAATTCGAAAAGACTTAGAATTTATGGGCTCTTCAACAAGTTGTGGCAAAAATATTGTAAGTACATAAAATAAATATTTTTTATCGCTCAATTAGTGATCTCAGTTAGGTAAACATAATTTTTTTGCTTTTATATGGTACTAGAAAATCGTTGTTAAAGAAAATCTAGAAAATCGTTATCAGCCAAATACGTATCAAATAAGTGCCTAATGTAAAAAATCCGTAGGTAATAATTTACATAAGAAGCTACCTTTTCACGAAAGATTCTATGGTCTACCACTTCTTTTAACTTACCTGTCCAATATAATATGAAACGCTACATCTTTTATGAATGTTCCCGTCTAGACACCGGCTCTCAACAACCACCAAACATACCTCGCTGTGATTCTTCGATGTCGGAGATCACAATTCACAATAAGGAGGTCCGTAGAGTCTTACTTAGTCTGGACGTGAATAAGGCCAGTGGTCCTGATGGCATACCAGCAAGAGTGCTGCGGTACTGTGCGCCTGAGTTGTCTTCTGTGCTAACGCTTGTATCGCCTCTCTCTCAACACAAGAACCGTCCCAAAATGCTGGAAGCTTGCCAACGTGTAACCAATACCCAAAAAGGGTAGTCGTGCCGACCCATGCAATTACCGCCTGATCGCCATCACTTCCGTACTCTGTAAGGTTATGGAAAGACTGCTGAACAGCAAGTTGCTCTCATACCTAGAAGACAACGATCTCCTCAGTGACCGTCAATATGGCTTTCGCCGAGGACGCTCAACTGGGGATCTTCTAGTTTATGTGACGCCTTGCTGGGGCGAGGCCCTCGAGATGCACGGCGAAGCACTTGCCGTGTCACTTCTCATCTCGAAGGCTTCTGACAGGGTCTAGCACGCAAATATTCCTGCGTACGGTATCCCCGCTGACTTTTGCAGTTAAACAGCCGACTTCCTGGCTGAACGATCGATCAGAGTAGTTGTCGATGGCTGCTCCTCTGACTCAGTGGCTATTAATGCCGGAGTTCCTCAGGGGTCTGTTCTTTCTGCTACGCTTTTCCTGCTGCACACCAATGACCTGTTAATACCAGGAATTGTCGGGTATGCAGATGACAGTACTGTTATAGAGAGATACCTGTCTAGCGCAAAAGCCAGCGGCGACGACGTAATGTTCATGATAGAGGCCATGGTTGAGCGAATAAACCAGAGGCTAAACTACGTTTCCCAGTGGGGCGATAGTAACCTCGTTAATTTCAACGCCTCCAAAACACAAGCGTGTCTTTTCACGGCAAATAGGAATTCCTTCCACCTCACTCCTACTTTCCGAGGTTCAATGGAACCCTAATTTTTAATGAAAAAATACTACTTTGACGAAAAAATACGAAATGAAAGAATAAAGCGCGTATTGCTGAGGCTCGTGGGTGCGGTTTAGTGAAGGGTACAACAGAGTGACCCGCGCGGCGCCCGCGCAAGAAAATACGGTCGGACGTTCTCCCAGACCGCAACGGACACTGGTGTCTGCCATTTGGTATCTCGCAAAATAATGCGTCCGTCACTGTATCCATAAGTCCCCCATTATTTTTTTGTTTTTTTCTTATAATATTTGCAAAGAAACACCCTAACAGTTTTTGGACAATTCTGTATTTATTGGTAAGGCCCCTGGTGAAAGTATGCAGTCGGACACATGATGTCCGTCATGGCGTTCAACGTGTTAAGTACATTATGTACACGTAGGTAATCTGAGTAGGTACAAATATATACCGGAAAATGGGGATACTTTGATCAATTTTTAACTTTATATGCATTCTCATTTTTAGCGAGATTATTATTATTTAAAAGTATAATTATCGGTTTTTTGTGTTGATTTGATTAAGCTAATTGTAACACGCTAAATTTTAATAATTTAAGAAAAATAAAATAAAAAGTAATCGATCAAAGTTAAACCGTGAGTGGGGATACTTTGATCATCCATGATTTTACTATGGAATTCGAAACAATACTACGGAAAAAAATAATCAAAAAAATCGACCGGTAATTTAACATTTTATAAGCATTATAATGCTTATACAAAGTTACAAAGTTACCCTACTTTGATCGTATAAATAAAACAGATTTTACTCTAATCAGCCTTTATTTTACGACTTAGGAACATAATTTGTTTTTGCTTTGAAATAAGCAATAGTTTAACTATCAAATCACAGAAAATTGTATTCTAATTAGTCCTTTTCGGATTGAAGGATAACCCCAATCAGAACATTTTGCTGCCGCCTTCAACAGAAATTTTTCTTCGGTATGGCTAAAAATGGGTTGTGCACCTGGATTTCTAGTAAAGTTTCCTTTATATTTATTGTATAGAGTTCCAAACGGAATTTCATATTCTCTGGATGCGGCCCGTAAAGACATAGCTCCTGTCACTACTCTTGACAAAGCTTCATTTTATAATTCGCCACTGTAGTTTATATATCTTCTCGTTCCGGGTTTTTTTTTGTAATCTCGCGGCATGATGTTTCTGAAGCAATAAATGAATAATAAAAGTATATAAAGAATCATAAGAATCGGATAAAAGTAGTTAATCATACCCTTACTTTAAAACGTAGGGTTACTTTAGTCACTGATCAATGTCACCCCGCGTTAATTTTTTGCCAATAACACAAGCAAATTTTGAGATTAGGAAATCACAATATTTTTTTATAGTTTACAAATTAAAGTTAAACTAACCGAATATAAATGGCATTATGCGTATATACATAGCTTATTAGTTGCGGACAAAGTTTTGCAGGCTAAAAAAAGATATTAATATGTAGTTACTCACCTTTTCAATTATTTTATGCAAAACGAGCCGCCGCACTCGCCTGTGCTTCTAAGGGAAAGATAGTTGACGATCAGAGTTGCCAACACGAAAAAAAAACTTGGCTAGTGCGTTCGGTTTTTTTAATATTTGCACCTAAGTTTGTAAAAGAAGTTTCGATCAATGTCGCCCCGCGATTTAAAGTAACCCCATTCTACGGTACGTAGTTTGGTGTTGAGCGGTCCCCTGACAAGACTAAGCTTTAATTGAGATAATTAAATTATCTTGTATTATAAACAGTGATCGGATAATCGGATGCAAATTTACCTTAAGTTGAGGTGTTGGCTGATATGGAATGCACTTTTGTATCGAAAAAATCCCGGAATTTGAAATGGACAAGTGTTTTGATTTATAGAATGAAATCGGGTGTAGGTACCTATATTTACTTTATGTTCAGATGTTGCCTAATATGGAAGACACTTTTGTATCGCAAACGTCTCTAAAAAAACAACTTCTTCATAATTTTGCATTTCTTCAAATACTTCTTCAAGTTTCGAAAAATATTCGCCTTGACAAAATGTCGGAAATGCTGCCCAACAGCTGCCCCCCTCCCCCGTAACATTACACCATCCTTAAAGTCAATATTGCGTGCACACAACGCGGTCGTGCCGCACGTGAACCGGCAATGCGTCTGCCGAGTAGAGCTGTAACAAACCGTATGTATTCGTTACTGAGTAACGGGTGCGCCATCTAGTACCGAGTAACGAAACGTTACATAAGAATGCATTTCGTTACTCGCATGTTTCGTATTATGAGTACCTACACTATTTCACTTTACACAAGTACCGTTGATGCGTATAGTTAAACTTTGCTGATCGTATGTTTTATGTATGCGCGCGTTTATTCAGTGAATTTATAAACGTACGTTACAAAGAACGATGTTTATTTACCAAGTAAATAATTTGGAAATTCGTAGTCCAAGTTTTTTGAGCGAAGCTCTCTTTTAGGCAACTCACAAATTTCGCTTGTCTCCCTCCTGCTACTTAACGGTTCAACCGATTCGAACGAATTTTGGCATGAACATACATGATTATAACCTGACGGACATAGGCTATGTAAAAAAATATAGGAGGAATGGAGGAATAATCACTGAAAGAAAAATTCAAAAGCTAATCACAGCCAAACCGCTGATACTACATTGATGAAATTTGGCGCCAAAACTCACATCGTGGTCGTGACTAATGTGCAAAAAAAGTTTTGAAATCGGACATACCATGGAAGAATAATCACAGAAAGAAAAATTCAGAAGCTGATCACAGCCAAACCACTGAGACTACATTGATGAAATTTAGCTGAGGTTAGGTGAGGTAGTGCTTCGCTCAGTATTTGCAAACAGCAGCAGCATTGCAGACCTAGTTACTGTTTATTAAAGGTATTGTATGTGTATACAAAGTTTGAGATTGTAACAGAAACAAGGTAGGAAAGTATTTTTTACAAATAAGAAATATGTTTTTTTTATTATCGCGTATTTTCACGGTTTTATTGTTCTTATCTTAAAAGAGATGTGTCTAATTGTACTCTAAAGAGATTTCATTGATTCTTGGTTAACAAAAGCTGTTAATTACCAAAAGTCTGGTTCAAAATACAGAAAAGTGAAAAATAATATCTGATGCAGCTTGGTATGTAATGTATAAGTATGCTTTCTACAAATCACGAATGTTGCGACGCCGCGACGTCATACTGTACGCGTACGCAGTACGTTTTCTAATATACATAACACAGCATGTTATTAGGTAACTGAAGTAACGAGTAACGATACGATAGTAACGAGTACTAATTGTCATAGTAACGAATACATACGGGTACGCCTTTTTTCGTTACTTTTATAGCTCTACTGCCGAGCGATTCTCTCTACGAACTGGTTCACCGTTCTTGATTCCTACTGTAAAAACAATAGAGAAGGTTATGGGATTTCATAATGAGTGCGTGTGAGACGGCAAATTATATACCTACTTGTCTGCAAGTAGCAACCTGAAAAGGTTCCTATTGTTCATTTAAAGACGTAAAAGCGCCCTAACATCAGGCTTTTTTACTTGTGACTAAACCTCATTGGCGTTTAATACCAAAACGTTTTACTTTTTTAGTTATTTGAAGAGAAAATATCAGATCAGACTCAATATGAAGCTAATGAAGCTCTTGCTTCCAGATATGGAAATGTGTTAGGGATGTGACATATCTATAGAGAGGCGTAGAACATGCAGAGATCCTCAGAACTGTTCTGAAAGAGATATAATTTTTTAAAAATATTTTTATATATTGTTATTGTACAACTATTGGACAATGTGTAATATTTTGATTTCAAACTACATAGTTAAACTTACTCCAATGGTACAGAGACACAGTGTGTCATGTGTGGAGGACTAAGAGACCTCTACCTATCCTAAACTTTGTGGTATTATGCCAGTGTTCTGCATTGAATTTATAGAGTACAACCTATGTTTGTATTTTAGAAATTGTAAGCAATAACCAGTCAGACCTGAGAATGACTATAAGCTATACAATAACTCAACTGGAATTGAATCCATGACATCTGAGTTGATTACACCACAACTAGCCAACTAGCCATTTAACTACAGGCGTCATGGTGGCTTTGACTCAAAATAGGAATATTGTTTTTTTGAAAAAAGTTGAAGTAACAATATTATTACTTTCATGTGTCATTTACAGGAAAAACATGTATGGCTTGTTGGCTGGCAGCTCAAAGGGAAATACAAAGGCAAGCACACCAAGCTATTAACTGGCCTGCAGAACTAACTTCCACAAGCTCAACCGCAACAGCAACCATATCACTCAGTTTCTAGATTATACATTTGTGCTGTAGGCAATAAATAATTACTTTCCATATTAGTGGTTTTATTTTCTATTTTGATAGGTACGGACATGATGTCGGGTGACTGTAACTCATATAGTAAGTTTTGTGGGATCCATCAGCTTTAGTGTGGTTAACATAAGCCCTCAAAGTGTTACGAACACTTGAAAGACATCTCCAAAAATGAAGACATCTACTTGATGTCAGAACAATATAACAAGTGAGGTCAAAATGGTGTCCCAAATAATTGTACACTTAAACTGCAAATACCTATAAACTTATTCTAGATAAATGCATGGATTTAACAAGTAAATGTTTGCCTCATTTATCTATTTCATGTATAAAAAAGATTAAATCGCTTTTTTTAATTGTGAGCTTAATAATTAAGTAGAGACTATTAGGTACTATGTGAGGGACCAAACAATAAGGCATGATAGTTTGGGGATTGCAGCGACCGACCCCGCGATATACTTAGAGACGCCCGTAATTATAATCCCGTTTATAATATTACCTTGATCCAAAAGAAGGAAGATAGAACTGTCGCGTTATTTGTTTGTGCTTGTTTATGAAATCAATAACTATTTTGTTTTTAACAAGAACATTCGTTTATTGTACTTAATATAGTTATACATAACTACACTCATAAATATACTTACATGTGTGCAAATTCTCTTTTGATTTGTACATTATGAAAACGAAAAAAATAACCTCAAAGTACCGTGGAAAATGTAATATTTAAAGAATACCTGGGTAAGGAAACAAAATCTAATTACCGACTATAAATAAGAGGTTTTTTAGCTACTTTATTCGATTAAAATGACTAGGGCACAAAAATATTTACTGTGAGATGTTTTGCTCTTTGAAAATGGACATTCTCCTTTGGGGAGTATATAGCAGTACTAATGCGAATACAATAAAAGTCATTTAACTCTATGCCTTTTTATTTTCTTATTTATTTATATCTGTATTTTCCATCTTATTGTTACCACTTTTTCCACTTTTAAAAAAGGCATAAGCTGTATTCACCATTATATTTTGTCATATAGTATTTGCGTGGAGGTTCCATGTTAATATTGAAACAAATCTATAAAATATAGGTAAACTTGGCACCATAGCAGAAAATAGAGCTTATTAATAATAGATTCATCCAAATAAACGTTCTAAAAATAAACACGGGTTGAACTCCTATGGGAGTACAATACTTACAGCTAATTGATCAATGTGCGTGACTTTCATTGTCTCGCTCTTACCTCTAAACGCGCGCTAATATACCTCTTCTTTCTGCTGGTGTACCAAGTTTACGTGTTTAAATTAGACGCAAGTACTTATTTAAGCTTCTCACCTAAGCAGGCTCCTACTGGGTCATCCACTGCCGTGAAAATTGATTAACTGTAAAAATTATACCTTTTTTGGAAATCAAAAAAAGCCAACGAATGATCTTTTTCATTTTACAGACATTGCGGATTCAACTCAAAGAGAAGACATAGCTCAATCATTTATTAGAATTTATCCCGATATGGTTAATGACCCTGCAAGTGGAATTATATTTTGCACAAAATGTGAAATAAGTTTAAACGCGAAGAAAACTATTTTGAACCGGCATCGGCATCTGAAATCACAAAAACATAGCGGGATTCGAGCAGCAGCACCAAATGATTGATATTATGATTTGATTAACTTTCTGATTATGGTCAAAAGTCGAAAACCCCAGTTTACGTATTTTTTTGAAAAATACATTAACAAATGTAACAATCAAGATATGGCTGTTCCAAGTGAAAGTTTGTTGAGAAAAAATACTTGAATCAAGTTTATGAAAACAAAATAAAAAATATTCAAAGTGACATAAAAAATAATAAACTATGCATATCGCTAGATGAAACCACTGACTTTCTGGGCCGATATGTAGTACATTTTTTAGTAAAACCGTTGAGTGAAAACGTATCGGGGCGAATTTACATGTTAGCTTGCAAAACTTTGGATATGGTTAACGGTCATTCTGTATCTGAATTTGTAATTTAATGTTTAAAAACTTACGGGGAGATCAATTCGGCAGTAAAGTGCAGGACATCTTAATATTATAGCATAGATTATCTGAAACAATACGTTTAAACTATGGTGATGTAGACACATTAATTAACAACGTCAAGAAAATACTCCCAACATAATATGAATTTTAAAGAAGCTCCATCCAAATTTACCCTTGCCCCCAGAGCCAGTTATTAATAGGTGGGGAACATGATTAAAAGCGGCATTTTACTATGCCAAACATTTAGATAAAATATTGAATGTTGTAGCTTTATTGGATAGCAATGAGGCCATATCCATTAGAAACGCTAAGGAAGTATAAACTTTAATAAATAAATCATTTAAAGAAAGATTTGCAGTATATACATGAATATTTCGAAATTTTAGATATTGCAATAACAAAACTAGAAAAACGCGACCTTTCTATAACTGAAACAATTGAAATATTTGACGACGTAAGATCAATTGTAAACCAGACATCAAACAATACATAAATCAACAAAATGAAACAACCTGTAGATAGAAACCCCGATTTTGATGTTCTAAGGGAAATAAGCGAAAAACATACTTAAGGAAGTTGCGCTAGTATTTACAAATTAGCACTATTTACGTCTGTTGATGTGGAAAGATCGTTTTTAAACTATAAGTGGATCCTAAATGTCAAAAGAAATAGACTAATAGAAAAATCGATAATCTCAAAAAAATATTATTATATACTACAAGTCCCTGAAGAAGTTAGCAGTTTAGATTTATAACAGTCACTGAAATCACACGCAACACCATCATGGTCAACACAGACAGAAGAAATATTAACGACAGATTTCAGTGACAAAACAATAGCGATATATAGTGATTAAAGTTGTAACTGAGGTAATATTTACGCCCAATCAGGATATCTTTATAGAGATAAGCTCACCATTTTACTTACACTTCAATGAAATTACTAATTAACTAATTGAAAATAGTGTTATGTTTTGTATCCCAGTGCCGGACTAAGGTCGCCTGGGGCCTCTAGGCACTTTATGTTTGGGGGCCCCCTTATACAATGTGTCCCGTCACTAGTGTCGGAGCCTTTAATGGTGTGAAATATAGCATTTTTTATCGACAAATTGCCCCTCAAATTTTGTGGAATACTCATTTCTTGAGTGAATAAATACAAAATCAGAAAATATTTTTTAAATAAAAAATTTAATACAATGTTTTAATTTTACACTTGATCAAACGAAATGTGCGGTTACTAGATAAAAAATTATCGACAAAAAATAGAAAAAAATATTTCTTAAGCAAGCAGTTTCTAAAATCAATGCACTTCAATTTATTTTTTAATAAAATTCCCATCTTTCGGTCAAAAATTATTTTCTCTTTAAATAAACGGTGTATTTTTTTCAAAGTAGTCTTATTTGAAAGCTAGAAAGACTAACTAGCAACAAAAATTAAAAAAAAACCCTACGATTTCCAGCAGTAAATTTGTTAAAAAAAATAATAAGATTTACTTTTGTGTGAAAAATACTTTTCATTTTAATTTTTCATTTGTTATTTTAAAACTAGCACATTGACGTAACTTTCTTAGCATGTTTTATTAAACTACATGATTTACTCTACAAGTTCTCCAAAATAACATGGGTTCTATCTCTTTTCGTTTTTAAAATAATCATCATCAAAAAATGCCATCGGTTTGTTGATTTGCACTGATTTGCGATAAGCTCGGGTAGGTACCCATATTCCAACAATAGCAGGTAAAGTTAGAAAGAGATAGATGAATTAAAGCCGAAACGAGCGAGTGAGAGAGTGAATTGTCTTTTTAATGACGTTTTGGGTCTCGTTCACGAGAATGAGACCGCAGAACGAGAACGAGGTAAACTTTTTTAAAACAAACAGTTCATCTTGCAACGTTACCTAACTTGCACGTTGAATAAGCTCATAAATATTTTTCGTCGACATGCCTTCTACGATAGACTCATTGTCTGCTCGCGAAGTAGCCGACATTCATTTTATTTACGGGTTTTGCGATGGCAATGCTCGCGCCGCCGCTCGAGAGTATCGTCAGCGATTCCCGACAAGACCTGCCGTTGACTACAGGGTTTTCATAGCAGTGCATAGTGAATATTGTGAAAATGGACTACGTCGCCCACGTCGTGAACGTGCTCCCGTTATACCTGTGGATGTGGATGAACAAGTGTTGCGTTTGGTGTACCAAGACCCCACAATTAGTACTCGATGAATAGCTCTCCAATTGGGGATTAATCACGTCAGCGTGTGGAAAATTTTGAAAAAAGAATGTTTGTACCCCTTCCATTTTCGAAGAGTGCAGAATTTGCACGAGCCAGATTACAACGGAAGAAGTGTTTTCTGTTCGTGGCTATTGCGGCAAAGACGTTTAGTCCGCAACTTCTGTGATCGTATTTTGTGGACCGACGAGGCAAACTTTGACCGGACTGGAGTTACAAATTTTCGCAACCTACACTTGTGGATGCCGCAAGAAGAAAATCCGTTAGCAGTTCGGCCAGCATCCTTTCAAGTAGAATTTTCGATAAACGTTTGGGCTGGAATGATAGGAGATTATTTAATCGGACCCTTTATCCTTCCGTCAAAATTGACAGGTCCAACTTACCTATCATTTTTACAAGAAGAGCTAGCTGATCTGATGAGTGATGTGGATTTACAAACACGGAGGAGAATGTGGTTTCCACATGACGGTGCTCCAGCTCACTTCAGCACAGTCGTGCGTGATTATTTAAACGAACGATACGGAGATAGATGGATTGGGCGAAGCGGACCAGTAATGTGGCCGGCACGCAGCCCTGATCTGACCCCCCTGGATTTTTATTTGTGGGGTCATATGAAGCAGATTGCATACAGCACTCCAATTGGTACACAACAGAGAGTACACAACAGAGTTGTTACAAAAGATAATGGCTGCGGCTAGTCAAATAAAAGAAAATCGTACTGTTTTAAAAAAATCAGTACGTAGTGTAGCATTACGTACAACTGTTTGTATGGATGAGAATGGTGGTCATTTTGAAAAATTAATAAATTTTACTTTCCTACTGTTATTTTTTTGTTTTATTCCATAATTTATGTCAATTGAATCATTATTAGATAAAGTTGATTTTCGTGCTGAGATTACTTACCTAATTTAAATAGTGATTATCTTTAACAACGAAAAGAGTTAGAACCCATGTTATTTTGGAGAACTTGTAGAGTAAATCATGTAGTTTAATAAAACATGCTAAGAAAGTTACGTCAATGTACTAGCTTTAAAATAACAAATGAAAAATTAAAATAAAAAGTATTTTTTCACACAAAAATAAATCTTATTATTTTTTTAATAAATTTACTGCTCGAAATCGTAGGTTTTTTAAAATTTTATTGCTAGTTAGTCTTTCTAGCTTTCAAATAAGACTACTTTGAAAAAAATACACCGTTTACTTAATGAGAAAATAATTTAAAACCGGAAGATGGGAATTTTATTAAAAAATAAATTAAAGCGCATTGATTTCAGAAATTGCTTGCTTAAAAAATATTTTTTTCTATTTTTTGTCGATAATTTTTTATCTAATATCCGCACATTTTTTTGATCAAGTGTAAAATTAACAAATTGTATTTACATTTTTTTTTTCACATTTTGGGGCCCCTTCTACACCGGGGCCCCTAGGCACGTGCCTAGTGTGCTTAGGGGGTAATCCGCCACTGTTGTATCCTGTAATTTTGTGCAATAAAGTATTATTTCACATACTTGTTGTTTTTTTACTAACATTCACTGCTCTTCCTCTAACACTCCCTACAGTACATTTATAAATCGCATGGGAAACTAAAACTAGACTTCAAGTAGATACGTATGGATAGTTGTGTAAACCCGGATCCCGGATTTAAAAAAATACCACAAGCTAAAGGCGACGCTATCGCACCATGTTACCTACAAGCATTTTCGAATTTTCTGAAATCCCGGGATTTATATTAAAAAAGAAACATATTTTGGGAAGCCGCTTTTATTTTTTTTAGCCAAAAAATGACTTTAGGTAAATATGCATCAGATTATCCGATCACTGATTAAAAATTCTAATATAATGTATTTGGTCAAGGTTTTTATTTAAACCATAAACCGTATCAATAAACATACATATAATTTATTACTTTTAAAAGCTTTACTTTACGATTTTTTACTTTTTACCTATTCAGACTTTTATTTCGCTTTTTTTAATCGGGATTTTTTTTATTTTGATTCAAGTTTTTAACATATTCTCTATATAGCTTTGTACCTACATCTTCCACCTACATTCCAACGCAAACGCTTCAATGGCCGCTTTGCAATGGGCCATATAACCCACTTCTCATGTTTAGTGTGAAATCTTGAGAGTTAACGTCTGCACCTTTAGCTGAAACCATTGGCTTAACGTGTCTTCCGAAGAGATAGTAAACTTTTGCTCACCTACCTAATGACTGACCCCTACAAAAGTTGCTTATCCTCCGAAATCATAGGCAGAACGTTCTAACCGCTGCATCATCGAGCTCCTTAAACTTCCATGCCAGACTTCTTCAAGATCTCTAAAAAGTTTTATTTTCTGGTTTCCTGAGCTTGGGAAACCATAACTCTTAGAGCTATCCTAGCACGTACATCGGAGTGTGAAGTGGTTTGGTAACCGGCGGCATTGTGTTGAGAGCAAAGGGAGGGAGAAGCGCCATAATATAATATATATATATAAACAAAAAAAAAAATAGACCTAATCATTGACCTTCAATTTCAACGTAGGTAGTTCTGTCCCGAGAGGAATACTTCGGATTTATGAGGTGTAAAGTTGGGAAATATTATTACAAGTAAGGCGACCACTGGTCGCTTAATTTATGAGCATTCACTTATGTTTTCCTCATAAGCTTTCCGTGGTTATTTCTTTGCGTACTATTTTAATATTATCATTTTAAACGTTATTCACATTCAAGATAAAATTCTTAAATATATAAATTGAAAAATTATGTATTTTAATGATGAATTTTTAATTATGTCGTTTAATATACACCACAATACAATAATAATACGGAAAATTTTAGTCTTACTATTTACAGTAACCTCTTTATAATATTTAATTAAAACAACGATTGATACTTAACATTGTAATGGTGGTCAAAAACGTAGTTAGGATATCGTGCCCAAGTGCGAAGAAGTTTAATTGTCCAAAATTCTCTACTAAATAATTTATGTGCCCATAGTTAGCTATAATTGACAGCGCAACAACTATTGTTCTTTGGATAGTCAGGATAAGCAGTGGCATCTTTTCGTCAAACACCTCGCTCGGCCACGCACCCAATGGCAAAAAAAAAGTTCTTACTATCCTGTTGTGTAGAAAGGCCAGGGATCGTAACTTATTTTGCCTGTAGAAAAATGTTGCCTTAGTTTAGAAATTGATTCAATTTTACATATTTATTCAATAAATACATTTAAGAACCCATATAAGTATAAATATAAATCTTCAATAGGTATATAATAATAATATTAGTATGGAATATGACATATTCATATAATAGTAAATAATATAAATATATTATTATACATATATTCATCATATTCCATACTATAATATTATAAATGCGAATGTAGCTCTGTCTGTCGCTTTGTTACGTTTTTACCTGTTATTCGTATAATATTAGATTCTTAAAATATTATATTTACAAAATGGCAGATTCTCGATATATATAACCGAAATTGGACATTAAACGTGAAAATTTAATTTTATTTATTACTGCGAAAGTTTGCCTTACTAATTTATTTACGGATATGTCCAGTTAACATAACAATCACATGACTCATAAAATGATTTAAAAACCTATTTGCTATTTGTAATGCTTACTGGTGAATGAGATGTGAGAATTATTTATTAAAATAATAAAATCGTGTCATTTGTCATTTCATTACAGATCAGATATTTGTTTTGATAATTTGAGCAATAACGTATTGAAATGCTTGCGAGGAGTCCTAGTTCTAGTGTTGTATGTATAAACAATAAAAACACAAGCCCGCCATTTAAACAGTGCCGGATTTACCATAGAAGCTGAAAAAGCTGAAGCTTAGGACGGCAAAATTGGCTCAAAATAATAGGTACAGAAAAAAAGTAAGTCTGCGGACACGAGGTGGGGCTGCGGCGGTGGCGTGGCGGGGCAGAAATTCTTTAGCCCCTAATCCATAGAGTCGGAATTAAAGAATAGGATTTCTTACGATGATAACATCGATGATTTTGCTGATTCCAAATCAAGCAAAAATAATAAAAAAGTTTTTTGAAAAGATATTTAATTCAAATAGAGATATGGATAGAGACGTACTTATTGATTGTAAATTTCAATTTCATATTGTTTTTAAAAATTGTGTTAAATTGAGGGCAATAAAAATCAATTAATAACTTTATTGAATGTGCATTATTTTGATTTGCTAAATTGTTTTAAGACTATAACCCGACATTGGTAACTGTGCACCTGGAGCTGTCTAGTCCTGTCGGTTGGCAGTGCTTGAATTCACCCGCTCGCGCACCTCCTCCGCCGCCGCACTATGGAAAATCAAGGCGTGTTTCATATAAAAATCGATAACTTTTTTATTTGTTAAGAAAGGCAGACAATTGAATTTTTGCACAAGCATAGAGTATTAAATAAGCTTTAGAAGAAGTTCAGATACAAAACTTTTATTAAATTAAATATATATAAAAAAATGTTTAAAAAGTTTTAAGAAATTTCCTTTAGCTTATTTCTTATCTATTTATATTGTGAAAAGAAAATATTATTTTACTTGTTTATTATAAAATAATAATATTAAAACTACGAATATACAACTACAAATATTTAGATTTATAATTTTTATATATTTTATGCATTTTCAATGCGATCTTTTAAGATAAATTATTATAATAGAAAAATACTAGAAAAAATCGACTCGGGTCATAAGTGAATCACGTGTCGGTTCCCGCCTGAGATTCACTTGTAACCCGAGTCGATTTTTTCTAGTATTTTTCTATTATAATAATTTATCTTATAAGATCGCATTGAAAATGCATAAAATATATAAAAATTATAAATCTAAATATTATAATAATTTCCTATTCTATTATAATAATTTCCTATTCTATTATAATAATTTCCAAATATTTATTTCATCAAATATTGAAAGTTACAAGATACTAATTTATAAGTAAAATAATATTAGAAAAATTATGTACTATATTTGTGGGGTAGATATTCATAAATAAAATGTATCAAAATCAGCTGCGGATACGAGTCAAATTCGCAATAAAACTAAACAGACGTTTGACTGTTACGTATCATACATTATTTTTATTTATACTTGGTAAACTTCGGGATCCAAGAGGAGTTCGTTCACTTTTAAAAGATCTAGGGTATTTTCATCAAGTGCCTTCACACTTCTGCTATATGTTTTTCTTAGGCTGGAAATGTGGGGATCTGATGTATAGAGAAGAGTACGAAATACATCTTCATTTGTAGCTGATCGAGAGCACTTTCTGGCATGATGTAAGCAAAATTTTTATGATCTTTATAACGGGACTCCTGCGCATCTTCTGAAAGTTGACCAATAGGAAGCATAGCGAAATGCTTAATGATACTTTCACCATGAATGATTTTTTTTAAACCTTCAGGTTTAGTGTTGTAGTACCATTCATAATTACTCACATAGATTCTAGCAGTTTTCATGGCATAATTGCCAAATTTTTCAGCATTTATCATTACACCCGATGAAAAAGCTTGTAAAATTATGTAAAACCAATTTACATCCACTCCTGTGATTACTGCAAAACAGTCATCATTGTAAAAAAATCTTCTAGCAGTATTTCCGCCATTGGTATTACCACTTATCTGTGGTGGGTTGTCGATGATCAGTCCTAGCTCCTCACGAAAATGTTTTTGTACTAGTTTTCTTTTATTGCTTTTGGCGTTTCTTTTCTTCGTTTGTGGCTGACCATGTTTGAAAAGAGAAAGAAAAAAGAGGTTGTATGAAATATGTAAAATAATTTCCATACAACGAATCCAGGCATGCAATATAATAATAATAATATTTCTTTCATTCACACCAATTAACCTAGCCCAAAGTAAGCACTATATAAAGGCTTGTGTTATGGATACTAGGGCAACGGATAGACATACATATATGATACATAGATATGTTATATTTATAGAAATATATATAAATATCCATGACTCAGGTACAAATGTTCGTATTCATCACACAAACATCTGCCCCTTCCGGGATTCGAACCCAGGACCATCGGTGAGAAAGGCAGGATCGCTAACGTTGCGCCAAATGGTCATCACAATATAGAAAGTCCGTATTCAAATGAATTTTCATTTTCTAGCCTAGCAGTCACTTTAGTCAGATCATTCATTTGCCGTGGAGTAGCTCCACAAATTGTACATGTGGAATCAGAAGGTGTATTCATTAATACTTTAGCCACTTTACCATCTATCATTGTTAGAAAGAGTTCCTGCTTCACGTTCACTCCTTCACCTTCTTTATTAATCATTGAAGGTCCCAAGTATAAGATCTGGTTTTTTATTTCTTCCACAACAGCTTTAGTTTTTCAGGAGTTTTTATTTCAAAATTCTATTGATATAGATTTTGCCAGACAATATCGCCTGTTAGCTCATTGATTAATTTGATAGGCACTTAAGATGCAATAAACAAATTTTCATCAGAAACAAATTTTTACTGACTTTGACCAGATGAACCATCACATCCCCATTTACTGTATAAAACTAAGCGGCTCAATCTATTCTTATACACCGAATCTATAGCCAAAATCCTAGTTGCAGTGTGGTTCAATTCATCTTGAAGATTCAGTATTTGAGCATGTGTATTTGTAATTTCTATTGCTGAAGATGGTGGATAACATCTGTTTGATTTCTTGTTATTTATAAAAAAATAATATAAAATATAAAACAGTTTCGTTAAATCTAAATCAATAAAAACACTTAATGCCTCTTGATCCATTAGCATTTTGCTCTGGCTTGTGTTATCTATGAGATTCAAATATAGAGACTTTGTATCACGATCAGCAAGCTTTAATGTTTCCACGAGATTTGCTTCTTCTCTTTCTCCTATTGAACGTAATCCCTGAATAAAGGCATTGTAGATGTGTTCAAAGTCATATTCACAAAATAAAGCGGTATTTTTATTTTTTTGTTGATTTTGATGAGTCTTCTGAGTTTCCCAGAAGAAGTAGATGGCGTGAAATCAGGTTGTACTAGGAACTCTTCCGAATCCGGTAAACTTACTAAATACTCTAAATTCAACCAATTGTCGTTCTTTTTTAAAAATGCATCCTTTTTCCTCGACGCTTCTGCCCATCGTCTATTAAAGCCAGGAATAAGATTCCTTTGAATATCACTGATGAAAAAGCACACTTTGTCTTTACAACTGTTGATAGAAATTCAAGTTTTCTTCCTCCTTCAATGTATGAAAGTAATAATACACGCTTAGAACACTTGAAAGTAATAGTCATTTTGACCAAAATACGGCCAAAATACTTAGCAGTTAAACAGACGTTTGACTATTAAGTATTTTCGCCGATAAACAGACGTTTACTTTAATTAAAATTTTTAATTGTTGTATAAAATTAATCCACGCTATATATATTATTTGATAAATAACGGTAGTTATTAGTCCATTCTGTTGATTAAAGTTGTACCGCAAAATTAGTGCAAATTTGTACTTAATTAATTAAATTAATATAGATGAAACGCTCTATTATAAATAAATAGTTAATATTAAATTTAAATATAACGCAAACTTATCAATAAAATAGTTCTACATTAGAAACCACAATAGATAGAGATGTTCAGTTTGCTGACTTGTATCATACTTTTCGCGATAACATCAGAAATCGCACGTTTACGCAGCTGATTTTGATATATTTTATTTATGAATATCAACTCTACAAAACATATCAAATGTAAAGCATCGGGAGACGTCGCACAGTGTGATATTTTCACGATCTAGGGGGACTAAAATCAAATTTGTTTGTTTTGTTATTTATTTCCGAAAATTTGCTTAATTTTACGTCTCTAGTTATAATATATTGAGTTTATAATAAGTATTCGCTGTATTTAGGATATTATTGCAGCTATTGTGAAAATTAAGCCAACTAGTAGTCAAACAGGAACTGTTTGAATTTATGCTGGATGGACTTTTTCCTGTCACGAACAATGGTTTTGTTATCTTCACCTGAAACTCGCCAGACTTTGATTGGTAATCGGTATGAAATGTGGAGCACACATTCCATGAACCTTATCCAGGAGTGAAGTGGAGTCAGTCCAAACGTTAGAGCTTTCTCGTCAATGTCTTTTGCAGCGATCACGTTCATCTTGTTCATGTCTTTTGGTGTCGCCCACACAAGAATCAAGCTTGAGACGAGGTGTACGTCGATAACGCCGAACACACCTTCCCGTCTATCATACTAAAAACCAAAACCCAATACGTTATCGCCTAATTCGACTGTTGTATGAATGAGGGCTTTTATTTCATGTTCAGGTTTTCGACATTCTTCAACGATTAATTGAGGCGATTCTTTTGCAAACAAAAACTTAATAGGTCTGCAGTATCTTGTAGAAGAAGTAGCTGGGTTCTGCCATATAATCTTTTTTAACAGCCCTATTTGCCCATACAACTGGATAGGTTGAGAACCATTGAGAAACTAAACAAATTCTCATCAGCACTGCCTTCGGATGCATACCTTTGCTTATATAGATGCTGCTGGGCTTCATCACAACCCCATTTCATAGTCCTTCCTTCACGCACAGCCGTTCACAGGAACGGCTGGCAGCGGGCACGGTGGCGGCGCCACAATAAAGCCACTCCTACTATTATTGCGACTACCACTATGGTGTATGTTATCGCGTAGTGATGAATGTCGTACGGGATACTACTGTGGGGAAATGCCGCCGATATTGGCTGCATTTTTGTGCTGCAGAAGAGGGCTGTTCGGGCGATCTATAGGATGGGCTCCCGAGAGTCTTTAAGAGAAAAATTTAAAGAAATTGGTATTATGACTGTACATTCACAATATATTTATGAAAACCTACTGTATGCGCACAAGTGTAAAGATATTAAATTCAGAAAAAATAGTGACTATCATAATTACAATTTAAGAAATAAAGACAAGCTAGCAATGCCCAGGTATAGGCTCCATAAAATAAGCAACTCCTTTGCAGGTCACTGTATACGAATGTACAACACGCTGCCATGTAACATGCATGACTTGTCAATTAATAAATTTAAATTTTTAAGATAAATTATTATAATAGAAAAATACTAGAAAAAGTCGACTCGGGTCACAAGTGAATCTCAGGCGGGAAACGAACCCGCAACCTTTGGAAATCCGGTCCAATGCTCTCCCAATTGAGCTACCGAGCCTTGCGAACACTCGTCGAAATTTTCTAGTACATTCCTGATTTTACGCTGTAGGCCAGCGTTGTTTCATCAATGAGAGGAACATCCTCTCGTATTCGAAAGAAACATTTTTACAAATGTTTGGTCAATCGATTAAGATGAAACAGCCATGTTAGACTTATAATTTTTATATATTTTATGCATTTTCAATGCGATATTATAAGATAAATTATTATAATAGAAAAATACTAGAAAAAGTCGACTCGGGTCACAAGTGAATCTCAGGCGGGAAACGAACCCGCAACCTTTGGAAATCCGGTCCAATGCTCTCCCAATTGAGCTACCGAGCCTTGCGAACACTCGTCGAAATTTTCTAGTACATTCCTGATTTTACATACATACATTCCCTACATACTATGATTGGTTTCAAATCGAATAACATGATTTGGCATCTATGATTGGTTTCAAATCGAATAACATGATTTTTATTAACGATCACTTATCTCCGTCAAACAAGGACCTACTTAATAAAGCAAAGAAGATCCCTAAAGAAAAGGGGTTTCTTTACTCTTGGGTGAAGCACGCAAAAATATATGTAAGAAAAAACGATACGTCCCCAGTGATTTAAATCAAAACAGAAAAGGACTTAATGAAAATTATTTAATTCTTTACGTTAAGTGTTTCGCATTGATTTACTGTAACACTCACACATTATTTTTGTTCCCTATAGAAAATAGTCTGAGAACCTCCGGTAAGTTCTGTGCAATTATTGTATTCCAAATTCTTTACGTTAAGTGTTTCGCATTTATTTACTGTTACACTCACACATTATTTTTGTTCCCTATAGAAAATAGTTTGAGAACCTCCGGTAAGTTCTGTGCAATTATTGTATTTCAACTGTCGCTGTGTTGTTTCCTTTCAATAAAAATTAAAACTATTAGTTGCCGTGCATACGCATCCTGTCGTTGCTTTATCAATAACTGCTCTAAACCTGTAGTGTTAGTGCGCATAATTGTTTGCGAGTGGATGTCGCGTATAACCTTTCATGAATTGAAGTCGTGGAGTATAGACGCTTTTGTTCTCTTTATCTACGCTTTTGTGTTGCTCATAATCTATTCAAACAGTTTGTATTTTGTTTCTTTACTTTGTTCGTTTTGTGTCGATTTGTGTCGAGACTCAAATCTGGTTTTAATCGACCACCGCCTTTATTTTTATTTTTATAATTTGTGCGGATACAAGTATAGTATTTATTATTTAAGCGTGATACGTCGTAATAATTTAATTAGTACAATAATATTACTATGTTATATTCTAAAGTTAACGGTTATGCTTTAAAAATATATTACCAAAATGCTAGGGGGCTACGTACGAAGGTTAGTGCTTTTTATAGGAATGTGTGTGTAAATAATTACGATATTATATCAATTTCTGAGACTTGGTTATTAGATGGTATCTTAGATAGTGAGTTGTTTGATGGAAGATATCTTGTTTATCGGCGGGATCGCGACTACGCTAAGTTGGGACAAACTTTAGGTGGGGGTGTTTTGATAGCAGTGGGGCGAGACCTCGCTGTTATAAGTAGACCTGATTGGAATAGTTCGGCGGAGGACCTGTGGGTCACTTTGATGCTGAAATGTAAGAGTCCTATGATTACTTACAAAATGCACATTTGTACGTTATATCTATGCGCTGAAGAAGGTGGTTATACATACAAACAACAACTCAAGAACTTTTGCCATAAGCTTAGTGAGCTTGTATGTGGTCACCCCTTAGATAAATTTGTGGTGATGGGTGATTTTAATTTTAGTAACTACGTGCACTGGGTGAAATCGACGGACGGAACATCATTAATGTTACCGGTCAACTATAATGCAGATTTTATGTATAACTTTTTTGATACAATTGACACGTGTAACCTAAGTCAATTTAGTAGTGAATTTAATCAAAATGGTCGTCTTTTGGATTTGGTTTTCTCAAATGGATCTTTAGATGTAAAAAGCAGCGATAAACCGCTAGTTCCGGAAGATATCCACCACAAATCCCTTGAAATATACGCAGAATTTGTTGAAATTCATGAACTGCAACCTACTAGTCATATGAAGTATATTTTTAGCCGGGGTGACTATGACTCAATTACATCGGAGCTTAATAACACTAACTGGAATGTCTGCTTAACTGTAGGAACATTAGACGACGCATTTACGGTCTTTTATAATAAATTATATCAACTCCGTGACCAACATATACCTCACAAGTTGGTTAAACAGTTTTCGTACCCGCCATGGTATAGTTCTAGCCTTATAAAAGTTCTCAAAGAAAAGTTTAAGTACCACTCTAAATATAAAACATATGGCAATCTGTCAGACTACCAATTCTTCTCCTTACTGCGTAAAAGAGCCGAAGATCTTGAAACGGTCTGCTTTGATTAATATATTGATCACATCGAGTCTCTGATTCTTGAAAATCCCAAAGCTTTTTGGACGTATGTCAAAATGAAAAGATATAATTGTACCTTTCCCAGCATAATGACATATAAAACAGCAAGCGCTGACACGGGTGAAGGCATTTGCGATTTGTTTGCGGACTATTTTCACTCCACTTTCTTGGGTACGAGCGGCAGCACAGGGCACGCCCTGAGCATGAACACCGATGTCAGCCCTTATTGTATTGGTAATATCGAGGTCGATCCAACTAAAGTACGGGACCTTTTAAAGTCGCTTGACTTGAACAAGGGCGCAGGGCCTGATTTGATTCCACCTCTCTTTATTGTAAAATGCGCTGAGAGTCTGACGCTGCCACTGTGTATACTATTTAAGCGATCCTTGTGTGAGGGCATGGTTCCTAAAATGTGGAAATCTGCCTTTATTACTCCAGTGCTCAAAAAAGGTGATAAAAGCAATGTAGAGAACTACCGCCCTATATCTAAACTGTGCTTATTTGCTAAAATCCTTGAAAGGCTCGTCTATCAGTATCTTTATGCGTGCATTAAAAGCTCAGTAAATGATGAACAGCACGGCTTCCTTAAACAGCGTTCCACATCCACTAACCTCATCATTGCCAACGAATTTATTGCAGACGGAATGGAAAGTGGAGCCCAAGTCGATGTGATATACACCGATTATAGTAAATGCTTCGATAGAATTGATCATTGTGTATTGTTATCTAAACTACATGCAGCAGGCATACACGGTAACTTGTATCGGTGGTTTGCTTCTTACATCGAAAACCGCAATCAGGCTGTTGTCTTGCGTGGCTACGTATCAAAGTGGACTGTTTTACCATCTGGTGTCCCACAAGGCTCCATTTTAGGCCCACTCTTGTTTGTAATATTTATCATGGACATAAACAAATGCTTTAAAAACTCAAAATTCTTACTTTTTGCAGATGACATGAAGATCCTTAAAGTTATTGGCGGTGTTTCGGATGTTTCTGATTTGCAGCAGGATCTAATACGTTCCGAGCAATATTGTGTCTTGAATAGACTAGCTCTTAACGTGTCAAAATGTTTTTATATGACCTTTACCCGTAAGACAAACAAAGTAACATCTAATTATACCCTACTTAATATTAATCTAACAAAAGTTGATACCATTAAAGATCTGGGGGTCTTCCATGATTCTAAACTTATTTTTGCAGACCACATTGATCACGTAGCCAGCAAGGCATCCAAAGCTCTTGGGTTTTTGATGCGTATGTCAAAAGACTTTAAGTCTCTGAAATCTATTAAAGTCCTGTACTGTGCCTTCGTGCGTAGCCATCTCGAATATGCATCAGAGGTTTGGAATCCGCAATATGACGTCTACGTTACGCGTCTGGAAATGATTCAGAAGAGGTTTTTGAAATATTTAGACTTCAAAGCACGACAACAACCCCTTAATTACGAACATCGCTGTAAGCGATATCACTTTTTACCCCTTCAAATTAGGCGCGAGGTTAACGACGCTTGTTTTCTATCCAAAATAGCTAATGGCAAAATAGATTGTCCGGAATTGTTATCTAAAATCGGTCTGCGGACCAACCCACTATCCCTACGTCGACGTCCATTACTTCGCATACCTTTTGTGCGCACTAATTATCGGCAGAACACTTTTCTAATACGTGGTTGTGAAACTTATATCAAGTTCAGCAACGAATATGATTTCGATCTATTCTCAACTAGTGCAGCGACTATTAGGCGAACTATATGTCAAAACTATTTTGAACAAAATTAACTTAATTACTTATTTTTTCATTTCTAGATGTATTTTGTTGATTGATGTTATCTCGCCATTTCACATACAGATGTTCTTGGCGTGTGCAGAAACGTACTGGAACTAACTTAATAGTACTAAGTTACACTTAAGTTATTTAAGATAAATTTAGTTATGCATATGTGGAGGTTTGTAATTGGCTTTAAGTTACAACATTCTTAGTTCACATTGTTACAAATAGCTGTAAACCTTCCTAAAATTATAAATAATAAATAATAATAAATAATACATTCCCGCCTGAGATTCACTTGTGACCCGAGTCGACTTTTTCTAGTATTTGTCTATTATAATAATTTATCTTATAAGATCGCATTGAAAATGCATAAAATATATAAAAAATATAAATTTAAATTTTTAATTAAAACTCAGTTATTCAAAAAGGCTTGTTATAGTGTTAAAGATTTTTTGAATGATAAGGCAGCGTGGACCTAAAAGAAATGAATTGCTCGTTCTCTGAATCGTTTTGTAATATACACAATTTGTAAGACATTTGGCGATTTTATAAGAGTTTTGGCACATGAGTTTTTTTGCCCGATTCTTCTCATGTTAGCCCCTACGTTCGGAATCGGGTCGCTCGTGGCGATTACATGCGCGGCATCAACTCCGCGGATGTACTTGCCGCTAGCGCACGGGCTATCTTTATTATAAAAGAATATTATCTTGATTCTGTAAAATTGACGATTTTAAGTGCCCGCAAGGGCCTATGAAATAAAGTTATTTTGATTTTGTATGATATGCTTTCTGTTAGGACGTCCTTGCCTTTTAGCTTTTCTATCTTGTGACCTAAGTCATTCAGAAGTTGCTTAGTTTCTTGATTTGTTGTATTATCGATAGTGAATGATTGCAAAGTCACATTGAAAATGTTGTTGATTTGGGGTATTAATAATGGTTGTGGTATTCCCAGCCTCAGTTTCAAGGTATCTTTTAACTCCTCGTGTGTTCTGTTAAATTAATAATATTTGTACCGGTCACTTGGAGTGCGGTAACTTGATCGCCGCATATATTTCTCAGCTGACAACTATCACAACAAAAATAGAATATTGTATTTAAATTGTTCAAATTAATCCATTTATCATTATTCGATTTTATCATGTCAACGAGGAAGCAAATATTCAATGACGTCTCTGTGATCAACGCTGTTAAGACAGGGAGCGATCACCGACTGGTAAGAGGCACATTGAATATCAACGTAAAGCTTGAAAGATCGCGACTGATAAAATCTACGCTCCGACCAGTGCCGACCCAGATTCAAAAGCCCGAACGCTTTCAGCTCGAGCTCCAGAACCGCTTTGAGACCCTTGAAAACAGCATAGATGTGGACGATCTGAACGACCTGGTGGTGGATGCTGTCCGTACGGTAGGGTCAAAATACTTCAAAACTCACCGTCCCAAATTGAAGAAACTCTCCACACATACACTCGAACTCATGGATAAGAGACATGAAATGAGACTGCAAGACTCAGCGGATGCCCTACGTTATAGACAGCTTAATAGACAGATCTCGAAGTCGCTGACGAGTGACCTTCGCCAATTTAATACCGAGCGTATTAAAGAGGCCATAGAGCGGAACAAAGGCTCCAAAGTGTTCGCTAGAGATCTGTCTATTGGGCAAAGTCAACTGACGAGGCTGAAAACTGAGGACGGCAGTATCATTTCATCGACTCCTGAAATCCTGAGAGAGATTGAGAGTTTCTATAGGCAGCTGTATTCCAGTATCACACCAGGCCAAAGCAGAGCTCGAGATCCTAGAGCCAAGCTTACCCGACACTATACCGAAGATATCCCGGACGTCAGCCTGTACGAGATTAGAATAGCCCTCAAACAGCTAAAGAACAACAAGGCGGCGGGAGATGACGGAATTACAACAGAGCTTCTGAGAGCGTGCGGCACGCCGGTACTTAAAGTCCTCCAGAAGATCTTCAATTCTGTCATCGTCCAGGGCAAAACGCCGAAGGCATGGAGCAGAAGCGAGGTGATTTTGTTCTTCAAAAAGGGCGACAAAACCCTACTGAAGAACTACAGACCCATCTCGCTTCTGAGCCATGTCTACAAGCTGTTTTCGAGGGTCATTACGAATCGTCTTGCTCGCAGGTTTGACGACTTCCAACCTCCCGAACAAGCCGGTTTCCGAAAAGGCTTTAGCACCATAGACCACATCCATACGCTGCGGCAGGTTATACAGAAGACCGAAGAGTATAATCGGCCACTTTGCTTGGCGTTTGTGGACTATGAGAAGGCCTTTGATTCGATCGAGACTTGGGCGGTGTTGCAGTCTCTCCAGAGGTGCCAAGTGGACTACAGGTATATCGAAGTGTTAAGGTGCCTGTACCAAAACGCCACTATGTCGGTCCGAGTACAGAGCCAGAGCTCTAATCCTATCCAACTACAGCGAGGAGTGAGACAGGGAGACGTTATCTCTCCGAAACTGTTCACTGCTGCGTTGGAGGATATTTTTAAGCTTCTGGACTGGAATGGACTTGGCATCAACATCAACGGCGAGTACCTGACGCATCTTCGGTTTGCCGATGATGTGGTCCTAATGGCTGAGACCTTAGAAGACCTGAGCACCATGCTCGAAGATCTCAGTAACGCATCCCAACGAGTGGGTCTTAAGATGAACATGGACAAGACGAAAATTATGGCCAACGCCCATGTTACACCCGCTCCAGTAAATGTTGGGAACGTTACACTCGAAGTTGTTGACCACTATGTTTACCTAGGACATATAATACAGTTAGGTAAGTCCAACTTCGAGAAAGAGATCTCTCGTCGAATCCAACTCGGGTGGGCAGCGTTCGGGAAGCTGCGATACATTTTCGCGTCCAAATTACCTCAGTGCCTTAAGACGAAAGTCTTTAACCAGTGTGTGTTGCCAGTGATGACTTATGGCAGTGAAACGTGGTCGTTCACTATGGGTCTTGTAAGAAGGCTCAAGGTCGCCCAGCGGGCAATGGAGAGAGCTATGCTTGGTGTTTCCCTACGCGATCGAATCAGAAATGAGGAGATCCGTAGGAGAACAAAAACCGCCGACATAGCTCAAAGAATTGCGAAGCTGAAGTGGCAATGGGCAGGACACATAGCAAGGAGAACCGATGGCCGTTGGGGCGGAAAGGTTCTCGAATGGCGACCGCGTGCCGGACGACGCTCAGTGGGTAGGCCCGCTACGAGGTGGACCGACGATCTGGTCAAGGTCGCGGGAAAACGCTGGATGCGGGCAGCACAGGACCGATCGTTGTGGAGATCCTTGGGGGAGGCCTATGTCCAGCAGTGGGCGTCGTACGGCTGATATGATGATGATGATGAATCCATTTATTCTTACATTGTTCAGTTTTCATTAGACACTGATTTTTTGAATTTCTGTAGCATAGATCTGTATCTGATTTCATCTTGTAAATTGGTGTTGTTAAATAACAGAAGGTTGAATCATCGTGTTTGATGCATGCTTCCAGGTCTTCTTGCTTCAACGGAATGTATGAATGAAAGGACGACCGTTTGGTGCAACGGTAGCGATCCTGCCTTTCGCTCCAACGGTCCTGGGTTCGAATCCCGGTAGGGGCAGATATTTGTATGATGAATACGAGCATTTGTGCCTGAGTCATGGGTGTTTATATATATTTCTATGAATATTACATATCTATGTATCATATATGTATGTCTATCCGTTACCCTAGTATCCATAACACAAGCCTTACAGTGCTTACATTGGGCTAGGCTAATTGGTGTGAATGTGAGAAATATTTATTATTATTATTATTATTATGAATCCTTTTGTAGATTCATACCGTTATATTCTGAGATGGGTTGTAAGATTATTATATTGGATCCCACTTGTTTTGGGACAGCAATTAATTTATATAAGTCGTAATTATCTCTGCTTAATAAGGGAATCTTGATTTCAAATATAAAAAAATCATCTGTCATTCTTGCCCTGACTTTTAAAAGATGATAAATGCTTTGTAAATCTGCTTGTATATTAGTGATAGGATGAGTTAAATCATTTCTTTGTTGTCCAGATATGGTGTTTAATTCATTTTGTAATTGCAGCGGGGTGATGAGGTGAACATTGAATTTGCCATTATATATGTTGGTTATAATATCAAGTATGGTGTCTTGGATACCTTTCAGGCTATACAGCATGTTGTTCGCTGATATAGTTGACATTATAAATTCACTTGCGTAGTCTAGTTTTTGGACTTCTGTTTGCAGGGTGTTATACGTTTTCTCGAGCGAAACTAAGTGGTGATTAAACATTTTATATTGTTTTTGTGCATTCAACTCGATTCTCTTCAAAAGATTGTATTCGGCTTCCACGATGGATGTTTGATTTTGCCAGAGACGGGCTGAATGGTTTTCATTTTTCTTGATACGGCTGATATCACGTGAGTACTGTTCCGCGAATTGTTCGTCTAGTACTCCGAACAGGCTGCGTGCGATACTCCCCACTCCGTTGATAAGGCCGCGCCTCCGTCTGGTGCGTCTTTGCTTATTCATCATTAAAAGATTATTAGAATATTGAAGTTCAGAAAAAGCGTGATTTAATTGTAACATAATAATGTCACAATGCGTTTTCTCTTTTATTTTTTGACATGTTGCTTCTAAGTGATCTTGATATTGGATATATGTATGCATTGGTCCCTTCCCAATAGGGATCCATGTCATAGTATACGATGATCTTCCATTCATCCTTTATAAGCTGCATATTGGCTACCTAGATCTTGATTGACTTGAACTATATTTTGACAGAAAGATGATGAAATCATAATCATAAAATAAAATAGGGTCATTACAAAAGTAATGAATGCTGATAGTTTGTTTACAGGTTTCCGATTACGTGTGCACCGTCGCTGTGCTCGAGCCGCGTCACTCGTTGACGTCACCTGTAATTCTTGTTCGGAATTAAGTGTCGCTTGCGTCCTTTGGTTACCAGTGGACGACACTATTTCTTGCTCAGTTTGCTGTGGCGTAACCGTTGTTTGATTACTGACTGGTAATATTGATAGCTTAGCAACTGGTCGCTTGATTAGACCATTTTTAGTTTTTAACGTCACAACACGGACGTAACTATCTTTCCCAGGATGTAATTCGACGACTCGCCCCATGGACCACTTTCCAGGCGGGAGGTTTGCGTCTTGTATAAGAACGATGTCATCGATCTTGATATTTTGTTTAGGACCCGTGTGGAAATATTTTTCAGAAATAATTTCTGATTTACTCCGAAAAAATCAGAAATTTTCTTATAATGATACGAAATATTCAGAATCCTTCTCAAATTTGAAACATGTTTTTTAAGAAAGTTTCGGGGAGAAGAGGAGTAAATCGGAAGAAAAATTTTTTGTATATTTGAAACTTTCGGATAATTTCAGACTAAATTTGAGAAAGTGGGAAAATTCGGTTTGATGAATTTTTTAACAATTCAAAGAGTGTTAGAATAAAGCTAGGACAAAACACGACTAAGTTTGAATATTTCAAGAAGGTTTCTGAGAGTTTCAGAGAATATTTATTCGCTTAGAAAAGTCTCTCAGTTTTTAGAGAATTTCAGAGAGTTTCAGACTAAATTTATCCTTATTTTATTCTGAAACTCTCTGAAAAGCTCAGGAACTCTCCAAACGTACGCTTCAAATTTTCTCAAATTTAGTCTGAAATCATCAGAAAGTTTCAAATATACAAAAATTTTTTCTTCCGATTTACTCTTCTTCTTCCCGAAACTTTCTAAAAAAACATGTTTCAAATTTGAGAAAGATTCTGAATATTTCGTATCATTATAAGAAATTTTCTGATTTTTTCGGAGTAAATCCGAAATTATTTCTGAAAAATATTTCCACACGGGGATGCTTCCATTTTGTTCTTGTTCATAATTGAGATACTCGGCGCGCCATCTGAGCCAAATGTCTTTAAATATTTTTTGAGTGAGATTCCATCTTGTTCTCTCATCTCTCTCTGATTCTATTATTGTAAGAATGGGCCCGCATGCTAAGACGGCGTCAAATAATTTAAATCTTCTGGATCTTCTGATATCGCGCACAAAGGGCGCGAATTAAAGCAGGCTTTTAGCTGTGATAGTAACGTAGCAAACTCTTCGTACGTTAACTTTTGCTCACCTAATACCCTGCGCAAATGATTTTTGAGGCTTTTTACGGCGGATTCCCAGAGCCCTCCCGCACTTGGCCACGACGGAGCCTGGAAATGCCACTCAATCTTTAAATCTGTTATTTCTCTATGGAACTCAGGATTAATCACTTGCTTTAGGTTGATAAATTCTTTTTGTAGGAATTTATTTGCACCGACGAAGTTAGTGCCATTATCGCTGTAGATATGGCGTGGTGACCCTCGACGTGCTGCTAGTCGACGCAAAGCTGCTATGAATGCTGATGAGCTCAAGTCTGAGACGAGCTCGAGGTCGACTGCCTTTGTAACTATGCAGACGAATACTGCTATGTATCCCTTTGTTGTTTTAACTCCCTTTCCTTTGTTCGTTTTGACATCTACCTAGCCAGTGAAATCGACGCCCGTGTGATAGAAAGGTCAAGATGGGTTTATTCTGGCTGCAGGTAAGTCTCCCATGATTTGATGTTCTTTGCTAGGTTTGTGTTTCTTACAGGTGACGCAGGTAAATAGTTGCTTTTTGACTTTCAAGCGCAACTTTTTTCAGGCGCAAGTATTGGATACTCAATAGATAGTTGAGATATGATAAAGTAATACGAGCGCCTTCGGCGTCATGGCGTGCGCTTGCTTGATAAGTAGTGTTGTCAAAATGCTGTGGTGTGGTATGATAATTGGATGCTTCATTTCTTCACTTATGAATGCATGTCATAATCTTCCCCCTACGCCTTATCTTTGTCTAGGAAAGGATTCAGATTCAATATCTTAATATCTTGCTTTTTTAATCTAATGCTGTTTTTGCTTGTAAATTGCTTATCTCTGTCATAAATTCTGCTTGCTGTGTATATGATTTCATGCTTTGCTTTTTCTAGTTCTTGTAATGTAAGATATGGTTTGCTTTCTCTTGCTTGCTTTTTTGTGATAGCTCGTCGTATCCAGGCCAGTAATCGGACAAGTTTTGTGATCGAACTATATTTGCTAAGTAATTGCTTCATTAAATAATTATTATCTTGTTGAATGACAACGTGTGTTTGCTTATTTTTCTTGATTTCTTCATCCGTCTGATAGATTTTATGTTTTTTTTCATGTTTCTGGTTATTCCCACCACAACGGATGTTCAATAATGAGCTGAGATGCTATGATGCCTCGACTAGCACAATGTGCTGGGTTATCTGTAGATTTCACATATCGTCAACAGGTCGGAGCCATGATGTTTGTTATTTTGTGGACTCGGTGAGCAACGAAGGGCTTCCATCAACTGATATCACCCTGCAGCCAACCTAATACAGCGGTCGACTCCGTCCAACCGTAAATTGTTATTTCATATTCTTGCAGAGAGGTCAACAGTTTGGTCATTAATCTTGATAAAAGTTCTGCTCCACACAGTTCCAACCTTGGGAGAGTGTGATTTTTCTTCTCAGATACAATTCTTGCTTTTGCTACTACTAAAACTATGTTTGATTGATGTTTCTCTTTAATTCTACAGTATATGACGCAACCGTAGGCTTTCATTGATGCGTCACAGAAACCGTGTAACTCGATACTCGTTCTTAGTGTCGTGCCGAGCCAACGCGGTACAGTGATGTTGTTTATGTTTTTAATATCGTCTCTTATCTTGATCCATTCAATAATAATTTCTTTAGGTAATTCGTTATCGCAGCTGATTTTGTATGGCCACAGTTTTTGAAAAAGTAATTTTAGTTTGGTTGTAATCGGATTAAGCCAAGGGGATCAAATATTTTCGCTATATTTGATAATAGGGTTCGTTTAGTTATTCTTGAATTTTTAGTTGACTCTACTTCTGATTCAAATGTAAAATAATCTTGTTCCGGTTTCCAACACAACCCCAAAGTTTTTCTTGTTTCGACATGATGAAATTCGAATTGGGTATTGACGTCTGTGTTCTGATCTTGTAGTAACTGTGGCTTATTAGAGGCCCATTTTCGTAGGTTAAATCGTCCTGACTTGAGTAAGTTGATTAAATCCTTTTGGAGTTGTTTTGCTTCATTTAATCCATGTGTTCCATGAAGTAAATCGTCCATGAAAAAGCATTATTTTATGACTTTCGGTGCTTGACTTCCTATGTAATTATATTTTTCGTCTCTTGCTAATTGTTTTAAGGTCATCATTGCCAGGAATGGTAATGCCTTTTGACCGTATGTGACTGTACAAAGTTGATATTCACGTAAGGGTTCTGTCGGACGCTTCTGATCTTCGGGATGGATCCAGATCTGCCGGAACATTTTTTCAATGTCGGCAGTAAAAGCTACTTTATATTTTCGCCATTTTAATAAAAGAGATTGAAGGTCTTGCTGTAAGTTTGGGCCCCTGGATATGAGGTCGTTCAAACTTTTGCCGTTTTAGTCGTTTTTAACGCAAAAAATGTTATATTTTTTGCGTTAAAAACGACTCTTAATGCAGTTATCAGGGAACCCTCACGTATGACGCAATGATGCGACAGGAAACAATCGGGTTTTCAATTTGTAAGAATTGGGCGATTGCTTTCGATTTTGATGACACCAATTGTTCCTCAAAATTTGCTACAAGAGGAAGTCGAACCTGATATTTTCCATCTTCCAGTCTTTTTGTTGTGTCCTTGTACAATGTTAGACATTGCAAATCTTCTGATGAAAGACGTTGCTCGCCTGAAATATCTTCTGTTTCCCAAAACCGTTCCATTTGAATGAAGCTGCTCGCAGTAAGCACAACATTGCATTGTAAAGTGTTAACGTTGCCACATAAAATCCACCCCAATCTTGTTTGTTGCGCAACTAATGATGATTGTTTGGTTCTACAGACTCCTTCCAAAATTATATTGGAGTAGATGTCTGCTCCCAGGAGTATGTCTATCGGGCGACTCAGGTTGAAGTCAGGATCTGCTAATTTGATATTTTGAAGATATTCCAACTGTGGTTTTTTGTAAGTACAGTTAGGTAAATTTCTTGTTAAACTTTTCATAATAAGTGCGTCTGGACTAAACTTGTAAGTTTCATCATAAGACGCACATTCGATGGTGATTTGACCCTTGCAATTGCTTTCTTTGATCCCAACACCTGAAATGACTTCTTTACATTTTTGTCTCTGTAATGTTAATAATTGTGCTGCATTTTCGGGAATTAATGTCAATTGCGACCCTTGATCTATAAGAGCGCGCATATAGTGATAAGTACTGTCTGCTGCTTGTACTTTGATTATTGCAGTTGCTAGCAATATTTCTGGCAAATCATATATTTGTGACACGTGCAACCCGCTGTTACTCATATGATGCTGTTTCTCTGTATGAGAAATTTGGTCTTGGGGTCGATTTTCCCCCGATTTTTGGTTGCTAAAACTTTTGAATGCGTCATGTAAAATAGTATTGTGATTTTCATTGCAATTGCGACATCTTTTTGTAGAAGTGCAATTCTTGTTATTATGGTTGAATAAACAATTACTACACAAATTAAGTTTCGCTATCGTTTTCCATTTGGCGAATGGTGTCATGTCCAAAAACTGCTTGCAATGATAAATTCAAAGTTCGCCGTCGCAAAATGGGCATTTAATAAAATTATATTTTTTGCTTGATTGCGTCACTACTTGATTACTTAGAAAAGGAGACTTATAATGACTTGATTTATGATTATTCATTCCAAATGATCTGTTGTTTGATGATCCTGATAATGCTTGGTGATGAGACTGAGTGATGTCATGTTTACGATGCGCAGACTCCATGCTAGTGAATTTACATTGTAAAAATTCCAAATAATCTTTTAATTCTGGCAATTCTCTTTTTGAGGGAATCCATGTACTCATTGTATGTTTGTGTATAGAAAGAAAGAAAGAAACACATTTATTGACCACAAAGCACAGAAGGAACACATAAAATAAACATAGCACATATAGGTGACATATAAAAATCAAACATAAAACTAATAGCTAATGGTCAATTAGGACCCGACCTCAGCATATGCTGCATCAGGTTAGGCTGATACAGCGCTGGTATTCTGGCCGGGCCTACATAAATTCGTATTATTTTTCTATAAATTAAATTCACAATTCACAATAACGTAGAACAAACATATAGATTACAAACAGGACAAACAATTAATAAATAAAGAAAAATCAAATAATAATAAAGCAAAAAACAAAATAATTCACGAAAATATTACAATACATTGAATTACAAAGAGAGAGGAAAAAATAAAATAAAAATAATATTATTATGGGCGAGACCCTTTGCCTTGCCTCTGTTGCGGAACGCAAATCTGTGGCCAACCGCAATGTCGGTATTCAGTCTGTGACATAAAGTCATGTTTGCCACGTAGGCTAGAAGGTTATAGCTCTGAAACAATTGTTATATATACTTCACTTTCATTCTTAGAATACCATAATTTAGTCATACATAAAATATTAACTGCACCTTAATACACATACTTTTTACGTGACTGTGGTAAACTACTAAACAACATTGTCAATGTGAAAGAAAAAAGAAAAAAATGAGTTTTAAGCCAGCTAGTCCGACCCATAGCAGTGAAAACCGATAAGGCAATGGCAAGCCAACCCCACACAGCCCTTCGGCACCATCAGCGCTGGAACGCTGGCCCCAAGTTGTCGGTGCGTCGCGAAGAAATAGCATGTAAGTTCAAAGAAATTTGCTCACTTAGAAGGTACTTTCTTAGGTTGTTTCTAAACGAGCTAATTGTTTCCAGGTCGCGCAACGGAGGGGGAATATCATTCCAGCACCGTGAGGCGGCGAACCTAAAAGACCCGCGGAATGCCACAGTGCGGTGCTTTGGGGTGACAAATATGTAAGCACAGGCCCTCCTCGGATAAATGATGCTTTTCCTTGCCCACACTAATTTCTTATAAAGATATGATGGTCTACTAGTACCAATGATACCGAAAAGCAATGTGGCCAAATGAAGCTTCCTTCGACCCTCCATCTTTAAAATATTTCTACTATTAAGAAAGGGAGTAACATGCGTTCTGGGGGGGATATGGAAACAAAAACGCGCACAAGCATTTTGCACCCGCTGAATAAGCTTAGCTGTTCTAGAAAGCAGGCAGGGGCCATAGACAGTATCGCAATAATTAAGCTTAGACAGAACTAATGCTTCGCAGAGTGACAGTCTCAGTTTCTCGCACAGGTAAGGTCTGAGTTTATATAGTAATTTCAGCCTATAAAAACAAAATATTGTGTACACTCTGTCAAATGGCTTTCAAAATTTAGATGACTGTCAAGTGGTAAACCCAGATTCTTAGCCGAGTCAACACGCTCTATCGATTCCCCATTGATGCTAATATTAAGAGTGGAGTTGCTTAACTTCTGTATGCCACTATTTGATCCCATAAGCAGCAATTTTGATTTCTTCGGGTTGAGGACAAGGCAATTCAAATTGCACCATGAGGAAATGTTTTTAAATCCTCATTTATTTTTGTTTCAGCAACATGAATATCAGCCTTGGAATATTGGAAGGAACTAACAGCTCAATATTGGAAGGAACAGTATAACTGAAGGTCATCAGCATACAAATGATATCTGCAGTTATGGATATATTTAATGACATCGGAACTGTACAAGGTATAGAGGATTGGTCCAAGAATTGATCCCTGAGGCACTCCACGAGTGACTAACAACTGTGAGGAGCGGTTCTTCGACCCGTCTGGATTGGTCAACTCCACAAGCTGTCGCCTATTGTGCAGGTAACTTGAAAACCATCGCAGTGCAACATCATCGACTCCATAGTATGCTAACTTAGAAATCAAGAGTGAAATATTTATAGAGTCGAATGCCCTTGAGAAATCCAGCAATACCAGGGCGCTTATCTCCCCCTGGTCACGGGCAGCAAGAAGATTGTCAACCACGTCCGCTAAGGCAGTTGCTGTGCTGTGACCCTTACGGAACCCAGATTGCTGTAGTGGAAGAATGCCACTCCCTTCCACAAATGTAGGGAGCTGCTCACATACAATTTTCTCAAGAACCTTGGATAAACACGGAAGCAGGCTAACTGGACGCAAATCACTCAAGGATGCCGGATTGGTGCTTTTAGGCAATGGTTTCACTATCGCCAACTTCCAACCATCAGGGAAGATTCCCATAGTTAGTGAGAGGTTTATAATGGCTGTGAAAGCACAAAGCGACTGGGGGAGAGTGAGCATCAGCATGTCCAAAGACAACCCGTCACTACCCTGAGCATTCGATTTAAGACTCCTGATAGTTTTCAGAACCTTGTCCTCTGTTACTGTGCACAGAGAAAATGTCTCCAAGCCATGCCTGTGTCCACCAAAGTAAGAGAGCTGAGATACTGGCGCATGACCATCCCCGGGTACGTTCAGGAAGTGGGAGTTGATGACATCAGGAGTATTTAAACAGGGTGGAATATCCATGCATTTACCATCTGGAAGCACAGTGTTCCTGAGATTTCTCCACAGCTTCTTTGAATTCTTAATGTTAGTATTAATATAATTGTTGAAGAAACACCTCTTCTCACACTCAATTGCTTGTGATACAATTTTTTTAAGTATCTTGTAGCTCTCGTTAAGGGAGACAGAATAATTACTTTTCAATTTACGATGATGGTTATCTCTAATGCGCATCATAGAACGAACAGTATCAGTAATCCATGGATGGGGAGGGTGCTTGAATTTACGTACCTTAGTAGGAGCGTGTAAATCAAATAAATTAACAAGACAGGTCGTGAGCGAATCCACCATGTCATCAATGTTGTCTATTTTGTATAGATAAGACCAGTTGATAGCCTCAAGATCAGAGTTAAATAGATCAATCATAATATCCCTAAGCGGCCTATAAGACACCCACTGGGGTTGTGGTTTAACCTTTCTGATGTTGAATTCAGCCGTAACTATAGCATGAACTCCCAGCTCTGGTTTATGATTGACTACCACCTGTAGGACCCCAATGTCTGTGCAGATCACGTCAATGAGACTGGAATCATGTTCAGTAAAGTGAGTAGGTTCGGTAACTGCTTGTTTAACATCAAAACTGTGCAGGAATTGGTGAAGGGATCTGGTCTTGCTACTAGTAGCGCCGAGAAGGTTGATATTAAAGTCGCCAACCAGTATCAGTGCATCACGCTTATGAAAACAGGTAATGGAATCAGCAATAGAACCCAAAAACAAGTCCACATCCTGCCACGGCGGTCTGTAAGCTGTACCTATTACCACATTAGAGTTGTTTATGAGTACCCTGATCCACATCTGTCCAACGTCTGGATGGGATGGAAAATCACAAGAGCGAGCATACAAGCCCCTACGGATATAGAACCCCACACCTCCACCACGGCCACCACAGATGTGCATAGATCTTGGCTTATGTTTAAATCGATAGCCTGCCAGCCTCGGTGCTCTGTTGTCCTCCCCCTCTTGCAGCCAAGTTTCATTAATAGCTAGTATGTCTGGCGCCATCTCCTCCACAGCCACGACAAGCTCCTCATGTTTAGTACTCAGTGACCCAGCATTATACAAACCAACTACAAACTTTTTTTTAGAGGAAGTTCTGTAAGCAATTAGCTATATATGATTGTATTTTGAACTCAGATGAAGTAAATTTTTGAACAGTTATGCCCTTATAAATATATTTGAAATTTGTATAGCGAAAGATGTAAGGTTTATATAATAATAGAATGATATTGATTGCATAAGTTGATGAGTCACTGTAAACATATATATATTTAGTAAAGTGATAGATATAATGTATGTGCATAAAATTAAAGGTAACATATATAAGACCTATTGTGATTTTGAATATATACATGAATTGAGCATTGTAAAAGTAAAAGTATATATATTTATTTAAACAATAAGAGCGCGAATAAAGTACACATAACAAAGACGAATTCAACAATGCATGACAGAGATTTACGCTCCAGGATCCCCTCACTTTAAAGCCCAATAACAACGACAGGACATAAAAAAATATAAATGTGCAGACACATAAAAGCATTAATACTAGTATCGGCACCGAAAATTTGTATTTAGACGTATAAATATTTATCATGTAAAACAATATATAAACATATAAGCACAGAGATAACCTGTGGCTTCGGAACACCTTGAGTCATTTACTCTGGACACCAAGAGCCCTGCCAAGGTCCGCATCCGTTCGAATTTGAAAGACCGGTTGACCGTCTGCTTGCCGAACAAAGATTCGGCCCCGCTTGGTCCACGAGTAACGCCAGTGCTGGTTCTTACAGTCCTCACGGGCGCGGTGGAAAAGCTGCCTGTTGTGCCGCGTCAGCCGCTCGTTGATGAAGATGCGGGGCCCCCCCGCGCCAGCGGTGAGCGTGCGGCGAACGCGCGCGGCGCGCATGAGCTCGTCGCGCAGAATGCGGCGCGCCCACGCGCTCCGCAAACACCACATCGCGCTCCTCCAGCGGCACGCCCAGCCGCGCGGCAAGGGTGCACACGGCCTGCACCACACTCACCCCCTTTTCCTCCGGCAGCTGCCCTATCTCTAAGTCGGAGAGCAGCGTCTCCTGGTCCCGGTCATTGAGCTCCAGCTTGAGCTCTGCGATGGTCCGCTCGAGCTCGGCGGCCCCACCAGCCCCGGCGTCCGGCTCGCGCTGCTCCAGGGCATCGAGTTTGCGCTCAACGCTGTCGAGCTGCGCCGACAAGGACTCACGGAGCTGCGCCATCTCTTTGCGGAACTCCCTCATTTCCGCCATGAAGACCGCGAGCTCTCTCTCGCGGCGCTCTTCCCTGTCGTCGACAACGGCCTCCCGCGCACGGACAGAATGAACCGCGGCCGCGGCCTCGCCCCCCGGAACCGGGAGCACCACCTCTCCCAGGCCCTTCACCGGAGTGTCGTCCCTCTTGCGGTCCACCCTCTTACAGCCCGGACATGTCCAGTCCCTACTTATGGTAGCCTTCTCTGCTAGGTTGAGGCAACCCTTGTGGAATTTCTGGGGACACACTGAACAGGAGGCACCACTTGATGGGGCCATAAATTTGCCGCAAGCACCGCAGTTTAGCATTTTTCTGCCAACTTCAACTCAGCAAGGAACTCAAGGTATTTTGCGGATGCACGAAACTTATTGCCTTTGCCCCGAGATTGTACAAAAATATTGTGGGTAGCAATATAAAACTTTGTAAATGTTAATGTCACTGTTTGTTTTATTTTCCCAGTATTGTATATTTTTCCATGAATTTAGCAAAAATAATATTAACACGTCATTAGGCTATTGTGACCAATACACCAGACGTATCCACACTTGGATTATCGCACTTCAACACACAAAAATCGCAAAGAAAACACAAGCACGTCCGCACTGTGAAAGTGAATTTGACAGTCCAATCACTTTCACAGTGATTGGACTGTCAAATTCACTTTCACAGTTTATCCAATTTAAGTGACATTAAATGGACAATTAATGGATCCCATGAGCTTGTGTCAACGCCAAAGTTTTAAACTGCATTTATGCATTCGTTTGTTGTGTCGTGAACCCTCTTGAAATGGCTCACAGACTGCTGTCTTGATGTGGGTAACTCTATCATGACGTTAATAAAATAAATAAAAAGGCTTTTATTTCCAGTGTTTACATTTCTTAAAATCTATGTATGTGTTGGTTTTGTTTAGTTTATTCTATGTTACTTAATTTGTATCCTATGTATTATATCATAATATTTATAGTTATATGATGACGTTAATATGGGAGTTAAATATAAGTTTTGTATTGTTGTATCGGTTGTTAAGTAATTCCCAACAGGTACTGTAGTTCTCGGAGCATATAGATAGATGTTGGATTGTGGCGGGTGCAGCCAGAGAAATAAAAGCTCGTTTAGGTCACTTGTTTTATATTTAAGGAATTAAGGCACAAAATAGTGCCTTAAAGAAACTTATAGACTTATAAACAGGAACTGGTGGTACAGAATATATATACAGGAAACTTGTGAATTATGCTTATGAGCTTATTATACTTGTGAGCTTATTATAACTGCTCAGCACTATAAATATATTTAAATAATTTGATATCGGTGAGTCAACCACTCTACGCGCTGACTCTGGTAAGAATAAACTTCGAACAAAACAAATAAACAGAGACAGACAGTAAATTTAAAATAGGAAACGAAGAGAAAAGAAAATATGAAAAATGGCCAGAGAAGAGCGCAATGAAAGCAACGAGTCGCCAATATAGCTATGGCGCCTCGTTACAGGATGAGTCGCTCTGCTTCTCCCTTGACTTCACTCTTGAGAAATTGCATTTTTTGGGCTTTTGACAACGAAGGGTTGTTATGAATACCTTCATAAAATAAATCTTTGAAGGATGTCCAACGATTGTAAACACCGCTAAACTCAGGAATGTTCATTTTCGGAGTAAACTTCTCGCGATGAGAAACTGATCACAGCTTGCTGTTAATGGCTCGTTTCATCTGCTCGTATGTTTTTTCATGAGTAGAAAATGCTTTTTCATAAATGGCGTTGGTGCCCTCCATCTCACTGTCGAGTTCCCAGTGCGCAGAATCAATAATCTTCCACCGCGTTTCCAGGTTTGCGCAGTAAATCTTCGAACTCTCACCTTTCACTTACGTTTTCTAGGCTAATATTTAAAACTGTGCGTGTAAAAGCTCTAAAGTTGCTGGCTTGCTTTTTTAGTAATTCATCTGTTTTACTCTACATACCTCGGTTACTATGCTTAAGTGGCGGTGATGACAAATCATTATCACCTATCTTGTCACCTTTTTCTTGCTTGTTCTGCTCATCTACATCTCGCTCTTCACTAAAATATGATTCTGACGATGTTGATGGTTGCTTTTCTTTGATTTCGCTCTTACTCTTGAACGATGAATTCATTAGTCTTGTTGAAAGAAAATACTGATGAACACCACTATAAAAATCACTCAAAAAGTATTCATGCGTCTTGTCTTCCGGTTTTTCAATTATCTGATCGTTGAACTCAAACTTCTTCCAAAGCTCGTTCAATCTTGCTATACGTTGCTGAATATACGATCCAGTTTTCCTGCTTTCACTATCCTTGTTAGAATTATTATTTATTCTCTGAATATCTTCATAGATTTTCTTTTGTTCGCGGATAAGATCCTCCATGACGATAAAATTAAAAGTTTACTTTACTGCTGAAAAAACTTGCTTGATAAAAAATGACAAATGCTTGCTAAATATGCCTAATACTTGCTTAATTCTTGATAATTACTTGATTACTTGCTGGTTACACTCAATGCTTGTGTATCCTGTGCACAGATGTGCGCCTTCTCAATTCAACTGGTGAGAACCGCTTGTGGGAGGAGAGTCGAACCGATTCGCTCCTTACACGAGACACAAAAAAACATTGAGTTTCACTCGAAGGACCACTTAACTGCTAATGATAAGGGCTGCTATATCTTCAATAATACGAGACGCAGTTAACTATGATGTTTTAATTACATGTTTCCACAATTATAAAGCGGCTATTAATTTAAATGCTGATGCTAATGAGTAATGCGATCGGTGACGGAAAGCAAACTAAATTATAATTAAATATTTCATTTACAAAAGTGCTGATTGACAAAATTAAATGACCGTACAACCAGTATGATATCTCGAAATTCTGGAACGACATCAAAAACTTCTTGTTTACTTAGGCACAGCCTTTGAATCGTATGGTCTACGAAAGACTGCATATGTATATCCGCTCTATTTTCGGTTATTTCTTTGCTTCTTTTACGGCATGATAAGCAGGATACATATTCTTTACACATTTGTTACCTTGCTCTCTAGTTTCAGTTGATGGGGAGCTCATTGTACATTTTTTTAATTTAGTGCCTCGATTTGGCGAAGCTAGAAAAAGCTCTTTAACTATCGCTGCAGAGTCCCGTTTTCCTTCTTCCATAAGTTTAACTTGTGCTGCCACAGCTATTTCTTCAGATGTTTTTTCTTGTACCAATTCCTTTACTTTTCTACGCTTTGTTCTTTCGCAGCATTCAGAAAAATCTTTTTTTTGGTCTTCCGCGAGTTAATGAAACCTCAGTAGAAGACTCTGGTTCACAAATGACAGTGGGAAGGTTGACATAACTCTGAAGCCATTCATTATTACTTTTCAAAAATTGTGATTTATTTCCGTGGCATTTTTGCCACCTAAGGTCAATTTGCTGACACAAACTCCTTAAAATAACTTTTATTTGTGAAATAATGTTATCACTTAAACTAACGTTACCGTAGCTATTAACAACGTAACCATATAGGGTATCAAACCTGTTTTCTTTCTTGTTTTGCCACCAAATCTCAAAAATCACTGACTTTGAAATTATGTGTTCCATCGTTTACTGTTGTATTTTTGCACTGAATTGTACGAGAAACATGCTTTAGTCATTAACAAATACGATAATATCATAGCACAATGTAACACACCATACAGATTCACCGCACAGAATTGAGATGTTAAAGCGTTTACACCACCACTGAGTATTCACCACAATGACAGTACTAACCTCAACTGACATAGTTACACTGAGGTAACCGGGCGGATAATGAGGAAAAACTCATCTGTATTAATAATAATTAGTGTTAATTGTATTTTTTTCGTCGATACTGAACGTCTTTAAATAAAAACTAAATAACTTCTGTAGACGCAAGAAAACGCAGTCAAAAATAGCATTTTCTACTAAAATAATAATCGTATTTTAACGACACATCAACCAATCAACCATATTTTACCATATAATAAAAATATATCTTATAAACATTATTAATTATTGAAATTTATCTTAAATAAACTACAAAATTAAAAGATGAGTTTTAATAAGATAAAAATGTAAATATGGGCTACAGAAGGTATTTTGAACTATACTAAATGTACACCCGGAAATAGTAAAATTATTTAAAATGTTAGTGGAATGCTAAAGATTTAATAACACACTAGTCAATCTGAGGTTGTCAAACAGGAATTTCAGCGTCCTCCTTCCTCATTCCAAGAACATAAGGATGTATGGATTTTTAGAAATAAGCACTTATTACTACAAACATGGCATTTTTTTGATATGCAAGGGTTACTAATTCAAATGCTAATAATTTTAGAGCAATAAGAAAACCTTAATTTTTTTTATTAAAATCCCCCTAGATCGTGAAAATACCACACTGTGCGTCGGTAACTGTCGAAGGTCTCTATGAAGTTGGAAAACTTTAATGTTTGCCTCACTAAAAGTGTTTTTTTTTTCATTGAAAATTTATCAAAGAACCTACAATATTAAATTGCTTTTAAATCTACATACTATGGGCTTTTATAATTATTATATTTTATGCATTTTCAATGCGATCTTTCTATTATAATAATTTATACTATGGGCTTTTAAAAATGTATAATACTTAACAAGTATACCCACAAAATTTTTCAAGAAATAATTTAAAAGTTTTGAAGCGAACAGATCTGTAATAGACATTCTTAAGAATGACACTTTTTGATAATTAAAAAAAATGTATTGCGAATGAAATCCATGCAAAATTACCACATTATTGTGGTAATTTAGTTCCACTCCTATACTGAATAATAAACTTTTAAAAGTGCGTCAGTAATGACATTAGTAAAAACGATTTTTGATATGCCATTGTTCTACCATTTCTCATAGTGCGCTGCCGACCTAGTAGTGCCAACTGTTGGATATTTTGACGTTAACAGGTGCATGGTTAGCACTATCGGGCTATAACTATCCTCCTTAGCCCACCACACCTTATAAGTAGTGCAGTAAAAACAAAGCTTTGCTTTTCTTAGCTTAGAAATATACCCAAAAAGTTGTAGATATAATCTTGAAACTAGATTATTCCCTAAAAAAAGGAATTAACGTTATTGTGAACAGTGTATCAAATTTTAGAGGTCAGTAGGGGCGGCAAAAATTTTATAGCTTTGGGGCGGCAAATGTGTAAATCCAGCACAGCCTTTAAATATGTGTATTTTTAACATAAAAATTAAGAATTTTGATTGCTACAGATTTTGCCATGATTTCAGTGTGCGGTTGCCGTTGCATTTATTTTTAAGTAAACGTGGATTATATTTTTAGTTTTTAAATACTTTGTCTGCAAATTTAAGAAAAAAAAATAGGAAAATTATTTAATTATTTTTTCTTCATTGTACTTTGGCCATATCGAGAATCTGTTATTTTGATAATCTAATATTTTAAGAATCTTATATTTTGATATTATATTATAATGCGAACGAAGGGTTTTCACAGCGAAAAAGCTGAATTGATTTCGATAAAATTTAATATGAAGATATAAGAAGGACTAATGATGGTTCACCCGCGTGAGGAATCATTCGTTCCCTCGGAAATTTAATAAAGTCAATATAGTCAAATTCCACACGAATGAATTCGCAGGCAAATAGAAGTACGCACCTGCGAAAATATATGCGATATGCGAAATGGGTTGAGATTGAGATACATACTTTAGTTGAAAGTCCATTTTGCTGAATAACTTAATAAACTGAACTTAACGTTAAACGTGCGCAGATTTCAAATTAATAGTGAAAACTAAATTCAAAGAAATTATTTTATTTGCATAAATAAGATATAATAGACTATAATTGATCATACACTAACGAGCAAAAATATAGGGTAGACTTTAATACCTGTAGAATACTATTTAGATAAATAGATACTAAACTATTCATCGCCTGACCTCCGTGGCTTGCATACCTGTTTTCATGATGACGCCACGGTTTCGATCTACTGGTATTGACCCGATATAGACAATAAACATTTCTATATTGACTCGGGTTAGGGTGTCGTTCGATCTTCATTGTTTCTTATTTTCATAGTACAAGACCTCTAATTACTTAACATTCAATCTCAACAATAATAAAATTTAAAAGTCCAAATTGTAGAGATTTTGAAAATTGTTGAAATTGAATGCAATGTTGTCGAATATTTAAACTGTTATTGTATACGTACGATAGAAAATAAACAGTTTATATCCAATGAGGACAAAGCCGTCCTTATCGCTAGGAGCGATCTAGATAGTTAATAAATCACTCTTCTTATGTTAGAAACAAAAGCGAATATATTAATAAAATAACCAGAGTCTATTCACACAAGTGGGACGACACAAAAGCTTAATTTTTAGTTAGAATAGTAAGATAATAACGTTATTTGTTAAACTAATTAAAAAAAAAGCAAATATAAGTACACTCAAATAAAATCAGTAAAGTGTATGGTTAAGGTAGCTTACATTTTTAAAACTTGCGGGCACTTGCGGATGGCCCTCTTTATGATTACTCGAGAAAAAATAAGAAAAAATTATATCTTAACTTTTAGAAAATTAAAAAAGAAATCTTCAATTTTTGACAACCCTTATGATGCTTTTAACGACCATGGCATCATATTTTCAAATATTTCTGATTTTTCTTGATATTGGCAACCATAATAGCACTGCTTTCTTTAAAAATCCCTGAATTTTCTCTCTCTTTTAAAATCGTTTCATATGTGGGAGATCGATTACTTTTTGGTTTATTATTTCCGGTTGAAAGAATTAATAAGTTACTCAATTGACTAATTTTTAATGACAATCGCTCCCACTGGCGCCATCTTGCGACTTGTTCAACCGGAAGTAGGTGGAGATGACGGATGCGAATGCTATAAAAGCACGCGGTTAGTTTTTCGGTTGATCAGAAGTTGTTCGACGGTGAACACGGCACGTTGGTGCTCTGAACTGCCTTGACGTCAGGTAATTTGGCTTTTAGTACATGGTTTTTGTATAATCGTTATGTAATTGGTTCTTAATATTCACTAGTAACGTAAAAACGTGTATTATTATACTTAATCTTGCTTTTAGTGGTTTTGTGGTCATTGTGCTTACAATTAATAAAATTATTATTGTTGAATCAAATTGATGTGAGTTCAATTCCTATTTTCTCCCACACATATATGGCGCACGATATGAAAAATAGATGGGTAGTAAAATAAAACGTTAACAAAAATTGAAGGATCACATTTCCACTGCGTAATATACTCGCACATATTATAGCGCTCCCCGCTCCTCAGTCCCAAGTACACATTTACTCTCTCTCTCTTTCTTTCTCACTATAGTATACATGTAAAATATAATAAAAAAAAATATAATACCATAATTTAAGTAACATATTTTATCAAATTAACGAATAAATATATGAATTCTTTTACTTCCTTTGCCTATTATTTACAAGAGGAGGTCAAAAAGTTCGCGGAATGGAGGGGATGGCGGGGGTAGGTTCATGCACACAGATAGATACTAATTGAGCATCTCACCATTAATATATATTCCAAATTCGTACCTAATCGGGTCATGACCCTTGTTGGATGAAACGGGAAGGAGACGCTACGCGGCCCTTGAAAGCGGACCAGCAGCGGACCACCATAGTAGAGTTGAGAGGGAGGTAAGGGAATTATTGAACACCTCTTATCCTCCCCTTCTGGGTGACGCCTTTATCTCTCCGGCGGAGCTACGAAGGACGGCCATACGTCTTAATAGAAGAAAGGCGCCAGGCCCAAGCAACCACCCTCCGGCGGTCTTAATTGAGCTACCCCGCCGCGCGTAGGTGTCGTGGGCCCGCATCTGCAACGTGTCACTCAGATTTTGCCACTTTCCCTTCCCCTGGGAACGGGGGAAAGTAATAGTTATCCCCAAGGCGGGGGCTCATCACATTACTAAACCATCTAGCTAAACTCTTCGAGCGACTACTGCTGCAGAGGCTCTCCAAGTTCTACCATTCGCGCGACGAGCAGTTTGGGTTCCGCAGCGGCCACTCCATACCGTTGCAGTTAACCCGGCTGATTCACCATCTAGCCGTCGCGTTCAACAGGGGCCATCGTTCAGTAGCGGTATTCGTCGACGTAGAGAGGGAGTTCGACTGGGTTTGGCACCCCGGTCTAATGTACAAATTAAACTCGACAAACTTTAGTCCTGTCTTAATACACATGATTGCAGACGTAGGCGGCGTGCGGGGAGTCATCCCCGCGAGAAGAAGCCCAGGCAAATGCCAATAGCTCATCCCGTAGTTCACATACTGCGTTTGTGAAGAGAATGATCAGGTGATCATCGGGTCATTAACCTTTGAGTTGTGTATGTATGTACATGCGTGTGTTTGTATGTATATGTGTATGTATGTAAATATATATATTTATATATGTGTATATGGATATATGTGTGTATGTGTATATATGTATGTGTATGTGTAGCGATATGCTTAGTATAATTCAATGTTAATTATATTTGTAGTAACAAAAGGTAGTATCGTAACCAATTTATTATTTTCATTATTTTATTTTTATAGTTTAATAATAACCAATAAATTTAAATAATTTCCTAATTTATTAAAACTAAATTATCAACATTAGTGAATTGTTAAGTGAGAACACCCTGAATGTAGCAGATGTGCGTTAACTATTTATAAGTTGTAACTTATCGCGCTAGTCACATGTCAGAGTGAGACAAATGATTATGATGCACTGCAGTTCACGGTAAACCCGACTCCTATTTGAGTTTTTAATGCCTACCTACATAATGTCATAATATTAATAATGTCTATCTGTGTAGCAATGTATAAAAATTGTCAATCTCGACGACTTAGGTGTACGGTAAAACTCGAATGAATTTATGATTACACCTAACTTATGTATTATTATTGTGATTTTTTTCTTAGATAATAAATTAATAATTAAAAAAAAGTTATCAACGTCCAAACAAGTTAATCGGGAAGAAATCAACAAGTATGGAGAAAATTAAATATCGCGCCGTTATTAAATTCCTCACCAAACAAGGAAAATCCGCACAGACAGTTTTTCGAGAGATGTTAGCGGTTTACGGGGACTCTGCCCCTGGTAAAACTATGGTTTATAAGTGGCATGTCCTTATCAAGCAAGGAAGAGACTCAATTGAAGACGACCCACGTTCTGGACGGCCAATTGAGACCACCACACCCGAAATCATCGAGAAAGTAGAAAAAAAATGTATTAGGAGATTCCCGTCTGAAGAAGAAGCAGCTAGCACCAATGATTGGAGTATCCGATACAACCATTTTGAACATCCTACATCATCATCTTGGGATGACAAAGGTCAGCGCACGGTGGGTTCCGAAAATGCTTTCTTCCCTTCAAAAATGACAACGTGTCGAATGTTCTCGTCAGTTTTTGGAGCTCTGTGGCGGTAGAAGGGAAGAAGTTATGGCCCGGATTGTTACTTGAGATGAAACGTGGGTTCACCACTATAAACCCGAGTCGATGCAGTGGCATAAAAAAGGCACCCCGCCGCCCAAAAGGTACCGAGTCTCACAATTGGCCGGAAAGGTCATGACGACTATATTTTGGGGTACAGAAGGTATTTTATATTGTTTTAAACTTTCATGGTCACTAACATTATAGTAATATAAGTTATTTGCGGGATTGCTACCGCTCCGCGCTCCGTGATCATGGCACTTGCAACAGTGCCGAAATATCGGAAACTCAATAACAAGGTACATGGTAGCAATCCCGCAAATAACTTATATTACTAGAAGGTGTTTTACTGATCGACTATTAAGAACGCGGTGTTAATGTAACGGGACAATACTACGCCTTTTGCAACAGTATGTAGTTATATGGGTTTGCTTATGTTTTATCTTATTTGTCCTGAAACCATTTTCTGAAACCAAAATATAATTGAAACTTGTTTTTATAACCATATAAGGTGGAATTTATTCTGATTGAGATACATTAAAGTAGCAGGTAAATATTTCCTGTTCCGCACTAAGTAGATAATTATGGTTCTTGCACATGATCGATTCACTTGACTTTGTTGTGTTGCTCTGATTGTATTTATTCACTCGAAGAAAAGGCAATTTCTGGTTTTGGAATTTTTAAAAGGTTATTGTTTCCAAAGAAAATGATTACCTACTAATAAAAACTCAACTCTTGTGTATTTCGCTCTTACTTACATCCCCTCGTTTCCTATTGAGGTATGCAACAGGAAAATATGGAAGTATCTAAATAGAAAATAAAAACGGACAGTGAGAAATTTTCAAAATAAATTTTAAATTCTTATTGTAATTAAACGCTAAAAAGCCGTAAAAAGCACTAAAGAATATCACTTTTTTTATTAATATCTTTTTAAGACTTTTTTTAATTAAACCCAGGATCACTTTGTGCTGTATGTCAACAAATAATACAAACTAACAGATTTGTGTATTTTTTTAATAGTGCATATGATTTGGAATACGCAAATGTGACCGAAGAACATTTTAGTTTTTTAATTATAGTAGAAGAGAAAAAGACATGGCAAAAAGAAAGACGTGGCTAGTGCGGCATAGGTGCGTCCTTGTTGCCAAATTACAACTTACAAATAGTTAATACACATCACATTCAGGGTGTTCTCACTTAACAATTCACTAATGTTGATAATTTAGTTTTAATCATTTAAGAAATTGTTTTGTGTTATTGGTTATTTCTTATTAAACTATAAAAATCAATAAATTCGTTTCCATACTACATTTCGTAACTACAAATATAAAACTTAATTAATTCTCTAAACTAAATAAGCCCTGTTTATTCTCCGAAAGGCCTTATTTTTCTGACAGGCTGTGCATAGTTTAATGTTATTTTCATGCCCTTCTAATAGTATCGTCCCTGGATTCGATTTAGCATTCTATATGTGCTTAAATGACCGGCGATTGGTCAATTATGATTTTCTCTTAGAAATTTTCTTAATTTCCGTGAGGTCTGGGTAGATTATAGTATTGTGGTGGACATTAATAGATATTTTTGTATTATGGAAAAATGGCGCACTATTTTTTTTTATTACCACGTTTTTCTTATCTCACTTTTCTTATTTGTTTGTTTGTCCGGGCAAAATCTTGCAACTTAAATTTGAGGCACTTTCCGATAAGCTAGAAAGCTGAAACTTTCAGGATAGTTCAGAACCCGATGACAATGCACTCTAAAGCAACTTTCAACTTTCCAGATGCACTTTCAGGTCCACTTTCGGCAACTTTCACTTTTGTATGGGGCTTATCCGATTGTTGCGTAACACATGGTTACTTCGTTGAGTTAATAATTAAAAAGAATAAAATAATTATACTAGATTTAAAAAATCTAAAAATCCCACGTTTTTCAATGTCCTAAAAAGAATAAAATAACCCTGCGGGGCAAAGCGAGGGGCCACTCAAAACGTGGGGGCGCATCTTTACAATAATCGGCATCAATGCATGTCCTTCATGTCTTTAAAATCTCCTCTTAGTAATATGCGCCCCCACGTTTTGAGTGGCCCCTCGCTTTGCCCCGCAGGGTTATTTTATTCTTTTTAGGACATTGAAAAACGTGGGATTTTTAGATTTTTTAAATCTAGTATAATTTATGTTGCCAAATGAAGATCATAGTGTTGTGACGCGAGTAATTTTACCGATTGAATTGAATTATCAACATGATTGTTAATAGGTATTATAAAATGTTTTTGTTGTATTTTTCTTTGTGCTCTTATTTTTAATACATATTTAGTAGGTTTTTGATGTATTGTATTTGTTTGAAAATGTCGTTAAGTAGTGATGTATTTATTAATTTTTATTTATTTTCTCGCAAATATGTTATAAAACGTCGTATGACATAAAAAACAACAAACAGGAACAACAACACTCAAAAACAACGTAACAAAGAAAGATATAACAAAAACAAGACACATGATAGTTTTAGAATTTACGGGAAAACCACTTTATCATAAAAATTATTTAAGTTGGGGTGGGGTCACTGCATCATTCGATTAATTTTCAATTAAAAGTATTTTGGTACATACATATTTTAACAGACAAAACCGATCAAAACAATATTAAATTAAACCAATTCAGTTTCTGTAAATGATTTTTCTAAAATGAATAGTCGAAAAATAACTGGGTTTAATTTATGTGTTCTATTTATAATTTTTATATATTTTTTATGCATTTTCAATGCGATCTTATAAGATAAATTATTATAATAGAAAAATACTAGAAAAAATCGACTCGGGTCACAAGTGAATTCTCAGGCGGGAATCGAACCCGCAACCTTTGGAAATCCGGTCCAATGCTCTCCCAATTGAGCTACCGAGCCTTGCGAACACTCGTCGAAATTTTCTAGTATCTTCCCGATTTTACGCTGTAGGCCAGCGTTGTTTCATCAATGAGAGGAACATCCTCTCGTATTCGAAAGAAACATTTTTACAAATGTTTGGTCAATCGATTAAGATGAAACAGCCATGTTAGATTTATAATTTTTATATATTTTTTATGCATTTTCAATGCGATCTTATAAGATAAATTATTATAATAGAAAAATACTAGAAAAAATCGACTCGGGTCACAAGTGAATTCTCAGGCGGGAATCGAACCCGCAACCTTTGGAAATCCGGTCCAATGCTCTCCCAATTGAGCTACCGAGCCTTGCGAACACTCGTCGAAATTTTCTAGTATCTTCCCGATTTTACGCTGTAGGCCAGCGTTGTTTCATCAATGAGAGGAACATCCTCTCGTATTCGAAAGAAACATTTTTACAAATGTTTGGTCAATCGATTAAGATGAAACAGCCATGTTAGATTTATAATTTTTATATATTTTTTATGCATTTTCAATGCGATCTTATAAGATAAATTATTATAATAGAAAAATACTAGAAAAAATCGACTCGGGTCACAAGTGAATTCTCAGGCGGGAATCGAACCCGCAACCTTTGGAAATCCGGTCCAATGCTCTCCCAATTGAGCTACCGAGCCTTGCGAACACTCGTCGAAATTTTCTAGTATCTTCCCGATTTTACGCTGTAGGCCAGCGTTGTTTCATCAATGAGAGGAACATCCTCTCGTATTCGAAAGAAACATTTTTACAAATGTTTGGTCAATCGATTAAGATGAAACAGCCATGTTAGATTTATAATTTTTATATATTTTTTATGCATTTTCAATGCGATCTTATAAGATAAATTATTATAATAGAAAAATACTAGAAAAAATCGACTCGGGTCACAAGTGAATTCTCAGGCGGGAATCGAACCCGCAACCTTTGGAAATCCGGTCCAATGCTCTCCCAATTGAGCTACCGAGCCTTGCGAACACTCGTCGAAATTTTCTAGTATCTTCCCGATTTTACGCTGTAGGCCAGCGTTGTTTCATCAATGAGAGGAACATCCTCTCGTATTCGAAAGAAACATTTTTACAAATGTTTGGTCAATCGATTAAGATGAAACAGCCATGTTAGATTTATAATTTTTATATATTTTTTATGCATTTTCAATGCGATCTTATAAGATAAATTATTATAATAGAAAAATACTAGAAAAAATCGACTCGGGTCACAAGTGAATTCTCAGGCGGGAATCGAACCCGCAACCTTTGGAAATCCGGTCCAATGCTCTCCCAATTGAGCTACCGAGCCTTGCGAACACTCGTCGAAATTTTCTAGTATCTTCCCGATTTTACGCTGTAGGCCAGCGTTGTTTCATCAATGAGAGGAACATCCTCTCGTATTCGAAAGAAACATTTTTACAAATGTTTGGTCAATCGATTAAGATGAAACAGCCATGTTAGATTTATAATTTTTATATATTTTTTATGCATTTTCAATGCGATCTTATAAGATAAATTATTATAATAGAAAAATACTAGAAAAAATCGACTCGGGTCACAAGTGAATTCTCAGGCGGGAATCGAACCCGCAACCTTTGGAAATCCGGTCCAATGCTCTCCCAATTGAGCTACCGAGCCTTGCGAACACTCGTCGAAATTTTCTAGTATCTTCCCGATTTTACGCTGTAGGCCAGCGTTGTTTCATCAATGAGAGGAACATCCTCTCGTATTCGAAAGAAACATTTTTACAAATGTTTGGTCAATCGATTAAGATGAAACAGCCATGTTAGATTTATAATTTTTATATATTTTTTATGCATTTTCAATGCGATCTTATAAGATAAATTATTATAATAGAAAAATACTAGAAAAAATCGACTCGGGTCACAAGTGAATTCTCAGGCGGGAATCGAACCCGCAACCTTTGGAAATCCGGTCCAATGCTCTCCCAATTGAGCTACCGAGCCTTGCGAACACTCGTCGAAATTTTCTAGTATCTTCCCGATTTTACGCTGTAGGCCAGCGTTGTTTCATCAATGAGAGGAACATCCTCTCGTATTCGAAAGAAACATTTTTACAAATGTTTGGTCAATCGATTAAGATGAAACAGCCATGTTAGATTTATAATTTTTATATATTTTTTATGCATTTTCAATGCGATCTTATAAGATAAATTATTATAATAGAAAAATACTAGAAAAAATCGACTCGGGTCACAAGTGAATTCTCAGGCGGGAATCGAACCCGCAACCTTTGGAAATCCGGTCCAATGCTCTCCCAATTGAGCTACCGAGCCTTGCGAACACTCGTCGAAATTTTCTAGTATCTTCCCGATTTTACGCTGTAGGCCAGCGTTGTTTCATCAATGAGAGGAACATCCTCTCGTATTCGAAAGAAACATTTTTACAAATGTTTGGTCAATCGATTAAGATGAAACAGCCATGTTAGATTTATAATTTTTATATATTTTTTATGCATTTTCAATGCGATCTTATAAGATAAATTATTATAATAGAAAAATACTAGAAAAAATCGACTCGGGTCACAAGTGAATTCTCAGGCGGGAATCGAACCCGCAACCTTTGGAAATCCGGTCCAATGCTCTCCCAATTGAGCTACCGAGCCTTGCGAACACTCGTCGAAATTTTCTAGTATCTTCCCGATTTTACGCTGTAGGCCAGCGTTGTTTCATCAATGAGAGGAACATCCTCTCGTATTCGAAAGAAACATTTTTACAAATGTTTGGTCAATCGATTAAGATGAAACAGCCATGTTAGATTTATAATTTTTATATATTTTTTATGCATTTTCAATGCGATCTTATAAGATAAATTATTATAATAGAAAAATACTAGAAAAAAAAAATCGACTCGGGTCACAAGTGAATTCTCAGGCGGGAATCGAACCCGCAACCTTTGGAAATCCGGTCCAATGCTCTCCCAATTGAGCTACCGAGCCTTGCGAACACTATGTTCCTCTCATTGATGAAACAACGCTGGCCTACAGCGTAAAATCGGGAAGATACTAGAAAATTTCGACGAGTGTTCGCAAGGCTCGGTAGCTCAATTGGGAGAGCATTGGACCGGATTTCCAAAGGTTGCGGGTTCGATTCCCGCCTGAGAATTCACTTGTGACCCGAGTCGATTTTTTCTAGTATTTTTCTATTATAATAATTTATCTTATAAGATCGCATTGAAAATGCATAAAAAATATATAAAAATTATAAATCTAACATGGCTGTTTCATCTTAATCGATTGACCAAACATTTGTAAAAATGTTTCTTTCGAATACGAGAGGATGTTCCTCTCATTGATGAAACAACGCTGGCCTACAGCGTAAAATCGGGAAGATACTAGAAAATTTCGACGAGTGTTCGCAAGGCTCGGTAGCTCAATTGGGAGAGCATTGGACCGGATTTCCAAAGGTTGCGGGTTCGATTCCCGCCTGAGAATTCACTTGTGACCCGAGTCGATTTTTTCTAGTATTTTTCTATTATAATAATTTATCTTATAAGATCGCATTGAAAATGCATAAAAAATATATAAAAATTATAAATCTAACATGGCTGTTTCATCTTAATCGATTGACCAAACATTTGTAAAAATGTTTCTTTCGAATACGAGAGGATGTTCCTCTCATTGATGAAACAACGCTGGCCTACAGCGTAAAATCGGGAAGATACTAGAAAATTTCGACGAGTGTTCGCAAGGCTCGGTAGCTCAATTGGGAGAGCATTGGACCGGATTTCCAAAGGTTGCGGGTTCGATTCCCGCCTGAGAATTCACTTGTGACCCGAGTCGATTTTTTCTAGTATTTTTCTATTATAATAATTTATATTATAAGATCGCATTGAAAATGCATAAAAAATATATAAAAATTATAAATCTAACATGGCTGTTTCATCTTAATCGATTGACCAAACATTTGTAAAAATGTTTCTTTCGAATACGAGAGGATGTTCCTCTCATTGATGAAACAACGCTGGCCTACAGCGTAAAATCGGGAAGATACTAGAAAATTTCGACGAGTGTTCGCAAGGCTCGGTAGCTCAATTGGGAGAGCATTGGACCGGATTTCCAAAGGTTGCGGGTTCGATTCCCGCCTGAGAATTCACTTGTGACCCGAGTCGATTTTTTCTAGTATTTTTCTATTATAATAATTTATCTTATAAGATCGCATTGAAAATTCATAAAAAATATATAAAAATTATAAATCTAACATGGCTGTTTCATCTTAATCGATTGACCAAACATTTGTAAAAATGTTTCTTTCGAATACGAGAGGATGTTCCTCTCATTGATGAAACAACGCTGGCCTACAGCGAAAAATCGGGAAGATACTAGAAAATTTCGACGAGTGTTCGCAAGGCTCGGTAGCTCAATTGGGAGAGCATTGGACCGGATTTCCAAAGGTTGCGGGTTCGATTCCCGCCTGAGAATTCACTTGTGACCCGAGTCGATTTTTTCTAGTATTTTTCTATTATAATAATTTATCTTATAAGATCGCATTGAAAATGCATAAAAAATATATAAAAATTATAAATCTAACATGGCTGTTTCATCTTAATCGATTGACCAAACATTTGTAAAAATGTTTCTTTCGAATACGAGAGGATGTTCCTCTCATTGATGAAACAACGCTGGCCTACAGCGTAAAATCGGGAAGATACTAGAAAATTTCGACGAGTGTTCGCAAGGCTCGGTAGCTCAATTGGGAGAGCATTGGACCGGATTTCCAAAGGTTGCGGGTTCGATTCCCGCCTGAGAATTCACTTGTGACCCGAGTCGATTTTTTCTAGTATTTTTCTATTATAATAATTTATCTTATAAGATCGCATTGAAAATGCATAAAAAATATATAAAAATTATAAATCTAACATGGCTGTTTCATCTTAATCGATTGACCAAACATTTGTAAAAATGTTTCTTTCGAATACGAGAGGATGTTCCTCTCATTGATGAAACAACGCTGGCCTACAGCGTAAAATCGGGAAGATACTAGAAAATTTCGACGAGTGTTCGCAAGGCTCGGTAGCTCAATTGGGAGAGCATTGGACCGGATTTCCAAAGGTTGCGGGTTCGATTCCCGCCTGAGAATTCACTTGTGACCCGAGTCGATTTTTTCTAGTATTTTTCTATTATAATAATTTATATTATAATATCGCATTGAAAATGCATAAAAAATATATAAAAATTATAAATCTAACATGGCTGTTTCATCTTAATCGATTGACCAAACATTTGTAAAAATGTTTCTTTCGAATACGAGAGGATGTTCCTCTCATTGATGAAACAACGCTGGCCTACAGCGTAAAATCGGGAAGATACTAGAAAATTTCGACGAGTGTTCGCAAGGCTCGGTAGCTCAATTGGGAGAGCATTGGACCGGATTTCCAAAGGTTGCGGGTTCGATTCCCGCCTGAGAATTCACTTGTGACCCGAGTCGATTTTTTCTAGTATTTTTCTATTATAATAATTTATCTTATAAGATCGCATTGAAAATGCATAAAAAATATATAAAAATTATAAATCTAACATGGCTGTTTCATCTTAATCGATTGACCAAACATTTGTAAAAATGTTTCTTTCGAATACGAGAGGATGTTCCTCTCATTGATGAAACAACGCTGGCCTACAGCGTAAAATCGGGAAGATACTAGAAAATTTCGACGAGTGTTCGCAAGGCTCGGTAGCTCAATTGGGAGAGCATTGGACCGGATTTCCAAAGGTTGCGGGTTCGATTCCCGCCTGAGAATTCACTTGTGACCCGAGTCGATTTTTTCTAGTATTTTTCTATTATAATAATTTATCTTATAAGATCGCATTGAAAATGCATAAAAAATATATAAAAATTATAAATCTAACATGGCTGTTTCATCTTAATCGATTGACCAAACATTTGTAAAAATGTTTCTTTCGAATACGAGAGGATGTTCCTCTCATTGATGAAACAACGCTGGCCTACAGCGTAAAATCGGGAAGATACTAGAAAATTTCGACGAGTGTTCGCAAGGCTCGGTAGCTCAATTGGGAGAGCATTGGACCGGATTTCCAAAGGTTGCGGGTTCGATTCCCGCCTGAGAATTCACTTGTGACCCGAGTCGATTTTTTCTAGTATTTTTCTATTATAATAATTTATCTTATGTGTTCTAATTAAGTAGTTTTTCTATCAAAATAACACAGTTCGAGTGTTTTGCATTAAACAATGTGCGAAATTGAACAAATAATTAAATTTCAATTGGGTGAGGGGCAACACTATTATTATTTTCCGTTATGAGGTATCATTACTAATGTCACTTTAGTCCATCTATTTAAAAACCAGAGTATAGCATATTATAGATTTTAGCGAATGGTTGTTTTTCAAAAGGGTATCTGAAGTCGGAGATGGAAAACTCGGTAGTTGTACTATAATTTGCTAGAATGTGTTTCTTTACATTGCTAAGCGTTTTGAATATTTCAGTGTTCTTTTCAAATAACTATGTTTTTCTGAATAAAGCGTAGGGTGAGGTGTCCACAGCGCCGGATCTTCAATTTTTTTTTAGGTGGGGCAAAAACTGAAAAATGCCGCCCCCGCCCACTTATATTTATTTTTACCTTTATCATCTTTATATTTTTAGCTATAAGATGTCAACTAGTTGATTGACATTGGATATAGCCTACATAGGCCTACCGGAAATAATGCATCGCTGTTTTTTCTGTAAATTCTGTAAATCTGACAGTTTAAACTCTAAATCTTACATATTAAAACTATAAATTTTAAAGAAATGTAAAATTTACTATTTGACAATGTAATTTTTTCACTTCTGCGTTCGAAGCTTCACGTTACTATTTCAAACTATAAAAGTTCCCGTTTTCTTTTTTCCGTGTGTTAAGCCTATTTATTTATAGATATATGGACATAAACATGTAGAATATATATTTTATACACAGCACAGGATAGGATTTAAAATAAAAATATGTATATTAAAAATGTAAATCAAATTTATTATTGCATTTGGGAATTTAAATAACAATTTTACTCTTCGAGCTTTTTGTTCAGCAAATAAATCTATGACCTTGTCATAATTTAGATCGTGTGCAATTCGATTTTCTATCGCTAAGATTACAAGACTCGATAAGCATTCTTGGCTCATAGAAGATCGCAAATAATTTTTAATTAGTTTTAGTTTGCTAAAACTTCGATCACAACTTGCGGATGTAGTAGGAAGCGTAGAGTAAATTTGCAGGGCAATACAAATGTTAGGAAAAGCATCTTGCAAATCATGCGCATAGATCTGTTGCAAGAGATAGAAACCGATATCCTTTTCCATGTCATCAAATGAAAGTGGAGCTTGCTCTTTAAAAACGTAAAATCCTGGCAGAATTCAATGGCGCTTAAATCATGCCCGTATTTTCAAGCCAGATCTGCTCCATACTTTTGCAGTTCTTCAAATGACATTTTCAAAATATTAGTACCATTAAGAAAAGCAAAATTCAAATTCAGCATGGTAGCACAATCAAACCTCTTTTTAATTTGTTATAATTCGATCAAATACCATCTTTATTTCTTTAGAAAATAGTTGAACAGGTTGGAGTGTGTGTAATTGGTCTTCACACATCTCATCGAAATGTATTTTACTTTTCGGAATTCGTTTGTTTTGCAAAATTTGTCAACACCACTTTTTTCAGCAACTTCTCCAGCTTCTTTTATCCAATATTCCATTGGATTTTGTCTCATTTTTGCAAAGTTTTGAGCAGACCATACATTAGTGCGACGGAACGGGCAAGGATTATATCTTATTTCTGAATTTCTATGTTCGCTGGATTGATTTCGCGGAGAATATTCGCCCAAATAGTTAAATTAAGAATAAATTTAAAATACTTTATAGCAGTTAAGAGATGACCTGCCTCGTACTTAGCTTCTGGAGCACGAGAAGTTTGCTTAACTTCTTCTAAGGCTACCGCTATTTCTGGCAAATTATTTAATACAGCATTCACAGCAACATGTTTCGCCGACCATCTCGTCTGACTACTTCCTTTTAAATTTGTTTTACATATTTTTTCATAATGTCCCACCTAGTAGTGGAGCCAACAAAAAAGCAATATACTTTTTGAATCAGTCCAAATAGGTTAATAGCTTCCTGGCATGATGAGGCTGAATGAACACCCACAAGATTTAAGGAGTGAGCTAAGCATGGTACGATCTCGGCCAACTCATTCCTTTCTGCAATCCTGGCTTGTACTTATGGATGCTGGCCATATTGGACCCAATATCATAAGATTGGGTACGATATTGTCCAATATCTAAATCATCAACTGCCAATTTTTCTAAAATCTGTTGACAAATGTCCTCTCCTGTCTTTCCAGCAACTTCTATGAAATCAATTGAAGTTTCTTTTATTTCACACACATTGCCAGTTCTTTATATATATCGAATTACCTGGCTCATTTGTTTTGTATGGGATACATCTGGAGTGCAGTCGAACATTATCGTATAGTATTTAAATTTTTTATTTAAGTTTTCTTTGATGTCATTTAAAATGCTATTTCTAACTGTTTTTGTCATTATGTCAATTATTTCATTCTGTACCGTCTTTGATAAATATGAAACTTGTCCCTTTTTACCACGTTTTACTTAACTTCACTTGTCTGTCTGTTGGTCTGTTGGTCTGTTGGTTTGTCGTCAAAATTTGAGATCCTTATTTCGACCTCTTCCTCTTATCCGATTTGGCTGAAATTTTGTATACAGGCTTGTTTCACCTAACAATTTCATATTTTACAGTTTTACATCCTAAAACCACTTAATTAGGCTTTAATTAAATTAACCTCCACGTGGTGTGTCTGGATATTTGATATATATTACATGTATATATTGAAGAACTAAGTAGGCACAATTCAGATAATTTAAAACTAAAAAGAGTTAAATAAATACTTAATAAAAAAAAAACTTTTAAAAAACCACGTTTTACTACGGGTTATAGATGTACTAAAAAGGAGAAAATAAAATTTTACAAATGGACTAAAAAGATAAAAATAAATTTTTGGTAATAATGAAAATTTACGATACAAATATTCTAAAATTTATTGAATATTATCTATTGTTCTGAACATTCATACGCAGAATTTGAAAAATTTCCAAAAAATTAAAACGTGGTGCGCATTATACTTGAAAAACTATTCAATGCCATCCACAGCATTACTATTGCATTGGTTTAGTTAGGAAGGGATTTAGGAAAGATAATGAAAATATTAATATAATATCAATAACGCTGTTGATCTAAATTACGCACCACGTTTTAATTTTTTGGAAATTTTTCAAATTTTGCGTATGAATGTTCAGAACAATACATAATATTCAATAAATTTTAGAATATTTGTATCGTAAATTTTCATTATTACCAAAAATTTATTTTTATCTTTTTAGTCCATTTGTAAAATTTTATTTTCTCCTTTTTAGTACATCTATAACCCGTAGTAAAACGTGGTTTTTTTAAAGTTTTTTTTTATTAAGTATTTTTTAGGTGTTCTAATTGAAATTTAAGAGTGGAATTATGTTTGGCGAGCAGGCTAACTAAGTTCAAGAAGTTACCTTGACTAGGCTGAGGATATTGCTTGATGAGATCGCTAGGAGTTTCGTGGGACCCGCGAAAAGAAAGACAGTTTATAGATAGATACAATACAGCATCCATAACAACACGCAGGATCTATTTCCATTTTTCTTTCTATGAGTGAATTACTCTCTCAATTTCTTGATCAATACCCTGGCATGATTTCATTTGTTGTACCCGTGTTTTCCACTTGATCATACACTCTTTGTGCATTTGAGTTGCCTCGTGTTCGGTTAATCTCTCAGAAACTTTTTTCCAATTAATAAACCCTGTGGAACACAATGCAGATGTGGCGGTTGAAGACGGTTTTTGGTAAATCTTGCAGCACGCACAAAAAACGCTTTTTTACAATGAAATTAATTTTCTTTTCATAACTTTATTTTTATTTGAGTATTTTTGAAATTTTTTTAAACATACAGATATTGACTTTTTATAACAATCGAATAAAATATAAATTAAAAGTTATTATCTGATTTTTAGTTTGATTTGCTATTAAAGCGTGTTTTTTTAACTATATATTATTTTTCACTTTTTAGTTCGCTATAAAACCGTTTTTAATATATACAGACGTGTTAAAAGTTTCATCTTGATGGAAAACATATTCAAGGATTTCTTTGTTGCCAACATAAATTATATATATTTATTATATATATATATATATTAATATATTAAATATAAATTATATATATTTATTTATTATATATATATAATATTAATTTTTAGGCTCAATATGAAACTAAAAATAAAACCTTTTATGTAAAATGGAAGAGTCGCGGAAAATATTTTTTTGGTAATTTGTCGATAATTTTGGCCAAAAGATCTATGGGAGTTTAAAGGTTCAATCCCAGCTATTTAAAAGGGTCTTCTTCCATTTCGCTAAGGATTTTTCTCGATAAGGGCCAAAATAGATCCTGTAGGGCCTAAAACACAATTTTCGAGTTTAGTTGAGTACCTGTACAGATAAAAAAAATATCCTTCGGTAAAATACTTTATTTTTGAGCATTTCAATGATATCTGCAATTTGGTCTTACTCAGACTTTCCTAACCTCAAAAATTACCTGATTTGGATTGGGCCCAAAATTTAAAATGCGTCTTAAAATTTTTCTAGCGGTCCAAAATGATCCAATTTTGGATTGTAGGTGGTAGGCATCAAAACCAATGGACAGAGTTTTGAATTTATTGTATTTCTTAATTTTTAAGCTCAATATCGTCATTTTGCGGAACGAAATGGCCGAATTTGGACCAAAAAGTATGGTTAGGAAAAAAAAACAATAGCGTGACAAAAAAACGTATAAACCACTACTTTTTAGCTGATAGTGTGCCTTGAAAGAAGAAAAAATGCGCCAGATAAACGAAATCTTCCAAAACCGCCAAAACAGCACAAAATGGGCCATCGCTCTGGGCCCAGTACCTGAAATTAATTGTAATTGGCCTATATCAATGGGAAATTTAATTTAAAACTATTTTTTTCGCTTGGGTTTTTTAGATAAAGGCTTATTTTCGAGTTATTACCAATAACTCATTTTTCGCTAGTTTTGTGTCCAAAAAATGTCCATAACTTTTTTAGCAAAGATTTTGGAGAGATTCCTGGATTTGAAAGAAAGAAAAAAGAAAGAAAAAATATTTATTGACACACACACACATACACAGAAAAAACAAGGATAGGAGAAAGAAACAAAAAATGAGGGACGAACGAAGTGAACAAAAGAAAAAAAAAATGATAATCGAGTTTCGTTCGGCAGTTTCTAATGACAATGCTTGGTTTAGAATCTCATCTGAGGTCATAGTTAGATTTTCTAATAATCTTTTTCTATTTTTTTGAGAAGAGATCTTCTGGTTATTCGTTTCTTATGTATCAATTTAATTAAATAAGAATTACAGATATAATTATGTCACTCATATTCGACACTGACAATATAATAAATCATACATAGACAATATATGTCAGCACCCAGAAAAGACCCACAATACGAAACCGAACAATTATTAAAAGAACACGGACACGAGGTCTTACGTTTACCGCCTTATCACTGCGATTTGAATCCCATTGAAAAGATTTGTTAATTGTTAAAAGGCGCATTGCAGAGAAAATGTCGCCCAAGCTCCGAGGGAAATAGAAGAAATCACAAAGACGGCTTTTGTATGTGAGCATGTGGAAAAAATAGAAGATCAATATTTTGAATCGGACAGACTATTAGATGTGGAATTAGATAAGTTTATAATCAATTTTCCTGGTGACGCATCTGAATCCTCTGATGAAAACCAGTTCTGTAGATGATGTTGAAATGCAAGGTGTTGATAGTATTGATCCATTAAAAGACCAAATCCATAATAAAAAACTGCTTAAATAACATTAATGTGGACTTTTACTTTCTTCAGTCTCCCTACGTAGGAAAAATGCTTCTGGTGATAATGAAAAGTAATTGTGGCAAATCTACTGATTCTCTTCTTTAGCAATTTTCATGAGATGAGTCGTTTGTCGTTACTAGATAATAGATAAATACAGTAACATTTTCATAATATTAGTTAATTGAAGATAATAGGTACACGTTTTTCATATCATAAATAGGGAACTTTTAGTTTACATGATAAAATTAATAATTGATTAATCATTAATTAAAGACTTTCTTTATTACATACATACTTTAAAGTAGTAAATAAGGGATAATAAAGTAAAACTTTGGATTACCCCAATAATATAATAAAATATCATTGCGATTACCCATTATTATAAATTTTAAGAATCCCTAGGCTGGCAACATTAAAGGCGCCACCTGTCGCGCGCAGAGTTATCGTGCGCGCACTCCATAGAGTAACTTATATATAGGGTATAGAGTCATCACCCTTATCTTTGTTCAGCGCAATCTCGTGGGTAAAGACGGAGTTACACTTCGTTATATCTATAGGTTCTTCTATATATAAGTTTATTGGTACTTCTAGTATAGCTTCATATAGCCTATAGTGATATTTTTTGACGCAGGTTTTTACAAAGCTGTAATGAAACGATATTTTAAGTTTTTATGATATTTATTTACGTATCTTTATTGGTGCCAAATACATTTTAGATAATCAAAATTACAATAAATGTATTTTAAAATAATTAATTTTAGTTGTTTATATGATTTGAGTATTAGGAATTATCTACAATCTGTTTTCCTTTTCTTGTGTCATTTAGTAAGTAATTTATCATCACTTAAGTCAACAGACTTATTAAACATAATATACAAATAAAACTTAATATACAAAATGTTAAAGTAATGATTTTATATACAAACAACTTAGATATATCAATTTGGTTGTCTTTCATCTATGATACTGAGTTGATATAAATTCGAAATCTTGTCTGTCATTTCTACTGAAACACGAATGTTAGTTATATTATGTTTTTAATGTTTGCTTAAAAAAAAAAGTGATCTAAAGTAAATAGATTGAGCTGATAAATGTCTATCTTTACGCGATCCACTTTTATCAACATGGTAGCAGAGCGTGGTAAAAAAATTTAAGAAGGTTTAAAAAAAAAACGAAATAAAAATACGAAGAAAATAAACGGAACAAGGAGGTACGTAAAATATGGAGGTGAAAGTAGAAGAAGTTGGTGTTCAAATATATTATGGCTCGAATTATGAGAAATGTAAATTTAGACTTAAATTATTTCTGCAAATGAAAGATTGTAAAGAAGCTGTAGATAGTAATACCAAACCGGATAATATGAAAGACGATGAATGGAGAAAAGTTGATTTGAAAGCAATAAATATTATTGTAAATAGCGTGAACAATACTCAACTCGATATTATGATAAATGAAATTACAGCTTTTGACATGATTAAGAAATTTGATGAAATTTATTCACTAAAAGGCAGCGCTAACAAATAACTCATAAAGCGAAAAGCTCTCGAAACAAATTTTAAAGACCGCGACGATATTATAGAATTTTTGCAAATATTTGAAATACAAATTAATGAATTGAAAAATGCTGGAGAAGCTGTTTCGGAAGAAGACAGGCTTAATTATTTATTGCTAGCAATACCTGAAAGCTTTGCACATATTGTAGATGCGATGCCTAAAAAGGATCAAACAGTTGAATATGTGAAATCAAAACTATTGCTTGAAGTAAAGAGAAAACAAAATGAACAACAAGAGCAGACATTTAGCTCACGAGCTAATTAATACCAAGATGGGTCCAGAAATGATAACTGCTTTGAATGCAACCGCCCTGGACACTACAAGAAAGATTGTCCCAATTTAGTACGTCGTGATCAATATCGTGGTAGAGGACGTGGATATGGAAGTGGACGTCGAGGAACACAGAGAGGATATAGAGGTCATAGAAGAGGCTACAACAATAGAAGTGTGAATACAGGTCAAACTAGCAGTACGAGTGATGCAAATGGATTTAATGTGGAAGTCGAGGCATTTACAGTTGGAGCAAATGAAACGAAAGCAGATATAACTTGGTTGTTGGATAGCGGATGTAGCGATCACATAATAAATGATGAAAAGTTGTTTAGTCATTATAAGACATTAGAAACGCCAGTAAATATTAAGGTAGGTGATGGATTCTGCTTAAAGTCGGAGAAGATAGGAAGTGTTACAATGTATTGCCATACAGGAGGTAAGTTGAATAAAATTGACATTGCGAATGTATTTTATGTTCCAAATGTGAAGCGAAATTTATTAAGTGTTTCATGTATTGTAAATAGAAATAACACAGTTAATTTTAAAGGGGAAGTAGCTAGTATATTTAATGAAGATATAGGTTTAATGGCTGTAGCGCGAAAGAGAAATAAATTATATGAACTTGATGGTAAAGTTAATGTAAATACAGGTAAGGTAGCATATGCGAGTGGTAATATTATGTCAGAGAAAGAAAATTGGCTTAGAGTCTTAGGTCATCCTAATTTTAAAAAGCTCAAAACAATGTGTAGGTACAATGCAGTAGAAGGGTTACCAGAAACATTAGATGAGGGATGCGTGCAATGCGAAATCTGTTTAATGAATAAAATGACCAATTTACCGTTTGGAATTCAGAGACGACAAGCAAATGACTTGCTAGAAATTGTCCATATCGACGTTGCAGGCCCGATTACGCCTACTGGATATAAAGGGCAGCGATATTTTGTCTCATTTATAGACGATTATAGTAGGATAGCTTATGTATGTATAATTAATAACAAGAGTGACGTCTTTACCTGTTTTAGAGATTATGTAAATATGGTAGAGAATCAGACAGGCAAAGGAGTAAAAGAAATTAGATGCGACAATGGGAGAGAATATATCAATAATATATATATATATATGATAATTTCTATAACTTCACAAAACAAAAAGGTATTTATTTGAAACCAGGACCAGCGTACACACACGAGTTGAACGGTGTAGCTAAACGTTTCAATCGAACTGTTATGGAGAGAGCGAGATGTCTTCTTACGGAATCAAAGATAAGTAAAAAATATTATAGAGTGAGTATTAACGGCAGTGTATTTGGGAATCAGAACGTTAACTAATATTTATGAGAGGAAAACGCCGTATGAAATTTTTATTGGCAGGAAACCTAATGCTAATAATTTAAACAAAATCGGTTCACGGTGTTATGTACGAATTCCAAATAAGCTGCGAACTTCAAAATTAAATCCGAAGGTTACAAAGGGTAATATACCAATATAGTAGGATATACTGATACAGGTTACAGAGTGTTAGTAGATGACAAAATAGTAATAAGTCGACATGTAACTTTTACTGACGCAAAAGAAGGACAAATAATTAAGTCAGTAAGTATTGAAGATTCCACTTATGATTGTAATGAACGATGTTATAACAGCATAGAAGATAATGAAGACGAAAAAAATAAGACAGTGACTGAGGAGGTGACTGAAAGTGATATAAGACCAAAAAGAGACAGAAAGATGCCAGAGAAGTATAAAGATCATGTTGTATATATTAATTTTAGTGATGCGTCAGTACCAGAAACATATGAGGAAGCAATTGAAAGTGCAGACGCAAGAAAATGGAAATATGCTATGCAAGAGGAATTACATAAATAAAGTCGAGTGGAAAGTATAAGGCAAGAGTAGTGGCACGAGGATTTCAACAAATGTACGAAGAGCATGAAGAAATTTACTCACCGGTAGCATGAATGACGACAATGAAAGCCTTATTATCAGTTGCATGTGTAAGAAGATGGAATATTGAAGAAATGGATGTAGAGACGGTATTTTTGAACGGATACATCAAATCAGAAGTTTATATTTACCCGCCTGATGGATATAGCGTAGATGATAACAAAGTATGTAAATTACAGAAAGCACTCTATGGGTTGAGGGAAAGCCCACGTGACTGGTATGAATGCTTCCATGAATTCATGATAAGTATAAATTTTAAAATATCGGATTATGACAATTGCTTGTATATAGGATGTTCAAGTAATGTAAATATATATCTTTGTCTGCACGTCGATGATATTTTGATTTGTGAATTGAAACAATTATTAAATAAAAGGTTTTGCATGAAATACCTCGGAGAGATAAAACAGTATCTTGGAATAAATGTAGAATTTGATAGTAAAGAAGGAAGAATGACCCTGAGCCAGGAGAAATATATTGTTAGCTTAGCAGAGATATATAATGTGGTGGAATCGAAGAATTTTGAAACACCGATGGAAATGAATTTGTGTATAGAACCAAGTAAACATGTGAGTGCAACTTTAAAGTATAGAAACTTAATTGGAGCTCTTCTGTATGTGGCAAGTAGAACTCGACCAGATGTATCATATAGCGTAAATTATTTAACTCGTTTCCAGAATAGCTATTGCGAAACTCATTATAAGTATGCATTGCGAGTTCTTAAATATTTATATCGTACAAGACATTTAAAAATGAACTATAGCATGGAATATGAAGTAGAATTGGATGCTTATGTAGATGCTGACTGGGCCGCAGATGAGTGTGATAGGAAGTCAACAACAAGAATTTTAATTAGAGGTTTTAATAATCCAATTATGTGGAAGTCGCAGAAACAGAAAATAGTGTCAAGAGCATCAACTCGTGCTGAATACTATGCACTGGCAGACAGTGTTGAAGAGATACTTCCTTTGATAGGTGTGTTAGTTGATTTAGGAGTTCAGAATAAGGGAACCTGTTAAAATTTACGAGGATAATAGCGGTGCTATTGATTTGTCTAAAAATGGGAAATTTTGCAAAAACTCTAAGCATATTGACATAAGCTACCACTTCGTGTATGACTACGAGAAAAAAGGTATCATTAATGTAATAAAAATACATACAGAGGAACAGTTAGCGGACATATTGACCAAAGCATTAGGGAGAGTTAAATTTCTAAAGCTTAGAGAACTTGCTAATGTTAAATCAACAGGTTAGTTTATGTTGATTGAACTATGTATTTAAGTCGAAGTTAGAATAAGTTGATAAGAAGTTAATTTTATGTTGTGTTTATGTTTATTGTTTTTCTATAAAATCAAGGAGGCGTGTTAAAGTAACGATTTTATATACAAACTTTTTAGATATATCAATTTGGTTGTCTTTCATCTATGAAACTGAGTTGACATAAGTTCGAAATCTTGTCTGTCATTTCTACTGAAACATGAATGTTAGTTGTATTATGTTTTTAATGTTTGCTTACATAAAAAATGTGATCTAAAGTAAATAGATTGAGCTGATAAATGTCTATCTTTACGCGATCCACTTTTATCAACACAAAAAACCCATTTTAAACAAATTAGTAGGTGTTGTATTAAGAAATGTAATTTAGCAAAATAAATTTATAGACCCTCATGCATTATAATCACCTAAAATTTACCTTCAATTTCTTTAATAGGGTTGCCTTTTTGGCAGGAGCTTGGCTGGTGTATACACCTTTGAGTTTTTCCCAAACGTCTTTTGTATGGAGGCAGTTCTTCATTTCCTTTAATTCAGTTGGTGAAATCAGTAACAGTAACTCAGCTTTTGCAAGTACGTTATTTTCTGCTTCAGTCTCTGAATTACTTTCTGGATACCTGGTTACATATTTCCATAGTCTGTTCTTTGTCAAATATGCTTTTGAATGAATTACTCATGTCTCGTAATGTTCTTTCCCAAGCAGAGAAATTTTTACAACAGACATTTTCTTTTCTGTAAACGCTCTGCTACCATGTTAAGTTCATAAGTTAGATGGATAATTTACACAATACAAACTTGGAAATATTAATTTGTTTTATTAATATTATAATAACTTGAAAATAGATTTAATTAACTGTAATATATATTTTTGACAAAGTCATTTTTTACTTGTCACAGTTATTTTAAATCTTATAGAGAACACTATGGTCAGTGTACAACCTCTTTATAATAGTTGTATGTAGTACAACAAAGGCTGGCCTCTTAACAGAAAAAAATAAGGATGATTTAATTATTTAATTACGCCATCTCTAGATCGCCAAAGACAAAAGCGTAAGTGCATCTTATTTCTCTCTATATAGCAAAAATGTATGAAGTGAAATGACCCTGGCGCACTCTAACAACACTTATTCTGTCGAAGACCATAAAAGATCGGGGCGGCCGCGTGCTATTAGAACTACAAAGGCTGTTAAGCCAGAATTCGTCGAAACCCCATTAGGAAACAAAAAATCTTATTGCGAGAAATAAAGATTCCCGCTAGGACTCTGTCGCGTATTATAAAATAAGACCTGAAGCTCAGTGCTTATCGTCGATATACAGGACATGCCTCTGAACAATAACTAAAGCTATAGAAACCGTGCTAAAATAAAAACTGTGTAACTGCTCTCGTATTCACTTAAAGTAATCTAACATACATGAGTAAGAGCGAAATAGACAACAATTGCCAGGTTTTATTTTCTCGTCATTGTCACAAACTCTCAAAGTACAAATGTCAAATGGTTTTAATTTGGTTGTAATTTAATACTACCAAATTAAAAATACGTGTTTGATGAACGTTGTTTCTGAAGTATGACCAAATTCAATGCGGTCGTATTATAGTGGCCGAGCAGCTTTGTTAGCGGCTAGCGTGAAATTATATTATTTTACAAGGAATTTGGTGATAAAACAACAGGAAAGTGTGCATACAGACGTTTTAGACATTTTGGAGTCCGCGTCCAGGATGGCTTGTGTTGTTCCAAATTGCAAGTCTAATATATCACGGAAAGAAAATACGGATGAGGTGTTATCATTTCATTGGTGAGATTTGTTTCAAAATTCTCATATTTTTTACACTATAACAACGGTATTTTCAGAAAATTGTAGTAATTTATTATTTCAAATAGATTTCTCCATGAGTTTTGGTTTAAATTGTCTTATTTTCATGCCTTCTGTTTTGCCCGCCTAAGAGCGAGAGAGACAGACATAAAAAGTGGAAGGGATATGATAGTGATGTGTTTTTTGGTATCGATGTCAACAATTTTGGTTTTTACTTTTTGCTTTAGATTTCCTAAAGATGAAACTATTAAAAATGAATGGATACACCGTATATCAAGGATCAATTGGACACCGAAAGCGCACAGTCACATTTGTTCGAAACATTTTAGACTACAGTCATTTGAGACACATGAAAACATTAAATTTCGGCGGCTGAAAGCAAATGCTATACCCACATTACATTTCCAGAACATGAAATTGCTCCTTTTTTATTCCAAACATTATCTTAGTCTTGCTTTGTCATATAATTTTTCGATCCTACCAATAAATATTCAGATTTTTAATTAACATTTTGCCAACGTGTATCCCAAACAGGGATGTTGCGAATATTCGCATCCGCATCCGCATATGCGGAACTTCCGCATCGATTTAGACATCCGCATCTGCATCCGCATCCGCATAAATCGATGCGGAGCTGATGCGGATGCGGATGCGACAAGAAAGAAAGAGGAGGGGCCGGCGAGTGGCACGTGTCGACCGAGTAAAAGATTGAAGATGATACGTGGGTACCACTGAAAATGTTTAGAACTGTCCAGTTAGAAACATTGCTAATGAAAACTTTTTCGAATTTCAATTTTAAAACTCTTTGGTAATCTAATGTAGTGTATTGAATTCATTTGTCATTTGTTTTTGCGAATTGGCGGCAAATCTAACACTCTTGTTACAAGTGAAAATTAACCTAACGCGAGAAAACTTTCGTTCAATAATTTATTATGACTCTCGTTATGGGCTAACTCAATAACAAAGCTATGATAGTCTGCGAATAGCATTTTTTAATGAAGCCCCATCTCGTGCCACTATTTACAATTGGTTTAACGAGTTTAAGCGTGGACGTATCAATCTCAATGATGATCCGCGTGAAGGACGTCCTTTTACAGCGACTACTGAAGATAACATCAGTACTGTGCGACGCATGATAGAGGATGATAAGAGAGTGACCTTTCAGCAGATACGGGCAAGCCTAGGCATTGGTATGAGTCAAGTTCAAAATATATTACACGAACATTTAGGCGTCAAGAAGCTTTGTACCATATGGATTCCCCATACTTTAACCGACGGCCAGAAATACCTTCGCATGCACTGGTGTCGGCAAATGTTAGATAAGTTCAACGGCGGTGACTTAAATGCTGTATTTGACATCGTAACAGGTGATGAAAGCTGGATATATTGCTATGAACCCAAAACCAAAAGACAATCAGCTCAGTGGGTGTTTCCTTTCGAGGATCGGCCAACTAAGGTAAAGAAAGGTAGAAGTCAAGGTAAAAAGATGATTGCCTCATTCTTTGGTCGGAAGGGTCATTTCGCGACAGTTGTGTTAGAAGATGGAAGGACAGTTACTGCAGACTGGTATGTCAATCGCTGTTTGCCTGTTGTCTTGGGAAAAATTCGACAGCAGCGCCCTCGAAGCAGGATCCTCCATCACCGCGACAATGCTTCAGCGCACTCCGCAAACGGACTGTTGAATATTTTACTATGGCAGGTGTCGAGATAATGAGTCATCCACCATACAGTCCTGACCTGGCGCCCTGCGAATTTTATTTATTCCCAAGAACTAAACATAAAATTCGAGTTATTCGCTTTACGAGCCCTGAAGATGCGGTGAAAGCGTACGAAAATGCTAAAGAAGAGACCCCTAAGGACGAATGGGCCTTTTTATTTTTATTTTTCTAAACATTTTCCGTGTTACCTAAGTATATTGAAGATTAACAGAAACACGAAAGACATCGTGGCTTCTCGAACAATATCTCTAAGTACCGAAAAAGCGAAGAAAATGAGAATGACAGATTTCATGGAAACAGAACTGAACGGCTAGAGACCTCAGGTTACAGGACGTCAGTCCTGTTTAATTAGTAATCTTACCATGATGCTCGATTCATAAAGTGATGTTGAGGAGAGTCAGGAAACACCAGAAATTGTCAGCCCTGACACAATTCACAAGAAGGAGTTACTTACTTTTCTTAATAAAAAAAAAAATAAATTAAAAAGAGTCCGCTTAAATGTTGGAGTGTTAATTAAAGTGAGTTCAAACTGTTACCTAAAAAAGCACGCAAATTCTTATCAGCGCCACCAGCCAGTGTTCCAAGTGAACAGTTATTTAGTAGCGCAGGATTAATACACGAACCCTTGCGAAACAGACTGGAGTCCGAAAAGGCGGCCATTCTACTTTTCATTTAATATAATGCTCCAATATTTTAATTTCATTACTAAAACAATTAATCAATAATAGTAATTCACTCATTACTTTATTATTAAACTAGCTGACCCGGTCACACGTTGCCGTGGCTCAGTTATTATAATTTCTTTTTATTAAAAATCAGCAATAACCCGCTCGCGCGTTCTGAACCCGCGCAATAGGCAGCCTTTGTGATATTGTTTCATTCGTGGTAGAAGTGGTGACGGCACAGTGGTAGCATGTGCGTGAGTTGCGGGCGGTACTGGACAGTACTTGGACATGGCAATATTACTTTATTTTTCTATTTTTTTTTTTAGTAAAAGTAGCCTAACTTACTTCCTTATTACATCAGCTACCTGCCAGTAAAAGTCCCGTCAAAACCTGTCCAGCTATTTTAGAGTTTAGCCCGAACAAACAGACAGACAAAAATTGTAAAACATGTTATTTTGGTGTATGTACCGTATAAATATTCATATGCATGTAGTATAAACGGTTATTTCAATATTAAAAATCGACACTCCAATTTTATTTATATGTATAGATAATGAAAGGATAAATATTACTGCTTTTTACCCTACCAAACCAACACTTAAGTTTTTTGTACAGTTCCGCATCCGCAACCGCTTCCGCGGATGTGAGCCTCCTAAAATCCGCATCCGCATCCGCATCCGCGGATGTGAAAAAAATTACATCCGCAACATCCCTAATCCCAAATAATAATGATAGCTTATTTACAATAATATTTTTTTGTTTCAGAAACCACTATCGGATTCAGAAGGAATTATAAACCACCAAGTAAAAGCCCTAAATCTTTGACCACAGTTGAAACAAATACTGATTCCGATATCTCTGAACTGATATATAATTTACAGAAAATTGTAGCAGATTAAAAAAAAACACAAATTGGAATATTAAAAAAGGGTTAGAAAGAGTTAAAAAGACGAGCGAGTGACGTCTTCGCAAAATAAACACTAACAAAGAGAACGTTAAGGAGCAACGCGAAGAAATCTCAACTCTATAACATATTGATAGAAAAAATGATACAAGAATATGTTCAATCCGAACAACTAGTACTTTTAGAGTGTGTAAACATAAATGACAAGAATTCGCGGCGAGAACTGAACTCAATTCCGGAAACAGCGTTTAAAAAATGTTTTGATGATTGGATTATTCATTGGCGTAAGTGTGTCCTTTCTGAAGGAGCATACTTTGAAGGTGATAAAATAAATTTGGATGAATAACAAACATTTTGTATATTATTGATCTTTTCCCGATACTTTCTTGCAAGAGTAGTATATAAAAATACCTAAGTAATAAGTAAATATGTATAAAATAATAGTTTTTTAATGTAATTTAAATAATCGATTAATTTTCTTTTAAAAGGACAATGCCCATCGTAGTATGAACTTTGGTATCGCTTTGAATAATTTTGTGCCATGATGATTTTTACTATATTTTTAGGTTGCTTAGTGTAGATTAAATTATTAAATCAGTTTTTCTGTAGTTCGACGGATAAAATGAAAAAAATATATAACAAAACTCATCAAATTAACACTCTTCCCTGTCTTCATTTGTGTTTTTATTTACATTTGAAGTTTTATCTATCAACACAATGGTTGGATGTGAGCTGGGTGCGAGTATTTTAATGCCTTAGTTTGAATAATACTAATTTAGATTATTTTAGACTATTAAGGTTTTCATCACAACACTCAATTGACTATACCAATTTGACAGTTCATCCTACCCGATTGTCCCATTGTTGCCAGTCTAAATTATTAACAATTATGTATCGATTATGATTGCCAAATGCAAGTTTATATGAATAACTTAAATATCTGTGCGTTGATATTATGTTTTATTAAATATATTCCTTTTCAGAGCATTAAAATAGCAGATATACCTACTAACTTCTTTATAAGACCCCTAATACACTAGCATATAGAATCACATTGCACGTATATCGAATAAAATCTGTCATTATACTGTTGGATGAATCTGTGATCTCTAGACGGCAATGCAGTACTCTTAGTCATGCTTTACGTGCTGTTATGCATGCAAGATCGTTTATTTTATAGATACGAATGACATGCCAACAATATGCTGGCAATGGATTGACGGATACCTTTATTTTTAAACATGCTAGCTATAAATGACGTGTATGCATGCGTATGTATGTATTCTCTACACATCTACGAGTCATGCACGTTTAGGTACTGCATGTCAGCGGCATCACCGTTTAGGGCTACTCGAAGTTAAGGAATACTATGATTGATGTCTATCAATCATAGTATTCCTTAACTTCGAGTTCCTTCGAATCCAGACGGACAGGGAGGGCCTAATATGGGCTATAATATACATTGTCTACTTGTTTATTAATGTGATATATTCCATAATAAAGCATATTAAATTGTATAAATCACTGTCGCTGGTTTAATTAATTTAATAATAAGGGTTCACAATACAAAAACTGTATGAAAAGTTAAAAGCACAACGCAACAAGATTATTGGAAAAAAGAGCGCCGTTAAAACCATAGAAAGATGAAATCGTCTTCTAGTAACAAATTAGTTTCACATCATGTCTTATGCTTAATTACTTTATATGCTAGAATGCGAACTGCCAATTCGATATTTTAATTAAATAAATAGCGTATCGATTGTATTATATTTGGCAAATCGATACGGTCGAAAAGAAAATGGCAATACCGAGGAGACAAGTGCCAATAGAAATACTCGGTAATATGGAAGTGAATTCATTGCTAATTATTATGTGGATTATTGTCCGTCGATGTTATGGCAAAGTATTTTACAGCATTTCGTGAAAAATTAAAACTTAGTTTTTGACATAAATTTGATTTAAGTACAACGACGATCAAAGACGACACCACGAATGGGCATTGTCCTTTTTCTTCCATTTTAATCTATACCTATAAAAAAATATAATGTTGAATGCAGTGTTCACCTCTGCGTGAGGTCTATTTTAAAATAGAAACAAGGTGCAATTTTTAACCGAACCTACCTGATTTGCTATCTTCAGTATCTTTCTCTAGATACTGAAGATAGCAAATCTAATAAATAAATTGTTTCGGGTCGAAAATTCTACTCATGAATACTGCATTATAATATGTTCATATTGCAGATTCTTCACGTGTTTATTATGACACATCACCGTCCGTTCTAGTGTCATTGACATACCAACAGCATAAAAAAATGTTAAATGGTTTTAATTTTATTATTATCGACAGTAATATCGATGCCGTATGCCGGGCAAAAAGCCTAATACTTATTTCTTTCTTACACATTTACAACTGTATACGTCAAAATAGTACGAACTAACGTATTGTGTTGTTATTTTAGCACGGCGTCTATAGCTTTAGTTATTGTTGTGAGGATTTGTTAAAGAGAATATGTCAAACTACTCAAACTGCCAATAGTTAAATGAATTGCTTTTCTAAATAAAGGAGTTTCTAAGCCTGTTAACCCTCCTTTCCCAATATTTTTATTTTTTTAGCAACAATCAAGAGTAATTCCTCGACTTTTTGGCGGGAGCGGGAAGCGTCACGTAGGTGGTTTTGTTTCTCTTGTTGAAATTTGTGTTGTGGTGGATATTATGTAATGGTGGATTATTAACCACTTAGTGTTTGTGAACATACAAGAGTGGTGGCAAGTTTGTTACAAAGCAGCGGAAGTTGTCTTTTCCTGCTCTCTCAAGAAGTCAACGGGGAGGTTTCAGTAAAACCCCACACATTTACTGAAACCTAGCAAAAATATATAAGTATATAACTGAAAATTATACTTACTAGACACTAGCTGAAATTCACAAATCGTGCAAGCCATAAATAAAGATAAAAAAGTCATTCTACATGATTACATCTTCAATTATTAAACTGGGACAATATTGTTTAGTGTCCTATAATTGCTCTACTGTAAAGTTAGTATCAAGTAAAATAATAGGTTTTAACTTTAAAGGTTCGATATGGTAGGAATTTAAGCAAAAAAAAGAAATAGAGAACCTAGCCTCATCCTTCGAGTAAGATGGGGATAAGAGGGGATTGCAAACATCTATATTTATTTTTGCTGACAATTGTAAGTAATCGTATCATTTTAATTTTCGTCACCTACAACCAGCACAGCTACCGTGACTTTCAGCCTTTGTTTGACTCCAAACGAACAACCTCCACAAAACCAACATGGTGTAATTATAATTTCACTACCGCCATTCTCCATTGTTGAGTTAACCTTCGAACCTTTTTTGTTTTTGGTCCCTTTTTTTTACTAAATTATTTATTGCTATTTTTGCTTATCTTTTTGTTGTATATACAAATCCATTTCTGTATGGTTATTCAGTTAAAATAGCAGGATTCCTTCATTTTCTTACAATGCGAGGAGCTTTGCGTGTGATTGTATTTGTTGGTGTTATACCGATTACCCCACTAAAATCAATATTTTCTGTAGACAAATACAATCACACGCACACACGCACGTCTCCGTACGTCCACATCAACAAGGGCAACCCTGATTGGGGGTATTACAGATAGTACGATAAATTTATCAACATTGTAATTGTAGTACTTCAGTATTAAACTCTCAGTATGTGGAATATCCGTCATCAACGAAGCAGCAAGGTTACTTTCAGAAAAAACTGATCTATTATCATAAGGCAAAATACCTACCGCTTTTTTTTAATCCATTAAGAGCCATTGACATTAAAGAAACATTATCCGTTATGAAAATTTGCTGAACCATTTTTGTATTGTTGCGAAGCTAAACTGTTATTTGCTTGTAAAAGTAGGTGCTCAAAAGTCAGTCATGTAAGCAACCTGTAGGCGATTAGTAATATGTTATTAAAAATAAAGAAGCAAATACGTAGGATCAAGTTTCATATTTAAGACCTTCAGCAGTAGTATTTAGCATTAGTTGCACATCCACCCTCTAAAATATCTCAGAAATACCACCATGGGCGGCATAATTGGTCACTTGCACTGAAAAATATTTCGACTGTGCACTTTCTACGGCTGTATAGCCCCGACTTGCTTTCGATCTCTTTCAGCTAATATTTTTGACATTTTCTTAGGCACAGTAGCAATATCTGTTTCGTCGCAAATGTAAACGCGATAACGTGTTGATTGATGTTCATCTTAAACATATCCTAAGATATAAAAAAAACTAAGAAAAACATTCCAGTTTTTTATTATTAAGAGGATGTGGTTTATTATTTTAATTGCCAGTTTGTAGTAGGGATTTTGCGGATGCATTTTTTTTCACATCCGCGTATGTGGATGCGGATGCGGATTTTAAGAGGCTCACATCTGCGTATGCGGATTCGGATGCTGATCTGTACAAAAAACTTAGGTGTTGGTTTGGTAGGTTAAAAAGCACAGTTATATATATCCTTCATTTATTTAATAATAAAGTAGTGAGTGAGTTAAATATTGGAGCATTATATGTGGGAGATCGATTACTTTTTGGTTTATTATTTCAGGTTGAAAGAATTAATAAGTTACTCAATTGACTAATTTTTAGTGACAATCGCATCCACTAGCGCCATCTTGCGACTTGTTCAACCGGAAGTAGGTAGAGATGACGGATGCGAATGCTATAAAAGCACGCGGTTAGTTTTTCGGTGGATCAGATGTTGTTCGACAGTGAACACGGTACGTTGGTGCTCTGAACTGCCTTGACGTCAGGTAATATCGCTTTTAGGACATAGTTTTTGTATGATCGTTATGTAATTGGTTTTTAATATTCACAAGTGACGTAAAAACGTGTATTATTATACTTAATCTTTCTTTTAGTTGTTCTGTGGTCATTATGCTTACAATTAATAAAATGATTGCCATATTATTAAATTATTATTGTTGAATCAAATTGATGTGAGTTAAATTTCTATTTTCTCCCACATCAGAAGTGGGATCTGTACAACTCTTGTTGCAAAACTACGCCCATATGTTTACGGTTTCAGGAATATAGATTTATATATGTAAAATTTTGTTGATACGAAAATAAGTTCTAAATTTAAAATCTTAACTCGATCGCGAAAGTTATATTTGAAAACGTACACTCCAGCCACAGATCTGATATCACACGTCGCTTTAAGTAATGACGGAGTTATCTTCATCTGACAACACAGGTTTGTAATTAAGACTGACTTTATGATCGAAAATGAATGCCTTCCGTTTCATCTGTCGTAAATCAAAGTTATGCACTCCTCAATTTGGTAGCGCTATCTAAACTAGGTTGATCGGGATCACTGATGAAGAAACTCGGGCAATAAATATCTTTTATATATTTTTTTAAAGTATAAATCTATGAGTCGGGCCTAGGGTGACAAACAATGTCGCATATTTAAACAAAAATTGTAAAATTTAAATTCATCGCGTCATCTAAAGTTGATTCGTCAATGTTTGCGAATACTCAAATTAATAATGATCAATGATAGAAAAAGTATTGTATATTTTATTATTTAAATAGGTTGTATCATGGACGCGGAAGAGAGTACTGCACAGCGTGTCCCTGACGAAACCATGTCGCCACCATTGCCGAGGGCTGCTGTTAGTGGTTCACCGATCCTTAGACGGCCATTGAGGTCTCAACCGACAGTGCAGCCTACGGATAATGAAGACACCGGGTCTGCTAGCACCAGCGGCGTCCAGGATACAAGACGAGGCGCAGTACTACGATGACTTGATGCCTTTCATGGAGTACACCAGTGATCAAGCCAAGAACCTCGCTGAATACGCCACTAGAAAGTGGGAACTAGCAAAGGTAATTGGTGTGGAGATGACTGAGCAACGTTTGGTGGAGGCTGTTATTTTCGGTATGTCCGATTTTATACATACGTTCTGATTTGTTGCGACTCACACCTAAAAACTTACCTCAGTTGATTCAAAGTCTTAATTCCTATAAAAGAATTCTACGAAAGATTCTGATCACAATATTCCAAATATAGCAAGGCAAAACACTATCACAGGTGTCTGAAGCTAGGGCGTTTAAAGAAAAATTGTCGGGTTAAATTGAATAGCCAGGATGAAGTTGCCTCTACATCTAAAGAAAACAAACTTAAAGAATTTTTTTTTACCTTTTGGAAATAAACAAGGGCATACTTTTAAAAATTGTTTCCAACGTTTAAATAAAAAGTCTAAGGATGAAAAATCAGCTGGGGTCAATACTCTGTTAGTTGGCAATAATAATTGTGATACCGTTCAAATTGATGGTCGTGATTTTTAATGTTTAGTAGATAGCGGCGCAGAATGCTCTCTTATGTGCGAGAGCGTTGGGGATTCAGTTACGGGTAAAGTTGAATACGAAACAACTTTGCTTGGAGGTGTGGGGGATATTTTTTTTTATTCATCTCGAAAAAAAATATGTACTGTCAGTATAGAAAGTTTGAACTTAGAATTAGAATTTCGCCTTGTCCCTGTTGGTTTTATTCAATATGACATGCTAATAGGTCGAAACCTCTTTGAGCTTCCCGGAATGCAAGTAACCTTTTCTAAGGATAGAATTACCGTATCACGTTATTGTTATGGCATTAAACTTATGACCCGAAATTAGTTGACATTAATAAAGAGATATCCCCAGAATACCAAAACAAGTCACGTAACATTTTAAGTTCACGATCTTCCATGTTTACTTCTGGTAACGCTGTTACACAGGTTACTACTGGTGAGTTGCATATTCCATTGAAGAACCCTGATCGTATTGTTCAAAAACGACCTTATCGCCTTGCTCCTACCGAACGTGAGCATGTCAAATCGCTTATTAAAGATCTCAAAGATAACAATATCATAAGGGATAGCCAGTCCCCGTTTGCAATTCTAATTTTGTTGGTACGTAAAAGGATGGCAGTGACCGAAAATGTGTTCATTATAGAGAATTAAATAGCAAAACCATTCGTGATCATTACCCACTGCCGTTGATTAACGACCACATCAGTAAACTATCGAAGGAGAACTTCTTTACTGTGCTTGTGTGATTCAATTGAAAAGACTACCTTTGTCACACCAGACGGGAAATTTGAATTTTTACGTATGCTTTTTGGCCTGTGTAATGCACCCTCAGTCTTTCAAAGGGCCATAATTGCAGCCTTGAAGCAGTTTGTTGATGTGTTTGTCTTAATATATATCGACGATGCAACTATTCATTCCAGACAGTAAAACAAGGTCGTATTTAGAAAAAGTTTTAAAGGCTTTGCAAAAAACTGGGTTTTCTTTAAATATAAAAAAATGAAAATTCTTGCAAACAGAGATTGAATATTTAGGTAGGATTGTCTCCAACGGTCAACTGAGGCCTTGTCCAGGTAAAGTCCATGCACTTCTTAACTCCCCTGTTCCCACAAATGTCAAGCAGGTTCGAAAATTTTGCGGTTTGGCTGGATACTTTCAAAAATTTATTCCGAATTTCTCCCTTATCATGATACCTTTATACAATTTGACGCGTAATAATTCTAAATGGGATTGGAGTTCTGAGCATGATTCTGCTGGAAGTAAGATTCTTAATCATTTAGCTTCAGAACCGATTCTTACTTTGTTCGATGCATCACAATTTTGTGAACTACATACTGATGCCAGTTCTGCAGGGTTAGGAGCTGTTCTTTTTCAAAGACACGAGCAAGCACTAAAGGTGATAGAATATTTTAGCAGGCGTACAATAGAAACTGAAAGTCTTTACCATTCTTACGAGTTGGAAACGTTAGCTGTGGTGCGGGCTATCAAACATTTTAGACACTATCTTCTTGGTAGGCAATTTAGAGTCATTACTGACTGTAATTCGTTGAAAGCGTCACGCAATAAAAAAGAATTACTTCCCCGTGTGCACAGATTGCGGGCCTATTTACAGTCCTTTGATTTTGAGATCGAGTATAGAAAAGGTGAGCGTATCCCTTACGCCGACTTTTTTAGCCGTAACCCTTCAACTTTAAACATAAATAACATTGAAAACTATAACGATTGGCTAGAAGTGAAACAAAACAACGATTCTGAAACCAAAAATATAATTGAAAACATTAAAAATAACACTATAGATAAAGATTTAGCCTCTAGTTATGTCCTCCTGAATAACTTGTATCGCATTTTTTCTACTAAATATAACAAAGAAAAAAAAGTCTGTTTGTTCCAAAATCGTATCGCTGGCACTTTATTCAATTATATATTGATTCACTTAAGCATTTCGGCTGGAAAAAACCTTGTATAAAATTCGGGAACAATTTTGGTTTCCGAATATGTCCAAGCGTGTCCGCAAATATGTAGATAATTGTATCACGTGTCAAATTAATAAGAGCCAATCTGGATCTAGGCAAATTTCTCTTCATCCAATTGATAAACACAACGTTCCCTTCTATACTGTATACATGGACACGACAGGAAAGTTAAATGGTAATAAACCCACTAAACAATATGCTGTCGTCTTTATCGGTGGTTTTTCTAAATTTTGTTTTATGAAACCTGTAAACAACCTCACGGATATAGCTACTGTAAATTGCCTAAAGGACTTTATTTACGTTTTTAGAACCAAAGCGAAGAAATAACCTCACTTTTCGCCTGTCTGTGATCAGGCGATGAGTTTACAGCTTTTTGTGATCATTGGGGTATAGAGTTGCATTTTATAGCTAGTGGTGTGAGTCGAGCAAATGGACGGGTGGAGCGTGTGATGAGGGTTCTGACAAACTGCTTGACTATCGTTGAGAAACTCCAGCACCTTGAGACTTGTCGTAATGAAGCTAAAAGAAATATAAATGAAAGGGCTTTAGCTCTAAAACAACAATTTGACAAGACAAAAGCTAAAATAGTTCCATTTAAAGCTGGTGATGTGGTTTTAGTAAAACCGAACCACCGAGTAATAAACAAATTGGATATCAAATTTCGAGGTCCATGCGTCATGACGCAAGTTCATGATAACGATCGATACACTATAAAAGTACATGATACTGGTAGTGAATTGTATGTTTCTCATGACAATCTACGACTAATGTCCCCCGAGATAGGGAATGAACTTTTTGAGTCCTTAGAGGTAGAGCAAATAACTGCCCAGTAGTAAATGTATTGTAAAAATTAGATTTTCTTGATTGTCTTAAATGCTAAGAGGCGCCTGGCCAGCGCATACTGGTATTTTAGATAATTAAGAAAATATAGTGACCATGTGACTTGGCTGGTGAGTATATAGGTCATGTGACTTGACCTCAACCATGTGATTTGGTTGTTACCATAACCATGTGATTTGGCTTGAACCATGTGATTTGGTTTGCTTTAAGATGCCATGTTATTTGGCTTGAACTATGTGATTTGGTTTGCTTTAAGATGCCATGTGATTTGGCTTGAACCATGTGATTTGGTTTGCTTTAGGATGCCATGTGATTTGGCTTGAACCATGTGATTTGGTTTGCTTTAAGATGCCATGTGATTTGGCTTGAACCACGTGATTTGGTTTGCTTTAAGATGCCATGTGATTTGGCTTGAACCATGTGATTTGGTTTGCTTTAGTATGCCATGTGATTTGGCTTGAACCATGTGATTTGGTTTGCTAAAAGATGCCATGTGATTTGGCTTGGACCATGTGATTTGGTTTGCTTTAAGATGCCATGTGATTTGGCCTAACATTTGAATTGGTTTAATTTGAACCGCCTTGTGATTTGGCTTGAACCATGTGATTTGGTTTACTTTATGATGCCATGTGATTGAGTTTACTTTATGATGCCATGTGATTTGGCGTAAGTTATTTGTATTGGTATAGGTACCGTAGTTTAAACTTATTTGTGATTTCGTTTGTTTCAATTGAAAAGCCATGTGATTTGGTTAATTTTATTTGATAAGCCATGTGATTTGGTTTGTTTTGATGAAAGTTGTTGTAAAATTACATTCTTATCATTTATGACTTTGGATGTTGATAATTTTAAGTATAAGTTATTTGGTTGTGGTTTCGCGAGCTTTGGTATGCTGCTCGTCAGAATGGCCGTGTGGGAGATCGATTACTTTTTGGTTTATTATTTCCGGTTGAAAGAATTAATAAGTTACTCAATTGACTAATTTTTACTGACAATCGCATCCACTAGCGCCATCTTGCGACTTGTTCAACCGGAAGTAGGTGGAGATGACGGATGCGAATGCTATAAAAGCACGCGGTTAGTTTTTCGGTGGATCAGAAGTTGTTCGACGGTGAACACGGTACGTTGGTGCTCTGAACTGCCTTGACGTCAGGTAATATCGCTTTTAGGACATAGTTTTTGTATGATCGTTATGTAATTGGTTCTTAATATTCACAAGTGACGTAAAAACGTGTATTATTATACTTAATCTTGCTTTTCCACCGTACCACAGAACAACTTCTGTGGTCATTATGCTTACAATTAATAAAATGATTGTCATAATATTAAATTATTATTGTTGAATCAAATTGATGTGAGTTAAATTCCTATTTTCTCCCACATATATTTAATGAAAACTAGAATGGCCGCCTTTTCGGACTCCAGTATGTTTTGCAAGGATTCGTATATTAATCCTGGACTACTAAATAACTGTTCAGTTGGAACACTGGCTGGTGGCGCTGATAAGAATTTGCGTGCTATTTTAGATAACAGTTTGAACTCGCTTTGATTAACTCTCCACCATTTAAGAGGATTCTCGTTTAAATGAATTCGCTTTTATTGCGGAAAGTAAGTAACTCCTTCTTGAGAACTGCGTCAGGGCTGACAATTCCTGGTGTTTCCTGACTCTCCTCTTCGTCACTTGATGAATCAAGCATCATGGCAAGATCACTAATTAAATCTTAAATTAAGTACCTTAGGTCCCTGGTATCTGTATCTGTTTCTGTTTCCATGGAATCTGTCATTCTCATTTTCTTCGCTTTTTCGAAGCCAAGATGTCTTCGGTATTTCTGCTAATCTTCAATATATCATCTTTAATCTTTTCCTTGGTTGACATGCGCCACTCACCGGCCCCTCCCCTTTCTTTCTTGTTGCGATCTGCTACACATCCGCATCCGCATCAGCTCCGCATCGATTTATACGGATGCGGATGCAGATGCGAATGTCTCAATCGATGCTGATGTTCCGCATATGCGGATGTGGATGTGAATACTCGCAACATCCCTAGTTTGTAGGTATACTAAGCCTTTAGGACCTTTTGTAGTTAGCCCGTGAAGCCTTTTTTTCGCGGGAAATATTCGCTCGTGCCGGGAGAGCACGAGTCGGTATGTGGGACTTTCCTTCATGTCCCTATCCGGCCTAGTGCCTAGTGTCCGGTAAAAGCTTGGAGGCCTACCCACTTAAACCTAAAACAACACATTAGACATTTTTTCCCTTGGATTAATAACCTCACTTTTCGTCTTAAGTTTTTCAAATAAAGAACATGAAGCAAAACGTACCCACCATGTAGCATATTGAAATTGGTACCATTAGAAAGGTCTTCGAAAGTGTATAAATTTATTGTATGGGAGCAACTTAGTAGCTTACGGGAGATAAAAGATATTCAACGTTGAAAATGTTGAAAACTCTAAATAAAATCTCCCTACGCATATTCAAAGTTTTTGTGATTTTATCTTAACTTATTATTTTATATTATGCGCTTGGGTCGGTGTGTTGTAAATAGTAATTATGTGTTCACTACAATGACGGGGACATCAATAGCATTTCCACAATTGACAGAAGAAGACGTCATTCTATTCAGTTTGGGAACATACCATTTGAAGCTTGCTAAATCATATGTTGTTGAGCATTTGAGAGGTGGAGATGGTATATATAATATTGAAGTATCATCTAACCGTAGCCCTAGTATGTCGCAGCATGGGCTAGTGACTGAAAACTGCTGGCTAGTTAGAGGCCGCATATTATCGAGGGACATATCTCATAAAATATATTACACATATATTTTAATCAAAATGAATGTCCAGGGCAGAGGAGCCATCGAAGCGTATTATTGCTCCTGCATGACGGGTATGAGAACTCTAGGTGCCTGTTCCCACATTGTTAGCATACTTAGGTGTTGGCAGGTACCTAGATAATTTCGTAGGTCCGGCAAGCGCTGGGGATGAAATAATCATTGAGAGTAACAACACAATTTAAAAATAATGTTTTTGCTATGTTTTGTGTTAATAAAACTGTTTTTAAGATTGATCGTTTTTATTTAACATTTTTTCCGTACCAAAAACGAACGATAGGAAGCTAAGCTGGTCTTTAGACAAAAAATGATGGGTTATTTTTACCTCAGAACAGTAACTAAAGCTATAGAAGGCGTGCTAAAATAAAAACTGTATAACAGCTCTCGTATTCACTTAAAGTAATCTAACATACATGGGTAAAAGCGAAATAGACAACAATTGCAAGGTTTTATTTTCTCGTCATTGTCACAAACTCTCAAAGTACAAATGTTTGTAATTTGGTTGTAATTTAATACTACCAAATTAAAAATACGTGTTTGATGAACGATGTTTCTGAAGTAAGACCAAATTCAGTGCGGTCGTATTATAGTGGCCGAACAGCTTTGTTAGCGGCTAGCGTGAAATTATATTATTTTACAAGGAATTTGGTGATAAAACAACAGGAAAGTGTGCATACAGACGCTTTAGACATTTTGGAGTCCACGTCCAGGATGGCTTGTGTTGTTCCAGACTGCAAGTCTAATATATCACGGAAAGAAAATACGGATGAGGTGTTATCATTTCATCGGTGAGTTTTGTTTCAAAATTCTCATATTTTTGACATTATAACAACGTTATTTTCAGAAAATTGTAGTAAATTATTATTTCAAATAGATTTCTCCATGAGTTTTGGTTTAAATTGTCTTATTTTCATGCCTTTTGTTTTGTATATGATAGTGATGTGTTTTTTGTTATCGATGTCAACATTTTTGGTTTTTACTTTTTACTTTAGATTTTCAAAGATAAAACTACTAATAATGAATGGATACACCGTATATCAAGGATCAATTGAACACCCAAAAGCGCACAGTCACATTTTAAGACTACAGTCATTTGAGCCACGTAAAAACATTTAATTTCGGCGGCTGAAAGCAAATGCTATATCCACATTACATTTACAGAACATGAAATTGCTCCTTTTTATTCCAAACATTATCTTAGTCTTGCTTTGTCATATAATTATTTCGAACCTACCAATAAATATTCAGATTGTTAATTAACATTTTGGCAGCGTGTATCCAAAAAAATAATGTTAGCTTATTTACAATAATATTTTCGTGTTACAGAAACCACTATCGGATTCAGAAGGTATTATGAACCACCAAGTAAACGCCCCAAATCTATGACCACAGTTGAAACAAATACTGATTCCGATATATCTGAACTGATATCTAATTTACAGAAAATTATAGCAGATTATAAAAACCAAATCGGGGGGCACGGGAGTGCCCCCGCCAAGTCGAGCGCGAAGCAAACACTGCCGTACGATCCTTTACTCGAACCATTTCGCTGCATTTTCAGGCCCCTATTTGAGAAGCTCTAAATAAGACTAGAACGCAGAAATTTTCGTCATCTAGTAAGCTGTAATCACACACTTAAAATCTAAAATTTCAAGTCTGTAGATCACTTAGTTCCGAAGTTAAGCGAAAGCAAAGTTTCGCATTTACGACACTCACTTATGATCATCAAAATAGAACTAGTACTTCCCATAAACTCAGAGAGCTGAAATTTGGTACAGAGTTAGGGTTTAATGGCCACATAAAGGGAAAACTATAAAAAGTAGGATAATCGAAGACCTGGATCTGGTCTGAAATCTGGAGTACCTGGTGACCCAGATCAGAAAACACAAGAGCCCATCCAAACTATTAGAGATCGACATGCCGCCTTTACAAAAAGTATTCAACTTGGTGGGCCGCTTCATTTGATGTCAAAAATCGAAGGTCTAAAGTATCCGATGAAGAACCCTCAGCTGGTCTCAGCTGTATTAGAGATATGGTAATACCCCCTTCTACTATTGGTACAAACAAAAATCGACTGTCATTGCAAAAGTCCAGCGTAGTGGGACACATCTTCTAATTTTTAATCTACCCTAAAGCGTCCCACTGCTGGGCGAATGCCTCCCCTTCTACTTTTAATACGCATATAAATAAAATTAAAGGAAAACTCTGGATAATAAGACTAGACGGGCTTTTATGCTTATACTTACAAATTTACGAGAAGAAATAGTCGAAGTCGTAAATACCGCGCCGATCTTTCAGAAATTAAACCATCTAAACTGTCTAAATGAATAAATAATGAACGCGAATGGGCAATACGAAAAACTGTTGCTACTGTACAAGAATCAGAACCGGAAATAAAGAAAAGAAAGATTTGTAATAATTTAAAAACTACTCCTAAAAAAAAAGTGTCAAATATGAAAATCTAATAAAATAAATCAATATGCCCACGTTTCTACAAAAAGGAGTGAAATCCCACCAAAAACATTCTGTAAAAACTAGCCAAGTCTCGATGGAGCTGCTTGTTTATCTCTAAAAAGTAATGAAATCTAGACAAAGCCGTGCCAAGCCCAAGGTGCCTTACTGCGATTTCTTGTTGTGTGACTTGGCCGTTGAACATTCTTTATACGTTAGTGGGTACAAGTCAATTTTGTTTACACGTAATGTTATATCTGTTGTAACTACCTATGTTTGTTAAGCGAGACAATAGCCCATACTGGTATTGGTAATTGGTCGCTAGTGTCTCATTTTAGGATGTTGTTGATTGTGCAACACATGCATTCAGCATTGACAATCCTGACTTCTGCTCTCTTCTTTTTGAAGCGTCAAATCGACCACCGATCTAACATAAAATAGACGTATATGATTCTATAAGTTTGTTGAGAGAGCGCGAAAAGACACCTTCCATTGTTTTGTTTCACACGATATGATTCTATAAGTCTAGCGTCCAATTACCAATACCAGTATGGGCTATTATTTCGCTGAACAAACATAGGTAGTTACAACAGATATAACATTACGTGTAAACAAAATTGACTTGTACCCACTAACGTATAAAGAATGTTCAACGGCCAAGTCACACAACAAGAAATCGCAGTAAGGCACCTTGGGCTTGGCACGGCTTTGTCTAGATTTCATTGCTTTTTAGAGATAAACAAGCAGCTCCATCGAGACTTGGCTAGTTTTTACAGAATGTTTTTGGTGGGATTAATTTTAAATAAATATAAATATTAAAAGAATATTAAAAAAAGAGTTAGAAAGGGTTAAAAAGACCAGCAAGTGACGTCTTTGCAAAATATACAGTTCAACAAAGAGAACATTAAGGAACAACGCGAAGAAATCTCAACTCAATAACATATTGATAGAATAATTTAAACAAGAATATGTTCAAGCCGAACACCTAGCACTTTTAGAGTGTGTGAACAAAAATGACAAAAAAACGCGACGAGAACTGAACTCAATTCCGGAAATAGCGTTCAAATAATGATTTGATGATTGGATTAAGTTGGCGTAAGTGTATCGTGTCTGAAGGAGCATACTTTGAAGGTGATAAAATAAATTTGGATGAATAACAAACATTTTGTATATTATTGATCTTTTGACAGAGTAGTATATAAAAATATGAAAATAATAAGTAAATATGTATAAAATAATAGTTGGTTAATTTAAATGAAATAATCGATTAATTTTGTTTTAAAATTTTTCCTCTTTTTTAATCTTTACCTATAAAAAATATAATGTTGAATGCAGTGTTCACAAATGTAGGTACTGCTAGAGGTCTAACTTAAAATAGAAACATGTAGCCTAATATGATATATGTACCTATACAAATATGAAAATAATAAGTAAATATGTATAAAATAATAGTTGGTTAATTTAAATTAAATAATCGATTAATTTTCTTTTCAAATTTTTCCTCTTTTTTAATCTACACATATAAAAAATATAATGTTGAATGAAGTGTTCACTAATGTACTGCTAAAGGTCTGACTTAAAATAGAAACATGTAGCCTAATATGATATACCTATACAAGGTACAATTTTTTAACTGGTTTCTCTAGATACTGAAGACAGAAAATCTAATAAATAAATTGGTTCGGGTCCAAAATTCTACCCATGAATACTGCATTATAAAATGTTCATATTGATTCTACACGTGTTTATTATGACACATTACCGTCCATTCTAGTGTCATTGACATACCAACGGCATAATTTTTTTTACGCTTTTAATTTTATATTTATCGATAGTAATATCGATGCCGTTACATCACTGACGTAAGGCAAACTAGTGACTACCTTATAAATTACGAAACAAAATCTGTATACTTATTTCTTTCTTACACATTTACAACTGTATAAGTCAAAATAGTACGAACTAACGTATTGTGTTGTTATTTTAGCACGCCTTCTATAGCTTTAGTTATTGTTCTGAGATTTTTACTTTGTCTTCAGAACAAAGAAAAATGTCAAATTGTTATGGCACTTGGCTATTAAAAATGTAATAAAGAAGAAGTCATATCTTCGGTCTCCCATTCATTCATTCATTCCTTTATTAATTATTGAGCTAGTCAATTATGCGTCATTTAAATGACACCTGGTCTATAATGCTACAAGGTGGGTACGGGTTCCATACAAAATAACCAATTGTTCTTTTAAACAAATTATGATCTTTGAAATAAATTAGTCAGATACATGTTGAAACCTTATTACTTATGAATGTGTTTTTATATCCATTTAGTGGCCGAAAGTGTTAGAATTTTACATGAAACAGGTATGTTTACATTTTCATTAAATTGGATTGGGACAAACTATACAAATCACAGCGGTTTTGCTGACTTAACAAAATAAAGTTTATAAATATTTTGATGCGGGCCTAATGGGAAAGATAATTTCATTGAAAACTTCTTCTTTAAAAACAATATGCTTAAATAACAAATAAAAGTGTGTTTACCAGCAAGTGTGACCGTTTCATAATATCTATAAGCGCAGTGGGGCCTTTATCAGAATTATCTACCATATTTTACCGGAAGAAGGGCGTAATCACTTCAAATAAATTACAAAGAATACAGATTCACACTCGTTTTATTATAACAAATTATTAATTAAATTTGAACACAAAAATTACTTCAGAGTCATTTAGATTTCATTATCTAATTATCACTACACCATAAATCTTATTATTATAATCACGGATTGCATCTTAATTTAGTGATTCATCGAACACATGACGCGGTGACGGCAGCCATTGTTAGACTGACAATCTAACATGGCCGCAGGGCTGCCAGATGCCATATTTTTTTCTTGTACCAGGGATGCCAAAAATTTCGTACTTTTAGTACAAAATCTCGTACAAATATAATTAAAAAAAAGAAAATTTATAGTTGCTGTCTATTTAGTTTTATTTACATTTATTTCTTTGGACAAATTTTATTTAATTATATTATTTCTTTAAAAGTCGCACTTATGAGTGGCACGTCTTAGGCAAGAATGTGGTTTTCTTAATGATTGGTAATGCATCTAGAAATGAGCCGAGTCGATAGTGGCACATTATTACTTTTTTAGCTAGGATAAATGGCGCAGCCTGTGAACATGTGTGAAATCTCGTACATCATCGTATATTTTTATTACTCCCGTTTCTCGTACAAAGACTGTAAATCTCGTATCGGTACGAGATTTCTCGTACGTCTGGCAACGTTGCACGGTTGTCCCGCCGCCCACGTTACAACGCTCCGATAGAGTGTGCTGCTCTATTCCGACGCCAGCGCTACCAATGCACAGTGGTCCCAAGTTCAAGGGAGAGCGGTCAAAACCTACTAAAATTGTATTTAACCATTCTCTCTCATTGGGAATGAAGTAGAATATTAAAAATAGATGTTTCTGATTAAATACAAACAAATTAATTGAAATAAAAATTATAATGAAATATACAGGGCGTCCCAAACTTATGGGACATGAAGGGGAAGTACCTTAAATATCGTAGATAGTGAAATTTGCTCAAAGAAGACTTTATGTTATTTTTAAAAGTTAGTAATTCTGCATTTATAGATTTTCTAAAAATTACTTGCTTCGTCTGGGAATCGAACCGACTTAAATGTCAAAAAAAATCACCCTACTTTTATGATGCCAATCGAAAGAATAGCTAAAAAATAATAACTATGCTTAAGTTACATGGTTTTTTAAAAGAAAGGAACAACGTGAAATTAATATTTTAATCAAATTAAAAACATACATGAAACTGCCGTAGTCAATTAAGTAGGTATTTTTTTGTAAATTAATTAATTAAATGCTCAAAATGTGATCCCTCTTGTCTTACGCAAATCTCCAATCTTTTAATGAGTCCGCTGCCTGTTGATTTTCTTATCATTTTATGGTGAACACTCGATGTGATATGGCACAATTCTGTTTGCAACTCGCCCACGTTCTCGTATCGCTTTTTGTATAGCATATCTTTCACGTATCCCCAAAAGAAGAAATCTAATGGTGTAAGGTCCGGGGATCTGGCCGGCCATCTAATCGGTCCATTTGTACCAATCCATGTAGGAAAACATTCATTTAGAAAATCTGCTGCTCTCCGACTATTATGAGCCGGAGCTCCATCTTGTTGGAAAATTAAGTTTTCTTGCTCCGCCGCGGAAAGATTTCTTATCTTATCCCTTAAAATTTGAAGTATTCCTAAATACTTTTCCGTGTTCAAGGTTCCTTGGTAAAAATGGATTAAGAAAACCCGGTTTTTTAAAAGTCCGCACCAACAGTTGAGTGAAAAACGCACTTGGTTATTCGTTTCAGTGACTCGTAGGGGATTTTCTTTAGACCAAATACGATTATTGTTGCGGTTATACATACCGTTATTGCTAAAGTTAGATTCGTCTGTCCAAATAATATTATACAAAAAATTTGGATTTTCGAGCAAGCGTGCCTGGATATCAAGACAGAAATTTCTTCTCCTTTCTGTATCGCCCGGAAGTAATTTTTGAACCAATCGTCCTTCAACATAACTCTTAAAACCGTGTTTTTTTAATACACGGTGTATTTTGCTTTTCGAAACTCCAATTTCATGTTCTCCTTCTCTCACCGATGCTTTCGGAAAAGCCGAAAAGTAAATTAAAATACCAAGTTCTTCGTCGTTGATCGTACGGTTTTCTTGCTGTGGTTCTCTTGGGCGTTTATCGAAACGTCCCAGAGTTTTCAAATTGTTCACAAGCCTTTTCAAAACTTTACGAGACGGTAATTGTCTATCAGGATATGTTACGCTATACCACCGCAAACTTCTAGAGATATCTTTATCATTCAAAAAATATGCTTCCATTAGATCAAAACTTACTTGATATGCCATGTTCGCAATAAATTAACACAATAACACTTGTGTAAGTGAATTAAGACTAAACAGATCAATATCCGAAAAATAAACGCTCGCACAGACTGTTCCATTTTCAAATTTAAGAACAACATTATTTTCGTTTTAAATTTGCCTTCAACGCTCGCACAGACTGTTCCATTTTCAAATTTAAGAACTACATTCATTTATTATTTTTAGCTATTCTTTCGATTGGCATCATAAAAGAAGGGTGATTTTTTTTTTACATTTAAGTTGGTTCGATTCCCAGACGAAGCAAGTAATTTTTAGAAAATCTATGAATGCAGAATTACTAACTTTTAAAAATAACATAAAGTCTTCTTTGAGCAAAATTCACTATCTACGATATTTAAGGTACTTCCCCTTAATGTCCCATAAGTTTGGGACGCCCTGTATACAAGCATCAGAAAAAAAAGTTTAAATTGTATGCAATTTTTTTGGCCAACTTCGACATAAAATCCAATTATTTGTTGTTAAGAAATTATTAATAATTAAAGCTAAATGTATAATCCTAGTGTATAAAATACGATTATAACTTCTAATTAAACAGAAAATTGTGCGATAACTTGACAATACCAAACAAAGTAAACAAGGTTAAGAGCTTACCAAAGTAAAGGGGTCTGAACTCAGTAATAGTCGGTTAATTTTCTCTCTATAATGCTTTGTTTCAAAAATTGGAAACGAATAGGCCTACAGTATCTTGTAGAGCAAGAGCGAGGGTTTTTCCACAAAACAATATGGTTTGAAGAAATCGGTTCTGTTTTAATTGCTAATTGAAATGGAACATAAGAGGTCACAAATAAACTACTGTCATCTTGTAATGTTGAATCCAAAAAGCTTTGCTTGTACTCGCTATGAACCGTGCTACCGTCAAATCCCCATGTACCGGTCAAAACGAATGTATTTGAATCGAAACACTCTCTAAAATTTCACTACATTTATTTATTGATTTACCAACATTTGAGTACATTATTACATTCATAAACAACAAATTCTAAAATTTAACACCTAATGCATCAAACAATTATAGGTAATTACAACATGCTCAAGTAGAAATTTAACAATTAATTAAATTTAAATAATATAGTTTATCATTAATTTAATATTTTAATTGTACTAACAGAATGTAAGTGCATTGTTATTAACAAAATAAGGATGTATAATTAATTCTGAAACGAGTGATTATTATTATTATTATGCTTATCAATGATGATTTACCAACATAGTTGAGCGAGTCAAAGTAAACATCAAATGAATTGTTATATTTGTTAATTAGTTTGCAAAATCAGGAGAGTTAGCACCAAACACCGTCTTACGGAATGGATGGCATAGTTGTGTTATTTTGTTACGTGGATATACAAGGTTATTTTATAAACACCATCCAAATTTTTTCTAGGCATTAGATATCATTCAAACACTTCATTTATGAAAAAAAATTGGTAGGTAAAATTTCCGCAAAAATATTATTTTGTCCGAGCGAATTATTACAACAGCTGGTTACTGGTCAAAAGAAAGGTCGCCCGAAAGGTCAAACACGGCCGAAATGTTTTGAATGAAACAGCGGGGTGGGGTCGCGGGGTGTTGATGCCGAGGTACAGTAAGAAAGAACGACGTAACTTTCTTTTTCCAAAATTGAGTTGTTAGAAAGTCAATCTGTCGAAGAAAAAATCGTTTGAGTGAGAAAATTGCCGAATGGGTGAAAGTTGTTTTATTTGCTGTAAAATGGTGTTAGTTATCTACCTTGAAGGTGGCCACGCGCCATCTTGGTGCGTCTTTTTGCAAACTCCAAAAACGAGCCAAAAAAATTTGAAATGCATTTTTCTCGGAATGTATGCATTTCACAGAAAAATCGATTGATTATAAAATGTAGAGGACGTCAAAATCTACAAAAAATGTCATTGCTGCAATCCCGTACACCAACAAATGCACACAGTAGGTGGCGCCAAAGTCTTCAAACGGTGTTTTTTTATTTTTCACCTTGAAAATACATTTTTATTGCAAAAATGTAAATGTAAAAGTTGTTCCTTAGGATTTTGTCAACGACTTTTGTTTGAACAATTTTTTTATACAACTTACCGTTTTGAAGCTGGACCTCGAAAAAGAATGAAAAGTCCAATAATACGGTTGCCTGCAGTATAAGTCCACATGTGTAGTGCACTTTTTGACCACGATTCATTTATTTGTATTAATTAATGTCATTCTAACAATTTAAATTTGTTAATTATTTGAATTTGTTTCGCATTAAACCATTTCTTGCTAAATAATTAAAAAAATACTGTTGCCTGTTTGTTTAAAAGAGGAAAAATAATCAATATTTTTTTTCCATTTATTGCAAAACGGACAGTTGTATAAAATTAAAATAATAATGTTTACCGTAAATTTGTTATGTTACGTTGAAATAGTAAATTTTGATTATTTCATAAAAGAAAAAAATAAAAATCAATAATTCAATAGCCTTATAAATACTACTATTTCTATTAGAACAATGAAGGGAAATAAAATATTGTTTGTTTTTGCCGAAAACCGTAATAACTTTGAAGTCGATGTTTTTATAACTTGCAAAAAGTTAGAACAATGACTTACTCAATTTAAATACTCGAAGCGCATGCGGCGAGCCGCGATCGTGGCTGCGCGCGCAGGTTGTGGCTAGGGTTGCCACCTTTTATTTTTGTAGTTAAAGTACACTGGTTATTATAGGTAAGAAAAAAAAGTACATAGTATGAAAATAAAGTACAATTTATTTTCCTTTATCATTATGTTTAAAAGCATATTTTTTATTGCTTTTTGCAGTTTGTATCAAATTAGTATTTCTATTAAACAATTGCAAACACAGCATCTTTACAGTCTAGCATAGCATAGTTTAGTTTGGATATTTAATGCAACCATATCAATTCACACACACACACAGAAAAAGAAAATTTGTCTTCTTACTTGTCCTACTCCTATACTGAAGCAATTGTAATTCCACACAATTTTCATTTTCCATTATATTCGTTCTGTGGATCATAAATTAACCAATCACCATGTCCGTTTTCCCACGTACTTTTATACTTTACTGCAATCGTTTATTTTTCTTTTTGACCTATCATTTCTTTTAAGCATTTTTTCGGTGTAACATATTCACTATCTGTTCCGAGAGAGAGTTCTGTTCTGTGCGAGAACCGATACGGTAGGTTTTGTTCATGATGAAACCCAGGATAAAGAAATATCACGTAAAACACACTAGAATAACAATTGACTTCTTAACTAAGCAAAAAATTAGTCAACCTCTTGACAGTTTTGACAGATAAGGAAGTGTTGCCAACAAAAAGTGTACATTAGTTGCGGAATATTTTTTGTCAACTCTTTATTGTCGAGCTGTACTACTAAAATTTTCAAAATCCCAAAAAAATCAAATCATTCGAAATAAAGTATTTTCGTACGGGTGGCAACCCTAGTTGTGGCGACACCTGTGCAATGAAATCAGTCACGCGGGAACCTCCCGCGACGTACGTCTTGTGCTCCCGCGAGCTTACATCACATAAATACCTACCTAACAAAATGTATTCAAATCGCGAGTATTACGAGATGGTACGGTGCTATATTTTAAGTGGAGAAAGCTTAAACGGTGCCTGTGCACTGTACGAAGCTGAAAGTCTTCCTCGTCTTCGAAATAGTGGTTTCGTAAATGCTACAACACCGAATCGTCAAACCATTTTAGCTGCGAATCAACGCTTACTTGACCACGGACAATTTACGACGCCATCACACGCTCGAGGAGGTGGTAGAAGGAGACTTGCAATTGAAATCGAAGACGAAATCTTTGATTTCTTTGATCGAAATCCCAGAGCAAGTACGAATGACGCAGCAAGACGGTTCGGCGTAAGTCAACCCGCGGTGTGGAAATTACTTAACGCCGCAACCATGCATCCTTATCACTATCAGAAAGTGCAGTCTTTAGGTGAAGCAGATGCCGTGCCTCGCCGTGCCTTTTGTGAGTGGCTGATTGAACATCCTGGTGCTGTTATTTTATGGACTGATGAATCTTTATTCACTCGCGTGGGACTGTATAACCAACACAACGAGCATTGGTGGTCGTTCCGGAACCCGCACGTGATAAGGGAGAACCATCATCAAGTGCGTTTTAGTGCAAATGTGTGGGCGGGTATTATCGGTAACCAAGTACTGGGGCCGTTCTTTATTGAAGGGCGGTTGACCGGAAGCACGTATCTTGATATGTTACGCACTGTAATATCCGACTTTATGGACGAAGTACCACTCGCGCTTATTCAAAATCGCGTGTTTTATTTCCAACAAGACGGAGCACCACCTCATTATGCGGCCGCAGTTCGCGATTATTTAAACACCGAACATGGTGATCGCTGGATCGGTCGTGGAGGCCCCGTCCCATGGCCGCCCCGATCACCAGACCTCACGCCTTGTGACTTTTTTTTGTGGGGCGAAATTAAACGGCGGGTTTATGTGGAGGAGGCCCAAAGCCTCGAGGACTTAAAAATAAAAATAATCCGTGCATTTGACGAAGTGAAAAATGACACTGTAGTGCTTAATAAAATTAAAGACAATGTTCGTAAACGTGCAAGACTCTGTTTGGAGAGAAATGGTCTACATTTTGAACAGTTAATGAAGTACTCTTAAAACGATTGTTTTCAAACTTTATGTAAGTGTATTATGATTGGTTCTTTTATTTATTATTGGGTTTGAGTATAGCAAAGGTGTGCAGGGCGTTTAGGCTTCAAAAAATATGTTTTTAATTTAATTATTTTGCATTCGCAATGCAATATTTTCTATGAGAAAAACAACTACGCCTCCGAGCCCTCAGGTAGGATTCGAACCCACGACCTTTCGCAATCCGGGCAAGTGCTCTGACCACTGAGCTACCGAGACGCTGGCAAACGTGTCGAATTTTACAAACGTATTTCAACTTCTATTATGAGTTCAACATCGAAAGTAATATTTTTACAAATATTAAACAATCGATTAAGATGGAACCAGCTATAATTATGTGCTTTTTATTTAATTTTTTGCATTCATGATGCAATATTTCTATAAGATATAAAATACGTATGAAAAAACAACTACGTCTCCGAGCCCTAAGGTGGGATTCGAACCCACGACCTTTCGCAATCCGGGTGAGTCATAAAAATTATAAAATCTAATAATAATTTTACTCTTTCTATTTTTCATCCGGCTTCGGATTAGTATTAAATGAGCGATGTTAATGTTTAGGACTAGGAAAAGTATTGAAATGTGTTATCAGTGAATTTATTGCTTTTTAATACCGATTTTCGTATTGCGTATGCGATTCCTGTGTTTTTTTAGTTTCTGTTGTTAATAGTTCTCTTAGTTTTGTATGTTTCAGTGAGACAAAAAAAATCTTAAGTTCTAGACGCCTTGCACAGCCATTGCTATACTCCAACCAATTTTTGTACCTAAGTTGTTCCAGATTTTTTAAATACGCCTTATTGCAAAAAGTATGGTTTACTTTTACGTTCAAAGTTTTTATCTGTTATTAGAAAACAACTCATACCTTCTGCAATTTGACGGTCCTAAGCCCGATCAAGTATGAAGGAAAAATTTGGAACTTATGACAATTATTGTTATGTATTAATGAAATATGCGAGAGCGGGGAGCGGGAGCGGCGGCGGCGGCGGGGGGGTGGGGGAGGTCATGTAGTCATCTGCTACAACACCGTGCGCAGCGTAATGTATCAATGAAATACGGGGGGAGGGGCGGGGGTTGTGTAATCATCTGCTCCAACACCGTGCGTAGCGTGATTGTGACAGTAAATCGGTAGTTTTCCTCGGATAACTTTGTATAGCCTTAACTTAATATTTTAGTACTGAGTGATATTAAAAGAAAAAAATCTTGTTTCGTAACTCTCTTCAAAGAATATCATTTATAAATTTGGATGGTGTTTATATAATGACCTTGTATATTAGGTGCGCGAAAGTTAAAAAATGACAACAGGAATGGACAGTCCACCTTATTTAGAACCTTCCATGCAAAGCGGATATCAGTCAAATCGCTACGACAAGCTAATGACAAAATTTTGAAATGACGAAGTCTATCAACATACGGGATTCTTTTCATTTTTTTCGATATGCCATTATGCGAAGGCTAAATGCCATATAAATCTCTTCTGCACACGTTCCAATCTTAAGTAATGAGTAGCAAAATGCGGTCTCCACACTATACTTGCGTACTCGAGAATGCTGCGAACCAAGCTATTGTACAACTGAATCTTGACACTATTGCCTCTGAGGTCCTTAGCGTTTCTAATTACAAAACCTAACATTTTAGAAGTCCGTTTTATGATACTGTCTATATGAGGAATAAATGTTAATTTATTGTCAAAGACAACCCCTGAGTCCTTTATCTGCTGTAGTTCTTCAATAAGAACATCCCCAATATAATAATTTGAAGAAACTATCCTTGATTTGCATGAATATCTGACAAGGAAGCATTTAGAAGTATTGAGAATCATTTGATTCACGAAATACCAGCGCACAAGGCTATTAATGTTATTCTGTAGTTCGACACAGTCTTCTATCGAGTCAATTACTTTGCAAAACTTCAGATCATCCGCATACATATGAGATTCCGAGGATTTGATACATTCTGGCAAGTCGTTTATAAATATGTTGAACAGAATGGGGCCTAAGTGAGATCCTTGCGGAACACCAGATACTATATTGCATGATTGTGACTGAAAACCGTTAACAACTACATAAAATGATCTATTTGCCAGATAAGATTCCAACCATATCAATGAGACAGGAGTGAAACCATATGCAGATAACTTTTGCAACAGAACCGCGTGGGGGACACATTCAAAGGCCTTGCTGTAATCCGTGTAGATGACGTCAACCTGTTTATTAGAGTCTAACGCAGCAGTTAAAGTCTCGACAAATTTCGCCAAATTAGCGCAAGTAGACCTAGATTGAACAAAACCATGCTGTCTCAATGAAAAGTATGGCTTGAGGTGATGTTGGATATAGGGGCAAATAGTGACTCGAAAATTTTGGCAAAAGTCGACAAAATAGATATTGGCCTGTAATTTTGTATTACTTCTCGAGCTTCCTTCTTGTAAACAGGGACAACTTTTGCAGTTTTCCATTCCTCCGGAAAGATTCCAGTCCGCAATGATAAATTGAATATCATTGATAGTGGACTCACCAACTATTCAGCACATCTAAGTATAAAGATAGGAGGAATACCATCTGGACCAGCTCTCTTTGTGGTTTCTATACTTTTAAGTTTTTTCAATAACAATTGGCTGCCATTTTGTAAGTGCTGCAGCTTATAGGAATCCTAAACCTCGGTGTTGCTAATGCTTTGGTTCTTATAAATTGATTTAAAATGTGACGAGAAAAGCTCACAAATTCCTCATCCATCTGATCCATTTGTTTTTGATTTGCTGCAAAATGATCTGCTACGGGAAGTTAGCAGATCATTTTCTTAATTGACATTTTTCGAGGTAAAAACGCCAGAACTATTTCTAAAAATTATCAGGATCTATAGAACTCAGCTGCATGCGAAAAGAACTCACATTTGTTTTTTGATCTACTGCAAATTGATCTGCTACGAGAAATGGGAAGTTAGCAGATCATTTCGTAAATTGTCATTTTTCGAGGTAAAAACGCCAGAACTGTTTCTAAAAAGTTTTAGATACTGTAGAACTCAGCTGCATGCGTAAATAAATCACATTTGATTTCGATCTGCTGCAAAATGATCTGCTACGGGAAGTTAGCAGATCATTTTGTTAATTGACATTTTTCGAGGTCAAAACGCCGGAACTATTTCTAAAAAGTATCAGGATCTATAGAACTCAGCTGCATGCGAAAAGAACTCACATTTGTTTTTTGATCTACTGCAAATTGATCTGCTACGAGAAATGGGAAGTTAGCAGATCATTTCGTAAATTGTCATTTTTCGAGGTAAAAACGCCAGAACTATTTCTAAAAAGTATTAGATACTGTAGAACTCAGCTGCATGCGTAAATAAATTACATTTGATTTCGATCTGCTGCAAAATGATCTGCTACGGGAAGTTAGCAGATCATTTTGTTAATTGACATTTTTCGAGGCCAAAACGCCGGAACTATTTCTAAAAAGTATCAGGATCTATAGAACTCAGCTGCATGCGAAAAGAACTCACATTTGTTTTTTGATCTACTGCAAATTGATCTGCTACGAGAAATGGGAAGTTAGCAGATCATTTCGTAAATTGTCATTTTTCTCGGTAAAAACGCCAGAACTATTTCTATAAAGTATCAGGAACTATAGAACTGAGCTGCATGCGTAAATAAATCGCATTTGTTTTCGATTTGCTGCAAAACGATCTGCTACGGGAAGTTAGCAGATCATTTTTTTAATTGACATTTTTCGATGTAAAAACGCCAGAACTATTTCTTAAAAGTATCAGGAACTATAGAACTCAGCTGCATGCGAAAAGAACTCACATTTGTTTTTTGATCTACTGCAAATTGATACTGTTACAATAGCAACTTTATACTGTTTAGATTCACTCTGCTCCGAACTCAATTCTCTTGAGTTCAAAATTAAATTTTGTGTGGAACCAACTTCAGTTTTATTATAGTTGACTTACCGTATATTCGATATAATAAAATGGGCGTAACAAGTGCAGAATAGTTTCTTTTAACTTTTGTTTAGAAGCGCTACTTTTTTATATTTGCCCAGATTTAGGTATTCATTCATAACAACATACAATTAGTTTTACAGAGAAAATATAGGAATGGCCGTGGTTGTAATGTTACAGAATTTTTTACATTTATAGAACATCCAGTCATTAAGTAGTGGTATAAAAGTGTTCAAATTGACTTAAAGTCGTGTAAGAGGGATATTTATCACACTTACACGATTGTAACGTTAAGGTATTTCTCACCATTCTATTTCGATTAATATCGATGTAAAACGTTGTATAGACATTACTAAGACGACAGCACCAGTTATACTACTAAAAATTAAGTAACAGTCATTTAAAATAGTCGTATAGAAGTATATACGATGTTTATATACGACTACAAGTTGCATAAAGATAAGAGGCACTAAGTCGTATTACACACTAAAATTACTTCAATACGATGTTTATGGGCTTTTCAGTCATGTAATTTTTACATATACGACTGAAATGTTTGTTGGGCATGTATCTGTTAAGTCTCAACGGTTTAACTAACTAACTAAACTACTGTATTTCTGTTTATAGAGCGAGAAACTCAAAGATGTCGTATACTGCATGCCCTGGGAATCTATGAATATCAGTAACCAAGTATCGTTATTAATCTTCCTGAACAGAGTACAAACTCCGATAAATATTACTGCTTTAGGGCTAGCAGCAGTTGGTGTTAAAACTATGGCTCAGGTATGTATATAAGTTTTAACTCCAATTAACATATAGACAAAAAAAGTTAATTTAAAAGGGATTATTGAATACTAAGTAGTTCTATTAGGTACTATTTTGAACGAAGAAGCTGGGACTACAATATGACTGTGATTATCAAGAAATCAATAAAAGTATTTTACGTTCCTACATAAATTGCGTCTTTAAGTCGATTATCAAAAGATTTCCTTTTTATTGCAGATTTTAAAGACAACGTTTTCTTATTTCGCCTTTCTTCGTTCTATTGTATAATCAAAATGTAAAAAATAAAAATCTATACCAGGATGCTTGCTTACGTGAACTGCTCATTATATAACCCAAAGGTCCACTATATAAAGAATTTCGCAAGTGAGATATTGCAAATGGTGCTTTGTTCATTGGAGGCACTGAAGATTTAATGTCACTACGCTATTATACGCACTTCTATACAGTAGTGTTTTATATTACTCCTCGCACACATAATAAGTAAGAGATGTAATGTTTTTTTTAATTCAAGCAGTAGTAATAAATATATGACAATGTCTAATTCATTTTATTGTATGTATACCTTATTTTTTTGACATCCGTTTACTAGGAGAACATAAGCATGGGTCATCATTAACGTAAATATAACAATTTTCTTACTGCTCGGCTAAGGGCTTTATAGATATCTATATTGTATAAACAATATGGATGAAAACACCGTAAGGAAAATGAGCCAACCCACGAGCAGGATCAGTGCGGATTGGTGGGTGCATGCAGCCAAAATGGCTTGACGTGCTTCCTGTCGACGAAGCTGAACCTTGTACCATTATTTTGTTTTATTTAAAGTGCTAGAGATATTTAATCTCCAATGTTAAAAACCGAACACGCTAACCTCTACGCTCCATCGAGATCCTTACATAATGAGTTTTATAAAAACAATATTCAATAATTAGAGTAGGTACACAATCGGACACCTGCAGTTAGACTGATTGGACTTTGAACTGTTAGAAGACGGTCGCGGAGAAACGTGTGAGAGTGTACAATATATTTTTGTTATTTCCTCTCAGTCACGCACCGGGCACCGAGCTAGCGGCAAGTCGGTCAATTACGATTTTGAACCCTTTCTTCAACTGGCGTAAAACATAGAATCGCTTGACAAATGTGAGTGTGCGGCCGGCTCAAGCGAAACTATGTTTTATAATACAGACAGTGCAAATAGAGTTTAAAATTATTGAGCTTGGCGCTTGCACGAGCGCAGCGCTTCGGAGAGTTGATGTTAAATGGCTAGATGAGCGCGTTTAGTAAAATATTGGTAATAAATTTGAATTGGATTCTTATGCATTATTGGTTTATTTTGCATTAAGGATATTCTAAGCTATAGCTACTATAGTGTATGTTGATGATAGACATGACTATTCGTATAAGTAATGTTTTATTCATATTGCAACCGCAATTAATTTATGTGTCATTAATAAAAAGTAAAATACACAGCATTATGCAAATTAACACGAAACCTTAATGAATTACTAATAAACAAAATATTTCTACACAAAATAATGAATTTTGTGACGTTTCCTCAGAAATATTTGTTTATTAGAAGTAGCGTAGTTAAAATATTATAATTGTTCAAAGGTCAGATATGCGGTTGTGATTTGGTTATATATTATGTAAAAAAATATATCAAAATGTGCATACCCCGTTAACAAATAAAAATATTGTAATGAGAATAAAAACACTCGTTCGGAGGCAGATAGGCGAATACGATAGGCAGATGAGTGAATAAAAAAAAGTAAATTTTTTAAACCCTCTACGTAAATATGTTCTACGAATTCTTAGTTGGTCAGTTTGGGTCAAGTCAATTCAAAGTGAAGCGGAGTCGAATCAAATTTTCATTATTTAATAAAGCAAATCCGCCTTTAAAACAACATATTTCTTTCATCTTTGGACAAAAAAAACTCAGACCTCACAACTACAGCACGGTAATATTATCTTACAGTATTTTAACTCGGCCGAAATCTTGAGAAAGATACCTACAGCCGAGCGCTACGTAAACATGCGATAGGGCTGCCCGCATCCAGCATTTTAATTACATTAGTCTACTTTGGGTTTCCTTTTAGTTTTGTGGTAGTAAATATACTTTTTTTATTTAAAGAGATAAAATAAATTGTGAAATTAATAGGAAGAGTTAAATAAAAATGCGTGTTTTTTGATTGGCAGATTTACTAATTAAAAACATGTTTATGTTTTAATAGCAAGCTTTTAAATTTGTGACCGAAAAATACTTGCGCCTTGATGAGACATACGAAATGCTTTTTTATTAAATTTTAAACTATAAAATATCCGCATTCTACTATAAAGTTTCATTAAAATTGTTTTGGAAAACATGGACAAGGTGGAGAAAAAGGAATATATTTTACTTGATTAGAGATACCTGTAGTTACTTTACAATTGATATATTTGGTTTTTAATGAAGTTCGGAATATTTCTTCCATTTTTTCTACATATTCCACAAAATCATCACTGGGTACTATCAAAAAAGTGTGAGCATTAGTCTTATTGTATTCCTGGTACGTTAAATATCGACTCTCTGAACTGAAATTTTGGCTTCTTTGATCGAGTTTCACATACGACTTCAAAGCGTGACAATCATCATGTTTCTCCAAACAACGCTTAAGATGATAGCCACAAATATAAAAAAGTGAATATTTCGTTCTCGTTATATTAAATAATAAACTTGAATGTCTTTTGTAGAAAAAGTCGCGCGATTATTGTTAAAAACTAACACACCGTTCGTTCGTCAGTGCGGCACAGTCGTGATGTATTCTATGGTCGTGACTGTTTGCACTCGGAGCGCACCCTGACATCGAGCCGCGTAGGTATAACTCGTGTTTCGACCGTTTGTATGGAGTTAAAATACTGTTAGATAATATTACCGTGACTACAGCGTTTTGTATGGAGAACGAAGTCGGCGCGACTGCGGTCTGAATTAAAAAAACATTTAATAAGTCAACGGTGTAATGTTCAAATTTTCGTTCGCTCGAAATGTGGTGGATTGCGCTCTTTTTTAGTTTTTTTTTTTTGGGAGGGCGGGGGCTTTACTATATCAACTTTTGGAAATTGACAATGTCGGTTTCAATTGGTTCCCATAGGATAAAGCGAAACAGATTTTGTGGGAGCATAGTTATATCAAATGTAGGTAAAGTAATTGAAACAATTTTTTATGTAAAAATATTAACATTTATTATCACAATTGCATACATTCTATACTTAATCAAAAATTCTAAATAGGCTCCACAGTATATTAATTATCATTGTTCAAAAACCGTTAAATTACATGGCAAAAATTCAAGGCTGGCTAAAGATAAAATTAGTTTCCTTAACAATTTTATGATTTCGATTGGGAAAAGATATCAATAAGTAAAAAAATTAAAGAAAGCGCTGCGTAACGTAATACAAAATGTGCTTAGGATTTGGAACACCTTAACTAGGAAGAAATGAAAAGCAATATCTGAATTGAAAATTATGCCGTACCTATCTGTAGTAGGTATGACAGAGATTTTCACTCTACGGCTACGATAAATGTTAAGTCACCTAAAAAGAATTTTCCCGTTATAATGATAAATCAGTCTTAAAACTTTAATAAAAGCAATCAACATTAATAAAATATATTTCAAAACCTATATGAAAACATTTAAAACAATTTAACAATCAAATATAAAGTAAAATCGTTTATAACAATTAACTTATAACGATTTGAAATATAATCTTAAAACGTTATGTTGAAATATGTAGTCAATTTTTTTTGCCGGCCTTCTGGTTTTTACCCGACGTCTTTAAGTCGGCGCAGGATTGTTCTTTGTGATACCTGAAATTAAAAAAATACTTATAATACTTAACGTATTGTGCTGTATCGCGGTACACTCTGGTATAATAAATGATACGGAAATGATCTTGACACATCCTGTATGGGAGTTTATTCAGCTAGTGACATCACGTCATGATTTGAGTTATAATTTGCTTTTTTTTTTTTGCCTGTAAAGTCGGTTTTACGGGCGAAGATTTTACGTGACAACGTCTTTTTCTCGGTAGAATATTTATTGATATGAATATAATTAAATTGCACAATGCGCGCGGCAGACCGATCATAGTTGAGTTTTTGTTTTTGTTTTAGCGAACAAAAATAAATTTTTTATTGCGCCGTAATGAGGAGACTGGCAGTGATTTATCTGCTCACCATCGGCAGCACTATCAACGCGCCACCACAGCTGAGCAAGATCGAGCCATAGTGGAGGCACAGACCAGTCAACCATTCCTGACCACCAGAACTTTGGCCTCGCTGTATAGTGTAAGTATTTATTTAAAAACAGTAAACATGTATATTCGATGTGAAGACGTGCGAAGAAATAAATAATAATATTTATTGTTTATTTGCATTTAGCAATGTTATTCTTTCTATAAATACAAATACTAGAAAAAAGTCAACGGTGCCAGAGATGGGACTCGAACCCACGACATTAGTGTCCCGGTTGCTCAGAAAGAATAGCAGTCGCCCGGTTAGCGAAAGGTCGTGGGTTCGAGTCCCACCTCTGGCACCGTTGACATTTTTATAATTAGAATGTATTATGAAATTGAACTTACTAAATTGTTTAGTAAATCTAAGTTACCGGAATTTTTAAATTTTGTTTTCTTTTAAATTAGATATTCCGGGAACTTCGTATTGGCTATGACCCGTTACCATGGCAATCATTTTGTTAAAGTAAAAAAGATGTCAAAATCTTCTGATCCATTCACAATTTTTTTATTGTTTTGACGTGACAACGTCTTAAATTAGGTTGCGGCTGGGAGTCACTTATGAAAAAGTGTAACGCTCGGTAACGTTACGATGAGTCACCGAACGAGAGAGAGGCCCGCCGAATGCCTTGCGTCTCTCTCCCACTCAACTATGATCGGTCTGCCGCGCGCATTGTGCAATTTAATTATATTCATATCAATAAATATTCTACCGAGAAAAAGACGTTGTCACGTAAAATCTTCGCCCGTAAAACCGACTTTACAGGCAAAAAAAAAAAAGCAAATTATAACTCAAATCATGACGTGATGTCACTAGCTGAATAAACTCCCATACAGGATGTGTCAAGATCATTTCCGTATCATTTATTATACCAGAGTGTACCGCGATACAGCACAATACGTTAAGTATTATAAGTATTTTTTTAATTTCAGGTATCACAAAGAACAATCCTGCGCCGACTTAAAGACGTCGGGTAAAAACCAGAAGGCCGGCAAAAAAAATTGACTACATATTTCAACATAACGTTTTAAGATTATATTTCAAATCGTTATAAGTTAATTGTTATAAACGATTTTACTTTATATTTGATTGTTAAATTGTTTTAAATGTTTTCATATAGGTTTTGAAATATATTTTATTAATGTTGATTGCTTTTATTAAAGTTTTAAGACTGATTTATCATTATAACGGGAAAATTCTTTTTAGGTGACTTAACATTTATCGTAGCCGTAGAGTGAAAATCTCTGTCATACCTACTACAGATAGGTACGGCATAATTTTCAATTCAGATATTGCTTTTCATTTCTTCCTAGTTAAGGTGTTCCAAATCCTAAGCACATTTTGTATTACGTTACGCAGCGCTTTCTTTAATTTTTTTACTTATTGATATCTTTTCCCAATCGAAATCATAAAATTGTTAAGGAAACTAATTTTATCTTTAGCCAGCCTTGAATTTTTGCCATGTAATTTAACGGTTTTTGAACAATGATAATTAATATACTGTGGAGCCTATTTAGAATTTTTGATTAAGTATAGAATGTATGCAATTGTGATAATAAATGTTAATATTTTTACATAAAAAATTGTTTCAATTACTTTACCTACATTTGATATAACTATGCTCCCACAAAATCTGTTTCGCTTTATCCTATGGGAACCAATTGAAACCGACATTGTCAATTTCCAAAAGTTGATATAGTAAAGCCCCCGCCCTCCCAAAAAAAAAAAACTAAAAAAGAGCGCAATCCACCACATTTCGAGCGAACGAAAATTTGAACATTACACCGTTGACTTATTAAATGTTTTTTTAATTCAGACCGCAGTCGCGCCGACTTCGTTCTCCATACAAAACGCTGTAGTCACGGTAATATTATCTAACAGTATTTTAACTCCATACAAACGGTCGAAACACGAGTTATACCTACGCGGCTCGATGTCAGGGTGCGCTCCGAGTGCAAACAGTCACGACCATAGAATACATCACGACTGTGCCGCACTGACGAACGAACGGTGTGTTAGTTTTTAACAATAATCGCGCGACTTTTTCTACAAAAGACATTCAAGTTTATTATTTAATATAACGAGAACGAAATATTCACTTTTTTATATTTGTGGCTATCATCTTAAGCGTTGTTTGGAGAAACATGATGATTGTCACGCTTTGAAGTCGTATGTGAAACTCGATCAAAGAAGCCAAAATTTCAGTTCAGAGAGTCGATATTTAACGTACCAGGAATACAATAAGACTAATGCTCACACTTTTTTGATAGTACCCAGTGATGATTTTGTGGAATATGTAGAAAAAATGGAAGAAATATTCCGAACTTCATTAAAAACCAAATATATCAATTGTAAAGTAACTACAGGTATCTCTAATCAAGTAAAATATATTCCTTTTTCTCCACCTTGTCCATGTTTTCCAAAACAATTTTAATGAAACTTTATAGTAGAATGCGGATATTTTATAGTTTAAAATTTAATAAAAAAGCATTTCGTATGTCTCATCAAGGCGCAAGTATTTTTCGGTCACAAATTTAAAAGCTTGCTATTAAAACATAAACATGTTTTTAATTAGTAAATCTGCCAATCAAAAAACACGCATTTTTATTTAACTCTTCCTATTAATTTCACAATTTATTTTATCTCTTTAAATAAAAAAAGTATATTTACTACCACAAAACTAAAAGGAAACCCAAAGTAGACTAATGTAATTAAAATGCTGGATGCGGGCAGCCCTATCGCATGTTTACGTAGCGCTCGGCTGTAGGTATCTTTCTCAAGATTTCGGCCGAGTTAAAATACTGTAAGATAATATTACCGTGCTGTAGTTGTGAGGTCTGAGTTTTTTTTGTCCAAAGATGAAAGAAATATGTTGTTTTAAAGGCGGATTTGCTTTATTAAATAATGAAAATTTGATTCGACTCCGCTTCACTTTGAATTGACTTGACCCAAACTGACCAACTAAGAATTCGTAGAACATATTTACGTAGAGGGTTTAAAAAATTTACTTTTTTTTATTCACTCATCTGCCTATCGTATTCGCCTATCTGCCTCCGAACGAGTGTTTTTATTCTCATTACAATATTTTTATTTGTTAACGGGGTATGCACATTTTGATATATTTTTTTACATAATATATAACCAAATCACAACCGCATATCTGACCTTTGAACAATTATAATATTTTAACTACGCTACTTCTAATAAACAAATATTTCTGAGGAAACGTCACAAAATTCATTATTTTGTGTAGAAATATTTTGTTTATTAGTAATTCATTAAGGTTTCGTGTTAATTTGCATAATGCTGTGTATTTTACTTTTTATTAATGACACATAAATTAATTGCGGTTGCAATATGAATAAAACATTACTTATACGAATAGTCATGTCTATCATCAACATACACTATAGTAGCTATAGCTTAGAATATCCTTAATGCAAAATAAACCAATAATGCATAAGAATCCAATTCAAATTTATTACCAATATTTTACTAAACGCGCTCATCTAGCCATTTAACATCAACTCTCCGAAGCGCTGCGCTCGTGCAAGCGCCAAGCTCAATAATTTTAAACTCTATTTGCACTGTCTGTATTATAAAACATAGTTTCGCTTGAGCCGGCCGCACACTCACATTTGTCAAGCGATTCTATGTTTTACGCCAGTTGAAGAAAGGGTTCAAAATCGTAATTGACCGACTTGCCGCTAGCTCGGTGCCCGGTGCGTGACTGAGAGGAAATAACAAAAATATATTGTACACTCTCACACGTTTCTCCGCGACCGTCTTCTAACAGTTCAAAGTCCAATCAGTCTAACTGCAGGTGTCCGATTGTGTACCTACTCTAATTATTGAATATTGTTTTTATAAAACTCATTATGTAAGGATCTCGATGGAGCGTAGAGGTTAGCGTGTTCGGTTTTTAACATTGGAGATTAAATATCTCTAGCACTTTAAATAAAACAAAATAATGGTACAAGGTTCAGCTTCGTCGACAGGAAGCACGTCAAGCCATTTTGGCTGCATGCACCCACCAATCCGCACTGATCCTGCTCGTGGGTTGGCTCATTTTCCTTACGGTGTTTTCATCCATATTGTTTATACAATATAGATATCTATAAAGCCCTTAGCCGAGCAGTAAGAAAATTGTTATATTTACGTTAATGATGACCCATGCTTATGTTCTCCTAGTAAACGGATGTCAAAAAAATAAGGTATACATACAATAAAATGAATTAGACATTGTCATATATTTATTACTACTGCTTGAATTAAAAAAAACATTACATCTCTTACTTATTATGTGTGCGAGGAGTAATATAAAACACTACTGTATAGAAGTGCGTATAATAGCGTAGTGACATTAAATCTTCAGTGCCTCCAATGAACAAAGCACCATTTGCAATATCTCACTTGCGAAATTCTTTATATAGTGGACCTTTGGGTTATATAATGAGCAGTTCACGTAAGCAAGCATCCTGGTATAGATTTTTATTTTTTACATTTTGATTATACAATAGAACGAAGAAAGGCGAAATAAGAAAACGTTGTCTTTAAAATCTGCAATAAAAAGGAAATCATTTGATAATCGACTTAAAGACGCAATTTATGTAGGAACGTAAAATACTTTTATTGATTTCTTGATAATCACAGTCATATTGTAGTCCCAGCTTCTTCGTTCAAAATAGTACCTAATAGAACTACTTAGTATTCAATAATCCCTTTTAAATTAACTTTTTTTGTCTATATGTTAATTGGAGTTAAAACTTATATACATACCTGAGCCATAGTTTTAACACCAACTGCTGCTAGCCCTAAAGCAGTAATATTTATCGGAGTTTGTACTCTGTTCAGGAAGATTAATAACGATACTTGGTTACTGATATTCATAGATTCCCAGGGCATGCAGTATACGACATCTTTGAGTTTCTCGCTCTATAAACAGAAATACAGTAGTTTAGTTAGTTAGTTAAACCGTTGAGACTTAACAGATACATGCCCAACAAACATTTCAGTCGTATATGTAAAAATTACATGACTGAAAAGCCCATAAACATCGTATTGAAGTAATTTTAGTGTGTAATACGACTTAGTGCCTCTTATCTTTATGCAACTTGTAGTCGTATATAAACATCGTATATACTTCTATACGACTATTTTAAATGACTGTTACTTAATTTTTAGTAGTATAACTGGTGCTGTCGTCTTAGTAATGTCTATACAACGTTTTACATCGATATTAATCGAAATAGAATGGTGAGAAATACCTTAACGTTACAATCGTGTAAGTGTGATAAATATCCCTCTTACACGACTTTAAGTCAATTTGAACACTTTTATACCACTACTTAATGACTGGATGTTCTATAAATGTAAAAAATTCTGTAACATTACAACCACGGCCATTCCTATATTTTCTCTGTAAAACTAATTGTATGTTGTTATGAATGAATACCTAAATCTGGGCAAATATAAAAAAGTAGCGCTTTTAAACAAAAGTTAAAAGAAACTATTCTGCACTTGTTACGCCCATTTTATTATATCGAATATACGGTAAGTCAACTATAATAAAACTGAAGTTGGTTCCACACAAAATTTAATTTTGAACTCAAGAGAATTGAGTTCGGAGCAGAGTGAATCTAAACAGTATAAAGTTGCTATTGTAACAGTATCAATTTGCAGTAGATCAAAAAACAAATGTGAGTTCTTTTCGCATGCAGCTGAGTTCTATAGTTCCTGATACTTTTAAGAAATAGTTCTGGCGTTTTTACATCGAAAAATGTCAATTAAAAAAATGATCTGCTAACTTCCCGTAGCAGATCGTTTTGCAGCAAATCGAAAACAAATGCGATTTATTTACGCATGCAGCTCAGTTCTATAGTTCCTGATACTTTATAGAAATAGTTCTGGCGTTTTTACCGAGAAAAATGACAATTTACGAAATGATCTGCTAACTTCCCATTTCTCGTAGCAGATCAATTTGCAGTAGATCAAAAAACAAATGTGAGTTCTTTTCGCATGCAGCTGAGTTCTATAGATCCTGATACTTTTTAGAAATAGTTCCGGCGTTTTGGCCTCGAAAAATGTCAATTAACAAAATGATCTGCTAACTTCCCGTAGCAGATCATTTTGCAGCAGATCGAAATCAAATGTAATTTATTTACGCATGCAGCTGAGTTCTACAGTATCTAATACTTTTTAGAAATAGTTCTGGCGTTTTTACCTCGAAAAATGACAATTTACGAAATGATCTGCTAACTTCCCATTTCTCGTAGCAGATCAATTTGCAGTAGATCAAAAAACAAATGTGAGTTCTTTTCGCATGCAGCTGAGTTCTATAGATCCTGATACTTTTTAGAAATAGTTCCGGCGTTTTGACCTCGAAAAATGTCAATTAACAAAATGATCTGCTAACTTCCCGTAGCAGATCATTTTGCAGCAGATCGAAATCAAATGTGATTTATTTACGCATGCAGCTGAGTTCTACAGTATCTAAAACTTTTTAGAAACAGTTCTGGCGTTTTTACCTCGAAAAATGACAATTTACGAAATGATCTGCTAACTTCCCATTTCTCGTAGCAGATCAATTTGCAGTAGATCAAAAAACAAATGTGAGTTCTTTTCGCATGCAGCTGAGTTCTATAGATCCTGATAATTTTTAGAAATAGTTCTGGCGTTTTTACCTCGAAAAATGTCAATTAAGAAAATGATCTGCTAACTTCCCGTAGCAGATCATTTTGCAGCAAATCAAAAACAAATGCGATTTATTTACGCATGCAGCTGAGTTCTATAGTTCCTGATACTTTTTAGAAATTGTTCTGGCGTTTTTACCTCGAAAAATAACAATATACGAAATGATCTGCTAACTTCCCATTTCTCTATAGAACTCAGCTGCATGCGTAAATAAATCGCATTTGTTTTCGATTTGCTCTGCAAAATGATCTGCTACGGGAAGTTAGCAGATCTTTTTTTTAATTGACATTTTTTTAGGTAAAAACGCCAGAACTATTTCTTAAAATTATCAGGATCTATAGAACTCAGCTGCATGCGAAAAGAACTCACATTTGTTTTTTGATCTACTGCAAATTGATCTGCTACGAGAAATGGGAAGTTAGCAGATCATTTCGTAAATTGACATTTTTCTCGGTAAAAACGCCAGAACTATTTCTATAAAGTATCAGGAACTATAGAACTCAGCTGCATGCGTAAATAAATCGCATTTGTTTTCGATTTGCTGCAAAATGATCTGCTACGGGAAGTTAGTAGATTATTTTTTTAATTGACATTTTTCGATGTAAAAACGCCAGAACTATTTCTTAAAAGTATCAGGAACTATAGAACTCAGCTGCATGCGATAAGAACTCACATTTGTTTTTTGATCTACTGCAAATTGATCTGCTACGAGAAATGGGAAGTTAGCAGATAATTTTGTTAATTGACATTTTTTGAGGTAAAAACGCCAGAACTATTTCTTAAAAGTATCAGGAACTATAGAACTCAGCTGCATGCGTAAATAAATCGCATTTGTTTTCGATTTGCTGCAAAATTATCTGCTACGGGAAGTTAGCAGATCATTTTTTTAATTGACATTTTTCGATGTAAAAACGCCAGAACTATTTCTAAAAAGTATCAGGAACTATAGAACTCAGCTGCATGCGAAAAGAACTCACATTTGTTTTTTGATCTACTGCAAATTGATCTGCTACGAGAAATGGGAAGTTAGCAGATCATTTCGTAAATTGTCATTTTTCGAGGTAAAAACGCCAGAACTATTTCTAAAAAGTATCAGGAACTATAGAACTCAGCTGCATGCGTAAATAAATCGCATTTGTTTTCGATTTGCTGCAAAACGATCTGCTACGGGAAGTTAGCAGATCATTTTTTTAATTGACATTTTTCAAGGTAAAAACGCCAGAACTATTTCGAAAAAGTATCAGGAACTATAGAACTCAGCTGCATGCGAAAAGAACTCTCATTTAATTTTGATCTGCTGGACAATGATCTGCTAAGTTCACACACACTTTGCGACCAGCGTACGGAACCAAAAGTTAAAATCGGCACGTCGTTGCAACCTATCGAATCTTTGTTGGGTGGAAGCGCGTCTCTACTACAGTCAAATACAACTTAATCGCATATATGAAAAATAGTTATGGATTGTTAAAACAACCTCTACTTTATTAACAACATATACCTCGTAATTTATATAGAAATCATCATATTTTATTCACTCAAAACAAAAAACACTGTCTCAAACGACACTGCCGCTGTAGAAGGTAAATTTTTCCTTGAATGAAATTATCATTCTCACTAAGTATGTTCTAGGTACTAAACCTAGAACATACTTAATAAGAATAGAATCTCAAAAGGCAACAGATACTCGTACTTGCTGTATTTAGTAGAAATTCTTGAGCTCAGATGTTTTAAAGCTATTGTATTTATTATATTTCAGCGTCTTTCACTAATAATAATCACGTAATAGTTACTTTAACATTTTTTATTATCTATCGCCTTTGATAATAATTTAATTGATAATTCTCTAAAAAAAATACCTATATTAGAAGCCATAAAAGCTGTTAAAACGTACCTCGGCTCCAAGAACTTCGAAAAGCACAGACACTTGTATAAGCTGGCCAAAAATTATGATTGTCAAAGGCCCGTACTGTGCCAACACGTCAGGATTCTGTGTGAATGTTATAGAATTTAAAGATTTAATATTATAAATGTATACTCAGAAAGTTTACGTAAAAAGGTTTTTATATCATAGGCTTTGGATATTATACTTAGTTTAAAAAAATTTGATGTATACAAATAAAATTACAATCGTTCGAATTTCGAACGAATTTCCTTCCACATCTTACAGAGCTACACTGATAAATCGAGTCTCATTGAAATATGAGAATTGCGGTGGAACATTTTAGTGCGATATTTTTTTATGTTTTCAAACCTTTATCCATAAATGTTTTTATCGGTTAAGGCCCTTCTAAAGCAATCTAGCGTTGGCATAACAAATTCAAGCGCGGTTGTCACACTTTGAGAACAAAGACAGGAGTAATTGTCTATCGACGGCTGTTACCGAAGAAAATGTGAAAAATTTAATTCAAGAAAACGGGAAAATTTACGTACGAGGTAATTGAGCATGTATTGCAGACAGTAAGCGTTCAGCGCACATAAGATTCTATGCGAGTACTTCATGGGAGAAGTATATTTTTGCGCTGGGTGCAGCACAACTTCATCGAAGCTCAGAAGCAGTCATGATATCGTGACATGATTAATTAATTTAAAGCTGATCGTCTCGGCGCGTTTATGACAGGTGAGTTGTCTTGATTTTACCAATACAATCAGTCGAAATAGATATGATACATACAGTCGACTCCATTACAAAATCAAAGTAGCATCACAGCCGAATGGCAACAAGCGATCGAACACCAGGTTCCTCTGGTTAATACTTCACCACGACAACTCTTTCACGTTTTTTATTCCCTAAATAATAAAATCAACTGATATACAGTTTTCATCGCTGGAAGATGCGTTAACAGCCAACGAGAAGGCGGTAGAAGTTTGTATTTTATTGTTGTTAATTTCTTTTTGTTTATTCTGTTAGATATAAAATTGTTTTTCGTGATCATTTATATTCCTCTCGTTTTTTATAAATAACTGATGTGTTTCAATCAGATGATAGTTTTGATGATAACTATAATGAGAACTGAATTGCAAATGATCGATGATCACTTCTCTTGCTTGTACACAAGCACCAAATCAAATCAAACAACCAAATCGTTATAATGCACCATCACTACACATTTCTTAACAAAACTTATAACTGTACCTTCACGTTGAGAACGAGAAAGAAGTCGTTAGTTTGGCCTATTATAATTAATTTTATTATGATTACCAACTAATTGGAAAAATAATATTTATAAACATGTACCATTTGAGAGCATTCCAGCAGTAAGAGGCAGCAACTAATCAGATGAAATAGATAGGTGCTTGCCAACATAGGACCAAATAAGGAGGAGACCTCTTTTACGAACCTAAAAAGGTAGTTTTCGATAAATAACAAAGATGATTAGTCACATTAACACCTCAAAAAAAGAAGTTTGCATTAAGTGTCTTTCGAAACGTGTAGTGCATCTGTGTACATAATTAACTGTAGACAGAACTGTAAAATAAAAAGTCCAACCTATGTTCGCTCTGTTACCAAAATACACTTCTTCAAGCAGCACGTATTATCTATTATTTCTACTATTACAAGTTCACCCTATATTACCATTGAAGGCCTAGGACATAACAAAACGTCTTTACAATTTATTTAGTCATTAGTCAATGTCGGTGTTCTTGTTAATAACGATAAAATTTCACAAAATTAACAAAAACTAACCAAAACAACAAATTAAATGACAGAACAACTTAAAAAAGCGTGCGTGCGTTCCAGTGGCTATTACATTCCTGTTATTATAGAAATCTTTTTAGGTTGGTGCACATTAATTTAATAATATGAATTTTGTGTAGGATATAAATTTTGTATCACTGTTTTTATATTTCCACCTTAGTCAAGGTATATACATATAATTTTTTTTTATCTTATTTGTTTAGTTAGAGTAACTGTTTCAAGTTTTTTTTTTAGTTTATTTTTAGTTATTAAACGTAGTCTAGGGGTCGAGGCTATGGATACCTCTCGTCGCAGAGCAAAAACAAAAAGGCGAAAAAGCATTTTGAAAGAAAGAGGGACAGGTCGACAATATACACATATTAAGTAAGTAGTAATATTAGTAGCTTTTATTAGTATTGGACAAAAGTATTACAAACATACACAAAGTATTTGTGTATGTGTTATTATTTATTCTGATTTATGTACTTAGGTATTTATTATATATTGTTTTTTATCGTTATTTTCAATATATATATATATATATATATATATATATATATATTTTGAAAATAACACCCCTGTCCTTAATAGCTTTATTTCCCTCCACCCAAAGGTTGTCTGGTAGAGATCGCTCTAAGCGATAACCACCTGTTGTATGTCTGTGTGTTAAAATAAAGTATTTTTCATTCATTCATTCAAACTAATATTATAGAGACTAAACGTAATATTAAAATAAAATAATAGTCATAGACATTAATGTACGGATTCACTTCAATTTGTTATATGGGTTTCATGGAATTGTCATTTTAATTTAATTATAATCATTGCTTAACTTTGTAAAAGTTCATTATTTTTATATACAAATAAGGTTGCAAATTTAAAAAAGGTGTTTTAATGGATATGATTTTGAAAACTATTTTGGAAAGCAAAACCATATTGACCGTAATAAAATTGTAACGAAAACGATATATATATATTAAAGGTTCAGAAGGCGCGTCTTTTTTTTCAATATAAAAATTAAACCAGTTGTCTGCGAAAAAGGTTTCGAAGCATGATATAAATATAGCAAAATATACTGATATAATAATAAATACTATGATATAATAGTATTTATTACAGCTTTTGTAAAGATCCGTATATAAAAGAAAAGCCATGGCGTAGCTTTGACGTTCAATACACGCATTGTAAATGGTCATATTGAATAAAACTCATTTTATTATTACCTTATATTATTGCCCACGATATTTTCATTAAAACTTAAATCTATATCGATAAGAACAATATTAATATTCTTTGCAACCCTGGTAATTTGTTCAACTTGATGCGCCTGTTCCGGAGAACGCGATTGAGAACAAAAAAGGTTAAATTTGTTTAATTAACACTAATATTATAATAATGTAATTTTTGTAATAGCAACTCCCGTTAGAAATGGAACGCAATTTTTTTACTGTGGTAACATTAAGATAAAAATTGTCAATAAGAAGCGGGTTGGTAAAAAAAACGAGAGAATTAGGTACAAATGAACACGAGGTTAGCAAGAAAGGAGGAGCGGCGCGAGATGAAAGTCTCGCGGTGCTGATGCCGGAATTCGGTAGTTCGTTCCATGTATTTGCGTTTATCTATTGTGTTACTTGTGGATTCTTATAAAGATCGTAATCAAGTGGTGTAAGGATGAGGATGGAGGGGAAGGTGGCCGCATCCTCCCAGGTTCCTGTGGACCCTGGTCGCGTACATAGAATTATTGATTCACATAGTAGAGAATGATAACTGTGTTAATGTGATTGCGTTCATGAGTTTTGTGATGTCAGTAACTAATCATCTATAATGTGAATAATTTGATTATTCATGAAACCCTAAATACATACTCTTATATTCATTATTTATATAGTAAGTAAAACCCAGGCAAAGAATACCCACCACAGCGCCTTCTAGCGTGTGATTGCAGGTATAGTATGCTTAAAGCACTGCTGCTAATAGCATAACTGTAACGCCATTTTGTACCTAAAAGCGGTACTAGAACAAAGAAGTAAGCTGTTATTTATTATGGACCATAATAACTATATAAGAAAAGGGTAGAATATGATATAATTCATTTTGTGATATATATGCTCTAACGTTTTCAGCTTTTCTAACCAATCGGAATATTATCGCGATTTAAAGATGTGTGAGTAAGGTTACGCTGGTTTCCTTGTAAAGACCGCGTCTTACAACTTCTACTCTTTTTTACTGTTCCATGGTTAGAGCCATCAAAGGTTTATACCATGAATCAATCCTTAAACCAATTGGCTTCATACCCAATTGACAGCTAAATTTAAAAATTAGAAAATACCTGGCAATGCCTATATTTTTACGAAGTGGCAGTGTATGTGCGTGTCAATAAAAACTTATTTGCAGTGTTCCCTAAAATAATTAAATATTCAACTAGAAGCAACAGACACGAAAATAAACTTTGTCCAAGACGTTGCAAAACAGCACTAAATAGAAAAAGCTTCTTTGGCATAGCCCACAATATATACCTAACTTATCACCCTATGAAATAATTTTGAGACGAGCGACGTTTATCTGAAAGAATATATATAACAAATTGAAGTGAATCCGTACATTAATGTCTATGACTATTATTTTATTTTAATATTACGTTTAGTCTCTATAATATTAGTTTGAATGAATGAATGAAAAATACTTTATTTTAACACACAGACATACAACAGGTGGTTATCGCTTAGAGCGATCTCTACCAGACAACCTTTGGGTGGAGGGAAATAAAGCTATTAAGTAGCTTCAATACACGCTATTAAGTAGCTTTTAAGCTATTAAGTAGCTTTATTTCCCTCCACCCAAAGGTTGTCTGGTAGAGATCGCTCTAAGCGATAACCACCTGTTGTATGTCTGTGTGTTAAAATAAAGTATTTTTCATTCATTCATTCAAACTAATATTATAGAGACTAAACGTAATATTAAAATAAAATAATAGTCATAGACATTAATGTACGGATTCACTTCAATTTGTTATATATATTCTTTCAGATAAACGTCGCTCGTCTCAAAATTATTTCATAGGGTGATAAGTTAGGTATATATTGTGGGCTATGCCAAAGAAGCTTTTTCTATTTAGTGCTGTTTTGCAACGTCTTGGACAAAGTTTATTTTCGTGTCTGTTGCTTCTAGTTGAATATTTAATTATTTTAGGGAACACTGCAAATAAGTTTTTATTGACACGCACATACACTGCCACTTCGTAAAAATATAGGCATTGCCAGGTATTTTCTAATTTTTAAATTTAGCTGTCAATTGGGTATGAAGCCAATTGGTTTAAGGATTGATTCATGGTATAAACCTTTGATGGCTCTAACCATGGAACAGTAAAAAAGAGTAGAAGTTGTAAGACGCGGTCTTTACAAGGAAACCAGCGTAACCTTACTCACACATCTTTAAATCGCGATAATATTCCGATTGGTTAGAAAAGCTGAAAACGTTAGAGCATATATATCACAAAATGAATTATATCATATTCTACCCTTTTCTTATATAGTTATTATGGTCCATAATAAATAACAGCTTACTTCTTTGTTCTAGTACCGCTTTTAGGTACAAAATGGCGTTACAGTTATGCTATTAGCAGCAGTGCTTTAAGCATACTATACCTGCAATCACACGCTAGAAGGCGCTGTGGTGGGTATTCTTTGCCTGGGTTTTACTTACTATATAAATAATGAATATAAGAGTATGTATTTAGGGTTTCATGAATAATCAAATTATTCACATTATAGATGATTAGTTACTGACATCACAAAACTCATGAACGCAATCACATTAACACAGTTATCATTCTCTACTATGTGAATCAATAATTCTATGTACGCGACCAGGGTCCACAGGAACCTGGGAGGATGCGGCCACCTTCCCCTCCATCCTCATCCTTACACCACTTGATTACGATCTTTATAAGAATCCACAAGTAACACAATAGATAAACGCAAATACATGGAACGAACTACCGAATTCCGGCATCAGCACCGCGAGACTTTCATCTCGCGCCGCTCCTCCTTTCTTGCTAACCTCGTGTTCATTTGTACCTAATTCTCTCGTTTTTTTTACCAACCCGCTTCTTATTGACAATTTTTATCTTAATGTTACCACAGTAAAAAAATTGCGTTCCATTTCTAACGGGAGTTGCTATTACAAAAATTACATTATTATAATATTAGTGTTAATTAAACAAATTTAACCTTTTTTGTTCTCAATCGCGTTCTCCGGAACAGGCGCATCAAGTTGAACAAATTACCAGGGTTGCAAAGAATATTAATATTGTTCTTATCGATATAGATTTAAGTTTTAATGAAAATATCGTGGGCAATAATATAAGGTAATAATAAAATGAGTTTTATTCAATATGACCATTTACAATGCGTGTATTGAACGTCAAAGCTACGCCATGGCTTTTCTTTTATATACGGATCTTTACAAAAGCTGTAATAAATACTATTATATCATAGTATTTATTATTATATCAGTATATTTTGCTATATTTATATCATGCTTCGAAACCTTTTTCGCAGACAACTGGTTTAATTTTTATATTGAAAAAAAAGACGCGCCTTCTGAACCTTTAATATATATATATCGTTTTCGTTACAATTTTATTACGGTCAATATGGTTTTGCTTTCCAAAATAGTTTTCAAAATCATATCCATTAAAACACCTTTTTTAAATTTGCAACCTTATTTGTATATAAAAATAATGAACTTTTACAAAGTTAAGCAATGATTATAATTAAATTAAAATGACAATTCCATGAAATTAGTTGCAAACAATATTGTATATTTATTTATTTATAATATGGACAACAAAACAGATTACAATCACAAATACATTTAGATACAATAAATAGTTATGTGCTAGTTTGTAACTATGTGTTTTCTGTGCATTTCTAAAAAGATGCATTAACTAACAGGTGTTGAACACGTATATGATACTTGATACTTACTTAACTATAAACTTATGGTGATTAATACATTCTACAATTTTGGTTTTACATATTTCATTTTCTTCATTGTCATACAATTCTACGGATATCTGTGTGTCGCGTTCTATAATTTGGTATTGTAATTTAGGTCTTTCAAAATGTGCCAGGTTGTACGCTAAAATCTTTGTATGCCCAATAAAATGAAATACTAAGAATGCTAGAAGCAGGTCAAATATACAAACTAATATGGAACAAGAATAAGCTAAATAAAGATTCACAATCGTCACTACCCAGAAGTGCTCGTGTGGTGGATATCCGGGAAATAAGAAATATATTGAAAATTCAAATGTTTCATTTTTTGCAGGATGTAAACTTAAAACACCATTTGCATAATTGTGATATAAAGGCAATAAGTTGTATAAGAACATCCCGCATATCATTATCATAGCCGCAAACAGGCCATAATAATGTGAAAATAGGTGCACGGTTTCGCAAGCCTGTAACAAATATAATCAACACGGTATTTATCAAATAAATGTATTAGTCGAGAAGCTTTGTAAAAGAGCTTTGGGAAAAGTTATTTTTTACCACTAGAGCTATCAAACTAAATAATATGCATATGAAAATAAAAAATAAGAGTATTTTTGTTTTTAGCATTAAATTAAAAGATACGCGAAAAATCATAGTTATTAAAGAAAGTTGAGTTCATTAATTCATATAATAAACTATATTAAGAATGGCCATGTCTTCCTGGCTAATTGTGTCAGGCGCCGTAACAAAATAACCGTGCCAGGCGCTATCTTTTTATATTGTGGTAGTTTAATATTTTGGTTGTTTGGGGAATAGAGTAAATGGTCAATGGAATGATAATAGTACAGTGGTTTTCTCTTTAAACACTCTTATTCTGCTTTCATAATTTAGGTGTCAGCTTTAATTTTATTTAAATTCAATGTTCTGCCAAAATTGCTAAAACCATATAAAAACTTACCTTTTTATAGTAACCTCCTTTATGTTTAAAGTGTTCCAAATGAAATGTTGTAAAAAAGAAGTGAACTGTGACATGAAATGTCTTCAAATTTGGGAGAATGCCTCTGACCTAAAATAGAAGAGAAACAATTAAATTGATTAAGCTAGCGCACAGTTTATTTGACCGCCCAAATTACAGTCAATTATGTGATAATTTTTTTTTATTAAGTTGCACCAAATGTAAGATAACTTGTTCTAGCGTGATAATAATTTAAGCAGAAAAACTATGTTAAGAAGCTAATTGTTTGCAAAAACTACGTGTCGGTGCGCAAAAAAAAGATAAAAAAGCAGTAAAATACCAACACCACTACTAGCCACTAAATACTTAAATGTACACTTATAATTTTTTATAGTAAGATATTTATAGTCATTCCTTGCGAACTCTGCAGTAATGTGTCCCGTGTACTCTTGGTGTTTTGATTAACATGTTCTTATGTGAAGTGCCCATAAAAATATAGGTAATAGTCCGAGATGTTTAGTTTTGTATTTTTGCTTTATTCTTTCTTCATATTAAAATTGTAGAAATACTAGCTCATCTGTTATATAGATATATCTAATCTTTCATCAGTTAGCCGTGAGCGCTTGCTTAGGTGACACACGTACTACTTTCTTGTCGCCATTCAATCTACCCAATCGCAATGGTTGCGCTGTGATTCGCACCGAACGGTCCTGGGTTCGAATCGCGGAAGGGGCAGATGTTTGTGTGATGAATATGAGCATTTGTACCTGAGTCATGGGTGTTTATATATGTTTCTCTGAATATTACTTATCTATGTATCATATATGTAGATATATATCCGTTATCCTAGTATCCATAACACAAGCCTTGCAGTGCTTACTTTGGGCTAGGCTATATAATTGGTGTGAGTGTAAGAAATATTTATTATTTATTTATATTATCGTTATTTTTTTCCCTTTTTGTGTTGATATTATATTTGCTGTGTCTTATCTTTGCTGTCAATATGAAATGCGCTATTGGTAACGCGTCATTTAACGACGGAGTGCAGTGTGGAGCTTGTAAAAAACACCTTAATTTTAGCTGCGCAGGCAGGGTATAGGAAACTGGATCCTGAACGTAGACAGGCATGGAGATGCCCCCAGTGTAAACTATCTAGATCATCATCTAGTCCGGTGAGTGATACTGTCCTGGATTTAAACTTGCCAGTGTATCCTCCCTCCTCGACGAGGGAGGATACAAGTTAAGTACATCAAGAGAGAGCTGACCGAACTTAAAGCGTCTTGTGATTTTAATAGCGCTAAACTGGACAAGCAGACTTTGAGAATTACAAACTTGGAAGGCAGAGTCAGAATGTCATAAATAAATAATTTACAGTCTTCTCTTAAATCATCTGCCAACGAAATCAACGTTTTAAAGAGAGGGTTAGTTTTGAAGGATCAATGGATGCGGCTAAATAACGCCGAAGTTAAAGGTATTATGTACAGTATAACTGGATAAAAATGGTTTTCCCGATTTTGTGGATTACTAATGTTTGGCCAAAAAACGTTCCCCAAAATATCACATCGCAAACTTTTTTACGAAAATTTTCATTTGGCAATAAAACATTTTTCAATACAACTTATTGCAAATTTTTAGTTAGCAAATCTCTTTTTTAGTTTATTGTTTAACAAATAATTGTTTGGCCATGTTTCATTTAACCAAATATTATTTAATCAAATGTTTTATTTGGCACAACTTGCTCTTCCCAAAATATAACATGGCGCACGATTCACAAAACAATTTGAGTGTTACACTAATAAGCTTATTTACAGGTAATAATTTATATAATAAGTTAATCTAAATTAATTTTCATATCTAATCCTGTTTATCAAAATTTCCAAATGATTCATTAAGAATAGAGACGATCTAGCGCTCGGCGGCCGCTGCCGCGGCACTTTGCGCGTTAATGGTCACTGTTCTAACCTAACCTAACCCAGATTAAAATAACTATAATTTCATTAAATACATACTATTTTCTGTAATCTGTTTGTTTTATATATATAGGAAATTCCTGTATTAGCAAAAAAAAGCATTTGCCTACACTTTGATTTAAGTACCTAAGTATATGAAGTTGAGCAAGTATTTTTCTGGAATATAATATTTTGCAAAAGAAAACATTCGCTATATTAATATTTGTCTTAATAAAACTTGGCTAAATAAAATTTTGCCAAATGATAATTGAATTTGATGTTAATTTTGTGCGAAATGAACAGTTGCTAAAGGTGCATTTGGAAAATTAAACTTAGGCGATAAGTTTTTTGGGAAGTGAAATTTGACGAAAAATAATTTGGCCAAAAGGAGGAATACCAGATTCTGTACTATAGTTCTATAAATGATGTTTTTGGTTAACTTTTACTTTAATTTTAAAAAAGCCAATTTGTTTTTTTTTCTTTTTGACTCTTACTTTGACATAAATTTCCTGCAATAAAAACAGTTAAGATTTTTTTATCCTATGAAACTACAATAATATTGCTTTTTTATTTTGAATGGGAATCTTTCCCAATCAAGCCCGGGGGCCAAGAAAGGATCCACGATGAAACGAACTAATCTAGAAGGTTTAAAAACGTTTTGTTTCTTTAAAAATTATTTACGTATATGGCGAATAAGTTAATAAGTCAACGGTATGCAAGATAACAAGACCAATTCAGAAACCGATAAAGATTTCCTAAAATACATGACGCCATTCAAAAGATTGCATATAATAACCCTAATGCTTAATGGTTTTGTTGCGTTGGTTAACTTCATATATAAGTTATCGTAGTAAGGCAGTAGAAATTAAAAACTACATTTCCAGCTGGTTAACGATTCCTAGTGGAGTACCTCAGGGGTCGCTCCTCGGACCCCTTCTCTTTGCAGAATTTGTAAACGATATCAAGGCATGTTTTAAAGTATCCCGGTTATTGTGCTTTGCAGATGATATGAAGATAATCTCTCCGATCTCTTCATTGAGGAATGCTGTCTCATTACAGGAGGACCTGTTAAGGCTCGATAAATACTGCGAAGAGAATTGCTTGGCCCTTAACCCATCTAAATGCAGTGTCGTTACTTATAGTCGTAAACGTAACTTTTTTTGACGTGACAACGTCTTATAATTCGATGGAGCCGGCTGCACACACGAAAAAACATGATTCATGCGGCGTTACCTCGCTCTGAGGCGTTCCACTTAAAGCTTGAAGTGCAAGCGAGAGCGCGGAACGAGCGACAAAGAGGCACAATCGGCCTCCGCGTTCGGCAGCGTTCGACATCTATCTCTCTCCTACTTGAGTAAGCGATGCGTCCGCGTGGACAGCTGCTATACAATAATACATTTGCATGTTTTCGTAAAGTATGAAGTGCAGTGAAAAGTGAATGTGGTGTCAATTGTTTATAGCAACGATAATTGCGGCGATAAAGGTAATGATTCTTTCGATATTAAATATATGTTCAGTGATATATTGTCGAATATTCGTGCTTTCATCACTAAAATAAATAGCATCGGTCCGTTAGTGCAGCGATTGTAGGTTATGCTATAATTGACAAAACTATAGCAATAAGTTAACAGAACTATTTCACGATGAGTAAAAATCAATGGCTTTACGTAATTGTATTTATGTGTACAAATAAATGTAACTTGATCAATTCGATTGTGATTTCCATTTACCTCCTTCTCTATATCCATACAAAATATCTATCAAACAAATAAAATTAAAATTTTCTTTTGAAAAATGCAACCATTCTATCAGTATTTTCTTATGACGTTGTCACGTTCAACTATCGTCAGTGAACCGACTTTACAGACAACCGATTTTTTTTTCAATTTAATTATTCGTTAAGAGGTGAGACACTGGCTCGCGATACCATTGTGAGAGATTTGGGTGTCTACCACGATGGTAAGCTTCTTTTTGATACCCACATTGACAACATAGTGTCAAAAGTCTCTAGGGCTCTTGGATTTCTGATGCGGACATCTACGGATTTTACTATTATATTATATATAATAGTAAAATCCGTAGATGTCCGCGTATTAAAAACATTCAAAAAAGATTTATTAAATATTTATGTTTTCGCACTAAGCAGCATTATGACTCGAGTCACTATATTGACCTTTGCAAAAAATTTCATTTTCTGCCTTTGGAGAGGCGACGCGATATTGCAGATTTGGTGTTTCTTTCGAAAATAACTTCAAGTAATGTAAACTGTCCAGAACTTATGTCTAAACTTAATTTCAAATCACCCACTAAATCTATTAGATTTAATAATCTGTTGTGCGTCCTCCTGCATCCTCAAATTATCATAGGAATTAATTCTTATGGCGTGCGTGTAGGGGCTTTAACTCAGCATCGCGTCGGGCCAACTTGGATCTGTTTGCTACAAGTGATGCTTCGATAAAGCGAATTATGAGTTCAATATTCTTTGATGACTCCTTAAATTATAAGTGTACCTATACTTAGTTACTATTTATAATAGTGCTCGTTATATGTATAATGCTATTATTTGTGATGACCTGTATTTGGCTTTGTGTTGCTATGTATGTAAATTATTTCTTTATTATAGCTGTTGGTCGTGCGAAAAGTAAATAAATAAATAAGAAGTTATGAAAGAAGTAACGCAGCTTAAAAATCGCTCCTCTGCAAAATGAGCATTTTGAACTTATTGCCGCCCACCACGGATATAACCACTTATATCCGTGGTGGGCGGCAATATTTCCTTTTAATAAAACAATTAAAAGGAAATATTCAGGAATTCCTTTTAATAGTTTTATTTTGCTGCAAATATTTTTAGGTTTATTATTGTTGATTAAGCCTAATCGGCGATTCCAACTACTATTTCCATTTCCATCCAAAGGTCGTCTGGTAGAAACGCTTGAAGCGATTAATTTATTTCCCGTTTTTTTAGAAAATTGAGTCATACATCATTAGGTTTAACGCTTTTAGCAGCATGGATGCCGATGAGTTATTTTATAACGGAAATAAAATTATCTAAGACTTCTATTTCGAAACGGTTTTTATTATAGTTCGGTTATTCTGCTATGGATACGTTCTAAGCTCAGACATTATTTTTTTTTGCAAAAAATATTTTGGCGTATAGTAAAACATTTGACCATCTATCTTTCGTGTGGTACATATCTTTAAGAGATGTGTATGCTGCGTTTTGTGAGAAGTTTTTAATAAAGAGAAAAGAAAAATAAAAGAACAATGATTAAATCGTTCCTGACGGTGGTCATAAATTACCTAATTAATAGATATCAGATTGAATTCTGTAGAGAACCTATTAAAATATGTGAGTATCCAGACATTTTCCCCGAAAACAATATTTTGTATATATATTAATGAAAAATTATGTGTCTGGAAGAGAAAGTGTTACTAAATATTGTTTCAATTGCTTAGTAGGCCGTAAAGCAATTGGTTGCTGTGCACATATCATGATTATAGTCTTACTTGCGTGTTTGGTATCTTGGATGACAGGCATCAGGATAACATAATTACCCCGTGTGCAGTTGCTGGAACTGCCATCGGGCGCGTGCCCCGGGTGGCGGATAGGGGACGGCCTCCAGATATGGGGGCCACCGGCTTAACCGGCGCGGACCAAAACCAGCAGGGGTGGAGCTCGGCTGGCGTCCTGGGTATCCCGGGTAGCGGTAGCCGAGCTAGGGGAGTTTTAGGCAATGCCAGTCCTGGTGTCGCCGAAGGAGCTCGTAACCCTGTACGTAGTGCAGGGCCGAGGGCCGCCACCTTCAGGTGGGAGCCGCGGGGAAGACAACCCCTTTAAAAAATCACCCGAGGGGCCCTTCGGGCCCAGCTCGCGTCAGCGGGCCGGTCGGGGCGTGTTCCGATCCTAGGATCGGTTCCGGCCCAACTGTAACCTCGTACGTGGTGCGGGAACGGGGGCCACCACTTCGGTGGGGGCCGCGTGGAGAAAACCACTATAAAAAATCGTCAAAGTCCCGGCACTGGGATACGTGGTGTCGGGGCGCCTCTTGGAGGTGGCCGGCGGAGCGCAGTCGGCCCATTAGCGGTCGCCCTGGGGTACCTCCCGACCCCCCAGGCGTAAGTAGGGTTACCCGGGTACAGGGATCTCTGCCCGGGTGGACGTAGTTTTCTCCCATACTCGTGGGTCCAAGATGAATTCTCAAAAATCTAAAAATAAGAATAAAAAGACGACGCGTGGTGGAAAGGTTAGCTTTGCCGAGCCTTTTGACGGACAGTGCACGGCGTCCAAAGAAAAACTGTGCCGAACTGAAGGAAGGACGGTGAAGGAGAGGGAGCGCTCCCCAACGAGAGTGGAGACTCTGGAAGTGGAAGACAGAGAGGAAGGAAGGTGTCACATAATGCGCCTCATGGAAGAGACACTTAGACGTAGAGCTGCCAGAGAAGCTGTTGCTAGGGAAGCTGAGGCCGAGGAGATGAGGTCAGCGTAGCAGGGTGAGACCGAAACAGACTCGGACGAGACGACCAGTGAAAGGAGGGCGGGGCAGGTCAAGAAACCTGTCAAGCTACAATATCGATGGACTACGGGTGGAGAGCAGCTGAAGACGCGCTCAGTGGCCACCTGGACCAACCCGGAGGGTCAGATACAAGACTCCAGTAAGGAATTGGAGAAGCTGAGGTTGGAAAATGCCAACCTCCGCAGGCACATGGAGAGGCTTACCCAGGAAGTGGGTCTCCTGCGCAAGGCTATGCAGGAGGAAACTCACCGAGCGGATCCACCGCCGCCGGAAAAGGGCCTGGAGGAGTGGAGGAATGCCCTCCTTCGGTCCGTAACGGAGATAGTGGAGAGCAGGATACGGGAGCTGGTCACCAATCCAGCGCAAGGCGGACCACCAGGACAAATGGGGAGAACGGGCCCAATAAGCTCAGTTGGGCAGGAAGGTTCGAGGACGCAGAGTGCTAAGACCCCAGCTCAAAGTGACGGCTGGATGATGGCGCGGGACAGAAAGAAGATCAGGGCGGCAAGACAAGCCACCGGAAAGGTGACCACAATTTCGGCAGAGACAACAGGGGAAAAAAGGGCAAGGCCGAACAGGAGAACCAAGCTGATCCCCCTGAAGACAACAGAGGTCAGCATAACCCTGAAGACATATGCCTTGGAGAGTGGGGCAACGTATGCCCATATCTTGAAGAGGGCTAAAGACGCTCTCTCCCTCCCTGACCTGGGCCTAGAGGCCGGAATCAGGGTAAGGGAGAGTCAAACCGGCGCCCGGGTACTCTACGTACCGGAGGAGAGTGGCACCAAGGCGGACGAACTGGCAAGGCGGCTCCAGGAGATAATTGGAGATATGGCGCGGATTGGAAGGCCTGAGAAAACAGCAGACTTGCGCATCTCAGGCCTGGACGACTCCGTCGTTGAAGAAGAAGTGGCCCAGGCCATTATGGTCAAAGCAGCGTGCCCAAGAGCGGCGATCAGGGTGCAGAGCCTGAGGAGAGGCAATGATGGAATGTGGCACACCTTTGCCAGACTGTCGGTGGCTGCCGCGATGGCAGTGATAGCGGATAGGGCACGTCTGCGTGTCGGCTGGAGCGTCGCGGATGTGAGGTTGCTCGGCCCCCGCCCCATGCGCTGCTTCAAGTGTATGGGGCTGGGGCATGCGAGCCCTAGGTGTCCAGCGGAGATAGATAGGAGCGGCTTGCGTTTCAGGTGCGGAGTGCCTGGTCACAAAGCCGCTTCCTGTAAGCGGGAGCCGACGTGCTCGGTGTGTGCCGCCAGTGGGCGGCCGGCCGACCACGTCATGGGTAGTCGCAGGTGCGACCCGCCGGTAATGAAGGGAATTTCCCCTGAGCCGGCGGGTTGTACAAGTCACGGAGAGGCGCGGGCAAGAGCGCAGGAGGCGCGAGTCCGGGCGCCAGAGGGGGAGGGGATGTCCGAGTAGTCGGCATCCCCGAAGGTAGGGAGCGCTCCCTTTCCTCTCTCAGCTGAGAGGGAGACGGGATGCGCCCAGATTCGGGATTGCGGCAGTGGGAGCCCCCCGGGAATTTAGGGCCCGGAGGACTCCCGCAGGCGCAAAGGTCCCAAGACGGGTGGACGTGGGAGAAGTTTTCCCCCATCTCCACCCGTGGAGGCCAGCGGGTGCTGCGTTTGGGAGTCCAGCACTTGCATTGCACTGGTCTCCAGGCGATGCGGGGCACTCAGGGTGTCACGGGGTGCTCCGCAGCTCCGTGCCCCCCACGGAGCGGAGTAGGGTCCGCCTAGGGCGGACACACACTGGTGGGGATCGTGGAAAGAATCCTAACACGATCACATGATCCCCACCAAGGTATTAGAGGGTAGGCCCCTGCACACCAACTTGACGAGCTTTTATCGTTGGTTAGGTCTGCAGGGGAGAGTCCCACATAACGTGTCCGCTGTTCTCCCAAACGGCGGCGTATGCGTAAGGCATTCCCCGCGTCAAAAAAAAAAAAGGATAACATAATTACATATATGTATATTTCTAACCACAGTTTGAAATTGAAATGTTGGTCCTAACCTCAAAAGAATTAAAAAAATATAACTTCCATCTCTGAAGTTTTAAATTATATATTTTGCTATAACAATATTGCAACTATAACAGTTTTACCTTCAGACAAAAGTGTATTGCAATATGGTGTAGACTTCTATTTATAGAATTAATTACACCAACTGATATTATTATACCTAAGAGTTATACGCATGCGGAATCGGAAATTATATAGTAAATCTTTTTACCTACATTTATTTTTACAGTTTTACGTAACAAAACCATACGTTTTTATTCTTTGAATCATCAAAACAATTATACTCAGTGAAAATAACAAACTTCTGCGATTGAAAAATTGTTATATAATATTGGTGGAATCTATACTACTAATAATAATAAATTTAATACTTAAAATCATTATGCCTGTTAGAAACATAGTTATGTATATATGTCCGAGCAAGAAGAATGATAATCGTGCGTAGTTTTCTACAATGTAATTCAGTTCCGCGTAAGTCATGAGGACTCCTTGTATTGGGATAAACCTTCGTAGAAACTGGCATGGGAGAGGCATCTTGTCATCAAACATCTCGTATGGCCATGTTCCCAGTGACAAGAAAAAAAACCTTAATATCCGGTTATGAAGATGACCGAGGATTCTGAACTTAGTTTCCCTGTAAGTATTATAATAAGCGGATAAAATTATAAACTTATTTTCACAACGCACACCAATCATTTGGTCTCAAGCTAATAAGAGCTTTTAATTTGTACTCAGGGTATAATAAGAATTGATTAATTACAACCTATCATCTTGTTTTGTGTATTAAATTATTATGTTTATCACACAAGAAATAGGTTGAAAAAATAAAAACTTGCGAGAGTAAATTTCACCGGCCCGGAAATCAATCGCAATTTTTGGCAACAAACGGAAATTAACTCAGATTTACAAAAATATTTAAAAGCTAATAAAAAAAAAGCAAAAATTAATACTTACTCCCGTTGAGAATCCATTTCGATGTTATTAGACAAGAACATTTTGTCATAGAAAGTGCAGTAATTCTATAGATATGCTAATCACTACCAAGTTTATGTTTTCTTGATATCTGGACAAAATTATATAACTTGATTAGACTCAAGTATATTATCCACTTATGCAAAATGACTTCGATAAAATTATTTAAATACATAACTATGGCTATATCTACTAGGGTGACACTGACGTTTTTAGAATAGAGGGATAGAGGAAATATTTAATTAGAATACGCTATAAATGCTTTCCGATCTGGTTCTAAAACTATCTAAATTTGTCCTTAATCCAGATTTTTAACTCATTAAAGATAAATTAATATCTGGGTTTTTCTATTATATTAACTAAGAAAAGAAAAGGAAATGAGATTTTTTAGAAAGAAAAGAAAAAAGAAGTGTTTTTTATTCAAAAATTTTTCATCTATGTGTGTCTATTGTTTGCCTAGAAATTCTTTAACTTTACCGGAACAATATAAAGTCACTAATATTGCTTTATCGGTGAGCAATTAAGGTGCTAGCAAAACGTGGGACACGCAGAGTAGCACATAAGGTGTGCAATTTTTTGGGAGGATTCACGACCGGCCTTTCAGGTGTCCGACACCAAAGATTCGGCCCACCGATTATTTAATTTCAATTGTCTTGTTATTAAAACCTTTTCTCCTACGTACATTTTATCTTAACTCTCACTCTAGCTAAGCAGTTTAAATACTATATTTATCTTAGTTAGAATACATTTATTGAAGATTTTTATATTAATGATCGATGGATATGTCAGAATTTGAATTTGAAAGTGATTTTTGCAATTTTGTTGCCATGTTATTTTATTTAGAACAAAAGACAGTTGTAAAATTAGTATACGTTAACAATTTTTAGTGCGGTTGCTTATGTCATTCATAATACAGCCAACTTCATTATCTACTGATTTCTTTAAGCTTAATGTTGTGCACTTAAACAGCGTAAATAATATTCTTCTTGAATAAGATTCAAAAATATTTTATAAGTGTCATATGACTGGTTAGGAGGTAAGAAAACAACACAGACTAAGTGTTTCTTGTGGTTGTTCTGAGCAATATCGACCATCACAAAATCAACTATGGGATCCACAGGAGTGTTATTAGTCTTTTTCCCCGTAAATATACGAACTCGATCACACCTAAATACTGTGTAGCGGAGAATTGACAATCGAATTATGTGGAATGTCCGAAATCAACCATGTCTCCGTTTGAATTATTTTATAATAGCATTATATTACTGCAAAGTATAGTGATAAATATTTATTTGAATACAATTTATACAATACCTACACACTGTCAAATCTTTACATATCATTATGTATAGAAATAAATTACATTGTTTCTAGTATAAATACAATTTAGGGCTGTTCAAGTCACAAGTGAATATCTTTAATATATGGTATCTTCTAGGCAGGCGCATCACATCCTAAATCGCATCGTCGCTTACCATCAGGTGAGATTGCGGTCAAGCGCTTACCTATTCACAATAAAAAAAGAAGTTAATTTCTTGAAAAACAAATAGGTACTTTAAAAATGAGGAATAACACTCCAAAACACATCTTTATGAAACGTAGTGAAATAATCATTTCGAATGTTTAGTGTCACCATATTATATTACCCATTTTTTTTAATAGAATGAGAAATCACGTTGTGACGTCATTAGCAATCACATTGGTAGAATTGTTTTTGCAGTTATTCATATGTGGCTTCGCACAATTTATGCTTATTATATAATATTAACTGTGCACGGCTCGAGAATTTTATGTTTTACACTGCGGAGATTATTATTTCATAGCCTTCATTTTGTATGATAATGTGGAATAATGGAACCGTGCTAGCTTTTCTTCTCTGAATGCTCAAATGTTAAGGAGCTCTATCAGTAGCGGATCCAGGATTTGGTTGAGAGGTTAGCTTTTAATTAGCATAACTCTTTTTGTCTAGGCATAAAAGTTTCTGGAACTGGCCGCTCACATAAACAATATTCAAAAGTCCTTAAATGTTTTTCATAAATTACGTAACTACGTCACTATGAATTTAACTCGTGAACATTTTCGTTGTATGTTATTTTGCTATTTCAACTGTAAATCGACGTTCAACAAAGGCTCGTTCGGTTTTCAAACTACTTTTGTCGATGTAACACTATAACGCGCCATAGCTATATTGGCGACTCGTTGCTTTCATTGCGCTCTTCTCTGGCCATTTTTCATATTTTCTTTTTTCTCTTGGTTTCCGTTTTTAAATTTACTGTCTTGTCTCTTTTTATTTGTTTTGTTCTCGAAGTTCATTCTTACCAGTTCATTCTTACTTTATATTCACCGCTAACAATTATTTAAATATATTTATAGTGCTGATCAGTTATAATAAGCTCACAAGTATAATAAGCTCATAAGTATAACTCACAAGATTTCCTGTATCTGTATTCTGTACCACCAGGTCCTGTTAATAGTCTATAAGTTTCTTTAAGGCACTATTGTAAGAAGCCCTAAGTTTTTATATAAAAATGGTCACTTATTTTTACAAAGTTTTATGAATAAACCTTTTTATACCCAGGATTTTTTCTTCCAGGGGGGAGCGGGTATTGTAACGCGCCATTGCGACTCGTTGCTTTCATTGCGCTCTTCTCTGGCCATTTTTCATATTTTCTTTTTTCTCTTGGTTTCCGTTTTTTAAATTTACTGTCTGTCTCTTTTTATTTGTTTTGTTGTCGAAGTTCATTCTTACCAGAGTCAACGCGTAGAGCGGTCGACTCACCGCTAACAATTATTTAAATATATTTATAGTGCTGATCAGTTATAATAAGCTCATAAGTATAACTCACAAGATTTCCTGTATCTGTATTCTGTACCACCAGTTCCTGTTATATAAAAGTCTATAAGTTTCTTTAAGGCGCTATTGTAAGTAGCCTCACCTTTTATAATATGTTTTAGTGTTAAATGTGAAGTGTTTTTGTATTCAGTGTAATTTACCTTTTTTTATATAATTGTTTCAGTTGTGCCTTAATTCCATAATTATTAAAAAATATAAGTGACGACCCAGTGCCTTTTCATTTCTTCTGGCCGCACCCCATCACAACACTATACAAGACGAATATTTGTACGTAGTTTACAGAATTTATATGGGGTCGTGTCAATTTTAGTGACGGGTTTTGTCATGTTCGTCCGTCCACTGCTGTAATCAAAAAAAAACAACACTACTGTGCCTCTTATGGTTGCAATATACAGACAGGTGAGGTCTACCAGAGGATTCTGCCATCCTAACACATACGCATAAGTCAAATATAATCAATTATACCCTACTACATTTGAGTGTGAAGAAACTGTGCTCCTGGTGGAAGGCACTCAATTTGGCTAAGACTAAAAAAAAGGACGGCATACTTGGTGCGATGCAACAGGTAACAAAACATGGATTTATGGCTACGATCTCGAAACAAAGCGGTTATCGAGCATATAAGGAATATTACTATCTATAAAAAATGATACCTAAACGAAGTTATCAAGAAACTGATGAATACGTTTGGCTACGGAGAAAGCAGCAGAGTCAATCTACGTAAAAGTACAAAAAATCTGATCATTTAAAGCGACGAAAAAGCAGACCCGATTGAAGTCAGTACTCGTAAAAATTGTTTATTATTAAATTTTATTGGTTGTCCCATTTTTGTTTTAAGTCAACACGTTATATTAACAGTTACTAAGATTCGAATTAACACGAGGTGTGGCAACATTGTCTACAATTAGTTCCTTGCTGAATGTTTTTGGATAATAAAAATAGTGAGCAGTATTTTCCTCGAATTAAACTCATACAGTAAGTGTAATCAACCACTGTTGCGCTGTTATAAAATGAACTAACTGCTTATTTTTGATAAATTGCTGATTTAATAGCATTTTTTGTGTGACACCTCCGTGTCCATTGGTCGTCGTGTATATTGGTTTAACATAAATCTTTATTTCCTTATTATGGTAATAAAAGTATTATAAGGTGCGTAGTAGAACATGAAACAATAAGATTTGCTTTTTATAACTGTTAAATAGCCTAGGAAGTGAGTGAAACAACCGGTGATTTAGTGCATACTGATGTATTTCAAGAAAGTAATACACACCTACCTACATACATAACAATTCCCATCCCTAATTGGCAAACATTCTAAAAATGTTTCTTAAAATGTATACGGGGACTGTTCCGACGGACAGGTCTAGCATTTAAATTTGGCAAAACAGCGGTTTCAACTTCCTGGAACTCATCTTCACCTTCTGGGGTCTTGGGTCTTTTCACTTTCTTCACATTCTGATGTCTTGGGTCTTTTCACCCACCAGCATGACCGAATTCACTACGATTACGATTTTCCATAGTAAGCATCACAGGTTGCAGCGTTCCTTGTAATGAAGTCAGCGCTGGAGGTGATGGTGTCGTTGACGATATCTGTGGCTGCGGTAATGGTGAGTTCATATCATACGTATTTAGGTAGTACCATTTTTATATAGAATGTCCAATGTCCCCTTTTCACGCATTAAGTGATTTTTGTATTTTTTTGTTATTTGCGATGTAACAATGTCCTTGAGTAAATATATCAGTTGACTTATTTTTCTATTAATAATTATTCAAATTGAACTGGTTTTTATTACAATTTTTTATACAATTCTAAATTGCAAACTTCATAGCTCGCACTTATTTTTCTATTACTTTTAATCCTTTGAGTACACTGATTATTTTCGCAAACATTAGCAGTAACGGTAGTAGACGTCATCGATAACGACGTATGGTTAGTTAGATCTAAACGCGACCTTATTTTCTACCCAGATTTGTGCTGGAGTCCAGAAAGTATTTTAACTAATTCAGTTTAGCACCTTTTTCCCTTTTATTCATTAATAAACTTGATTTTATGCCCCTCTTTATAATGTTGACATAAGATTCTGCCAGCCCGTTGCTTGGTGGGATCGGCAGGGGAAGTCAGGTGTGAAATTCCATTCAATTCACAAAAGTTGTTAAATTCCCTAGAACAAAATGCCATGCCATGATCACTTACTAAAGTACGCGGTAATCCAACCCTGGAAATGATATCGCAAACCTTTTTTATTTTTGCATGGGATCGCTCTTGATTCTAATCAAGCCCGGGGGCCAAGTCAGAATCCACGATGGATTGAGCTAACCCAGAAGGTGCCTATTTACTCTGGCTTTGAATAGTGCCGATCGATATCCTCATTGATTCACTGAACAGGCTTCGTTCTTACTTTTTGAAAACGCTTACCGACTATTTATTTTTTTCAAACTTGACGTTAATTTATTTTTCATAATTATTTTGTATAATTATTTTTATGCCTATCTTGTTTTTTATTGCATGATGTATTTTCTTATAAGTGTTTGTTACACTTGCTTTTATTATTTAACTAGCATGTATTTTATTGTAAATGTTATGGTGTAAACAAATGTAAGTAAATCAAATCAATAAAAAAAATAAAATAAAAACGGACGGGTTATCATTACTCGGAAATACAGATGCAGGGAGGGAATTCTACTCTTTTGCTGGGCGTATTATGAAAGATGTTAAGAAGCGCTTGGTGCGACAGGTAGGAATAGCAACCAAGCAAGGGTGGGTAGCCCGCAGTGTGTTTGTATGTCCGATGGAAAAGGGAGATGGCGGTAAAGATAGACAAACAGGCAACATTGCGGCGGTGTCTAAGGTGTGAAGCTTGCTCTTTAAATGTAATAAAAAGTAACTTTATCTGTTTCACTAAATATAACAATACACAGCCTTCAAAAAACTATAAAATAGTGCTACACAACTGTGGACAATCTTCTAACACTACCTGTGCATGTGAGGAACTTAAAAAATTAACACACACTAAATATCTAGGCGTTACAATTGACCAACGTTTATCCTGGCATAACCATATTGACATACTTATCGGCAGAGTTAGGAAACTAATGTGAACATTTAAAACACTGCGCCATGTGGCTACTAAAAGCCTTTTGCACCAAATTTACAGTTCATTAGCCCAACCAGTAATAACATACTGTGTGACAGTGTGGGGTGGTGCCAATAAAATGAGATTTTTAGATATAGAAATCGCACACAGAGCACTACTTAAGGTAATGTTTTTCAAATCCTATAGATTTCGTACTGAAATTCTATACAAGATGAGTGGCATCCTATCTGTAAGAAAGCTTTATTTGCTGAACGCTATACTGAGGAAGCATAAATCCCTTACATACGACCCAAACATACTATGCAGAAGGAGAAAACACAATGTTGCACCACAACCCCAAGTAAAATCAGTATTCGCTAAACGACAATTCAACTACCAGTCATCCTTGTCATATAACAACATTAATGAAATTTTAAATATCTATCCTCTTACATACTACAAAACTAAACTAGCAGTGACAGAATGGCTAAAAACAATAAATTATGAAGAAGTCGAACGCATTATTAGTACCAACTAAAGAAACTCAAAAACTAAAACAAAACCAAAACTTAAACAAACAAGAACTCATACATACAACGCGCACGCACACACATACACCAAACACACACACACACGCACACACCAAACACACATACACACGAACATTTGTAGTAATAATATAACATTATGTTCCTCAAAACTACAAAGTGTAAAATAGTAGTATTTATGCATTGTTAAGGAAGAGCGGAGCTTCCTAACACAAGCAAATCTCTTGCTTAAAAGGAAACTCCGGCCACAATTTACTGTAAATTTAAACCTAAGTTGATGATATAAATATATTTGATTTGATTTGATTTGACTCTTCATCAATTTGGTGTCATTAATGAACCTCTCAGCTCTGTGCAAAAGTAAAGTGCAAAAAATTGGTATTTTGCGGAGCCGCACTATGTGGAGATCGAGTCGGTTTCGGGTCATAAATCTATAACTTCCATGTTTTTATAGATATACAGCTGATTTTTTTTTAGGTAATCTGAGATAAACGTACTTTAAAATAATATACAGTCTATGCATATAAAAATATATTTAATAACTAGCTGGTGCCCGCGACTTCGTCTGCGCAGGATTAGTATTTCGAACAATATGTTTATAAATTGTAGCCTATGTGTTATTCTGATGTATAAGCTATATTGTGGTAAAGTTTCATTCAAATCCATTCAGTAGTTTTTACGTGAAAGAGTAACAAACATCCATACATCCATACTTACAAACTTTCGCCTTTATAATAGTAGTAGGATTGTAAAAAAATACAAAACATGAAATATTGAAAAAATTACGACTAATTTTAAACAATGTGACCTAAATGTTATAATTAATACAAAATAAACACATAAAATTACTCTTATTAATTAAATATAATAAGAAAAAGAAAATAACATAGAATTATATTATTCTACTAGCTCTACAGCTTCATCTATAAGTTCCATAGACTTTTTATTGGAAGGTTTTCTTAAACTTGTTATGTAAGGGTCTGAAGTGTACAAAAGTGTATGTAAAACGTCTTCATTTGTAGCTACTCTAGAGCATTTTCTAGCATGATGAAGTCTGAATCGTTTATAGTCTTTGTTCCTTGATTCCTGGGCATCTTCGGAGAGCTGTCCAAGAGGTAACACTGAATAATGCCGAATTACACTTTCCCCATGAATTAGGACTTTATGGACAGATGATGGCATATAATACCACATATATTTACTAACATATCGTTGTGCTGTATCGAAAGCATACTGTCCAAATTTCGTAGCATTAATTACTTTTCCGACATAGTTCCGACTAGACATAACTTGAAGTAAAACATAAAATCGTTTTATCAATTCCTCATCCACACCGGTAATTTCTGCAGTGCACTGATAATTTTGAAAAAATCGTCTAGCTGTATTACCGTCATTACTGTTACCAGAACCTTGCTTAGGTTTATCTATATTTAAACCAAGTTCTTCTCTGAACCTTCTTTGTACATATGTCTTCTTTTGTTTTTTCAAATCTTTGTTGTCGTTTGTCGTTGTAGCAGACCATTTTTCAAAGCCTACATTATAAGATATATGTAAAATTAGTTCCATAAATCTAATCCAGCAATGTAAAGTCGAAAGCCCATATTGATAAGAATTTTCGTCAACAGGTTTATTTTGTACTTTTTCTAAATTGTTCATCTCTGTAGGTCTTGCACCACAAATAGTACATACAGCACCTGATGAAGTTTCTGACAAAACTTGAGCCACTTTCCCGTCAACCATTGTCAAAAATAATGTGTGTTTGATTTCAATACTTTCACCATTTTTATTGATTAAGCTTGTTGTGAGAGCGTTTCTTTGAGCTATAATTTCATTAACTACACTTGTAGTTTTCTCTGGTGTCTCTTTTGAAAATTCTATTAAAATGGGCCTACAAAATCTTACTGATGATGGAACAGGGTTTTCCCACAAAGTTTCATTTGTATTAATATCAACAAGTTTCAGAGGTACTAATGAAGATATAAATAAATTTGTGTCAGAAATTAACACATCCTCTTCAGTTAAGACTTGCTTGTATTCACTTTGTCCGCTTGAGCCATCACAGCCCCATTTCGAATACAGCATTAAATGTTTTTTGCCAGCTTTGTATACACCATTGATTTTCAAAATTCTTGCAATAGTGTGATCCAGCAGATCTTGCAGTTTTATTTTTGGTGTAATATTATTAATTTCTATGCTTGATCATGGTGGATAGCACATTCCTTTAGCTTCCTGAATTGATTTATATGACGGAAATAATACGCAGTTCTTCGCAATTAAGCAATTTCTCATGTTTTCATACTGTGCCATGTTAAGGTCCAACTCTATAAAAATACTGAGAGCTTCATCTTTAGAGTACGCTGTTAAATGTGCCGGTTCATTTAAAAGATTTTGACGTATTTCACTTTTTTTATCTATGGGTAATACTCGTAAAATTTCGACAATGAATGCTTCTTCCGTTTCCCCTTGAGATCTCAATCCTTGAAGATATGAATTCAGTATAAAATCAAGGCCACATGTTTCAAGCAACTCCTTGTTTTTTCGTCTTTGTGTTCTATCGGAACTGTCTTCGTAGGTTTTAGAAGGGCGTCCTCGCTTCCCCGTCGATGTCGAAGGTTCAGATTCACAAGTAGGATCTTCCAGATTTACTGTGAATGTGGCATTCAACCACATGCTATTCTGATTTAAAAATTTTTCTTTATTTCTGCCAGATTTAGTGTAGCGTTGACGAAAGTTCGTAATAAGATTTTTTTGTACACTCGCGACAATTTAGCGATATTTGCCTCAGAAAAGTTGATGAAATTATTCCGTATATAACTTGTTAAAGCAACAACATAATTCCCGTCACTTTCAATCAAAACAAGACATAGGTCGCGTCTGGTACATTGGAATTCACTCATTGCGAGAGAGTAGGTGGTTAGATACACTTTTAATAACGACAATAACGAACGAAAAACAGTTTGTAATTATTCAGTATGCAGATGCTCTATTTTATATTAAATAACTGATTTGAAACGTGTGCAAAGTATGGGAATAAAAACTATTTATCATTATGTGGTTACTCGGTTTCCTATGTGTTTTATTGATAATTTATTTTGTAGGCGAACTAAAAATGGTGAGAAATACTCGATACATTATCAAAACATAAACCGCAATTAAAAATATATCACAAGTGTAACCTATATCAACTAATAAAACAAATAGATTCGCCCACGTATTTTTAAGAAATTATTACTATTTCATGTTATGATAGATAGCATTATGTTGTGCAATGAAGTTGCAACTTTTTTTTTCTTCCTGTATAAAAATATTAAATTTCCTATCAAATAACATCATTTACAGACCTTTGGCAAATTTCGGCAACTGTCAAAACTCTAATTGAAAGTTTCAGATACGCAAAAATGATATGTCATGAGATAAATATTTCTAGTAAATATATTTATAAATATATAGCATATTTGTGTATACCAAAAAAAAGTATATATTATAAGCTTTCTAAAATGGTATAATACTTGTATAATTTTCATTGCTAGCTTACTAGAAAATCATCCTGAAAAAAATACAAATTATGATGTTTTCGTGATAATTTTTCAATCATCGTATTTAGATGCTCTTTACTATAAAAAAGTACTAGTTACATACATAATTTATACATAATATAGTAGATCAACTTCTTAGCTATAGTTTGAGGTATAACACAAATACCTGCGCCGATTTTTACAAAATGTATTTATGGCCAAGCTCTCTTAGGCACCTCCACATAGTGAGCCGTCCCAAATGTGGCTGCAATATTCCATGCAGATAGGATTTGAGCTTTATAGATAGTTCAAAGTTGTCCCGGAGTGAAATATCGTTTGTCCTTATTTAGAACGCGAACGAACATTTAAGCCTTGCACTCGATGATAATGCCGAAGTTGAGGGTTTTGAAGACAACTCCATGCCAAAAAGTTCGAGGCTGCTGAGGATATCACTGTGGGCTTTTATATTAAAAACGGTATTCATATTCATCTTATTTTACAACTACCTCTGTTGAACAAATGTGATTGAGTGTGAATGTGAATGGTACCAAGGTTGCGATTGGTACAGCCTACCTCCCACCGTGGCTCAACACAAGCCGTACAGTGCTTATTTTGGGCTAGGCTAATTGGTGTGAATGTAAGAAATATTATTATATTACTATATAATAGTAAAAGTTTGATTGATTTAGTCGATTCCAATTTGCCCATTACAAATGTATGAGTTGATTACATTTTTGGACTTAGTAGGCATGCATTTATCGCTTGTTAACTAAATATTAAAAGGGAGAAGTTGCTCCAGAAATGGATAATGTACAGATCTCTTAAACATATGGATCTTGACCAATTTGATAATGATGTCAAATCCATATCGTGGGAGAATCTCGAAGATGATGATGTTAATATAATGCTGTAATCATTTAAAATGGTAGTAATTAATTTGATTTTTATAAACATGCTCCCGTGCGATTAATTCATCTTAAGGATCATTCCAATCCGTGGATAACATATACCGTAAAAGAGATGATTAAATTGCGAGAACATGCACATGCTAGAAGTAGAAAAAACCAAAAGTGACATTCATAAAAAATATTATAAGGAACTAAAGACTGTTGTTGTCGCAGCAATGTGTAGTGAAAGAGCTGCATATTTTAGTCAAAATATTAATCGGCACTTGAACAATCCTCGAATCTTATGGAAAAGCATTAAAAGGGATGTGTTACGGCCCGCCTGACGTCTTCCTAATAGCAATCCATGTGGTTTATCAATTTGCGCAGCGATAACTTGTTTTGCATTATATCCCTACCGCCACTCATTATATCGAAACATCTACGAGAACGTCTGTCTCTGATATATTTGCATTTTAAAATATATTTACAAAGAGATTTCATATTTTTTGTGTAAAAGAAGATTAAATCGATTTTCAAGAAAACCCGGATTTTATTTCCACATTTATGTCGCAACGAACAGGATGTGATGGATTTTAAAACAAAAAGTTTTGATGTTCCTCGACACCTTAGTAACCCTGACAGTATAAATCAACAGTTTCTTGACATTCCCGGAAATAGCGATATTTCAATTCCTTCATTAAGTAAGTTTAAATCTAGTAAGTTTGGCTCATCTGTTTTTAAACTTAAACCAGGTTCTGAAACCACTGCCCTGCACTTTTGGGACAATTACTGACTTGGTTAATAGGTCGATATGCACTGGTATTTTTCCTGATTTGTGGAAAAACGCTATAGTAAAACCGTTACCTAAAAAGCAAATCCTGATAGTTATAAAGATCTCCGTCCAGTTAATATCCTACCTTGTCTAATATAGCTGAAAAAGTGGTCTGCGTGCAGCTGACAGAATACCTCGCAATACCTTATACCTTAGGAAAGCTCACAGTACTGCGACAGCATTGTTGGATGTTTTGGACCATATCCTCACAAGTAAAGTTGAAGGAGAGGGTACCCTTTTAGTGTAACTAGACTTTTCACGTGCCTTTGAAACCACCGATTCGAATTTTGTACAATGATTTTCTAACTACCTTTATGGGCGTACCCAAAGTACTAGAAAAATACCCGAAAAATACTAGAAAAAATCGACTCGGGTCAAAATATATAAAAATTATAAATCTAACATGGCTGTTTCATCTTAACCGGATCGGATTTCCAAAGGTTGCGGGTTCGATTCCCGCCTGAGACTCACTTGTGACCCGAGTCGAATTTTTCTAGTATTTTTCTATAATAATAATTTATGTTATAAGATCGCATTGAAAATGCATAAAATATATAAAAATTATAAACCTAACATGGCTGTTTCATCTTAATCGATTCACCAAACATTTGTAAAAATGTTTCTTTCGAATACGAGAGGATGTTCCTCTCAGTGATGAAACAACGCTGGCCTACAGCGTAAAATAAGAAAGGTACTAGAAAATTTCGACGAGTGTTCGCAAGGCTCGGTAGCTCAATTGGGAGAGCATTGGACCGGATTTCCAAAGGTTGCGGGTTCGATTCCCGCCTGAGATTCACTAGTGACCCGAGTCGATTTTTTCTAGTATTTTTCTATTATAATAATTTATCTTATAAGATCGCATTGAAAATGCATAAAATATAGAAAAAATTATAAATCTAACATGGCTGTTTCATCTTAATCGATTGACCAAACATTTGTAAAAATGTTTCTTTCGAATACGAGAGGATGTTCCTCTCATTGATGAAACAACGCTGGCCTACAGCGTAAAATCAGGAAGGTACTAGAAAATTTCGACGAGTGTTCGCAAGGCTCGGTAGCTCAATTGGGAGAGCATTGGACCGGATTTCCAAAGTTTGCGGGTTCGATTCCCGCCTGAGACTCACTTGTGACCCGAGTCGATTTTTTCTAGTATTTTTCTATTATAATAATTTATCTTATAAGATCGCATTGAAAATGCATAAAATATATAAAAATTATAAATCTTACATGGCTGTTTCATCTTAATCGATTGACCAAACATTTGTAAAAATGTTTCTTTCGAATACGAGAGGATGTTCCTCTCATTGATGAAACAACGCTGGCCTACAGCGTAACATCAGGAAGGTACTAGAAAATTTCGACGAGTGTTCGCAAGGCTCGGTAGCTCAATTGGGAGAGCATTGGACCGGATTTCCAAAGGTTGCGGGTTCGATTCCCGCCTGAGATTCACTTGTGACCCGAGTCGATATTTTCTAGTATTTTTCTATTATAATAATTTATCTTATAAGATCGCATTGAAAATGCATAAAATATATAAAAATTATAAATCTAACTTGGTTATTCTTTTAGAAGGCAAACTTAAATTTGAGCAACACGTGGCAGAGATATCAAGTAATTGTTTCTATACGTTGAAGGTGTTGTATCGAATCCGAGATTGTTTAAGTATTGATTGCGAGTAAAGTTATGTGAGGCCCTCATTCTATCTAAGCTCAATCACGCTGACACTGTAATTCAAGGGTGAAAAGGCAATGCAATGACTCCAGAACGCTTATGCGCGTTTTTGTTTTCCAGTTCCGCGGCGATCTCATATTATTCCTTTTTTGAACTGCAACAACTTGTTAAACATGTTAGCTCGACGAAATTTACATTTTGCTTGTTTGTTATTCGGGACAGTCATTAGCGGGCGACCTAATTATTTGTTTGAGATACTTATGTTTTCAGAGCCTTAAGTCAGAATTGTACCACGTTTAGTTTTCCCACAATACAGAACGGCTGCCTTTCGTGGTAGCTTTCGATTTTCTGCCACAAAGTGCTGCAATAATCTGCCTCCACCTATTCGAAACTGTAAATCTGTTTGCGCCTTTAAGCAAAACTTTTACATTTTTTTGAACAACAAATATCCAACACCTAGGAAGTTGTTCTTTGTTAAGCAAATTGCTAACACTTATTAATAAATTTTATACCTGTATAATTAAAAATAATTACCACTGCTTCATCATTGTTGAAATATTTTAAAAGTGTAACAGTTTGTATATTGTTTTATGCACCCCTCTCTAATGGGTTCCACATCACACCAGCGCCATGGCAGTATCATGCTGTGGCATTATACTCCACTCAGTATAATGCCACAGCAGATTTATTAAGTGTCTTTCTTTACGGAGTTAACAGTTCATGTTGGAGTTGAAAAAGACACATACCTAAAATCAGATTTCAGGGTTGGGATGTGACAAAAATGTCACATTTACTGCAGCAGTAAAAATAAAGTTGGGTTCCGGGTTTTCCAAAAATGGGTTCCGGGAAGCAGTTGAAATCAACGCCTACGTGCTGAAAACGATCACTCCTTTTCTACCGCTAAAGAAGTAGTAGGTTTCGATAATTTCAACTTAACAGGACTAGTTTTGACGGATCCAGATTATCATTCTCCGGGTAAAGTGGACATATTACTGGGTGCTGATGTGTATGTGGAAGTGATTCAGGAAGGGTTAAGGAAAGATAAAGAGGGAATACTACTAGCTCAAGCTACTACATTTGGCTGGATCATACGCGGAAAATTAATAGCAAACACAAAAATTACCAATATAATGGCGATACATTTGATGGTTGAAGACAGCTTACTTTTTTGGGACAATTTTGGGAATCGGAAAAAGAACTTTAGTGTATAAACAAAATATCATGACAGAGGAAGAGAAGGAATGCTATAGAGTTTACAGGAAAACAACAGCCGGGGATGAAGAGGGTAGGTATATAGTCAAAATTCCATTCATATAATCCAGAAATACAATCTCAAAATCTCAAAAATAAGGTCGAATTAATTTATTTTTCATTTCCAAAAACTCAATATAATCAATTTACAATTTTAATGAAAATGAACCAGAATGGTACGTAAGGCCCCCTTTGAATAAATAAGTCCTTCGACTATCATTTTTACACCCCAAAACTGTATGAAATGGCATTTTTCTATTTTTTTTTGCTATATTTTTCGCATAGTTTGTGATGTGGACTCAGTAAGCAGAAGGTCAAGTGCGCGGATTTACGCATACTTGAGGTTACGCGGATACCGCCCACTTGCGACTTTTACTCTTTTTTACTTTTCTCTGGTTGTCATGTTGCAAGCCAAAACTAGCACGTTTAAGCGACCAGTGTCAAAGTCGTGTTTGTTACCGGAAGATGAATGATTTATAGTGGATGTAGATGCAAGTAAATTAAAAAAGAAGTTACTTCAATATATGTTAATTAATAAACCAGTTTAGTTTTTGACGTGAAAACGTCTGATAAGTCGATGAACACCAGCTGCATGCACTAAAAAGTGTAACGTTTTGCCTGAACCGAGCGTGCAAGCGAGAGCGCGGAACAAGCGATAGAGAGGCACGATCGGCCTAAGCGTTCGACTTGTGGCGCATCTTTCTCTCTTCCACTTCGTGAAGTAAAAAGCTAATGTGGTTTCCATTATTTATTACAACAACTTAATGTTAATTTTTCGAAAAAAAAAACAAATGTTCAATTAACTCCTTCTTTGTATTATATAAAATAATGATTATTTTTTTTATTAATTATAATTCAATTCAATACATAAAAGTATGCAATTTTTCATCAGTGTTTTCTTATGACTCTATCACGTAATATACGTCCATACACACTTTACAGACAACCAAATTTTTTAAATAATATTTTTCATCTTCTAAAGAATTGTTTAAAATATTAAAGTAATTATATGTGTATTTTTGTTGTTGTTTTTAGTTAATATCGTAAAATATTGTAATTGCCTTCCTTGTTCTTTTACGGTGGGTGGTATTTACCCTTTATTTGGCAAGAGTATAAAATATCCAAAATGTATTTTATTTAAAAAACGTCATAATCTGGTGTTAGAGGCAATATAAAAAAAAAACAAAACTACATATGTAAAAAATATATATACTTTAAAGTATGCTTGCCAAAATTTGTTGTACTAATAACTCTGACGAAAATATGTGTTAAGAATACTGAACAAGATTTAAATAAAACGCTATTTGTATTCTGTAATAAAGTAGCAATTTATATCAAATAGCAATTTTATAAAAGTATCAAAGTTATTCAGTCTTATAATAATTATAAAAATAATTTCGTTAAAAACGTTACTTTTTTTTATATCGAGGCAAATGATCTTAAAACTTGTTTTTTTATCCAATTTTGTTCGTCTTAGAAGTTTTGGCCATTGCAATGCACCAAATAAAATTTTGCTCAATGCACTCCTTTTCATCAAACCAAAATCCACCAATCTTTACATCATGCACTGCAACTGATCTCGTTGTATTTCGATTTTTTTATGATTTAATTTACCATTGTCGTTATCTCAGCCTGTACTAAGTCTGTGAAAAGTACCTAATACCATTTCGTCTACACTGAAACGAGATTCTTCTTCTACCGCTGAACAATGTTTACGAATTTGCTCCACAATTGGTCGTATTTTAAAATAGAGATCGTCATCTTGGTTGTTATTGTCTAGAAAATGGATGTTTCGACGAATTAGCTGAAACCTCTTCAGTGGCATCAAATCTGCTACCAAAGAATATTAGTATCAGCAAACACTAAATATGAAGGAAGACTTACAACATCCTTAAGGATATTTACTCTAATAAATATACTTATTTCTTCTAAAGTGATATTCATAGATATATATATTTTCAGAACCGAATACAAATTAGTGAAGTACACAATACCTTCAAAAACTTAGATAAGAATTAGAAAAGAACTCATAAAAATATTGCAAAGGCGTATTATCGATAGTAATTGAGTTTTCAAAACAATCATCAGGATTTTGGGCAATAAATTGGAATCGCCTCTTAGTTTAATTATAATTAATTACAATTATTTTCTTCTTCTTTGTGGTTGGTTTCACGTAATAAACGCAAAATCCAAACCAATTTTGCGTTTATTACGTGTAACTGGAGCTGTTGTACAAACATACGTTGTTCGTAAGATTGGTGAAAGTTCATTAGCAGGCTGAGAAGGAGAATGGTTTCTAAACTTCAGACGAGCTATTGGAGGTGTGGCATCAATTCCACTTGACTGAGTAAGAATAATATAGATAATTATTATAATAGAAAAATACTAGAAAAAATCGACTCGGGTCACAAGTGAATCTCAGGCGGGAATTGAACCCGCAACCTTTGGAAATCCGGTCCAATGCTCTCCCAATTGAGCTACCGAGCCTTGCGAACACTCGCCGAAATTTTCTAGTACATTCCTGATTTTACGCTGTAGGCCAGCGTTGTTTCATCAATGAGAGGAACATCCTCTCGTATTCGAAAGAAACATTTTTACAAATGTTTGGTCAATCGATTAAGATGAAACAGCCATGTTAGATTTATAATTTTTATATATTTTATGCATTTTCAATGCGATCTTATAAGATAAATTATTATAATAGAAAAATACTAGAAAAAATCGACTCGGGTCACAAGTGAATCTCAGGCGGGAATTGAACCCGCAACCTTTGGAAATCCGGTCCAATGCTCTCCCAATTGAGCTACCGAGCCTTGCGAACACTCGCCGAAATTTTCTAGTACATTCCTGATTTTACGCTGTAGGCCAGCGTTGTTTCATCAATGAGAGGAACATCCTCTCGTATTCGAAAGAAACATTTTTACAAATGTTTGGTCAATCGATTAAGATGAAACAGCCATGTTAGATTTATAATTTTTATATATTTTATGCATTTTCAATGCGATCTTATAAGATAAATTATTATAATAGAAAAATACTAGAAAAAATCGACTCGGGTCACAAGTGAATCTCAGGCGGGAATTGAACCCGCAACCTTTGGAAATCCGGTCCAATGCTCTCCCAATTGAGCTACCGAGCCTTGCGAACACTCGCCGAAATTTTCTAGTACATTCCTGATTTTACGCTGTAGGCCAGCGTTGTTTCATCAATGAGAGGAACATCCTCTCGTATTCGAAAGAAACATTTTTACAAATGTTTGGTCAATCGATTAAGATGAAACAGCCATGTTAGATTTATAATTTTTATATATTTTATGCATTTTCAATGCGATCTTATAAGATAAATTATTATAATAGAAAAATACTAGAAAAAATCGACTCGGGTCACAAGTGAATCTCAGGCGGGAATTGAACCCGCAACCTTTGGAAATCCGGTCCAATGCTCTCCCAATTGAGCTACCGAGCCTTGCGAACACTCGCCGAAATTTTCTAGTACATTCCTGATTTTACGCTGTAGGCCAGCGTTGTTTCATCAATGAGAGGAACATCCTCTCGTATTCGAAAGAAACATTTTTACAAATGTTTGGTCAATCGATTAAGATGAAACAGCCATGTTAGATTTATAATTTTTATATATTTTATGCATTTTCAATGCGATCTTATAAGATAAATTATTATAATAGAAAAATACTAGAAAAAATCGACTCGGGTCACAAGTGAATCTCAGGCGGGAATTGAACCCGCAACCTTTGGAAATCCGGTCCAATGCTCTCCCAATTGAGCTACCGAGCCTTGCGAACACTCGTCGAAATTTTCTAGTACATTCCTGATTTTACGCTGTAGGCCAGCGTTGTTTCATCAATGAGAGGAACATCCTCTCGTATTCGAAAGAAACATTTTTACAAATGTTTGGTCAATCGATTAAGATGAAACAGCCATGTTAGATTTATAATTTTTATATATTTTATGCATTTTCAATGCGATCTTATAAGATAAATTATTATAATAGAAAAATACTAGAAAAAATCGACTCGGGTCACAAGTGAAGTCGGGTCGCAAGGCTCGGTAGCTCAATTGGGAGAGCATTGGACCGGATTTCCAAAGGTTGCGGGTTCAATTCCCGCCTGAGATTCACTTGTGACCCGAGTCGATTTTTTCTAGTATTTTTCTATTATAATAATTTATCTTATAAGATCGCATTGAAAATGCATAAAATATATAAAAATTATAAATCTAACATGGCTGTTTCATCTTAATCGATTGACCAAACATTTGTAAAAATGTTTCTTTCGAATACGAGAGGATGTTCCTCTCATTGATGAAACAACGCTGGCCTACAGCGTAAAATCAGGAATGTACTAGAAAATTTCGGCGAGTGTTCGCAAGGCTCGGTAGCTCAATTGGGAGAGCATTGGACCGGATTTCCAAAGGTTGCGGGTTCAATTCCCGCCTGAGATTCACTTGTGACCCGAGTCGATTTTTTCTAGTATTTTTCTATTATAATAATTTATCTTATAAGATCGCATTGAAAATGCATAAAATATATAAAAATTATAAATCTAACATGGCTGTTTCATCTTAATCGATTGACCAAACATTTGTAAAAATGTTTCTTTCGAATACGAGAGGATGTTCCTCTCATTGATGAAACAACGCTGGCCTACAGCGTAAAATCAGGAATGTACTAGAAAATTTCGGCGAGTGTTCGCAAGGCTCGGTAGCTCAATTGGGAGAGCATTGGACCGGATTTCCAAAGGTTGCGGGTTCAATTCCCGCCTGAGATTCACTTGTGACCCGAGTCGATTTTTTCTAGTATTTTTCTATTATAATAATTTATCTTATAAGATCGCATTGAAAATGCATAAAATATATAAAAATTATAAATCTAACATGGCTGTTTCATCTTAATCGATTGACCAAACATTTGTAAAAATGTTTCTTTCGAATACGAGAGGATGTTCCTCTCATTGATGAAACAACGCTGGCCTACAGCGTAAAATCAGGAATGTACTAGAAAATTTCGGCGAGTGTTCGCAAGGCTCGGTAGCTCAATTGGGAGAGCATTGGACCGGATTTCCAAAGGTTGCGGGTTCAATTCCCGCCTGAGATTCACTTGTGACCCGAGTCGATTTTTTCTAGTATTTTTCTATTATAATAATTTATCTTATAAGATCGCATTGAAAATGCATAAAATATATAAAAATTATAAATCTAACATGGCTGTTTCATCTTAATCGATTGACCAAACATTTGTAAAAATGTTTCTTTCGAATACGAGAGGATGTTCCTCTCATTGATGAAACAACGCTGGCCTACAGCGTAAAATCAGGAATGTACTAGAAAATTTCGGCGAGTGTTCGCAAGGCTCGGTAGCTCAATTGGGAGAGCATTGGACCGGATTTCCAAAGGTTGCGGGTTCAATTCCCGCCTGAGATTCACTTGTGACCCGAGTCGATTTTTTCTAGTATTTTTCTATTATAATAATTTATCTTATAAGATCGCATTGAAAATGCATAAAATATATAAAAATTATAAATATAGATAATGAAAGAATGTTTTTTTTTTTCACTTTCTAATTCATTGTTTCAAAACTTATTCCCTTTTCTAAATATATAGGGTTACAGAAAAAGACGATGTAGATCTGTTAAGGGCTGTAAGTTTGCATTGTTTCTAACTGATTCTGCTATGAAACACCCTACCCTAGAACAAACTATTTTCGAGATATTCAACTTTTTTCTTTTATAAAATTTTCCAAATTTTTGGATATTTAATTGCATACTTTGAAATTTCTTTGTCTAATTCGTATTATTTACGTTTTACAAGTAAGATAAGATTTTTTATGACCTCAATAACCAAAATTGTAAGTATATTAACTAAATAGGTCGTACTAGGCCATTGACAGTTAAAAAAATTTTTTTTTTTTAGAAAGTTTATTTTTCTTTAAAGTCTTTAAAAAAAGAAATATTATGACAATGTTCTGCAAATGTGCTCTTAAATATTTACGTTCCATTACCTATCTAACAAGGTATCACAATTAAGGGCTTTATTAAAATTCGTAGAAGAAAAACTTAGTTAACAGCACACAGGTAGCAGTTCTAACGGTCCCTTGCTTATTTTCCTTTGAATTAGTTAAGGACGTGCGAGCGAGACAACTTACGATTTATGCAGGTGTGAGTGAGAAAGATAATGTGCCGAAAGAGTTTGGGAATACAACATGTTATTCCCTATTGTTTTGTGTTTGGTTGTTAGTCTGCTTATGTGATTCGTCCACGGTAGATACGTTATCGTTTTGCTCTCTGTTTTCTATTCGACTTGGCTGTGTTTCTGGACTGTTTCTTCCTAATTGTGACTATTGTGCTTGTTTACTGGACTCTGATTTGTGCTTGTGATACGGAACTGTTGATGATGTTGACCTACACGAACGAGGAATATGTAGATATGTTGATTCACAAGCTCGTAACGAATACGTAAGACGCTATCCTGGCCATCGAGTGCCGGATGTGAGAGTGTTTGAAGGACTTTATCGAAGACTTCGAGAAACTGGCTCCGTTTTAAGTAGACGTACAGATTTAGGAAGACCACGTATATTTGATGACGACGAAGAACAGGATAACGCGATAGTGCAACGATTCCGATCGGATCCAACCACTTCCACAAACATTGTTGCCAATCAACTGGGACTCTCGCAATGGAAAGTGTGGTATACCGTACACACTGCGGGCCTATACTCATAACACTATAGACCCGTACAGATGTATAGTGTTATGGGAAGTACAGATGTATAGCAAGACGATCCCATAAGATGATCGGGTTTCTGCAGATTTATGTTGAATGCAGATGTAGAAGAACCGTCTTTCCTTAAAAAAAAATTGTGGACGGATGAGTCAAAGTTCAATAAAGACGGAACTACCATAACGTTCATTTTTGGGCCCCGAAAGAACAGGGAAATCCCAGCAAGAAGAGAGTAAAGAGATCACAACGCAGATTCAGCTTGAATATGTGGATGGGTATTATTGCTAATAATTTGGTTGGCCCTTACTTTCTCCCAGACAATTTAAATGGGGAATATTATGAAAACTTCTTGAAAGGAGACTTAAGTGATTTGCCACTCGCTCTGCTCCGATACATGTGGTTTCAACACGATGGCTGCCCTGCACATTTCAGGAGAGGTGTCAGAGGATGGTTGGACAGAAATTACCCTAACAAATGGATGAGACGAGGTGGGCCTATACCCTGGCCACCCAGGAGTCCGGACCTAACTCCCATGTTATTTTATGTATGGGGGCACATGAAGAGTCGCGTGTACAGTGAGACCAACCCAATCTCATCTGTCGAAGAATTAAGAGCCAAAATCATCAATGCGGCGAATGAAATAAGATGTTATTTAACAACCGGTGTAGTGAAAGTGGACTTAGGAACAGAATGCGAAAATGTGTGCAAAACAGGGGTGGTCATGTTGATTGAGCAACATTAGACATGTCATATTTAGTAATAAATGTTATTGTGTACTTACTTACTGTTTTATTTTGCTTTCTGGGGCAAGGGTTAAATTAGGCGAAATCAACTAATGTAATTTTTTACCTCCTAAGTTTTTTGTACGAAATTCCAATAAAATCCTTGATTGTGATACCTTGTTGGATAGCTGATGAAACGTAGAGATTTAAAAACGCATTTGCAGAAAATCTGGAATAATATATATTTTTTTATATACTTTAAAGAAAAACAAACTTTCTAAAAATTTGTTATTTTTTTTATCTTTCAATGGCCTAGTAAGACCTATTTAGTTCATTTACTTACAATTTTGGTTATTGAGGTCATAAAGCATTTTTCTTACTTGTAAAAGTAAATAATAATACAAATTAGACTAAGAAATTTCAAAGTACGCAATTAAACATCCGAAAATTCGGAAAATTTTATAAAAAAATAAAAGTCGAATATCTTGAAAGTGGTTAGGTTTAGGGTTGGATGTTTCATAGCAGAATCAGCTAGAAACGATGCAAACTACACGCCCTTAACGGATCTACATCGACTTTTCCTGTAACCCTGTATATAGTTTTTTACGTATTCTGTTAGTATGTAATTTACTTTTATTGGTCTTTTTAAGCTATTTGTCATTACTTAATCTTAGTTAGTTTTATTTCTAGGCTAACACTAGCTCTATTCAATTATTTTATGATAAGCTGTACTGTGAATTTGTTTCTGATAGGTGACTTAAAAAGGCGCCTAAACATATTTTCAAAGATGTATATAAATATTTTAGAAGATAATGGGTCTCGTTATGTCACCCCTCACTTACTTTCAGACCATTTTATTATTAAATTGTATAGCTAGATGTTCTGTCCATCGTACAATCTATATCTATACTTATAATAAATCTGTAGAGAGGTCAATTCTGTACATGAAATATATTTTCAAAATAACTATCAGGGGGTGATTAGTGATCGATACTGATGCCAAAAATGCAATCAGTAAAATTTTTGTCTGTCTGTCTGTCTGTCTGTATGTTACTTATAGAAACAAAAACTACTCGACAGATTTTAACGAAACTTGGTACAATTATTCTTCATACTTCTGGGCAGGTTGTAGTATAATTTTCATCACGCTACAATCAATAGGAGCAGAGTAGTGAAGGGAAATTTTGGGAAAACGGGAAGTTACTCCATTTTTAAGCTTCCGTCGCGGGTGCAGCCTTTATGGTTAAAGTTACATAGAAAAAAAATTTGTCTGTCTGTCTGTATGTTCCTTATAGAAACAAAAACTACTCGACGGATTTTAACGAAACTTGGTACAATTATTCTTCATACTCCTGGGCAGGTTGTATTATACTTTTCATCACGCTACAATCAATAGGAGCAGAGTAGTGAAGGGAAATTTTGGGAAAACGGGAGAAGTTACTCCATTTTTTAAGCTTCCGTCGCGTGTGCAGCCTTAATGATTAAAGTTATATAGAAATCATGTATGACGGAAATATTCTACATAAAATTGTCTAAAAAATATCCTGCAACAGCATATGTCTATCTTTTATGGTTGACTCACAATAACACGTGTAACTCCTGATAGCTTAGCAGTTCGGAGCATTCTGATTATATTTGTTTACTCTTACGTTTAGAATACTCTCACTCATCCCTAATTTAAAAAAGTTTACATTATTACCTATTCAATAAAAAAATAATCATAGAAATCGGTATAGAAACACCAAACTTATACATGAAATAAGCCATCGCGCCGTCGCATGAGAATACTCATCATTCATGCTATAAGGATTATTTTTGTGTAACTGTTGCCGCGCTCGACACGGGTCGCGGCGGTAGGGTATAAAAAGGCGGGAGGTCCGAGAGCGAGCTTCATCTTCTTAATATATAAAAATCCAGTGTTACAATGTATGTTCTCAGTGAACCCTTCACCAACTCAACCGATATTGATGAAAGTTGGTATTTATGTGTAATTTGGTTCAACTGAAGAGATAGGATAGTTTTTTTTTTTAATTCATAACACAGCAACGCGTGGCCGGATCAGCTAGTATAAAATAAAACAAAAGCACATGTTTAAAGTTTATTGCTGATTTCATAAAACGGTAATACAATATTAATAGTGACATAGATAAACTCTTTTGTGTTGTATGTGCACTACACAATGTTTGAACTATATTTTAAACATTAATAAAATTATTTTTTAAATTACTTCTTTGATATACAATTTTCGATCTACAGAAGAAGAGGAAGGGAAGGGGAAAATATAGTTAAAACTTCATGAAAACTAAAGTGCTGATATTATTTATTAATTTTAGTGATAAATAAACAGTCCCAGACAAAATCTATTAACCTAGCGAGATATCAATCCTCCTAACCTTCTTAAGATGCGACTCCACCAGTGCGCTGAACTGTGTGGCACTGTAATGCACACTGTGCGACACAAATGTTTATTATGGTGGACTCACTAAAGCAAACAATAACAAAGTTTGCGCAAATTTGTATACTTTTGTGCGCGCACACATGCAGGCAGTGGACTCACGTCGACGCGTACAGACCTGTTGTTCGCGAACTCAGTCTTGCGTCTCCGCTACCGGAGCGAAAACATTTAATTGTGCGCGTACATTGTTAATTATCCAAGTTGAATATGGATTGGATTAATGAAAAAAATATTCAATTTATTCAAGCTATTGAAACTTATCCTGTACTATGAGATTCTAGTCACAGTGATTATAAAAATAAGAATAAAAAACATGACGCTACTCAAGAGTTGGCGCAAAGTTTCAATTGTGACTCGACAGAGCTAATGAGAAAATGGAAGATTATTTTGGCTCAATATCGAAGAGAAAAGAAGAAAATCGCGGACTCGAAATTCACAGTTTCTGGGATTTTAGATATACATATATATAAGCCAAAAGGGTTTGCTTATGCATATTTGAATTTCTTTCATGGGAGGGATGAGCCGAACACCAGCTTGAACTCACTGGACGAAATAAATGAACAGGTAGGTATATTTTAAATGTTTATTTTTTTACCTTTAATATTATTAAATAAATACCTATGCCATTTATGCTAGTGTTTCTTGCCATGGCACCATTCCGATGTCAGTTTGAAAATAAAGTGCAAATTCTTCTCTTATGTCTTTCGCATCGCCAGGGGTCTTCTGCCAACATATCTTAAAGGTGGTAAATTTGCCATGGCTGTATCTAGCCGCTAACTTCAATAGGTAATGCAATGAGTAATTTGGTTCTCAGTATCAAAACAGCCAAAAGAAGTATAAGGCGGTTCACACACTAGAGATGCGTCCCGCCGCGGTGCGTGTAGCGACAGAAAACGCGCGCGGGGACGGAGGCGCAGATCTGCCTATCTTAGCGGTGTAATCTGCTTCTCCGCGCGGTGTAGCAATACAAGTTGACCCTACTTCTTCACGCCCCGCGCTCCCGCGCAGAATCTGCGCGCGGGGCGCCTACCCGCGCGTTCCCGCGTCGGCAGTGTGTTGTCATAGGCGTGTTTTCTATATTAATTGAGATTCTTGCATGCAATGATAAAATCTGCGGCCACGCGCTACGCGACGGGGCGCGGTGCAGTGTGTTAACCGCCTAAAGTTGTGGAGACGATTATTGTGTCATCAAAAAATTATGCAAGTAACAACATGTCAGTGTGATCAATTGTGTTTTTTCTGGAGCTAACAGAATAGGTTTCTTGAGTACGCGAAATACACTGGACATAATGCCAAATACGTTTTCCACAATACGCCTCGCTCTGCTCAACCGATAAATCAATATTCTGTCTTTTGATATTTAATCATGTTAACCGGAATATGCTTTCATTAAATTTATATCTAATGCAAAAGCATCGTCTGCCACAATGCCATGTGGAATTCAAGGCAAATTTAATCTTCCTTGCTGAAGATCAGCGTAGAAACCAGTAGTTTTGAAAACACCACCATTTGATATTCTTCCTTTACAACCGACATCTACGTAGATAAACCTATAATTTGAATCAACCAGTGCTAAAAGTACAATGCTGAAATCACTTTTGTAATTGAAAAAGTCACTTCCAGTATTACTTGGAGCTTGAATAACAACGTGTTTGCCATCCATCGCCCCAATGCAATGAGGGAAATTCCTAAGATGATTAAAGTGGCGCTCTACGATCATCCATTCTTCTAAAGTTTTAGGCATCTGAAAGAGGTGCCGTTTTTTCTATCCTATTACTATTGCAGGTATCACAAGATATCCAGAATGACACAGTAAATGAAGATCAAGAATCCATTCCAGTCGAAAAGTTTAAGGCTCCCAAGAACTCGCTTAAACGCTGTATTGTTGATGAAGACCCGAGAATCGCACAAGCTTTGTCCATTATGAATAATGTAAATAAGCAGATGAAAGCAAAAAAAACCTGATGACGACGACATTTTTGCTGCAGCCGTCGCATCGAAATTAAGGAAAATTAGAGATGAACGAACGAAGATTTTAGTACAAAGGGATATCGATAATTTATTGTACGATGCTATTATTCGTAATGGACAATATGTTATAACTCCAATGCCTTTACCGTTTTCAGATTCGTTAAATTCTCAGCGTCAAGGATCGGCTCCAAGTTTTCAGGTCCACAATGCTGATTATTTAGATGTTTTACGTCAGAATGTTGGCGAAATAATATTTAGATATGTAATGCAATAAAAGTGACTATAGTATAATGGTATATTATTTTTAATATCTTATCTTAATGTTTTCTTTCAATAGGCTTATCAACGCCTTACAAGTCTCAGGAACAATTCGAGCAATAAGCTCTTTTGAAACTTTAAATAAGTACTTTAAGCTTGCAAAAGAATCTCCAGTAGCAAGATATCTTAATGTGATTGCAAGCCTTATTGAAACTGGGACAGGGAGATTTTCTATAGTTGGTATCTTGCTTAGCAATAAATGGACTAGTTGCATTGACCAGAAAATATTCACAAGATATACGTGTAAAATTTTTAAATCCACTCAATGGATCTTTTTTTATTTCTTCTCGAAATCTATTCGTTTCTTCATTCCATCGCTGTAGTAAAGGCCTCACCCAACATCGCGGTTACTTTCTTCGTTTCTTTTTAAGCAGACTACACAGTAAAACACACGCTGCAGCTCAAAGCACTAAGTTTTTCTGCCCGTCCATATTCACTACTAAACACACTCTCTTCGGCAGAAACTGCTCAGTGAACATGTTCGCGCACAAATGTGCTGTATGGTGCGCTTACAATAGTTGCGCACAGCTTTACCAGTGGAAACGGAAGCCAAATGCGATACCAGTTGTTGTTGTTTAGTTGTTTCACAAAATGTTTGTAAGCAAATGTGCTGCACACTCTTTTGATGGAATCGTACCTTTACCTAACCTATTACAGAGACCAAAACTTCTGATTTCGACTGTAATCTATAGATTGGGATTTGAACCCACATCTTTTGGGCTAAGTGGGCTGTAACTGCTATTCTACTGAAGCTCTTACCGAACCCGGTGTAGTAAAATATTACTATTATTTCTGAACTCCTTTAATAAAGAATTAACTGAACGTGTACCGTAACAAGACATACAATTAGTTCCAGTGCATAATCGTTAAACTCAAGTTGAAACAACGCACAGATTCTACGTTTTCGATCGAAGAAAGGTGAAGTATGAAAATGTTGTCTTCAAGATCTGAAATAAATTAAAATCTTTAGTTATACAATCTGTGTAATCTCAAAAAAATCACTCTTCAATCAAACTCACTCAAATCACACTCAAAAAAACTAATGACATAAAAATAAAATTAGACACTTGGCTGGGAAAAAATTCACAGAACTAATATTTACGGAATAGAAATAGAATCTGCAATATCTGCATATGTAAACAGAATTTGTTCCTTATTGTATCTTATTATATACTGTTTTAGATAAATACATTTTCATAATAATTTAAGCAAATCAGCAGTGATGTGACTTATCTTAGATAAAAGTATCTGAAATATAGATACAAAATACGTATTCAAATCTTGTATTTGAAATACTTTTTAAATTTTGTATTTTGTATCTTATATTTAGATACATTTTCCTGGTATCTTAGTATTTTGAAGATACTTTGTTGCCTAAGATACATTTACTAAAATAAACTTCGCAGTTTTCTTTCCAAACGCAACTTAACGCAGTGCATCGTTTATTTAAAAGTCGATATTGGACTTTTTGGCGGAAGCGCGAAGCGTCACTTTAATGGTTTTGGTTTTCTTGTTAAATTTTGTGTTGTGGTGGATATTAGTGTGTAATAATGGCGTGTTATTAACCACCGAGTGTTTCTGAATATGCATGAGTGTTGGCAAGTGTAACAAAAGACGATGGAAGGTGTCTTTTCGGGCTCTCTCAAGAAGGCCACGAGGAGGTTTCAGTAAAACCCCACTTCTTTAAGCCCAAGAAAACTGCCATTGGTCGACTAAGTAGCGTCTTGACTAAAAATCTTACCCCCCAACATTCACCATCATGAAAAGAAGGAATAGGAAGAATTTTAAACAACGTCTGCACTTCCTTCCATTTAAAGTTCACCTTGCGAACATTAGAGGACTGCACTCAAACCTCCATTCGGTCCATCACCATCTGAAGACCGAGAAGCCGCACCTATTCTTCTTGACGGACGTCCCAAAATCCTGGAAGCTTGCCTATGTGCAACCAATACCCAAAAAGGGTAGTCGTGCCGACCCATGCAATTACCGATCGATCGCCATCGCTTCCATACGTTATGGAAAGAGTGCTGAACAGCAAGTTGCTCTCATATCTAGAAGACAACGATCTCCTCACTGACCGTCAATATGGCTTTCGCCGAGGATGCTTAACTGGGGATTTTCTAGTTTATGACGTATTCCTGGGGCGAGGCCCCTTGAGATGCACGGCGAAGCACTTGCCGTGTCACTTGACATCTCGAAGGTTTTTGACAGGTTCTGGCACGCAAGTCTGCTCCGCAAGCTTCCTGCGTACGGTATCCCCGCTGACTTTTGCAGTTGAATATCCGATTTCATGACTGAATGATCGATCAGAGTATTTGTCGCACCAAGCGCTTTTCAACATCCTTTATAATGCGCACAGCAAAGGAGTGGAACTCCCTCCCTGCGTCTGTATTTCCGAGAACTTATAACCCGTCCATATTCAAAGCCAGGGTGAATAGGCACCTTCTGGTTTAGCTCGTTTCGTTAAATTCTTATCCTACAATAAAAAAAATATTTCTTAAATATAACACCTGTTTGCCCCAGCTCTGCCCCTGTAGAGCGAACCTTCTCCTGGCCTCATCGAAGGAAGAATTAGTTTTACTCAAATCTCAACTAAAACATAAAAGTCTTAATTTTAATTACCTTCATATTTTGTCTTGTCACATTTGCCTGATCCTTTTTATCAACGCGATCTATTCGAAAATTGTTTTCTCGAACAAATAAACTTTAATTCAATTAAATGTTGTTTTCTTACAAAAGTATTTTATCTTTAAAAAGTATTTGAAAGATAGGTATCTTGTATCTAGTATTTCAGATACCTTTTTAGAAAATTATTTGTATCTGGTATCTGAAATGCTTTTTTTTTAAGTATCTTGCATCTTGTATTTCAGATACTTTGTATAGGGTATCTTATACATCACTGCAAATCAGTCATAGTGAGATCACTGATTTTCAGTTATCATCAGAACTGTTCTATTATGGTCTTGGGGACTGGTTTGGCCGAGCGAGAGTAACCCTAAATTGAAAGCCAAACGGTCCCGGGTTCAAGTCCCGTAATGAGCAGATGCTTGTATGTATGTAAATTGAATACGAGCATTTTTACCCGAGTCATTTATATATTGTTACGGTAGAGGGTATCGCGCACGTTCGTTTGTTAATAATAACTTACGAAGAAAGAGCCGCGTATTTGAATGGAGTGCGTAGGTTTAAATCGTAGGTGTAATTAAAGTAGGTATTTACGTAAAGATCACAAGAGTCGAATAATAAATAAATAAAAATAATATTAATCAGCATCACACGTTGTTCTGGACGCAAGTTCAGTAGCTATAACAACTGTGTTATGGAATTCAGAATCAACGACGGTACCCCAATACCCAGACCTGAGCCAATATAGAAAGGTTAGTTTTCTACATTGATCCGGCCCTTTTTACCCCCCTTAGATGCCTTTTAAATCACATGATCTAGTTGGGGAATTAAAGGTTTTGGTCGAAATATACCAAAAGTTTTGTATTATTATTTTCTGTGCCTGTTTAAAGACAATCGTTCTTTAGCAGTTAACTCCGTGCAGTCGTGCGTCGGAGCTGACACACAGACTTTTTTATTATTATTAGTTAAAAAAGAAGGTACTTTTATGATTTTTTCTCGTAAAGACTGCTAGAGCTATGTAGTAAAGCTATTCGAGAAGTGGTAGAGCCTAATGTCTGTAGACAAGCATAAAATATAAAATTTAAACTTTTATTACATTTGGTTTCATAGTGGGATTACATAGTGGGATTTGTTGACTTTTGCACGATTGAAGCACTAAACAGAGGCAAGCTCAATTTTGATATAGTATAATAGGAGAGGAATGTTTTTAACACTAACCATGCCTCCATAAAGTAAAATATTTTAAAGGAGTTGTTTGGTGCATGATGGATCTTTCTATGAGAACTGTCAGAGCATGAAATTACTTTATGTGGCTTTTATAAAAACCTTACTATATCTAACCGAATGTATACTTAATCGAATTTTTGTTATAAGCCTAATTTACCCGTTTTGTAAAAAGGATTTTCTGATGTAATGTCCTTACAGCCATTTAGCGAAGTAAATGCATTATACGATCAATACATTTTTGAACTTTGTATTTTATACTGAGAACAAACGTGATAATAATAAAAATATGTGTATATTTTAAGGATCAATTTAAGCGGACATTGGCAGCAGTTATCTGTATCTTATCCAAGCCGGGATCCAAGCTAAATTACAGTTTTCTGCCAACCCTTACTCTGAAACTATTTTTGCACCTTTAAATTTGATATTAATAACACAGAGGACATTGATAATGCAGTCACTAAAGTGTTTTGCCTGTGATTGCGGTCATCCAACGGATAATTAATTAATTTCTTCGACCTCCCCTCAGCTTCGCAAACTGTCATTTCAGACCGGTCTAAGTAATAAAATTAAAGTTCATAATGATCATAGTATCATAGTTGATATACAGGATGTCCCAGAAGCGCCAATTAGTGGTCGCCCTTGGGTACCTCCCGACCCCCCAGGCGTAAGTAGGGTAGCCAGGGTATCGGGATCTCTGCCCTGGCAGTCCGTTGTTTCTCCCATCATCGTGGGAACAAGATGAATAATTTTGACAAAAAAACTAAAACCTCCAAGAAGAATCGTGGTGGAAAGGTGAGCTTCGACGAGCATTTTGACGGACAGTGCACGGCGTCCAAGGAAAAACTGTGCCAAATAGAAGAGGAAAGGGAGAGCCGCCCACCCAGAGCGCGGACTCCGGAAGAGGGACACAACCAGCAGTACCAGTTGACCCAGCGCAAGGCGGATGAGGAAGAGCTTCTGAAGAAGCTTATGCCGAGACACCAGTGGCTAGCAAAGAATCAGTCCAGAGGACCCGAGGTACCAAGAGTTGACGGAAGAATACACGGAGTCAAGCACCGTGGTCGTCCTCCTAGAGGAGAGCTTAGGGAGAATGAAGACCCCCGTAGAGGCGAAATCGTCAGAAGACGGGGACGAGGTGGTTTCAGACCATAGAGGCAGGCAAAGCGGGCCAGAAGAGAACCCGTGAAGCTGCAATTCAGGATGCCCAGCGACGGCTGGCAGCTGAAAACCCGTTCACTGGCCACCTGGACCGGTCCGGAAGACCTGGCAACAGACTCCAGCAGGGAAGAGATGGAGAAGCTGAAGAGGGAGAACGCACACCTCCGCAGAGAAGTGAAGAATTTGAAGAGAAGCGTGGGTCTCCTACGTGAAGCCACGCAAAGGAACGAATGCCGAGCGGAGCCGTGGTTGGCCACGGAAGACATGGCGAAATGGAGGAAGGCTCTTCTTCAATCCGTGACGGACATGTTGGAGTCGAAAATGCGGGAGCTGGACACCAACCTAGCTCAAAGCGGATGTTTGAAACGCTCAGAAGGAAGGATAGGCCTAGTGAACTCTGCTGGGTCAAACGTAGGAGGGCCAGCAATAGCACTGCATAATTGCACAAGCGAGGAGGGCATCAACACTCCCACCCAGAGCGATGGCTGGACGGAGGCGCTGGGGAGAAAGAAGAAGGCAGCGAGACAAACAGCTGGAAAGAAGTCAGCGACATCAATAGCCACAGAGAATAAAGCGGGGCAGAAGAGGAGGGTCAAGCTGACCCCCCCTAAGACTACGGCAGTCAGCGTTACGCTGAAGAAGGAGGCTATAGAGAGCGGAGCGACATATGCCCTCATTTTGAAAAGGGCTAAGACGGCACTCTCCCTCCCTGACCTAGGGCTGGAGGCCGGAGTCAGGGTAAGGGAAACCCAGGCGGGCGCCCGGGTTCTCCATGTACCAGAGGGGAGCGGGGTCAAGGCTGATGAGCTGGCGCGGCGGCTAGAAGCAGTGATAGGCGACATGGCGCTAATAAGAAGGCCCGAGAGAACCGCGGACATGCGAATCTCGGGCCTGGACGACTCTGTCGAAGAGAATGAGGTGGTTGAGGCCATCGCGATGAAAACAGGGTGCCCTAGGGCAGCAGTGAAAGTACAGGGCCTTAGAACAGGACGTGATGGGTTGAGGCACACTTTTGCCAGACTGCCGGTGGCTGCTGCGATGGCAGCGTTAGCGGTTGGGGCAAAATTACGTGTCGGATGGAGTGTCGCGGAGATCCGGCTGCTCGGCCCCCGCCCGATGCGCTGCTTTAAGTGTATGGGACTGGGGCATGCGAGCCCTAGGTGTCCAGCGAAGAAAGACAGGAGCGGCTTATGTTTCAGGTGCGGAGTGCCTGGTCATAAAGCCGCTTCCTGTAAGCGGGAGCCGGCGTGCTCGGTGTGCGCCGCCTATGGGCGGTCGACTGACCACATCATGGGCAGTCGCAGGTGCGACCCGCCGGCAATGAAGGTGATGTCCCATGAGCCGGCGGGTCGCGACAGCGACTCCGCTGGAGAGGCGCGGGGGCGAGCGCAGAAAACCCGAGGCCGGGCGCCAGAGGGGGAGGGGATGTCCGAGTAGTCGGCATCCCCGAAGGTAGGGAGCGTTTCCTCTTCCCTCTCAGCTGAGAGGGAGATGGGATGCGCTCAGGTTCGGAAGTGCGGCTGCGGGAGCCCCCCGGGAACTCTTTTCCTGGAGGACACCCGCAGGCGCAAAGGTCCCATGACGGATGGACGTGGGGGAGGTTTTCCCCCATCTCCACCCTTGTAGGCCAGACGCACACTGGTGGGGATCGTGGAAAGCATCCGAATACGATACCACACGATCCCCACCAAGGTGTTGTGGGACACCGCGGTGGTTTAGTGGGTAGGCCCCTGCGCACCAACCTGACGAGCTTTTATCGTCAGGTCGGTCCGCAGGGGAGAGTCCCACATAACGTCTGCATCGTTCTCCCAAACGGCGGCGTATGCATAAGGCATTCCCCGCGTCAAAAAAAAAAAAAAAAAGGTATGTCCCAGAAGCCAACGCCAAGCCGAAAGCCGGTGAGAGACTAACTCATAAAAGTTATCAGAAAAATACAAAAAAATCTAAGTTATATTTAAAAAAAAAAATCTGGCATTTAAAAAGTCTATATAATTTACACCCTGTGACGGTTTTTTCACTATTATTGCTATAAATCTTTTTTAAACTTGACTTTTCTAAACATTTTCAAATTGCCAAACTCGCAGAAAACATTTTCATTTAATACAGCTTGTAAAGCGATGCGAAAAATTAATTTTGAATATTTAATTTAGATATAAATGGCATATTCTTCTAATCCGAAGCAGCTGGCTTTAAATTTCAGATTAGAGTGTACAGAAGCATGTAATATGCGATTTTACCCCGGGGGTACTACCGGCACTTCATAGCCGGTATCACATTCTAGTTAAAAAAAAAAACAATTCACTTAGGAACACATAAAAGAAAAAAATATAAGAGTAAGAGGCCGGCTGTCTAGGGCCGAACCCTTATATACTCACAAGGCTTTAGCTAAGACACATATCACTTATCATCTTAACCCAGACAACCCTGAACACAAGTTACAGGTCAATCATAATAAAGTAAAATTCATAAATATTCTAAACAGTAACCAGACTTTATGCTGAAACTAATTAATTTAACATACAGCTAATACATTTATTGACTGTAGACCGGCTTAGGCTAAGGTTGAACATGTCACCAAGTAACCATTACATATTCATTGATACTCCGAGGGACAAAAGGTTTATATGAACAAGAATCTATTCCCCGGATACATGATATAGAACACTGCTGCTACGGTGAGAATAAAAGGAAACTGCTGAATACCTTGGTTAAATTGATATACACATGGCAGAGGTAACGCAAACACGTGCTGCGTCACGCCGACATCAATGAGACATCATAACCTGTGATTCCAGCTAGGCCCCCATCCTCGCAGTACAACATTGAAACTAGGACTTTAACTAGATCTTGAAATAACCCTTGAAGTAGACTTTGAACTACATCTAGAAGAATACCTAGAAGTAGCCTTTGAACTAACCCTTGAAGCCCTGCAATACAAAAAAGTTTTCTCCTGTTTGATACAACAAACTTATGACATGATGAAAGAAACCGGCGGTTTCACATTTAATAAAATTTCTGCATCCTCATGACACAGTCGAAATAAAAAGAAAATGGAGGAAGACTTTCGTCTTGGTTAGAATAATCTCGAGTACTATAGACAACGACTAAGCCAGAGACAACATCGAACATACAATATTTATTATATGAATATAGTTATTCAAATCTTAAATAGCACGCCAGACATTAACTATTAATTAATTAATTAAGTAAAATAACAAATGCCACAATTTATTTGATTATTACCAATATTTGGTCCGAAACGCCTATCTAGCAGTAACGTAGTAGGTAGTAACAAGGTAGCACGGTTCAGAACGCCAAAGTCGCATCTGACAGTAGTCACCTGTCAATCAGAAAGGCAGCTGTGATGTATATAAACATGAAAGCTTATTTTATTTTAACTATTGAAAAGCACAGAAATTCTTAGTGAACGCTGTGTTAAAATGAATTCAAATAAATGCTATGTTGCTAATGGGTGTGGCACAATCGCCGACACTCGCTATTCTACTGGAAATTGACTCGAACAAGGTAGAAAAATTCATGCATTGATCTAACACTAACTATCTCGAAACCAGACAACATACACATCTTCCTATCTAGAAAACCTACATAAACTTAATACCTAAGGTTCCTGCCCAACTTATAAATCTACGGAGAGAATTTCACCATGAACAGCACTTTAAAATCCAGTGTTTACTATCGTATAGATTGGTTGAAAAAATAGTGTTACATTCAGGAATACAAAAACAGAGAAAATATTTAGAAAAGTCAAGATTTGTAGCAACAAGAGTGAAAAATCGTCACAGGGTGTAAATTTTATCGATTCTTTAAATGCTAGTTTTTTTTTTATTTATGACTTAGTTTTTTTTTATATATTTCTGATAACTTTTATGAGTTAGTCTATCACCCGCTTTCGGCTTGACGTTGGCTTCTGGGACATCCTGTATTGATAAATGATAGTTTTGATCATCAAACACTTGCAGACTAAGTTATGTATTTTGACAACGTTTCAGTTTTCACTTCCGTTAGAAATGTCTTTTTTTATTAGCTAGGACAACTTTGATTTCCAACTCTGTGAGAAGTTAATTGCTTTATCATCACCAAACATTATTGAATGTTCAGCAATTGAATTACTAGACCACAAAATATGATGCACGTTACTCCCATGAATCAGCTTCAATGACGCAATGTCTGTTACGCCATAACTTCCCGAGTTCTTAACCGATTTTAATATTTTATGTGTGGAATCGAATCAACACATTAAGGACCAGATTGTGAGCCCGAATTTTGAAATATACAAAAATTAAAAAAGTTATGAACTAAAAACTTTGGCTCTATGGGATTTCCCCTTGAAAAAAAGCACGCGCTTTAAGAAAGTTTTTTCTTATGGAATTTTAAAATTTATTGAACTTTAATATTTTTTTTTTAGTTTTACGCTCCGTTCCAATATATGGTGCTAGCGAAGCTATATGCTTAGCAACTGCATAGCCTAGTATAAAATATTTGATTCAGTGCAGTAGGTAGATCGTTAATAAGTAGAGAAACTGGGTAGCCAGCGGTACCTTAGAACAATAACTAAAGCTATAGAAGCCGTGCTAAAATAAAAACTGTATAACAGCTCTCGTATTCACTTAAAGTAATCTAACATACATGGGTAAGAGCGAAATAGACAACAATTGCCAGGTTTTATTTTCTCGTCATTGTCACAAACTCTCAAAGTACAAATGTCAAATGGTTGTAATTTGGTTGTGATTTAATACTACCAAATTAAAAATACTTGTTTGATGAACGATGTTTCTGAATTAAGACCAAATTCAATGCGGTCGTATTATAGTGGCCGCTTTGTTAGCGGCTAGCGTGAAATTATATTATTTTACAAGGAATTTGGTGATAAAACAACAGGAAAGTGTGCATACAGACGCTTTAGACATTTTGGAGTCTGCGTCCAGGATGGCTTGTGTTGTTCCAGATTGCAAGTCTAATATATCACGGAAAGACAATACGGATGAGGTGTTATCATTTCATCGGTGAGTTTTGTTTCAAAATTCTCATATTTTTGACAATATAACAACGGTATTTTCAGAAAATTGTAGTAAATTATTATTTCAAATAGATTTCTCCATGAGTTTTGGTTTAAATTGTCTTATTTTCATGCTTTCTGTTTTGTATATGATAATGATATGTTTTGCTATCGATGTCAACATTTTTGGTTTTTGCTTTAGATTTCCCAAAGATGAAACTACTAAAAATGAATGGATGCACCGTATATCAAGGATTAATTGGACACCGAAAGCGCACAGTCACATTTGTTCGAAACATTTTAGACTAAAGTCATTTGAACAACATGAAAACCTTAAATTTCGGCGGCTGAAAGCAAATGCTATACCCACGTTACATTTACAGAACATGAAATTGCTCCTTTATTATTCCAAACATTATCTTAGTCTTGCTTTGTCATATAATTTTTTCAAACCTACCAATAATCATTCAGATTTTTAATTAACATGTTGGCACCGTGTATCCAAAATAATAATGATAGCTTATTTACAATAATATTTTCGTGTTACAGAAACCACTATCGGATTCAGAAGGAAATTATGAACCACCAAGTAAGCGCCCCAAATCAATGACCACAGTTGAAACAAATACTGATTCCGATATCTCTGAACTGATATCTAATTTACAGAAAATTGTAGCAGATTAGTAAAACCAAATTGGAATATTAAAAAAAGAATTAGAAAGGATTAAAAAGACCAGCAAGTGACGTCTTCGCAAAATAAACACTTTAACAAAGAGAACATTAAGGAGCAACGGGAAGAAATCTCAACTCTATAACATATTCAGAGAAAAATTGAAACAAGAATATGTTCAGCACCTAGCACTTTTAGAGTGTGTAAACAAAAATGACAAGAATTCGCGGCCAGAACTGCACTCAATTCCGGAAACAGCGTTTAAAAAATGTTTTGATGATTGGATTATTCGTTGGTGTAAGTGTTTCGTTTCTGAAGCACCATACTTTAAAGGTGATAAAATAAATTTGGATGAATAACAAACATTTTGTATATTATTGATCTTTTCCCGGTACTTTCTTGACAGAGTAGTATATAAAAATATGTAAATATGTATAAAATAATAGTTTGTTAATTTAATTTAAATAATCGACTAATTTTCCTTTAAATTTTCCTCTTTTTTAATCTAAAAAAATATAATGTTGAATGCAGTATTCACCGATGTACTGCTAGAGGTCTAACTTAAAATAGAAACAAGGTGCAATTTCTTAACCGTACCTACCTGGTTTCTCTAGATACTGAAGACAGCAAATCTAATAAATATGTAAATTGGTTCGGGTCCAAAATTCTACCCATGAATACTGCATTTTAAAATTGCACATTCCACACGTGTTTATTATGACATATTACCGTCCGTTCTAGTGTCATTGACATACCAAAAGCATAAAAAAAATGTTAAATGTTTTTAATTTTATTTTTATCGATAGTAATATCGATGCCGTTACATCACTGACGTAAGGGAAACTAGTGACAACCTTATAAATTACGAAATAAAAACCTTATACTTATTTCTTTCTTACACATTTACAACTGTATACGTCAAAATAGTACGAACTAACGTATTGTGTTGTTATTTTAGCACGGCTTCTATAGCTTTAGTTATTGTTCTGAGAGCGGTACATACGCATGCCGTAGATTGGCGCTGACCCGACTTACCTTCACCGATACCTATACCAATACATATAACTCATAATTATAGGAATATATTTATGCTTATACAAATATATTTACATAAATATAAAACACATAAAGGGTTTTCCCATAAGAGGTGTAATTTTGATGTTCAAAGAAAAATGGCATTTTTTGAGATAAATGATCGGATGTTTATCTCAATGTAAAGAGCAAGGTATCCCAATAATAATGGAAAAAAATATCAGCCAAATGGCGTAGCCGTGGCACGCTTACAGGACCGTATCCTTTTTGTAAAATTTTCCATCACCAAATCGCAAAGTGGCTGCTGTATGCACTTAATATCTTCACGACTTCCATCTTTGAGGTCTTGAATCAAAGCTGGGCTGCTGGCGTTTTGCTTGTTGACGTAGCCATCGATATGGAAATGGACCTCTTCAGTCAAGATGATTTTTCGATGAAATTCCGGATCATTTTCATGCATTTCAAGGACCCAATCAGCTAAAGATACGATGATTTATGATCGGCTGGATTGAGTTCTTGTATTATCTGAACTTTATAAGCCTTAAGACCCAAATCTTTATGCAAAATGCGGTGTAATGACGATTGTGGAATGCCCAATTCCAAAGAACGACGAGGAATGGATAAACCTGGGTTTTCTTCAACACTTTGGGCTACAGCAGCAATATTCTCAATTGTTCTTTAGCGACGTGCGCCTTTATATCACTAACCTGTCCCAACAGCTCGAATTTTTCCACCAATTTCTGTATTGCAGTCCGACAAGGCGCTTCACGAAGACCCAAAAATGTTTAAGTTTACGAACCGTCTCTGCCAGGTTTTTACTATTTTTATAGTGAATTTATAAATTTCAATGCTTTGTTGAAGCGTGTATCGTTCCATTTTTATTAATGTACTTGTCAAATGTCAAAATTGTAATAAGACACCGCCATCGCTTCAATCAAAATAGCACACAAACCACTTGTCGTCTCCTTCTCTACACGACAAATGACCAAAACACGAGAAAAGGGTCGACAAAATTTTGTCGTGTTGCGTATGTTGGGCGGGCAGAAGGATCGGGGATGGCGGATTTGTTGGCGGAATCCTGAGCTTCAAAGAGAAGGTTCAGATCGGGCGAAAGCTGATTGGGTGAGATTTCGACCTTTAAGTAAGCGCTCAGCGCGAGGGTGATCGCATCAAGCGAGTCCCATCATCGGTATGACAAACGTGTTATAATTTATTTACGTTCGCGTTAATTCTTGCGATATCTCTTCATCATCTTTTCATCTTTTTCGCTTTTCTTCTCTTCATCAGCTCAGGAGACTGAGATATTCATTTAAATTAAATAGTGTATAGGATTAAATTATCTTGGATGTAACGCTCAATGTGACTAACGTATTTAATTTGATAAGGATTGATACTGTATCCGTTCAAATAACTTTCCAATTACCGCAATGTACGTAACCATTTTTTTAGAAGTTCAAGAACAAGTACTTACCCCCACCATAGTGCGGACGCCTACTTCCACGACCCCATAAGCACTGACACTTGAAGGTGTTTGCACCTTGAGTAGAAACAGGCACAAAATCCGTTGATTTCTTACATCCATGCATTCCCAGGGTACGCTATACACTACGTCCCTTAGTTTCTCACTCTGAAATTAACGACTAAGTTGTAGTTAGACATAAATTACAATTGATATCATATCCTCTAACAAACTATCAACAAAAATGGCAACATAGTCTAATAATAAGTCATCGAATTGTCATGGCAATTACTTTTAACATTTCAACAGTACCTAGGTAGTTGTAATTGATTTAGGCACAACATACAGGGGACGTATTAGTATTAGGCATTAGGTACACTCGGAGCAAGATGAAGCTAAGATCATAAGAGCATAATGTAAAAAACACTCCTCAAAAAACAAAATTCTCAGTACCAATTGACAGGTGTATTGAAAATTAGAACACTAACTAAAAGAGGCACCTGGTGAATCGGCCAGCTGGCCGGTTGGTGCAATTAAAACAATGCATAGTTTGTAACTATTCGGTTTGAGTTTATAGGTGTAGTCTGATTACTCTATTAATAATATAACTACGCACCTCCGTTCTGAGAAATTCAAAAATCACTGATAATTGAAAAAGCTGAGTAAAAATTATTACTGTGAGTGGTCCAAATTGCGTCAAAGCGTCGCGATCCTGTAAACAGATTATATATTTACTTTATCAAATTAAAGCGACTCTTAAAAAATAAACAAATGGGTTGTTTTATATTGAGTAATTAATTCTGTCCTGGGGACGAAATGTACATAAATGTATTTATTTGTCAGGGTCCGTCAACGGCTACTACTTTATTCTTAGTATAAATGAGTAACATAGTGTTACGAACACACAAAGCGCAAAGAAACGAGCGCGGTACTACATAGAAGTATAGTCTCGAAAACCGGGTACAAGCGCGAACTTTCCAGACACGGCCGATCACGTTCGCGCGAGTCGGGTACGTTCCAGAAAGGAACTTACTGGAATGGTCTAGGGCTCGTCTCGGCCCATATAAATAGCCGCAGAGAGGCGAGCCAGTCAGTTCAGTTTGAGCTACCTTCGAGGCGACTTCGAAGTGAAAACCAGTGATCAAGAGGTTACCAGTGAAACCTACGACTTGGCTACGACCTAGGACATCGTTAGTGCTTAGTGTTTGGACTTATACTCTGATTTTTAATTAGATGGACTAAAGTGACATTAGTAATGATACCACATAGCGGAAAATAAAAAATTTTGTTGTCCCCTTATCCAATTGAAATTCAATTATTTGTTCAATTTCCCACATTTTTAAATGCAAAACACTCGAACTGTGTTTTTATTTTCTTTATAAAAAACTACTTAATTAGAACACAAAATAAAACCCAGTTATCTTTCGACGATTCATTTTAGAAAAATCATTTACAGAAACTGATTTAAATTAACTTAATATTGTTTTAATCGATTTTGTCTGTTAAAATATGTATGTACCAAAATACTTGTAATTGAAAATTAATCGAATGATGCAGTCACCCCACCCCAGCTTAAATATATTTTTTTATGATAAAGTGGTTTTCCTGTAAACTCTTAAACCATCATGTGACTTAAAATATTTTCGGACTAAGTTTTTGTTACATCCTTCTTTGTTACGTTGCTTTTAAGTGTTGTTGTTACTGTTTGTTTTTTTTTATGTCATACGACGTTTTATAACATATTTGTGAGAAAATAAATAAAAATTAATTAATTCATCACTACTTAACGACATTTTCAAATAAAAACAATACATCGAAAACCTACTAAATATTTAATAAAAAAAGAGCACAAGGAAAAATACAACAAAAACATTTTATTATATTAACAATCATGTCGATGACACGATTATTCAATTCGATTGGTAAAATTACTCGCGTTACAACATTATGCACTTCAGTTGGCAACATTAAAAAAAATATAGTGCCCCGGCGGCTGTCACTTTAGTCCATCTAATTAAAAATCAGAGTATAGTGCTTCGTGTTGGACCTAGTGCTCAGTGAATAAAGTCTTCAAAAGAGTCAGCAGGTCTTTCTCTCCAAATCCATCGAACCCTAGCACGTAACAATTGGTGTCAGAAGTGAGATTTGGAGATGCCATTGACTCCGAGAGAGGACTTCAAGGAGGACTTTAAGAGAAGAGCTCCATAACTTACTAGAAGATGTAGACCTCTTAACGCGGAGGAAAACGTTTTTTCAAAACGATGGCGCTCCATGCCATTACGCGAGCATCGTCAGACAAAACTTAAATGAAAGGTTTGGAGATAAGTGGAGTTTGAAATTCATAAGTCGAAAGCTACAAAAAATCGTGGAACATACATGGGGGTGATTCTGATAGCCCAAGAGGTGCTCTATCTCTGGACTTCCGCTTGACACTATTTTTTGGGACACCTTGCATAGGATTAGAAGATGAAATTGTTTTCATTATCATATTTTTTAAATCTTTATTTAATTCCCATTTAGTTGACAAATCAAAACCGATAAGTCCATCGAAATGATCTTGGAATTTATAAATAAATAACTTTACTCGATCTGGCTGGTTGAACTCTGGGAAGCACGGTATCGTTATCGTATGACTGTTGCTACTCGTAGCATGGACGTTTATAACTTCAAAAGGTTCGTATGTGAGTTCGTAACGAGAAAAATATCTTGGGACCATTTCAGGGCTAGCAAAAGATTGCATAGCACCAGAATCTATAGGAAGGTTAAGCAGCGGATTGTTTATATGGACGTAGGGTAACTGTTACTGAGTTTGTGGGTTCAATTCTATCCGAACTTTGACAACCGCTCATAGGTTTCGATGTATAATTATTTGAAGAATTGTTTTTAGAAGTAAAGCGGAATATATAACTATTAGCGTTATGATTTTGCGTTAGCACTCTAAATATTTAATGCGTTCAGATTGTCAAACGATAAGTATTATTAAACTGCACTAACTCTGAACTGAAACGGACGGATTGAAACAAACGGTTTAAGCATAGATATCATTGGGTTACTAAATGAACTCGATGTTGTATGAAATTTCTTTAGAAGAGGATTGCACGAGATACATGATGTTCAGTTCTTGTTGAACATATTCTAGGGCCTTCTTTATACTATCCGATCGCATACATTCAGTCACAAAAGTATGGGGAATAGATGATTTGTTTATGGTTCCAAATTCAAATTTTTGTTTTTTTGTTGTTGTTATTGTTTTATTGTTAGATTGGCACAACTGTTTTCCATTTTGGCGCGGAATTTGAGTTGCATCTGTTATTTATATTAAATACAGTGCTGTTTTTAGTTATATCATATCTAGCGTGTATTATGAATTTCATAATGGAAAAAATATCTAACAAAGAGAGTGTCTTAAATTTTGCATCACCAAATGAATTTCGTGTTCGGAGTCAAAATGTTACAGAAGGCTTACGGTGAATCTACCTTATCAAAAACACGTGCTTATGAGTTGTACAAAGTGTTCAAAATGTTATGGAAGATTTGCCTCGCTCTGGTAGGTCATCAACGTCAGGGAGTATTTGATGGTCTAGTTACTTACGAATTTCGTGTAACTTGGCATTTAGGTGAAGTTTTGGGAGACCTTTCATTTGGTGTATTCAAAATTTAAATCGGTCTAATACTTTTTGACATATTCAAAAATTTCGATTTTTGCATATTTCTCTAAGTATTCTCCATACAATTTGTATTGAAAGTATCGATTTCGTCCAGTTTGACGCGACCGCACCCACGTTTCTCGGGTTTCCGAGACTCCTGTGTGCGGGGAACCGCTGGATCGACTTCCGCCTTTTTCAGGGCGTGCTTTCAGAAGGGGTAGGGCTGTTCGGGGGGGTAGCTTCCTCGCTCCTGTTCGTTTTTACGACAGTTTTGCCGCAAATTCGCACAGCGCGGGTGGTTGCTACTCGGGTCCGGCGTTGTTGGGGGTAGTTGGGGGGTTGTCGGGGGGAAGTACTTCCCCTCTCGACTTTTTTCGTTGGTTTCGGTGAATTAGGTGCGTCCCAGCCGGGGCGGCTAATCTACCGAGCTCGGCGTTGTATTTTCGTTTTCTGGATCTCCCTAGGCGCTAGTGGTGCCGCGGATGAGCCAATGGCCCCTACCAGCAACGGTTTCGGCCTCTTAGGAGACCGACCGCTGCGGGGTAAGACCCCTGTTGCTCGGAGAAGCCGTAATGAGGGTCGGAAGCAACCCAGTTTGGAGGATAGAGGGCCCTCGAGCTCTGGGAGCGAAGGTTCTAAGAAGATGGCGAAAAAACTCAAAGCCAAGGGGAAGCCACAAAAGGGGAAACCGGTGTCAACTGGCACCTGTACCAGCTTTAAGCTGCCAATGGAGAGGGATTCGGATGCAAGCATCGTAGAGGAGCTGGAGATGGAAGTGGGTGACCAAGGGACACCTGTGTCCCCAAAAGTGCTAAGTCGCCCCAGAAATATTGTATATAAGGAAGAGTCATCAACCTCGGTGTCAGAGGCAGAGCTTTCGGACGGCTCCGAACCAGACTCTGCCCATGTGGTGGACAAGCTGCTGGAATAACTCGAGGTTGTAAAGACGGTGTTTAAGAACGCAGCAAGGAGCCTGGACCGGACAGACAAAAGGTCTATGGTTCAGGGGATGAGGAAAATGGGAGGTGTGGCCAAGAAAATGGCTAAAGCGGAAAAAAGACCTTCGGAGGAACTACCGGAGGCCAGAAAACATAGAGAGGCAATGGAGCGCCTTCGTGCGGAAATGGCCCAGCTGCGCGCGGTAAACCTGGCGCTCAAAAAGCAGTTTGAGGAGGCGTCGAAAAAGGCGTTGGCCGCCTGCAAAATCAGGTCTCCGGTTGGAGAGGAAGAGGAGGGTCGAACCCTGACCAGGGAGGATCTGGCAGACCTCCTGGACACCTTCCGCCGCGACACCATGGCGGCGGTAAGGCTTTTGGTGGATGCCAGGGTAGACGGATTGGAGAAGGACGGGCTCGTAAGCTTGTGTAGTTAACTTATTTACATGATCATTATTTTTGATTTAAGATGCATTGTCACATTTCACTACACAATTTAAGATAACTCTCGAGTAAAGAGTTCTGCTATGCATATATTTAAGCCTTATTTTAATTCTAGATTCTTGGAAGTTAGAATAATAAAAATATTGCCAAATAATTTTGTCTGAAATAATTAATCGTAGTTTTGTTAATACATACCAATTGAGAGCATTCCAGCAGCAAAAGGCAGCAACTAATTAGGTGGACTAAGTATGTGCAAGCCAATACATGGCTATATAACGAGGAAACATCATCTGTGAAGCTAAAGAATTTCGTAATTAGGTTAATTGTATTTATTATGAATAACTCGTAAAATATCGAATATTAACTTGACACTTGTACCTACAGGCCTACGTACCGCACATTTTGTAATCACATAAAATCACATTTGAGCTATGCAGTGTGTCCTGAATTTGGAAATTTTCTCATATAGATTTAATTCAGTCGTATCCGCCAGATCAGTTAAGGAATAACAAAATTAACCTTTAGTAGTTTATACTGAAATTAAATGATACAGAACAGGCTAGTTGACTTAATTTAAATAACTACTGAGTACTTTACCTAAACATGGTGTTTTTCCAAGCGAATAGGTATTTTGCTTTATATAAAAATTCAGCTTGAATTTGCCTCGAAAACGCACAAGACTATGATGGCGTCTTGTATGACGTCACACCATGTGAAATACAAAAAAAAAAACAATTACATCCACGTATGGTAGCTGTTGTTTTACTTAAATTAAACATGAATTTCCCATAGCACAGTGTTTTATGGAAGCAAAAAAATTTACACCTTAAGGTTTTTGCATAAATCGATTATTTATACCCTTATAAAAGCAAGACTTCAATTACCATATCACTATTTTAAGTAAAAAAAAATATGAAGCAGTAAAGTTTTTAAAATTTGCACATGAAAAAACGAACAATTTAATTTCCGTTTCTGTCCATGGGATATTTGCCACTTGATAAGGAATTCATGAAAGCATAATTTTGTAATTTAATTTTTTTATAAGTGTCCTACTTTCTGAGAAATAATTTATTTTTAAATTTGGATTTTACTTTTTATTCTCCAAAAATCGTCAAAAGTGGAACCTGGATTAGTAAAGAAAGGTTGTATAAGCCAAGTTCTATCACCCATAAAAAATCAAGTCCCACTTTTGCGGTTTTTAGAAGTTATGATATAATTTTAATGAACATGTTTCATTTTTTGTTTGTTAATTAATACCGACAATCAATTGAAAAAATTAACAACACTTGTAGATTAATACAATACACTTACATATACTACCTACCTAATGTAGATGTGATAATGTAGGAATACTTTATATATGTTCGACCACATATTTTATTTTGTACCTTACACGCTAAACAGTCGAAAAAATAATCTATGTTGTTTGAAATAATTTGACACACATACACACATCCTATACTTTAAACGAGCAATTCTTACATGTACCTATATAAAATTCAATAGCACCCTCACCTGTATTTAATTATAATCCACTTATGTCGCAGATATTAGTTATAGGGAATTTATTTATATCTAAATAATAACTATGTAACAACTATAATAAAGAAAAAATTAGGAGTTAAAGTCAAAGTTAAAATTATAAAGACAAAACCTAAAAACTAAAAACCTTAAAAAATATAATATAATATCTAAAATATATATCTAAAAGGAGTCCCTTTAGGCAAGGTTCCAAAGATACTGGCAGCGTTACCCCTTTGAATAGGTAATAGAATAACTAATTCTTTGTCCGAGGTAGCTGCCAGCTCTTCGGTCTCCTGTGATGTCGACTAACCTTTTTGATATTTCATGAAAAAGCGTTATTGCGCTAGGACCCCACGAACCACGGGTCTCGACACCGAATGGGACAAAATCATATTCGGAGCCTAGACCCCTGTATTTGCATGCTTTAGCTTTTTCAGCCGCTTCACATGCCGCACCGGCTTTGTTGGTTGGTTCCATGTAGATAGAAAAGGGGCCAGCGTGTCTGAACAGGTTGCATCCCATACCAGCACCCGGCCTATCTTCCGTGGAATCAAACTCATACCGTCCTGTCTCTTGCCATTGTCTCTTGCAATACCAGTCGGCTCAAGTAGACTTGGCACGTTGACGGTGGCAAGGGACCGGCATATGATATCGTTAATTGCGGCATGTCTGGAGAAGCGGCCTGCACTTTTTTGGCGTGACAGTCCGTGATGTCCTAGCTTGTCGACATCACTGCCACAGGGACATTTATGAGGAGCGAGACCGCAACCCCAAGCCGTAGACAGGTTGCGATTCGGAGCGTGTCAGGCTCAAGGAATGTTCCTGTATTTGAAGAAGGGTACGCGTGAAGCCAGTAACCGGCCTCATGCGCACCCACGGCCAAAAGCCTAGCACGCGCCGAACCTGTACTACAGCTCAAAAGATTGTCAAAAATCAATATACAGTTTGTGTCGTCCCAGCTTCTCTGTTAATTTTGAGAAACTGGAAAATTTTGACCCGGGCATGTAATTGAGAAAGCGTTTCTAGCTTCCTTTAAGCCAGCAATCTCAAAGTTTGAAGCCCTTAAAATTTTACTTATGAGATTTGCTGAACTATGGACAGAAGATAGGAAGACTGGTAAAGCGACACTGGAAATTTTGCGAATCCCTAAACCACCATAACGGACGGGTAGGGATGCTTGGGTCCAAGATTGCTTGTTCAGCTGCATATTAAGGATCGATTCTAAGCTAATTTTGATTAGGTCATCTACTTGTGTCAAAAGATCTGGGTGATTCCAAAAGGAGCAGATACGTAGATTTTGGGACGAAAAGACAGAATTTTAAGATGCAAAGTGCATAATGTGGGCTATTTTCAAGGAGACGGTAAGCAGAATTTTGAAATTTAGTAATTGAATTATTAAAATATTCAGAAATAGATTTGTCAAAAATTGGAGAACCTAAAAGGTAAAGGGAATTACTGTTAACTATTTTAATATTTGAAGCCAAAATATTAAATTTTTGTTTTACATCGTTAAAATTTAAGTCGCAGTTATTTATAAGAAGTTCGCATTTGCTAAAATTAAGCTCCAAACCAATGGCTTCAAATTTATTTTTGATTAAAAAAGGTCCGAATACACAGTTTTCACATCACTTCCTAGGGTTCCGTCGTCCAAATACCAAACGTTGAATTTAGAATTAAAATTTTTGATTTTCGGATTTATAGCCAAACTAAAAATTGCAGGCCCAAGGGGATCATCCTGTTGCCAACCTACTTCTGAGGACAGTTCATTAGAACGATATAACAATTGGTTTCTCGGAAACGGGTCTAATGATTGTGATGATATTTTGGATTTAGAAATTCATTCACATTTAAAATCGATCTAGGTAAGTGTCATCACCTGCCGACACCTTCTTTATGCAGCACCTCTACTTCAACTTTCATACAAATAAATCATCTTCGTTTAATAATTCCAGAAACCAATTGCATACCAATATATTTATATAGGTATGTACATGCAAGAATTGCTCGTTTTAAGTATAGGATGTGTGTTAAATTATTTCAAGCAATACAGTTTATTTTTTGTTGTATTCTACCGAATAAATATGTTTGAATTTGAAAATAAAAGCAAAGTACAAAGTCGTGGGCAGAAATCAATTAACAGGTATGTACCTATTATTGTAACAAAAAAGAGTAGAGTAAGCAGGCATGAACTTGTGTCTAATTGGGTCTCCGAAACACACACAAAACAAACAATTAACAAGTTATACCCAGACCCGAAAACGTAAAGCGATGTTCATCATTGTGACTTTCGCTTTGACTGGGAATCACCATAAACGTTCCTTTGTTTGCTTATAAAGCTTGCCGCCTAAAAATATGTTGAAGGTACTCTAGAAAGTGCCAAAAATCTACATTATTCTAAACTCGTTCAAAAATAATACACAAATTAATATTTAAAAAAATTTCGTTCGAGGTCAAGTTCGGCGACAACCCTTGCATAAAAAATTAAAAATGAATATCTTCTTAACGCATCAATAGTGGAACTTGGCTGTAAGCTGCATTTATGTAAGATAGACCACATCCGTACGCTTATTTCTGTCTACGTTCTAGGTTCCACTTTTTCGTTTTTAAGGCGAAAAAAAAATACGAAATAAAAAAAATGCTGCTCCCAAACCAATGCATTTTTAAGCTTAAACGCGTTTATATGCGCCTGATTATGTCCGATTGACACGAATTTATTAAAAAAAATATATTCTTAATATTCACTTTGTAAAAAAATATTTTAGATTTCATTTGAGTTAGGCTTCTGGGAATTGAAGTCATGCCTTTTTAGGGTATAAATAATCTATTTATGTAAAAAACTGAAGGTGTAATTTTTTTTGCATAAAACACTCTGCATAGGTATAACATGTACTGTATAGTGCCCGGTGCAAAAGCACAACGATAAAAACGCTTAACAAGTTATTTATATCATTTACGTTATATAAATTATTTAATTTGGAAGAAGGGACCATGCTCGTAGTTTATCACCAGGTACAAGATTTTTTTTATGAAGATCGTTTTAATGTAATTGTAACACAACAAGATCGTATTTTCGTATGATCGTACTATTTTTAAAGTACCTATTGTAGTTCTTTTTACTTACAACGAAGTTTTAACACTGCGAAATTTCGATGAACACAGTGTATTGTTTGACGTGAAAAAATTGCCAAATATTTGGGCCTCAAATCTGGGCAAATTATTACGCTCTCTACATTGCTATTCTGATTACATGGCGAATTCTTTCAAACTTTAACTAAAACGATGCGTTTCAACTTTTTTTTTGCCAAAAACGAATCAATAATTCGTGTTCTATGGAAACGTCAATGTCGTCAATGACTGAAAAGTGTTTGTAATATTTTTACGGGCGTGACGTCTCACTTTCTGATTGGTGTTCACTGTCACATTAATAAATATTTTTACGAAATTTATTTTTAAATAAAATTTTGGAGTTTACTCCTTAACAATTAATTTTAAGGCGTCCAGTATGAAATAAATATGAAGACTAAAATTTAGTGATAGAATGACAGTGTTACGTTTTTTGTGCAAAATATCGTGCGCGCCTTTACCTTTATTTTGAAGAGTTATTTTATTATTTTTAGTGCCTGTTCAAAAACAATCGTTTTAAAGAATAACATCCAGTCGTGCGTACGAGCTGACACACATTTTCTTATTCCTTAATTAGTTTTGTCAAATGATTTGTTTTTTGTTATCTCCATATCATAATTAATCATTATAAACCTCTAACCATTTTATTTACTTTTAGTAGACACAAGCCTATTGAAATCTGTTGATATTAATGGTTCTATTTTTTATTTCCAGGTGCTTTGATGCTCCATGTTGAGGCCCAGGTCCCATATAAAACTGAAACCTCTATTTCTATACTGTACTTCAATATCTTGGAGGATTCTTGTAGTATTCTGAGAATAAAGGTCTTAAACAGTCAAATACTTACTTAACTATGAACTTGTGATGATTAATATGCTTTATGATTTCTCTGTTCAGTATTTTATTTTCTTCTTCGTCGTATAGATCAACAATCATTTCGACTAGCTTGCCAGCTCTCTTTATGCCATGATGTTGTGTAGGCATTTTTATATCTTCAATATTGTAACTCAAAATTTTTATGTGCCCAATAATATTAAACACCAGGATCGAGACGAACAAGTCAACAATACACATTGAAACGGCACAAGCATAAGTGAGATACAGATTTATAATTGTTGATGTCCAGAAGTAATTCTCCTGTTGAAATCCAGGATATGTATAGTATACTGAGAATTCTAGAGTTGCGTTTTCGTTAAAAATATCGGTCAAAGCACCCGATTTATAATTGTGGTATAACGGTAGTGCATTGAATGTGATCATTGCACTTATCATCAACATCGCCGTTAACTGAGCATAGTAATATGATGCTTTGTACACGATTGCGTTCACCTGCAGATTTTAAATACTTCAATAAGTCGACACAAAAAAATTAAATCTTAAATATTAGAGCAAAGATTAGCTACGAAAGTACTAAGCCTGACTGCTTATTGTCACGGATGCTCAGTTAGTCAAAGCATTGCTCCTTAATTCTAACTCTAATAAGTCATTTCCCAATGTTTTTTTCGATATCGCGTTTGTTAAAATTAATGAGTATAAATAACAAAAACTGTTGATTATTACCATCACACCGGTTTCATTTATTTTATATCATATATTTTTCAAAGGTAAATTTTACTATGTTTTTTGAGTGTTTTGAGGCTTTCGAAGTTCGACGTATCATAAAAAACGGCAGGAGACTCAGCGGAGCTGTTTCTTTAAGGTGGTTCAAAGGAATGTTTTCCTTACACTACAAATAAATTTGAATTATGGATATAATCTTTATACATAAAAGTGTTTGACCGCGATGAACTCCGAAACAACTCAACCGATTTAATGTTTTTTTTTCATTTTGTTGGATTTGGTCCAACTTAGGACATGATAGGTTATGATAGGTTTATATGATAGATTTCATTTTAATTTATAATAAAAAAATATAACAAATTATAATAACGGAGCCACAGCAACGCGTGGTAGGGTCAGCTAGTATATAATAGATAAAAATTATGTTATTTTGACTATTTAAATTAAAGAAATGATAAAATGATTTTAATTCCGTATATTGTGCCATTTTTTATAAAATATGTAAGCTTTTATATTTTTTAAGATCGTTATTGTAGGTAAATTACAGTAACTTTATAAGTTTATTGGCAACTAGCGACCAGCCCTGGCTTCGTACGGGTGTAATGCTTTACTATATTATGAATATATTATACATATAAACCTTTCTTTTGAATCACCCTATCTATTAAAGAAAACCGCATCTAAATTCGTTGCGTAGTTTCAAAGATCTATGCATACATAAGGACAGACAGCAGAAAGCTACTTTGTTTTATACCAATAAATTTCATAATTATACAAAAATAATAACTATATAGAAGAGAAAATAATCGCCAAGATTGAGGAAAATTCCCCTTATCGCTTCAACTTTATATCTCGAACTTGAATAAGAATTGGATTAAATGAACTCATCTGAAGTAAAGTTCTAATCAAGTATTTACTTAATCGATGTGACCCTAGTAATTATCTGGTTCCGTCACTTTCTCTTTTTCACGATGTTACAACACCGCGCTATCTTGAAGTTAGATTTATCCAGCTTGGACGGTCTGTCCTAGGTATACGTAAAAGTCAATAACTTCAAATATAATGAGTCCACTATTGACTGAAGCTGACATAATTGGGATATTTTAAATTATTTCCTGTTCGTGTTCCTGATAAAATCCGCTCTTTGGAAAGCACTACTAAGATTTTCGAGTATTGTGATCTGATCTTTTAAATTAAATTACTAACTTTATTAAAATCGCATCAGTTCTTAGTGTGGGCGGCGGCTTTGTATATGTCATACATATACAAAGCGTGTGTTTAGCAATTTTTATTAGGAGGTTACGATAAGTGCGGTAATAACTTTTACTTTATGTAGCTTTTGATAGCATTATACTTAATTATGGTATACTATATATGGTATACTTAATTATCTCTAACATATTTTATATTTATTTATATTATATTATTGTAAATGTAATATCATACTTATATTTAAACTTTTATCGTGAGTAAAAAAGAATTTATGACATTTATTACCAACATTTTATATTTTTGTTTTTTGAATTAAAAAATCTAAATATACAAAAATTATAGATAGAGTGTTACCGGTCTGTTGCAGAATTTTGTTTTTAACAGCATGAAAATAAGCAGGAAGTGAGACAGCACTACATTAATTATCTCGGCCTAACAGAACTTTATAGTCGTATTAATTATCAATATGACATTTTAACATGCCTATCAAGACGGACGAAAAACAAAATTTTTATGAGATAACCTTTTTGTAGATAGGTCCTTTATGTTTGAAATTTTCCAAGTCGAATGTTGTATAAAAATATAGTGCTAGTTGACCATATGCTTTTGTACATGGTATGAGGTGTCTAACCTGTAATAAAATAATGTAGAATAATAAAATTATAATTTAACCTAGAATAATATTAGTACAATAAATCTACCTAATTTCATTGGGGGGGCGAAAGAGGGGATGAATAAACAAAAGTAAGCGAATAAATGTGAGTGAGGTATCAAATGAAAAGATTCAATTTGTGTATTACAAAATGGACTGTTTAGAGGGGGAGGAGGGGATCAAATTACTGCATTCAGCGAACAAACCCGAGTGAGGTATCAAATAAAAGGGTCTGATTTGTGTATTACAAAGTTGGCTGTTTGAAGGGAAAGGCTGTGGAAGGAAATTTTATTAATGTTTCACACATAGCTCTGCAATACTAGCTACTGCATTTGTTTAAAAACACACAGAGTTTCGCCCTTGCGCCAATAGTAAAAATATAACAGTCACTTATTTCGATTGCTCAACTGTCTAAAAATGCAATCGCATCAAAGAAACAAACATTCATTTTTATATAAGACATTATAATTAAAAAAAAAAAATTGTAATAGTAAAATTAATAATGATAATATTGTATTCTTAACATTTCTACTGACAATTATGTTTATAAATACCTACAGATTTTGTAACAAATACCAAACATTACTATGGTAAAGCACGATTTTCTCCTCCTTCCTTAACCTAAATTAAAAACTCGCAAAAGAAAAACAAATTGACGACGTGTGTGACGGGACGTCATCGTCCCGTCGCCATCTCGTCGCTTTTACGTCATCAGCCCGTCATGGTCTCGTCGCCGTCCCATCGTCTTTACGTCACCGTCCCGTCGTCGTCCTCTTATCGCCCCGTCGGTGTCACGTCATCGTCTCGTCGGTAACCCCTCATAGTCCCGTCGTCGTCGTCACGTCATCATCCCGTTGCCCTCCTGTCGTCGTCCCGTTATCGTCACGTCATCGTCTTCTTACTGTCACGTCATCGTCCAGTCGCCGCCCCGTCGTCGTCATGTCATCGTCCCATCGTCCTCCCGACGCTGTCCCCTCAACGTCCCATCGTTATCACGTCATCGTTCCGTCGCCCTCCCGTTGTCATCCCCTCATCATCGTCCCGTCATTGTCCCGTTATCGTCCGCTCATCGCCACGTCATCGTCCCGTCACCGTCCCATCGCAATCCCATCGTTGTCGTTGTCGTGCCGTCCCGTGTCTTCCCGATTTTTTGCTCAAAAATCGATTTCTTTTCATCATTTAACTCTTGAAATGAATAAATACAGAACGTTTGCGATTACTGTACTAGTGAAAACAACAGAATAAATTAAGAACACTCGTTTAGAAATAAATGTTCTTTATTCAATAACTTTAATATTTATATTTAATTATAGACTATTAAAGATGTATTAATTATATTAATCTATTAATAATAAAAATCTTGTATGTTGTCTTTATTGAATAAAGTATTAAGTATTGTTGCTGGTTTGGGGATTTTAGACAAATATCGTCCATGTGCTAGGTAAAAAATTATTGCAGCTACAGCTACGTGTACAACAACCAATTGTCCTCAATCCATTAGGACATTATAAATAGATATTAAATGTTGTAGCTTCATTGGATAGCAATAAGGCCATATCTATTAGAAACGCAAAGGAAGTATTAACTAAACCTAATTTGAAGAAAGATTTGGAGTAGGTATATACATGAATATTTCAAAGTTTTAGATATTTCAATAGCAAAACTAGAAAAACGCGACCTTTCTATAACTGAAAAGGACATGGACTAAAAGTGGTACTATGTCTTAGTCAGTGACGAGAGTCATATCATTGGAAAGCTTATGTTAAGGGCTATAAGATCCAATGTATTTTAATTTTTAAATATCTTCCGTTTTTTTTAATTAATATTTGAATATTGACATAATATTAAAGAAACCATCATTAAAGTTCTATTAAATTACACTGCTATACAAAAAAAATAAAAAAATCTGCGGCAGGGATTTTGTTAATGGTTTTTGTTAATACTCATATTAGACCTTCACGCTGCATGCTTATTTATTTTTGATTCACTCTGGTTATTGAGATAAACGGAACTAAGAAATAATTGAAAATTTCAAACTACCCTACAAACATTGTGGTTCATTGATTTGTTTTCACTTACGTTTGTTATCTTTTCACGGATTTATTTGCAACAACTTAACTTTATAGCTATCAGACCCTGAAGTTATCAGTTATAAATCGGTTGTTTTGTGTTAAAGTGCATTTTTCCTTTCAAAAACATGAGTTTTCCACGTAAACCTTGTTTCAACGATCCTAACAGTTTTTGCTTTATTAGTGGCAAGTTTAGTTTACAAAAGCAAATAAAAGAGATCACAGAGTTTGTAAAAACAGTCTACCGAGAATATTTCGGGATACCACTAGTGAAAAGGAATAAATATTGGGTGCCAAACATCGTGTGCAAGCCGTGCGTAGAATCTTTGCGTTACTGGAGCCAAGGAGGACGTAAAGGGTTACAATTTGGAGTGCCGATGATGTGGAATGAGCCAAGTAATCACTTAAACGACTGTTACTTTTGTGCCGTAAATGTTAAAGGTATGAACCGGTACAAAAAACGTACTTGGGTTTACCCGAGTGTGAAATCGGTTACAACTCCAGTATCTCACAGTGATGATTTGCCAATTCCAGTGTTTTCAAGACCATCTACATCAAATTGTGATGATTTTGAAATGTTAGAGGGATCAAGCGGTCAGTCGAGCAGTAGTGGAAGTGAGTTCGAAGAAGATGTTTCTAAGAAACCTGGATTTTCTCAAGACGAACTCAATGATTTGGTTCGTGATTTGAATTTACCGAAATTTCGGCCGAACTTCTTGCTTCAAGGTTGAAAGAAAAACAATGTCTTCAACCTGGTGTTATCATTACATCCTTTAGAACCAGAGAGAGTGAACTTCTTCCTTACTTTTCAGAAGAAGATAACTTTGTTTTTTGTAATGACATTCCTGGGCTCCTAAGATCTATGGGTCTTCCTAAATATGAGGCTAAAGATTGGAGGCTTTTTATAGATAGCTCAAAAAGAAGTCTAAAATGTGTATTGCTGCACAATGGAAATAAGTATGCTTGCGTTCCGATTGGTCATACTACAAAACTAAAAGAAGAATACCAAAATATTAAAATGGTTTTAGAAAAGATTTCGTACGCACAACATCAGTGGCTAGTTTGCGTGGACTTGAAAATGGTAAATTTTTTACTAGGCCAGCAAGGAGGGTATACTAAGTACCCTTGTTTCATATGTTTATGGGATAGCCGTGCAAGAAACCAACACTGGACTACAAAGATCTGGCCTTTGAGAGAAAATATGGAGGTTGGAAAAGCAAATGTGATAAATGAACCGTTGATAAGCCGAGAAAACATCCTTCTTCCACCCCTTCACATTAAGCTTGGGCTAATGAAGCAGTTTATTAAAGCCCTTGATAAAAATGGTGTCTGTTTCAAATATGTGTGCCAAAAATTTCCAGCCCTTAGCATGGAAAAATTAAAAGCAGGCATCTTTGATGGACCGCAAATACGTACACTGATAAAAGACACTGAGTTTGTAGCCCATATGTCACAGATTGAATCTGAAGCATGGTTAAGCTTTGTGTTGGTAGTAAAAAACTTTTTGGGGAATCACAAAGCGCCGGAATATCAAGAACTAGTTGCAAAAATGCTACAAAATTTTAACAGAGTAGGAGTCAACATGAGCATAAAATTGCATTTCTTACACAGCCATTTGGACCGATTCCCGCAGAACCTGGGTGATTACAGTGAGGAACAAGGAGAAAGGTTCCATCAGGATATCAGGATAATGGAAGAAAGATATCAAGGTCGATGGGACAGCCATATGATGGCTGACTATTGTTGGACCTTGAAAAGAGATTGTCCTGACAAAGTAAATAAGAGAAAATCCCAAAGAAAAAGTTTTTCATTTATTTATTCTAGTTAAAGGTACCCAAACTATTATTATTTTTGTGTATTTTTGTAAAGATAAACAATAAAAATAAATTTTAAATACATCTTTTAGCCCATTTATTGAAGCATTTTATGAAAAATGTTAGAAGCGTTTATCTCAAAAACTGGAGTCAATTTGACCATTCTGGTATTTTTCCCGTTATGAGCACACTCGTCTTATACAAAATCGACTTCAAGTATGCCTTCCGCAAAATGACTGTATAGCAGTGTTATTCAAAGGTAACTTGTAAAATGTTTATTTATATAATATTAATTTAATTCAACTACAGAATTAAATAATAACATGTAATAAATTAAATAACAATAAATTCAACTTAATTTTTGATAAGTAAAGACTTAATTGCTCGCCACCCTGAATTATTATATTTAGTCTGTGACACTGACATGACATTAGGGATGATGATCTGATATCGAAGAATCGATATTTCAGTCCAAAGAAATCGATTTTTAAATTAATATGTAATAATCAATGTTTCTGTTCGATTAAAAACCATAAAATTTTTAACACGCCCGGGAGGGCAAGGACAAAAGACTTGGCTTGACAAATTCTATGTACTTGAATTCACTCGAGTGACATTTAATTTTTAACTGCTGGTTGTTTGGTGACGGATTGTATACTTCTTCCGTTGTGTCCGTTTATTTACCGCCAATTTCAATTTACCTGAGATGGAAAACAAAATATAAAAAATAATTTTAGTTTAATGTTTAAAGAAACACGTGTTTCTGTAACATAATGTTCATACTCGTGTTTGAGGGAATTGATTTAAGTTCGGATGTGACTTCCGTAAAAAATCTATTTATTTATAAATAATAAATTATTTCTACTAAGAAAAAATCTATTGAGGAAAATATGTTTTTTATGAATTAATCGACTTTCCACAAGAAAATATTTTTTTTGCACCTAAATAATTTAACGAAAAATCACATTCAAAATCTACTGTAAAAGTAGAAAACTACTGCTTCATTCATGCGATGGAGGTACAGAAACTTACAAAAAATTCAACGAGAGAATTAACAAATAATCAAAAAGTTCTGAGAAGTATTTATAAGGTAAAGTAAGTAGAATGCTGAGAGGTTTATTTCGATTCGGCGGTAACTTATTAGCAGAATTGGATCTTTGATGCCTACACCACGAAATAAACACTATTTAACATAATTTATGCTGCAAAATAAAAAAAAACTATTTGGAATCAATTAAAGAAAAAAGTAAAGTAAATTGAAATTCTGTTTTTAAATATAATCGATTATTACAATAATCGATAACTTTTTCACATACCTTGAGTGGCAGCCGATAGTGGATTAACACTATTTAACACTTGTCCCACAAGTGTTAAATAGTGTTAATTCAATTCGTCTATGTTCCCAGAATTAAATAATTTCAATCAATTATTACAACAAAACGGGAGATATTTAAAATGTAATTTTTTACCAGATGATCTACAGTAATTTAACCTATGTGCTGCCAAAATTTCGAAGCTGATTAATTCTCAGTACCACCTCCCATACAATTTTAGACCGTGTCCTTTGAAATATTTGCCGACGTAAGATCAATTGTAAACGAGACATCAAATAATATATTAATCAACAAAATGGAACAGCTTATGGATAGAAACCCTGATTTTGATGTTCTAAGGGAAATAAGTGAAAAACATACTGAAGATAATTGCGTTAGTATTTACAAATTAACACCACTTACGTCTGTTGATGTAGAAAGATCGTTTTCCAACTATAAGTGGATCCTAAATGTCAAAAGAAACAGACTAAAAATCGATAATCTCGAAAAATATATTATTATGTACTACAATTCTCTGAATGAAACAGAAGTTAGCAGTTAAGAACAGTATATTTAGAACAGTCACTGAAATCTGACGCAATACCATCATGTTCAACACAGACAGAAGAAATATTAACGACAGTTTTCAGTGACAAAACAATAGTGATTAAAGTTGTAACTGAGGTAATATTTACACCCAATTAGGATAACTTTATAGAGATAAGCTCACCATTGTACTTACACTTCAATGAAAAAAAAATAAAGTAATTAACTAATTAAAAATAATGTTATGTTTTGTATCCTGTAATTTTGTGTAATAACGTATTATTTTACGTACTTGTTGTTTTTTTAACTAACATTCACTACTCTTAGTCTAACACTCCCTACAGTACAATCATAAATCACATGGGAAACTAAAACTAGACTTCAAGAAAATACGTATGGATAGTTGTGTAAACACGGATTCCGGATTTAAAAAAAATACCAAATGCTAAAGGCGTCGCTATCGCACCAAGTTACCGACTAGCATTTTCGAATTTTCTGAAATCCCGGGATTTATATTTAAGAAAAACATATTTTGGGAAGCCCCTTCCATATTTTTTTAGTCAAAAAATGACTTTAGGTAAATATGCATTCTAGTATAATGCATGTGGTTGAGGATTTTATTTAAACCTTAGTATTAATTAACATACATATTATTTATTACTTTTAAAAGTTTTACTTTATGATTTTTTACTTTTTACTAATTCAGACTTTTAATTCTTTTTTTTAAATTTTAATTCAAGTTTTTAACATCTCTATCTAGCTCTGTACCTACATTCCAGCGTTCCTTCCATCATCATCATCCTAATCATCTTTGTCAGCCTATATTAATTTCCCCACTGAAAAGGCACATACCTAAGAATAAGGTTGATAGATAAAATATTTTTTTTTATAAGTAATGCATTAATTAAAAGTAGTAGTAAGGATTCCAGAGTTCTAACACCGGGTCAGAACTTCAGAACCCCGAGTGTTCGAACTCTCGACTTGGGGGGTCCACCAATACTAAAAAAATAAAAAGGTAAGCACAAGTCATATCTCTTACCGTTTTAGAGATACGTTTTTGCTAAACTCACTCCTAGTTGATTAACTAATGAACCCCTGTTAATGACACCTCGACGCTAATGACACACTCGACTTCATTTTTTGAAATTTCCCCTTAATGATTCTAATCACCTTCCCCGATGCTTCTAATTAAGAAATCGTTCATGGCGAATTGTTTTTATCTAACATTACCTAAATAATAAAAATAATTTATCAAGGAAATTATTTTCATATTTGGAATCTGCGCTTTATCGGTCATTCTCGTGGTACATTCACTATTATTTCATGCACCTAAACTTATCAACTACGTATGACAGTTCTCTTTGCTGTATTTCAACCAAGTTAAACCACATGAAACTTTTTTCACTTATGTTTTATTATTACAAGTAGGTACTCGTTATCACGCGAACACGATATTTCTTTGTCTTAAACGTTTAGTCATTCAATATTGAAATGTTTTATCAACTACTTGAACTATTTGATTCCGCAATCATAATCACTTAGTCCATTAATTTAATTTATTAAATATATGTCATTTGTCATTTTGTTTTCAGAATCTTAATATCTTTGTTCATTATTTTATCAATTATTTGCTTCCAGTATCATGACAAGTTTTGTTTAGGTACTTGTATAAATACATTTTATCAATTATTGACAAACACGTCTCATGATCTGAGCTAGTATAAGAACAATCGCATTGTAGCATTTCCTAACAAAGTGCTATTCACTGCTATCTAAAACGTAGATTACCGCTCAAGTCAAGTCAAGACAACCGATATGGATATGAGAATTATAATCTACATGCTTTCATTATGCTTGTTTCTCATTTTGTGACTTGTTTGTAACTATCAACCTCCAGTGTATTCCATAATGCTGATTTGTATTCATTGCTGTACTTACTGTTCTTTATATTCATTGTTAAGGCTGACATCTTGCTTCGCTGACAACACCATCCCACCGTTTTGACTACGAGGAAAACACATACAAACATTATTACTATCCGACATCTGATGACGACGAGGGAGAATCTTCATTTTCAACTCAACAACAACCTATCCAGAAGAGAAACAGACCGGACAGCGTATCTCTGAACGAGTTTTTTGAAGAACCTTCGAAGAAGAAAAAAGCTAAACTACAATCGTTTACTGCGAGAAGCAAATGATGGGATGTCATACATATCTACTATTACAGATGATGGATTAATAGCAACTCATCTGATAAAAATCGACATCTATGAGCTGAAAAAATTGGCAAACATCCCACCATCAGATCATTGGAAACATGCGGAAGTAAGAGTGAAGTACTACAACAAAGCAAGCAGTTAATTTATATATAACAAAAGAAATTTCATCATCATCTAATTGCAAGAAAAATACATTTAAACATAAAGATTGAATTAAAATAATAATTCATATTGGTTGGTACTTGGTCGCCTTGAGCAGTAGCCTTCGATCACAAAAACAACCTCATTAACAACAAAAACCATTATTATATAGTGCATGATGTTACAAACTTATCATTAGCTTCATTATTCTTAATGTAGATACTTCTTCATATAAATAAAAGACAGTTAAAATGTTTAAAGTTATTAGATATCAATACTCTTAGTTTTAAACTTCGACCTGAACCTGTGTATTGCTTGAGTGAGTGTTAATCCTAATAACAATGTCTGATACTAAGTGCGTCAGTGCTTATCAATGATTGACAAACAGTCATCTCTTGATCTGAGATTGACAGATCAAGAGGTAAGTACCTTATATTGAACGATTGCATATTTGAATATATGCCATTGTGTAACATCGTTAAAAAAGTATCATGACTTACGATACTATCATAGTGGATGTTCAAGGCCTTAAAAATGGAAAAAAAAAATTATATTAAAAGAATTAGTTATAGGCACAAAAGAGCACAATCAAATATTTCTATTAAAACCACCGTACCCATTCTCTACTCTGACTCTGGAAGAAAAGAAACGTGTCAAGTGGATAGAAAGAAATAGAGGATACCTTTGGAATGAGGGGCATATTGATCACATAGAATTTAGAAGACACATTAAGCCCTAATGTGATAAGCGGAACATCATAGTGAAAGGTAGAGATAAGGTTGATTGGGTGCGAGAATTATGTAGACATGAAAACGTTTTTGATATAAGTCATAAAGAAATTAGAAAAATGAAATTAATAATAGAAACAAAAATTAATTGAAAATAATGGAAAAAAGAGCTTGGTGAATTTGTTGGGTTAAGATCAAAAATGTACGAAATGTATGTAGAAAACAAATTAATGACTAAGGTTAAAGGCGTCAATAAATGTACAACAAAAAATATGCTTTGGACGATTATAGGAATTTTTTAATTAAAAAAAAAATGTTTTGATTTCCAATATGCATCGTTTTAGATCAATCAAACATGTGATATTCACACAAAAATATCCAAAGTTGGTTTATCTTATAATGGATACAAAACGATGCCTTTTGCCTAACTCAACAGACACTTTAGCTAGAGGTCATTACAGTTTAAGAAAATGTTAAATGTTTTTGGTGTTTAAGTAAATAGCATGATTTAATTAGCAATATGTTTTTATTTATAGTATTCTTTTTATTGTAAGTAGTTTTAATATCTATAGTAAAAATATGTATGATTTGTGTTTTATGCACGTTTTCAATGTTGTGTTATTTAAGTTTTATAGTGTTTCACATATAATTATGAATAATTTTTTTGACTTCTATCTACATTAATATTATTAAGAGGAAAGATTTGTATTTTTGTATGTTTGCAATGAATAAACTCAAAAACAACTAAGCCGATATAAAAAATTCTTTCACCATTGGAAATTATTATATTAAGATACAATTACGTTTTTACAAAAAAAGTCAGTCGCTCCTATTACCCGACATATGCGGCTATTGTGAGCCTATTTAACATTCATATGGGAAATGGGAGCCATAATATTTGCTCTTTCCTGAAAATTAACAAAATTTACTTTAAATGAGATCTTAGTTATTAATATAATCATGTGTAACACAAATAAAAGAATCAAATTTTAAAATAACACAAAATAATAAAAATTAAATTATTAAAGAAAACAAAAGATTCTAATTTTAGGGATCCAAACAAAAAGCACAAATATAAGAATCTGGACTATCACTGCCAGAGCATTCTTCATGGACCCAGTTTCCGCAGTTTCTGCATCGATACCACATCTCCCGACTTTTTCCCGTGTCTAAACAAATTGCACATAAAGATTCCTCTTCTGAATATTCTGATTCATCGTCGCAAATAGCATTTTCATCCACTTGATCAGCAGATGAATCATCATCATCAATGATAAATAAATATTTTTTTCCCTTTTTCGCCGCCTTAACTACTTTTTTTTTTGGTAAGTTTCTGTTTCTTGCATTTTCCTTTGCTACATTTTCCTTTGGCAAAATTTTTCTTTATCACACTGTCCTTTGTTTTTCTTAACTTTTGTAGTCTTATTCTCTCTTTCAATCCTTTTTCTCTTTTTCTGCTGGTCGTCTTCTATAGGCATATAGCTGTGGTGAGTGACGCTGTCGAGGAAATATGCAGAGCGGAGGAATGAAAGACCCAGAAGCACTCATAGCACATATTACTGTGACGGTCTTACTTCTTTCCCATGACGTTACAGATCCAACGCGTTTTTGTCCTTTAGGAGCTATAATTATTTCAGTCTCTTGGACAGTAGTTATTCCGGTCTCATCTTCATTGTAAATCATTTGAGGTTCGAAGTTGTATTGTATCATCAATTTTTCTAAATTGTTGAAAAAAGCGTTACCTCAGTCTTGTTAAATCCAAGGATTCTATTAATACTGATGGCTTCGGGCTTCCTAATACTCAAATCAGGATGACGCTGTAGAAATCTAGATAGCCAATCTTTTCCTGCTGTTTGATTGACTTGGTTAAATCTTTTTTCAAGACCCAACTCTTTAGCTCCGCCGTAACATACTTTACGAAACTGTTCTCTTGTCAAGCCATAAAATTAATTGACATAGTCCGAAGATGATTTGCCAGTATTTTTTCTTGATCAAAATTAAACACAGTACGTCTTCCCAGCTTACGACTGTTTTTGTAGTAAACATTATCAGCTTTTGCTAAATTGTATATCTTTTTTAAAATGCTGTAAGGTATACTAGTGTTTTGAGGTACTTTGTAGACTGAAACACCTCCTCCTCAAAGAACAGCGACTGCTTTTTCTAGTGTCCAAGAAGCTTTTGTGGTTGTCCGGTTTCTTTTACGTGGCATCTAAAACGCAAAAGAGATATTTAGGTAATTAAAAAAAAAAACTCTGAACGATAAAGGGGGAATGAGAGTAATGTCGGCTAATGAGAGCCATGCTAGGCTACCATTTTGAAAAATAATTAATAAATATGTAAATTTACTATTGATCGAAGTTTAACCGATTGGACTTGTTAGTACATGAATCTAGGGATGTAAGAACCATAAATATAATAAAATAAGTATATAACTTCATGCTTACCTTAGCGCTAGCAGTAGGCAGTTTTTTATAAGCGTAACGCGAAAAATACACAACCGTCACTCGTGACTCAACGGATGGCACTAAGTTAAAGTGCGTCAGGCGGAATTTGTCGATGGTTGACAGAAACAGCTGAGTACTTACGATCGCGCTTTTGTGTATAATTGCCGTTCATTCTCCATCGCTCCCATTACCCGACCGCTCTCATTGCCGCGCGTTCCCCTACCTTATTTCAATATTATGATTTTAAACTTTATTCAAATTCAAGATATAATTTTCAAATATATATATAGAAAAATCATGTATTTTAATGATGAAGAGTTTTTAATTATGTTGTTTAATATACACCCAATACAGACAATTTTAGTGTTACTATTTACCTCTTTATAATATTTAATTAAGACAACGATTGATACTTAACACTGTATTGCAGGTCAAAAACATAGTTATGAAAATGTGCCCAAGTGCGAAGAAGGTTAATTGTCCAAAATTTTGTACTAAATAATTTATTTCCCCGCCGATAACTATCATTGACAGCGCAGGAAGTATTCTTCTTTGGATCAGGATAAGCAGTGGCATCTTTTCGCCCAACACCTCGCTCGGCCACGCACCCAATGGCATACAAAAAGTTCTTACTATCCTGTTGTGTAGAAAGGCCAGGGATCGTAACTTATTTTGCCTGTAGAAAAATGTTGCCTTAGTTTAGAAATTGATTCAATTTTACATATTTATTAAATAAACACATTTAAGAACCCATATAAGTATAAATATAAATCTTTAATAGGTGTATACATATTCATATTCCATACTAATATTATAAATAAGAATGTAGCTCTGTCTGTCACTTTGTTACATTTTTACCTGTTGTTAATATTAGAATCTCAAAATATAAGATTCTTAATATATTATATTTTCAAAATAGCAGATTCTCAATATATCCGGAATTGGACATTAAACGCGAAAATTAAATTTATTTAATACTACAAAAGTTTGCCTAATAATAATTTATTTACGGATATTTGCTATACCTATGGAGAACTGTCCAGTTAACATAACAATTACATGACTCATAAAATTATGTAAAAACCTTTTTGCTATTTATAATGCTTGCTGGTGTATGAGATGTGAGAATTATTTATTAAGATGATAACATCGTGTCTTTTGTCATTTCATTACACATCAGATATTTGTTTTGATAATTTGAGCAATAATGGACTCAAATTCATGTGAGAAGTCCTAGTTATATTGTTGTATTTATAAACAATAAAAACACAAGTCCGCCCTTTAACATGCCGGCTACAAGTACAATTTTTTTAATAAAAAATAACTCGGGCACTACAAACTGATGTTGGTGCAACCAACATGATTGCCGTACATCAATTACGCTCAACTATAAAAATGAGATGATACGTGGGGGCAAGCAAACGTGTGCTCGTAATTTTGAACGGAATTTGATAAATTCAATAATGGATAGATTAGAAAAACCAATTTTTTTAAAAACGACTCATTTAAGGTTAAAGAATATGCTATTCCGGCCTTTTCTTCAAATAAAGATTCACTATACAGAAAACGGAATATAATCATGACCGTTGGAAATTCAAAATTGTTAAAAATGTAAGATTGCCGCAATTTCTTGTATTTTATTCGATGACTACAATACTGGATCAGATGACAACGAACCGCTCCGCTAACGTTTTCAGTCAGTTAAAACTATTTACGGTGATGGTAGTTTTAAACTTTCATTTATCACAATGCCCAAAAACAAAGTAATATAAACATCTCCGATCAGGTAAAAGGATACAATATGAAATTTTTTAATCATAAAGTTAATTGAGCGTAAACTTAAGCCTGATTGAGCCTGATTCCGAAAGTAATCAAAATGCATCGATAATAGGCTTGTATTTTTATAAATGCCTCTCTGTATATGTTAGGCCACACCCCCACCGTGATCAGAAACAACCGGCAAATGTGCACATACAAGGGCGTCGCCAGCCGATGGCGCAGGGGGGGCAAGTTGACTTTACCTACTACAATTCATACTTTTCTCATTCTCTATGAATGAGAAAAGTAGGTATGAATTGTAGGTAAAGTCGACAGCCCATGAAGCTTTTCACTTGTACTACGAGCCTTACATCTACAGCGATTGTTATAACAACAGTATCTTAGTACTATATACATATATATTCTGTGACAGTACAGAGTCCAATGTGTAAAGCTACACGAGCACGAGCTCTTGACTTCTTGACTATGCAATAAAAAACTTGTAAATAAGTTATCTTTTTTAGAATCTCTAGGGGGGGGCAGCTGCCCCTCCCTGCCCCCCCTTGGCGACGCCCTTGTGCACATATAAATCTCAAAGTCATTGCGGTACGTTTGCTAAAAAAGTTTTTTTTCATTTGTTTTCATTTGTTTCAATGTATCATCTACTAAATTACAATAAGGATTGAATTTTAGTTAAACTAGATTGTCTCTTAATGACTAGTTAAACTGCTTACTCTTTCATTATGTTGCTTAGTGACGTGAATCTGGATAGTCTTTGAAGTCAAAACTGTGACCTGGTAAAAACTATTGAAAAAGACTTTTATAGTTGTAATGAAAGCTATAATTATAATCAATAGTATGTGTCGTATCATGTTGTCATATAATTGCAATAAACGGCCTTGATAAGTCATTATAAAATAGTATTTAAGCCCAGCACGCCCTATACCACGTTACGCTAGTTGTAGACTAGCGTATATTTTTATGAAGTGTAAATAATATTAATCCATTAATCCATCCATTAATTTCATGCACCCGCTCTCAAATACATCTAAAAATCGCTACTTCGAATAGATAAGTATTGTCAAAACATTGTCATTTAGTGGTATATATTTTTTTTTTTACAATAGTCTAAACAATGTGGCTATTTCAATTGTGGAAGCATGGTCGGTGAATAGGCTAAATTAGCAGCTACAACACAATTATAAAGTAAAAATTTCACATATTTTGTAGAAAATTATACACCCACCACCAGTAGATGCCAGCTTGATGTTATCACAGAAAGTTCTAATGAGCAAAATTTAAGAAGAACAAAAAATGGTAAAATTGTGTTTTAAAAATGAGGTAGGGATATTTTAGAAATGCATTTGTCTATAGTACTGTGACGGGTGCAGTCGGGAGAAATAAAAGCACTCAAGGTCACTTAAGTTTTTGTATTTATGGAATTAAGGCACAACTGAAACAATTATATAAAAACAGGTAAATTACACTGAATACAAAAACAATTTCACATTTATCACTAAAAACATATTATAAAAGGTAGGGCTACTTACAATAGTGCCTTAAAGAAACTTATAGACTTATAAACAGGAACTGGTGGTACAGAATACATATACAGGAAAACTTGTGAATTATGCTTATGAGCTTATTATACTTGTGAACTTATTATTAACTGCTCAGCACTATAAATATATTTAAATGATTGTTATCGGTGAGTCAACCGCTCTACGCGCAGACTCTGGTAAGAATAATCTTCGAACAAAACAAAAAGAGACAGACAGTAAATTTAAAATAGGAAACCAAGAGAAAAAAAAATATGATAAATGGCCAGAGAACAGCGCAATGAAAGCAACGAGTCGCCAATATAGCTATGGCGCCTCGTTACAGTACTATACTATACTATACAGTATAGTACCTATACAGGTTTCAATTGGGCATGGATGACCAAATCCTAAAGTATGAGTAATAACGTTAGGTATTTCAACTGCGTTATAGGGTTCCTTAAAAACGAATATCGATCAAAAATCGAGTACTAGATTTTGGACAAAAAGCACGTATTTCTTTTTTTTTTTTTTTTTTTTTCCCCTCCGGACGCGTGGGAGGGAGGTGGTGAATCCTACATGGATACATCGGCCGGCCGAGAGGTTATGTCAGACTCATACTGACTAAACACCACCTGAAGTAGGTGCCTTAGCCTGGGAAGGCTATACAGGCTTTATATGAGCGATCGCATCCGGGAATGTCGTATTTCTAAAGTTTGCCATATGATCATACAGATCATATGGCAAACTTTAGAAATATGTAAAATTTTAATAAAACTATTTTTTTTTTTTAATGTCACTGATTCATACATTTCATTTCACTACCAGTTTAATCGACTGTACGGGACTGAGTATCACTCTTAGGATCTTAAAAGGCCTCGAACAACATTGCACACGGCTCGGCGCAGCACGTGTAGCAGCGTCAGCACAACGTGCGTGGTCACTGCAATACCCTCGTTTCCGACATCATAAATTTTATATTGTATTCCAAAATTGTTTAAGCGTTATCATTTTAACTTCTTAAATTGAATGTATGGAACTTGAACCAAATTTCCACCACCAACGAGACTACGCCACTAAATAAAAATTTAACATAAAAACATAAAGCTTTTAATTTTTTTTTTTAATATCTTTATTTTATTAACTCTGTTCAATTAATATCATAATCAATTACAATTTTTTTCTTGGAGACTATGATACTTCCTACGAGATCTATGCCACTAAAAAGTCCATTAAATACTGACAATTATTTTCGAGAAAAAATACTATGTAAAAAATATTAAAGCTAAGTATTTAAAAAAAATTTTTTACAATATTTTTTTTATTCCAACTGAGATATACATGTAATAATAATTATAGACGTGTTTTTCAACTCATTTATTATTGGTAAATCATATGCATACTTAGATATGTAAGAAACAATACATTTACATCTGTAATTATATTATCTAGATTTGCGGCTGGAAGCCTAATTACGAGCTTGTGTCTCGCCCATTCAAAATACCACGTAATTATTGTAACATGTGCATAGACATGAGTAGCTCAGCTCTGAACCGGTTCAAATATTCAGATCAATAGACTTGAGCCGTTGATCTGCAGCTCAACGATAAAACAAACGGCTCACGGATCATTATTGAAGCATCGGATGCTGTAGCTGTGTCGGGTCCAGTGACGTCTAAAATATAGCCATCGCAACACACTAACCGAAATGGCTTCAATAAGTTGGAATATTTGTGGAGACTGTACATTTCACGTTGAAATAGGTAGTTGCTAGATTTTTGTATGTATACATAGGTTCCGTCTATTACCGGAATCGCCTTCCTTTGTTCTAATAGCGCTTCAGAGTTTCCGTAAATGCCATTTGGAAGAGTTAAGTTCCTCTCCGCGGCTAGATCTCTTGTAATGGGGTGAAAACCAAGACGGCGGGGTACGGAATCACGCATAAGAAACTTTCGTGCAGTATTCATTTTTATTTCAACATCACAACGGCTTATATTGAAAGAACGCTTAATCGTTCATTGCTCTCTCCTGTCCGAAGTTTCATGAGATAAATGGCAAGTGCAGTATTTGATTGATTCATTTCTTCTGCCAATGATGGAGTCTGTTGAATCACTTGTTCAAATTCATCACACGTCAAACCTACGCGGTAGTGAAGTACTTGTGGGTCCATCCTTTGCACATTTTCAAAATCTATAGTATTTGGATTATTGTGAACTACAGTTTGCAATGTTTATAACATATCCACAAATTGTTCCCTCGTAAATTCATGCGACGAGTTCAGGGCCTCAATTAATTGAGATTGAATTGTTATGGTTTAGGTGTTCATGGCGAACTCTTGCGTTTGTTGGTATATAAAAATTCAAGTGCACCAAAAGTTCAAGCTCGCAAACTTAAGATGTCGCTGCAACATTTTTCAGTATTACCGCATTAAAAAAAATGCACGCATTGGCTATGTTCGGAGACATTGAAAACTCAGGTGCTTCTATATTACCCGTAGGCGGTCTTCCAGTTCGCCCCGTTCACGATTAACTGCCATACTGTACCCTCAACCAACAATTCCGGCAGATAAACTCTTCACCATTCAGTAATAACTGTAACAAGAAAAAAGGTGATGGTAACAATAAAATACATTACACGGGCAAAATAGATTGATTAGTTCATCGCTGTTTTCGCTTCCTGATGATTATTTTCTTTCGTATTTAGGTCACATAGATCTTTAAGCGGCTTTAATCACTTCCGTCTGTACGCTAACGAATCATAAGATAAAAAAGTCACCATATAAATAAGACAGCCTACTAACCTGCCGTGGTGCAATAAGTCCTTGATTATGCTCAGCAGTTTCTCGGTGATTATCCAAGAATTGTTGACTGACTAACTGATAATGTATTCTGCTAAGTAATGCATAATTACATCATATACAACGTCCTGCCGCGTTCATTTTCACAATGCAAACAACAAAGGTCCGGATAAGATAGCAAAAGTCACAAATTGCAGGATCACAGAAAGTTCGGTATGGATGGCCAAGTTCATAAATATCACAATCACAAAAAGTCCCGTAGGGATATCCAAAGTCATAATTAGAATAAAGTCCACAAACAAATACACAGTACGCACCGAGAGCAAGCAAACAGACGATTGTGAATGTGAAGGACGTTAGGTAGGACAATATAGTTTAGTTCAAGATCCCGTTACGGTAGCACCCCGCCCGCACTCCGCTCACCGAGCTGTGAGCTGGCGACCATTGTTTCCCAAGTGCAAAAGTACCGAAAACCGTGCAGGTTTAGAGCCGAAGGACTAACCGGGCGCAGCATTATTGGTTTCGTGCTTAGATAGAAAAATTTAAAGGTTGGAAAACACTTAGATTTTTTTGCATAACTTTTTTACTGACTGGTTATTTTTTTTCGGTGTCATAGTAAAAGTTGGTCAATATTTAATTGTCTATTCATATACATAGGTCTCATTGGTGGTGAAAATTTGGTTCAAATTCGCCCATTGTTCTTTAGTGAAATAAAAATTGCCTTTGTTGGCTACTCCGGCTGTATTTCACTTATTTCAGCTGTAAGCCTATCTTCTAAATTATTATTATGATATTCTTTTCATAGCAATAAAATAATTTGGTATTAAATAATACCAATAAGCTTATTGCAATCAAAACCAATAATTTCTTTATTTACAAATTCTATCAAATTAATAATGATAAAGGATTCAAAAATAATATAAATAAATTAACATCAATCAATATGTGAATTGTTATAAACAATATTATATTAAAAAAATTACAAATAATGACAAAACACTTGAATAAATGATACTTATTCACGGAAATATAATACAACGTTATAATAAATATATTATAAAAGACACAACTATATATATATATATATAATATAACAACTAAAATATATTATAAAAAGGAGTCCCTTTAGGCAAGGTTCCGAAGATACTGGCAGCGTTACCCCTTTGAATGGCTAGGCTAAATCTTTGTCCTAGGTAGCTGCCAGCTCTTTGGTCGCCTGTGATGTCGACTAACCTTTCTGCTATTTCTTTAAAAAGCCTTATAGCGCTAGGACCCCACAGACTAAATCATATTCCGAATCTAGACGCCTGTATTTACAAGCTTTATCTTTTTCAGCCGCTTCACCAGCCGCACCAGCTCTATTGTTGGTTCTATGTAGATGGAAAGGGGCCAGCGTGTCTAAACAAGTTGCATCCCATAGCAGCACTCGGTCCATCTGCCATGGAATCAAACTCATACCGTCAGGTCTCTTGCCATCGTCTCATGCAATACCAGTCGGCTCAAGTAGACTAGGCACGTTGACGGTGGCAAGGGACCGGCATATGATATCGTTAATTGCGGCATGTCTGGAGAAGCGGCCTGCACTTTTTTGGCGTGACAGTCCGTGATGTCCTAGCTTGTCGACATCACTGCCACAGGGACATTTATGAGGAGCGCAGATCGGAACCCCAAGCCGTAGACAGGTTGCGATTCGGAGCGTGTCAGGCTCAAGAAATGTTCCTGTATTTGACGAAGGGTACGCGTGAAACCAGTAGCCGGCCTCATGCGCACCCACGGCCAAAAGCCTAACACGCGCCGAACCTGTACTACAGCTCAAAAGATTGTCAAAAGTCAATTTGCACTTTATGTCGTCCCCGCTCCTCTGTGAATTTGGAGAAAATGGAAAATATTGACCTGGGCATGCAATTAAGAAAGCGTTTCTAGCTTCTTCCAAGCGAGCAATCTCAAAGTTTGAAGGAAGTTTTATAATTATGAGATTTGCTGAACCATGCACAGAAGAAAGGAAGGCTGGTAAAGCGACACTGGAAATTTTGCGAATCCCTAAACCACCATAACGTCCAAGATTTCTCGTTCAGCTGCATATTAAGAATCGATTCTAAGCTAATTTTGATTAAGTCGTCTACTTGTGTCAAAAGATCTGGGTGATTCCAAAAGGAGCAGCATCGGAGCACATACGTAGATTTTGAGACGAAAGACAGAATTTTAAGATGCAAAGTGCATAATGTAGGTTAATTTTAAGGAGACGGTTAGCAGAATTTTGAAATTTAGTAATAGATTTATTAAAATATTCAGAAATAGATTCATAAAAAATTGGGGAACCTAAAAGGTTAAGGAAATTACTGTTAACTATTGTAATATTTGGAACTAAATTATTAAATTTTTGTTTTACATCGTTTAAATTTAAGTCGCAGTTATTTCTAAAAAGTTCGCATTTGCTAAAATAAAGCTCCAAACCAATAGCTTCAACTTATTATTTAATTAATATAAGTCGTACAAGTCAAACGTTGTGCCCCCCTTCTCTCTCTTTTAATTTGCTGCGCCACTCAGTGTCCATTATATACTAAAAACTATACAAGACCGAACAACTAATGTGGAATAGCAAAAAACATTGAAATGGCTTAACTTGGATTGTAGTGTAAATACTTTCATATCGGTTATCCGCTCTGTAGTAATACATCAATCTGATGCCTGCCTAGTGATTTATTTTGTAATTATAAAAAACGAGTAATGTACACTTGGTTTTAAGTTTTTATAATTCAATAAAAATAACTGAGTATTAAGTAAGAATATTTTTTTATGATAGGTAGTACAAAACGTTCCGTATTTATAATTTAACACACATAAGCTACTCAATTTCATTTGATACAAATACCAAGTACTTTGCCATGGTAATCTAGTGACATAGGGATGTTGAAAATTGAGAAATAATTTGACTTTGACATTCGTGTCTGGTTTGGCATTGCCATAAAGAGGCATTCTGTAAAATTGGGTTTACTATTTATCTTTAAATAATAACATATCAATAACAACTTTGACTCTATGAAGACAATGTGGTGAAATATAATAACATTTTATTTTATCGAAATTCATCAGATTTCATGAGGTAGGTAATTCATAAACAGTAATATTATTTTTATTTTATATAGTAAAAAAGGTAAGGTAAAAATTGTAACACAGCTTCCTTTTAAATTTTAAAGTAAGGGTATATTAACAGCTTACGTCAGATTAAAGTCCGCTGCAATTGTGGTCTACAAAGACGAAAAAGATCTGTGTTGTTTTTTTTTTCTTCATCACTGTGGAACCCTTCTAAAAAGTCAAATGACGAGTTATTAAATACTTAAACACTTGCTGTCATTGATAATTATGGAATTATTATTTGTGACACGACATTAACTACCGCTTCCGTTTTTATAATGATTTGATACTTGAATATGCATAAAAGTAATAAGTTTATTCGATCAATATTTATCAAATTGTTACTGAACTTACGGGAGTAAAACTATGTTCCTTGCGACATAAAAGTGAAAATAAGATCCAGGTTTTCTTGAAAATCGATGTAATATTCTATAACACAAATAATAATGAAATAACTTTTGAAAAATATATTATAGCAAAATGTATGCGAGACAGACGTTCTCGCAGATGTATCGATAAAATGAGTGTAGGTAGGGATATATTGAAAATAAAAATTATAGCTGCGCAAATTGATGAATCGCATGGTTTGCTTTTAGGAAGACGTCAGGTGGGCCGTAACAAACTATAAACGGCTTCCACCAACAGTCACTAATTATAATAACCACAAAAAAATAGCAATGCATTTACTGAAATGAATTTATTCGTAATGCAAAAATGTAAATGCAGTAACTTACTTATGTTAATTAATTCTTGTGAAAATTGCTGTTCAGGTAGCTAAATATTATCAGCTTGTCAATGTTTTTTATTGCGGGGTTAGGCCTTACCTGTCCGCCTAGCATACGCAACACGACAAAATTTTGTCGACCCGTTTTCTCGTGTTTTAGTCATTTGTCGTCAATCGTCTCTAACATGGTTGCCCTTAGAAGTCGATTTCTTATGTCAAAAGAGTAGTTTTACCATTTGGTTTCATCACATTTCTAAAAAGTAAACACAATACTAATTAAATTAACGATAACGATGTGGCTATGTTAGAAAATAAAGAAGTTTATAATCATATATCAATAATAGGCAAAAATAGTTTATCTACGTGTTTGAGAAAACGAGTCATAGGTATATCGCTATCGACAAACTTCTCTTCAATAGTGCGCGAGATATCTCAAGCATGCGCTATGCTAGGCCGGTATGTAAGTCGTCAGTTAACGTGAAAATTGTTGTAATCCACATTTCCGAAAAGTAAATAAAAGGATAAAAATACACAATATTAATTGAATGAACTATACCGATGTGGCTATGTGAGATAATAATGTAGTTTATAATCATATATCAAGAGGCAACATCCGTATGTCTACATGTTAAGGACAACGAGATATATGTCGATATCAACAAACTTCTTTTTAATCGTGTGCGAGATAACTTGAGTAGCGCATGCTAGGCCGGCTGGATGAAGTGAAAATACCGGCACCATAGGGAACGTAATGATTCCATACTTTTTGGGAAGGACAACTTATGTCCTGCATGCATGCATGAATAAATTAACAGTCTCTAGAATCACTTTTGCTTAATACATATACTCAATCGAATTTTAGGTTTCCTAATGTCACTAAATAAATATTACTTTAAAGTGCCACTCAAATTATTCTGTAGCTTTTCCGTGTAAGAGTGTTTACATACTTTTAACATATTAGTAGGGAGAATATCAGTGACAAACACAATGTGGTCACTTACTTTAAATAAGTAGTTAAAGAAATTCGATATTCTTCTTCTTCTTCAGCCTTTCGCCACCCAATGCTGAATGAAGGCATCCTGCATTGCCCGCCATTCTTCCCTTTTCTGGGTCTTCCTCTATGGGGTAATTTTGTTATCTTTTTTCGTTTTAAGTGCGTTGTTAATGCTTGTTTTATATGCATTACTGGAATTAATTTTTCGAACGTACATTGAAGACTTTGCTGGTTATTTTTTTTATTTTTTGTGTAGATGTAATTCATAATAGTGAGACGTAAGGCCCACCGTAATGTAGAACGACAGAAGAGGCAATAAACTTTGTCCCTACACCGTATAATAAAAAATACTAGCGATTGTTATTATGAGCGTAGTTTTAAGTCCCTGTACAAGTTGACACTGGCACGTAACCTTGCACTAGAAATAAAAGCATTTATCCCAGCCACGAGAAGATCAGCTGCTTTTCCAGTTGCACTCAAAATGAGTAAATTATTTGTATGTTATTTATTATATTATTGTTAGAACGACCGCGCAGAGGGAGGGGAATTCCTAGTTTTACACATATAAATTAACGTTAATGTTGTTCCGTAATGAAAGATAGCCACTCATACAAAAGTAATAAGGGATATAACCACTTAATCTACCTTTTATCTAATGTGGTAATTAAAAATAGTTTTTTTTCTATTTACTCTAATAAATAATTTAAAGCAGCCATTATATTATAAAAATATTTCTTTTTCATTAGTCACTTAATCAAATTTTATTAACAAAATATTGTTTGTTTTTTTTCTAAATAATAATAAGACTTCTTTAATTAAAGTAATATAACAACAACAATTTGTTTTATATTAACAAGCTAACCCGGCCACGCGTTGCTGGTATAACCCAGCCACGCGTTGCTATGGTATCGTTAAGTGAGTCTTCGCCAGCGCAGTACTTGACCGTGGGAGTACGGTGACAAAGGGGGTAAGGAAAAACGGGGAGAGGGGGCGACACCCTTTGTCACTGTGCCCCCGCGGCCCAGTAGGCGTAAACTCATTTAAGAGTTTAAGAACCTCTACAACCCGGTTACAATATCTGTGGACCTGATGACGTCACGTCAGCGCTTAGGTACGGTGCACAAAACAAAAGCGCGGGGAGGTAACAAGAGAACGGGGAGGGGGCTTGACATTCCAGCGAGGTCCACAGATATTGTAACCGAGTTATACATGTTTCTTTCTTCTCACCACTTCAAAGTCATAGATCCACAAAATATCCTTTCTGTGGATGCTGAAGTGGCGGGAATAGAGAACAGAAACGAAATTACTTTAAATAAATTTGGTTAATTATTTTTAGTATTTTTATAGATGCTGCCATTTTTGGTTTGTCAGTTAACTCACTACAATCTTTTACTTTTGCAAAGATTTCATTTAATAATGTAATTTTCGAGTGAAGTTTGTCAATGATTCTCATCGATTCTCATTTTTTTTAAATTAAGAACTTTTAATATTTCTGTATATATGTCTCATAGTTATAAAATGAAACCTCTTGTTTTAAATTAAATTTTTGGATTTGCATAACAACACTATTTAGTGTTGTTATGCAAATCCAAAAAATCAGACCATTTATTGAGAAAGTCTGAATATATATCAAAAAATACCAGAGAATTCTTTTGCATTTCATAACTTTCTATAGGAGATTTTATTTCTCAAAGTTGGAACATTTCACATGTCCGTGCTTCGGACCCCGCTACCCTCCAGAATGAGTTACCAGGTACAGCATAGCCAAGATACCAAGACCGAGGTCAGACAGGACCGACATAGTGACGGTGGGTGGAACATCTTAACCGATGACATGTGTAGAAAGATAGTGTCGCCTTCTGTCATTAAGTTCCTGACAATATGGACTATTTTCTTTATTTATGACTTGCACAATTTGTGCATTTAGCCAGTGTCAAGTAAGTAAAGAAGTGGGGTTTTACTGAAACCTCCTCGTGGCCTTCTTGAGGGAGCGCGAACCTTTCAACCTGTTTTGTTTCTCTTGCCAACACTCATGCATATTAAGAAACACTCAGTGGTTAATAACACGCCATTATTACACACTAATATCAACCTTAACACAAAATGTAACAAGAAAACCAAAACCATTAAAGTGACGCTTCGCGCTCCCCCCAAAAAGTCCAATGTCGACTAAAGAAACGACGCGTTGCGTTCGGAGAGAAAACCTGCGAAGTTCATTTTAGTAAAAGTATCTTAGGGAACAAAGTATCTTCAAAATACAAAGATACCAGGAAAATGTATCTAAATATAAGATACAAAATAAAATATTTAGAAAGTATTTCAAATACAAGATGCAAATACGTATTTTGTATCTTGTATCTGTATTTCAGATACTTTTATCTAAGATAAGTCACATCACTGCATATTATGGCAATATAACAAGATCATTCGTTGTGTTTGGCAGAAAAAATCGCTTGCGAACTTTACCAGCGCTGAATAACAAACTGTCAGTTTTCGGCTCAGAGTAAACAGGACTGGAGTAGCCATTAGTCAATTTCTCGTACATATTTTTCTGCCATTTTTTGCGGGGGGTGAGGTTACTACTACACTCAATGCCAGCACACAGGAACAAAAACTTTTCGCGTGTTTACAAACGCACACATGCATAATACGACAAACATATTTAAAATTCACGCACACGTGCTTAAAATAGTGTGTTACCGTTCTATTCAAACACAAGAATGTCATTGTGTGAGAAGTGACATGACATAGCACGAGAATATCGATATCGAAATCAGTTTCGTTCAATGAATGAATGTATTAACTTTGCGTTAGTATTCCTACATTATGTATTAAAAATTAAATGATGATATTACACGCTAAAACAGTCAGTTTCGAAGGCCATGTCTATAAAATCCTAATTGAAACTTAATAGTTTATTGCATTTAAAAGGTATTTATAATAGGTGTTATTATATATTAATATAGAATTCACTGTGGACCCTTTCGCGTATAACCATAATGGAAAGGAGGAACACTGAAACATTATTTTTAACAAAGCGATAGTGAATATAGTTAGTTTTCTCGTATGATATTGGGAAGAAGTAAAGATTTTTACGAAATCAGAAATCAAATGAGTGAAACTTAATAGATAAACAAATTTATTATATCAGAACACATCAACATATCATCAATATACATGTATAACACACATATATTTTTTAAATAATTCACAATCAATATTTAAAGATAGGCATTATGTATTTATTAAACACAGCAGTTTTGTAAATTTGAAAATGTAATTTTCAATAATAATACGCAAAACATCCAAATCCAAAACGTATACGTCCTGGATGTGCGTTAAGATGCTGGCTGAGGGCATGTCCGTAAATTTCTCCCATTTGGGGTGAGTCGTACCTAGAATCCGTAGTCGCTTTCTGCCTAGTGCATTACATTGTAGTGATATGGATATGGATTAGGGATGTTGCGGATGCTGCGATTTTTCACGCGGATGCGGATGCGGATTTTAAGAGGCTCACATCTGCGGAAGCGGATGCGGATGCGGATCTGTACAAAAAACTGAAGTGTTGGTTTGGTAGGGTAAAAAGCAGTAATATTTATCCTTTCTTTATCTATACATAAAAATAAAATTGGAGTGTCGGTTTGTAATATTGAAATACTAATAATTACTGAAACAAACTGTAATTTATCTAAGCTGTGTTTTACTATCGTTAAGAAAAAGAACTAAGAATAGGGTTTATGTTTTTTTTTAAACTGATGACGCCGTATGTAAACTGCGGAATTATACAATTTCCCTGCGACATATAGATTTAAATCATAATACTGCACATATGGTACTATAACGTCACTTATGTAATTTTAGACAAAACTGAACTGAGTATGAGAAAATACTCCTACCTATACTCTACCTCTTTACTTTGCTTGCTTTTACTCTAAAATGAAGTTCAAAGTTGTAGCTTAATTATTTTATTTGTTTAGCCGAGAAAAACTATATGTTGTAAGGATGTTCAATTTTTAAATGCTCCCCCTGAAATATTACACCATTTGCATAGGTGACGTTATAACACCGTATGTGCGATACATATTTTCAATTTAAGTATGTTACTTGCATTCATTCATTCATTCATTACTCACTAGTAAAATCACAATATCGATGAAGTTGACATCACTATTGTGCAAATAAATATTGTAAAAATTAATAAGGGTTGCTGATTAAAAAAAAATTACAAAATTGTCCTGTGTCTCGAAAAAAAATTTTGGTTTCTCAGATGTGATCGGGTTTGCTGGTTAGGCGATGGTACCCTTTTAACCCTGCTTTTTTATGAAGTCAGGGACGCTGTAAGTATATATAGCATTAGTACTCTTAATGTTTATGAGCGCCGCCCAGCATGAATAAAAGGGCAAATAGTTTGTTTAATATTTTAATTTATTATTTTATTTATTATTTTATATTTCCATGTTGTGTGGCAAACAATAGGCTTCAAGTAGCCGTAAAAGTATAGGTATGTACTTTATACTAAACTAAAAATAAACACGCAACGTACATTGTTAAAACAAAATTATAATTGGTAATTAATTAATACAAAATTACAGTTATTTATTACTAACAAACTTTTCCTAATTTTTGTCTTAATTAATTGAAATGCGATAATGGTCAACCCTAGGTAGTCTCGTGGGGAGTGCGGCCGTGACGTCATCAAATGAACTTTGAGCGCGAAATTTGAAATTGTAGTCTGTTAAAACATGAAATTATGAAATAAATAATAATCAAATCCTAAAAATTATACTTACAAATGAAAGGTGACGCCATCTTTTTGCATACTAGATATTTTCAATTTTTTTTTACAGTAGAAAACAGCACAGGCAGGCATTTTCGTGGGAGCTCTGCACGGTAAGACGTTCTGATTATTGTGGTTTTAAAATGGCGGCTCAACTAGTTTTATATAACGCACAGGCGTCCGATGCTTGTGCGTTTGGCAGAGGGGTAATGTTAGGCAAAGGCTACTCCAGTCCTGTTTACTCTGAGGTTTTCGGCAAGGACACGTTTACTAACTTCAGTAGCGCTGACACAATCCGCCATTTTGCTTAGATAAGTTTGTTTACAAACTTAAGTTAACCGGTGGTTTTGTGCAATCATTAAAATAATAGTAGTAAACTCGTCTTCTTCAGTATTTTCATTCACTAAATTATTCAATATATTATTTATAGTTTAAAGCTCACTGCATTTGATAAATATAAATTTAATTGAGGTTATGTTCCTCAGTGACCGCTAAGTTTGCGTCCTAGAGGAAAATAGCTATTTACCATTTGACAGCGCTTACCGCTTACGATCGCCATTTTGTTTACAAGCGCTTACAAGCGATTTTTTCTGCCAAACACAAGGATTATGTTAATTTTAAAAAGAGTCGTTTTTGTCATACTTGACAGTTATTCAAAATTGACATAATGGTCTTATATTATGTTGGCATCAAATGTAATGCTCTGAGTTAATGCTAGCCGATCACGTAATGTTGGTACTGTACGGTTTTACAACCGCACAATAGGGTATTTGACATAGTTAACAAATAAATAAGTATTGTATTGAACACTATAGAATTTAAAGTCCTAATTAATAATATTTGACTTAAATTACAAATAAAAAATATTAAATATTTCATTTTCCTAAATAAAAATTAGAGTTTTTGAATCTGCGCATCATTTAGACGAAATGTCTCAACGACCAATCAGAGTACGTGACGTCACGATGTAATAAATAATGTCTTGTCAATTTATTTTTGCGAGGATCATTTTGATGTAAGTAGTGTTACTTGAATATATCTATAAATATTGATAATTTACGTTTATTAAACTGTAGCTACTTAAACTAGTAAAATTTTGAGGTTAAAGCAAAGTTGTTTATTTATATTAGACATCATTCTTAGATTAGACAATGATGTCTAATATAAATAAACAACTTTGCTTTAATATATTCAAGTAATACTACTTACATCAAAATGATCCACGCAAAAATAAATTGAAGATTTGGGTGATACACTGGTCGGATCACGCCGTGCTAACTGCAGCCACTTTACACGAAGATTTTGCGATTGTGGCACGTGGATAAATAATTTAGGAGGGTTTTGACGTGACAACGTCTTATAAATTGGTTTGCCGGGTGACACTTCAAGAAACTGCGTTACGCTCCGCTCACGTTATGCGCTTACAATGAGAGCGAGTGAGAGGCACGCGTCCCTTCCACTCGGGCATGGTTAGCCCGTCTAAGAGCGAGAGAGACAGACATAAAAAGTGGAAGGGACGCGTGCCTATAAATTAATGTTTTAAATATAATTCTTTGTATAAATAAATGTTTTAAATTGTTACTATTATTTCATCCTTCTTCCTACTATACGAATGAATATTCACATTAAAATTATTTTACCACTCAAAGTCGTTGTCACGTAAAACTTTCGCCCGTATACCGACTTTACAGGCAACCAACCAGTTTTTTGATACTCGTATTTTCACACAAAGGAACGGCACATATTCTATAGGACTTTGAAGCCATTTTTTAAAGAATCATGAACGAAAAACTAATCTCTCACGTATTGTTTACATGAAGACTATTACCTCGTGACGTCACGCCTTTGATTTGTCACGTGACCTAGCGTTTCAGCGGGAAATACAAATTGTAATTATTAAAACTATCTTTTTGTTATTAAAATGGCTCTAAATATAAGAGAAAGATTTGTCAAGCGTATCTCTAGCGACTTTAGAACATTTTGAAGTACCTTACGAAAATCTGTCAAATACCCTATTGCGACATCGCCGATTCAGCATTTACTGCATTATATTGTAATTTTAATGTCATATCATTTAGTACTCATTCGATCGCCCCGGTGTCTACTCATATCATTTAGCATAAATTATCAAAAAATTAAATTCGTGGTTTCATCAAACTTCTTATCATTTCTTATCAAATTAAACATTGTACGGTAGCAACTCGTACATGTTTATGGTCCTTCGAGCAATTTTGATCTAGCGCGCCGGAAGGTCAAAAAGCGGGACCACGTGTATCGACAACGTGACATCGTAAACAGTTCGAAGTGCACGTGTAACCTGTGCCAGTGACTTTCCGTTCGTTCATTAAACTTTATATCAAGAATCAATCAGCAATTAGCAGTGCCTTCGTGTTTTGAGTCCAAAGTGTGTTAGCGAATCGGTCAAATCGGCCTCCCACGAGCGGATCTCATCGGTGAGACAGACACGGCGCACTTACCGCACCGCGGACGCTCAAGCGCGTGGCACGAAAACATGACTCACAATCGCGTAGCAGTAGTCAATTTTAAATCAATTTTATCAAGCTCCAACTCTTCAACCATGGAAGATCTTCTATCAGTTCAGAATCAGCTCATGGATGCCATGCGGCAACTTATCACTAACTTCAAGAAGGACGGTTCAGAGCGAAAAACCCCTTCTTATATAAAGCAACGCTTAAAAACTCTGGAACAGTATTGGAGGGAATTCCAAGAAAACCACATAAAATTGTGTGAAAGTGAGAACCGCGACTATACGTTTTTCTCTGAAAAGCACTACGAAAAGGCGTCGGACTTTTATACGGAGAGCTGACGAATCAATCAAAAGCATATGGATCAAGAGCCTAAAGTACTACTTAGAGCGGCTACTCCCTTAGGTAGCATGGACTGGCAGCAAACAGAGAGTCGCCTTTACCTGCTGGAACCTCAACAGAACAGCAGCCTTCTCGAATTGAAAATCAAAGCAAAATTTTTCGATCATCATCTATCAAGGTCGACAAAGGAAACCCTAGCTAACTTGACGAGATGTACCGCAAGCAGAAAAGTAACATCAAAGCCCTTGAAAGAGCTTTGAACAACATCAATCTAGAATCCCTTACCGAAAAGTGGAAACTCGAAGACGCTTTGCGCACAGTTCAAGGTCGTTGGAATGCTGTGGATGTCTTACATTGGGAGATCGACAGTGAACTCGCCACGGAAGACGTACATTACGAAAATACCTACTACACTTTAGAGGATCAGTACAATCAAGTTAAAAAGTCCATCAACAGCAAAATGTGGGCTGTTTCTCATCAAGAGCAGTCTACATCAAAAATGGATATACCGGTATTTAGGGGGAGCTATCAGCAATGGATATGTTTTAAAGACTTATTTACAGAGTCAATTCATAAAAGCAGAACAATATCAGATGCACAAAAAATGCAATATTTAAAAAGTAAGATCAGAGGAGAAGCGGAGAGGTATTAATCCAGCACCTATTAATTAGTTCTGAAAATTATAGAACATGTTGGGACATCCTAAACCACCGCTATAACAACAAGCGCATTATTTTTAACTCTCACTTAAACGCCCTTTTCGGTTTACCGGTCATTCATTAGCAATCAGCATTCGCACTCAAAAAACTTCACGATGCCGCTAAAGAATGCCTAGACGCTATCAAGAACTTAGATGTGAATATTTCCACTTGGGATCCGCTCATAGTTCATCTTTTAATCCAAAACATCGACACTGAAACACACAATGATTATTTTGAAGATCTTTAAGACCCAAGAGAGCTACCTACCTTATCAGATTTTTTTACATTCCTGGAAATGAGATTTACAGCATTAAAGTCATCTCGACGCAAGCAGGAGGTGCCTAAAACCAATCCGCAAAATCAGTTTTATGACTCTAAAAAATCAATGAATATCAAAACAACTCCAGGCACATCAAATAAAGCATTTATTAATCATACAAATTCAAAGACATTCCAATCAATGTCACGTTACAAGACACCATGTCCCTTGTGCAATGAACAAAACCGTATTTACCATTGTAAAAAAATTCTAGAACAATCTCCATAAGCAAAAGGAAAGACAGTATCAAAACTGTGTTTATGCGAAAACTGCCTTTATGATCACAACGGTAAGGAATGCATTTCAGAGAAAAGATGTGTTCAGTGCAAAAGGAACCATAATATGTACTTTATTACATGAAGCATACATATCAAATAACCGAGCGAGCCAGCAAGCAAGTAATGGAAAGCTTAGTTTACAAAAACATGTTTCACATGTTTCGCAAGAATGTGTTGCCGAAATTCTGTTGGCAACAGCACAAATTAAGGTACGGGCAGCGGGTGGAAATCCCATCACTATGCGTGCTTTGATCGATCAAGGGTCACAGACATCGCTTATCACAGAAAACGCCGCTCAGAGACTCGGCCTACCAAGACAACGCTGCAAGGGAGTTATTTTCGGAATAGGTACAACAGAAAATAACTGTAAGGGAGTTATCAATATCACAGCATCCTCCGATATAGTTCATACCGATTATAGTTTTAGTACTGACGTCATCGTTATGAAAAGCCTAGTAAACAACTTACCGAATCACACTTTCAGCAAACCGACCTGAAATCACCTAGACAGCATTCAATTAGCAGACCCCGAATTCATTATCAGCCGTCCTGTAGATATACTGCTAGTTGCAGATATCTACTCAAACATCATTTTAAGTGGAATCATAAGACAAGACGAAAATCAACCGATAGCGCAGCAGTCTCGCCTTGGTTGGATCATATGCGGAAACATGAAACCATCATATCAATGTAATGTTTACTACACAATTTGGAGGACATTTCGAGGTTTTGGGCCATAAAAGATATCGCAGACAGCTCTATAGATATGTCATCAGAAGACTATTACTGTTTACAGCAATATGAAACGGAAACCAAACGACTAAGTGATGGTTGATATGTCGTTCGGTTACCACTAAAACCCGAGATCGAGCAAAATTTGGGTGAATCGAAACAGAAAGCCGTAGCTCAATTATATCAATTAGGCGTAAATTCGCCAAAAATGAATATATTTCTCAATCATACAATTTTTTTATGAAAGAATATAGTGATTTAGGTCACATGCAACAATGTAATCGTAACAGCAATACGACACCCAGTTATTATTTACCGCATCACTGTGTACTACGGGACGACTCTACAACCACTAAGCTACGAGTCGTATTTAATGCGTCATCAAGGACGTCGACTAGCTATAGCTTAAACGACTTGATGTACAGTGGGCCGAATCTTCAAAGCGACGAAGGCGGTAATACAAAATCGCGTTTTCTGCAGATATTGAGAAGTTTTTCAGAGCTATTCTTTGTTGTGAAAAGGATCAAATTTATCAAAAACTACTTTGGCGCGAAAACACTAATGAGCCATTACGTGAATATCAGTTAACTACAGTAACGTACGGCACAAAAGCCGCGCCATTCCTAGCAATGAATACATTAAAGCGATTAGCCCACGATGAAGGTCACCGAATCCCTGAAGCAGCAAACATTTTAGAGCAAGGAATTTACATGGACGATATTTTGAGTGGTACACACAGCATCACATCAGCCATAAAAATTCAACGAGATCTTATCAATCTCCTAAAAGCAGGATGGTTTAATCTACGAAAGTGTAACTCAAATTGCAAGGAATTTCTAGAAAAAGTTAGCACAGATAGCAATAATCAGAATGGATATGAATTCAAGCAAAGAGAATCAACAAAGGCTTTAGGACTACACTGGAATGCAGAAAAGGATGTATTCTCGTTTAATTTGAAAATGGACACATCATCAATACAACCAGCCACAAAGCGTTCACTTTTATCAGAGATCTCAAGCATTTTCGATCCGTTAGGTTGGCTTTGTCCTATCACAACAAAGCTTAAGTTGCTATTTCAATTAGTATGGCAACACAAACTAAAATGGGGCGACCAACTTCCTCAAAACATCGCTCAAGAGTGGTCAACTGTCAAACTTGATCGTGAAGATATCAATCAAATACAAATACCAAGACGGTTGAAAAGCAAGGACACGATAACATCGAACTTCACGGGTTCTGTGATTCGTCGGAGCGCGCGTACGCTTGTGTCATTTACTGCAAGTTCGAAGGCAAAGAGCAAGAACAATCAGCATCAATAGTGACGGTAGCAGCCAAATCAAGATTAGTGCCATCCTCCAAATGCGTATCACTACCTAGGCTGGAGCTTTGTGCTGCACTTTTATTATTAAATTTAATGAAAACTGTTCAACGCAGCTTATCAGATCAAAACATAAAAATCTTCGGATGGTCCGATTCCACGGCCGTCCTTGGTTGGATACAAGGAGACATTCAACGTTGGAAACCATTCGTAACAAACAGAGTACAAAAAATCAAGGACATCATTCCGGCTAGCAGTTGGCGCCATGTGAAATCAGCAGATAACCCGGCAGACTATGCTAGTCGTGGGATTACAGCAAACTGTTTATTAAATCACACACTGTGGTGGAAAGGACCAGCATGGCTACCTACGTACAAAAAAGATAACACCATAGTAAGCTTTAGTACCGATGAAGAGCTTAGAAAATCATCTCAGACAAACGTCACCATTCGATGTCACGATAGTGACGTTATTGGCGAGTTGATAAGCACACACAGCTGTCTGACCCGAGTGATGCGCATGATATTGCGCGCAGTAACAAACCGCATCACCTGACCGCACCTGAAATCAGAAAAGCAAAAAATATTATTATAAAATATATACAGTAAAAGGAATATCAGAAGGAAATACTCACCATCAAACAAAAGGGAATTGTTCAGCATGACAGCACACTTCTATCACTTAATCGATTTCACGACGAAAGTGATCTCTTGAGAGTGGGTGGAAGAATACAACATGCCAACATTGATAAATACATGAAGCATCCTCTTATATTGCCCCATAGTGGACATTTCATTAATATCCTCATAGATCACGCTCACAAGATGACTTTCCACGGAGGCGCCAGAGTGACTCTAGCAAAGCTAAGACAGCATTACTGGATTATAGGCGGCAACAGGGCTGTCAAAAAACGTATTCGAGAGTGTGTTATCTGTCGAAAGCAAAACCCTATCAAGCAAACGCAAATAATGGGTGACTTACCTTCGGCGTGATGTAATCCGACCCGACCGTTTCATCATACCGGAGTTGATTACACCGGCTTCATTCAAGTAAAATCAAGCAAGGGACGTGGCATCAGATCGACGTAAGTCGCCGTCTTCGTGTGCATGGTCACAAAGGCCGTGCACTTAGAGTTGGTATCCGACCTCATCATTTTTAGCAGCCGTACGTCGACTAGCAGCCCGGCGAGGAGCCCCACGTCACATGTACAGTGATAACGGTACGAACTTTGTCGGGGCCAGCAAACTTCGGAAAAATGAATTTGGAGGTCTACAAAGCACTCTAGACAGCGAGTTCTTCGCAGCAATAGCCGACCTAGAGATAGAATGGCACTTTAACGCTCCCTCGTGGCCTAGTGCAGGAGGTTTATGGGAGGCAGCGGTGAAGAGTCTGAAGTTTCATCTGCGTAGAGTTATTGGAGATCAAAAACTCACTTATGAAGAACTATCAACATTATTATCACAATTGGAAGCGGTACGTAACTCAAGGCCACTTTGCGCTATTGGTGAAGATATTAACGACATCTCACTCCATCACACTTTTTAGCAAGCGGTCCTACTTTAACTCTTGTAGAAACCGAAAGAGATGAGCGCACAAGATGGCAATTAGTACAAAAAATATTTGCTGACGTATGGAAGAGATGGCAGACAGAATATCTGTGTCAGCTGTCCACCCGAAGCAAATGGCAGCGAAAGCAAGAAAACCCGCAAATCAATGACATAATTATCAATAATGATGCCAATTTACCTCCCGGCAAATGGGCTCTCGGACGAATTATCGAGCTTCACCCAGGCAAGGATGGCTTTGTGCGAGTTGTATCAATCAAAACAAAGAATGGGCTTATTAAAAGACCTATCACAAAAATACAACATTAGTACCAAGTATGAACATAAATCAACCAAATATCACCAACACTAACCCGGATGCCGCAGATAGAATCAAAGTAGAAAAACAAGAAGAAAGACAGCATGTGACTTTCTTACTTTAGCTATCATGCTCCTGTTCACCTTCTTATCACCTGCTCAACAACCTACTTAATCTAAAAAACGATCAGAGTATTTATTTGGACAAATTATCAAATATGCACCTTCTTAGGGATCAATGGAAATTAATTGTATATTACGATATGGAGCCATATTGGCAAGGAATGACCCTAGTGGATAAATATTACAATAACCTTGAGACCATATGTTCGTCTGCAGCAAAACAAACAAAGTGTGAAATCTTACTACATCATATACGTCACCAGGCTACCGAACTCGAGTACTACAACAACATTTTACTCGGTCAGCAAAATACACATGCGGAGCGTAAGCGACGAGGCCTTATCAACGGGGTCGGGTATCTTGCGCGAAGCCTGTTCGGTATACTTGACGAGGAATTTGCACTTAAATATCAAAGGGATATCGATCAGATTAGAGAAAATCAAAAGCACCTTGCTCTCCTATGGAAAAATCAAACGTCCGTAGTCGAGGCCGAGTACAACTTGTTAAAAAGAGTAGAAGAATCAATGTCCAAACAACAAGAAGTATTTAATCAGCACATTGCAGATTTAGAACAAGCAAGCATTACATTGGCCAAGGAAGTGAGAGATGTGGAGATCATCAACGAATTTATGTTATCTACTTTAATCACGAACAGCATCTTAACAAACCTGACAAATATACAAGAAACATTATTAGATACGATAAGCAATATACAATATGAGAAATTTAATATTCACATTTTGACACCAGATCAACTACGGATCAACAACAAGAGCCCACTCGCAACAAAGCCAGGGATCCGCAAAAAGTATCGATACTTGAGTATACTCGATGCTTTGGTTACGATACCAAGAAATTTAGTATTCGATACTTTGTAATACGATACTGTGTAAGAATCGATACTTTTCATGGAACTCGATACTTTTTATGTTCTTATTAGTCATCATTGCTTGTGGTTTCTATGTAAAGTTTAATTATAAAATCTGTTGGTGACATCCCAAATGATATGAAGAAGGCCCCAGAGATGCACGGAAGGTGCATTGTGCACTGGTGCAGACTGCAATACCAGAATCCTCTACGATAGCAAGTCGGTTCTACAAGTTTCGTGTAGCTACCTAGGCACCTTTTAAATCTAGTTATCCCCGACTGCCGTTTATGCACAGGATGCATGATAGAGGAAAAAACAGCCTCCCATCTTAATGTAATGTGAAGGGAGTAGCCCACTATCGGGTGAAATATCTCGGGTCGCATGGCAGTCTCGGAGCATGGCAGTCTCCGGGAAGTTTTGACCAAAGTGAAGGCGCTTTTTTAAGTGCGTTTATTGATTTGAGGTTAACTGTCGGTATGTATTCGTTTTATTTGTCTATAGTATAAATTATTATTATTTTTACATAATTATTGGTAAAACAGTTTAATTTAATGGTTTTTGATATATTACTTATTCTTTATACAGATATATATAGTAAAACTATTGTACGCATGTTTCACCCCCACACGGAGCATCATCAGGGGCTGTTAGATCGTGCAATAACGAGCACTAATGCCCGTTTTCACCATCAATCCCTAAACAACTCCCTAAATAGGTATCCCCTAAGCAAAGTGAAAGTGCACTAAGTGTGTAGTAGTGCTCATTATTGCACGGTCTAAGAGCTCCTGATGATGCTCCGTGTGGAGGCGAAACACGTGTAGAATAGTTGTTGAAGGTGCCGGTGTCTGCGGTTTCTGCATTTATTTGCGGGCGGGCGGGCGGTGCACGCTGCTTGAGTTTTGCGGAACTAAGCTACATATTTTTATTTATAATTTTGAAGTCGGTGCCAAGTAAATGCTACAACAACCCTACTACAATATCAAATTACACAGTAGTACACACAATATTTATAACTACTAAATATTCACATTAATATATTCACACTAATATATATTCACATTAGTACCTACACACAATATTATAAAATATATCAAAGCAATAACAAAACAGTAACAGTATTAGAAAAATATATGAATCGGTACCTACTAAATATCAAAGTAACTTTTCGAATATTATGTACCTAAGTGCTGGCTTACAAAACTACTAGTAAGATTGATACACAGTTATTGTTTAACTTGGCACCGACTTCAAAATTATCAAATAATTATATAATCATTTCTATTTAATTAAATGAAAATACGTATTTCTTTGTGCGAAGTAAATAATTTTTTGCTTTTTAGTTTACTTTTTGAAGTCGGTTTTTTTGTTATTTATACTGAATATCAAACAAAAAGTATTCGATACCTGAGTAACCCGATACTTTTGATGCAAGTACGATACCAGTATCGATTACCTTTCTTGCTATTGTACTCATGATCAGTATCGATACTTTGGTTTCGATACCATATCCCTAAACAAAGCAGACGCTACGCCGAGCGTTTCGAGCGCGAGCACTCGATAAGGCGACGTCACCGCACACATGCAAACGCTTCAGTGAATGTGAATAGTGTTTGTGTGATATATTTAAGTCATTAGTGTGAAAATATATTTAGATACTCTAAGCATGAAATTTTTAAGTTTTTATATTTTATTAAGCATTTACCTACACATTTTATATTTTTTATATTTATATGTTTTCTTCTCGCGCCCGCAACATGTACGGTTTTACAACCGCACAATTGCGACATCGCCCATTCAGCATTTACTGCATTATATTGTAATTTTAATGTCATAGCATTTAGTACGCATTCGATCGCCCCGGTGTCTACTCATATCATTTAGAATAAATTATCAAAAAATTAAATTCGTGGTTTCATCAAACTTCTTATCATTGCTTATCAAATTAAACAAATAAACATAATACATACATATACATAATTGTACGGTAGCAACTCGTACAGGTACATTACACAAATGTCAACAAACCGCAGGTTAATTTAGAGAAAATAGATTAGATATGTGTTCAGTTTAGTTGTCATTCAGTGGCGCCACCGTCTAGATCTGACATATATAAGTTGTAAATAAATTGTTAATAGCATATTGTTACTTATATTTAATCTGTATAATTTAAGAAAAAAATATTTGAATTAACGAGTGCAAATAAATGTTAATTAATCGAAAAAATAATAATTTTCAATTAACTCCTCCTTTGTATTATGCAAAATAATGATAATTCAGTGATAATCATTCAATTCAATTCATAAAAAGCCTACAACGCCAGGCCTGCTGTGCCATCACAGGATGTATAAGCACGGCCCCCACGGCGGCACTGGAAGCAATGCTGAATCTCACACCGCTCCATCTGTACATCAAACAGGAAACGGAAAAAACAGCGCTGATGCTCAGACTCTTCAATTTGGTAAGATTTGAAAAAGGATTGGCTGGACACTCCACTCCGGGAAGCCGCCTTCATCTTCGACAAGAAATATAGAATCCATCTCGATGAGGACAATAAGTTTGAGGTATCACACAAGGCGCTCATGATATTCACCGACGTATCCAAAACCAAATTGGGGACCGGTGCGGGAGTATTCTCTGAGGACCTAAATATTAACATTGATTTCTCCTGAGCCTGTTAAACACTGTCTTTCAAGCAAAGTGTATGGGCATCTTAATGGCAGCAAAGGCGATATCAGCACGAGAGTTTAGGGACGAGAATGTCAGAATCCTCTTAGACTTAGACAGCAAGTCGGTGCTACAGACGCTAGTATCACAGTAGTACACAGTAGCTATCGACTCACGTCCAGCCTGCTCCATGAATGCCACCTAAACCTAAATGCAGTAGGGTCATACAATGAGGTAACTATCCAATGAATCAAAGGTCATAGTGGGTCACGAGGTAACGAGGAAAAACCGGTTGGCACGAAGGGCATCTGACAAGGTGCCAATTGGCCCAGAACCCATCATCCCCATTCCGATCAGCTGGCTCAATAACAAGATCCGTGAACACACTACCGGGCGAAGCATCTCGGCTCGTCAGGCAGTCTCAGAGAGGTTCTCACCAAGGTGAAGGCGCTTGCAGCGTTCCGGGCAGAGCTGGGATGGCTGGAATAAACGACTAAATATCCTCCAGACGCAAAATAGGCGCATTAAGTCGTCGAGTTGCGGATACCGCCCGTATTGAATGAAGAAGAAGAAGATATAATATTTTGTCAAGAATTAATATTGTCAGTAAAAGTTTACAAAAGTCAGACAATCATTTCAGAGGTGGTCAAGATAATTGATATGGCTAAAAAAGAACTCAGCACAAGTCGCACGGAAAATGCATTTGAGCAGGTTATATCTGAATCTATTTTAATTTCTGGGGAACTAGACTGTCAAACCGAATTCATTCAAACTGCTCAGCCACGTCCCCGAAGAAAACATTTTGATTATGAAGCTGTAGACGAGCCCATCTTAGATCCCAAACAAAATTTTGAAGTAAAATTTTATAATTCTTTACTTGACACGGCAATAGTAAAATTAAACGAGCAATTCAATTTATTATCAAAACACAATAGCATTTTTTCATGACTGCAAAACATTGATCAATGGAGAGAGTCAAGTATTGAACAAAAAATAACCACAATGTCTCAACTTACAGCAACTTCAGGACTGAGCTCTGACATAGATGGGGAAGATCTAATTCCATGAATTGGTATTACTTCCAATATTTTGTACAAATGACAACACAACTCCTTTGGATGTTTTAAGGTATATTTGTTCAAATAATTGTCCATTGTCCCAAATCTTGTAAATATTTGACTCTTCCGGTGGCAGTAGCTGAAGGCAAAAAGTCTTTTTCAAACTGTAATTAATAAAAACTTACCTCCGATCAACTATGACCCAAGACAGACGAACAAATTTGGCAATTTATAAGTATCGAAAGAGATGTAGACATTAAATCAGCTCGAATCATTGGAAAGTTTGCAAATTTAAAATCTAGTGAAATTGAAATTAAAATGTAATGTGTACATAATGAATGTTTGTCGTGTTGCGTATGCTAGGCGGGCTGGTCAGACTGTTGCAGTAAGAAATAGCAGCTGTAGCCAAATAGTAATAATTCTTACATTCATACCAATTAGCCTAGGCTAATGCTAAGGCTAAAGCATGGGCTAGCCCAGAGTAAGCACTATCAGACTTGTGTTATGGATACTAAGATAACGGATATATCTTTATAATATAATTCTTCTGTGAGTGTGTATGTCACTGAACTCCTCCTAAACGGCTGGACCGATTTGAATGAATTTTTTGTGTGTGTTCAAGGGGATCTGAGAATGGTTTAGATTCACAAATCAGTCCGGCAGATGACGCTGCAGTCGGCACAGCAACGCGTGGCCGGGTCAACTAGTAGATATATATGATACATGTTAAACCTCATGGTTTGTTTTTACCATATAATGAAAACACCTGGCCACTTTTCATGGTTTAATTTATTTTTAATTATTTGAATTTATGTCAAACTATTAAACAGTTACTATGAAAAAAATGAGTATAATAATATATATTTTGTACTATAAAAGTAATTTTTATTTTTCTTTAACTTCCACTGCGATGCTACAATAGTTTATGGGCGTATCTCATTAGTGGATTAACTACCGTCACAAAGTAGATAATATACAGATACACCAATTAGGACAAGCAAATGGTATCACCCTAATACTGGCTATTTTCTTTCCTTCGATTTTCCCAATATTATCTACTTTGTGTTTATCCTATACAAACATATGACCCTACCAGTGTTCGAACCCAGAACGGTTGATACGGAAGATAGGATCGCGACCGTAGCACAAACAGGTCGTCAGATAGCGCAAATTTTAATAAATTAATATCATGGCATATTTAATATCAGTTTTATTTACTTATTAAATGTAAGAAGATTAAGTAGACCGTGCAGAGCCTATTAGTATTTATGGAGTGCACGTCGCTTATCCGTAGAGAGACTAAAAGGGAGCCGGGCCAGAGTCCTTAAATAGGTTCCGTAATACTAAAGGATGACGAGACATTCAGTTTCAAATACCATAAATAAAATGTTCAAATTATTATAACGCAAAAACGGAAATTAATGTATCAATAGTAATAACAGTAAAATATTGGCTGTCGTGGGCCGGATTGATGACACTGGGGGCCGGATTTGGCCCGCGGGCCGTAGTTTGGAGACCCCTGATCTAGGTGGTAAATGTGTTAAGAACGAAATGTCTGTTTTTTTTAAAGAAAGGGTCATCAGACTACTAATCCGTATATTCCACTTAATTCCACAACAGAACGCAGTTTCTGGACGAGCGAACAGAACTTTAATTGAAAAGGCGAGATCCATGCAAGACACCAGGCTTCCTAGACCATATTGGGGAGAGGTAGTAAATACTGCTACATATTTAAAGAAACGAAATTTATTTTCGTAGGCTTTCGTATGCTACAGAAAGCAAGGGTTATCGACTCATTAATTCCTAAAATCTTCAAGCGATTATAATTGCAAGAGACGTTGTTTTCTTAGAAGACAAACTGCTTTAGAAGTCAACCCTCTCTCCAGATAATGAACCGCTCTCTTCAACTCGTCTGCCTGAAATTTTAGTACCAATGGCCAACCTAGAATACATTCAAGCAAGCAAGAACTCCAACAGGAAGAAGAACGTATACAGTCAGACACAGTGCCTGTGTCATCATCTTTTTACCACCTTCTTCTAATGTACAACTGATTCCTGAATTCGCACAAGTCTCTGAATCGAAACCGTTGTAGAGGTACCCCAGGTACGTCAAAATCCACAAAGGGAAAGATGTCCACCAAAGAGAATATTGAGGATCTCTACTAGACATCAGATTTCAAATCGGAAACTTATAAGGAAGTCATTAATTATCCTCAAAGTGAAAAATGGATAGACGCTATGAAGGCTGAATACATTTCGTTGTTGCAACTGTAATTGCATCATTTTAAATCTACGTCTAATGAAGTCCACAGATGCCCAGTAAGCGTTCTCACTCTAACCCGCAGTTTTCCATATTACTGTCCTACTTGCACTCACACGTTTTTTGCTCTGGCAGACCGTTGGTGATGGAATTTCGTTCTGGCATTGTATATTATTAATTGTTTATTTATTTTATTTATTCTTTTGAAATTTGAAGACCGATGAAATGACAAAAATGGATTTTTATTTTATAAATAATTATAGCGTTCTGTCAACAATTAGGTGAGATGTAAATGTTCTGGCAAAAATTCCATGAACACAAAATACTGTCGAAAATAATTTCCTAAAATTGTATGACTGATACTTTAACTAAAATAAAACTGATTTCTTACCCTCCTTCAAATTTAAGGGTAGTCTACCCCGGCCACGCTGGGCTGCCAGAAGTGACTTTTTATTTTTAGTAGGTACGGAGGATTAACTGTAGAAAGTTTCGTGAATTTTGAATTGACCACCTAAAATTGGTCACTGGGTCTTCCTCTATTACGGAAATAAAGTCATAGACAAACGCTTCTTTACTGGGTTCGTTTTTTTCATGAATGGAGCTCCTACATCTTTACAAGCACGGAAGCGCACTGTATATTGCTATAGCTTAGGCTTGTAAAGAAGCTATTTATTTAAAAACTCTAATCAACGAAGTTTTCGCTATCTCTCATCCTATAATCTTGCACACTGACAATAACCCGTATCAAGCACGCACTAAACACATTGACATCTTCAAATACATACCAACACAAGACATGGTCGCTGACATTTTTATCACACCTTTGCTTAAATTAAAACGTAAAATGTCCAGAGTGTGTAGGTCTAACGTTGGGTTATTTTTTGTACAATGTCTTGTTGTTAAATAAGCCATAGATATGGTATTCAAGGTGTTTCCATTACAGGGGGGGGTGTTAAACCTACATGGTTTGTTTTTACCTTATAATGAGAACACCTGGCCACTTTTTATGTTATTTTTTCAATATTTTGATTGATATTTTATATCAAACTATTAAATAGTTACTATAAAAATTAAGTGTTATAATATGCTATAAAAGTACTTTTTATTTTTCTTTAACTTCCACAGCGCCACCAGCTGCTACAGTAATCCATAAATAAGTAATATTCATAGCAATATATACAAGTATACATTGCTTAGGTACAAATGCTCGTATTCATCGCACAAACATCTACCTCTTCCGGGGTTCGAATCCAGGACTGTTGCTGCTAAAGGTAGGATTGCTACAGCTGCACCAACCAGTCGTACCAACCAGTCGGTCATGTGAAGATGGAGTAGACAGGTTCTGTTTGGGTACACGATATTGTCGATTAGTATAAGTACTTGATAGTATATATCGAGCTGTAGTATTTTAGTTCGTTACTCAGTATCGAGTGTCGCCAGCTCTACCGAGTAGAGCTGTAAAAGTAACGAAAAAAGCGTACCCGTATGTATTCGTTACTATAACTATTAGTACTCGTTACTCGTTACTTCCGTTACCTTATAACATGCTATATTATGTATATTAGAACAACATACTGCGTACGCTTACAGTATGACGCCGCGGAGTCACAATTCATGATTTGTAGAAAACGTACTCATTCAATACATACCAAGCTGCGTCAGGTATTTTTTTTCACTTTTCTGTATTTTGAACCAGACTTTTGATAATTAACAGCTTTTGTTAACCAAGAAACAATTAAATCTCATTAGAGCTCATTTTGACACATCTCTTTTAAGATAAGATAAGAACAAAAAAAACCGTGAAAATACGCAATAATAAAAAAAATCCTATTTCTAAAAATTTGTAAAAAATACTTTCTTACCTTGTTTCTGTTACAATTTCAAACTTTGTCTACACACACAATACCTTTAATAAACAGTGAAAAACTTGGACTACGAATTTCCAAATAATACTTTACTTAATAAACAAACATCGTTCTTTGTAACGTACGTTTATAAATTCACTGAATAAGCGCGCGCATACGTAAAACATACGATCAGCAAAGTTTAACTATACGCATCTACGGTACTTGCATAAACTGAAATAGTGTAGGTACTCTAGGTACCCATAATACGAAAATGCTAGTAACGAAATGCATTCGAGTTTAACATATCGTTACTCGGTACTAGATGGCGCACCCGTTACTCAGTACCGAATACATACGGTTTGTTACAGCTCTACTACCGACCGAGCGACCGGCCATTTTGACGATTGCTGAGGCGTCAATTTTTGAGACGCGCGTGCTCTTTCTTTTCACTCTGTCTACTCTCAAACTGGTGTTGGGCGCTAGAATATTACAATTTTGTAAAAATGGGAGATCGTAAGTATCTCTTATAGTAATTATGCAAGAGAATTACATTGTAATACCTGTTCTATAACTTTTTGTAACCTCTTTAGCTTTCGCATCAAGCGATTATAGTGGCGGTGGCGGTGGATATTCGGCGCAATATTCCGTACCGCCACCCCAGATGCCGTCTGGAGACAATAACTACGCTTCTGGTGGACAAACCGGATATCAAGGCAATTATTCTAGCCAGTCTTCTGGTCAGGAATGGAACCAGCCGAGTTCAGGTAATAGTACACGTATAAACATTTCTATGATGCCGTGTGGTGTCCAGCACAATAGAACCTTTCACACCGAAGGGTGTCGTTGACTAATAATACCCGAGGTGATCACAATACACCTGTAGATTACAAAATGGGGAAACCGCGTTTTCCGAATTATGGTCTTATACTGCTATCTTTAAATTGCATGCCAACATGGCTCCATTCAGTTGTGGTCTTCTTTCGACTGAGAAAGAAACTTTTCACTTTTCCCGTGAGTCTTTATTTCAATGTCACATTGTGATTTTGAGGCTGATATTTAACCGATTCGTTGCTATATACAATTACAGAAACGAAGGCTACGAGCTTTATTTACGTGAAAAATAAAGATAGTTTTATTCTGGTTTGATTTCCCTAAAACTTGATGTAAAAGAGTTATCATCGATTTAAAAATTACACAGTTTCAGTGGCTAACGCCACACGCAAAAAAGTGATAGCACGACAGGCATGCCATCAGCAATGAATCGCTTAAGTAACAATAAATTATATTTAAAAATACTATTTTAATAATATTTCAAATTGCAGGAGGTAATTCATATGGTAGTGGCCAATCAGGAAACAATTACAACCCAAGTTATGGTTCTGGCTATGGCAGTGGAGGTTATGATCAGAATAGCTCCAGTAATTACAATGTTAGTGGGGGCGATCGCGGCGGTAACAACTACAGTGGTAATGGAGATAGAGGAGGATCAAACTATGGAGGAAGCAGAGGCGGAAATAACTACTCTAGTGGTGATCGGGGAGGTTTTGGAGGTGGGGATAGATCAAGCTACGGTCGAGACGGGGGAAACAGGGATGGCGGCTATGGGTAAGTGTCACTTTAAGAATGATTTTTTATATGCTATTTATCAATTTGGGTCAATAATAGTGACACATTTGAAAAATGGTAAAAAAATCAGGGTCCGTAACTGTATAGGATAAAGAGTGTTAATAACATAGTTACTCTTGACGTGATGGTATTATGTATTACTTTACTTAAGTATTTATTTAATATGGGTTCTTGTATTATTAATGTCTAGTTTGGTGGATATTTTAGATGCTGAATTGCATTATAGGCATGTTGACCGTGAAGACCAAACTCTTAAGATTAATCAAGCCAGGTTATCTAATGTTTTCACCTTATGTGTAAAATATAGTTTGACAAAACTAGTGCAAAACTTGTAAGGTTATATAAAAAAAAAAATTATACCTAAAAATTTATTATCTAGATATTGCAATGATAAATGCTAACTGAATTAAAGCAGAGCACTGCAATGAGTATTTATTTTTGCTCTCAATTTATTTGATTAGACCTGCGTCTGTTGTAGTTCAGTTCTACTTTGAGTGATCTTGGCTTTAGCCTGATTTACATTGAATCCATATTTTTATCCAGTGATAATAACTGTTCATCAGTATAACTGCGACCCTGGTTCACCCTATTTATTACTTCAATCAATGTTAACATCTGATTAATGTTATTAAACTGAGTAAAAGGTTTCAACATATTGAGCAACATGTGTTTCTTTAAGGAGACAATTGTTCGGGGACTGTGCTCACCAGGTTGCCTTTATTTAAAGACTAGTGATTGTTTGAAGAAGCACAAAGCCATATATTTTATTACAGAAACAACTGTTGGCCCCTACAAGAACACTGCTACAAAGTGCATAAAGAAAAGCTGGTTTAAATTGTTATACATGGCTCTCAATGTGTTATACCAATAAAATCAAATCTTGCAAGTTTAGGGCACAGTTAACTGACTAGAACAGAGGTCCCCAAACTTTATTTTTTCTCATAGACTACTTTCAAAATTTTGCTTGTTCTGGTGGACCTACATTTCTACCGTGTTTCCAGAACTCGAAAAAACAATGTGAAGATTAGATCTAACTATGGAAAGCTGATTTCTACCATCAAATTAACAGTTCTTGAAAAAAAAATGAGAACTGGTTGGTTAATTAATTGGTGGGTCAATCAAAAAGTAATTCCATTCAACTTTACTTTTTTGACATCTACTCACTGCACAAGAAACCAAACAATTCTCACTTATTTATTCAGAAAACTGCCCATTTACAGTGGTTTCATCGAATCAAAAGTAGAACTTTTCTTTTGATTTTTATAGAGACAAATAGTATATTTTCTTGTCTTGTAATTTTACAAATATGTATTTATTACACAATTACTTATTATTGTTATCATATAACATTGTAATTTGATAACTGTGGTAATATAAATGAAATTAAATATAAATAATGTAATATTACTTCTATAACGACAATCACAAAATAGTCATAATTTTAAAGGGATAGATTTGACAGAAAATTAACAATATTTGGCTCAGTTTTGTTAGGAATAACTGCAAATCTCTCCATTCTGTCATAATCAATCTGCTCCTTTTTTTGTTAAAAGGATTGTAACTACACTAAAACTTTTTTCACCAGATATGACAAGAGAAACACTAACAAAAGCTTACTCGCAATTCCCCACAGTTAAAGATAATTTTCTGCATATTTCTGCATGCAGCCAAAATATTTGATACCCTCTTTTAAATTTCACCTCTTGTAATATAACATTTTCAACTTTAGTTTCATCAAATGGATTTATGATCCATAGTGGTATTTCCATCATTAGAAAATCTTTAAATCTTTTTTTAAATATTTTTTCATTTGTCAAGCAGTGGCGTAAATAGATCAATTGCCGCCCGGGGCAGTTTACCAATTTTGCCGCCCCTGTCAGAGGGCTGCGCCGCCCCTTGGAACGTTCTTACCGTGGATACCACGTGCTTCATCTTTTTACTGTAGACGCTCCAAGTGGCGGCTTTGCCGCCCGGGGCATTTGCACCCTCTGCCTCCCTATTTACGCCACTGTTGTCAAGACAGTGTTACTGGATTCTAGTACCCCAATTAAATAATGGATCAATGTAAATCAGCTATCAGAGTTCACAAATAATTATTCTTGTCAGAATGTTTATTAATAATCGATCTCTCTTGCATTGTTGGACAAAGAGGTATGGTATGTATTACCACACTGTAGACTTATAAGTTTCATGCGTTTTGTGGGTCAGGACACTTGTGCCTGTCCATATATTTAGCAGATTCACTGTTCATGGTGTGAGAAAGACTATTATGCTATGCTCACAGATAATTATTTATATTTTCTCAGTCATGGAAAAGTGTATAGAAATAAGGTTTTTCCTCAGTATATTATAATCAATCTAAGATGTAGGTTGAACATTGTTTAATATTTTATTTCTTTGTGACATACAATAAACCATCACAATGGTGGGGCACAGTTCCAATTATGGTTATGATATAAGTGGAGCTTGCTATACGCAAATCTAAAGAGGTGTTTTAACTACCAAACAGAAAGTTTAATTATATCAGAATAACAGCTAACTATTGATCATAAAAACGGAGGCACATAACAATGGTTTTTTTAATAATAATTGTAGAATTAAGTAATTGATGAAATGTATTTATTTTTACACTATTGCATCGACTCATAAAATGAAACATCTTGTACAGTAACCATAAATGAGTTTATTTTCATATTTTTATTTAATCCTGGCCATGACAATGCCCATATTAATACACTTTTCCAAGATTGTTACCCATTCAAAAACATACAAGCCGTTTATTTTTTACCACTGTAAGCATGCATTTACAACAATTATATTTAATGAATGTCTTGCAACACTGTTCTCTAAGATTTTCAAGGTATCACGGTATAAACATTGTGGTAAAGAAAAGGATTCAACAGTTGGACTGAGGTCACTGGGTAAAGTGTACCTAGGTGTCGGTCAATCGTCGTGCTGCGTACAAGTGTCCCCAGCCTGCCCAGTGTACTAAACGCTGTTTTTATTGTTTTAGTGGCGGCGGCAGGGGGGGTGGTTATAATAAAGGTAAAGCTCCTCGCGATTTGCGGGCGATGCTATTGTCTTAATATTAATTTTTAATTATTAAAGGGCTGCCAAACTTAGGGAGTTAAAGTATTGTAATAGATGTGTTATCACTACTAGGCTGTTGACAAACTGACAAATTTAGGCGCAAATACAAACACAATTTTTCGAAAAGCAAAATCATTAGGCTCCCCGCAAACTACTGACCACAGTCACTAGTGTGTAACGTACCGCTAGCAGTTAACATGGGTTTTTTTACACAGCAGTACCAGTATCCGCGACATTCGCCACTGACGTTACTTCCAATTTTCGTTTGGGCGATACCAAAAGAGGTGACACGCTACAGCCTGTGATTGTAATAATAATAGTTTATATTTATTACTAAAATATTTTCTTTTAACCCCTAATTTAAAAAGAGGAGATATTATAAGTTGATCACTGTCTGTCAATTTGTTTAATACTGATATAATTATAATGTCATGAATTTTGGTATTACATTGGCATTATTGGTTAAATTAATTCACAATGAAAACGTTAAAGAAACTATTTTTTGAGTATCTTGGATCGATTAAGGAAATTATGAATTGTTTTCTATTTAAAATCGATTTTCTTATACTTTGATTTTATATTATTTATATTATTCTCATTCTTATTATGGAATTATGGTAATCGATACGAGATCGCTTACCTAGCAATATCTATATTGTATCGGCCTTTAGTCGCATAATGATAAAAAAACAAAATCATAAATGCTTGCAGTATCAAAAGTACAAAATTGTAATAAATACATTTTCTTGTATCCAAAAACCTATACTCTCCTGCTCTCTACAAATATTTGTTATTTGTTTTATTTATAGGAGTAATATAAATAAAATACGAATATTTTTTTTGGAGTACAAAAAAGAAGAAAATATTTTTAAAACTAATTTATCCAAACATTTAATCAAGAAAATATATTCTGCCAAAATCTGGAATTGTTTGTTGTGTTTTCATATTGTTATATGATTTTCGTATATTTTTTATAAGTTGTTAAATTGTTTTGTTTATGATGGAAAAGTAATATAAATTATGTTTATGGTAGTCGTTTACAATTATATCGTTAAATTCTAATAGGACAATTAAATTGATTATTTCCTTTTTAAATCTAGATTAAAAAGACTTTTTTTTTTGTTTTTCCATTGTGCAAAACAGAAGAGTATGATGGTTCTATCATTTTGCTCCTTTAACAATTATGTTCTTGTAACATTGTGTTCTTTTTAACATTTTGCTCTGTTAACGTTATGCGATTAAAGGATACTGCGGACAGTTTTTAATAGCTCTCGAACGCATTGACCTGTTTCAATCCGGTTTTTATATAGGAATATAAACTTAATTATCAAGATAGTCAATGCATTACCGATGTTTTAAAGGATTTCTGTTCCTGTGTAAACCTGTATTTGATTATATGTTAATTGAAATGTAATTTAAAATGCATTTTATTACTAAAAATATCTTCGTTTAGTTTTTACCATCATTAATTTTTATTTTAAAGTTAACATTCGGTTATTAGGCAGTCTCCTAGCGTCAGGATAAGCTTTTTCATTAGCTAATTTTCAAATCAGTATTACAAACTGCCGACCTCAAATTCTACAAAGCCTTTCTCCTTGTTAATTATTTTAATACCACATACATTATTTCTATTTTTTTCTTTTCGTTTTCATACTTATCATTTCCTCCTTTGACAAAATGGGATCCACAGATTATTTAATAGACTAAGCGTTCAAAACGAACAGTTTGGAATACGTATTGTACGATAGTGAAATATCTCAGCTAATCTAATAATATCATTAAGTTTCGCACACAGTATAAGGCGTAACGTAAAGTGTACTATTACGTCTTAGAACGAAGTGAAATCAATTTACGAGAGATTTATTTGAAATAGAAAGTTTACAGGTTGTATTGTAGGTACTTTATTAGAAGCTGAACAATGGCGGCTGTTGGTATTTCAAATCTCAACAATATTTTGAGATTTCGATTTTAGTTACAGCAGTGTAATGTCCTTCCACCAACTGACGAGCATATGCTCGTCGTCGTCAAGTATATGAAACCAGATGCGACTTTCAATTTGTAATTGTAATTGTAATAATTGTAAGAGTTTTCTTACAATTGAAAGTCGCATCTGTTTTTTCTTCTAATATGAATAAGCGCTCGTCAATAGCACATCAACTTATACAAAAAAAATAGATTTTCTCCATTCGATTTACTGCTTCAAGTTTAACGCATAGATTTCAATACCAATTGAGAAAATTTAGCTTGTGTTAGGTTGAAGTGCTATTAGTGTCCGTACGAATTTATAGCATAAAATTTGTGACAGCAACCTTAACTTAAAATATTGTTGTACACTAAGGTTTTGAAATTAAAAATAAATATCGCTGATTCGCGCAGGAGTTCACGCTCATCTTTGGAGAAACAGCAATGTGAAGACTTCTAAATAGTATCTTTCCGTTATCAACTCTGCTATACTTGTAAAAGATATACATCTTGATCGTGCGAACACTGCATTGATTTAAATTAATATATGTTCTGAACCCTAAATATATTTTAATTCTTCAGGTTTATTGTGGAGGAATGTCATCTCATCATTGTTAAAGAAAATCATGTCTTCGTGCGTACTTTCATGTTAATTATTTGATTATATCTACATCGTTTTATATCGCATTTTAATATGTAGCCAACGTTATTTTATGTAAAGTAAGGAAGTTGAATAGGTTTTTTTTTTTATAATTAGATTTAAATGTGGTTTATTGTTAACTGGTTTCATAAGAGTGTGGATTGTTAATCCTATTGTCAGCAGTCTCGTCAAGTGTAAAGACATTCAAGTGTAAGAATAGGAGTGCCTATGGGTTATTCTGGGAGTTCATAAAAGTGTTATACAGGGTAACTGGTAGTGAGCGTGTATCAGGTTGGTTGTACTCATGGTTTCCGAAAGCATTCATTTTCTCATAGTTATTTTCATACATAAAAAAGCGTAAGTCTACTTTCGCAACATGAATATAAACTTCTTGAATAATGGCTCAAAAACTTACCAGAAACACTGTATATTTTGGCAGCCCTAGTTTAAAATGTTATTGTGTGACACAGATGATAAAAATCTGGTGCAGAGGTATTACGTATTTAGTAGGTGTTTTGGAACTCGTTAACGGTATCGTCAATAGTTAATCTTACTAAAGTAATCTGGCTAAAAAGTATATTTCGTAGTTGCCACTGGGTGATGAGGTTAACAATGAGTTGAATAGTGGACGTGCTCGTGTTATAAATTTACATTGAGGTGAAATTAAATTCCACATTGTGTTAAGCAAGTCACTCTCCTCGTAGATCTGCTTTTGTTTTCTACCGTGTTTGCGACTGATGACGTTTGTGCATTTTTCAAGTTGCCATTGACACACACTTTCCAAGGTCTGCATTTTAAAATTATGCAACTTCGTTAAGAATATTTTGATATCACAATATACACTGATTGACTAATTAAAGAGATAAATGAAATAAATTTGGCGCACTTGCATTTCCACAGGTCTGGTGGGTAGAGTTAATATTACTCAGGTGGATGTAGTGTTTTCGGCTTTTAAAACGATAGGAAAGGGCCAAAATCCTAATATATGCCTTTCCTTTAAGACCTAATGATTTTAAATTTATGAAATGCTATGAAAAAGTCATATGTGTCGTATTGATGAACATTTAAAACTAATCGATGAATTATGTAGTTCCTCTTGAGGAGGTCCCAAGTTTAAAGTTTATTGATATTTATGTATGAAAACTACATGCTTAGTTTCTCGTAAGCTAGTCTTTTGCAAAGCTACTTTGATGGCGATATCATAAAATATCGGTAAAGGCGTCTCTTAGACTTACAACAAGAACAGTATAAACACCCGGGAAGCGTGATTGTGACTTATATCTCGCCATATCGATTACCTACGTAGGTATATACATAAGGCTGGAAATGGTTTAAAATATCGAAGAGTGGCTTTAATAGAAGCGTGTTTTGGTGAAATACAGGAGCATACAGTTATTCTGAATCCTGATAGGTTGGGCACACTAAAATCAACTGCTAATTCCGATAAAAGTTTGATTATGAAAGGACGTGGTCACTACAATATGTCGATATATTTCTTTACAATGCGTTAATGCCTAAAATACTAATTATAAGATGTTCATTTTTATTTAACTGATTGAATCAAACTTCAAGAAAAATGCGTTTTCTTTACGTAAATGACAGCTAGGTGGCATCTATTAGTTCATTTACAGCTGTTAAAGTAAATGTCACAAGAAAAAATATAGGTGAATGGTAGCTATTCAGTTTCATTACATTAAAATTCCCAAAACTCTATTACCCAGAACCTTTTTATAAATTAGGATGATGGCACCAATCATGGTCATTATAAGGAAGCTTAATGTGATTTCTTTTTTAACTGGCAACTTTTTTTAATTATACACACAATGGATTTTTTCCGACAATGAAATATAGGTGAAACATTTAGATATAGCTAAGACATCAAAAAAGTAGTAAAAAAAGACTACCAGACAACCAAAAACTTCAGTAATGTACAACAGAAATCCAGCAATGGACCACCATTCATGGAAATTACCTATTCTGGACACCCATCTATAGACATGTTATCACCATTAATGGGCATCCATTGGTGGGCAGTGTAAATTGGCACATTCATCGCATCCCCCCTTTCGAAATACATCCAATTCTCTTCCCATTTATTCGAGTGGAAAACATGAAAAACGGGATAAAAAGATACATGAAAATCGATTTTTCGATGGTGCCAACTGGAACAAAATAGAGAACACCAATTATGCACACCTTCAAATATCCAGCCACGGACATGTTGTTCATTATTGGAATATAAGTAACAACTGCAAAATCATAACATTCCATTTATTTAGGACCACAAAAGAAGCACTTAATAAATAAAATAAAAAGAAACATGAAAAACTATTACTTTCTACACATGTCCATTAAGGATTTTATGAGATATCAAAACAAGGTGTAAAAAATAGGGCCCAACCTACAGTACATATTAGAATACATTTCAATATTTAACAATATCAAGAAAACAAAATGCAAAAATATGTACTCACCTTCTTAACGATTTTCGCAATAAAAATGGGTTTTGTAGTAACACGCCGGACAGCTACATTTCACTTGGCGACCATTCTAAAACAAAGCAGTCGATTCATGCCACGTTGTCAATGTGACAGCTCAAGGGCGTATGGATTATGATTCAGTGCTGCTCGTTACAAAATGAAGTGAAAGTTGCTTGATATTTTGACTAACAGAAAAAAGATGTCCATAACTGGTTCAACGTTCATTATTGGTGCTGTCACCCTATCCTTGTTTTTTTTTATTTTTCATCCAGTACCGATTGTGAGATCAGTTTAGCAAGTAGAAAAGTGACACCGTTTAAAATTTACAAGTCTGTCAGTTTGAAGAGTTTTTATATGAAGATCGTAAATAAACGGCACGCTAATATTATGCATGTGTAAATGTGTGAGTCCGAAATAACAGCTTTTTATAAATACGAACCAGTTCAAAATTATAAGAAAAACTTAAATAGATATTTTTTAACCTGTGATCAATACGTTGTAGATAATAGATAACTTTAAACGTTATTTCTATCTAGCTTTGTGTCACCATTTCAATCTGGTTCCTATAGTAAAATTGGTTCGTATATTGGTGGACTATGAAACTCAATACTAAACCGATATTAGATTTGAGGGAGTTATATACTAATTATTGTCTTAATTTGGTTATAATCTTATTAAATAATGGGTTCGAAACTGTAAAATATTCTAAATGTATTATTAAATGAGAGATCATTTTATAATATTTCGATTTTGAAATTGGATCCTGGCGAGCGGAGAGGTCAAAGATGGTCTTGCATAGATTTTACAATCGAGGAAGTGTAGATGACGATAATAACATTAACCGGACCAATCAGTTTCTGGCGATGATAGTGTCGCGAAGCACTGCAATCGAGCGACACGGACAGAGTGCGCGAGTAGATTCGCTTCGCTTGGTCACTCACAATTTTTATGAATTGGATGTCATATTTTTAGATATGCATTCATTCTTTTTACAATTGAGTGTTGTGAAAATTAACCCATTTTAGTATTCGACAGTGTCGTCAGAATTGATTTCTTACAAGTAATTTACCGGCTCATATTATTTTCTTGATTAATTAATGAATTACATGGCCGATCATATGGTAGTCTTGAATAACGTTACTAAACAGTAATCAATATTACGATTGTGAGAAAAAAATAAATTATTTTTTATTACTTTTTGAAAATCCATAAGAGGTTATTTCATTGTATCATTTATAAATATGTGACAAAGTAATTAATGACATTAAAAAATCTATACCTAATAAAGATTTATTGAATCGAGAGTGTAGTTTACCATGATAGTTACTAAATTTTTCAGCATTTGGCAACAAAAAAGTATACATACATTACTTCACAGGAACGTCCGTAAGAAGACCAAGTTTTTTCCTATCGCAAACCTGAAATACGTAGTGTGGTTATAATAGCATAATTATAGCTGTGTAGTTTTTTAATGGTTGGTACTCGTTATGTTAGATCCAATGTATATTGGTTTGCGAATTAATAATGGTGTTTATACATAAAATGTAAATAATTAGGGTGTGGATACTATTAAGAGTCACTTGTTATAGTACGAATTAATACGACGATGGTATTATTAACAAAGTTTGAGGAATACCTATATACATATATTTTGTATAATATACAATTTGGGTTTTATATTGATGATTAACTGCGATTTATAATAATAAAGGATGTGTTTTAGTGCCACAGTGTCACAAAATATAATACAATGTACAATATTTCGAAGCTGACATGAGCGTTTAAAAATTATATTCAAAGTTACATTTATTAATGATGTCGAAATCTGATAATGGCATGGTTTGCATTGTACTGTATAGAGGTTAAATCTATAATCTATATTAGAACTATACAAAAGAGATCTTTTACAATTACCGTCAATGTAACTTTATCATAGAAATTATCATAGAATGAAATTGAAGTTGCAGTTCATATAATTCTTCATATCTAGATTACGTAAAGCATTTAATAAATTTATGTAATCGATTTGTATGTATTTAGGTGGCGGTGGTGGTGGCTATGCAGGTGACCGGGGAGGAGGTAGTGATATGGTCACTCAAGAAGACACAGTATTCATTCAAGGCATGAATCCCTCTACAACCGAAGAAGAGTTATGCCAACACTTTGGAGCAATTGGCATTATTAAGGTTAATATAGATTAAAATATTAAAAATAACTAAAAATTTCCTCCTATGTGCCAGTACGCTTTGTTTGTAAAAAGAACGATAAATTTATAAAAAGAGACATTAAATACAATAAGGCAGGATAGCCTACAACGGTAGCGTTGCACCAACGAGTTTACCCTAAGCGAACGTCGTAGTGCAGAAAACAGCTCCGTTATAATTATTCAGAAAAAATATATTTTCTAAAATATTACTTGGAAAAAGTGTTGATTCTCTTAATTAGTGCCTAAATATTGTGCAAAAATAAAAGTTAAAAAGGAAAATATCATCATAAAGTGTTAAAAAACTTGCTAATATATTGATATATCATTGAAGTGAATATTATACAATTAGTGCGTATAAAATAAGTGAACTGGATTGTGTTTAAGCAGAACACACCTATTATACTGTAAATTGTGTGTAAAATCGTTAAAGAGTGACTTTAAATCAATTTGAACTATGATAATTACTGTTATGCTATTTTAAATACCGTGATATACAACATGATCGTGAAGTGATTTTGAAAACTAGATACGAAACTAATTATCTGGAAATTAAGGAATGAATAATTTCAATAGGATTTAAGGTGATTTTTTGGGACGTAAGAAAGTTATTTTTTGTGTAACGAACCAGTGTCTACTAGTAACATCTGGTGAGCAGTAGCGGAACTACAATAGTAAACACCGATAAAAGCACACGCATCTAGCGGTTTTCTAATGAACTACATACCAAATACTATCAGTGACACCAAGTGAGCAGAAGCAACATAATTTATCTATTAGAAAGCACAAGTGTGTGCGTTCGAGACATTCAAGGGATACCTACTACCACTACCCAGCTGATTTAGATACAAACTTTCAGAGCAAATTTATAAGTTATCGGTGACGTATCACAACACGGTACAGACCACATCAAGAATTCCTTTTATCGAATCTACCCACATAATAGATATACCCGTAACAACTGTAAAGTGGTTATAGAACTAGCTCTAGAACGAATTATCTAGAAATGAAGTAATATGTTTAATAGTATTTGAAGTGATTTTTGGGACTTAAGAAAGCCATTCTTATGTTACGAAGGAGTGCCTACGAATGATATCTGGCGAGCAATAATGGAACTATAACTGTGTACATTGATAAAAGCACACGTGTCTAGCAGTCTAATGACCTATACACCTAATACTACCAGAGACAACGAGTAAGCAGTAGCTTTGTAACTATCTTCTTAAAGCACAAACGCTGCATGTTCGAGAAGCAATTCCAGGACGCATCTACGACCACAACCAAGTTAATACTGATTCAAACTTTCAAGCAATTATCATAAGTAACCGATAGCGCAGCGCATCACGGTATAGAATATCAATCAGAAACCCAAATTTCAAATCAGATACAATTTTTTTTTTATTTATTTATTTATTTTAGTTTTAGAACCTTGTTTGCTATATTTTAAACAGAGAATATTCATATTAAAAAGATATAAAGTTTATTATTGATGTAGTTAAGATAATTAACATTGCTAATACAATTTTTGCAATAAGAAACGAGTAAAAATATGAAAATATTTTTTTGTAGCTTAAATTTTTATTATATAAATAAGTTGTTTTTATTGACGAAAGAGCATTTTTTTTTGAAGAAATACAAACGTAATTATAATAAGATGGATAATATTACTATTCGGAAAAGAAGGTCCACTTCGTGCACAAATTTATCAACCCTTCTTACAAGCGACGACGATGTAGACAGTTCATATTTAGATAGTTCAACAAGAAGCGCACCTGATAAAACAAGTGATTGCGAAGCGCTTACAAATTTAAAATTGCAGATGGAACAATTAACTATGGAGTTGGATGGAGCCCACTTAGAAATAGAAAATTTGTCTATCGAAAAAAATCAATTAGAGACTGAGCTAACACAATGCAAAGTCATAATTGAAAATTACAAAAGAGTCGGGATCACCCTAACCAATACCCCAAAAAAAGGCAGCTCACGACCCAAAAAAAGTACTAAGAAAGAAAAGAAGTTAGAGACACCCCCAATCAAAACCAACTCGATACACATTAATAAGATATTGAGTTATGATACAAAGGAAAATAGTGGCAACGATACGGCTTATGCAGATAATACTCGTCTTGATACAAATAAATTAAATCAACAATCAAAGATGCCTACACTAGGACAGACGATCCAAAATAAAGAAAATCGCAATACACTGCCTAAAGTCAACTATCACAATCTACAGAAAAAAGGGAATGAAGCAGAGAAAGCAAAACTATGCTTAATTAGTAGTTTAAAACACCACAATATTTTGCAAATTACAAAACAGTTTTTTACTAAGTTTGATTATTGTCACTATCTTATACCGAACGGGGGTAAAGGAACTAATTTGTAGAATTGAAAAAAGTTACAGAATTTTACTTTGAAGGATTTTTGTTTGCTCTTTATTGGAGAATCAGACTTTCATGAAACTAAAGATTATCACGGACTTATTGAGGACTTGATGACTGCATTACGGAATGTACAATATACGAATATTATTATATGCATTCCCACATTTAAATGTAATGGAATGTTTACAATATTCAATGAAAGAGTTGAATATTTTAATTCTAAGTTGTACGAAGTCAATAGGACATACAAATTTGCCTACATTATAGACTCTAATCTTAATTTGCAATACTTCGCAAAAATGTTTGACAAAAATACTGGTAAACTCAACAATTATGGTCTTAAAACAGTTTTTAGAGACGTATCTGAACTAATCGATTCTATTACTGATCAATACATAACTAACATACCAAGACCAGGTACTATACCTTTTTATTTTAATATGTCTAATAATGAAATCTTTTTTCGTAAATAATGAAATGACTGATAATTGTAAAGCGATTACAAATTGCTACGATGACGTATCTGATATGCAAAATAATGATAGCTCCCTTATGTTATTCCACCAGAATATTGCTGGCATTTTAAGTAAGTTAGATATATTTGAATTGACCTTGTTTGAGTTAGAAAGTAAAGGCATAAATATTGATATTTTAGGACTAAGTGAGACATTTCTTAAATCGGGTGAAGAACAAAATGTAAGAATAGGGTCATTTCAAATAGCCGACAGTTACTGTAGGTCAAACAAAAGGCGTGGAGGAGTCTGCATTCTGTGTAGAAATTACTTAGAGTTTAAAAAACTTACCTTTGTAAAAGAATTAAGTACAGAGTTTCTGTTTGAAGCATGTGGCATAGAAATCCCCCTATACAACAAATGCATTATTATTTGTATTTATAAAGTACCAAACACTAACCCTTTTGATTTCTTAAAACGTTCGCAAAGTCTAATGGACGCATTAAAACACAAAACTAGACAAAAAATTATAATAATGGGTGACTTTAATATTGATTTGCTAAAAAAAACAAAGCAAAGGGCTGAGTACAAAAGAATAGTGGAGAGCTTTGACTTTCATTTGCACATTCAAGAACCAACGCGTGGTAATGCATGCCTTGATCAAATAATCACAAACATACCCAGCGCCATAGGTTCAGTACATAACTTAGGATTATCTGACCACAACACAGGTAAAACGGTAAAATTTCATGTAGGTAAAAAGACAATAACATCGAAGGAAGCATACGTTTTTACAAGAGATTTCGACTTGGACAATATACGGAAGTTAAATGATTGTCTACGCCGACTCTCATGGCAGTACGTATACCTAGAACGAAACTGAAATAAAGCTTTTAACACTTTCCATGAAACATTCACTCTCTTTTACAATTTATGTTTCCCCTTGCGTAAAATAAAGTACAGTAACCGACACTTTAATCGTCGATGGATCACTAAAGGTCTAAGAGTGTCATGTGCAACTAAGCGCAAATTGAGATTCCAATATTACGCCAATAAAACTAACCTCAATAAGCAAAAATATAATCAATATTCTAAAGTTTTAAAGAAGTGTATAAATAACTCGCACAAAAAAGTAACGAGCAAATTATCAATAGCTCAAAAAATATTTGTAAAGCAACATGGGATGTTATAAAAAATAATGTCCCGAAAAATAATTATATCAATAAGGTATTAGATGACAATACACCCCAAACAGACCCCTTGACAATTGCTAATAAATTTAATGACTTTTTTATAAATCTGACAAAGGATCTTCCTACTTTAAATTTACTCAATCATAATGTAAGTGATAATATTAATAACACCACTTCTAGTGTATTCCTGTACCCAACTAGTGATGACGAAACTTTCAATACCATTAAATCTCTTAAAAACACGTCAAGCACTGGATTTGACGATATTTGTACAAAGATAATTAAACAATGCGCGGAACCTTTAGCACCCTTAATTTGTTACTTAATAAATTTATCGTTTACGAAAGGGGCTTTCCCAGAAGCATTGAAAGTATCAGTTATAAAACCTGTGTACAAAAAAGGTGACAGAGAACTCATAAATAATTATAGGCCAATAGCATTGTCATCTATTATAACTAAAATCTTTGAGAAAATAATGCATAAACGGATTTATTCTTACCTTAACAAATTCCAACTATTAAAAATTGAACAAAGTGCATTCCAAAAAGGTAAGTCCACTCAATTTGCTGCTTTTAGTTTAGTTAAAAAAGTCACAGAAAATATTGACAAAAATATACCAACAACCGCAGTATATTTTGATATGAGTAAGGCGTTTGATTTTGTCTCCCATAGCATACTATTAAAAAAGTGCGAGCTGCATGGTTTGAGAGGAAACGCTCTCAATTGGTTAAAAAGCTATTTAAGTAACCGATCTCAACATGTAGTAATTAAGCAATTGATAAATAATGAAGAGCATATCTTCAAGTCAAACACCCTAGTAAATAAAGTTGGTATCCCACAAGGGACAATACTCGGTCCCCTGTTATTTCTTATTTATATAAATGATTTACCTAATGCTACCCAAGAACATTGTACTCTATTTGCTGACGACATATCTATAGTATTTACTGATAATAAAATAGAACAATATGAAACAAAAATTAACCGAACAGTAAATGACATAATATTATGGTTAGAATCTAATAATCTTAAAGTAAATTTAGAAAAGACAAATTTCATGACATTTTATAAAAGAAAAAAAACTAGTAATGACATTAATATTAAATGTAAAGACGTAACGATAAGTGAATGTAATGTAGCGAATTTCCTAGGCATTACTATTGATAATCAGTGCTCTTGGAAATTTCATGTGGATAAAGTCTGTAAAAAAATCAATAGATTTGCCTATGCACTCTGGCGATTATCAAAAATAAGCAACATTAAGACAGCTCTTCAAGCTTATCCTGGATATGTAGCATCAAACCTAAGGTACGGGATTATTATCTGGGGAAATTCAACCGAGGTCAAGAGACTATTTATCTCTCAGAAACAGTGCGTACGTGGACTAGCTGATATTGACTCGATGACTTCATGTAGACCCTACTTTAAAAAATTTCGGCTTTTGACGGTATTGAATGTTGCATATTCGTAAAAAAACACCCAGAACTCTTCACTAAATGGTCTCAACATTGTAATTTTAACACAAAGAATACAGAACGACTACTTGTCCCTAAAATTAAAACAGCCTTATATTTAAATAACTGCTTTCCAATGATAATTAGGATATTTAATAAATTACCAAATGAATTCAGGCAACATCCGCTTAAAATTTTTAAACGGAAACTAATGACATGGCTTATGGACCAATGCCATTATACTGTAAATGAATATCTCATGGACAAAAACATTAATTCGGTACTTCGTTCCTAATTAATTAATTAAATTTAATTGGCTTGTGAATGTGTTTATATTAATAAAAATTAAATTAATAATTACAGAATCTAAAATATGAGTGATATTTCGTTTAATACATATTTAATATGTGACATTTTGCATGCTGTACAGGCAAGATATGATAAGCAACTTAATTTTAATTTACCATCATGTAAAACCATGTCTTTTGCAAATAAATTTCATTTCATTTCAAACGGTAATCAAATATTCCATCCATTATAACCATCATAATGGATGGAATATTTTTATGTTGTCTTTTATATAATTAATTAAAAAAAATAACCATCATAAAAATCAAAAACTAATTTTAAGTGTTCCTTATATTGTTATTTAAAAACATATGTTGCGTAACTGTCCAAAAGAAAAATACACTCGCGAGCAACCAAATCGACTCAAGCGCTACCTCTGCATTCAAACATTGTTAAAAGTATACAACATTTAAATAAAAATGTTATTTGAAAGCTTGAAACCTATGCTTTAAAAAAACATCAACACCATTAAATAAAACAAGTACCAACATGTTCATTTGCGCAATTAGGGCGTATGGGACAAATAACTCACTACCCTACCAGCGAGTTGCGCTACCCTTTACCCCTATAAAAACAGCTTTTCCTCATTATTTATAACTTTTGTTGTTATTACAGACGGATAAAAAAACCCAACGGCCTAAAGTTTGGATGTACAAAGATAAAGCGACTGGACAACCTAAAGGTGAAGCTACCGTAACGTACGAAGATTCTAATGCAGCGTCTTCGGCAATTCAGTGGTTCGATGGAAAAGATTTCAATGGAGCAACCATCAAAGTATCACTTGCTCAGAGGCAAAATACATGGGGAGGCGGTAAAGGCGGCGGTGGAGGAGGATTCCGAGGAGGCCGAGGAGGAGGTGGCGGTCGTGGTGGCGGAGGCGGCGGCAGAGGCGGCGGCGGGGCTGGTGGCGGCGGCGGAGGGCCACCATCCGGTAATCGGGAGGGCGACTGGAGATGTTCAAACCCAAGCTGCGGGAATACCAACTTTTCCTGGAGGAAAAATTGCAACCGTTGCAATGAGCCAAAACCTGGCGGTGGAGGTGGTGGTCCGCCTTCCGGCGGTGGCGGTGGCGGCGGCGGTGGCGGCGGTGGACGCAGCGAAAGGGGTGGGCCGCCGAGGGGTGGCGGAGGCGGACGCGGAGGCCGCGGCGGTGGCGGCTGGGGTGGCGGTGGCGGACGCGGCGATCGCGGTGGTGACCGAGGTGGCGATCGTAGGGGGTACGGTGGCGGTGGCGGCGGCGGCGGCGACCGCGGCAACAGCGGTGGTGCGATGAGAGGAGACGGCGGGTAATTATTAATGTTATCAATTGTCTATGTATTGATTAGTTATTGACTATTTCTAACTATGCACACACGCGTGAAATTCTAGAGAAATACCTTTATTTTTAATACTTTTTGTGTCTTATAAGTTACTTTACATCCGAGATAGAAAGCGTTTTGCGTAGTAAATTAAAAATAGGGGATATATATAAAATTAATTAATTTAAGTTTTTAGTTTAATTCACTTAAAAGAAAATAATTAACTTCACTTTAAAATTTTTACTATCAACTTATAACGTATTTATACAATTTATATGATATAAGAGCTTGTCGCGAGATTTAAGTGACGTTATAAGTTGATAGTAAAAGTTATAAAGTTTTTTTTCTTTTAAGTGCATTTAAATAAAAGCTTTATTTTAATAAAAGTTTTTTTCTTTTAATTTATGTTCACTTTTTATTTTAGTTATCGCGGGACACGTTTCTCAGTCTCTGTTCATCTCATTTATCGCATCATTGTTGCAAGATCGTTTACTGGTTAATTTTGAACAGTCTAGCTCTTCAATAAGGAGATTTTCTAATGATTTTACCCTACTCAAGGCCACGTATGCTTGACCAGCAGCAGAGAGCCTAAGTATACAACGGCATGTTCGACGGTACTCTCTGCCTTTTGCTTACTGTGCGAGCCCCACATTATATATAAGGCAGTACTCTATGTTCCGCAGTGCCGTGACCATATTTTGCCTAAAATTGCATAGTTTTGAGTTGAATGAGGTAAACACCATCTTTACCAATGTCTATATAGACAGATGGTATATCAGTTTCATATATTTGTGCTCTCCGAAAGCAGGGCCATATGATTCACCAGGCCTTTGGACACATATACATTATAACTCGTGGAGAACTCGTTTCTAACTCCTTAAGTAGCCCAAGACAGGATCTTGTTTGTGTCGGACGGTATAATATTATTGAACACTATGATGTTTTTTTTTCGAGTACAATCTGCTAGACTGTCCTGTGCTATTAATTTTTAATAGTTGCCCCTGTTGCCACATCAAACGCAAGTAATTACCAGTAAGAATCGGCATTTGCTCTATAGAATCCTTTCTTTTGTACTGGCAACTTTAGTGTAGAATGTAATGTGGATCCTCCCACTAATCGTGCTGCCACCCCTGAAAGCGCACAAACTTTAAGAACTTGCTTGCCCTAACACCAATTTACTTGATTTTTCAATAAGTTAAAGAGGAAAGTCTTTCCAATCCCAACGTTACCTGTTATGAATAACATTATACGCGCATTGCTTTAATTATGTAGCTGTTCTGAAATATGAATAAAATGATGAATTACGTATAAATAAAAATGCGTCCTTTTCTCCAACATTCATTGCTCTTCTAGCATTAAGGAATTCGTCATCGGTCATGTGTTGTTTATCATTACCAACTCTTCTTCAATGATGTCCTGTTGAGATTCTTGTTTAAGACTTGTTTGCCAAGATAATTATGGCAATAAAAATAACGAGACAAGGTGTTATGACGTCTGATTTATTTTGGGTACAATATGACTTATATACTATGATAATGCGTGCTTATTACAGTATTAACTTATCGGTGAACCGTGTGCTTAATCTACCTACGTGAAAATATATAGTCAATACGTGCAGGTATGTAGTGCCTACAAATACACCCCCTTAAAAAAATATGTATATACAATAATTCTTAAAAATACTTCGTGTTGAGAAAAATAATCGTGCGCCATGATATTATAGTAAACATCGTAGTGACCTTAAACTTCCTGACTAAGTTATGTGTGGAATTTTCTGTTGGTTGTAATGACGCGCTGCCTGGATCGATGTGTATATTTGTCATGCATGTGCCATAACCTACGTTATCAATTACACTTGTGTTGGTTGTTATTTGCGAGAGTCTTCACTCTCTTGACAATCATTTTGGGTATTCCATAGAGGAGGAAGATAATCAGTGTAATGATAATTTGCCCTATTGCGATGTTCCTCGTCCACCGTTATTCTTCCAAAAACCGACTTACGAGCTGGTCGGCTTCATTTTGGTTGAGGCAACTATCGGCATTGTACACTATTTGGTCTTTGGAGCTTTGGTTGCCCATTGTCCTACGAGGGTGTGAACGACAAATGATGGTGTCTATTTTGATACCGCGGTTATTTAAATAGACTAATTGCTTGTATCAGCGAATACTGAAACGTACTCTTGGTTTAACCGTCCGCCCTGACTTGGTTATGTACGCGCTTGAATCGCTGTGGCTGTATTCTGCATTTGGCACGTTAATAGGCTTATTGTTGATGACAAATGCTGGTTTTAATCTATCTTTTGATATAACTGTTTCCTTATCTTTGATCTTAATGACAATATATGCTTTATCTATCTTTCTAATCACTGGGAATGGCCCTTTGTAGGGTGGTGAAAGACATTTTTTAATTCGGTCGCATCTTACAAATACCTTGAGCTCGGGGTGTATGAAAACAGTCTTATGATGACTCTTGCGTTTCGGTACTGATGTCATCTGAGTGATATCCTTTTGAATTTTTGTAACAAAATCCTCGTACGTAGAATGCTGAAAAGATGATTCGAAAAAATCTCCTGGCAGACGTATAGGTGCGCCATATGTCATTTCCGCTGCACTATGTCCCGTGTCCTCGCGTAAACAACTCCGTAAACCAAATAGTACTGAAGGAATTTCCTTCATCCAATTAGTGTAGGATTCCCTTGTCATTAGTGCCGATTTTAATGTTCTATGAAATCTCTCTATTATTCCATTTGATTGTGGATGATAAGGCGTTGTTCTAATTTCGTGTATTCCTAAAAATTGAGAAACTGATTCAAATTGCCGACCCTGGTCTGTTGTAATGCGTCCTTCATATAGTTAGCTAGCTACTATTTCGGCAGTGATGTCTTCCACAGGATAAACTTCCGGCCATGAAGTACAACGATCTATGATCGTAATTAAATATTGTTTTCCTTGAGAGATCGGCAACAGGCCTACTATATCGATATGTAAATGTTCAAAACGCTGCGAAGGCATAAAATTGCCGACAGGTGATATTGTGTGGCGTTGCACTTTTGATTTTTGGCAAGCAATTTTTGAGTTATCATTTTTCTGGTAGTTCTTTTCCCAGGATGACTCAGGCCATGAATGACGTCAAAAACTTGTCTTCGAAATTTTTCTGTTAAATAAGGACGATTCTTTCCTGTCGAAATGTCGCAGTTGATTCTTATCGTTGAACCCGGAATCATTATGCTTTTAATTTCAAACTCTTATTGTTACGTAGTTTTATGAATTCTTCATCGTTATACTTTGTCCAATGTAGGATGATACTTTTGACAGTTGACACCTATATAGAGGGTATAAAGTTGCTATTGCAATGTCAAGCAAAACATAAGGAAACAAACGCAACCTTAGTACATAGCAATAAGGAAGTGACACCTGTCAAAAGTATCATCCTACATTGGACAAAGTATAAATTGGCATTTTGCTAAAGCAGCGTAGTTAATTGGAGATTGCACGTCGATTTGTTCGATACGTGATAATGCATCCGCGGCAATATTATCACGTCCTTTTATATGTTGAATATTAGTGCAATATTATGCAATGCAATCCAAATGACGTATTCGCCGTGGTGTGTCGTTTCGTGATGGTTTTTGGGAAAATGCGTAGGTCAAAGGTCGATGGTCTGTAAAAATAGTGAATTCTCTTCCTTAGATGAACCTTTGAAAGTGCTTGACGGCCATATATATTCCAAGTAGTCTCTATCGAATGTTGAGTATTTTTGTTGCGCTTCACTTAACTTTTTTGAGAGAAAACCCAATGATTCCCACTTAGGTCCGGATTTTTGTTGTAGAACTGCGCCGACACATGTGGAACTGGCATCAGTCATAAGTGCAAATGGGGCGGTGCGCGAAGGGTGTACTGTTAATATTGCGTTTGTTATGATTTCCTTGCATTTCTCGAAAGCTTTTTCAGCCTCTGTTGTCCAAGGAATGGGAGAGTCGTCGTTCTTTTTCGAGTCGCGCATATAATAGTTTAAAGTAATTTGATAGTTTGCGGCGTGCAGTAGATTATTTCTATAAAAATTAATCATGCCAATGAATCTCCTTAGAATTGTTTTTGGTTTGGGAAATTCTGTTATTGCTTTGTAATTCTCTTCGGTCGGGCGTATTCCTTGGCTCGTTATATGATTATCAAGGAAGTTTATTTCGCTCTTGAGACATTCGCACTTTTCGAGGTTAATAAGTATCCCATTCTCCTGTAGGTGTTTGAAAACTGTATCTAAGTGCTGGTAATGTTGATTCTCGATTTCTGACGCAATTAAACAGTCGTCGACAAACACGAAGACGAAATCCAAATCTCTGCGAGATAGCGAGTTCATGAATCGTTAGAATGTTAGCGTTGCATTCCGCAGGCCAAAAGGCATTTTTAAATATTCAAAAAGTCCGAACGGAGTAATAATAGCTGTTTTTTCCACATCTTTGACTGGTATGCAATGGTAGGCTTTTCGGCTACCTATTTTGCTGAGTACGTATTTATTTTCTAATATATAAGTGAAATCCGTTAATCGTGGAAGTGGATATTTATCCGATACCGTGACGTTGAGCAT